>BSBN01000477.1:1336618-2673237 GCA_027924645.1 Cunninghamia lanceolata | reverse complement strand
GTTGAGGGTGTAGGGATATGGTTTAATTTTTAAGGGTTAAGGGTTGAGGGATAGGGATTAGGGTTTAAGGTATAGTGTTGAGGGTTGATAGTTTATGGATAGGGTTTAGGTTTGAGGGATTAGGCTTTAGGGTTGATTAATTAGGGTTTAATGTTGAGGGTTGAGGGTTGAGGGTTAAGGGTTGAGGTTGAGGGATAGGGTTAATGGTCAAGGGATTAGGGTTAAATAAGAGTGTTGAGGGTAGAGGGATTAGGGTTTAAGGTATAGTATCGAGCCTGTTGAGGGTCTAGGAATAGGGATAGCATTTAGGGTTTAGGGATGAGGGATTAGAGTTGAGGGATGACAGATGACGGATTAGGGTTGATGTAAGGACCCGCTTGATCCAAACTCAAATTTTCAAAAATTTTACTTTATTAACAAGTTCTTATGAGATATATCAAGACTTCCATTAAGTACTCAGGAAAAACTTTGGCCAAAATGGGCCATATGTTCAAAATGAAACATTCTTAAGCCAACCTGGGCTCTTCTATCCTTTGGGCAAATAGGTTCATACAGAACCAGGTCAAACAGACCTTATCGCTACCTAATTCAGGTAAAACAAACAAATAGGTTCATACGGAACCAGGTCAAACGAATCTTATCACTACCTGATTCGGGTAGAACAAATAGTGGCCAAAAGGCCTAGTGGTCAAACGGACCAATACTCTATCCAATCTGGGATAGATAAACATAACAGCCTAACGGGCTGAAGAGGACAAACAGTGGCCAAAAGGCCTAGTGGGTCTAACAGACCAATACTCTATCCAATCCAGGATATATAAACATAACAGCCTAACGGGCTGAAGAGGACAAACAGTGGCCAAAAGGCCTAGTGGGTCTAACGGACCAATACTCTATCCAATCTGGCATAGATAAACATAATAGCCAACCGGGCTAAATAGGGTAGGAATCATTATGCTCTGGCCAGAGACTTCTGGCTCCCTCGGAACCACTATAGATTCAAGAGTCACTTCCTGGGGACCACAGTCTGCCCAGACACTGTGTTGAGGATGTCGACCAGGGAACATATAACATCAACTTGTACTCACCTCAGTTTATGGCAACACCGGGTACAAGTAATCCACTCCGGGGATTCTTCTGAGTACTAGGAGAGTTCTTGAGTTACCTAGATAACCTTTTAACTAGAGATCAAGATTATGAAGTTGATTATTAAAGAGTTACCCTGTATCCAAGGGACCTGAGTATTGGGGGCATCCTTTGCCGTCTAGACTGCCTACATACCCTTTATCCATGGGATCAAGGCCCTCTATGGATGTGATCTACACGACGAAAGCAAACATGTAGTTTTGTCTTGCACTATGTTTATGTAACTGTGGTTGGTACACAGTTCTTCGCCGACTGCCCACTCACTCAAGTGATACAGAAACAGAATTCCAAAGAAAATAGTATTGCAAACACACCTCTCGGGAGTGTTTGGCATTTAAGTTTTCAAGTGTGAATAATTTACCTATCACGCATATTTCCCCGATGAGGTCTTCCCGTTGATCATCCTACAATAATTTTTGATAGTCTCACCTTTTTCTTTTTCTTAATCTTTTTAGTCAGGTATCCGAGGAGATTTTCCCTTCTTGTGGATTTAACTTAGACATGTTCCTTATTACTCCCCAACAATTTAGAGGGATGGTGCCCAGACGTCATTGTTGCAGCTATGTTAGGCATAAGGTACTTGGTTCAACGCGACGACATTACCCGTAAACGTGACACAGATGTACCGTAAATACCGAACACTGCGAATGTTTGAGTTTGGACATTTATTTATAAGGTTTACCTATCTAATGACAAAGGAAAAACTTGCATAATAATAGTTGAGTTTAAAATGGCCACTCATGGAATGCTTGTGATGGCTTGTTTGCATTTATTTTCAGTGTCCTTTGTAAATGAAGGGATGATACTTTCCTCTTTATTTTCCTTAAAAAGCCCTTTAATGGATGAAGTTGATGTAGAGTTCCTTTCTAGCCTCCTCTCCAAATCTCCCTTCTCAAAAACAAAACAATCTCTCTATGATCACAAGCAAGGGATAATGAATGGAGGATATAGGATGGCTAGAATAATTTCAGCATTATGAGGCTATGAAGAGGAGAATAGAGAAGGAATTGGGCATTATGAGGATGCCAGAAGAAGATTTCCTAGAGGAAATTAGGCATGATAAGAATGCAAGAATGAAGTCCCCCTACAAGAATGAAGTTCCCCTACAAGAATCAAGTTCCCCTACAAAAATCCAGTCTTCTCTAATTGCTTAGAGAAGGGTCTTATTTATAGATTTTTTGAAAAGGGAATGGAAGGTGAGGATCAAGAGTTGAGATCAAGGGTCACATTATTTGTGAATTTTAAATTCACATGTGAGGACAAAAATGAATTAAAGATTCATTTTTTTGGGAAAAGTGGATTATGACAAGTTGAATTTTTAATTCAACTCATGGGGGAGTGGAGGACAAAAATGAATTAAAGATTGTAATATTTATGAATTTTTAAAGATTGTAATATTTAAATAACCCCACTATCCCAAGTGGAATTAATAAAATATCCCCACTATCCCAAGTGGAATTAATAAATAACCCCACTCATGAGGTCCCCCACCATAGTCCTTTTCCAACACATGGAGGAATAAAATAAAATAAGTAAAATAGAAATAAAGAGGGAGTGGATGACACACCACCCTCTTTATGGGGGACTCCCACCAAAAGTGAGGAACAAAAAGACAACCCACTCCATTATTGGTGGATCATGGACTCATTCCATGACTTGGAAATGGGCCTGAGTGTTGATTCCACTCATCCTATTTTCTCCATGCCTCCAAATTCTTCACTTAACTTCACTATGAAGTTAAAGTGACCATATGGAGGTTATCCCAAGGTTATCCTAGTCAAAAGGGTCCCTAGACCCATGGGGTATAACCCAAGGTTGATTTTAACCTAGTTAGGACTCCCAGAGTCAAGTTAAAGCACAAGTAAAAGGGTCTCAAAATTTAAAATTAAAAAATAAGATAAAAATTCAAAAAAACAATTCTTACAACACATATCATAATTTCAAATTTCAAAAATATTAAGTTGTGACAGTTGAGGGTTGAGGGATTAGGGTTTAGGGATAAGGTTTAGGGTTAGGGTTGAGGTATTAGGGTTTAAGGTATAGTGTTGAGGGTTTAGGGATAGGGTTTAGGGTTGAGGGATTAGAGTGAAGGGTTGAGGGATTAGGATTTGACGTTGAGGGTTGAGGTTTTAGGGTTTAGGGTTTAGGGATAGGGTTGAGGGTCGAGGGATCAGAGTTAAGGGTTGAGGGATTAGGGTTTGACGTTAAGGGTTAAGGGTTGAGGTTCGAGGGTCAAGGGTTTAGGGATAGGGTTGAGGGTCGAGGGATTAGGGTTAAAGTAGAGTGTGGAGGGTATAAGGATTAGGGATAGGGTTGGAGGGTTTAGGGATAAGGGATTAGGGTTTAAGTTATAGTATCGAGTCTATTGAGGGTTTAGGAATAGGGATAGAATTTAGGGTTTAGGGATGAGGGATTAGAGTTGAGGGATGACGGATTAGGGTTGATGGTTGAGGGATTAGGGTTTAGGGATAAGGTTGAGGGTTGAGGGCTGAGGGATTAGGGTTTAAGGTATAGTTTTGAGAGTTTAAGGATAGGGTTTAGGGTTGAGGGATTAGAGTGAAGGGTTGAGGGATTAGGATTTGATGTTGAGGGTTGAGGGTTTAGGGATAGGGTTGAGGGTCAAGGGATCAGAGTTAAGGGTTGAGGGATTAGGGTTTGACATTGAGGGTTGAGGGTTGAGGTTTGAGGGTCAAGGGTTTAGGGATAGGGTTGAGGTTTGGGATTAGGGTTAAAGTAGAGTGTGTAGGGTATAAGGATTAGGGATAGGGTTGGAGGGTTTAGGGATAAGGGATTAGGGTTTCAGGTATAGTATCGAGTCTGTTGAGGGTTTAGGAATAGGGATAGCATTTAGGGTTTAGGGATGAGGGATTAGAGTTGAGGGGTGATGGATTAGGGTTGAGGGTTGAGGGATTAGGGTTTAGGGATAAGGTTTAGGGTTGAGGGTTGAGGGATTAGGGTTTAAGGTATAGTGTTGAGGGTTGAGGGTTTAGGGTTGACGGATTAGCATTTAATGTCAAGGTTAGGGTTAGAGTGTCGAGGGTAGAGGGATTAGGGATAGGGTTTAGGGTTGAAGGTTTAAGGATTGAGGGTTGAGGCTTTAGGGATGAGGGTTTAAGGCTTAAGATATAGTGTCAAGTGTTGAGGGTGTAGGGATAGGGTTTACGTTTTAAGGGTTAAGGGTTGAGGGATAGAGATTAGGGTTTAAGGTATAGTGTTGAGGGTTGATGGTTTAGGGATAGGGTTTAGGTTTGAGGGATTAGGGTTTAGGGTTGATGAATTAGGGTTTAATGTTGAGAGTTGAGGGTTGAGGGTTGAGACTTGAGGGTTGAGGTTGAGGGATAGGGTTAATGGTCAAGGGATTAGGGCTAAATAAGAGTGTCGAGGATAAGGGATTAGGGTTTAAGGTATAGTATCGAGTATGTTGAGGGTTTAGGAATAGGGATAGCATTTAGGGTTTAGGGATGAGGGATTAGAGTTGAGGGATGACGGATTAGGGTTGAGGGTTGAGGTATTAGGGTTTAGGGATAAGGTTTAGGGTTGAGGGATTAGGGTAAAAGGTATAGTGTTGAGGGTTTAGGGATAGGGTTTAGGGTTGAGGGATTAGAGTGAAGGGTTGAGGGATTAGGATTTGATGTTGAGGGTTGAGGGTTGAGGGTTTAGGGTTTAGGGATAGGGTTGAGGGTCGAGGGATCAGAGTTAAGGGTTTAATGTTGAGAGTTGAGGGTTGATGGTTAAGGGTTGAGGGTTGAGGTTGAGGGATAGGGTTAATGGTCAAGGGATTAGGGTTAAATAAGAGTGTCAAGGATAAGGGATTAGGGTTTAAGGTATAGTATTGAGTCTGTTGAGGGTTTAGGAATAGGGATAGCATTTAGGGTTTATGGATGAGGGATTAGAGTTAAGGGGTGATGGATTAGGGTTGAGGGTTGAGGGATTAGGGTTTAGGGATAAGGTTTAGGGTTGAGGGTTTAGGGAAAGAGATGTGATCAATGCAAAGGATATGATCAATCTATAGCAGGATAAAACGTGAGCGCGTTATAATGTGCTCATGTTTTGTCTTGCTATTAAAATGGTAAAAAAGTGTTGACCCCCGTGATCCAGGCCCACATGCTCTATTTTCTTACTGATTTTGCACGTGCTCCGACAAAAAAGAAGTGATTTCATGCTGTTGGGAAGTTCACATGCACATTTGACACATTGTACCACCTTTGCATGATCTTTCCACCACCTTTTCTGCTTTGCCAACTTGAGAAGGAGGAAATAACATAGTTTTCACACCAAGTTTGATATATATCTATTCAAGTTTCAAGTTTCAAGTTTGATATATATGATCAAGAATTAAATCAACATAGGAAGAGATAGAAGCTAAGAATGCAAAGAAAGCAGTGGCTATGAGGGAACTTCGTGAGAAGAGGAAATTGGACATGATAAATGAAGACATACCAATTGAAGAGGAACCACAACCATCACAAAGAGATATGGTATTGGCGGCACAAAGAGAATGAATGCAAAAACTTCATGGTATAAGAGATTTGAATACCATAGTTGGAGACATGTCCTCTACCACAAGTCAACATGTAGGTACACCATCTACCACATCTCAAGTTGAGAGTACATCATCACTCACATGTGGTGAAGGAGGTACACCATCGTTCCCACCTCAATCTCAAGGTATGTCATCTATTCCATCTTCGATCGAAGGTATGCCATCTAACCCATCTCATTTAAATATTGATGAAATTCCTAATGTTGAGATGAATTTACCTAACTTAACACCACCTAGAATTTTGCATAGAAAGCCAAAGTATTTGATTGATATTGATGAGAATATTTTGTAGCCAATGGAAGGTAAGATTCCAAAATGCACTTGTAGAAGATATGCTAATAAGATTTGGAGATTGTTCTTTGAAAAGTTAAATGAGACTGCTAGATGTCAACTATTTGTTGAAATGATGCGAAGCATAAAGTATAGGTCTATCATGAAGATTCTTGGATTGAGAACATCAGAGGCTTCAAGTGAAAAATCTATTGTCAAGAATCTAATGAGTGCATATGAGAGTGTGGGTAACACCTAACGCACAAAAGATAGTAATGCAACACGGCGTGTGATTACATCGACTATAGTAAGTACTCAAATGAGGAAAGCTCGTCTCATTAGAAAGACAAGTCAAGAATTAAGAATTAAAAGGAAAACTTTATCAAGAGCCGTTGGAAGATGCCAAAGAATTGAGGGCACTAATGCCAATGAATTATGGGCATTCTCGGGGAGACTACCACAAAAAGATAAACCAATTGTTGAAGCATTGAGATCACTAATTGAAGACTTTTGGAAGAATTACACAAGGGTATCTCCGAATCAAAGGGATGTGGTAAGAAGGAAAATCGGTAGTCAGAACCACGAGCCACATCCAAAGCATTTTTTGGATGAGACTCAAACACAGTTTTGTGGTAAATTTCTAGAGAAGTATCCTCAAATTAAAATTTGTCAAAGATATTTTGAATTGCTAAAACCTTTCTATGTTAAGATAAATCACACATGCACTACTTGTTGTTGTAGATTACATATTGAATTTTCTAACCATTTTGATGTTTATAGGTCTATATGTTTAGATATGCATAGTAACAATGATTTGCAGGGTTGTGCCATATGTGCCCCACCAACATCTTTAAGAGACTTCATATCAAGAATTTTATGTGAAAGAGAGGAAGGTCAAATATTCTACAAGAAATTATGCTTGGATGGCACATGTCATCATTGCGGTGGCTTGCAACATTTGCCAATATGTGAACATATGGAAATAACACATGTGGTTGGAAATGAACTAGTAGAGCTTGGCAAGTATAAAATAGTGGCATACAATACAAAAGATGGTAAAGAAGCAAAGAGGTGTGAATTAGTTATTGAAAAGATCCCAGTGTATTAGTTTATGCCTATATTTCGTGACAGCATAGTGTATGAGTATGCAAGACATGCCCATAGAGCTTGATGGTTGGACTTGCAATTCAAGTTATGCAAGGACACATTTCTAGTTGGTAGCATTATTTCAGTCGTCGAATTTTCAGAGAACTATAGTCTACAACCACAGCGTGAGGTGCAATCACAATATTACAACTCCACACAGGTTTCTATATTTGTGTACATCACATTCATTCATGTGAATGATAGTAGAGAGGATGACAGAAAGATCATAAGGGAGTATAATTTCTATATTAGTGATGATCGCACACATTCTACGAAGTTCATGCAAGGTTGCTTTCAGGTGTTCTACAATGATTTGGCTAGAAGGAGCATATCGTTCAGTCAGCATATCATATGGTCAGATAACTGTGCATCACAATTCAAGAACTCGTGGAATTTCTATTAGCTGAGTAGGAGGCATAATTTTATAGGTATTCAACATATGTGGAACTTTTGTGAGGCCAGGCATGGAAAGGGGGAGCATGATGGTGCAGGAGCATGTATCAAAAGAGCCATAACACGAGAAGAGATAAAGTATAAAGACAATGCAAATTTGACAGATGCAAAATCGATTGTTGAGTGGTGTAATGCTTCCATGGGTCTAGGTAATGAAGGTAAGTCTTCAGTTCGTAGATTTTTTTGGTTGATAGATGATACTAACATTACACCATATGAGGACTGTTGTACACTGACAGGATCAAATGAGATGCACTCTTTCAGAAGCTCAATTGCAGGTTCATGGAGTATCCATACATGAAAGATGTCATGCTTTTGGTCTTCCTGTACAATTCAAGTATGGGATAAGTGCAAGTCAAAGGAGTGGGTTGACGAATGGTAGTTAAGTTATCTCAGCCCACTTGACACGTATTGACCCCTGACGGCATTGGAACTAACACAGATGGAATCGTCAGTTGACTTTGACCACATATCAGATTTAGTTCACCCAGGTAATATAGGGCACGTATATGCATCTAATTTTATCTAGTTCAAGCAGGTAATGTCATCTTACTTTGTAGTGTTTTTGGAATGTTGACTAATTTCATCTAATTTGCTACACATATCAATGTAGGGCATGTATATGCAGTTATTGCAGATGAAGATAATGAAGAGGGAACATATTATTACTTATGTCGTTGTGTTGAGGCCAAAAAGAAATTGGAGTCCCCTGTTACAGATGGAGAAAACATCGAATACCCTACAGGCTCAATGGTTATTACTGGAACATGGCTTAGAAGGTACCCACATTAGAGTGTTAATATTTGGCTATTTCAAGACTTTGACACGCATCAGAAGATTCTTCATTACTCAAACCTTGTCATGGCATCCAATGTTCATTTGATAGAGTATCGGGGTAGACCTTTGAACAAAATATTGTGGAAGGTGCATGAGTCTGACCATGAAGCAATACTTGACACAATAAAGAGTAGAGCAGACCCAGATGGTTCATTGGATTAATTTGTAAGTATTCACATTGATTTTGTAAAGTCATATTACATTGAGTTGTAAGTATGCACATTAATTTGTAAGGTTTGTCTTTTTTTTATTTCCTCCTGCATTTTTACACATATACACATTTTTACATCATCATGTTATGCATTTTTGGTGTCCTGCTCCTGATGCGACCAAACTCATAACTCACCCTACTTCCTCTAGACACCATTTGATGATCTCTCCAACACTCTGGATCCAAGGCACCCAATCATGATGATGACCTATATACCATTCTCTGAAGGCACTCATAATGAATGAAAAGAAGACCAAGGGCACCCAAGCTTAATAGACTTATTTATTTCAATTTTGATGATCCAAACTCTTGCAATACGACATCCACTTTCATGCCTTTAGATCTTCCTTCACATACAGGGCACCAAATCAAGTCAGAAGGAGGTAGTGTAAAGTTGCAAAGGGGTGTAACTTTCATCCTGCTCCTGATGTGACCAAACTGACTGTTCCAACACATCCAGATGGGTACATTTACGCTAGGCATGGTCCTATTTTTCACCCAAACATGTCGAAACAGTCTGAGCTACATTATACCCACGATATCCCTAAAGAGTCCAAAGTGCAAAAAGGCAGCAATCTTTGACAAGATGTTACTCAAAAACTGTGTCACTTAGAAACATTCTGTCTGAGGCAACATGATCATGTAGAGTGCCTCTACAATAACCTCTCTTAGTTTTTTATATCTCTGAGGTATTTGCCCGTGGTGAAAGGTTTTTTGCTGCCCCAAAAATCATCAGAAGGAGGCAGTGTAAAGTTGCAAAGGGGTGTAACTTTTGTCCTGCTCCTGATGCGACCAAACTGACTATTCCAACGTGTCTGAATGGGTACATTTACACTAGGCATGGTCCTATTTTTCACCCAAACATGTCAAAATAGTCTGAGCTACATTGTACCGACGATATCCCTGAAGAGTCCAAAGTGCAAAAAGGCAGCAATCTTTGACAAGATGTTACTCAAAAATGGTGTCACTTAGAAACATTCCATCTGAGGCAACACGATCACGTAGACTGCCTCTACAATAACCTCTCTCAGTTTTTTATATCTCTGAGACATTTGCCCGTGGTGAAAGGTTTTCTGTTGCCCCAAAAATCGTCAGAAGGAGGTAGTGTATTAAGTTAGGATGAAAGCATATTCACTCTAGGTGCCTGTTGTGACTAAATCATACATCGCCCCATTGCAAATAGGGACCCCCTTCTTTTTTTGAACTCCAGTGTGTTTGACTAAGCTTAGATGATGTGTTGGGGTTATTGCATGATGAGGTCAGTGGTGTTTGAGTTTTAGAGCTCCTTGATGACCTGATCCTGATAGTGGGCACCTAGAGGAAGGAATGATTAAGGCACACTTTGATAATCATTTAACCCTAGGTGAGCGCCTAGGTAGAATTTGGAGTGGAAGCCTCAAATAATACCTTGGATTTTTAGATGCTTATTTTAGCTCAAATCATCATTATCTTGTGCCTAGAGTTGGAGTCTAACTGCCTAGGGAGTCAAGGAGCATTTCATCATCCAGAGAATCCCAAACATGTACCTTGAACAAGTGATGCTACAAGTGGTGAACAAAATGGGCACCTTGAAGAATTGAGCCCTCCAAGACATCTTGCAATTGCCTAAAAGTCCAAAATTTACACAAGTGAGTTAAGGCACAATTTTCCATCTCCAGAGTCTCCTTTGAGCGCCTTAACATGGAGTGAATGTTTTAGTCTATGAAAGAATGCGCATAAAGAATATAACAACCCCTTGAGTCACTAGGATGAACTAGGTTAACAAAATGAACTTCATTGAGGGAGGCGCACTTGTGCATCTAGACAACTCTAGTTTAGCACCTAAGAAAAAGCATGTTTAGATCCATAAGTTTGGGGAGTATTGAGTGAGGTAAGTCTTCATGAGCATATACAATGACTTAAATCCATCAATGATGAAGTAAACGCTTATTTGAACTAAGTCTCAATTTCACTCCTCTACAATAATCTTCTGGCGCCTTGAAAGCTAAGTGTTTGAAACTATCATGATTTGCGCCTAGATGAGGAAGTCTCTATAATGAGTTAAAGCCACTTGAATGACAAGCATGAAGGGAGCATCCAAACTTACCCAAGGAAGCACCTAGAGGAATGGAAGTTGAGTTTGAAGATAGATGACCTTTCGAGTGCACTTGCCCTTGAGTGACAATTTGATTTGGCACCCTTATGTAAATTTAGATATGATCTAGCACTTTGAGGTTGGGTGGAGTAATCTTGGCGCCTTTGTGTGTTGTTTTATACCTTGATGAGCACCTTGGAAGAATGGACGTTTACTCACCCTTGAGCACCTTAGTTCAAGAGATTGAGTTCGAAGAGTAATACTCCTTAAAACACCTTTATGAGAGCGATGAAACTAAGTAGCATAAGAGATGATAAGTGTAAGAGCTTAGGGACTCAAGGCGCATTGTAGGGTCAAGAACATCAAGTTTGTGCACCTAAGGGGAAAATCAAACTTTAAACACCTCATCAAATGGCGCCTTGGTAGAGGAGTTGCCAAAAGACCTTAAAATTGAAAATTTGATAAAATAACTCACATTATGAGTTTAGGTGCCTTTCCAAGATCAAGCTTTCATATAGCGCCTTGAGTTGTTACTTTCATATTAGCACCCTAGCATAAAGAAGAAGTCCTCAAATGCACTTTAAGGAGGAAGATTGGTGATGGGAGTAATTATGAGCGCCCTAGAGTGTTTGAAGTGGGAAGTAGTAAAGGATGGCGCCTTGAATGAGTTTGAGCGCCTCGAAGAGGATTGAGCACCTTGATAAATCAGAGGATTGAGCGCTTAAGGAATAATAGGATCTTTTGAGACTATTGGTAAGTGTTTGGAATCATTAGAATTTTGAAAATAAGATAAAGACCCTAGGTGCTATCTCCTACTTGGAATATCACACATGGGAACATGGAAACTAGATTGATTGAAGGAATGATACTTTAGCTCCTTGAGGGTGAATGAGTCAAAATAACACTAAATTGGTGCCTAGTCCAATTGATTGAAATCATCTTGGGCACATTTTCTTGCTTTAGTTGGGTTAAACTTATTTTGGCACCTTGGTGAGAAGTTCTCTAGGTATGAGTTAGAACCATCAAAATAATAAAACTTGCCAAGAAAGAGATAGGAATTTTTATGAAGTTTTTCCTCAATGTTGAGTGCCTAGGAGGTAGATTGCTCAAGAGAGGGTTAGATACTCTATATTTCACTCTATTGTTGACTTGTCTAAAAACAATGGAAGCATAGAATTATCAACTTTTGAACCTTCAAACTCACTATTGGCGAGACAACATACCATCGGCGAGCTTAAAATTTCATCGGTCGATAGGCTAATGCCACCATGACTCCGTTTGATTTCACTTCTGACAAACATCCCATCATTGACTCTTATCGGTCAGATAGACCACTATCGATGACTTTATATCCTTTCACACCGATGTCTTTGTCACTCCGATACGAGACTCTAAGTCCCTCGCCTATCGGTAGGGCTTAATACCATCGGCACACTCAAAAAGTCTTCTGCTAACACACCGATCTCACAAATGACAACCTTCGGACCACACCCGTTGGTAAGACTCCAAACATCGGTGAACTCTAATCTCATTGGGCTGATACACCGATGGATTTTGACTATCAGTGTGACCCCCTTCATCGGTGAATCTCTCAACTGCTCTTCCGATGCGCAGATGGGATTATCTTCCAATACACTGATGTCTTCGAATTCAAACCACACTTGTCGGCAAGATAGACCACTATCGGCGAAGCCTAACCAAGGTTTGCCGATACGCAGATACGACCAACTCTTGACATCGATACAAGGTTCTTTTGCAGGCAAAGGGTGCCTAGGCTTATGGGGCTCAATTTGATGTATTTATTGAAAGCTCAAGGTGAATTGATGCTTATTGAAAATGCCACTTAGTCCTTCATTTGCATTATAGGCGCCATTTCCTATTGACTTATATACTCCTCCTCATGCAAGGGTGCCATAATGAAGTGGTTTAGGCAATAGGTGCGCTTCACTTACCAGAGGCTTGTTCTCCTTCCACCTTAGGCACACTTTTATGGTGGAACAGGTGTCAATGGGCACCTTGTCTTAAATGAATGCTCTCTCTAAGTTGGGCACCCTTTTGAGGCTTTATGAGTTGCAAATTGTGCCTTAACCCTTCATGCTTGTTGCTCAATGTTTGAATGTTTAAGAAAGTCTCCATTATGCGCTCATCTTAATGACTTTTTCTCAAGGCACAATCATCCTAATGACTTGGATATTCATCCTAGTGTTTCAGGATATCAGGCTACCAGACTTAGTCATTTTCAGGATCTCAAACATAAAGAATAACATGATGATTCATTTTTTTGTATTGCATATAGTTGACATTCTATGCTACTCATAAAGAATATTAATATTTTCTGTTCAACATGATGATTCATTTTTTTTTAAATACAACTTTTATCTTTTAGTTCCAAAATGAGGTTTAGGTGATACTTGAATAACAATAGCTAGCTTATTGGATCAACAAACATCCTATGTAATACAATTGGACTTTAAATATTTGAAGTAGCCATTTACAAATATCCATTCAAACGTGGATTTATAATGCAAGTATGGACGCCATCAATAAAAAAGATTTGTATTAACCAAATATCCATATAGGCATACATCAATATCTGTCGATATAAGTATAACATATATACAAAATAGCCATATAGGCTTACAAGAATGCCATATAGGCATACAACAAAGGAACACAATAAAAAGTCATTCCCCTCTATCTGGTGAAGAGAATAAATCATGAGTAGCCTTTGATCTTCTAGAGGATGGAGACACGCATGTGGGTGGTCTACTACGAACCCGAGGGCTACTCCTCATATTTAGGTCTTCCTGCATCTTTACCTATTACAATAAAAAGTATAGACATTAATATATAGAAATTACATGTTATAAAAAATGAAACATTTAACAAAATAATCACTTACTGCTAACATATAATTTGTCTCCTCGCTTGCCTCAGTAGTAGGAATAGGCCCTGGTGATGTCATGTCCTATAGAAACCATCCAAATAGAAATTAAACTTCAAATCAATAATCTTTTTATTTTTCAAAAATAGACAACTATAACAATGAATGTAAATTGAAATTTACTAATCTCCCTCATACCCTTGTCAATGCCATGGAGCTATGAATCACAGAGGCCACACCCTGCTCCATTGCCCTATGAACATGGGGAGGTGTCTCCGTAGCCTGCATCATCTGGAAATAAAACAACATTATTCAATTACGAAAACTATAATAGTGATGCAAATCATGGATCCTAACATACACACACGTTCATCTAAACATGGAAGTACACACAATAAAGCACACAAGACACATACAAAAATTTAGTAAGTACAATTCATTCATTAAACTATTTATTTTATTACCTCCGTAAAGCTTTGAAGTCCACCACCGTTGGCAGGTGTTGCCATGAAATCTACAGTATTAACCTATTCAACATCCAAAATCAGATATTAGAATACCATTCATATAACGATGCTATTCACATGTAATATTTATAATTGTTTACTAATTACATACCTCAACAGTAGATGATCTAGTGTAAAATCTAGGTGGAGAACCACTAAAACTGCATCGACGCTATGACCCTGAAATTTCATTGAAATCATCAATTTAAATTAGTTAATCTTGCATTTCAAAAATGAAATTTAATAAATTAAATTCAATAAACTTGCTAATATTTACCTGAGTATCAAGGCCGAAAGTCTCACTTAGGAGGGTATCTGTTATCACCATTTGCTCAGCTGCAGATGTAGCCTATGCACCTGCATCCTAACTATCCATGGGGTCATAACCACAGGCTGACCCACAAGTCTGACAAGTATGGGGTGGGACTCTACTCCTCGCACTATCTCCCAACCCACTCTGTGTTGCAGGACCGGCATGCTCTATGATGCTCTAGGTCAAGGCACTAATGGACTGAAGTGTATCGACCTCAACACTCTCCTTCACAATGGAAGGGATAGAAACATGCTCGTGGGCTAGTCTGCTGATTACTCATCTCACTACCCGATGTGGGTCAAGACGTGCCCCTGGTCTATCTTGTGCTGACCCCCCACCTCTACCCTGGAAGTCCCGCATATCAAAATAGTTTGGCACTTTATTGAGGACAAACTCGCAGTAGAGTTTCCTCAAAAAGTATTGCGGGACCTCATTATTATTGCATGGAGGCTGGTCAAAAACCATCCACCACCTCTGCCCAAAATTGTCCCTTATCACTTGGTTGTTGCACCAATGGATAGGGAACCTCTTGCATGTAATGGTTGGAGGTTGATTTGTTTGGGGGTTTGTGAAAATGGAACACAAGTCTAATTTTGTGATTTGCAATTTTTTCACATCTTGGTATGACAGCTTGTCTGCATAATAATCTCTAAACTCTCTCTTCTTATCCGTCCAACTAGTTATTTGCTTGCTAATTGAATCTACATTTGATAACATAGATTCAAGAGATTTAGCAAACGTGGACCTATGCAAGGTTGAAGTGGAAGGATCTTTCAAACTTGCAATTATATCTTCAATTTCTTTTTTGTTGTTTTTAATTTGCCCCATTATATTTTCTTGTGTTCTAGGGGCATGTCGAGGAATGGATGGAGGAGGTTGTTGTTGTTCTGTAGGTATTTCCTCCTCAGGATTTTGTGGATTTTGAGGAGGAGGAGGAGGTGCATTAACATTTCCTGACAATTAACGAAATATACATCAAAAATCAACTAAAACCTACCTATTTAGAAACAAATTCAAACAAAAAAACAAATATAACTCACTCCTTTGGTGTGCTCGACGTTGTGGCGGCATTTTGGTGACGAATCAATAAGGTTTTTGTGTTGAATGGAGTTTCGCAAAATGCGAGCACGCTTTCTAGGGTTTGTAGGCCGCGGGCATAGAGGAGAAGAAAGAAATAAATGAAATGACATTAGAAACTTTTTTATTTATTTATAGCAAGTCATAACACGCTCGCGTTATGACTTAATTTTTTTTGAAATTAATTTGGCCACTTTTTGGCCCCCCATCTTCTTGCACTTACCCCAAACTTGATGCTTAAAAGAACTTACCTATTAAAATTTTGTTTTGGGAAGAACTCAATCATCGAGGACGATGATCTTTAAGGGGGGAGATATGTTACACCCCATTTTAAAGCAAACTTACTTCATTTTATTTTAGAAAGTACTAGTTAGAAAGAGAAATTAATATATTTTGATGTGAAGTTATGCTAGCCTAGAAAATGAGTTTATTTTACATTGTTGAATATGCAATGAAACGTTATTATTGCACTTAATTGATTTATGAGATGGACTAACTACTTGTCATGTGAATGAGGTGAATACAAGAACAATGTTTTTCCCCTCCCAGATGAGGAGGGAGAGCATCACTGGGGAGAGGGTAATAGACTGCGAGATATAAGTGATCAATGTACCATCAGGGAACTCACACACTCTCTTAGAGGTTATGTTGATTTTGGTGTGCTTCTTGGTATTTATGTTTCCCCGGTAGTATTAATGATGTTTAGTCAACTTGAGTAGTTGACCTGTCAAGTCTATTCTTGTAGTAAGATCTAAGTTGTGTAAGTTAGTCTTGAAGGGTATCATCATTGATGCTTTACCCATTGGATGCATATTTAAACATTTAGTTAAGATCATATTATAAACATGATAATTTAAGCTCCTAATTATTTTTGTTGAGGAGATTTTAAAGGTTTTAGAAAATAAACCTCCACCATGCCTACCTAGATTCGAGGAGGAGTGGAGGAGGGGCGAAAAGATCCATGATGCCTAAAAGTGGGTATGTCCATAAGGGGGGCCATAGGTAGTTATTAAGAGGAGTTTTATAAAGAAAGAAAGGACTATCATTCAAAAAAAGAAAAAAACGGGGATAGAGAAGCAAGGCAGCGAACATGGATTTGTCTGATTGTTTATAGTGATAGCATCCCCAAGTGGATGTATGTGTATGGTTTTGCATTGAACTGTTCTTGTTTACTTGCATACATGGTACAAGCTTTAAATTGTAAAACACATCTTTGTTTTTGGCTGAGACACAAGCTATAAAACTGTTAAACATATCTTTGTTTTTGGCTGTGATACAAGATTTAAACTATTAGACATATCTTTGTATTTGGCTGGGATACAAGTTTTAAACTTTTAAACGTATCCTCATATGGGTTGATGTGCAATAATATGCATTCATAACCATAGAACTATAGAAAAATTGATAGGAGATCACATTACCATTGTAATAAAACTATTTAACATGGATACAAGTGCACCTCTATGTATACTAGTTTGCATGTGTTGTTATACGTCAATATCTAGTCAATGCTATCAAAACATTAGTTATTCTTTAGTTCATTTATAATGGCTGACTCTTTTCACTCATACAGAGACAATGATGAAGCTCATAGACAATATTGAGTGAATTTTTTTTGGAATTCATATCCATTTTTACCTTTGTCGATTAAGGGTGTGCAAACTATGACATCAATCCTATTAAATTAATTTTGGTTGAAAATTTAAACATTTTTTCATTTCAATCTGGTTATAATAAATTCTCTAGTATTACACAGTCGCTCTAAAGAGGACGCATAGGCCATAATAGAGGTTGTATCTTATTAGCAATCCTTTTTTTGTATGTTAATGAGTGATTAATTTTTATGCAATATGGCTGATAGACATATATTTATATCATTGTAATGGTTGTGATATGGCCAATAGACATATACTCATCTTTGCAATGGTTGGGACATGGCCGATAGATATATACATTTACCTTGTGTGGTTGTAATATAGCCAATAGTGTTAGGATTTAGGTGCCATGAACCTTGTAAATGCTTGTAATTATTTTTCTTATTATTATTTGTAAATCACCCATAAGGGATGTACAAGTTTCACTAGCAGTGGTAAAAATTAATTACCGAGGATAGTAATTACACAATTACTACATCGGTAAGTTCTGGAGTTACCGACGGTAGTTATGGAGTAACATTTACTGATGGTAATTGTAAATATCAAGAGTAATTGAGGGTAGGTTCCACCTTGAAGGAATCATCTATATTTGGATTATATGACACATGTCATAAAGTTGATAAGTGGTAGTAAGAGAATCTATGACAACTGTAAGTTGTCATAAGATTCTATGACAATATGACAACTTATGACGGATATTTATGAGTTATAAGTTCTTAGCTCTAGGTGCCCATATTGGGAAGATGCTATTTAGGGGTGTTATGATGAAATCTATGATGGTTATGACAAAATTTATTACCCTGTAAGTGCCTATTCTTGTCCATGGTGGCCCAAGTTTGCATGGTTGACTATTGATAAGTATCATGAGCTTGTAAGAGGTCATTTAATGTTGCATGTTGGAGTATCCAAGGTGAGAGAAAGTGGATGCCTAGTTTGGGGAGTGAAATACCTCTATAAATACAGTGCCTTGTATGTGTTATGCATCATATCATAGTTATCTAGTACATAGGTTCTACCAGATTGAAGGTTAGAGACACAGAGGAAGTGCATGTATTATGTATTTCAAATTTTGAAGATAATACAATGTGAGCCTCGTTTTTAGGGGCATTTTTTACTTGAAAGGGTTTTCTCAACAGTATATCTAGTGTTGATATGGTTTATTCTTCTATGGTGTTTATTCCTATGTTGTAATTTCATTTTCATATGCAATCTATGTTGATATTACACTGCTTTAAGATCATAAACATAGTGTAATCAGATTTCCATTTGGGTAGTCATTGCCTTCATTTCTAACAAATATGTATATATAGTTGGACAATTGAGAAGTCTAAAGTAGGCCTATTTATGAGTATATAAAAGTGATATAGGTAGATGTACACATTATATACTCATAAATACACTTACCTTGAAATGAGAATTCTTATTATCTTGGAAAATCTCCTTTGACACAAAACTCTAGTTTAGAGTATACTTCAAATGAAATACAAGGATAAGTTTTTAGTTGAAATATGTTTTGTACAACCATTCAAGTTCTTAGATTGGCATAAATTTAAAAAGAAAATGTAGTTTTCTCTTTGGTTGAAAAGATAATGAGACCTTGGTTGCTATGTTTAAATGTATGATTAAACTTGCATTATAGATCCCTATAGTTCTTGAGGTAAATGTATTATATACAATCTATGTAATTGTGTACACTAACTTCAGGGAGAAGTTACAAATACTCAAGGGAGTCTAAACTAACACTCTATGATGTAAAGATTATCTTATATCAAAACATCTTAACTAATTTTTTAGCATGAAACTAGGGTTGACTAAACATTGAGTAGATGATGGAACTGTCAAAGACTCGAGATTGCAAGGACGCAATGAGGGGCTCAATGCATGAGTTTAAATCAACCAGGTTTATATCCTATAAAAGTCTAGTCGACCTATAGTAGAAAGAATATTAGTGATGTCTATTAGACATGTATAGGGTAATAATCATTAATTTATCATTAATTTGTGTATAATTGATAAGAATAGAAGAATGTTTATCTCCAAGTTGAGAAAGAGGTGTGTGAATAGTCAACTCATTTATTTTGAAACTTTGGCCAAAGTAATGCAAAATTCACTGCTTGCATGGTCAGTTCACAGTGTCGTTGTTTGCATGAATAGTCAGATTGGTTGTACATAGATAGAGATAGACTAGAAGTTGTATAACCGATTGTTTTATCTAGGACACCACACTAGTTCTCAGATGGTGCATCGAAACTTATTGATTCTTACTATCTATACCCTCATGAAGGGTAGGGCTAATTCCAATAGGAAGGTGAGTGGGGGACTGTCAGTCTGTGGTTGGAGGTAAAGCACCTAAGTGATGCTCTCCCTCCTGCAGTTGAATTGCCAAAGACTTGTGATACAGAAGACATTACTTCATTTATACATGTAACTGTTATAAAGTTGTAAGTCACAAGTAATACGACCTTCAGATATTGTACTGAATAATCATTATGTAATCATAATTGCACTTGCTTTACTTTTTATGATAAAATAAATAAATAAATAAATATGGTGAATTTGTCAATTATTTCTAATTATTTTTTAAATGTTGTTTATTACATTCAGATTAGGATGCTACATAAATGATAAAGGCTTGCAAAATAACAAAAGTGTTCCTCACTGGAGAACTTTGAATCACATTAAGTTAAATCAAGAAGTTTTTGTGATCCAAGAAGCAGAACACAAAGATCAAATAGAAAACATTTTCTCACAGGTAGTAAGCCTGCTCAAAACCTCTCCCTCACATTGCAAGACATTTTAGAGGTGTTAGAAGTGGGATGTTCAACACAAGAAAAGCCCACAACTTTCACCTTCGAAGTTGAGAAGCTTTTACAAAGTGACAAAAATCAAAACAAAGATTCACCTCTCTACACATAAATAGAAGTCAACAAGATTGTCATCAAATAGTTATAAACGAAGGATCAACAATAATATCATACCATTTTCCCTCCTTTAAAGGATGGGGTATGAAAAGGAAAACATTTAAAAAAATACCCCCATCCTCAGAATATATGACAATCGAGACATCCAAACCATAGGGAGAGTGAACTTTCCACTCAATCTAGGACCTAAAACTCTCTCAATGGAATTTATGTGATTGATAGAGAAACTAGCTATAATATGATTCTCGGAAGATGTTGGGTTCATGACATGAAAGCTATTGCTTCCACGCTATTCCAAGAGCTCTGTTTCCATCATATGGGAAAGACTCATGTCATCAAAGTGGATCCTAATCCCTTTAGTGTTTATAGAATAGAATGTGAGGAAAAAGAAAAGAAAATGAATGCAGGCATAAAGGTCATGGGAGAAGGAAAAATATCCCAAGATGTAGAAAACATCCTAGATATTTCACACTAGAACTTGGATCTGGTTAAAGAATTCCCCTTTGATCCTCATACTAAAAAAATGTATGCACCATTCAATCTAGTGGCCATCCCTTGCATTAATGATCATGATGCCAAAGGCTTCTCAATTGGGACAGTGGAAATCATTGAAGAAGGAGAAGAAAATGAAGAAAAGAGAAAATCAACTTACAAAATCAGGGAGGCATCAAGAGTGCAAAGTACACAAGATTTATGGACCCTTCATTTTGATGGAGCTAGTTGCAATATAGGAGTGGAGGTAGGAATAGTACTCTCCTCCCCGACAAGAAAGGTCCTCCCCTTTTGCATTTAGGTTGGACTTTTTCTGCACAAATAATATCACCAAATATGAAGCTCTATATCTAGGAGTCATGTTAGCCATGAGAATAGGAGTTAAGAATGTCTCCACTTTCAGAGACTCTCAGTTAGTGATCAATTAAGTCATGGAAAATTATGAGACAAAATCAAAATGAATATGCCCTTACAAAGACACCATTTAGAAATTAATCCAAAATTTCAATTTCTTTACCATAAAAGTCATACCAAGAGAAGAGAATCAGGTGGTAGACTCAATGACTACATCAAAAGCCATGTTCACACCTCACACCCAACTTAAAAAATTTGAATTTGTTGTATCAATAATAGGTGGGCCATTGCTAGAAAGTGAAGAATTACCAAGTGTCCTAAGCTATGCGATGAATAGAACAAAGATACCCACTAACGATTATGTTGAGAATGATTAGGCCATCCTAGAATACTTGCATGCCTATGATGACCTCCCAAAAGTCTACCACAAGAAGGGATACATGCTCCTTCCCCATCCTGATGATTATTTTGAAGCTAAATTGGAAGTTTGAAGGATACCCTTCATTGATTGGTGATACAATTGATCTCAACATAGAAACCCCTAAAAAACCAAGGATGTTGAAATTAGGGGCAGAATTAGACAAAGAAGAATTGGAAGAATATACTAAATTTCTCATTGAATTTTTTGACGTTTTTCTTGGACATATGTAGACATGTATGGGCTAGACCTAAAAATCATAGTACATAATCTAGTAACGAAACTAGATGCGAAACCAATGAAGTAGAAATTGAGGCACATAAAGCCTCAAGTAGCAGAAATGGTAAAAGAAGAATTGAAGAAGTTGTTAAACATGGGATTTATCAAGCCTATGGATTACTCAGATTGGGCCTCTAACATTGTTCCAATCTTATAGAAAAATTGAAAAATTTGAATATGTCTCGATTTCAGGGATATCAACCAAGCTTGTCCTAAATATGATTTTCCCATACCATCCATAGACAAGATTGTCGATTCAACTGTTGGATATGAAGTGCTTGCCATCATGGATAGGTTTTCAGGGTATAATCAGATCAAAATCTTAGAGGTTGACCAAAATAAAACAACATTTACAACACCTTGGGGAACTTTCTATTATGTGGTCATGCCCTTCAGATTAAAAAATGCAGGAGCAACTTATCAAAGAGTCATAACTCACATCTTCCATGATCTCATCCATAAAACAATAGAAACATATGTTGATGATCTACTCGCCAAGGGTAAAAGTACAAAGTTGTCACACTTTTATAAAGGAAATGACCAACACTGATTCAACTTTTAAGCTTGAATCACTAAAAACTGACATATATGTTTTGAATTTTGAAATGATGTAAACTAATAAAATATTTATTTTTTAGTATATTTTATGTTTTTATTTTTTTAAAAAAAATTAAAAAATTATTTGAATATAGTTTTTAATAAATTGACACTATAATTTAGTTGTTGATAAAATGCTAAAAATTGAAGTTACATGAGACACCAATCTTTATATAGTAAATTTTATTTTTTTTCTTCAATTTTTTTGTGTGTATTTATAACTTGAAACTTTAGTGCATGGATATATTTTTTTCCAATTTTGATAAATATGTATTTTTAAGTAAATATTAAAATGTGCGCGTATTAAAACGTAGTTGTTTCCAATCGACGCCAACTTTCATATTAAATATTTATCTAAAATAGAAAAAACAATTATACCATCTTGATATAGATTCTTTTATCTAGTGCATCATATATTTTTTAATTTTTTTAATAAGTTTTACTATTTTTCCTTGACATGGTAATCAACCTAATGTTTTGTGCTGATAACCTACTTTTAGTAAAATAAAAAGGAAATTATAAATAATAATTAAACTATTAATATATATATATTTTTGAAAATTAAACTTATAGATCTACAAAAGGGTATTTTTATATTTAAAAAAAAATGTTATTTACATGAGTAGAAGTTGTTGAAATATCAATTTTTTCAAATAATTTTATTTTTTTG
Organism: Cunninghamia lanceolata; assembly: GCA_027924645.1. NCBI lineage: Eukaryota > Viridiplantae > Streptophyta > Pinopsida > Cupressales > Cupressaceae > Cunninghamia > Cunninghamia lanceolata. Next base: position 2,650,391 of record BSBN01000477.1, on the reverse strand, counting down.
GTAAGTTGGCCTCATTGTGGTGCTACATATGCATTTAGCCAACAATTATAGTTGGAAAAGTTGTTGACATATCTAACTTAGCTAGAATGAATCTTACAAGATCATATGTTTAACTAAAATTGATTTTTAGTTCGAAATACTTAAATTCACTTATGCTGATAAGTTGGCTAAAAGTGTGACACAACTTTATGCTTTTACCCCCAAGTATAAATGATCATCAACAAATGTTGAAGATCTTCATAAGATTTTTACTAGATTACGAGAATACAAAGTGAGATTAAATCCAGAAAAAGTGTGTTTTCAGAGTAACAATAGGAAAACTATTGGGTTTTATAGTTTCATGAAGAGGGATAGATGTAGACCCTGCTAAGGTAAAAGAAGGGCTAAATGCCACTCCACCAACTAGTGAAGAACCTTTTTGGGGCAACTAGGTGCGATAAGACATTTCATAGTAAGAACCTTTTTGGGGCAAATAGGTGTGATAAGACGTTTCATACCCGATATGACCTTTAGATTTAACCCCATTAATTAGCTATTAAAAAAACAAGTTGCGATGACCTAGACGGTAGATTGTTAGAATGCCTTTGAACAAGTGAAGAAATTTTTATTTACCTCACCGATGCTTATACCACCTAGAGATGAGAAAACCTTCATCCTTTATTTCAAAGCCATGGATATCTCAATAGCTTACATGTTAGCTCAAGAGGATGATGATGGGAGAGAAAGAGCAATATACTTCATTAGCTAAACATTATTGGAATATGAGAAAAACTATACCTAGGTTGAGAAGGAGTGTTTGGCCATAATATTTGCTACCAGGAGATTATGACATTATATGTTGAACCAAGAAACTAAAGTCATAATACGATCAGAACAACTAAGAACTTTCTTGAACCAACCAATGTTGTCTATAAGGGAAGGATGATTCTTGACATTACTAAGCGGATTCAAGTTAACATATGCAAATCAAAAATCTATCAAAGGACAAATAATAGGTAATTGGTTGAAAGATAATCCAGTCCCTCAAGAAGAGCCAATAAATCAAGACTTTCTAGATGAGATCTATGCAATTAACCTTGAAAAATATGCTTCCTCATATTGGTACAAAGACATTATTAACTATTTAGAAAACAAAACCTACCCTAAAAACATGAACCCTTTCAGAAAAAGATGCTTGCGTGTCCTTGCTGCGAGATATGTGCTCATTGATGACATGTTATAATGGAGAGGTCTGGATGGTATTTTACCTCATTGTGTAGATAAGGAGGAAGCTCATAAAATTTTTAGAGGAATGCAACAGTGGAATCTATGGAAGAAACTTTGGTGATCATGCCACCACAAGGAAAATACATCAGCTAGGATACTTTTGGCCTTGCTTAGAAGGAGATACCATTAAGTTTGTAAAAATGTATCCAAAATGTCAAATTTATGCACATGTACATCACACACCAATGAGATACTTACAACCAATTATCATCCCTTGGCCCTTCTCCATATGGGGATTGAACCTAGTGGGAAAGATCTCCCCGCCTTTGATTGATATACATTTATACATTATCACGACAAAACAATACTTTACCAAATGGGTGGAGGAAATGCCCTTAACAACTGTGTCTGGAGCGATAATCACAAAATTCATCTTGAGTCAAATCATATGTAGGTTTGTAATCCCTTAGGTGATTGTAATAGATAACTCCTCATTATTTAAAATTCCACAGGTGTGTGAATTGTGCAAGAGGTTTCACATTAATCACAACTTAGCCTCAGTATACTACCCACAAGGAAATGGTCAAGCCAAGGCAACAAATAAAATGCTCAAAACAATCTTGGTAAAAATCATAAAGGATTCTAAGAGGGATTGGCACCTACAGTTATACCTTGCTCTGTGGGCCTATAGAAATAGCATGTGCACCCTAATTGAAACAACACCTTATGCCCTCACTTTTGAATCAGAGGTGGTCTTACCATTATAAGTTGAATTACCTAACTTGAGGGTATCCTTACAAGGCTTGTTAGATAATGAAGAATACTATGCAGTGAGGTTAGTTGAATTGGAGATGATGGATGAGAAATGATTAAGGGTAGTATAGAGACATGATGCTTACCTCACACGGATGAAGAAACAATATAATAAGAAAGTTGTGCCGAGACCCTTCCATGTGGGAGACTTGGTACTAAGAATACACAATTTGATAGACAAAAGAGTTGGAGAGGGATGCAAGTTTAGACCAAATTGGATAGGTCCTTATATGGTCAAAGAAGATGTCAGAAATGGTGCATATCTCTTGTGCACAATGGAAGGTGAAGAATTTGGTGAGATGGTCAACACCTTTCACCTTAAGAAATACTATGTCTAAGAATACAAAAAAAATCACAAAATATAAAAATACAAAAAAAATCAAATATTTTGAAAAATCCAAAAAAATTATAAAATCTCAAAAAAAGAAAAACATTGCATTTCTTTATCATTCTATTCTGCCATGCATCTTTGTAAGTGACATGCTCTTGTTTGATTTTTGTTTTAGTAAGGAGTCTAAGATTACTTAGTTATATGTTGATCCTTTTAGTCTTTGAGATCCCTTGTATCTACAATTACCATTTATCATTCCCTATTTTTATTTTCCAATGGTTCTAATCAAAGCCTAGCTCTTAGCTCTACATTTACCCTGGTATTAATGATTCATGTTGTTAAGTTTAAGAAAAGTCAGTCTTCAAACCTATAGTACTCTATAGAAGCTTGCAAGTAGACCTTCCCCATTCCTCAGTAGAAATGAAGTTTGACTAGACAGTGAAAACTCTTGGTGGTGCTCAGCCCGTTATCTTCCCTGGCCAAAAAAACTAGGTGGACGTAACTCTGTAGGAAGAAATCTAAAATACAAGTGAATAAAAAAATGAGTGATAAAAAAAAGTAAGAGTGTGAGATAAAAGTGAGATTATAGGAAAGAAAAACACCAAAGTAGTTGAATATCCAAAGCATCTAGAAAGTTTCAAAGCATCCCATCAAAAAGCATAAAAAAAGAAAAGATACAAAAAAAGAGATATAAAAAAAGTAAAAGAGAGAAGATTACTGAATGTTTGTACTCTTAAGTGGAGATAAATCTAAGATTGAAGCTACAAGGGTAACATTGTATCAGAGAAAATAAAATAGAAAGGTACAAAGCACACACACACACCAATTAAGCAAAGCCAATAGTCTAATAGTCTTTAGGACCATCTTCTACTTTGGAGCCTGTCCTCTACCCCAGGTCTATCTTGTTGGCCATCTTTGATCTAAGTCTAGAAAGTTCTAATAAAATTTGTTGCTTGTCTAAGTTGAAAGCTTGTCAAATTGTTTTGTTTAGATAAGGATCAGTGTTTAGCCTTTAGTGAAGCCCAAAATCTAGAAACATTCCGTCTCCTCCTTGTCACCACTTGAGTTTCCAAATCCCATCTCATAAGGTTAATAGGTCTCTTATACCAAGATAGTTCACAATCCCTTGAGTCAAAAATCACAAAAGAGCTATTACATTGTTTATTCCATCGTGCATTCATCATGTCAAAAATCAAAAAAATTGAAAGCAATAAGTTTATGTCATAACTCATGACATTCCCTAGGGTTAGAGATGTGTTGAATTCCATCATTGTGTCCCTATATTTCATTCACTGCATGCATTCATATATATTCTAAAAAAGACCAAAAACATCACATAATCATTTTGCATATGTGTTTAGAGTTTTATAGATCAAACGTAGAAGGTTCTAAACTAGCCATGTGCACAAGAGATAAGTAAAGAGGACAATTAAGATCACAAGGACAATTTTATTGGTATTATCAAAAGTTTGAGTACAACTTGTTATACAAAGCAAGATTGAAGAGCCTGAAAATAAAATTCTCTCAAGATATACATATCTCCCCATGCAAGGGGGAAAAATAGAAAGAAACAAGAATCTCTAGAATGTCAAGGATGACTTTGACTTATGGAGGCATCAAGGCTCATGCTCCTAGGACTCCTATGAGAGCCCAAGCCTCCATGCATTCTATGAGAATGGGGAATCCTCCTAAGAACCTGTGAATGAGAAAGACCAGATCCACTAGTCCTCAAACTAGGCATGTGAATCCCTAAGTGAGCCATCTCTCGAAGAACCGTATTCTCACCCTCAAGTATGTTGATCCAGTCTCTCAAATAAAGAACCTCCTAACAACTGTGATGAAGCAGAGTAAAGATATCCATGTGATTACCAGCTGTAGAAGGCACATGAGAATCAACAAGAAGTCTCTCACATGGGTAACCAATGGCAGGGACTACTAAGTTCAAAGAATTATCATAGAAAAAGTCCCTCCATTCCTCGACACTACCTACAAAAAGAAAGAAAGGAAGAAGTTCTAGTGAAAGATCAAACCCATGGATAAAAGGAAACACTAAAGTAGAAAATTAGGGAAAGAGGTACTTACGAGGATCACCAAGCTCCCTGGGATCAAAACATCTGAATGAACTGGATTATGAACAGGAGGAGTCACCCTCTAAAGATATAACATTATCCCCTTCAATTTGTTCCTCATCATCATGCTCCTCTCCCTCAGGATTGTAATCCTTGTAAGAATAGTTAGTATCCTCCATGACTATCAACCTCTAGGAGGGAGCTCCTCTCCTACCCCTCTGTACATAACTCATGCTATGAACCACTCTAGTAATCAAAACCCTAGGAGTCAAAGGGATCTAGGTGATGATTTTGTGCTCAACATCACCCATCTCCTAGATGGATCTATAGCAAGTAGGAACAGGGGGCAAGTCCTCTGGGAAGTCATCACCAAACTGTTGTAGGAATTGCTTGATGTGCTGTACCTCAATGAAACCATTCCTATCTGACAAATCAATTACACCCAGGCTATAGTAGCTATGAATATGTTTGTAACTAGGCTAGAATCCTTCCATGTCAGTGTAAGGATCATAAATCATGTCAGCATCAGTGAGAGTGGCCACCACATGTAAAGTAGCAACGAAGTGGCCAACTTGACTCCAACGTGTGGCCCTCAGTAGTCTAGGTTCTGGAAGTGGCATCTCCCTCTAAAATGGCCCAACATGCTTATAAATCCATGTCATAATCAAAGAAAAATGAATGAAGGTAAGTGCTCCTCAGCATGTAATATGATAGAGGTCTTAGTAAACCATCGCTAGGATGTTGACTCCCCATGTGAACATAGTGCCCTTCTCTATATACTGAATAATGGCTTCATAGCACCATCTAAGCTGAGTGAAGCCCTTATCTCCTAATAACTTAGAAGTGGTCAATCCAATGAGGAATTTCCTCAAAGGTGAAATGGGAAGGAAAGGCATGGGAAGAAGACATACCTGTGTATGATCCTCATGATGAGTCATCCCCATGATAGATGCTCATGCTTGTTTCTCACCAAGAGACTCACTCTCCAGTAAGACAAGTGGTTGTACTCTCATAGGGACTCCTAAGATGTGATAGACATCATACAAAGTGATACTCCATTCTCTTGAGACCTAGGGAAATATGAAGGTGTTCCTATTGACATCCCAATAGGTCAAGATGTCATAGTAGATGCGAGAAGTTGGATGAACAACTGGGGCATGACATATCTTGTAAAGTCTCACTCTATTTAGAATAACATGATCACCAGGAGATAAGGCCTCATAAACGTCAGAAAACCATAACTTCTCATGAATGGCATTCCATTGAATGCATGAATCCTATCAAACACAAAGAACCTTATGTTAGATATCGTTAAACTCATAAAATAAAATAAAAGAATTTATTCCTTAGAAAATTGCAATAAAATAATGAATATAGTGATCGAATTAGAGAATAACGGAGCAACGAAAATGTCATAAAACATTGAATTTTAATCAGAATCAAACTGATTGGGTCACCCCTTTTACCAGGTCAAATCCCCACTGGGTGACCCTATTGTGCAATAGGATTCTCTCGAGTGACCTTGTTGAACATCAGGATCCCCACGAGCAACTTGACCTGGTGAAAGTGGCAACCCATGGGCAACCCTATGCCACACCCTAACATGTTAAAATCATCACAAAAACCTTAATTTTTACCCTATTTTGATAAACAAAAGGCATATGTACACTAAAATGAAGAATCTAATACATTGCAACAATAAATATAGATAAAAATAGATTCTTTTTGAGAGAAGATTAAGAAAATGCAAACTAGGCTTTTGAGGGAGTTTTTTCACATGATTTATACTTGATATTCAATGGGAGAAAGATTTGTGGCCATCTTTGCGATCCTCTCGACAATAGCTTTTCGACGATTATTCACATACACGATTCCATCACCTTTTGACTCCATTTGCTCAAATTATTCCATTCTCTTCTTCTCTTAGCTTAGTTTTGTTTTCTGTATTTAGGAGTAATTTCTTGTTTTTGTAGTTTTTGTTGGAATTAGCCAAGATCAACAAGAAATAACACTACCACAAGCTACGAGCACTGTGATAAGCCAAAATAATATTGTCAAAAGATGAATAAAATGTACATAAGAGCCTTGCTTAAATATGCAAGGATGAGAAGGTGAGATGATCAAACAAAATGATTAACCCTCCAAAGGTGCAACACTTGTCTAGATCAAGTGACACATGTTTGAGAAAGTGGCAAGTTTGCATGTAATAGGTGTCCCACAAGGATGAGTACACATGTCTCAACCACATGAGGTGAGATAAAACTCTAAAAGTCCTAAGTTGAGACTTAACTAGTGTGAATAGGACTCACCTAAACATGATAAAAGCTAAATAGATAGATAAAGAACCTTTTCACACTAACACCCCCTTAAGTGCAACTTAGGGAGTAGTGATACAATGATGGGTCTTGGATACTAGGTCATGTTAGGTACCCATGTACAAATAAGTTTCTCATAAATGGAGTAAAAGAGAAAACCTTGTGGGTAAAACCCCTCTCCAAAAGAGAAATGATACATGATAAAATTGTACAAGTGAATAAGAAGAAGAGGATGGAAGGAGGACTCAACATGACTCCCAAGGACTACTTCTATCACTAATGTTTGGTAAATGTTCCCCCTATAGGAGAGAAAAAAGAGGTGTACTATACATTATACAAAACATTTGATGGTGATAGTCTTGCGATCCCTACAAGATCCATGTGTGGAATGTCAATTGCATGCCATGTGGCTACAATCCAAATCCCACATTAAGTTCTACTGTGAAGAATCTCTGGAAGCCTCTCTAAACTTTGTAGAAGCAAAGGAACTAATATCAATGTTTTGCTGCAAGGAATTTCTCTAGAAGTTCTCAAGGAAGCAACTCTGGATTCAAATTTAGCATTAGGTGATGGTGGAGGTGATGCAAAAGTGTTCTGGACACAACTCAATAAAATGCAGAAAAAATGTTGGAGTAGTGGAAGTGCTCTTGACACAACTCTATGGAAGTGCTCTTGACACAACACAACAGACGTGTTCTTGACACAAATCAGAAGTGTTTTAGACACAACTCAATGCACCCCCCCATAATTCAATATTTTTATCCCCCCTAAATTTTGGCACTTTATAATTGCAATGCATAAGAAAGTCTAATTGGAAAAAAAATGGCACTTTATAATGATAATGTGAAATCATTTCTAATAGATCAGGCTCAAAAATTATTTACTTACTAAAAAAAGGGTACTCGTTTTTGAGGTTCCAATCAAATGATACAATAATTTTAGTAGTTGCCTATCTTTCTTTACAAAGGAAGGGTAAAAATGTGTTTAAAATGACACAATTTCCAATTGTCTCGATACTACTTTGTTAGCATAGGAACCAGCTTCTAGTCGACTATAAATTTGCCAAATTTTGCCTCTGTGGGTGAAAGTTATGGTAAAAAGAGAAAAACAACCTCCTTTGGCAAGTTGTGAACACCTGGCGATCTGTTGGTGAAAAAGTTTTTTCTGGAAGAAAATGTTAGGTTGACAGTTAATTAACCTCTAGGGGTTAGCATTTTTTGTCGCAGTTACAATTAAGTTCTAGTAGTTTGGTGTTTGATGACCACTAGTAGGCAACAATAAATATCATTACATTTGATGTTTTTACAATAAATGTTAATATAACATGAACTACTAACAAAATATGTAACATGAAATGTTGCTATGCTAATGGTTTAGTGAAGGTTAACAACACATGAATGTTAGAAACCCTAATTGTAAATGTGAGACCAGCAACCATGAGCCATGACGTTGCAACAAATAGGAAACTGTTGGTGTGATGTTAGCCACCTGTGAGCTATAGAGAAACCATGATTTACCAAAAAGCCTAAGTTGTTTGACAATAGGTGACCAAGCTTGCATTAAAATAGAGGTAGAGGTGGCTCCAATAAATTCAATGCCTTGAGAAAAGAACAAACCCTTGACCAATGTTGGAAACTAGAGGTTTTTTTATAAACCTTCATAGGTAATGGATATGGCCGCAAAACCCTGCGGAGTGAGGAGCCGTCTAAGGCTTACTCAAAGATGATGCAAAAGCAAAAGAGGCTATGACGGCCTGCTGAAATCTTGGATTAGAGATGGCTACCAAACCAATGAAGAGACCCTCGTTCGTGAACAAAATGCCTTAGTTGGAGAAAAAAATAGTTTCAATTTGAAGGCTTTGGTAACTACAAGCTCCACTAAGCAAGATTATACAAATTGTTGGACTAGGTGGATTGATGGTAAAACCTCTTCTAGCATGAACTTCAATGTCCTGTACAACATAAGCAACTAGGCAGCTTCAATGGTAGTTTGTAGATGTTGAACAAAGATGGCAAAAACGACCATACCCGCAAATGGTAATGTGGTGACCAAGAGATTTTGGAATGACAATGACCCTCAAAGGCAATCTGTGACCTCAACCCTCGATCTTGAAATGATGACAGGTGGAAATCCACCCGTCGAGGCATAAAACAAACCAGAAGCCAACAAAACCCTCGGTCCAGGTGAGGTAGAAAGTGAAATTTAAAAAACAAACCTTTGATAAATTGCCAGAACGGAGCACGAAGTACATGAAAATGTGCCCAAATTCATCACATTGAGCCAGGATATGCCTCAGATCTACAAATAATTTGTCCAAACGTGGATGGAGACTTGACAAATGTTGATTTTGCAAAAAAAAATTGCATTTTCAACAAAAAAATTCCGTATAATTTCGTATGGTACAGGTGATTGGGGAGCTTAAAAAATTTACAAAATTTTCCCGGTGTCAATTTTGACAAAATGATAGGGTATTTCATCTATCTCGGGCCTTCCGAACTCAATGGTGATATCCATTTGGCTCTACGAGGAACTCTTTACTAGGCTAGGTGTGAGATTTTCTCAAAAGGGAAGGGTTTTGCTAACCTAGCTCTGATACCATGTTGGAATTAGCCAAGATCAACAAGAAAGAACACTACCACAAGCTATGAGCACACAATAAGCCAAAATAATATTTCCAAAAGATGAATAAAATGTACATAAGAACCTTTCTTAAATAGGCAAGGATGAGGAGGTGAGATGGTTGAACACAACAACTGAGTAACCCTCCAAAGGTGTAACACTTGTCTATCTCAAGTGACACATGTTTGAGCAAGTAGAAAATTTTTATGCAATAGGTATCTCACAAGGATGATTACACATGTCTCAACCATATATGAGGTAAGACAAAACTCTAAAAGTCTTAAGTTGAGACTTAACTAGTGTGAATAGGACTCACCTAGACAAGATAAAAGCTAACTAGATAGATAACGAACCTTTTCACACTAATAGTTTATTTGCACCTTTTTTTTTGTGTGCTTTCATCCCTATAGGTCTCCTTGGTGAAGCAAACAACTAGGCGAAATTGCGACACGATCTATGGTATGTTCGTTCATTTCAGTTTTATTGTTTATTTTAAATTCATCAAATTTCAAACTAATACTAGTTATTGCAGGTATATATAGTCACAAATGCTTTTATATCTCGGTATCTACAATCTAGGTATTTCTAATTTTTTTATATGATTTGTAAAACTTAGTTTCACACTTTTCCTAAAAATTTTAAGAGAACCCATTTTCCAAAACAAATATTATTGAAGACGCAACAGATTGGTATTTCTCAAGATAGTTTTACCAATTTTCATAAACAATCAGTCAACTTGTTTAATTCACGAAAAAAAAATCATGTAAGATGAAATTATAAAAATTATAGGGAAAGTTTACCTCATAGTTGGAAACTACATATCTAAAATTTTAAAGTACCCAGTTCACCATTTACGAAATATGACCAATTTCACATAGGTTTATGTTTTCTATTCAAGTAAACTAGTTTCTGATTCATACACAATATGATCAAAATTCAATTATTTCTCAAAGAAAATCGAAGTTCATTGATTAACAAGGAAACTAAATATTATTTACATCTTTTCATGATTAGAATCTTACCTTGAAAAACCTTGATAAATTTTTAATTTGATGAAGATCTTGAAATTCCAACTCCCAAAGCGAAAATAGCCCCTCTTCATTTTTCTTCTCCTTGTAAGTCTATTCTATTTTTTTTTCTCTTCTTTCCATAATCAATAATTGCATAGTGCATAATGAAAGAATGATAATCCTCAAAAAACAAAAGACACCTTTCAAATCAAAGTTTTCCTTTTTTTCTTTCATTTTCTTTTCTTCTTCTAAAATTGCATTACTAAAAAGCATGATAACTAAAAAGAATCAAAATAAAATTAATTCTTTTCTTTTAATAACTCTTCTTTTTTCTTTTCTCAACTTTATCTCATGAAAACTCCAAGATAAGAATAGAATATTTTAAAATAATACTTTTATTCCAACTAAATAAAAAACACAATTAAATAATATTTTTCTATTGTGCACATTCTCAATAATGAAATATTAGAAATAAAATATTGTTTTTCTATTTACAATTAAAGATAATAAATCTTTATATTATCTTCTTTTTCCAACTATGAAATAAATATAATTATTTATTTCTAATTCAATAATATAAACTTGCACAATCAATTAGTTTAAATTAAAATAATTTAAATAATTAGATTTGTCAAATCATTTAATTCTATTTCCTTTTCTCAATCACGAAATAAATAATTATCCTTCTAGGCAAATAATTAATAAATAAAAATCTACATGTATTAATAAATAATTCATCACCATAATTATTTATTATTATTAATTATTAAATTTTCAATTATCAAATAAATAATTAAACATAAAAAATAATTTATTTCCTTTTAATTAATTATTTTAATCTAGTTTAATTATTAATTACCCACACAAATGGATTATTTCTAAATACTTCAACACGAGGACCTAGTTCGCCTTCCCCAATACCTGTACCTATTGCACAACACAATCATGCCACACATACTTTAGTAGCAATGTTAGAAATAATATAGTCATATAATAACCTTTAATAGTTAACCATGGTATTGAAATCACACATTATACATAAAATGTGTTAAATCAACACTTTACATTTAACATAAGTTAATAGAGCTTATCTAATTTTATCACAAAATTAGAATATCATAGACTTGCAAAGAAACTAAAAATGAGTGATGTTGCACCATCATACATGACACTTCTATCAAACTACCTAGGTATTTCTAACAATAAATGACACACATCCATTGTCACAATGTTGCACGTCACATCATCATAGTACACTCCTATCTTGAATCTCATCAATCATCATTCCTCTACCTATATTCTATCTCCCTAATAAAACCAACCAATCCTATATGGGTGCAAGTGCTTCAATCTTCTTAGTCCAAACTTGTCAACCATTTCCTCAGATACCAAATTGTTTGTAATACCACTATACATAACAACATTACAACACTTACCTCCTACCTTACATCTTGTCCTAAACAAACTCTTTCTTTGTATTGGTTCTCTTCCACCATTTCATCTCAATGCTCTCCTTGAAATAAGTAATTCCCCATATTCTGGGTCCCTCTCTAAGCTAGGTGACCTTTCATCTATAAACATGGTCCTTGTGCTATCTTCTACTCTCCCTCTACACTCAAATGCTCTATGACATTCTTCTCCACACTTGAAATAGGTTCCTCCAAGTTATTTATGCCTTTTTCCTCTCATATCTCTATCTTGCTAAGAATCTATGTAGTGTTTTTCATCACCTTATTCATCCTTGTGTTAACTCTTACTAACATATTTGCCTCTATAGCGAGTACTTTTGTCATCCCTTCACTTGCTAGGGTAGGAATTATCATCTTCTTTCTCTCTATGGTGGGAATTCTAGCTTCATCCTTCACTATAGTAAGGGCCACCTCTCCCTTGACCCCTTGAGTATGATCCTTTTTCAATAAATCTCTCTCTTCTATCGATGCATCTCTCCTCCCTTTACTTCTATCAATTCTACCACTCTTTCAACCTCTAATTTAATTCTCTTTTTAGTGAGTGCCAACTAGTAGGCCTCTTCTACTATCTAGATATTCCACATACCCAACTTTTCTTGGATAGATTCCCTCTAAACATTGATGTATTTCACCACCTTCTCAGCTCCTTCCTCATGATGTCCATACTAAATTGTTAGTCTATAGTACTCTTCAATTTATTCCTTCACAATCATATTCCTCTACCACAAATTATGCATCTCCTTCAATAGCTCCAAATAGAATTTTTTAGAATGAAGTTGGGTTTCAACATCTCCATCGTCTGGTCACACTTTCTAATGTTAGGTTTTCCTTTCCTGTTTCTCTCTAGCTAGAATACTTTCCACCGTATAGCAGCATGGACCTTCAACTTGGTCTTTTCAAACTTCACTCTATATAGATCAAAATTATCCTCATACTCAAAATCCTCCTCTAAATCAATTATCCAATCTATCAACACCTTAGGGTTCAAGTTTCTAGAATAATTAGGAATGTCTACTCTAGTTCTCCTACTAATGCCAGTTATGGCTCTCAACATTCTCTCTTCCTTATCTTGTTTATTCCACTTAGTTCCATAGGTTCTGTTGGCACCCTCAAATTTTACAAATTTGAAGTGCCTATCTCTTCTCGATGTGTCGACAGGGGACTAGGTTAACATGTTGCTTAATCTACCCTAGAGCCCACCTTCGCCGATTCAAATCTTATAACTCAGAAGTCATCTTGCAAATCTGTATGGTGAGAAGTTTTTTGGCACATATGGTAACATCCCTGCTTAGTTTCGTGCTTCCAGGATGAGTTTTGATGGGCTAATTAATTGTTTTCTAACTGCAACCAGGCTAGATTTGGTGTTTCAAAAAGTTTCAAATTTCGTAATTCTGAGGGCGACCCATTTCTCTCTTTGGTCCAAAACTTCTCTGGTTCTAGTTTCATCAAAATTAGAGATCACATGATGTATTATTTTAATGCGTTTCAGTTGCCGCGAAGGCATTTGACAGGCTAGTTTACAAAGGAGGCCCCAAAATTCTTTTAGTGATGCAAATTTTGAGGAAATATGTTTTCTCTGAATAATTAATAATGGCCTTGTGCAAATTTTTATGGCCTTTGGATATGTCATGTGTTTGCAGTGAATAGGGGCCATTTGCTTGGAAGGAGAAATTGGCCAGTTGTCATTTTCCTAAGTTGCCAAAATGCATTTTTTAAAAGGAAAAGTATTCACAATTTTTAATTGGCAAAATAGGATGATAAGGTTTTAATATAAACATTTTTATAATGTTTATACATTATAAAAGAAAGGTAAAAAGGAAATAAAACCAAGTCTTTGGTATTTCGCACCATGCACGGGTGCCCTTTCTGCTGTGGGATGGTGCAAAATCACCATTTCACAGTAGATTTTGACCTGATATTTCTTTTGCTACGAATGTTGGTGTGTTTTCTTCTCTGTGGGGGTGTCTTTTGAACATTTTGTGCAGCTCTAAGTGTGTATTATTGCAGACCACACTGCTGATCACGTTTTTGGCCTTCCAGCTAATTTTTGGAGGCTCTGTTTGGCCCAAAATTGCTGTTCTATGCTTTAAATTCGTCCCCTGACCTATCCTATTGCCTGGGCAGAGGTTTTAAGCCTGTTTGTGGTGAGTTTCGGTTGCTAGAATGGCTAAAAACGCCCCTGCATCAAGAAAAACGACCCAGAAATGAATGGATTGGGCAAAATTGGTCTGAGAAACTACTGCAATGATTTCTTTGTGTTCTTTAATGTTGGATACAATCAAGAAGCTTGAAGAGAAGCTACACAGGCCTCATTTTGTGACATCACAGGGGATTTTTCAGGCTTTCGAATATGCTGTGCGACGGTGCGACAAGGCGGAGATTTGAAGCGGAGTTGATGTTGGGTAGCGACAAGTTAAAATGTGGACAAAGTAAAAAGGGAAAAGCACATTAAAGTCATTTTGCTCCATATTTATATTGTATTTTATTCTCCTCTTTTTTTTGAATTTTTAATTTCTCCAGGCTCATTGGCAGTAGCTTGCAATGTTGAAACTCACCTAACTGCCATGATGTAATAAACTTTTAGGGCAACATGCTCTTGTTTCTATAAGAGAGCATGTTGTTCCACTTTGTAGGGGATTATTCTGGGCTTTGGATACAAGCTATCCACATATTTGGGAAGTAGATTTTTATAGAAAGCTGTGGAGTTTGGACTTCAGGGGAGAATGCTACTGTAGGTGAATAAATTCCTGTATGATAGTTTTCTATTCAGATTGCAATATATGAAAAACACTTTTGTGTGTGTGTTGTCTATGACTGTCTCCTTGAGTATGAATGCTTTCTTTTCAAGTAAAGTTACCAAGGGTTTTTGAGCTTGTTGCATACATTTGCTATGTTGTATATTTGATTTGTTGCATCTGTTTAAGGAATGGATTAAAACTGCTTTAAATTAGATATAGGGGAAAGTATTTTGTATTAAAGGGTCATTGAAGAAGAGTCACAGGTGATACTCTTTCTTGGGTTATTACTGTAAGGCAGTGATGATGGTTTCAACCCTCTGAATATGAAGTTTTAGATGTCAGAAAGGAAACCTTTGCATTGTAGCCCTTTGACTCTGTTGCCCTTGACAAAGCACCGGTCTAGGATTTATTTGCCCAAAGGTCCAAAAGAAAACCAAATTTAATGATAAATCATTTGAAGCAAACCATTTTATGTTTTATTTTTTTTTAGGTTTGGGTACTGCATGTTTTTAGATTTAATCAGTCAGATAATCCAAGAATATTGTTAGTCTAGGGTTTATCTTACAAATCTTGGTACATCTATGAGAGCATTCTGCCTGGTAATGAAAAGCTATACTTATCAATTGTGAATGAGGGATACCCCCCTAGGTGTGGCAGAACCTAAAGTGAAGGGGAGATAAGAGACAATCTCTCACTTTGTTGGGCAAGTTTGCCATTAAACCTGACCATAAGAAGTGGCAAATCTTTAGAGTTTGATGTGTGCAGGTTTGGGAACTAACTAAACTAGCGACTCTGTTGGGGACAGTGATAGATCTATGAGCAAAGAGTCAAAGAATTTGATGAGTCTGAACATTTGGTTCAGATATTGAAGTTTTAGAACTGGAAGGGGCTTTATTACAACAAATTTAAAAGAATTTATGTGTGGCTCTGCTGAAGAAAACCAGAATGAAAGAATGCTTTAAAGAAATTTATGCTATTTAAAGCATAGTCCTCTATGAAGAGAGGTGGCGACTTCGTAAAAAGAACCTAATGAAGATGTGAAAAATGTTTCAGATCAATAAAGATTTCTAGTCAAGGAAAAGAATTTGCAACAACTGCAACATATCCATGTATTTTTCATATTTTGGTTTTCAAGAAGAATAAGCCTGTGCATGAAAACCATATTTGAAAGTCTAGAAAATTTTTGGTTCCCTATTGAGTGAAATTAAGCACTAAGGAAGGGAAATAGTAGTGATAGGCTTACATATTTCTGTATCACTAGATTGCAGCCTCTATTAGGAAGTGAATTATGCAATATTTTTGAAGAGACTCATTTAGAGGATCTTAAGCAAGCTGAAATAGAAATTTGCATTGTAAAGGCTTAAGATCATTATTGTAAAGGGAGTTTGAGTTGCCCTGTAATTGCAAAATTAATGTGAAAATGCTTGTAATGGTGTAAGAAAATGTATCACCAACCTATGCATCCCTATATGGACCCAAATGTAGCAATGCATAGTGTGCGGCCCCTGTCATGTCATCAAAGAAATTTTAGCAGTGAAAGGTATAAGGCCATAAATTTCTGCAATATCTTTGGTTTCCCCAATCATGTCCCACCTGAAATCAGAAATAAAATACCAATGTTCAGTGGTAGTAGGTTTGAATCAGCAAGTAGGCACCTGCAAGAGTTTGTTGATGTGATGGGAGACTATGAACTTGATTTTGAGGATGTTGTCATGAAGCTATTTGTTCAGTCTTTGAAAGGAGATGCAAGAGAGTGGTTCTTTTATTTATCAACTTGCTCTATTTATTCTTGGAGTGAGTTTATGGCAGCATTCATAGAGTAGTTTGGTGAGAGAATTGACCCAAGTTCTGTGATCAATAAATTTATGAACATCCAGAAATAAGAAGCTGAGATGGTCCCTGCTTTCAACCTAAGATTTTCAAAGGCAATAGAGTAAATTCCTAAATATATAAGACCAAATGCTGCATTGTGCCTGGTGGTCTATCTGGCCGCATTTGATGAAGAAATGAGTTATTTTTTGAGATATAAGGAACCTATCACATTGCATCAAGCCTATAAATTTGCTATGGATATTGAGAATAATTGGAAATATGGAATGCCAATAGGATACATGGCTGTGAGTGTTGGTTATTGCAAGGTATTTTATACAGATCAACAATGTAAATAAGAGGATGAGAATAGTTTTCAAAACGAATATATTTCAGCTGTTCTGGTTTGTTCATTGAGAGGTGATTATGCAAAGGGCAGTCATGACATAATGCATAAGGATGAAGAGCTCATGACACATCATGAGGATCAGGTTTGTAATGAAGAAAACAAAGTTTGTGATCAACCCGTAAAAGAGGAATGTGTGAATATAGATTACAAAGATATACATGAGATTACTTCTTGCAATGATGTTGTCATTAAAGAACCACAAGAATGCATGAGTGTCAGGTCTGATATCTTAGTTTATGATTCAAATAATGGAAATAACATTCCAGCTATAGATGATTATTTGTATGAAGCAGATATAGAAATGCTCACTTTGAATGAGGAGGATCTTGATTTGCATAATAATAGAAAATGTGTTGACACCTATCAAAATTCAGACCTATATGAATGTTTCCTTGAGAATGACAGTCATTCCTACAATACAGAAGTTGAAATGTTTACTTTTGTTCATGAATGCATTGGTGAGAAAGAAAATAAGGGTCATTGTTCAGGTGTGGATGGACAAGTTTCAAATGCTCATAGTAATGCAACAGAGGATATTATTGGCTGTGATATCTATGGTAAGGGTGATCATGAGGCTTTTGACATTGGGTTGTATTCTGAACCTTTTGTTCCTACTTTTGAAACTTTCCATGTTGATTTATATGATGGTTTGCAAGATAAATCAAGTTATGTTCTCATTCCTGAGATGGAGAAAATGTTTGACACATGTGATAATGATGCAAGCTGGCAGTGTGGGGTTCAGGGATTCATTGAGAGTATAAACCGATGGAAACAAGGTAGATAACTGAGAGGGGGGTTGAATCAGTTATCTCAAATATCTTAACTTTCTTTTCTCCTTTAATAATTAGTGCAACATCAAAACATATAAGCATACATGATCATAAGAACAAAAATAAAATCATCACACATAACACAAGGATTTTTATGTGGAAAACCCTGTTAAGGGAAAAAACCACGGGGTGACTAACCCAAGATTGTATTCTCTATTAAAAGAATAAGAAGTACAAAATGACACTTGCCAATTAGGGCTCATTGCCCAAGCACACTGCTCACAAGAGGCACACTGCCTACAAGAGACTTACTGTCTACAAAACTTACAGAAGGTAACTAGGTGTTTGAACTGATGAGAGGCATTTACAAATGCTAGAGTTCAGTTCTGGTTAGGTACAAAATACTGATCTGATGCACTTCATTCTTCCTCTTCTCTAGTGTTGCTGCTCTGTCACATACCGGACTTGTATTGCTGCTTCCACACTTATCTCTGCCTTTCTTCGCACTTTATATTATCATATATGTACACACACACACACCTTCATACTAAAATCCATCTGGTATATATATCCGCACCAAGGATTTCAACAACTTTCTAGTCAGCAACCCGAATACTCAAGATATTTACAAATTACTGATCTGTCGGCTGAATCCATGCTTGATATGTGATGCGTATTAAAATCATAGACATTGAAGTCATCAATCATGTCGGCCAATATTGTATGATCCCTCAAATAGCTTGATCAACATCAATTGCTCATCCGGATTGAGGTCTGATACTCTACCGGTCAGTTCTTCCTCAGTCTGCTTTACCTGTCTGGAACCCAACACTCAGATGCTCATGTCTTTTCCATGTTTTATCACCGGAGGCTCAATCTCTGGAATATAGTAGTCATGATACTCCTCTTGACTTGTCTAAGTCCACAACTTGCGGAGTTACACCATCTGAGAGATCTGGACCTGATTGTCGGACCTTGCTGCATGCTCTGTTCTTGTTCACTGGACCAAAACAATCTTCAATCTGACTTCCGGTATAGGCATACTATGTGCTATGGATGTGTGGGATAGACTTTGTTGCCATGAATGACAACACTCTTGAAGCCACATAATGTCTCTTGCCAACAATCTCCCCCTTTGGCATTAATGGCAACACTTAGTGAAAAATGACTAAGTGTCACAACAAACTCCCCCTTGGCTGATGCTCTATATTATGTACTATTTTACCGGAGCTCCCCCTTAGCTGTATTCTACATTTTCACTACTCCTCACTCCCCCTTTGACATCAATGGCAAAGGGTAGAATCCGCACACCAAAATTTTGCAAAAAATAACCTATATATAGCCACATAAGTATGTATATACATGTTATACTTACATATACTTGAGTATATCCACAAAAGTGGCCTTCCACTATACATACTTTGTGGTCTAGCTTTGCTTCATCCTATCCAAAATGGAGATGTGACCACTCAACAAAAATGCATATGCTTCTGCCCTTCTTAAGTCTATCGGATCACTGGTCCAGGTTGTGGTCTGAGCATCTGTTAAGGCCTCATGCATTGCCTCTAACTTAGGGATAATTATCCCTCTGAGTTCACTCATCCTGTTTATTATATTCTTCTTTTCTTTCTCCAGCCTCTTTATTTCATTTATAATGACAATAGCCTGGCATTCTTGACTTATTATGGATGTAGTGAGGGGATCAAAATTCTAAGATAAACTTGACACTTTACCTTCTTGTTCTTTCACCTTCTTTTCAATATCCTCTGTCACTTTAGACCAAGATAGACAAACTTTGTACATGTCCCCACCATCTTTAAGAGCATTTTCAAGACTCTTTATCCCAATATCTAGGGTCCTTCTATCATTAGCAATGAGTCCCTATACTTCAGTGAATCTTTTTCCCAAAAATTCTTTCTGGACCTTTTCTTCTACCGATTTCTCTAAAGAATCAAAATGAGTACTAATAGAGTTTACCAGAGATTTCAAGTTACTGGATGGAGAGGTCGAAGGATCCTTTTGAAAAGATGGCATGATCTTCTCCAGGATACCGGATGCAATCTCTAACAGCTAACAGTCTTCCATGTGAGATTTCAGAAGCTTTTTTTTTTGCTTTAGCTTGGGCAAAAGATGCAATTTTTATTGTTTGGAACGGAGAGAGGGAATCAAAATTTAGTGGTCCTTGGAATAGTTCAAGTTCATCTATCTCCATCATCTCTTTGTTCAAGAAATTCTTCACTGCCTCTGCAGTGTCTCTTGCTGGAGACTGAGTCTTCTTTTCTTTTGGAATCTTAGAACTGTCATAAGAGATCTTCTATGTTTGTTTTTCTTCTCTTCCCTTTACCTCCTCTTCTTGACTCAATTTCTCCTCTTTTCTTACTTCTCCTTCAGTTTCTGGATCTAGAGTGTCTGTAGTGGGATCCGGAGGAGAGATGTTGATTGCTTCATGAACTTCCTCTTTCAAAACAGAGGAATCCAAGTCCTTAGACTTCTCTTCATCTACCTCTTTTGACCCTTCTACATTTTTCTCAATAGATTCTTCATTTGATGCATTTAATCCTTCAACATCCATGGTAGAAGGTTCTTCATCTATTTCCTCTATAATAGGAAGATTGACTCTTTTGAAGGCATTCTAGAGGATGTCTTCTGTTTCTCTTGCTACATGATCAGTTTCTCCAAGCAAAAGTTTGTTCATTCTTGCTTTTCTCTGGAATTCATCCTTACAGTCCTTAAAGATCATGTCCATTTGCTTTGGAGTAATGGAAGGATAGAGCTGAATTGCAATCTGTTCTTGGATCACTAAGTCTTTTGCCTTGGCATTCTCTTTTCTAAGTTTAAGTACCTCCTCTAGACTTTAATGAAATGATTTCAATGAATGCTTTATTATAAATATTCAGATACCTGACTGTAGCTTCTTCTAAGATCCTCTTGTCAGTATCACTATATTCATCATAGAATTTTGTGACTGGTTGCAGGTTCCCATCCACAGCGACTGCCTTGATAATATTATCAATGGAAAGAGTGGGCTTTTCAACAAATTCTTCTGCCTCTTCTTCTTTATTTTTACCAGCAGAGGATTCCCCAAATGTTTTCTTCTTCTTCATTTTCTTAATTTCCTCATCATATTCTATTTCTTCATCATCCTTGTGACTTGTGTCAGACTTTGTGGCTTTTGTTTTCGTTCTCTTTTCTCCTTTTTTAGATGTCTTGACTTCTGGTTTGGTGGCTCTTGAGCTCTTAGGAGTGGCAGGTGCAGAGCTCTTGGAGGATCTAGTCTGGGAGGAGGCTTGTACCGGAACACTTCCTTTTTCTACTTCTTGTTTCTCTTTCTCATCTCTTTCTATTTTCTCTCTGTTTGCATCAACTGCCTCTTTTGATATGCCATATCTTTTGGCATTTTCCTCTACTTCCCTTCTAACTTTCCTTTTTATCTCTGGTTGTCTCAGCTCAACATGTATCTTTACACTTAATTCTTGAAAGGTTCCAAACCTTTTTGCCTCAGAGTCCTTTGGTTGGCTCAACAGGTGTTG
This sequence comes from Cunninghamia lanceolata, assembly GCA_027924645.1. Taxonomy (NCBI): domain Eukaryota; kingdom Viridiplantae; phylum Streptophyta; class Pinopsida; order Cupressales; family Cupressaceae; genus Cunninghamia; species Cunninghamia lanceolata. The sequence continues at coordinate 2,629,303 of BSBN01000477.1, read as the reverse complement.
AACATGTAGCTCCAAGATTTTCTCATCTACTTCGTAACCCATTGGCATTATCCACACTGTTCTGGGCTCAACTACCTCCATTCGGCATTGATCAGTGTCAACCATGAAGCACACTGTATCCTTGTATTTTTCAACTATGGATTGAGGAATTCTTTCTCTGGCCTCCATCATGCTTTGAAAGTTCTTGAAATAACCCCAGAGAGCTGTGTTTTAGGCTTGAGCATCACCAAGTCCATACATATAGTCTCTGATCTGTATGGCAACCGGTCTGTCATTTTGCCATACCCAACCACTTGATCCATGTAGCTTATTCATATAGTAAAAGAACATACATAGTATTAGACAACCGTATTTGAAGGAATTCTTCTTATCCTTTTTGATCTTTTGTAAGTTTTCTAATAGTTGATTCAAGAGAAGGTCGCATAGATCATAATCTGCATTTTCTCTTAACATCTGATATGTTGTATATATTGCAGTCCCAAACACATAGTTCTCCCTACTAGAATGATATATCTTATATCTAATTATCATTGAAGAAAACTTGACATCCGGATCTGTGATGTCATCAATTGTTATTGCTCTTTTATCAAACTTAGGTTCAGTAACTTCAGTAACCATCTGGTTCTTGACAGATTTGAGTGCAAGTAACCCACCAGATGAGTGCAGTCTAGTTACTTCCCTAATGGTATCTTTTGTTATCTTGAAGGGCTTCATTAACCACATGAAATTGTCATGTATTCTGTTAAGAACATATCGGACCCAATCATCTTCTGCAAAATAGGGAAAGTGGATGCAATGACCAAAGTGCTTATCCGGAGGGCCTTGTATTGAGGTTTGAGTTCAAAACTTTCATCTATTAACTATTTATGATAGATATCCATCAACTTAGATTCTCCAAATTCCTCAATGTTGGCGTGGATGTAAATCCTAACATCTTCTACGTGTAGTACTCCATGCGGAATGCTAGAAAAAGTGCCTAATGGATCAACTTCTAGGGATTTATAGGGGTGTTTCTTAAATTTTGGGCGCGGTCTATCAGTGATCTTAACAACTATTGGAGTAGCCATTTTGCAAAAGATTCAGAGAGAGATTTTCAAAATGGAAGTACCTTTTTATGTTTCAGGGTTCAAAAAAGAGCAGGAACAAATTGCTAGTTGAATTGGATTTTACAGTTGATCTTTGAGAGAGTTGTAGATAGTTTGATGCAAAGCTCTTCTTTTCTTCTTCTCAAAAACAAATGTGCAAATAATAAGTGAATGAGCCCTTTTATCTTTGTGCAAACCCTAATTTCCTTTTGCAATAAATGCACAACTTAAGTCATCCGATTGCCTTGTTCTGAGAGAGATCTTTTTGAATCACTGAGATGCTCTTAGAATCATTTTTAGTGATAATTGACAATGTATCTTCTTTCCTCTAGTCATGCCACGAATCCATAGATCAAGATATTTCAATTTTGAATCATACCGGATTTGTCTATGAAGATCCTGCTTTACCGGATGGCTGTTAAACTAGATCAATCTTGGATGATTAAACTCTTGTAAACCTCCATGCGGATCTTTCATATTTTTATGGAGAGTTATTTAGATATTTTTTTGAGAACCCTTTAATCCACAACATTTCATGTGCCAAATTTAGGCACCAATTGACTGGCTGGGGGAAATTATTTTTCTTTGTGACTCCCGCTGAGCCAGAGCTCATCTGTTTAGTTTTTGGAAGGAATATCAGCACCAGATTCTGGTGCGGATCTATCCCCAACATTTTCTATACTCTTCTTCACCCAAATCTTTCTCATCTCCCTTTGAACTTCATCCACATTCACTTTGCCTTTTCCCTTATCTTGTTTTTGATTATGATGCACCGGACCCTTTTTATCCTGATTTTTACTTCTGCAGAATTTGGCAATGTGACCGGATCTATTGCAATTGTAACAAACAACATTTCTTTGCATATTTGACTGATATCCTCTTGATCTGCATTGATTAGCTATATGTCCCATTCTATTGCATGCAAAGCATCTACTATTGAATGAATTGTTTATTTGCATATTTTTGCATTCATGAGATTTGTGACCATACCTTTTGCATTTGAGACATTGTTCAGAGAAGGATGGATTAGTCTGATTCATTCTTGTTTTGCATTGAGTTGCTTTATGACCAAAGTTGTTGCAATTGAAGTAGTATCCATTGAAGGATGGATATCTTTAAGCATTTGGTTGCCTTACTAGAGGTCTTTTAGGCCCGTTTCTTTGATTTCCTGATCCAAAGTTCTTCTGACCAGATCCAGAGCTTTCACCTTTCTCATATCCCAAGCCATGCTTGTCATCTACCCTCTTTTGGATTTTAAGAAGAACTTCAAGTTGAGCTGCGCTTATCTTGAATTTCTCTTTGTATTCATTTGTTGTTTGAAGATCTTGTTTAAGAGTGTCTATCTGATTCTCAAGTTGTTTTTTATTATCTCTAGCTTCTTCAAGATTAAATTCAAGATGCCTGATTATTCTGTCTATTTTGTGGCAGTCCTTTTGTTGGTTTTTTCTTCTGAATTAGCATTAGGGTTTGCCAGTTCTAATGCACATGCAGATTCAGCCAACTAATATAGGAGGTTGCGTGAGCTGCCTCCCCTTCACTTCTGGTTCTGCCACACCAAGGGGGTATCCCTATAACTCAAGATGTAACCTTGACTAGCTCAATGATATGAAGATTTAGCTTGACAACAACAGGCAGAATACTCTCATGTATGGACCAAGATGTGTATGTTACATCACAAGTTTGCCAACTTTCTTGGACATATTGTCTGGTGGGTATGAGAGCATGCAGGGGGTTCCTAATCCTACTCCTACAAATAACAGGTTGAAGTGATGAAATGGGTGGACATAATGTCCTGGATGCAAGACAAGGGGTTTTGTCTCATAACTACTGACCCAGGAGCAGACTGGTGCCTATCCATTGGGCAAGGAGTCAACTAGACATATACAATAGATGGTTTGCAACTTTCACTCAAGTTTCAGGGGGTTGGACTGATACCTGCCTTACAAGCATCACCCAAGAGTGGGTATCTAATTGCCTCTACTTACAGATATCCCTGCTGACATGCAACCTTCTCCATACTTGACCTAAAATAGTTTAATCCACTACTTGAATGGAAGTTAGAGATCAGGCATGCAGTATAGAAATCTACACCCTAGAATCTATGAAACCCTTAGCAACCAGATTCAAAAAAAGGAGAGTGACATGCAGCAAAGGAGACAAATAGATAAACACATGCAATGAAGCATTTCTCATATAAATCAACACTAAAACTAAACATATGTGCAAAATACATTCATGCTGCAACTCATAAACTTCAAAATGGGATAAAACAACCAAGGATCATGCCCTGTTCTTCATTATTTACACAAAAGAATGCCCAGGTCTTCAACAACCTTGAAATGAGAAACACAACTTACTAAATACAGTAAGGAAGGCCCTCAGCATTAATTACATGGCAGATCAAAATTCACCAAATACAGTACATTGAGAAAATGGTGCTCAACGCATTGAATGCAGTAGGTGGAGGAGGGGACAGGAAGAAATCTTGAGCCCTACGCTGCCGCCTAAGGATTCACATCTTTAGTCGGGTGGTTGAAACGTCAACACCATCGCCCATACTCTATAGCATTCGCCATTAATGGCGTACCAAACCAGCGGCCTCGGGAAATATGATAGACAATGCATCGTGACCTTTCCCGCCAAGAAATATCACCCTGATATTTGAAAACATGCAGGATTAAATTATACCACATGCACCCCGCAGTAACCTCCTCATCACCTTATATACTAGGTCGTGAGCATATATGATGTCAGTGATTTTGCTTCCGACAACACCTAGTATAAGACCTTCACATCATCATCATCCGCATGATAAATTGCCTCCTATAGGATATCTTCCCGCAAAACATCACCCTGATGTTAGCATCATCATCTACATGAAAACCTTACCTTCATGTGAAAAATCAACCTGATATTCACCTTCATCGGCACAACCTGATCCATTAGAGGAAGATCCTCCTGCTTAACCGATACCAAATGTCTGGCCGATGAACATCCTGATGATGTCACCGACATATCCTATTGACGTCATCAGCATATCTGCCTATCGCGCACCACCTCATATTTGGATGATGTCATCGTCATATTTGCAAATATCAGGGGATCTCCATAAAATGACTGATGTTGAAATATGACCCCGCGGACCTTGATGACGTCACCATCATGTCAGCATCAGGATGATATTCAGAAGATAACCAGATATTTAGAAATATCACCCTGATAGAAATATCGGGGTGATGTTTGAATATGACTGATATTTAGAAATATCACCCCCTCCTTCAGAATATGATGAAGCCGATAGACAAGCGGATATCACCATGTCATAAGAATGACGTCAGCATCATATCACAATGTCGGGTCAAATTGAAAACTTGAAGTATGACCCCGTCAAATCTGGATGATGTCAGCAGCATATCACTTGAAGGATATCACCCTGATAATTAAACATCCTGATGATGTCATCGTCACATTTAGAGCAAGGGTGATATTCTGAAGATGACCCGATATTTGGAATATCACCCGATATTGAGAATATCATCCTGCAGAGAAAAAGATGAAGGCAAAGGTCGAGCAGATATCACCCCCGTAAGAACATGACATCAGCAGCATCCTGATGTTGAACAAACATAAGGTGATAAAATAACATCAGGGTGATCTTAACAAAGATCACCCGATATTCAAATATGATGACCCTGATGAAAAGTGGGTCATACTTAGAAATTTCATAGCGCCAACATCAGGATGATCTTGACTAAGATCACCTGATGTTAAAATATCACCCCGCGGTAAAGGATCAGGTTGGTGCAAAATACATGATGACACCCACAGGATATCTAGACATGATGAGAAATGACCCTCACAAGAAACATCAGGTGGATGCATGGAAACATGATGATGATGACAACCCCCTACTTCAGAATATCATGATGATACTGAAAAACACTGAGAAGGTCCAACACTTAGGAAATTTCTAGATTTCTAAGGAGGTGCACATCCTATAACCTTAAACATAAATTATTACCAACATAGGCTCCGATTGGGGACGTGCAGGTGCAAGACTGCAGTGAGAACCAAACTTCTCCAGGGCAAACCAGACAAAACCCAAAATTCAAAACATGACCGACCACACAAGGTATGTACAAAATATATACAACTATTTTACATTGTGCACACAAGTTACTCATTTATGTGAAAAAGGTTTTAAGGAATTTGTTGTGCACCGGCAATTCCATTAGTTCACCATTTAGGGCTTGGAGAAAGTAGGAGTCTCCTCCATAGATATTGCTAATTTTATATGGGCCTGTCCACAAGGGTTCAAATTTGCCATGTTTACCCTTATCCTAGTTCCTTGCATTCCACATAAGGACCATATCACCTATCTGAAAACCTCTCTCTGTAACCCTTTTATCAAATAGATACTTCACCTTTTGCTATTTCTTGATGTTTATTTTTTGTGCCTCTGCCCTAATTTCATCTAGCTCAACCAGCTGATTGATCCTTTCAGTCATTGAATCATTAACCTCCCCATCATTCTATTGTATGAACTTGTAAACTGGCAGGAGGTTATTCACATGTAATCTAGCTACTGCACCATACACTAATTCATAAGGTGACCTCCCAGTGGCTCTTTTCACTGTCACCCTATCAGCCCATAATGCCAACTTCAGTTTTGAATCCCAGGATTTCTTATTTTTATCCATTATCCTCTTGATGATTTTCATTAGGCTTTTGTTGTTTGATTCTTCTTGACCATTTCCTTGTGGATGGTATGGTGATGTGTGAGACAAGTCAATTCTATATTTATTGCAAAAATCAACAAATTCACCTGATCTAAAGCACATTGCATTATTTTTGATTAGCTTGACTAGTACCCCAAACCTAATAATAATATTCTCCAGGATAAAATCCATCACCACCTTACTTGTAGCCTTTTTAGTAGGGATAGCCTCAATCCATTTAGTGAAGTAGTCAGTGGAAACCACAATCCAACTATGTCCTCCACTAGATTTCTCTAAAATTTCCCCTATGAAGTCAATTCCCCATTGCTGAAATGGAGCTTCCACGGTTATAGTCCTGAGGGGCAATGCACCATCATATCTTAGCCTTCCTGAGAACCTTTGGCAAGGGTCACACTTTCTTATCATTTTGTGTGCATCTGAAAAAAGAGTTGGCCACTAGTAACCAGCTCTGAGGACTTTGTGGGATGTTGTATAAGCAGGATAATGTCCACCACACACTCCATGGTGTATGTCATTTAGAATGTCCTTGGCCTGGTTTTCGTCCACACATTTGAGTAATACACCATCATGATTTCTCCAATACAGTTCTCCTTGAACAATGATGTATTTAATAACTTGCAGCTTCAAAGTTCTCTTCTGAATATCACTGAGGTGGGAAGGACAGTTCAAGTTTTGCAAATAATATACTATGTCCTTGTACCACTCAGATTCTAGCATATTTATAACTTCATTGTGCACCTCATTCACTTAGCATGCCTCTAAGTTTGACTCTGCCATCAATTTTGATAAGCCTTGTCCTCTTACCAATTTAGTAATCTGTATTTCAATATTGAACTCTTACAATTTGTTTATCCATTTGCACCTTCTTCCAGTCACCTCCTGTTGAGTGAAGATATCTTTGACTGCTACATGAGGCACATATGCAACTATTTGAGACCCTACCAGATATGGCCTGAAACTCTTGACTGCTCTAAGTAGTGCATATGCTTGTTTCTCCATGATGTCATACTTCAATTCAGTAGCCTGTATGGACATACTGAAGAAAGCTATAGGTTGCTCAAAACCATCCTCATTTTTCTGTAGCAGACATGCAGCAACAGTATGGAAAGAAGCAAATGAAAACAATTGAAATGGCTTAGAAAAAATAGGAGATTTCAGCACAGGAGCCATTTTTATTGCCTCCTTTATGTTTTGAAATGATTCAATTGCTTCACTTTCCCAATTGACAGTTGCATCCTTCTTCATCATTTTGGAGATGTTCCTTGTAGTTTCTACAAAGTTGGGAACAAATCTTCTAACAAAATTTATTTGTCCAAAGAAGGACTGGACTCCTTTTACTATTTTTGGCATCTGAATCTTGTCAATTGCAGCTACTCTTTCAGGATCAATCCTGACTCCATCCTTGGAAACTATGTGCCCCAGGAGCCTTCCTTCAACTACCCCAAAAGCACACTTCTTTGGATTTAGAGAAATGCCATACTCTAGTGCTCTTATGAAAATCTACTCCAAGTGCATAAAATGCTACTCTTCCTTCTTTGAATATTCAGTCAGATCATCTTGATAAACAACCAAAATTGAGTCAATCAATCCTGCAAAAGTAACATCCATTGCTCTTTGAAATGTAGCACCTGCATTTGTCAGTCCAAATGGCATTCTAACATATACATATGTTCCCCAGGGAGTGGTGAAAGCAGTCTTAAATTGTTCTGATTCCTTTACCTTCACCTGATTGTAACCTAAAAATCCATCCATCATGGATAGGAGTTCACAACCAGTCACCTTCTGTAACATGACCTCCATGTTAGGTAGTGGATAATTGTCTTTCAAAGAAGACACATTTAAATTTCTGAAATCAACACAAAGCCTAATATCACCATTCTTTTTTCTAACTGGGACAAGGTTAGACACCCAAGTTGAATGTCTAATTGGCACAATTATTCCAGCCTCCCTAAGCTTCTTGAGTTCTTCTTGCATTTTTGGAGCTAAGGTAGGATTAATAGGCCTTTGCTTCTTTCTAAATGGCTTAGCTCTAGGCTTCAAAGGGATCTCATGCTGGAATAGGTCTTCTCTATAAGCCTTGAGGTCTTCATATGACCAGGCAAAAACATGCTTATACTTTTTTAGTAATGCAATCAGCATGTTCCTGATGTGTGGTTTGAGCTATTTGCCAATGTATACCTTCTTGGGGGCCTGAGATGTCCCCAAATTTATCTCCTCTAAGTCATCTTTATTTGTTGGAGATGTCTTTGTGACCAATTGGTCTCTATTGTCAAAAGCTCTTTCTAAAGCTACCAACCCTCTAGGGATTTTGTTAGTCTTCAACTGAATTACTTCTTTCCCCATAAGAGTTTCTTTTCCATCTATAGTTTCTACAAAATTTTGAAAATCAATTTCTTGGTTCTCATATTCATCTATGCAGTGCAAAAATTTTAACAAATCCTTGTCATCATCAAACACTTGCCAACTACATATGTTCTCTGGTACTGCAGGTCTGATTTTCACTTCAACATTTGTGACATCTAATAGAGTGATGTCATCTGGCCTTATGGCCACATTAGCTAAGAAATCAGCCATGACATTTTTTGATCTCTCTATCCAGCCTATTGAAAATGCATCAAATAATTCAATTGTATCCCAGACAACATGCTTGTATTGTTTTAATCTTTTGTTCTTTGAAGCATACCTATCTCTAACTTGGGAAACAATTAACTCAGAATCTCCAAAAACTCTCAACATCTTGATTCAATGTTTGAGGGCCATATTCAATCCTAGCAATAAAGCTTCATATTCTGCAATATTATTTGTACAGGCAAACTTCAGCAAGAAAGAGAACTTTAGAAGCTTACCAGTTGGAGATAGGAATACAACTCTAGCTCCAGAGCCCTCCTTTGCACAAGCTCCATCAAAATACATGGTCCATAGACCCTGCTGGTCCAGCTCTTGAATGCAAAGGTCTTCCTTTTGGTTTTCTTGATCACTTGAGACAACTCTGAAATTCTCATAGTCAATGTCTATAAAATAGATGTGTTCTTCTGAATCTTGATCTTCAACTGACTCCTGTGATCTTTCTTCTCTGATCAGTTTGACATCCCTGCCATTCATTGGAATCATAGCATATGATAGGCCTAGTTGAATACTCCCACCAATGAGTGCTGCCCATCTCCTTGATAACAACATACCATATTGTGGCTTTATGTCAACCACTGTTATATTCATTTTGTAGGTCTTTTCAAGATATGTTACTAGTCTGAAATCCACATCCTTTATGATTCCAATGAATGGTACCTCTCTAGCATCCATGGCATAGCATTTTCCACATGCCTTTTCTATTTTTAATCCTACTTGTTGCATAATGGCTAGAGGCATGATGTTTGTTGATGCTCCTGAGTCAAGCATACAATTCCTGATTATTTTCCCATTGATAACAAGGGAGACATAGAATGGTTCCACTTGTGAAGGACATTTAGTCATGGTCACCCCTAGATATACTTCAGGGACTTCATCCTCTTCATTGTATAAGGCCCGCTTCTTACCTTGAGTCCCATCATTCTGTTTGGCTTGACAAGGCACTCCTAAAATTAAAGATATTGCCCTATTCTTGTTTTCTTCAACCTTCATAAGTTCCATCAATGGGATAGAAACCTTTACCTGAGAGAGGACTTGAGTTATATCAAAGGGAGCATAATCTTGTACCACAGTCATAGCTTGTGTTGTGGCTTTGTTTTTATCCTGAGATAATCTAGCTTTTATCTTCACAGTCCCCTGATAATCATTTCTGATTTGGGAACTCTTGTTTTGATCTTCAACTGGTCTTTGAGAATCATGATCTATTTTCTGCTTAAAATTTTGCTTGTTGTTACCCCACTATTTCTTTTGTGGTTCAACCCCTTTATGACTATGCACTGGCTGGTTTGTGAAAGTACTCTCTGGTTGGTGTGAGTTACTTACCTGAGCTTTGCCTCTGAGGTTATAGTTTCTCTTGACTTGGGCCACTACTGCAGCTGTGAGAGCCCTAATCTCTTCATCAGAAGGTCTCCTCAGATTATTTAGAAACATGTGTGAATTCTGAGCAAATGCATAGCTATCTTCATTATCTTCATCATAGAAAACCTACTGACAGGCCTGAATCTCATTATCTGTACTCTCATCTGCATAATGAGAAGGATGCTCCCTACTTATGGACAACATATTAACATCATCATCCTGTACATAATGTGGCTCGTTGCATTCATTACAGGACAGCATTATCATACAAAGATTGAGCAATCACGCATTGTGACTGTGAATGAGGCATCTGACAGATTATGCACCATGGAGTATCATCAACAATATTAATAGTTTTCTTCAAAGGATCAGGAGTTTCCTTGGTATGTTGAGCTCTCTGATTTGTGTTGTTATGTGGAAATACCGGTTTACCATTATGCCAATTGGTATTATATGGCATATCATGCAATGATGGCCTTTTTTCCTGCCTTTGGTAGACCTGCCTATCAGGACCTATCCCTTTTTCACTTCTAGCCAGTCTATAGCTTAGGTCCTTAACAACATTTGTCAGTTTATCAATTTTGTCTTCAGGAGCAGATGTATTACCTTGAATATTTTGAGGTTTATTTGGATTCTGCAGAATTTTCACATCATCCCTTCTGTTTGTCTTCCCTGATGCTTTCCTGTTATTCTCAATATTTATTACTATTTTGAAAGCATCCCTGAAAGTAGCAGGACCTTTATCTCTTAACCCATATGTTGTTTTGGCATCAAAATCATTAAAATATAATATTATGCACATTGGTTCATTTGGCCTCATATGATGTGGCAGTTTGTTCAACACTTTAGTAAATCTTGCATTAAAATCTGCAACCTGCTCATTTGGCCCTTTAGTGATACTAGTGAACTCATTTACAAAAAAACTAGGGTTAGTTTTGTCACCATATTGCTCTTTAAACATCCTTTTGAAATCATCCCATGATAAAATGCTCCGATCAGGTAGATTTTTGTACCATTCTCTAGCTTCATCAACAAGGGATTGCATGAATGACTTCATAAAAACATCCTCATGCTCAACCTCAAAGTTATCCATGACATTCTGAAAAGCTTTTAAATGATCCTCCCCAGACATAGTATTATTTCTTGAAAACTTTGGCACTTGAAGCTTTACATGCTTGTCAATGGGCTTAGGATAATCAGGGATACCATCAAAAACTAGCTACCTAATCTATCCAGCTGCATGGGTTGTCTATCAAACTGATTTGCATTAACATTTCTATTAGCATTTGGATTTCTCACATTATTTAATGGTACTCTAGCATTGTTTGCATTCTGTCTTTGATCATTTTGCTGATACTAGACTTCATTTCTATGCTAGTTCCTCAGGGCATCTACATTATCAAGGGTAGGGACTGCATCCTATTGAGCAGTCCTCAGAGCTTGCACCTTCTGTCTCATGTCATCCCTAATTTTCATAGCTTGCAAATATTAAAATTCAGCTCTCAAGTTCTTGATTTCTTCAGCTATTTCTTCATCTCTAGGCATGGAAGAGGATGGTCTCATTCCATTTTGGTCATCATCATTATCATCCCTTGGAGATTCAGCCTCTTCAAATCTTTCACTGGGATCCAGGAAAGGGCGTTCTTGAAACACCTCTGACCTCATTCTTAAACTACCACCCTGTTGCCTCTCATATGCACCTTGAATATCAGCTTCTGCATTTGAAAAATAGGGTACATGTTGCCTTGAAGATCCAGGGTTATCTTAGATATTAATAGTATTCTTGGGAGAACCTTCATGACTGGCTGAGACAGTTCCCTTTTTCCTATACATCATCTTTCTAGGTAACTCTTCTAATAAAGGATTACACAAGGATTTTCTCCCTTGCATACAAATTTTTTACTTTACTAGTTGGAAGATTGTTCGGAGTCGCCACCTATTACTAGGAATTATTTTTCTAGGGTTCTTACAAAGGTTGTCCCCAGCAGAGTCGCCATTTTGTTGGTTTTTTCTTCTGAATCAGCATTAGGGTTTGCCAGTTCTAATGCACAGGCAGATTCAGCCAACTAATACAGGAGGTTATGTGAGCTGCCTCCCCTTCACTTTTGGTTCTGCCGCACCAAGGGGGTATCCCTATAACTCAAGATGTAACCTTGACTAGCTCAATGATATGAAGATTTAGCTTGACAGCAATAGGTAGAATACTCTCATGTATGGACCAAGATGTGTATGATACATCACAAGTTTGGCAACTTTCTTGGACATATGTGTTTGGTGGGTATGAGAGCATGCAGGGGGTTCCTAATCCTACTCCTACAATTAACAGGTTGAAGTGATGAAATGGGTGGACATAATGTCCTGAATGCAAGACAAGGGGTTTTGGCTCATAACTACTGACCCAGGAGTAGACTGGTGCCTATCCATTGGGCAAGAAGTCAACTAGACGTATACAACAGATGGTTTGCAACTTTCACTCAAGTTTCAGGGGGTTGGACTTGTATATCAAAAAATTTAGATTTGTAAATGGAAATGATCAAACAATTGAAATGCATAACCTAAACCCAAATAATTCAATACCTCGAAGATGCAAGATGAGCTCGATTGATTGATTGCTTTGTTGTGTTGATTGCTCGATTCCGCAGTATAACGTTGATAAGGATGCAAGCTAGATGGATTGAAGATGATGGATGAGGAGTTGAGATGAAAATTCAGCAGAGTGAGGTTGCATGAAGAAGAATCCTGAAATCCCCCCTCTAATGGCTCAAGAGAGGCTTGTTTTATAGGAAAAGCTTGGTTCCAATGGATGGCTAGGATCAATTAGGGCTTTAGATGAAATGGATGGATAGGATTGAGTTAGGTTTCCTTGCACATCAAGAAATTGTAGTCAATTGACATGTGGCAAAGGAGGATAAAGCTTAGGTGTGCTTGTGTAGATAAATACTAAAATTAGGTCCCATTAGTTGTGCATGTGAAAGATAAAAGTTGTAACACATGATTGACTAGACAAGTGTTGGAATGTGATGAAAGATGAGTGTTTAATTCAAATAAAATATTTGAATTAGTTGGGATATGAGTTGGATATTAATTAAATAAATAAAATTTATTTAATTAATTGAGAAGTTGAATAGGATGAGATAAGATATGATGTGGAAATTAATTAAATAAATAAAATTTATTTAATTAATTGGGATGGGGATAAGATAAATGGGATTATGCATGTGAAATTAATTAAATAAATAAAATTTATTTAATTAATTGGCTAAGTAGGATGAGGATGGGATTGAATGGGATTTTAATTAAATAAATAAAATTTATTTAATTAATTGGCTAATGGATAAATGGGATTAAGAGTGGGATTTAGGACAAAAATGGCTTATGATGTTTAGGATAATGTTTTAACAAGGTGTTGTAGGACATGGACAAAGTTGGGACAAATTTGGGTGTCTACATTTTGCCCCTCTTTGAGATGATGTTCGAGATGATAAGATTTGTGTCGAGTAACATCATTTTAAAGAAGCCAAGGTATGGATAGAGGAAAATGATAGTGATGATGGAAAGATATGATGAGGATGTTGATGGTGGAAAGATAGGATGAAATGGGATGATGATGCCCCCTCGAGAGGTTAGGCGGGTTGGACAAACACGGGTAGGCTCTCGAAAAGAAATGGCTTGGCTGCAAAAAGAAAGATAAGGGGATAGATAGAAGAAATGATGATGCGTTATGCTGCAATGAAGGTGAGCAACCATGATGTTTGATATAGCACTAGACGTTATGCACCAAGGTATAAGGACCAGGGTGACGATGTGTCTTGTGCCCCAGCATAATACAACCTTGTCTAACATATGAGGAAGAAAACTTAGAGCATTGAAGTCCTACTACACAAAAGGTATGATATGACCTTAGATGCAAAGGATAGTGCAAAAAGCTATTCCAACATACACAAGATATGAATATTAGCTGGAATGATATAGATGTGATACAAATGCAAGATAAAAAGATAACACATACAAGCAAACAAGCAAGCGTGCGCAAATGATACAAAAATAAACAAGGTATTGCCCCTGTCAAGCTGTAAACCAAAGATTAATTGCTGATTGTTTTGTTGATGATAGTTGAGAGTGTTGTCATTGCGGGGAAAGCTATATCCCTAGATCAACCCAAGGTTGTTTGCTGAGTTGGTTGGCTAATTGATTGATTGATTTGGCTTACAACAAGGCTAGGATCAAGACCATGGATTGCGTTTGGATAACTTGGCTTGATTAATTAACATGATTGGTATGGATTAAGGATGGGCTTGCATTTGGATCTTTGCTTGGAATGATTGGAAGATGATTGAAGGATGATTAGATGAAGTGATGATTGGATTGATGTGCTATGATAGATTGATTGGAAGAAGTTGTTTATTGATGATGTATAAGATAGATGATAGAAGAAATGATGAGAGAAGAAAGAGGAAAATCGCTTGTGCCTGAATCTGGGCACTTCCTTCGTACTCCAGACTGCCTACATACCCTATATCCACGGGATCAAGGCACTTAACGATGGAAATGAGATGTAGTTCTGATGTTGTGTTTTATTGATGAGATGATAAAAATGGATTGAGATTGATGAAATGTTGATGATGTGATGATATGTGGTGGATTGAGCGACTTTTGATTTGCTGAAGTTATTGGATTTGTTTTGATGGCTAGCTTGATGTGCTTTGGTGTTGATTTGCTTTGGTTTTGATGCTAATGATTGATAGGATTTGCTTTGATGGTTGGCTTGATGTGCTTTGGTTGTGATGTTTGCTATTGTTGGGTTGATTGTTTTGATGAGTGGATTGTTTTGAATGATGATAGTGATGGTGTGATGATTAGAGTGTTCACTCAATCTAAGCATAAGCAAGTGTTCTCAGTATGCTCAAAGGATGTAAAACAAACAAGGTATTGCCCTTGTCAAGTCATAAACCAATAATTGATTGTTTGATGATGATAGTGTTGTCATTACGGGGAAAGCTATATCCCTAGATCAACACAAGGATGTGGGAATGCTATATCCCATTGATGATGATTGATGATGATTGATTTGGCTCATGACAAGATTTGGATCAAAACCTGTTGATTTGATTGGATAATGTTCCTTGATTGATTAGCTTGCTTGATATGGATTAGTGTGACTTGGATTTAAGATCATTGCTTAGATTGATTTGATTGATATGATTGGAAGAAGTGATGGATTGATAATGATGATGATTGGATTTTGATTGAATGTTGATGGAGTGGATTGGTTTAGATGATGTGATTGGTTTTATTGCTTAGATTTTTTGTTGGATATTTAGTTTTTTTAGATTTTTTGACATATTTGATTTTTTTTTGGATTTTTGAGAATATTTGATTTTTTTTGGATTTTTTTGAAATGTTTTGGAAAACGCCAATGGATTTACAATTTGGGTAGCCTTTGTGCTTGATACCAATGACAAGGGAGAAAACCAAGTCTAGGTGCAAGGATGGATGAATGGGATTGGATGGATAAAAGGATGGACTCATAGTAAATGGGATGAAAGGCTCATGAGAATTGGATGGATAGATAAGAGGATTGGCCATATAAGGGATGGATGTGTGCCTTATAATAAATGGATAGTTATCTTATAGTGGAAAGCTTCATGATAAATGGATGGGGATAAGCTATAAGATGGAAAGCTCGTGATAAGGATACACCATAGTGGATGGATCATAATGGAGCTAGGATGTGATCTTCAACGGCTATGTTGCATAAGAAGAACTTGCCCCATTCTAGGTGGTAATGCTTAGGATTTTTTGTGTAACAAAGTTCATGACCAAGGGATGACATGATAGGTTGGTTTGAATGGGATGGAAGGTTCATAGATAGAACTTGGTTTGGAAAGAAGGTATGTCAAGAAATATCCAAACATGTTTCAACATTTTGCCCCTATGTCTTCATCAAGATCAAAAGGTGTAAGGATGGGTAAATGGGTTCAGTAGGATAGGCATGTGGATGTAATGGCTAAGGATGGTAGGATGTTGCATGATAGGAATGATATAATGGGATAGGTAGTTTGGAAATGGATAGGTTGGATGAGACAATGTGCCCCCAAGTGTAAGTGACATAGAAGATCAACCTACACATGACGCCTGTTTGCCAGGTTTTCATCATGGTACTTATCCAAGGCGCCTGTTTACCAAGTTTTCACCATTGGATGAAGGGATTTATCTTTACTTTTTTTTATTTTCCTTTCTTTTTTGCTTTTGCTTTTTTTTTTTTTTGGATGGGATGACAATTACACATGGCGCCTGTTTGCCAGGTTTTCACCATGGTAATGGATAGGAGGGACTCAAGTGTTTAGTGCTATGAGAGATGATATTGTCCCTTTAGAGATGGATGTCGTCTTCGCATGGACCATGTTGTTATGCTCATAGATGTTGGTAAGGGATTGCATGGATGGGAGATGGATTAGGTAGATAATGGATTATGATGTAGAATTAGGGTAGGGTAGGCTAGTAGCTTATGGTGTGGATCTATATAGGCTTATGGAATGAATATGGATGAAAAGTTTATGCCAAAGCATGGACCATAGGGATAGCATGGGGGAGATATGTAGGATAATGGATAGAAGATGGGGAGATGTACGCATGTGTGAATGTTTTGGAATGGAAGGGAATCATGACCAACGGCTGCACACACCGTGATAAACATTGAAGCTTTTGATGGGATGGTGGTGTAGGAAGCAATGGAGATGTTTGCTTAGGAGATGGTTGATGAAGTGATTTAGGAACCCACATAGATTTAGTATGTTTAGTGCTTTTGTTTTGCTTGTGGGATTTTTGAAGGGGATGGAAGTTTTGGATGGAAGTAGGCTTTTGGATGGATAGAGGTGGTTGGGATTCTTGAGATGTAGAGGAGGATGCCTCATTTCCTTTGCTAGCTATTTGCTTAGGAACCCAAACCATTTTGCTTTTGGGCTTTGCATTTGGAGGTAAGGGTTTAGATAGCTTTTTGGATTGCTTTGCTTTGGTTATTTGCATTGATTTTTCATGTTTGTGCCCTAAGGCATGAGAGTCCTTAGGATTTTTGGTAAGACTTTTAGCTTTGTAGGTAGAGACATCAAAAATTTTGCTTTTGAATCCCATGGGGTGGGTGGAGTGGATGGAATGATTGGAAGCTTTATGCTTAAATGATGTGTGCTTTTGTTGGCCATGATTAGGGATGTAAGGATACTTATGAATGATAGGTATGTTAGGTGTTGGAAGCAATGGTGGAAAGGTGGATGGAGGGATATTTGGAGTTGGTAAAAGTGGAGGTAAAGTGGATGGTGGAAGGTGTATGGTCACATGCTTTTGACATTTATAGGATGATGGAGATGAAATGGCTACATATGTTTTGGGTAGATGATGGGGGTGTGATGGAAAGTGGTAGGTTTAGGATGCATGAAGGGATTACCAACATCTTGGCCTTGTTTACCTTGGGGTGTGTATCCAAGGCCATATGAGCATGGAGGGATTTTGACATGGTTTGGCTCCAAAATACCTTGTTCATAAAGGCCTAGACCTTTGCCTTGGTAGTTCATGTTTTGGAGTATGCGATTGACTATGGGACTAGATGTGTTTTGGGAACTAGACTTGAGTTCTTTATTAGATGGAGAAGATGAAATGGAGGACAATGGTTGTTGTTGTCCTAAGGAAGAACATTCATGGAGGAAGGTGGTAAGACCACTAGGACATGATGGTGGACTTGAAATGGGATCGATGGTAGATATGGAGGGAGGATCATTAGGATCTTGATTAGCATCATGTTCATGTAGATCCAAGTTATTTGTTTGATCTTCTATGCTTATGTGTTCTTGAGAGGCACATGTCTCATCATGACAAGTGGATGTTTGCTCATTATGGATAGGGCTAGATGGAGGATGACTAGGAGCAATTTGGATATCTCGCTCATGGATGGTTATGGGATTATGGATAGGATCAAGGTACTTTTTAATAGGTTCTTCATCATAGATATCAGATTGATCATGAGATAGATAAAGTTTTGCCAAATGGATCATCATGGTTTTCATGATCTTAGCTAGAACCTTGATCATAACTATGAGCAAAAATAGGATTAAGTGGGCTATAAAAGGGATAAATTTGCTCATGAATGAGGTGATGGTGATGGCTAATAGCTTGAGGGCAACCCATAAGTAGGTCATGGAGAGGTGGAACTTAGAGGTGCTTTGATCTTGATTAAGACTAAGGTTCAATATTTCCACATGTTTAAGATTATGCTCTTGACATACCTCTTGACTTTGGATGGAAATGGAAGGTTCTTGAGTGGACTTGATAGGCTCTTGATAGTTATCAATATGAAGGCATGATGGCTCTTGACTTAGGCTTGTGGTTGAAGACTCTTGAATAGACTTGTTGGCTTGTAGGTCACATGATGGGCTTAAAGGGATAGGTATGTTAA
This sequence comes from Cunninghamia lanceolata, assembly GCA_027924645.1. Taxonomy (NCBI): domain Eukaryota; kingdom Viridiplantae; phylum Streptophyta; class Pinopsida; order Cupressales; family Cupressaceae; genus Cunninghamia; species Cunninghamia lanceolata. The sequence continues at coordinate 2,611,049 of BSBN01000477.1, read as the reverse complement.
TGGAAGGCTCTTGAAGAGGCTCAAAGATATGTGAACCACATGATGAGATTATAGGATTGGACATGACCTTTGGAAGTTCATTGGTAGGCTCATGAATTGGTGTTTGACATAGGGGTAGTCTATTCCTATCTAGTAGCCAATGGATCACATCCTTCGCAAGTGTATGGGTGGATGGGAAATATAATGGATGGATGATAATGGTAGATGGCGTTGGATTAGGATTAGGACAAGGATTAGGTTGAGAGCTAATTGGATTGGGTGGATTAGGATTTGGACTAGATGGGGGTGATGTGGCATGATTTCCCATTATAGGTGGGTACACCTTGTAAACAATTGAGACAAATATTGGGCATTGATTTGTATTATGGCCTTTGGTCCTATGGTATGCACAATAATCATGTTTATCATATGGACTTTCTTCACATGGTTTGACTTTAGGAAGTTCAATGAGTTTTGCTTCAAGCATCCTTTGTAAAACTCTCTCAGCCGCATCCTTTGGTGAACAATTAGAATGACATGGTGAGGAAGGTAATGAAGGGCTTGGTGGTTTGGAAGGTAAAGGGATCAATGGACTAGAAATAGGATCACATGGTGGTGTTGGGATAGGATTAGTTGGCTCATGTGTTGGTGTGTGATTAGATGATGAAGGCCACTCTAGATTGGTATCTCCCTTATCAAAGGTTATTGGATCTTGCATAGAATAACTTGGGCTTGTTTGATTTATGTACAAGGGGCCATTGGGATTTGCATGTGTTTCTTGTTGCAGAGGTGGACTTAGGTCTATCAATGGTGCTTGATGGTCTTGTTGAAAAGGTGTACTTGGATGTGCTTGATTTATGTACAAAGCACTATTGGGACTTGGATGTTGTTCTTGTAATATCACTTGATTGCCTTGTGGATGGGCTTGATAGTGCATTGGAATGGTGGTAGGAGGGATTGGATAAGCTTGAGGTGGATGTTCATAGGTTGATGTGGCATTGACTTGGTGGATAGGTGGATTAAGTTGATATGAAGTGGATGGATATGACATGTGGCTATGAAGTGGATTAGGTTGATAGGAAGTGGCTAAGGATTGTTGTACTTGTTGAGCTTGACTAGTGGCTAAAAGGTGTTGAACTTGGGCTATGAAGTGTTGTAGTTGAAGTGATTGGCTTGCATGAGGTTGAGCTCTTTGGATGAAGAATTGTAATGTTTTAATGGCATCTTGTTTAGGGGTTGTGATCCTTGATAAAGATTTTGGAGGAATCTTTGGAATTTGATTTCTAGGTCCTCTAGTGTAGACATGTTGTCACCAAGTGTTTGTCTTAAGTCCTTTTAGCAAGTGCTTGCTTAGGGATTTGGATGATGATGTGGATTGTTTGGATGATGTGTTTAGATTGATTTGTTTATGTGTTTGGTGTTTGTAGCTTGATTTGGCAATGTTCAAACAAATGATTATGCATATACACACATGAATCACTCACGCAAGACACATAAGCAAGTTTTAGTTTGGAAGAATGTGATGATGGTTAAGCAAGCACGTGAAGACAATTCAACAAGTCCTAGTTAAGGCAAGGCCACTATCACAAGGAGGTTCTAGTGAAAATCCGGGGGACCGGCACCCCACGAGCATCCAGCAAGCCACTTAAGACTTTAACTAACCCTACTAGGAGTTTTAATATACACAAAGGTACACCTCCTTTCGAGTTAGCACTGTATGGTGAGCACTAATACCGGTTAGACTTAGCTTTCGCCTTATCCTCTGATTTTTATAGCGGACCGGATGAAAGTACCACTTGAGGTCGTTCCCTTGGGGTGGATACCAAGGCAGGCCTCTCTAAGGCTAAACAAAAGCAACACAAGTAAATGTTTTTGATCTCCAAGTTCGTGTTGGGATGCGAGGAGAGAGCATACACATTTACTTGGTCACACTCGCATGGGGTTCATTAACCTTAGAAATTCCATGTGTGGAAGACAATGCAAGCACTTGTTTGTTTTAAAGCCCAAATCTAAATGTGATGAAAGGCAATGGTTCGTTTTAGCCCAATGTTTTGATGTGAATTTGCAAACAATTGTTCGTTTTATGCCCAAAATCCAAATGTGTTTGTAAACAATGATTAGAAGATGAAAGAGATGAAAGATTAGAATGAGTGCACCTGATACAATCACTTTCCAATTTGCTGTAGATGTTGATGCCAATGCTGCTCCAGCACCTTAGATGCCCTTACAAGTCACCAATTCCAAAAAGAAACAAGTAAACTTGCAAAGAAGATGATTACATGAAAAAGATGAAATCTGAAAATTCTGATGAAAATGATCTGATATAGAAAAATAGATTGCATAAACAGAAAGTTCAGGAGATTCTAAGCAATTTGAAAAAAAGTTTCGCTGAAAAACAATCAAAATTGCTCAAGTTATGCTCAAATGAAGTTTGCAATGAACCTAAACTTTGACTGATAAAAAAGCCTAAAAAACAGTACAGTCACCTGATAAAAGTGGTACAGTTGTGAAGCTTGTCCTCCCAGCTTTCCAATGAGTCCTCATTTGTGTGATTTTGCCTCCGTATGTGAAAGTTATGATAGAGATACCAAGATGCACAATGACAGCTACCAGAAGCAAGTTACAGTTGCCAGATGCGACATACTATTGATCAGAGGCGATCTGTATTTTGCGACAGGCGGGATACTACAGATCAAATGCGACACAAAAAATACTAGATGCGGTTCTTGTTAGCTTGTAAGCGATGCGGATATACCCAGAAGAGACTGATTGCGGGCTAAAAGCGACCTGTATCTGCAAAAACACAGTCAAAACCCATCCCTGCACAGGCGATCACTGTCAGTTCATAAGCGACGCATATCAGTTTCAACGCGGCTTCTGTAGGATCATAAGCGATGCAAATCAATTTGAAAGCGACCACTGTTCAATCAAAAGCGACACAGATCAAGTTATAAGCGACTATTGTTAATTCAAAAGCGATCCGATGCAACCATAAGCGATCACTGTTAGGTCATAAGCGAGCAAGACAATTTGAAAGTGACAACTAACAGTGTGAAAGATGAAAAGCACACAGGCGAATTGGGACAAAAGCGATGCATTTCATACCCTAGGCGATTACTGTCGGTGCAAAGGCGATCCAGAAAACACCATAGGCGGCCGATTTCAATTCATAAGCGATGCAAAAAAGGATGGAGGCGATAGATGATAGCTCATATGCGACTAAGAAAAGGCCAAAAGCGAGACATAATAGCCCAAAAGCGATCTGGAAAGTTTCAGGAGACAGAATGCAAATGTTAACCATAAGCGACCAAGTTTACCATATGCTATCAGTTTTTCTTCAAAAGCGAGCACTGTTTGCTTAAAAGCGAGCTAGATTTGACCATAAGCTACTGCTGTTTGCCCAAAGGCGAGCTGATTTAGCCCAGGCGACTGCTGTTTGATCATAAGCGACCTGAATTACCAGAAGCACATTGTTGCAGTCCGGTTGTTGTTTTCTTCGCCAAACGCTCCATTTTTCATCAAATTTAGGCAAATTTGTACTCAAATTTTATGGAAACGGCATCCCGGACGCAATGATGAGGTTAGATTTGGGCTAAGAGATCATCTACATACATTTTTAGCCAAATCTTTGCAAACTAGGGTTAGAAAAATGCAAATTTTTGCTACAAAAGCTTACAAAAATGAAAGATTGGCGCTCCAAGAGATCTAAACTTCATAAAAACAACTCAAACAAGAGAGGTTAATCAAGGACATGAGTCCCACCGGGCGTGCCAAAATGTATATCGAAAAATTTGGATTTATAAATGGAAATGATCAAACAATTGAAATGCATAACCTAAACCCAAATAATTCAATACCTCGAAGATGCAAGATGAGCTCGATTGATTGATTGCTTTGTTGTGTTGATTGCTCGATTCCGCAGCATAACGTTGATAAGGGTGCAAGCTAGATGGATTGAAGATGATGGATGAGGAGTTGAGATGAAAATTCAGCAGAGTGAGGTTGCATGAAGAAGAATCCTGAAATCCCCCCTCTAATGGCTCAAGAGAGGCTTGTTTTATAGGAAAAGCTTGGTTCCAATGGATGGCTAGGATCAATTAGGGCTTTAGATGAAATGGATGGATAGGATTGAGTTAGGTTTCCTTGCACATCAAGAAATTGTAGTCAATTGACATGTGGCAAAGGAGGATAAAGCTTAGGTGTGCTTGTGTAGATAAATACTAAAATTAGGTCCCATTAGTTGTGCATGTGAAAGATAAAAGTTGTAACACATGATTGACTAGACAAGTGTTGGAATGTGATGAAAGATGAGTGTTTAATTCAAATAAAATATTTGAATTAGTTGGGATATGAGTTGGATATTAATTAAATAAATAAAATTTATTTAATTAATTGAGAAGTTGAATAGGATGAGATAAGATATGATGTGGAAATTAATTAAATAAATAAAATTTATTTAATTAATTGGGATGGGGATAAGATAAATGGGATTATGCATGTGAAATTAATTAAATAAATAAAATTTATTTAATTAATTGGCTAAGTAGGATGAGGATGGGATTGAATGGGATTTTAATTAAATAAATAAAATTTATTTAATTAATTGGCTAATGGATAAATGGGATTAAGAGTGGGATTTAGGACAAAAATGGCTTATGATGTTTAGGATAATGTTTTAACAAGGTGTTGTAGGACATGGACAAAGTTGGGACAAATTTGGGTGTCTACAGGACTGATACCTGCCTTACAAGTGTCACCCAAGAGTGGGTATCTAACTGCATCTACTTACATATATCCCTACTGACATGCAACCTTCTCCATACTTGACCTAAAACAGTTTAATCCACTCCTTGAATGGAAGTTAGAGATCATGCATGCAGTATAGAAATCTACACCCTAGAATCTATGAAACCCTTAGCAACCAAATTCAAAAGAAGGAGAGTGACATGCAGCAAAGGAGACAGACAGATAAACACATGCAATGAAGCATTTCTCATATAAATCAACACTAAAATTAAACATATGTGCAAAATACATTCATGCTACAACTCATAAACTCCAAAATGGGATAAAACAACCAAGGATCATGCCCTGTTCTTCATTATTTACACAAAAGAATGCCCAGGTCTTCAACAACCTTGAAATGAGAAACACAACCTGCTAAATACAGCAAGGAAGGTCCTCAGCATTAATTACATGGCAGATCAAAATTCGCCAGATACAGTACATTGAGAAAATGGTGCTCAATGTATTGAATGCAACAGGTGGAGGAGGGGATAGGAAGAAATCTCAAGCCCTGCGCTGCCGCCTAGGGATTCACATCTTTAGTCGGGTGGTTGAAATGTCCACGCCATCGCCCATACTCTGTAGCATCTGCCATTAATGGTGTACCAAACCAGCGGCCTCAGGAAATGCGGCAGACAGTGCATCGCGACCTTTCCCACCAAGAAATATCACCCCGATATTTGAAAACATATAGGATCAAATTATCCCACATGCACCCCGTAGCAACCTCCTCATCACCTTATATACTAGGTCGTGAGCATATATGATGTCGGTGATTTTGCTCCTGACAGCACCTAGTATAAGACCTTCACATCATCATCATCCACATGATAAATTGCCTCCTGCAGGATATCTTCCCGCAAAACATCACCTTGACGTCAGCATCATCATCTACATGAAAACCTTACCTTCATGTGAAAAATCAACCTGATATTCACCTTCATCGGCACAACCTGATCCATCGGAGGAAGATCCTCCTGCTTAACCGATACCAAATGTTTGGTTGATGAACATCCTGATGACATCATCAGCATATCTGCCTATCGCGCACCACCTCATATCCGGATGACGTCATTGTCATATTTGCCTCATATCCGGATGATGTCATTGTCATATTTGCAAATATCGGGGGATCTTCGTAAAATGACTGATGTTGAAATATGACCCCCTGGACCTTGATGATGTCACCATCATGTTGGCATCAGGATGATATTCGGAAGATAACCAGATATTTGGAAATATCACTCTGATAGAAATATCGGGGTGCACTGTAGCTTCATTGTAACATTGGGGTGATGTTTGAATATGACTGATATTTAGAAATATCACCCCCTCCTTCAGAATATGATGAAGCCGATAGACAAGTGAATATCACCCTGTCATAAGAATGATGTCAGCATCACATCACAATGTCGGGTCAGATTGAAAACTTGAAGTATGACCCCGTCGAATCTGGATGATGTCAGCAACATATCACCTGAAGGATATCACCCTGATAATTGAACATCCTGATGACATCATCGCCACATTTAGAGCAAGGGTGATATTCTGAAGATGACCTGATATTTGGAATATCACCCGATATTGATAATATCATCCTGCAGAGAAAAAGATGAAGGCAAAGGTTGAGCAGATATCACCCTCGAGGAACATGACATTAGTAGCATCTTGATGTTGAACAAACATAAGGTGATAAAATAACATCAGGGTGATCTTAACAAAGATCGCCCGATATTCAAATATGATGACCCTGATGAAAAGTGGGTCATACTTAGAAATTTCATAGCGCCAACATCAGGATGATCTTGACTAAGATCACCTGATGTTAAAATATCACCCTGCAGCAAAGGATCAGGTTGGTGCGAAATACATGATGACCCCCACAGGATATCCAGACATGATGAGAAATGACCCTCGCAAGAAACATCAGGTGGATGCATGGAAACATGATGATGATGACAACCCCCTACTTCAGAATATCATGATGATACTGAAAAACACTGAGAAGGTCCAACACTTAGGAAATTTCTAGATTTCTAGGGAGGTGCACATCCGATAACCTTAAACATAAATTATTACCAACACCTCTGTCTTCTCCTTGAGGGATTGTTTTAGATTATCTTCAATTTCTTAGGTGAATCTCATAACCCCTGATTCCATCTCATGCCTTACCACAATGACCTCTTTTGATAGCTTCTCACATAGTTTGTTTTTCTCATTTAGATCTTCATTAGTATTGTTGGGACCTAAAATTTCATACCAATTTTTGCAAGATTTTAGGTTCCCATATGAAAAATTCAATTTCAACACTCATAGATACACCTGCACAATATGCTCAAATGGCCTACTTTGAAGCATTATAATTCGGAGCCAGTTCGTCTTCATACAAAATTATTTCATAAACATGTTTGTCTGCCATATGTAAGTGAGCACACCTGATTTCAGCTTCCTACGATCAATTTTGACTAGGTTTTGAAGAACCAAGTTGGAGGGTTTTGATAAGGTTTGTTACTTGCACAATGTGAAATCAGCCCGAGAGGCCAACTTTGGAAGTTGATATCTAGCAGCTAAATGATGATCCTAACAAACTAATTAGTGTTCTGTATTCCCCTCATGATAATGTACTTTCATGCCAGTTTATGGGACCCCAACATCTCGTTTGCTATTTTTTCAAAATCAAAAGCAAATGTAAAAAGTTCAGTTGCCATATCTGTGTTTCAAGAAAGTTGCAGAGAGGTCAACTTTGGCCCTTAACATTTCATGACAGAAGATGGATGGAGAAGAATCCTCTTACACATGCACTCATCAAGCCTAAATGAACTCAACTTTCCAGTTACAAGTTCCCAGGAAGAGATTTAATGGGTTTTTAAAATTGCAAGTGGTGAGTTCGAATCAGGTTTTGACAGGGGCAGTTTTCAAGGACGTTAATTTGGAAGGTAATATCTAACAATCGGGTCGTGTTCATAAAAAAATAATTGATGTCTCAAATTCTTCCCATGTTAATGTGCTCACATGCCAATTCTCAAGGTCCCAGCACTTCGTTTGATATTTTTTCAAAAGCAAATCCAAATGGATTTTACACAGTTCTGTGACTGCATTCCCAGGCAGCTTCAGAAAGGTCAACTTTGACACCCGATATCTTATGAAGGAAGAGGAATGATGAAAAATCCTTTTGCACACATGTTCATGTGGCCTAAATGAACTAATCCCCAGGACGGCAGCTTCTCAATATCAGATTTGATATTTTTCCAAAGAGGCAAAATAATAGGTTTCAGTTGAGTTTAAAACAGGTGCAAAACACGCTGAGTGAGCTACTTTGATTGCGAGCAGCTTTTAATCCCAATAACTTCATGCCAATCCGTCTGACAACCATACTCCCCTATCACAATTCAACATGTTGGTGTATTTTTGTGGCTCCGGGAAAAGTTTTGATTAGTTTTTCAGGCTAATTCCGAAGGCTAGTTGGCCTATTTTGATCACCATGCAAGGTGTGTGAAATGGAATTAAAAGAACTGGGAATACTTTTTATCCTTTTTCGTGATATAACAATTTGCTACAATGGACACAGTTTCAGCAAAAGTCTCACTGATGAACAAAAGCTATAAAAAAAATTTTCATCGGCAAGACATCATATAGGTCTCACCGATGGATAACTCATCGGCAAGAGATATACCATCGGAGTGAAAATCTCAAGTCACACCGATCTAACAAGTCTTGCCGATGGAGTCCCGTGAGATGAAAGGTTTATTCAAAGGAGAATAAATATTTACAAAAGGTGCAAATAAATATCCTATTTTCATGGAAGGAGTTATAAGGTGAGAATTTATTCAAAATATTTTCTACTCAGAAGAAAAATACTTTTCTAGAGAAGTTCATCAAATAGGTAATTATTTTACCTAAATAATATTTTTATGTGAGAATGCATAAGATGGCCAGTAAAACCATAAGGAGTAATTATTTTCACACAAATGATTATTCTAGCCCAGTGAAGGTGAAAAAGCACACGAATAAATGAAAACGTGAAGATTGTCAGCCAAAGATGGAAATAATTATTATTAAATTATCTTGCACGGGAATACAAAGCTTAGAAAGGTTGAAATTAATTTAATCAAACTAAAGATAGTTGATTAAATAAAGGGATGCATCAGAAAGGTTATAACCTTAACATATGAATGTGTAAAATGCTAAATAAAAATCAAGGCATAAAAATACATCGGCAGAAGAAAATGAATCGGAGTAAAAATTGTAAATCATACCGATTTGATGTGTCACACCGATGTTGTGGGCCCAAGTATTATGTAAATAAAGTAATGAGGTAAAACAATGGAAAAGGAGATATGGAAGCAAGGAGAAATATGTAGAATATTTTTGAAATAAAGATGGGAAATATTTTCACAAAGCCGTTAATTGAAGATTTTGTGTAAATGTGTATAATGGCCCATGAAAATATTTTCACTTAAAAAATGAGTTTATGCAAGACAATAAAAAATATTATTAAAGTCACTGCACCATGAAAATCTCATCGGCAAGACCAAGCAAATCGGAGAGAAATTTTTAAAACACACCGAGTTTATGCCTCATACCGATGGATGCCTCTTTGGGGAGAAATGTCATTTAATTAAAAGTGGTAAGTATTTTAAATGTGAGCTGCATGCCCGAGGTAAAATATTAAAATGCAATATGAAATAGTTTACCAAAGGGGTTATAAGGATGAAAGAAAATATTTTCCAACGAATTCACGAGATAGGTAATTACTTTACCTAAAAATATTTTGAGGAAGTATATGCAAAAGGTGAGAAAACATTTTCACCAAGAAATTCACAAGCGAAGTAATTATTTTACTGGAGAACATTTTATGCAAAATATTTCACCGAGGAAGTTGTAGGAGATAAGATATTTTCACTAAAGGATGTAAAATATTTTCACAAGGTTGTTAAAAACAAGATTTCATGAGCAGAAATTGTTTCTTACTCGAAGGGTAAAATATATTTTTCCAGTGGGAGAAAATATGCGCAAGAGGATATAACAAACAATCATAGTCATATTGGAAAATTATTTTCGTGAGAATACAAGTCCCAGGAAGATTAATTAAATAAAGAATCAAGATACATGAAAGTAAACCCTAACAAAGATGAAGAGAAATAATTGAATTTTAAAGGGCCGGAGGCTAATATTTTGCGTTAATAAAAATTGTTGTCCTTCACGGAAATGAAGAGACGCACAGGACGGTAAGCGAAGGGTCACAACCCTAAAATACACAGTATGTATAAAGGTGAAATCAAAGGAGGACAGAGGAACATCATCAGTAGAAGAGGATCAAGAGTAGATTAGGAAAAACATCAGTTAGATAACTGGATGGATTGACCAGTTACCAAAACAAAATATTATGTTGTACATTGTAAAATCTTTCGAAACTGTATAGTGGAGAAAATGTATGAATAAATGATTTAATATTGGTGTCTATTGTTTGTTGAGCTGAGCAATTATTTGGTTGTCTCCATACTGTTATTTCTTTGTTATTTGAACCTGAGTTTCCAAGTTGATATTTCAGTTTCATCGAGACGCACTTGTTGTTTTCGTGTAATCAAATTAATTGGTTTCCATTACAGATATAAAATCCTTTTGATTGATTACAGTAACCTGGAGGTAGCATTTGGATAGGTAAGAGCAGCCCTATAATTGTCAAGATTGCCATACTGTCTCCAACTCGATATTGTCTTGTTATTCAAATTGAGCATCAACTCCATTTGTCAATACACATTTGCTGTCATTGTGTGATTCTTTTGATCGGTTCCTTCAAGCAAGGATTAAAAAATCCTTTCAATAAGTCACAGTAACCTGGTAAGATTCGAGTGGATCACTAAGTAGAGTTTGTCAGTCACATTCTTGCACGTTTATACAAGATATAAACAAATACAAGTGCCAAACAATTAGGATTGTAACCAATAACTAAATCATATATCATATACACCTTGACTCCATTAGCCCAACAGAAATAGGCACTGGTCATACCAATTCCATTTTAGGATTCCATAAAATCTCATTCAAACAATTACATCTCAGATCTTAGTATTAGGAGTAGGAGTAGTTTAGAAGCTTGCATCTGTTACATTTTATGCCATTGTGATAGATTTACTAATCCAATCAAGTCATATAGTGTTAAGTCTGCTTTAGTTACAAAGGTACACCCACCTAGGTTTGCAGGACCTGAAGTGTAGGGAGCTAATAGCTCTGTCAATTGGTCCAAAAACGTTGCAAATCCAAACATAGAGTCTGGCATCCTCTTAGGGTTAGCAACCTGCATTTTTGGGAACCAACAAAATGGCGACTCTACTGGGGAGAACACATAGAGAAACCTGGTAGCAAACCATGTTATTAGAGTCAGAAAATTAAAAGGCATAACTTTGCTGGTGGAAGGAAAAACTCAGAAAAATTGATTAGTCCTCTAAATAGGGGTGGCGACTCTACACAAAATTCAAATACATATTGGTAGACTCTACTAGCAAGAACCCAGAAAGTTGAAATTTTCCTCTTCTCACAAGAGGTGGCGACTCTAAAAATAAAATTGATGAAATATGAAAAAATACAACATACCCCCTTTAGATGCATTCTTTGAAATAAGGAGACATGAAGGAGAATCTGGATATAAGTTGTTCATCAGGTTGGGGGATATCTATGAACAAATACCTTTTCATCTCAAACCTAGTGTATCCTTATTTATTAAAATGTTCATGCTTGCTTATGTGCCTATGTCTACTAATTGGCCTGAATCATTAAAGCCAGTTACTATAGACCAATTGGTTAAATTGATTCCTATCATAGAAAGGAAAAGGCACGAGGATATTATCAATGTTGGATCCGATGATACTAAATATGAAGAAACTGATATAGCAATGCAGCCAGATATGGATGGACTAGCAACATACCAAGAAAATGAATACTATCCACCACCTGGACAGCGATATGCTCCGCAATATCATCATCTACATATGTCACATCAAAATCTGCACTCTCATCAACCCACCCAACAAAATGTTTATTATCAGCCTCCATATCAAACAAATTTTATCCCAGCCCACCCACCGCAATATATGAATCAGCAGTGTTGGGAGGAAGAAGAACATTGTTTTCAAAAGATGGGTATACCAGAACATGAACTCCAGATGTTTCCAAACCCATGCTATCCTGAGGATGAAATCTTTTCAGATAACCAGGGTGAATATTTTCAAGATCTTGATCAAGAGGAAGTGCACATGGCAGAAAATAATCTTCAAACCTGTTCAGAGCCATTGTATGATGATATGGCACAAGAAGATGAAGAGGATGACTATTTTCAAACAGGGCAAACTCACAATGAGGAGGAAGTGTACATATCTGAAAATGATTTTCAAAATTTTTCAAACCCATTGTATGATGAAAAGATGGAAGAAGATCAGATGACATTTTGCCAAGGTATGCCAGAAAATGAATTTCAAGTGTTCTCAAATCCATGTTATCAAGAAGATGAAAGGCATTTAGACAGTCAGGGAGGTGGATATTTTGATAAAGAGTCTATAAATGATGAGGTTGATGAAATATGTACATCAAATTTTGAGCATTATAGTAGTGATGAAAAGAATGATGAAAATTTCAGTAAGAGGGTTGATGAAGAAACATGCTCACTTGACAGTGAGCATATTTCAGAATTGCTCACCAAAAAATATCAAAGATATGTACATAAAGATGATACCCAAATATTGTGTCCAGCGCATATATCGTTTGACAGTGAATCCATTCAACTTGGTAAGGGTGATGAAATATACGAGGCCATATTTCCCAAGTCACATTTTTGCAAAGAAGAGACAGATAGTGGTCATAAGTTCTCTTGTGACACTGATCCAGAGATAAAGATGTCCATTGAACCAGAGGAGGTTGATGATTCCAGTATGTATGATTGGCAGATTATTGACTCTCAAGCATGTGGGGAAGATGGATGCGATAAGGAAGAAGATACGGTGTTTTATGTTGGAATCAGCATTGATTATAGCATTTGTCAGAAGCAGCTTGATTTATTCCATTTTCCAATTCAATTAAAAAACCAACATTTGGTGAATAACAATAGATATGATAAAATAAGACATCCTACAAGGTTTGATAATCATGACTTCCTTATGTCATGCAATGATGAAGGTGTTCAGACTATGCCTGACTTCCAGATACCGAATAATACAGAACACACTTGCAGCATAAATTATGATGCATTACTGAACTATATGAACAGATTTAGTCAAGCAGATGGGGTATCATTACAACATGATCAGAACAAGGTTTTTGATAGGGGAAAGACGTGGATTTTCTTTTCTAATATGGTCTTTTGACCATATCAGTTTTGGGGCAAAAAGTAGACTCTGTTACCCAATGAAGAAGGCGTTGGTCTGCTCCCCAGAAATCTGGGATCTTGCTATGCCCGCAGGGGGCATACATCCCCAGACAGAGCCACTGTTGGGACCTAAAATTTCATACCAATTTTTGCAAGATTTTAGGTTCCCATATGAAAAATTCAATTTCAACACTCATAGATACACCTGCACAATATGCTCAAATGGCCTACTTTGAAGCATTATAATTCGGAGCCAGTTCGTCTTCATACAAAATTATTTCATAAACATGTTTGTCTGCCATATGTAAGTGAGCACACCTGATTTCAGCTTCCTACGATCAATTTTGACTAGGTTTTGAAGAACCAAGTTGGAGGGTTTTGATAAGGTTTGTTACTTGCACAATGTGAAATCAGCCCGAGAGGCCAACTTTGGAAGTTGATATCTAGCAGCTAAATGATGATCCTAACAAACTAATTAGTGTTCTGTATTCCCCTCATGATAATGTACTTTCATGCCAGTTTATGGGACCCCAACATCTCGTTTGCTATTTTTTCAAAATCAAAAGCAAATGTAAAAAGTTCAGTTGCCATATCTGTGTTTCAAGAAAGTTGCAGAGAGGTCAACTTTGGCCCTTAACATTTCATGACAGAAGATGGATGGAGAAGAATCCTCTTACACATGCACTCATCAAGCCTAAATGAACTCAACTTTCCAGTTACAAGTTCCCAGGAAGAGATTTAATGGGTTTTTAAAATTGCAAGTGGTGAGTTCGAATCAGGTTTTGACAGGGGCAGTTTTCAAGGACGTTAATTTGGAAGGTAATATCTAACAATCGGGTCGTGTTCATAAAAAAATAATTGATGTCTCAAATTCTTCCCATGTTAATGTGCTCACATGCCAATTCTCAAGGTCCCAGCACTTCGTTTGATATTTTTTCAAAAGCAAATCCAAATGGATTTTACACAGTTCTGTGACTGCATTCCCAGGCAGCTTCAGAAAGGTCAACTTTGACACCCGATATCTTATGAAGGAAGAGGAATGATGAAAAATCCTTTTGCACACATGTTCATGTGGCCTAAATGAACTAATCCCCAGGACGGCAGCTTCTCAATATCAGATTTGATATTTTTCCAAAGAGGCAAAATAATAGGTTTCAGTTGAGTTTAAAACAGGTGCAAAACACGCTGAGTGAGCTACTTTGATTGCGAGCAGCTTTTAATCCCAATAAATTCATGCCAATCCGTCTGACAACCATACTCCCCTATCACAATTCAACATGTTGGTGTATTTTTGTGGCTCCGGGAAAAGTTTTGATTAGTTTTTCAGGCTAATTCCGAAGGCTAGTTGGCCTATTTTGATCACCATGCAAGGTGTGTGAAATGGAATTAAAAGAACTGGGAATACTTTTTATCCTTTTTCGTGATATAACAATTTGCTACAATGGACACAGTTTCAGCAAAAGTCTCACTGATGAACAAAAGCTATAAAAAAAATTTTCATCGGCAAGACATCATATAGGTCTCACCGATGGATAACTCATCGGCAAGAGATATACCATCGGAGTGAAAATCTCAAGTCACACCGATCTAACAAGTCTTGCCGATGGAGTCCCGTGAGATGAAAGGTTTATTCAAAGGAGAATAAATATTTACAAAAGGTGCAAATAAATATCCTATTTTCATGGAAGGAGTTATAAGGTGAGAATTTATTCAAAATATTTTCTACTCAGAAGAAAAATACTTTTCTAGAGAAGTTCATCAAATAGGTAATTATTTTACCTAAATAATATTTTTATGTGAGAATGCATAAGATGGCCAGTAAAACCATAAGGAGTAATTATTTTCACACAAATGATTATTCTAGCCCAGTGAAGGTGAAAAAGCACACGAATAAATGAAAACGTGAAGATTGTCAGCCAAAGATGGAAATAATTATTATTAAATTATCTTGCACGGGAATACAAAGCTTAGAAAGGTTGAAATTAATTTAATCAAACTAAAGATAGTTGATTAAATAAAGGGATGCATCAGAAAGGTTATAACCTTAACATATGAATGTGTAAAATGCTAAATAAAAATCAAGGCATAAAAATACATCGGCAGAAGAAAATGAATCGGAGTAAAAATTGTAAATCATACCGATTTGATGTGTCACACCGATGTTGTGGGCCCAAGTATTATGTAAATAAAGTAATGAGGTAAAACAATGGAAAAGGAGATATGGAAGCAAGGAGAAATATGTAGAATATTTTTGAAATAAAGATGGGAAATATTTTCACAAAGCCGTTAATTGAAGATTTTGTGTAAATGTGTATAATGGCCCATGAAAATATTTTCACTTAAAAAATGAGTTTATGCAAGACAATAAAAAATATTATTAAAGTCACTGCACCATGAAAATCTCATCGGCAAGACCAAGCAAATCGGAGAGAAATTTTTAAAACACACCGAGTTTATGCCTCATACCGATGGATGCCTCTTTGGGGAGAAATGTCATTTAATTAAAAGTGGTAAGTATTTTAAATGTGAGCTGCATGCCCGAGGTAAAATATTAAAATGCAATATGAAATAGTTTACCAAAGGGGTTATAAGGATGAAAGAAAATATTTTCCAACGAATTCACGAGATAGGTAATTACTTTACCTAAAAATATTTTGAGGAAGTATATGCAAAAGGTGAGAAAACATTTTCACCAAGAAATTCACAAGCGAAGTAATTATTTTACTGGAGAACATTTTATGCAAAATATTTCACCGAGGAAGTTGTAGGAGATAAGATATTTTCACTAAAGGATGTAAAATATTTTCACAAGGTTGTTAAAAACAAGATTTCATGAGCAGAAATTGTTTCTTACTCGAAGGGTAAAATATATTTTTCCAGTGGGAGAAAATATGCGCAAGAGGATATAACAAACAATCATAGTCATATTGGAAAATTATTTTCGTGAGAATACAAGTCCCAGGAAGATTAATTAAATAAAGAATCAAGATACATGAAAGTAAACCCTAACAAAGATGAAGAGAAATAATTGAATTTTAAAGGGCCGGAGGCTAATATTTTGCGTTAATAAAAATTGTTGTCCTTCACGGAAATGAAGAGACGCACAGGACGGTAAGCGAAGGGTCACAACCCTAAAATACACAGTATGTATAAAGGTGAAATCAAAGGAGGACAGAGGAACATCATCAGTAGAAGAGGATCAAGAGTAGATTAGGAAAAACATCAGTTAGATAACTGGATGGATTGACCAGTTACCAAAACAAAATATTATGTTGTACATTGTAAAATCTTTCGAAACTGTATAGTGGAGAAAATGTATGAATAAATGATTTAATATTGGTGTCTATTGTTTGTTGAGCTGAGCAATTATTTGGTTGTCTCCATACTGTTATTTCTTTGTTATTTGAACCTGAGTTTCCAAGTTGATATTTCAGTTTCATCGAGACACACTTGTTGTTTTCGTGTAATCAAATTAATTGGTTTCCATTACAGATATAAAATCCTTTTGATTGATTACAGTAACCTGGAGGTAGCATTTGGATAGGTAAGAGCAGCCCTATAATTGTCAAGATTGCCATACTGTCTCCAACTCGATATTGTCTTGTTATTCAAATTGAGCATCAACTCCATTTGTCAATACACATTTGCTGTCATTGTGTGATTCTTTTGATCGGTTCCTTCAAGCAAGGATTAAAAAATCCTTTCAATAAGTCACAGTAACCTGGTAAGATTCGAGTGGATCACTAAGTAGAGTTTGTCAGTCACATTCTTGCACGTTTATACAAGATATAAACAAATACAAGTGCCAAACAATTAGGATTGTAACCAATAACTAAATCATATATCATATACACCTTGACTCCATTAGCCCAACAGAAATAGGCACTGGTCATACCAATTCCATTTTAGGATTCCATAAAATCTCATTCAAACAATTACATCTCAGATCTTAGTATTAGGAGTAGGAGTAGTTTAGAAGCTTGCATCTGTTACATTTTATGCCATTGTGATAGATTTACTAATCCAATCAAGTCATATAGTGTTAAGTCTGCTTTAGTTACAAAGGTACACCCACCTAGGTTTGCAGGACCTGAAGTGTAGGGAGCTAATAGCTCTGTCAATTGGTCCAAAAACGTTGCAAATCCAAACATAGAGTCTGGCATCCTCTTAGGGTTAGCAACCTGCATTTTTGGGAACCAACAAGTATCATTAGCTTCACTCTGACTTGCTAATTTTTGAAGTAGTTTCTTTCTCTTTTTCACAGAGATACTCAGTTTTTCTTTTAGCTCATTTATGAAATCATCAGCTTGTTTGAGTTTTTTTCTCAAGTTATTGACTTCAGAGTGAGATTGCTCAAGATCATCTAGGGCAGACTAAAGTTGTTCCTTCATACCATACATATCCATTGAGATTCCCAGATCTTCCTCAAACTGTTAGGCTCTATTTAGAGGAAATTAGCTCTGATACCAATTAATGGAAACAAGACAGATAACTGAGAGGGGGGTGAATCAGTTATCTCAAATATCTTAACTTTCTTTTCTCCTTTAATAATTAGTGCAGCATCAAAACATATAAGCATACTATTGGCAAGAGACACTGTGTGGCTTCATGGATGTTGTCATTGATGGCAACAAAGACCATCCCACACATCTGTAGGACATGGTGTGTCTATACCAGAAGTTAGGTTGAACAGTATTTTGGTCTGGTGACCAAGAACAGAGCATGCAACAAGGTCTGACAATCAGGTCTAGATCTCTTAGAGGAAGTATCTTTGTAAAGTACAGACTAGGGGAAGTCAAGAGGAGTACCTTGACTAATAGAATCCAGGGATTGAGCCTCCGGTGATGAAAGAGTGAAGAGATATGAGCACCTAAGTATTGGGGTCCTGTTTGGCAGAGTAGACAAAGGAAGAACTATCTGGCAGAGCATCAGACCTTATTTCGGATGAGATATTGATGGTGTTCAAGGTTCTTAAGGTATCATTCATGATTGGCCGACATGATTGATGACCTCTATAACTATCTCTTTGATACGCATCACTTGGTAAGCAAGGATTCAGCCGACAGACTAGAGTTTGGGAAAATATTGACTATTCCAGATGCCGGCTAGAAAGATGATGAAATCCTTGGTGCGGATATATATACTAGATGGATTTCGATGAGAAGATGTAAGTTGTATGTTGCATTATGTGAAGAAAAGCAGAGAGTAGTGTGGAAGTAGAATTACAGGTCCGGTATGTGACAGAATAACAGCCTAAAGCAAAGTAAGAATGAAGTGTAGTAGATCAATTTATTGAGTGTAACTGAAACTAAACTTCAACATAAGTGGATGCTTCTCTTCAGTTCAAATACCTGGTTACTTTATTTATAACTTGTAGATAGTGAGTCTCTTATAGGCAGTGTGCCTCTTGTGAGCAGTGTGCTTGGGCAGTAAGCCCTAATTGGCAAGTGCCATTTTGTACATCTATTCTTTTAACAGAGAATACAATCTTGGGTTAATCACCCCGTGGTTTTTCCCCTAACAGGGCTTTCCACGTAAAATCCTTGTGTTATGTGTGTTGATTTCATTTCTGCTTTCATGTTTATTTATGCTTTCAAGTTTTGATACTGCACTAATTGTCAAAGAAGAAAAGAAAATTAGATAATTAAGATAACTGATTCACCCCCTGTCTATGTTATCAACACATACATGATCATAAGAACAAAAATAAAATCATCACACATAACACAAGGATTTTTACGTGGAAAACCCTATTAAGGGAAAAAACCACGGGGTGACTAACCCAAGATTGTATTCTCTGTTAAAAGTGTAGACACCTAAAAATATCTTTTACCATCAAACTGACTCCCAACATCCCTAAACATACCAACTTCCCTTCTAATCAATTAATTAAATTTTTATTTAATTAATTATCCCTTCATCACCTAAATTTTCATCATTCTATCCCTAACAATTGGGTTAATTTTATTAATTCAATAGTTCAAAACTCAGCCAATTGATTAAATAAATATGCAATATTTATTTGGTCAATTTCTCTCTCCTCACTAAATCCAATTGATTAGCTAAACCATGTTTAACTAATTTATTCAGCCTATTAATTGACCTATCCCTACCTAGGTAATTAAATAGCTATTATTTAATTGCCTACCTTAGCCTACCTCATCCTGGCCTTAGGATTAATTAAATACAACCTTATTAATTAATCTTGAACCTCTCATTAAGATGGTCAAATCCAGCTTAACACCCTTCCCCGCATCCTCCAAATAAAAAATTGGAATATATCTACATAAGTCAATTTTTTATTTAAATAAGTCCAACATCACATTTAACTCTCTTACAACCCCTTACCTATGCCATACCTCATTCATGTCCACTCATCCCTAAATGAATTTTTAATTCATTTTACATTTCCCATGTGAATCTTTAATTCACAAATAATCCATCTCACCCAACCTCATTTAATTCACCCTTTTCCCAAAAATGAATAAAAGATTCATATTTATTCCTAGCCCTCCATCATCTAAGATGAAATGTAGGCCCTCCACATCACTTTCATCCTCCATCATTGATCTTCTAAACCAATCTCCACCCTTGGATCAAAATCTCTCGAAAATCTCTATAAATACTTCATCCTCCAACCCATTTTGGGATCCAATCTTGAAGTAATGTTACCATGTCCAAATGTCCATTGAGCTAGTTTTTGTGAGTTGCATTTGAATAGAAGCATTTCACATTTGTATTCATCAACTAGGGTATATCTTATCTAGGAGCTCTTGGGTGCAAAGCTTCTTTCCCTTTGATGAGATTGGGTCTTCTTATCTAGGTATAACTTCTTGTTTTGTATGCATTTAGTTTGTGTTTCAACCTCGATTTGGATTTCCTAATCACAAAAAGAATAAGAAGTACAAAATGGCACTTGCCAATTAGGGCTCACTGCTCAAGCACACTACTCACAAGAGGCACACTGCCTACAAGAGACTCTTTATCTACAAAACTTACAGAAGGTAACCACGTGTTTGAACTGATGAGAGGCATCTACAAATGCTAGAGTTCAGTTCCAGTTAGGCACAAATATTGATCTGATGCACTTCATTCTTCCTCTGCTCTAGTGTCGCTGCTCTGTCACATACCGAACTTATATTGTTGCTTCCACACTTATCTCTACCTTTCTTCGCACTTTATATTATCATATCTGTACACACACACCTTCATATTGAAATCCATTTGGTATATATATCCGCACCAAGGATTTCAACAACTTTCTAGTCAGCAACCCGAATATTCAAGATATTTACAAATTATTGATCTGTCAGCTGAATCTATGCTTGATATGTGATGCGTATCAAAATCATAGACATTGAAGTCATCAATCATGTCGGCCAATATTGTATGATCCCTCAAATAGCTTGATCAACATCAATTGCTCATCCGGATTAAGGTCTGATACTCTGCCGGTTAGTTCTTCCTCAGTCTGCTCTACTTGTCTAGAACTCAACACTCAGATGCTCATGTCTTTTCCATGTTTTATCACTAGAGGCTCAATCTCTGGAATATAGCTGTCATGATACTCCTCTTGACTTGTCTAAGTCCGCAACTTGCTGAGTTACACCATCTGAGAGATCCAGACCTGATTATTGAACCTTGCTGCATGCTCTGTTCTTGTTCACCGGACCAAAACAATCTTCAATCTGACTTTCGGTATAGGCATACTATGTGCTGCGGATGTGTGGGATAGACTTTGTTGCCATCAATGACAACACTCATGAAGCCACATAGTGTCTCTTGCCAACATAAACATGGTTGGAGATGCATGTTCTTATGAGGATCACGACATGACTAGTGATGAAAATATTGTTGAGACAACTCAGTCTCCTTTGCATAGAATTAAAACACCAAGTGATGCAGATGACTTGCATTACCCATGTGTAGGTGAATACATATGCCATATGAATCAGATAAAAAATAAGCCCGAGTATGAGCTTTTTTAGTTTTCAATTCAGCTTGATAAAATTTTATTGCTACGGGGTAATGACTTTGTCAATACAAATCACCATAGTGTCTTGCATGGTATGATGGATAAATTATTTATTTGCATGACATATGAGGAGATGTTTCAGCTAGAGCCTGATTATAAAGATCATAAGAATGCATAACACTTTGACAATGGCAGGTTCAAGTGTTTTGTGAGAGGGATAAGCATCCATGTCTCTAATTAGGTGGATTATGGTAGTGTCTTCAGTTGTGGTCTGGGGTAGTCATTTGAAAATAGGATATTTGATAAAGGTAAATATTAATTTTTCATTTTTGGGAGCATGGGGCCACCAAATAGTGTTTGAAGAAATGACGGAGCGGTTTTACAGCTGCCCAATGGATTCGGCACATGGTCTACATCCCAGAGATAATTGGAATCTCGCCATGCTTGCAAGAGGCATGTGTCCCTGAGCAAGAGCCACTATTGACACCCTCAAATTTTGCAAATTTGAAGTGTGTCTCTTCTCGATGTGTCGACAGGGGCTAGGTTGACATGTTGCTTAATCTACCCTGGAGCCCGCCTTCACCGATTAAAATCTTGCAACTCAGAGGTCAACTTGCAAATCTGTATGGCGGGAAGTTTTTTGGCACATATGGTAACATGCTTGCTCAGTTTCGTGCTTCCAGGATGAGTTTTGATGGGCTAATTAATTCTTTTCTGACTGCGACCGGGGTAGATTTGGTGTTTCGAAAAGTTTCAAATTTCACAATTCTGAGGGAGACCCATTTCTTGCTTTGGTCTAAAACTTCTCTAGTTTTGGTTTCATCAACATCAGAGATCACATGATGCATTATTTTAAAGTGTTTCAGTTGTAGCGAAGGCATCTGACAGGCCAGTTTACAAAGGAGGTCCCAAAATTCTTTCAGCGATACGAATTTTGAGGAAATGGGTCTGCTCTGAATAATTAATAATGGCCCCATGCAAATTTTTACGGCCTCTGGATATCTCACGTGCCTACAGTGAATAGGCGTTGTTTGCTCAAAAAGAGAAATTGGTCAGTTGTCATTTTCCTAAGTTGCCAAAATGCATTTTTTAAAAGGAAAAGTATTCACAATTTTTAATTGGCAAAATAGGATGATAAGGTTTTAATATAAACATTTTTATAATGTTTATACATTATAAAAGAAAGGCAAAAAGGAAATAAAGCCAAGTCTTTGACATTTCACACCATCGCACGGGTGTTCTGGCTACTCCCTTTCTATTGTGAGATGGTGCGAAATCACCATTTCACAGCAGATTTTGACCTACTATTTCCTTTGCTGCAAATGTTGGTGTGTTTTCTCCTCCGTGGGGGTGTCTTTTGAACATTTTATGCAGCTCCAGACGTGTATTGTTGCAGAGCACAATGCTGATCACGTTTTTGGCCTTCCAACTAATTTTTGGAGGCTTTGTTTGGCCCAAAATTATTGTTCTATGCTTTAAATTCATCCCCTGACCTATCCTATTACCTGGGCAGAGGTTTTAAGCCTATTTGTGGTGAGTTTCAGTTGCCAAAATGGCTGAAAACACCCTTGCATCAAGAAAAATGACCCAAAAATGAATGGATTGGGCAAAATTGGTCTGAGAAACTGCTGTAATGATTTCTCTGTGTTCTTTGATGTTATATGCAATTGAGAAGCTTGAAGAGAAGCTACACAAGCCTCATTTCTCAGCATCGTAGGGGATTTTCTGGGCCTTCGAATATGCTATGTGACAGTGTGACAAGGCGGAGATTTGAAGCAGAGTTGATGTCTGATAGTGGCAAGTTAAAATGTGAACAAAGTAAAAAGGGAAAAGCACATTAAAGTCATTTTGCTCCATATTTTATATTGTATTTTATTCTCCTCATTTTTGTGAATTTTTAATTTCCCCAGGCTCATTGGTAGTAGCTTGCAATGTGGAAACTCACCTAATTGCTAGGATGTAATAAATTTTTAGGGCAACATGCTCTTGTTTCTATAAGAGAGCATACTGTTCCACTTTGTAGGGGATTATTCTTGGCTTTGGATAAAGGCTATCCACATATTTGGGAAGTAGATTTCAATAGAATGCTGTGGAGTTTGGACTTCAGGGGAGAATGCTGCTGTAGGTGAATAAATTCCTATATGACAGTTTTCTATTCAGATTGCAATATATGAAAAACACTTTTGTGTGTGTGTTGTCTGTGATTGTCTTCTTGAGTATGAATGCTTTCTTTTCAAGTAAAATTACCAAGGGTTTCCGAGATTGTCTGCGTACATTTGCTATGTTGTATATTTGATTTGTTGCATCTGTTCAAGGAATGGATTAAAACTGCTTTAAATCAGATATAAGGGAAAGTATTTTGTATTAAAGGGTCATTGAAGAAGAGTCACAAGTGATACTCTTTCTTGGGTTATTACTGTAAGGCTGTGATGATGGTTTCAACCCTCTGAATATGAAGTTTTAGATGTCAGAAAGGAAACATTTGCATTGTAGCCCTTTGACTCTGTTGCCCTTGACAAAGCACCGGTCTAGGATTTATTTGCCCAAAGGTCCAGAAGAAAACTAAATTTATTGATAAATCATTTCAAGAAAACCATTTTATGTTTTATTTTGTTTTAGATTTAGGTGCTGCATGTTCTTAGATTTAACCAGTCAGATAATCCAAGAATATTGTCAGTCTAGGGTTTATTTTACAAATCTTGGTACATCTATGAGAGCATTCTACTTGGTAATGAAAAGCTATACTTATCGATTATGAATGAGGGATACACCCTAGGTGCGATAGAACTTGAAGTGAAGGGGAGATAAGAGACAATCTCCCACTCTGTTGGCCAAGTCTGCCATTAAACTTGATCATAAGAAGTGGAAAATCTTTAGAGTTTGATGTGTATAGGTTTGGGAACTAACTAGATCTACTTCATGTTCTTCTTAACTTTCCTTGGTGTTGGGAATTAAGGTGTCTCAACCTTGCAATTCCTAGCATTGATTATTAGATTATTTATTTATTTATTTACCTATAATGTAATTTAAGTGGCAGGTGAGTTGTCACTCAACTTGTAAGGTGACTAGGATGGTCAACTCATCCCATGTGGATGTAGGCATCCCATTTGAGGTGGCATTAATATGCCATGTGTCGGCATCTTGGGTTATGATAGAGGAGTTATTTTGTATGACAAAATCTATGAAACGTAAGAGCCAAGTATAGAGATTCTTATGACAAGTGGGGACAAGTGTCAGAGAGCATCTTTGCATGTGAGAAAGCATCTTTGGGCACCCAAGTTGGGTTATGACATGTTGTAAACAGAATATGCTATATTTAGTCTTGTGTGACAGATTCTCTTACAACATTAAAGGTTGTTATGTTGGGCAGATTTTATGATAGCTGTAAGATGTGTACGAGCATCTGTCATAGCTATTTTTAGCCTGGAGTGCTCCATTCTTGGGAAGTCAAATCTGCCATGTATGATAGATGTAAGAGAGGTGCATACATGTTGGATAAATGTCCTTTGATGTGGGAAATTGGCCATGTGGCCAAGATGGACGCCCATCTCTAGAAGCTTCACAGTTATGCCTTGTAACTCTATATAATGCAATGCTTGGTGTAGTAGTATGCATAGTGTTTGTATAGGTACTATTATGTTACAGAAATTACTCCATAAACAACATTTGAAGACTCCTAGAAGAACTTACATTGCAAGTGTATTGTAAACACTATTGTTTTGATAATACATTGTGCAGGTTTTGGAGTGTGGGGTTTTTCACTTGAAAAGGTTTTCCCCATGTACATCTTGTGTCATTGTCTTGCATTCTTGTGTTGTGTTTGCTGTTGTAATCTTTCTGTTAATCACATAACATAACTATAATTTAAAAGAATTTTCAATCTACTTCTCTCATTAGATCGATGTAGGAAGTGTTTCTGCGTACCTTGCTTCCTTTTAGTTGGTATCAGAGCTTGATCACCTTTGATCCTAGTTGTTGGGTAGGGGTTTTTTGTACTGATCTTCATTTGAGTGGGAGTCTGTGTAGAGTATTCTGTAATCTTTTTGTAGGAAGGAGATGGCAAGCACATCCGGAAGGATAGATTTGGAAAAGTTCAATGGCAACAATTTCGAGTTGTGGAAACTCAAAATGGAAGACATGCTTGTTGATAGAGATCTATGGGAAGCTATATCTGGCATAAAACCAATGACTATGGCTTAGGCAGACTAGGATCTCAAAGATCGAAAAGCTATGGGTCTTGTGAGACTCTATTTAGCTGATTCTATTATGTTAAATGTTCATGAAGAGAAGACCGCGAAAGATCTATGGAAGAAGCTTGGAGATGTTTATCAGGCTAAATCCCTGGTAAACAAGTTATTCCCGAGGAAGAAGGTGTATTCTCTGAGGATGGATGATGGAGGATCTGTTGCAGATCATTTGAATGCTTTTAACATGATAGTTGCACAATTGACTTACGTTGGTGTAAAGATGGAGGAGGATCATTGCATGACCTTGCTTTAGTCTTTGCTAGACTTGTGCGACCACCTTGTCATGGCCATTGGGAGCACTACTACCACCTTCAAGATGGATGAAGTGGTATCTTCGCTATTGTTTGAAGAGATGCAGAGAAAGTCTTCTGAATTGACAAAGGAGGCTCTTATGGTTCATGGT
Source organism: Cunninghamia lanceolata (assembly GCA_027924645.1). NCBI lineage: Eukaryota > Viridiplantae > Streptophyta > Pinopsida > Cupressales > Cupressaceae > Cunninghamia > Cunninghamia lanceolata. Next base: position 2,585,301 of record BSBN01000477.1, on the reverse strand, counting down.
AGACCCAAAGAGAAAGGGAAAAAGAAAGACAAGAAAGATGAGAAGAGAAAATCCAAATCCTGTGGGAGATCCAAATCTCCTAGAAAGTCCAAGGCACTATGTTGGAACTACGGTAAATTTGGACACTTCTAAAAGGAGTGTAAAGAGGAGAAGAAGAAAAAGAAGATCTTCTCTGGTTCTAATTCTGACAAGTCACAACATGATGGTCATGCTTTTGTTGCAGCCTTGGCCACCCATGCATCAGAAGATGTGTGGTTGATTGACTCCGGTGCTTCTTTCCATAGGACCTCACATCAAGGTTGGTTTACAAAGTATGAAGAATATGATGGTGGGAAGGTGTACCTGGGTGATGACTCTCACCTGAAAATAGTTGGCCATGGAAGATTCTGTTGGTGTCCAAATCTGTAGAGGGTTTGCCAGCTCCAATGCACAGGCGGATTTGGCCAACAGATTACGGGAGGTTGCGTGAGCTGCCTCCCCTTCACTTCTAGTTTTGCCACACCAAGGGGGGTATCCCTATGACTAAAGATGTAACATCTACTAGATCAATGATAGAAAGATTTAGCTTGACAGCAACAGGCAGAATACTCTCATGTGTGGACCAAGATCTGCATGATAGATCACAAGGTTGGCAACATTCTTGGACATATTTGTCTGGCTAGGTATGAGAGTATGCAGGGGGTTCCTAATTCTACTCCTACAACTAACAGGTGGAAGTGATGAGATGGGTGGACACAATGTCCTGGATGCAAGACAAGGGGTTTTGGCTCATAACTACTGACCCAGAAGTAGATTGGTGCCTATCCATTGGGCAAGGAGTCAACTAGACGTATACAACAGATGGTTTGCAACTTTCACTCAAGTTTCAGGGGGTTGAACTGATGCTTGCCTTACAAACATCACCCAAGAATGGGTATCTAACTACCTCTACTTACATATATCCCTGCTGACATGCAACCTTCTCCATGCATTGACCTAAAACAGTTTAATCCACTCCTTGAATGGAAGTTAGAGATCAAACATGTGATATAGAACACTGTACCCTAGAATCTATGAAACCCTTAGCAACCAGATTCAAAAGAAGGAGAATAACATGCAGCAAATGGAGACAAGCAAATAGACACATGCAATAAGCATATTTCATATAACATTAACACTGAAACTAAAAATATGTGCAAAATACATGCATGCTGCAACTCATAAACTCCAAAATGGGATACAACAGCCAAGATCATGCCCTGTTCTTCATTATTTACACAAAAGAATGCCCAAGTCTTCAACAACCTAAAATGAGTGACATAGTCTGCCTTTTATAGCAAAACTGTGTACTCAGCAAATCAATTACATGGCACATCAAAAATTCACTAGATACATTGCATTGAGAAAATGGTGCTCAACGCATTGATTGCAATAGGTGGGAGAGGGGACAGGAGAGGTTCTCGAGCCATGCGCTGCCAGCTGTGGATGTACAACTTCAATCGGGTACTGGATCCGTCCATGCCATCGCCCATACCTCTGCAACAACCGCCATTAATGTCCATCCAACTCGTGGCCTTGGGAAAAACATCAAACAGTGCATCGCAACTGTTTCCCGCCAAAATACATCATGAAATTTGAAAATATGCAGGATCGAATAATCCCACATGCACCCCGCGGTAACCCTCTTAACACTTTATATACTAGGACGCAAGCATATATGATGTCGGTGCTTTTGCTCCCGACGACACTAGTATAAGCCTCATCATCATCATCCTCCAGCATGATATCCAGTTGCTCGAAATATCACCCTGACGACCAACCTCATCATCTGCATGATAATCGCCTTCATCGGCACAACCTGATCCATCAGAGGAAGATCCTCCTGCTTTGCCGATACCAAATGTCTGGCCGATGAAAAATCCTGATGACGTCACCGTCACATCCTGCTGAGGTCATCAGCATATATGCATACTGCGCACCTCCTCATATCTGGATGACATCATCGTCATATTCGCAACATTAGAGGATCTCCAAAAAATGACTGAAGTTAGAAATATGACCCCCCGGACCTTGATGACGTCACCACCATATCGGCATCAGGATGATATTCGGAAGATAACCGGATATTTGAAATATCACCCTCATGCACAAAAATCATGCTGCGCTGTAGCTCCACTATAAGATCGGGGTGATATATGACTATGATGGATATTTGAAATGATCACCCCCACTAGTCAAAGCATGAAGCCGACAGGCGGATATCTCCCTTTAGAAATATCATGATGCAAACAGGCAGAAAAGCAAATATCACCCTCATAAAATATGAGGTCAACAGCATCGGGTGATAAAACAACGAACACGAAGTGACAAGACAACATTAGGATGATCTTAACCAAGATCACCTGATGCTCAAATATGATGACCCCGATGAATATCGGGTCATACTTAGAACCTTGCAGCAACATCATCAGGATGATCTTAACTAAGATCACCCCAGCAAAAGATCATGCTGACAGAAAATATGATGACCCTCGCAAACAACATCAGGGTGATGTCTGGAAATATGATGATGATGATGACGACCTCCTCCAAAGAAAATATGATGCTGATGCTGAAACATGCTAAGGAGCTCCAACACTCAGGAAATTTTTGGATATTTAGGGAAGGAGCCAGGCTAAAAACTTTAAACATAAATTATCACCAATATAGGCTCCAATTGGGGACATGCATGTGCAAGACTGCAGCGAGAACCACAGATCTCTAGGATGTAGACCAGTCCCTTATCCATTGGGCACAGAGTCAAACTTGCACCAACCTGCATCGCCAAATACATTATTTCATAATAAACATGGTGGCCCAGGGCCACCAAAATGGAAAAACCATAATTTTCCTTTGTCAAACACCTGATTTTCTTTTGATTTCTTCAAATGAAGCCTAAAAGTATTTAACCACTTGCAGCAACCCTCTTTGCAATTATTTGTGCTGCTGCCCATTTTGTTTTCTTCAACAAATCTACAACTAGCTTCATCAGCATACATTATCATCAATTGTAGAATGTCATCATCATTTGAGCCATTGATGTTGCATGGAAAAATGACAGACTCACATGAAACAAATGAATCCACATCAAAATTTTGCCCTTCTTCAAAAAATAAGAGCTCCTCTATATCAAACATGAAATATTTAGGCACAAGCAACATCTCATAATCAAATTTATCTTTATAGACATGCAGATATTCATCATCACTGTGCTCAGCAATCATATCATCTATGTCCACTTGGAATGTCTCAAAAGAAGGCACCAATAGCTCAGAATGCAACCCTTCATTAAAAACTTCATAGTTACCCTTGTAACCAGCACTATCCCCAACTGTGTGAGCACACACATCTGCAACTTGTCTGTCCACCTCTGAATAGTGACCCTGTTCCTCTTCACCACTGTACTGATAATCAAAAGCAAATTTTTTAACCTCTGCACTATGAAGGTGGGCAGAATCTTCAAGGAAACATTCATACTCAGCATCCAAATATATTTCATCATCTGAAAGGCTCATATATGCATCTGAATGCTGATAGTCACTAACATTTTTACTATCCCTTGAAGCAATATCTTCTATATTCAGAGTGAAGCTCTGCATATCTGCCTCATATAAATAATCAGGAATAACTGGGATATGCCTATCACTGCAGGATGCAACTTCATGTATATCTTTCATTTCATCACTTGAAGAGCATTTTGCATTTGCAGGTTTTTCTTCTAGAGGCAGACAACAATCTTTGTCCACATCATTATAGGATGTGCCTATATTTTCTACAACATTTTCTTCATGTATCACATTATGGCCGCACACATTATTCTGAAATATATTTCCCTCTACACAATCATCTTTTAATGCACATACTAGGAGAGCTAAAATATATTCACTTTGATAACTGCTTTTACAACTTGCAGCCATGAAACCTATTGGCATCCCATATTTCTCATTGTTTTCAATGTCCATAGCAAATTGGAAAGCCTGGTGAAGGGTGGCTGGTTCTTTATCTTTTAATAAATAACCCATTTCTTCATCAAATGTAGCCAAATAAATTGTCAAGCACAATGCATTATTTGGTCTCATACATTCAGGGATCTGCCTGAGCAATTTAATAAATCCAAGATTAAAGGATGGAACCAATTCCTCATCTTCCCTTTGGATATTCATAAAATGTATGATCAATGAGGCCACATCAAACCTTTCACCAAACTGTTCTAGGAATGCAACTTCTAAATCTATCCATGAAGAAACTAAACAAACAGGCAGGTCTGAAAACCATATTCTAGCATCATCTTCTAATGACTGAACAAAGAGTCTCATTACTACATCTTCATCCTCTATCTCATAATCTTCTATTAAATTACAAAATTTTTGCAGATGTTTGTTTGCCGATTCAAAATCTAATCCACTATATCTTGGCAAACATTTCCTAATTTTATTGGGAATAATGTTTGGGTAACCATATATCCTTGTGAAATCTAGGGCTTTATATCTTTCAATAACAAATGGTCTTTTCTGAGAGCACAACCAGGCTTGTTGTTCTAAACTCATTATTTTGAATCAAAGATGAATACCTGGATATATGTTGCAGCACTGATAGGTTCTTTCAACAGAGTCGCCACCTCTCACAGAGAGGACAATATATCAACAAGGCCACTTTGTTTTCTGGATTCACCATGCCAGCAGAGCACCATATGGTTACTTTTTTGATCTTGTTGCAACAACCTCACTAGAAACTAGAATTTCTAGCCCTCAAACCACTTGACTCTCACTCTCCCCAGTAGAGTTGCCAAAATCTGTTGGTGACTCGGATGGGCACACAAATACTTTCTTTTTTCATCAATCCATCCCCAGTAGAGTTGCCAAAATCTGTTGCGACTCGGATGGGCCACAAGTATATCACCAAGGATGACTAGATATTACTCTTGATCAATCACATCCCAGCGGAGTTGCCAAAATCTGTTGGTGTCCAAATCTGCAGAGGGTTTGCTAGCTCCAATGCACAGGCAGATTTGGCCAACAGATTGCGGGAGGTTGCGTGAGCTGCCTCCCCTTCACTTCTGGTTCTACCACACCAAGGGGGGTATCCCTATGACTAAAGATGTAACATTGACTAGCTCAATGACAGAAAGATTTAGCTTGACAGCAACAGGCAGAATACTCTCATGTGTGGACCAAGATCTGCATGATAGATCACAAGGTTGGCAACATTCTTGGACATATTTGTCTGGCTGGGTATGAGAGTATGTAGGGGGTTCCTAATCCTACTCCTAAAACTAATAGGTGGAAGTGATGAGATGGGTGGGTACAATGTCCTAGATGCAAGACAAGGGGTTTTGGCTCATAACTACTGACCCAGAAGCAGACTGGTGCCTATCCATTGGGCAAGGAGTCAACTAGACGTATACAATAGATGGTTTGCAACTTTCACTCAAGTTTCAGGGGGTTGGACTAATGCTTGCCTTACAAACATCACCCAAGAATGGGTATCTAACTACCTCTACTTACAGATATCCCTGCTGACATGCAACCTTCTCCATGCATTGACCTAAAATAGTTTAATCCACTCCTTGAATGGAAGTTAGAGATCAAACATGTGATACAGAACACTATACCCTAGAATCTATGAAACCCTTAGCAACCAGATTTAAAAGAAGGAGAATAACATGCAGCAAATGGAGACAAGCAGATAGACACATGCAATAAGCATTTTTCATATAACATTAACACTGAAACTGAAAATATGTGCAAAATACATGCATGCTGCAACTCATAAACTCCAAAATGGGATACAACAGCCAGGATCATGCCCTATTCTTCATTATTTACACATAAAAAAGCCCAAGTCTTCAACAACCTAAAATGAGTGACATAGTTTGCCTTTTATAGCAAAACTATGTACTCAACAAATCAATTACATGGCACATCAAAAACTTGCTAGATACATTGCATTGAGAAAATGGCTCTCAACGCATTGATTGTAGCAGGTGGGAGAGGGGACAGGAGAGGTTCTCAAGCCATGCACCACCAGCTGTGGATGTACAACTTCAATTGGGTACTGGATCCGTCCATGCCATCGCCCATACCTTTGCAACAACCACCATTAATGTCTATCCAACTCGCGGCCTTGGGAAAAACATCAAACAATGCATCGCAACCGTTTCCCGCCAAAATACATTATCATGAAATTTGAAAATATGCAGGATCGAATAATCCCACATGCACCCCACGGCAACCCTCTTAACACTTTATATACTAGGTCGTAAGCATATATGATGTCGGTGCTTTTGCTCCTGACGACACTAGTATAAGCCTCATCATCATCATCCTCCAGCATGATATCTGGTTGCTTGAAATATCACCCTGACGACCAACCTCATCATCTGCATGATAATCGCCTTCATCGGCACAACCTGATCCATCGAAGGAAGATCCTCCTACTTTGCTGATACCAAATGTCTAACCGATGAAAAATCCTGATGACGTCACCGTCACATCCTGCTGACGTCATCAGCATATATGCATACTATGCACCTCCTCATATCTGGATGATGTCATCGTCATATTCGCAACATCGGGGGATCTCCATAAAATGACTAATGTTAGAAATATGACCCCCCGGACCTTGATGACGTCACCACCATATCGGCATCAGGATGATATTCGGAAGATAACTGAATATTTGAAATATCACCCTCATGCACTAAAATCATGCTGTGCTGTAGCTCCACTATAAGATCGGGGTGATATATGAATATGATGGATATTAAATGATCATCCCCCACTAGTCAAAGCATGAAGCCGATAGGCAGATATCTCCCTTCAGAAATATCATGATGCAGACAGGCAGAAAAGCGGATATCACCCTCATAAAATATGAGGTCAGCAGCATCGGGTGATAAAACAATGAACACGAAGTGACAAGACAACATCAGGATGATCTTAACCAAGATCACCTGATGCTCAAATATGATGACCTTGATGAATATCGGGTCATACTTAGAACCTTGCAGCAACATCATCAGGATGATCTTAACTAAGATCACCCGATGTTAAAATATCACCCCGGCAAAAGATCATGTTGACAGAAAATATGATGACCCTCGCAAACAACATCAGGGTGATGTCTGGAAATATGATGATGATGACGACCTCCTCCAAAGAAAATATGATGTTGATGCTAAAACATGCTGAGGAGGTCCAACACAGGAAATTTTTGGATATTTAGGGAAGGAGCCAGGCTAAAAACTTTGAACATAAATTATCACCAATAGATTCTTGATCCGATTCCCTGATGGATGAGTGAAGGGGATCAATAGAATTTTGCACATCCCTAGTTTAGCATGAAACCTTCTTTCTGTAAGTAAGTTGAGTGATGTGGGTGTGCAGGTTGTTTTCTCAAGTGGAGGATGCAAGATGACGAGAGGAGCTATGGTGGTTGCTACGGGTACTCGTATTGGTACTTTGTTTCAGCTGGATGCATGCACTGTTCAGTGCAATAGTTCTTCTATTTTGAGAGAAAGAAATTTAGATTCTTCATCCTTGCCATTGGAACCCACAGTGAAAAAGTGTGTTGCTTCTACTTTAGATGGTAGTGCTTTCTAGGTACCTAAGGATGCTCATGCTTTGGAAATGAAACTTCCTGCTGAGAAAACAATGTTGTGGCATGAGAGACTTGGTCACATTGGTGAGAAGGGTCTTAGAGCCCTGAAAAATAAAAACCTCGTCAAGGGGTTAAATGATTGTAATCTTGAGTTTGACTTTTGCAAACATTGTGTATATGGAAAGCAAAACTGTGTTTAGTTTTACTCTAGTTCTCACAAGTCTTCTGGTGTGTTGGATCTAATTCATTCTGATGTGTTTGGTCCTGTGAATGTTCCTTCAATTTCTAAATCGTTATATTTTGTATCATTCATTAATGATTACAATAGGATGACATGGATTTATTTTCTCAGAAGCAAATCTAAAGTCTTTAGTCGGTTCAAAGATTTTAAAGTTTTTGTTCAGAATCAGACTAGTAAAAAGATTAAGTGTTTGAGAACTGACAACGGTGGTGAGTTTTGTTCGATAGAGTTTGATAAGTTTTGTAAAGAACATGGGATTGAAAGACATAAGATAACTCCATACACTCCATAGCAAAATGGAGTTGCAGAGAGGATGAACAAGACATTGATGGAGAGGGCTAGGAGTATGCTTAGTGGAGATAGCTTCGAACAAAAGTTTTGGGCTGAAGCTGTAGCCACTGCTTGTTACCTAGTTAATAGGTCTCCTACTTCAATGCTTGTTGAAAAGACACCCATGGAGGTGTGGTAAGGTAAGAAGCCTTCTTTGAGACATCTTCATGTTTTTTGGTTATGAGGCATATGCACATGTGCCTAAGGAGAAGAGGTCTAAATTAGAGAACAAGGCAGTTAAATGTATCTTCATTGGCTATGGTGTCGGTGTGAAATGGAACAAGCTTTGGGATCCTGTGGTTGAGAAAGTCTTGTATAGCAGAAGTGTTATCTTTAGAGAGGTAACTCCTTCTCCTATTGTTCCATAGCCAAAAGAAAAAGAAAAGAAAGAGGATGTGGTTCAATTTCCTACTACCCCTGAGAAGACTGAATCGAAAGACCCTATTGGACCTAATGATGAGGAGAGCTCTAGCAGCTCTAAAAGTTCAGAAGAGGAGCAAGAACCTCCACCTTAGCTTTTGAAGAGGTCTACATGAAACAAGAGGCAACCTGAGAGGTTTGGTTATTCATTGCTTGATTCTAGTTGCATTTTTGTCTTGATTTCTAACACTGATGAGCCTAGAACTGTGAAAGAGGCTATGGGTATGAAAGATGCAGGTTCCTGGAAGGAGGCCATGGAGGATGAGATGGTTTCTTTGGAAAAGAACAAAACATGGGACTTGGTGCCTTTGCCTGATGGACGGAAACCTGTTGGATGTAAATGGGTGTTCAAGAAGAAATTTGGTGTAGATCATGGCAGTGTTGAGAAATATAAGGCCAGATTGGTTGCAAAGGGGTATTCTTAGGTGGAGGGAATTGATTATGGTGAGATTTTCTCTCCCATTGCAAAAATGACATCTATTTAGTTCCTGTTATCTCTTGCAACAACTTATGATTTAGAAGTGGAACAAATGGATGTGAAGACAACGTTTCTTCATGGTGACTTGAAGGAAGAAATCTACATGTCATAGCTAGAGCACTACGTAGTGAAAGGTAAAGAAAACCTAGTTTTCAAGTTGAAAAATTCTTTGTATGGTCTTAAGTAGTCTCCTAGGATGTGGTACCAAAAGTTTGATGCCTTTGTGTTGAGTATTGGATTTTTGAGATCGAAATCGGATCATTGTGTGTATTTCAAATTTGACAATAATCGCATTCTCATTATAGCATTATATGTTGATGATATGTTAATGATTGGGAATGGTAAAGGTTTGATTTTTGATTTGAAGTCTTAGTTGTCAGCATAGTTTGAAATGAAAAATTTAGGGGCAACCAAGTACATTTCGGGGATGGAGATCAGAAGAGACAGAACAAACATAAAACTTTGGTTAGGCCAGAGTAAGTATGTTAACACTGTGTTGGAGAGATTCAGTATGGTGGATTGCAGACCGTTGATTGTTCTTGTTACGATGGGGACAAAGTTATCTGTTGGTGATTGTCCAAAGTCTCCTTCTAAGATGAAGGATATGAGAAGAGTACCTTATGCTAGTGCAGTTGGTAGTTTGATGTATGCTATGGTCTGTACAAGACCAGACATTGCCCAAGCAGTGGGAGTCCTTAGTCAGTTTATGGCTAATCCTAGACGGGTACATTGAGATGTAGTAAAGAGAGTGTTCAGATACTTGCGGGGTACTTTCAAGTGTTCCCTATGTTATCATGGTTATCCTATAGGACCTCAGGATTCTGTGAGTATTCGTGGGTTTGTGGATTCTGATTGGGCAGGTGACATTAACATTAGATCCACCAGTGCCTACATGTTTACCATGTTTGGTGGTGCTATAGTTGGATGAGTAACCAACAACCTATGGTCACTTTGTCCACGATAGAAGCAGAGTACATGATAGCAACTCATGATTTTAAAGAAGCCATTTGGCTTAAGAGGTTGTGTTCAGATGTTGGTTTTGATGCAGGGCAGATTACGATCCATTGTGACAGTCAGAGTGCGATTTGCTTAGCAAAGAATCCTACTTTCCATGCTAGAACAAAGTGCATTTATATTCAGTTTCATTTTGTTCGAGACATGGTAGAAGATGTGAAGGTGATGTTGGAAAAGGTTGACACTTTGAAGAATGTTACAGATGCATTGACAAAACCTGTGGGCACAGATAAGTTCAGATGGTGTTTGGAGTCTATGGGCCTCTTGGCCCCTAGCAGTTAAATCTTTTCAATCTATTGACTCTTGCAAGGTGTTTGACAAGTGGGAGAATGTTGGGAATTAAGGTGTCTCAACCTTGCAATTCCTAGCATTGATTATTAGATTATTTATTTACCTATAATGTAATTTAAGTTGCACATCTTGTTTTGTCATCTAGTGTGAAGTGGCATGTTGAGTTGTCACTCAACTTGTAAGGTGACTAGGATGGTCAACTCATCCCATGTGGATATATGTGTCCCATTTGAGGTGGCACTAATATGCCATGTGTTAGCATCTTGGGTTATGACAGAGGAGTTATTTTGTATGACAGTATCTATGACGCATAAGAGCCAAGTATAGATATTCTTATGACGAGTGGGGACAAGTGTTGGAGAGCATCTTTGCATGTGAGAAGGCATCTTTAGGCACCCAAGTTGGGTTATGACATGTTGTAAGAGGAATATGCTATATTTAGTCTTGTATGATGGATTCTCTTATAACATTAAAGGTTGTTATGTTGGGTAGATTTTATGACAGTTTTAAGATCCGTAAGAGCATCTGTCATAGCTATTTTTAGCCTAGAGCGCTCCATTCTTGGGAAGTCAAATCTACCATGTATGATAGATGTAAGAGATGTGTATACATGTTGGACAAGTGTCCTTTGATATGGGAAACTGGGCATGTGGCCAAGATGGACGCCCATCTCTAGAAGCTTCCCAGTTATGCCTTGTAACTCTATATAATGTAGTGTTTGGAGTAGTAGTATGCATAGTGTTTGTACAGGTACTATTATGCCATCGAAATTACTCTAGAGACAACATTTGAAGACTCCTGGAAGAACTTGCATTGCAAGTGTATTGTAAACACCATTGTTTTGATAATACATTGTGTAGGTTTTGGAGTGGGGTTTTTTACCTAAAATTTTTTTCCCCATGTACATTTTGTGTCACTCTCTTGCATTCTTGTGTTGTGTTTTTTGCTTTAATCTCTATGTTAATCACATAACATAATTGTAATTGTAAGGACTTAAAATAATTTGCACTCTACTTCTCTCATTAGATCGGTGTAGGAAGTGTTTCTACGTACCTTGCTTCCTTTCACTCAGCCCCAGGGTTAGGGTTTCTTTGGTTGTCTTGCTAAAATGAATCCAATCAATTTTGTATAGATATTAGCATCTCATACATCTCTTCCATTCTCCCATTAACATTAAAAATACCATGCCCTCTCTTTGGCGGCATCCTAAATTGGTGTAAGCTACTTTAAGTCAGTGGTCAATCCATAATCACCCTATAAATTGCCTCTTAGTTAGCACTCTATATACAAGCTTCTTGTAGACTGCCTCAATTTGGTGATCTGATTACAATCGATAAGTTCATAGGGATCTTCTACCCAACACTCCCTTTCTAGAAGATACCTTATTTAATTCATGTAAAGAACAAAAAAATTGTAGTGTGTTCCCTCTACTTGGATATGCCTTAATTTACCTAATTGGACCTTTCCCCCTCTTTTGTCAACTCATTCTTCAAAAACTTCATTGATCAACATCACTCACATGAACATCAACTCCTTAATATGCATCCCAAATATCTACCTTACTTTGACACCACTTGATGTAGTCATGGATGGAGGATCAAATTAAGGATTGTCCAACCATGTATGCAAAACACTCAAAACAATAACATAACCAAATTTAACCACAAAAAACAACACACAACCAATTTGATTTTATACATGCATGATTCCAACCATGATTACAAACTTTCCACAATGTGCTCCTTGCATGCCAGGTCATAGTTGTTTGAATACTAATCAAGATTCATAAATGTATAGTTGTTGCAATGGGATTCCTACATGCATAGTCGGAGCCGTTTAATTATTACATAATATGAAAACCTCTCAAAACAAATATGTTACACTCCTAGATGTTATCTTTAGCTTCCTCATGATCAAACTCCACATCATAATCCTACTATTTCACTCATACTCCCCATCTTAAATCTCACTCCCTTTCTCCTTACCTTCACTACTGATCTCTCTCTTCTTTGCTTACCTTAATCTACTTACAACCCATGTAAAAACAATATTCCCAAACCTTTAATATTATCTACATTGGCTACAAGGTGGTGACAAGTTATATGCCTTATGAAACATGTCATCAAATAGCATTAACAATCTTATAAGCCCATATGATGAAAATGGTGGAAACTCTTCATGTGATGCTCAATATACACCCACAATGATGAGCACACACTTATGAGAGGGGGGTGAATCAATATAAGACTATCTTTTACCTTTTCAAAACTTAATCAACCACAACAACCACGAACATACAAGATCTAGCAATTAAGAACACAAGAAGAACATAATATTTACGTGGAAACCCTTTTGAGAGAAAACCATGATAAATGATTGCTTTATATAAAATTCTTTTACAACAAGTTTGTAGGCACCAACCTACAAGAGACACCAATCCCCATTAATCTTTACAGGCACCAACCTACAAGATACACCAATCCCCATTAATCTTTACAGGCACCAACCCACTAGAGACACCAATCCCCACTACTGAACACCAACCCAATAAGAGACACCAATCTCTTCTATATGAGACACCAACCTCTCCAATAGGAGGCACCAACCTCTAACTCAACAAAGTCTTGTCTTCTTGAATACTAATTCTTCAATAGATGATGAACATTTCACAATACCTTCATTAAATCTGCAACTTCGCTCCACACTTATTCTCCTTCACAATTCTGCCTTTGAATGATCTTTTATTATTTTCTTGATACACAAATCTACTAGTGTATATATGATATATATTTTTCACACACCACCCACTTGCTTCCACTCCACCCTTCTCTTTCTATTTTTATATCCTCATATTCCTATTGAAAGATTGTGATTTCTTGAAGAGAGACAACACTTCACAATGGATGCATTCCAATAGAGGCATCCTTTTTTTAACACTCTTTATGCTTACCATAAACTTAATCACTGCCCTTAATGATAATCGCTGCCCTTGTTAATGAATGGTATTCACCGCCTTTTTAATAAATGATATTCAATTATTTCTAATCCATTAATTATCACTTCCTCTATATGGATGATTTGAATATGTCTTCGATTTATATATGTCTTGGAATATATGCCAAAGGGTGGTCGGCTAGCACGAAGGTAATACATTTCTCTTTCATAGTTGACCATCTTGAGTATAGGCTCAACGCTACCATATCATGAATGAGGTTGGCCATGCTTATATAGAAATTATAATTAGAGTGCTTCCATAAATAACATGAAGTCAGCCAACTTTGCTATCCTTTTGATGAAATGATTTATGGCCTTTGGCCTATAACAATTTTCTTCTTTCTTTGACATCAATATCTTTCCTTTGACATCAATGACAACAATTTTCCAACAATCTCCCCCTTTGTCATTGATGGCATCCTCATGTAGACATAATTTGTGAATACAACATGAACGTGATACTCTCTTTTTCTGCATTGCTCCCCCTTTCTGTATCTCTCCCCCTTTGACATCAATGGAAAAGGGAAGTTTAGTACTTTCACAAAGAAAACTCCCCCTTTCTATAATAATTCCTCTTGACATCAATGGCACCATTCTACCTTTTTCTATAACTCTCCCCTTTGATATCAATGGAAAAGGGATGTAACATACTCCTTGATGAACACACCAAGATACTGAGAGGAGGGGGTGAATCAGTATCTAAGCAATCTTCAATTTTAACAACTTCAACTTATTCGGAGTAGATTAAAACTTAAGCATCATAGTATAATCATAAGCATGAAATATTAACATAATGCACATCAACACATAACACCAGATATACATGGAAAACCCTAAAAGGGAAAAACCACAGTGAGGATTAACTCAATATATGAAGCTCAAATGTCAACTTTGTTTTAGGGCTACAACCCAATGAAGCTACTAATCCTTGAAAACTTTGATTTAGAGTCACTCCCAAGGAAGCTACTACTCCCTAAAGAATTTGTTTTAGGGTCACTCCTAAGGAAGCTACTACCCTTTGAAAATGAGAACACACTTACAAAAGATTACAATATGACAATCCTTCTACTATCTAAAAATTGACATTGAAACTCATACCTTTGATGATTGCACTTTTGCCTCTTCACACTTTCTTCTATTGATCTAATCAATTAGGCACAGTCTACATTTGAACACTGTCACAAATATGTCTTCAAGAAGAAGCAAGACAACATCAACAACTTATGCTTTTTCTCCTTCAGTTGCACATCAAAAATACATTCATTATGCTCCTTATCTGCTTTCAAAATTTTTCAATCAACTTGCAATCACACTTCACCTCACTCAATTTAATTTATAATTTATACAAGATATTACATTGATTACATTACTTTTCGACCAGATACAACATGAAAAATACATTTACAAGTCAACCAGACAATACACAACATGAAACGTGTAGAAGATAGGTCCTAAGTGAAACCACATGTTACACCAGCAGAAGATCCATGCCTTACGGACACCAAAACTTGCTTAACCAGGTCCAAAACATCCAAGTCATAGCTTCAAACACCAAGGAATTACATCCACACACTCTGCTCATTTGAAAAGAGGACAACTTTAACCAAAACCACATGAACCTTGAAGCATAACGACCACATTAAACTGAAAACCTTGTGTGATATTGGAAATAAGAAAGATCTTCATGAAAACTCTTCCAGATGAGTCCACATGACTCGTACAACATCTCCAAACACTCCTTTGCCACCACACATCTTCAATCATGAACTCTAAGAACAATCTGTCATCTAGAACACACTGCAACATGCTTTCATTTAAAAAATAGAGTTGTGGACCACCAAGGACCTTGAAACTGTAAGGAAGCATGTAATACACATCCATAAACATGTCCTCAAAATTGCAAGGGAAATCATTCATTTTTGGAGGAATGCAGAGCATTCCGACAAGCCTTCAATACTAGCTTACTCTACCATAACACATGTCGATACTCTATCATGCATAAATTTCATAGTGGAAGGACAAATGATTTGAAAACTTTGAATTATCTATTGAACACAAAGAATACTGAGAGGGGGGGTGAATCAATATTCTACAAATCCACTTAGTTTGTTGTTCCTTAATCCAATTACCAAATTTAACAACATGAAAGAAGAATAAACATAGGAACAACAACCATAAAGACATAACACATAGACACCAAGATTTTTACGTGGAAAACCCAAAAAGGGAAAAACCACGATGAGTGTTAGCTCACAATATATTATGATAGCACAATATCAAATTACAAGAAGGCTCATTGCACAAAGGCTCACTACCAAGAGAAAAGAAGATAGAAGAAGGATTGGCTCACTGCTAGACGATGACTACTACAAATGCATCTACAAAATGCTGAGGTGCAGTACCAATTAACTCAATATATAGATTCAAAAGACTTCATACTATCTGCTCTGCTCTACATAAACTCTACTCTTCTGCCCTTACTGTCTTCTTTTGGTCGCAACTCTACTTTTAAATCGCACATACATTTAGTTCATTCACATTGCAATCATATCATCTCTCAACACTGAGATCTAACCCATATTAATATCTATACCTTTGAATTCAATCTCAAAATCAGGTCGGCAAGCCAGACAAGAAGCGTGTATACAATGTAATCTATTTTGTTAGCTTGATCATGTGTAAAAATAGTAATGCAGACCAAACTTAACATATAATGATATTCCTATAGGTCGGCATCAATCATAAAATCACTTAGATTTATTATTCAAACAATATATCTTCTTCGCATATGGATTTTACATGCCTGTCAGCCTATCTCTTAAGAACATGCTTGGCCAACTCATCTATCACATCAAAACTCTCATTGCAGACCACATGAGACTCAAGGATTGATAACCAACGTTCATTCTTGACCTCTTAGCATACCTCTAGAACTGCAAGACAAAATATGCAACTGCGGAGAAATGCGGACCCTGTCTTAGTTTTGTTCACCTGGACTTAGACATTTCATAGTATGACTTCCAGAGGAAGTCAGGTCTTGATCATTGGAACATAACATCATCAAATATCTATGAACAACATAGTTGAACTGCATGTAATGATCTTTTACTACAGAGGCATATTGACCCAATCTCTATCACTTACTCTACATATAGTCCATACTTAGTCATTTTAGCCTTCTGGAGTAATGTCTATTGGTCATGCCAGTGAAATCCCTTTGCCTTGTTGCCATCAATGACAACATGCAATCCTTCATCAGAGCAGTGTCTCTTGCCAACAATCTCCCCCTTTGGCATTAATGGAAACACTTAGTGAAAAATGCTTGTGTTTGCTCCCCCTTACTCTATATTTCTTCTCTCCTTTAGATGTTTGCCCATTTTTCACTGGTCTTCTTCTTCCCCTTTGACATCAATGGCAAAGGTGTATGTTCAAAAAGTCAAAATTGTGTCAAAACTACAAGTCTGTCATATTCTGCCGCATATGTATACATACAATCTTCAACTTAATTAGTTGTAGATGAAAGGACATCCTTGTACACAATCTTTAATTGTGCAATTTCTTCATCCCATCATTTCTTAGCTCTTTCCAAAATTTGAATGTGACCATTTATCAAAAAGATTGATTCTTCTGCCTTTTGTACATCAGAATGTGTGTCAATTTGTGAAGCTACCTATGCTTCTACTGCAATACTGATCATTGAATCTAACTTGGGACTAATTAGTCCTCTTGACTGACACATTTTATCTTTCATTTGATCCCTCTTATTCACAAAATTAAGTAACCCATCATGAATATTAATTACTTGTATTTCTTTGCTGCTCACCCACTCAGTTGCTGGGTCAAATGATTTAGAAATATTTACCAGCTGTAGTTTTAGATCCTTTATCTTTTCTTCTATCTCTTTTGTGGCATCGGGCCAATATAAACAAAATTTGTATAGGTCACTTGCTTCTTTGATAGCACTCTGTATGCCTTTCATTTTATTGTCTAGTAGAGCTTTGTCATTTACTATCATAGTCTTCAACTCGTTTAATCTCTTCTCATCAAATTCTTGTCTTACTTTTGTCTTAGCAAATTTCTCAAAAGATTCAAAATGCTCACTTACAGAATTTATGAGTCCTTTTAGTTGACTTATTGAAGACAAAGAGGTGTCCTTTTGATATGATTGCATCAGCTTCTCCAAAATGTTGGATGCCTCACCAATTAGTTCACTATCATGTATGTGAGACTTCAAAATTTCTTCCTATGCCTTTGCTTGCACAATTGATACCAGTTTAAATTTATGTATAGGGGACATTGATTCTAGGTTTATTGGTCCATGCAAAAATTTAGGCTCATCTAGAACCTATTTCTCTTTCTCCAAAAATTCTTTGATCAACTCTGTAGTGTCTCTTGCTATACCAGAGACTTCTTCTTCTTGGTTTAGCTCCAGAGCATCTAAATCCATAGCTTCATTTGCACCATCCTTTTGTTCTGGTGTAGGGATTTCCTTGTCTTGTTTATCTTCTTGATCATCAACTTTATCTATCTTCTTAGTCTTCTCCATTTCTATCTTGTCACCTGTTTGTTGTTCCGGAGGGAGACTAGTCTCAATAACTGAAGAATGAGCTTCCTTCTCTTTAGCCACTTTGTCATGTAAACCTTGGTCCAAATTCACTTTTGGAACAAATGTATCATCTCCAACATTTTTTTCATCATTATCATATATTGTTGGGAGATGAAATTGTCTTAGCACTCTCAAGGTGATTTCTTCAGTTTCCTTTACTACTTTCTCAATGTCATTTGACATGAGAGTATTCATCCTTTTCTTGGTTCTGAATTCCTTGTTGAGCTCTTTGGAGATTCTTGATTTGTCTTCTAGGGTGATTTCTAGAGATAGCATTGTCAGTGTGTGCTCTCTGATTTCGACATCCTTAGCCATAACAACTTCTTTCCTTGAAGACATTATACTCCCAAGCTGTCAGGGAGATCATCAATAATTTCGATGAGGGCTTTATTATAAATGTTCAAATATTCTACAATGGCATACTCAATGATCCTCTTATCAGCATCATTGTATTCATCATATAACTTGGTGATGGGTTTTAGATTGCCATCAACTGTGATGGCCCTTAAGACTTCCTCTAAGCTCATTGTAGATTCTTCTATTTGAGGCTCTTCTTTCCTTGGCCTTTTCCTAGCTTTACCATTACTGGAGGGTTTTTCCTTGCTGCTTCTGAAGGTTTTGGTGCCCTTAACCTTCTTCTTCTTTACCTCTTCATCTAACTCTATTTCTTCTTCATCTGTTTTGCCCAAACTAACATAAATCCTTCTTCCTTTTGTTTTCTATCTTTTTGAGCCTATGTCAATGGATTTCTTAGTGGGTTCTTTTGTACTTGCTCATGATGTGGGACCAGAGGAAGTAGTAGCAAAACCTCTTGTTGTTCTTTTTGTTACTTTAGGCATCTCTGGTTTCTTCATAGGCTCTTTTGGAGCCTTGATTGGTTCATTTTCTTTCTTTTCTTCTGCTACCCTTTGAGTTTGTGCTTTTCCCCTTACCTCTTTCTCTTGTTCTTTTGTGAAGCCTTGTCTCAGGGCATAATCCTCTACCACCTTCCGCATTTTCTTAGGGATTTTAGGTTTTCTTGCTTTAACATAAATTTTTGTAGAAAATTCTTCATAAGTTTGAAATCTTTCCTCTTTGGGGTCCCAGGGCTTGCTTAGCACATGTTGTGTGTAGTTATCTAGTATTGCTCCATCTACTTCATAGCCCATTGGCATAACCCAAATAGTTCTCAGCTCAACAACTTACATCATGCATTGGTCTTTGGTTACAATGAAGCATATGTCATTCTTGTATTTTTCCACAATTACTTTTGGAATTCTTTCTCTTGATTGCATCATTCTTTAGAAGTTCTTGAAATAGCTCCATAGGGCTGTATTTTGTTCATCATAGCTTCCAATACTACTTAAGTGATCCCTAATTTGTAAAGAAACTGGATGACTATTTAACCAGAACAAGTTCTTCATCTTTGGCAATTCATGCATGAAGTAGAAAAACAAATAGATGATCAATGTACCAAATTTGAAGGGATATTTACCTTCTTTTGTCTTCTTCAAGTTCTCCATCACTTTCTATCAGAGCAATTCACAGATATCATAGTCTGCATTCTCCTTGATCATCTAATATGCAGTGTATATAGCAATACCAAAGACAGAGTTCTCCCAATTGGTGAAATAAACTTTGTATCCCAACACCATGGATGCAAATCTTACAGCATGATCTTTAATATCATTGATTGTTAAAGCCCTTTTATCAAATTTATCTTTGGTGGCCGCCATTATTGTATCATTCTTTACAACTTTCAATAGGGGTACACTACCGGTAGAGCTTAGTCCAATCACAACCCTAATTGCATCCTTGGTGATGTTGAAGGGCTACCCCAACCACATGAATTCATCGTGAATTCTTCTCAAAAAGTACCAGACCCATTCATCTTCTGCAAATGTAGGGAAGTATTTATATTGAATGAATTTCTTCTCCTCCAAAGCTTTGTATTCTTCTTTCACCTCAAATTGATCACCACTTAGATGATTCAGATATAGGTTTGAGAATCTGCTGTCACCATGTTCTTCTAGGGCAACATGAATATAGGCCCTAACTTCTTCTGCATGCATCACAACGAATGAAATTTTTGAAAATGCACCATTTGGATCGACCTCTATTGATTTGAATGGGTGCTTCTCAAATTTTGGTAGGGCTCTTTCCATTTTTTGCAAAAGCTCAAATAAATTCACAGTAGGGTTTCGAATCTGAAAAATACCTCTTTTCATCAAATTAGGGCTTTCTTTGGTCTTGTCTTAATTTGCTTTGGAAATCATTGAGTCACTTGCAATTTTGTTTCAATTTGGCTTAGACACTTTGACAGTTTGAATGCAGAATGAATTTTCCATTGAATGAGCCCCTTTTTAATTCTTGACTTCATCACCATAAATGCTCTTATTAAAAAGCTATCAAACACATTTCTATAGAATGTAGTCTATTAGGATTGCTCCACAATGTTTTGCACTTGAACCTTTTTCACTGGAATTTCTTTCAAAGGATCAGTCATATGCATCTTTTCAATATATCTTCGTGTCAGATTATAGCACTGACAATTTGGCTAGGGGATTAAGATTTTCATTGTAGCTCCCCCTGAGCCAGAGCTCACAAATTTACTTCACGGAGGAAGTATCTGCACTAGATGCTAGTGCAAATCCATCCTTCACTTCAATCATATATTTCTTGATCCAGATCTTTCCCATTTCTTTCTTAGTTTCAACCGGATCAACTTAAATTTCCTTTCCCTTATCATTCTTCTGCTCTATTTTCCTTTCTTCAGCATAGTAGTTTCTTTTGACATTCTTGCTTCTACAAAATTTTGCCATATGACCAAGTTTGTTGCAATTATAGCACACAATACTTCCCTATCCCTGATTCCTTTCTCTCAATGAATTTATCCTTGATCTGCATTGATTAGCCATGTGTCCAAATCTATTGCAAGAAAAATACTTTCCATTGAATGATTACGTATTCCTTGCATTATAAAACCCATTTCTTACTAGACTTCTGCATTCATTTGATCTATGACCAATTTTCTTGCAATTGAAACATTGACTAGAGAATGATGGAACATTATGATTTATTCTACTCCTACACTGAGTAGCCTTATGACCAAACTTATTGCAATTAAAACAATGGCCATTGAAAGATGGGTACCTTTGAGCATTTGGCTACTTGACTGGAGGTCTTCTAGGTCTTCTTCTTTGATTCCTGAATTGGTTGCCTTTGTTTTTCTTCAACTGAAAGTTTTGACCTAATTTTGAAATTTCTCCTTTCTCAAATCTCAAGCCTTGCTTGTCATCTAAACTCTTCTGACTTGCAATTAACTCCTCAAGCTTTGTAGAGCTTATCTTAAACTTTTCTTCATAGCTCTTAGCTTTCTCCAAATCTCATTTTAGGCTTGCAACTTCTTTTTCAAGTTTATTGCATTCTTCTAATTTTCTTTTAACCAACATATTTAGATCATCTTCTGCTTTAACTCTTTCTACAACTTCCACTTTCAAATCATTTAGGGTTTCATTTGCTGATATCAATTGTTCACTAACCTCTTTGTATTTTACTTTGAACTTCTTGACCTGTTCTTTTAGCTTAAGAATGCATTCATCAGCTTCTTGAATGTTATCCTTTAGATCCCTAATTTCTTCTTCAAAATTTTCAAGATCAATAAGAGCAGCTTCCAGTTCAACATTATTTTCATATGAATAATTTCCAAGTCTTTTGGCTGCCATGAGTGAACTCTCCCAGATCTTCCTCAAGTTTTTAGGCTTTTTCCAAGGAACCTTGCTCTGATACCAATTATTGAACACATAGAATACTGAGGGGGGGGTGAATCAGTATTCTACAAAACCACTTAGTTTGTTGTTCCTTAATCCAATTACCAAATTCAACAACATGAAAGTAGGATAAACATAAGAACAACAACCATAAAGACATAACACATAGACACCAAGATTTTTACATGGAAAACCCAAAAAAGGAAAAACCATAGTGAGTGTTAACTCACAATATATTATGATAGCACAATACCAAATTATAAGAAGGCTCATTGCCTTAGGGCTCACTGCCGTATGAAGAAGTGCTCACTACACAAAGGCTTATTGCCAAGAGAAAAGAAGATAAAAGAATGATTGGTTCACTGCCAAAAGATGACTGCTACAAATGCTGAGGTGTAGTACCAATTAGTTCAATATACAGATTCAAAAGACTTCATACTATCTGCTCTACTTTTTCTGCTCTGCTCTACATAAACTCTGTTCTTCTGCCCTTACTATCTTCTTCTGGTCACAACTTTACTTTTGAATCATACACACATTTAGTCCATTCACATTGCAATTATATCATCTCTCAACACTGAGATCTAACCCATATAAATATCCACACCTTTGAATTCAATCTCAAAATCAGGTCGGCAAGGCAGACAAGAAGTGTGTATATAATGTATTCTACTTTGTTGACTTGATCATGTGTACAAATAGTAATGCAGACGAAATCAAAAATATAATAATCTTCCTATAAGTCGACACCAATCATACAATCACTTAGATTTATTATTCAAACAATATATCTTCTCCGCATATGGATTTTACATGCTTGGCCAACTCATCTGTCACATCAAAACTCTCACTACAAACCATAGGAGACTCAAGGATTCATAACCAACATTCATTCTTGACCTCTTAGCATACCTCTAGAACCAAAGACAAAATATGCAACTACGGAGAAATACGGACCCTGTCTTAGTTCTATTCACCTGGACTTAGACATTTCATAGTATGACTTCTGAAGGAAGTCAGGTCTTGATCATTGGAACATAACATCATCAAATAGCTATGAACAACATAACTAAACCGTAATATAATGATCTTCTACTGTGGAGGCATACTGACCCAATCTCTATCACTTACTCTATATACAATCTATACTTAGTCATTTTAGCCTTCTGGAGTAATGTCTCTTGGTCATGCCAGTGAAATCCTTTTACCTTTTTGCCATCAATGACAACATGCAATCCTTCATCAAAGTAGTGTCTCTTGCTAACATTATCACCTTCACTGCATCCTGAACACAATTCCAGAACCACATGGCCATATCTACAAATGCAGAGGAATGCAGACCATTCCATTGTCCTACATAAAGACAAGACTGTCTTCAAGCAATCAACAACAAAACACTCTTCCAATAATCTAATCATCATGGAACTAGGAACATACATGCTTTAGGCCATTACTTACATTAGCAATACATTTGACCATCTTTGTGCTTCTAATTCCCTTATTACTATGAACTATATCTTCTCCCTTCTTTTGTTGGATAGGACATGACATCTAACCATGAACTGTATCTTCTTCTCTTGTTGGATGGGACATGACATCCAACCATGAACACCATCACACCACCACGATAGTGTTGACATCAATGACAACCTAGTGACAGTGTTGACATCAATGACAACCCTAGGAACCATATGTGTAACACTCCTCTCCTTCATTATGTGATTCTCCATCTTTTCTGTGATGTTCCCCTTGTCTATAAAGCTTCCCCTTTCTTCTCTTTGCTTGGATGACATGCTTCCTCTATATCTGTCCAAAAACAAATCAGGAACTTGTTATGCTATCCATTATTCTCTATGCATCTTACAAGATGGAGAATGCCTTCAACTCTTCCTTCTCTTATCTAGGGCTACTAAATGAAGAAGGTCATCCTTTTTTATCTCTTTGTGAGAGTCTTCTCACATTCTTTCTAAATTATTTTCTCTTGATTCCTCTTCCAAAATTTTGTAGGTCCTTCCTTATGCTTGCCAAGGGTATCTACCTTCTTGCTTTGTCTAAGAAGTTCTTAAAAACCAATTCCACAAAAATATGTTGTGTGACCATGTAGTTGTTACACTTATAGCATATGACATTGTAATCCACTAAAGGAATAAATGAACTATAGTTCCTATTTGAAAACCCATAAGGACTTCTATTCTTGTTCCAACCAAAATTTCTTGCATGAGTCCTACAGTCTATTGCTTTATGACCAAAGTGATTACATGAAAATAAATAACCAAAGAAAGAGTGTTGGAACCGGGTATGTACCTACCTTGAAGGAAAAAAATTTCTAAATTTGTCCTTGTATCTTTCGGAGGAGTGCTTGTTCTCTGTGGGACTTGATTCTCTTTCTTCTTATTGATACACTACAATAGAAGAGGCAATTAGCGCCTAAAATAGTGCCAGAATTTAGTGCATTTGAGTCCATGAATTGGACACTTCTACCAGTGCAAAACTTGGCGCCCAGTAGCATCTCACTATTGCGCCAATTATAATGCCGGGTTTAGTGCTAGATTTTAGTGCCAGGATTAACACTGAATTTAGTGCCAGATTTTGTTGCTTCTAGTTTGGCTTCTGATTTTGCTTCTTATGTTGCTTCCAAGTTTGCTTCCAGTTTTGCTTCCAGTTTTACTTTTAGTTTTGCTTCCAATTTTGCTTCCACTATTGCTTCCGATTTTGCTTCCAGGTTGGCTTCCGCTTTTGCTTCTAGTTTTTCTTTTGGTTTTGCTTCCAGTTTATCTTCTAGTTTTGCTTCCAGGTTTGCTTCCAATTTTGCTTCTGGTTTTGCTTCCATTTTTGCTTCTAATTTTGCTTCTAGTTTTTCTTCTGGTTTTGCTTCCAATTTTGCTTCCGGTTTCGCTTCTGGTTTTGCTTCCAATTTTGCTTCTAGGTTTGCTTCCAGTTTTGCTTCTAGTTTTGCTTTCACTTGTGCTTCCAATTTTGCTTCAAATTTTGCTTCCAGTTTTGCTTCCAATTTTGCTTTTGGTTTTGCTTTCGGTTTTGCTTCTGGTTTTACTTCCAGTTTGGCTTCCAATTTTGCATCCGGTTTTGCTTCCAATTTTGCTTCTAGTTTTGCTTCCAATGCTGCTTCCAATTTTGCTTCCGATATAACGTCGCTTGTTGCTTCCAAATTTGCTTCCATTTTTGTGTCTTTTGTTGCTTCTAAAAATGCTTATTGTTTTTCTTACATTTATTAATTTAATATGTTTTATTTCAATTTAATTAGTTAAATATATAATGCCTCTTAAATAACTCATATGATTATAAAGTAAGTAATTTAATTATTTAAGTCATATGATTAAATAACAAGTTAATTATTATAACATGATCATCATCTATAATTAAAACAAGTGAGTCAAATATCTATAATTTAATTGAATTTGACAACATCCATCCTAAGTAGTAAATTAAAATCATCATACATAATAAATATCCATCCAAAAATCATTGACCACTTTCAATATATATAAATTGACAAGTCAATATGGATAAGATCATCATCATATATAACTAAAACAAGTGAAAGTCAAATATACCAGTAGATCAATAACATGTCTAAATGATACATGTACACATGATATAAGTAAAAATGATAAATTACGTAACTCAAAATGATACAAGTCAAGATGATACATGTCCAAATGATATAAGTCAAAATGATACATAAATTTATGATACAACTCATTAATATGGCATTGCATGCCGTGAAAATGATACATATGATAGCTAGTGACTATGAAAAGAGGCATCATAATGATATATCAATAATGATCCATGATGCATTTTATATGATCATGAATGTCACTGGCTACTACGAGCAACTGCCTCATCATCATCATCACCATCACCATCACCATCACCATCACCATCATCATTGTCATCGGCCTAAGTGTCTTCTGTATCTGCATCATCATCATCCTCTGCCATGTGATCTGTACCAGAACCAACATAATCTAGATCTCTATCATGAGGATCATCTTGATCTTCTGGAAGACCCGTGTTCTGTAAAAAAAATTTAAAATGAAAAGTTATTATTTATTTCATGCAATAATTTATTTTTCTGTTATATATTTAATATTACAACATATGAAACGAAACCCTAATCATATTACATCAAATCAAAGTGCACATACCATAATAAAATTTCAAAAAAGTTATAGCTAATATGTCATTCCAATGAGGTAAAACATGCAACAATTCTAATAAACATTAGTAAAGATCATAAAAAAATTTGTTATAAATTTAACTATCAACTGTAAATTCTATTACATAACCTTAAGTGCTAGAAATTGCTTGGTCAAAAGCTCCATTTTGACACAGGCAGGGAGGATGGTGGCAAAGGTTGTGGAATTTGGCTTTACACCAGCCAATTGCATTTGCTTTAAAATTTTTGAAGCCTTTTCAACAAATCCATTTTGTGCATATCCTACAGTCATTGCAGTCCATGAGACCACATTTCTTTGAGGCATTCTGTCAAACAGTTCCCGTGCCTTGTCTATGCTTCCACATTTTGTATACATGTTTAACAGGGTAGTTGCAACAACATCTGACAAAATTCCTCTATCCTTTATGTATTGATGGATGTCCATACCCTATTCCAAAGCTCCCATTTTGACACAAGTAGAGAGGATGGTGGCAAAGGTTGTGGAATTTGGCTTTACACCAGCTAATTGCATTTGCTTTAAAATTTTTGAAGCCTTTTCAACAAATCCATTTTGTGCATATCTTGTAGTCATTGCAGTCCATGAGACCACATTTCTTTGAGGCATTCTGTCAAATAGTTCACGTGCCTTGTCTATGTTTCCACATTTTGCATACATGTCTAACAGGGTAGTTGCAACTACAACATTTGACAAAATTCCTCTATCCTTTATGTATTGATGGATGTCCATACCCTATTCCAAAGCTCCCATTTTGACACAGGCAGGGAGGATGTTGGCAAATGTTGTGGAATTTGGCTTTACACTAGCCAATTGCATTTGCTTTAAAATTTTTAAAGCCTTTTCAACAAATCCATTTTGTGCATATCTTGTAGTCATTATAGTCCATGAGACCACATTTCTTTGAGGCATTCTGTCAAATAGTTCACGTGCCTTGTCTATGCTTCCACATTTTGCATACATGTCTAACAAGGCAGTTGCAACTACAACATCTGACAAAATTCCTCTATCCTTTATGTATTGATGGATGTACATACCCTATTCCAAAGATCCCCTTTTGACACAAGCAAGGAGGATGCTGGCAAAGGTTGTGGAATTTGGCTTTACACTAGCCAATTGCATTTGCTTTAAAATTTTTGAAGCCTTTTCAACAAATCCATTTTGTGCATATCCTGCAGTCATTGCAGTCCATGAGACCACATTTCTTTGAGGCATTCTATCAAATAGTTCACGTGCCTTGTCTATGCTTCCACATTTTGCATACATGTCTAATAGGGCAGTTGCAACTACAACATCTAACAAAATTCCTCTATCCTTTATGTATTGATGGATGTCCATACCCTATTCCAAAGCTCCCATTTTGACATAGGTAGGGAGGATGTTGGCAAAGGTTGTGGAATTTGGCTTTACACCATCCAATTGCATTTGCTTTAAAATTTCTGAAGCCTTTTCAACAAATTGATTTTGTGCATATCCTGCAGTCATTGCAGTCCATGAGACCACATT
The DNA here is from genome assembly GCA_027924645.1 of Cunninghamia lanceolata. Taxonomy (NCBI): domain Eukaryota; kingdom Viridiplantae; phylum Streptophyta; class Pinopsida; order Cupressales; family Cupressaceae; genus Cunninghamia; species Cunninghamia lanceolata. The sequence continues at coordinate 2,557,859 of BSBN01000477.1, read as the reverse complement.
TATTTGAGGCATTCTGTCAAATAGTTCACGTGCCTTGTCAATGCTTCCACATTTTGCATACATGTCTAATAGGACAGTTGCAACTACAACATCTGACCAAATTCCTCTATACTTTATGTATTGATGGATGTCCATACCCTATTCCAAAACTCCCATTTTGACATAGGCAGGGAGGATGGTGGCAAAGGTTGTGGAATTTGGCTTTCAAACAACTCATACTCATAGATTCATGGTTTTAGGTCACATATGTTATGGTAACAACAAGGGATTCCAACTATGGTTACAATAGCTAAGACTGCTCTCATTTGTGACCGTAACAAGGTTCTTGGAACACTATCTTGCTCTTCACATTGGGTACTATATAGGCCAAGATTGGGTTGAAGAAATCACTTGATGGTTACCTATATAGTGATACCACACCATAATACCCCATGCATTCTAAATAGCTTGAGATTTATACAATACTCAACCAAAATAAAATTGTATCACTGTACCACACTTAACTATGATAGTCCTTTCTTGACAACAATTTGTAATCTTTAGACTATTGGGATACTTGCCACAAATAAATAGTAGGTCAATGACATAAGGCTTTTAAACAAAAACCATAATCCCAACTCTATATCCATCACCTTGGCAGTCTCAAGGGCCACCTTGAGACAAAAAATGTTAGTGTACTATTATGATAGTTATGATTGTCCTCCATCATTTTATTGTGCATTTGAAACTTGAGATGAGGATTGGGGAGGTCTCCATCTGTAAAAACATGGAAAATGTTTGATTCAGGATAGACAACTAAGAGGGGGGGTGAATCAGTTGTCCGAGACTTGCTTACAATTAAACACTTAAATCCACTTTGTTATTCAGTAGCATAATAATCAATCAATCATGAAAAACATAATGCATTAATTTAAGAGCATAAACTAATCAACACAAGAGACACCAAAATTTTGATGTGGAAAACTCAGTTAAGGGAAAAACCATGGGGTGATTAACCCAAGAATGTATTCTCTATTAGAAGAATAGAAAGAACAAATGGCACATGCCAATTAGGGCTCACTGCCCAAGTACACTGCTCACAAGAGGCTCACTGCCTACAAGAGACACATTGTCTACAATGTAACAAGTATCACAAACTTGAACTGGTCAATAGCATCTTTACCATGCTTGAATCAGTTCCATTTAAGCCCAAAAACTTATGCTCTGCCTTTTGCTCTTTTCCTCGCTACCACACTCTCATCTCCGCAAGACACACTTTGAAATGACTTTACAATCTCTTATTTATACAAGGCATCAACTTAGGAATAATTATCTAAGTCGGCAAACATCTACAAGAACATCCACAAAACATGTAAGACATCCGGTCAGCCAGTCACAAGAAGAACACTATTATCCAGTGGTTATTCTTCAAATGCAAACTCTAACTTCAATGCGGACCACCAATACGAGCAGGACACGATCCAGAGACCTTCACAAGATTTCCTGAAACACAAACAACATCTGCACTTCATCTGCCTATTGGAACCCTTCTCTCCTTCATTCAGAACCTCAAGAACACTGTCTTTCATTACTGTCACAAAAGAATAGATGCTTTTAGATCTTCAAACCACGAACCAATCAAGTTGACACTTCAACAGGATATCCTAAACACTCCCTCAAATCCGCAAAATGGGATAATGCATTTCCGGATCTCACCGGACCTATCTATGTCACTCTGTCACCTCTAAACACCTGCCAGAACTGGTTCTACTTGAGCGGCCATAACTTCTTCAGATCTTCATGTAGACCTCTGAAAAACTTGACTGGATCATCTCAAGACTCATATCTACAAACCCTTTGAACCGTAACCTCTGATATGCATCTTAGCTAGGATCTCCACTTCATTGTCTCCATTGCTGATCCAAACCTTCTCATCAATGCAACAGGAGTATGTTGACATCAATGACAACTTCGGTTAGACCCATACTTGCAGCAATCTCCCCCTTTGTCATTGATGGCAACATATGATGTGAAAAACTATTTTAACCATCAAGACAGAAACTTCTCCTTACTGTCACAACTCCCCCTATCAACAACAACCATTCACATGTCTTCTCTTCCTTTACTGCTCCCCCTTTGATCAACAACCACTTGTTTTTCACATGACTTCTCTCCCCCTATGACATCAATGGCAAAGGGCTCATACTTACAACTCTAATCACTTCAAAATCATACCAGCTGCTCCCCTTGAGTAGCAGCTCCCCATTACCAATCTGGATCACAAGATATGACTATGATATCCACCAGATTGATGCACATCAGGGCACCTTAGTTCATCACCAGAGGGGCAATAACCCCTAACTTCTCCCTGAGATACTCAAAAGAGTCCTTAGGTAGAGGTTTAGTAAAGATGTCTGCAATCTGATCCTTGGAAGGCACAAACTCCAACCTAACTTCATTCTTGTTCACTTGTTCTCTCAGAAAGTGAAACTTGATAGATATGTGCTTAGTCTTAGAATGCAACACCATATTCTTAGATATATTTATTGCACTTGAATTATCACAGAAGATTGTGATAGGCTCCTCATACTCCACTTTAATATCTCTTATCATTTGCTTCATCCACAAAACTTGAGTGCAACTACCTGCTGCTACAATGTATTCTGCTTCAGTTGTAGACAAAGATATTGCCTCTTGTTTCTTGCTTAGCCAAGAAAACAATCTCTTTCCCGAAAAGAATATTCTACCACTGGTACTCTTCTGGTCATCCACATCTCCTACCCAATCTACATCTGTAAATGCATGAAGAGAGAAATCATGATCTCTAGGATACCACAAACCATACTCAACTGTCCCTTTTAGATATCTAAAAATCCTCTTGATTGCCATGACATGAGATTCTCTGGGATTATCCTGGAATCTAGCAACAAGACCAACAACCTGCATAATGTCTATTCTAGTTTGAGTAAGATACAATAGTCCTCCAATCATTGACCTATACTTTATCTGATCAGCCTTAGGAGAATCATCATCTTTGCTCAATTTACATCTGATTGCCATGGGAGTATGCATTGATTTTGAGTCTTCCATCCTAAATTTCTTCAACAATTCTTTCACATATTTGGTCTGAGAAATGAAGATTCCTCTCTTTGTTTGAGTGATTTGTAGACCCAAGAAGAAATTCATTTCCCCAAGCATAGACATCTCAAATTCACTTTTCATTTGATTTGCGAAGGTTTTACACATACTATCTCTTCCTCCAAAAATGATATCATCAACAAACACTTCAACAATCAAGATGCTTTCATGATCAATTTTGAAATACAAATTACTGTCAGCTGTACCTTTGTTGAAACCAATCTTCAAAAGATGCTTATCCAATCTTTCATACCAGGCTCTTGGGGCTTGCTTTAGTCCATACATAGCTTTCTTCAACTTGCAGACCATATCACCATGATTAGACAATTGAAATCCATCCAGTTTCTCAATGTAAACTTCTTCCAAATCACCATTCAGGAAGGCAGACTTGACATTCATCTGATATACTTTGAAGTCCTTGAAGGCAGCATAAGCAAGAAATAATCTGATTGCTTCAATTCTTGCCACTGGAGCAAAATTTTCTTCAAAATCAACTTCTATTTGAGAGTATCCCTTGCAAACCAATCTGGCTTTATTCCTAACAACATCACCATTTTCATTCAGTTTGTTCCGGAAGACCCATTTGGTTCCAATCACATTCTTGTTCTTAGGTCTAGGAACAAGATCCCAAGTGTGATTCTTCTCAATTTGCATCACTTCTTCCTCCATTGCTTTAGTCTAGCTATCATCATTGCAAGCTTCACTCACTGTCTTAGCTTCAATCTTTGAAATTAAACAATACTCATCTAAATCTTGAGCAATTCTCCTTCTTGTCTTTACATCTTTTCTTTTATCACCTATGATCTGATCTTCTGAGTGGTTCAGTCTTACATACCTGGGAACTTTAGGAGTTTCTTGTACTTCTGGCTCATTGAGACTCATCTCTTCTTCCTGATTAACCAGATTAGTTTGAATCTGATTTGCAGAGGGGACTTAGGCTCCTTGAATCAGAACACCATTCTGATCATCCTTATCATATTCATAGAACCTTGAGGGTTTTTCAATACATTCATCAACTTTCACATTGGTACTTTCTATAATCTTTCTCAATCTCTTATTATAACACCGGCATGCTTTGCTTTGAGCAGAGTAACCCAAGAATATTCCTTCATCACTTCTAGCATCAAACTTGCCTAGATCTTCATCTCTTTTAATGTAACATTTGCTACCAAAGACTTTGAAATACCTCACAGTAGGAGTAATGCCAAACCAAAGTTCATAAGGAGTCTTACCGGTATTGCTTCTGATTTGAACTCGGTTGAGAGTATAGATTGCAGTGCTGATAACTTCTCTCCAAAAGATATGAGGAACATTTGCTTCCATCATCATTGTCCTAAAAGCTTCCTGGATGGTCCGGTTCTTTCTTTCCACTACTCCATTCTACTGTGGAGTCCTAGGTGCAGACAACTATCTCTTAATTCCATGTTTTTCACAGAAATCTATGAACTCATCGGATGTGATTTCTCCACCTCTATTAGACCTCAGATACTTTAATTTCAATCTAGTTTCATTCTCTACCATAGCCTTGAATATTTTGAATTTCTCAAAAGCTTCTGATTTCTCTTTCAGAAAAGTAACCCACATCATTCAGGAATGGTCATCAATTAACAACATGAAGTATCTATCACCTTGCACACTCTTGATTCTTGTCAGACCACATAGGTTAGTATGAACTAAGTCCAATAATCTGGTAGATGATTGTTCCTTGCTTTTGAAAGAGACTTTGCTTTGTTTCCCCAACTAACATTCTTTGTACAGACTATTTGTAGGTTTCACCAATTTTGGAAGATCTCTTACAGCTTGAGTATTGCTTATTTTGATGATATTATCAAAATTCACATGACACATCCTTCTATGCCATAACCAACTCTGATCAATTTACACAAATAGACAACTTTTACCAGTACCAACTAAATGAAAGATATTACCTTTTGTTTGAGTACCAGATGTAATCTTTGTTCTAGAACTTTCAAATATCTTGCATTTTCCATTCTTGAACTGGAGATCATAGCTTTTGTCCACCAACTGACCAACACTGAGAAGATTATGCTTCAATCCTTCAACATACAGTACATTACCGGTTTTGTTCTTTCTATCAAAAGAAATAGTTCCTCTACCTCTGATTCTACCAACAAAATTATCACCAAACTTTACCACTCCTCCTTCATACCTTTCCAAATCTAGAAACTTATTTTTGTCACCTATCATATGGTGAGAGCACCCACTGTCAATAACCCAATCATCCTTTTCTTCAATTTGGGTAGCTAGAGCTTTTTCCACAACTTTATGATTGACAAATTCAGAGGACATTGGATCTTCTTCCTTGATGGCAATAAACACCCAATCATTTCTGGATTTGTTTCCTGTTTCTGATTCATCATCTGTTACACCTTCATTATCATCATATTCATGAACATAATAACAATTCTTTTGGAACCTTGATTTGTTAGGATTTGGCTTTGAAAATCTTTCTGGACACCTTGAGGCAAAATGACCAATCTTATTGCAGTTAAAACACTTAAAGGGCAATTTTCCTTCATAGTTACCGGATCCTCTTGGCAGTCTTTTTGCAATGAGGGCTTCAAGTTGAGCTATTTCTGCTTCTTCTTCTTCCATGTCTTTTCTTTCTTTTTCATACCATGATAGTTTCCTTGAGGAATTCTCTCTTGGATCAAACCTTTGTTTACCTTTTACAGAGGCACTAGCTCTGAATGTAGATTTAGTCTTGGGGGGTTCATCTCCAAACTCAGACATTTCAAATGCAGCCAATTTACCAGCCAATTGATCTCTTGTGACAGTTGTATGGGCTCTGAATTCTTCAATGGCAGAAACCTTGATTTTATAAGTAGGAAGGGATTTGAGAATCTTGCCAACAATTTCATCTTCATCCAAGACTCCACCAGCATTTCTAATTCCACACACAAGCTCATTTACTCTTGGCATAAAAGTAGAGATATTCTCATCTTCTCTCATCTTCAGATTTTCAAATTTCCCTTTCAGAGTTTGTAACCTTGCATATTTGACAAACTTGTCTCCTTTATGCAGAAGTTCTAGTTTTTCCCAAATTTCACAAGCAGTGGGTAGATCAACAACATTTGAAAGCTCTAAATCAGATAATGCGCTTAGAAGAGCTTCTATAGTCCACAGATTGTTTTCAGCATCTGTGATTTCATTTGGGGCTTTCGGACCACCTTGAGGAGTATACTTCGTTGAAGCCATGGTCCAGTACTGCGGTCCCATACATTGCAAGTGACACTTCATGTGACTCTTCCAAAGATTAAAATTTGTTCCATCAAACTTCAAACTATCCTTCTTGTAGGATGACATCCTGGATCTCCTCAAGTGGTTAAGCTCTTACAGAGGAACTTGGCTCTGATACTAATTGTTGGATTCAGGATAGACAACTGAGAGGGGGAATGAATCAGTTGTTTGAAACTTGCTTACAATTAAATACTTAAATCCACTTTGTTATTCAGCAGCATAATAATTAATCAATCATGAAAAACATAATGCATTAACTTAAGAGGAGAAACACATCAACACAAGAAACACCAAGATTTTGACGTGGAAAACCCGGTTAAGGGAAAAACCACGAGGTGATTAACCCAAGAATGTATTCTCTGTTAGAAGAATAGAAAGAACAAATGGCACATGCCAATTAGGGCTCACTACCCAAGCACACTACTCACAAGAGGCTCACTACCTACAAGAGACACATTGTCTACAATGTAACAAGTATCACAAGCTTGAACTGGTGAATAGCATCTTTACCATGCTTGAATCAGTTCCATTTAAGCCCAAAAACTTCTGCTCTGCCTTTCACTCTTTTCCTCGCTACCACACTCTCATCTCTACAAGACACACTTTGAAATGACTTTACAATCTCTTATTTATACAAGGCATCGACTTAGAAATAATCATCTAAGTCAGCAAACATCTACAAGAACATCCGCAAGACATGTAAGACATCTAGTCGGCTAGTCACAGGAAGAACACCATTATCTGGTGGTTATTCTTCAAATGAGAACTCTAACTTCAATGTGGACCACCAATATGAGCAGAACACAATCTAGAGACCTTCACAAGATTTCCTGAAACACAAACAACATCTGCACTTCATCTGCTTACTGGAATCCTTCTCTCCTTCATTCGGAACCTCAAGAACACTGTCTTTCATTACTGTCACAAAAGAATAGATGCTTCTGGACCTTCAAACCATGAACCAATCAAGTTGAGACTTCAATAGGATATCCTAAACACTCCCTCAAATCCATAGAATGGGATAATGCATTTCTAGATCTCACCGGACCTATCTGTGTCACTCTGTCACCTCTGAACACCTTCTGGAACCGGTTCTACTTGAGCCACCATAACTTCTTTAGATCTTCATGCAGACCTCTGAAAACTTGACTGGATCATCTCAAGACTCATATCTACAAACCCTTTGAACCGCAACCTCTGATATGCATCTTAGCTGGGATCTCCACTTCATTGTTTCCATTGCTCATCCAAACCTTCTCATCAATGCAATAGGAGTATGTTGACATCAATGACAACTCCGGTTAGACCCATACTTGCAACAGGAAAATACTCATGGCAAGATCTTTAAAATAGGTATATTCAACTTCAGGCATTTTTTAAGACCCTAGGAAGGTGGATGTAAACTTAGTGATTTTAATTACCACCACAAAGACTATCCCCTTTGTGACTATGACAAGGTAACACTGTCATGCTCTTTATGACAATCCCTTCTCCATTGCGTGATGGCCTAATAACATTTATCTCCTTTGTGATTTCAATGCCTCTCTAATGCACTATCATAGGAGTCTTGATAGTCCTTATGTATTAGTGAAGAAGGCTTCCAACAAATCAGAAAGGAGGGCTTAAGATTACATACAAAGTCCTAGTCTTCATACCCTAGTCACATATCACCCCTCTAAGAAGACCTCAAGACAATTGCCCTTTAATACAGGAAGTCAATGCAATTTTAAAAGTTAAAGTGCAAGAGGCAAAAGGACAAGAAAACATAAGGCCTTAAGGGGTTTAACGGAATAAAAATATAGGCTTGTAGACTCGACTTAAAACCCTAACCCTAGGTGGGTACCACCAGATACCACCAGAACCCTTTAACTTGGCACTGAAAACCTTGTCCAATCTAATCGTGGGAAGCTAAAATCAAGCATGTACACTCACATATGATAGATAAGTATGCCTACCAAGTGGTTTGACATAAAAGTGAATAGGCTTCAAATTATAACCCTTCAAAGTAAGCCATTGAAGTATATTGTATAGGTGCATTTTTGAGTGCTGCAGTCAGATTTTTCATCATGGGAACCCAAATTTTTTGCAAAAAATGGTAGGAAATTTTAGGTTCCAAAAAGTCCATTAGTTGGAGGCAAGCAAACAAGGGTTTTCTATTCATTATTAGCCCATTAAACTTAAGCATATGAGATAGCATGGCACACACAAAATGTTGTGGATAATGACCACAAGATTAGGTTAATTGCAACCACTTTTTGTAAGCAAGCACAAGACTAGTATACTCATTATGATCCTAATGGCACTAAGAAGGGTCCCCCAAGAGATAAGAGTAATCATTTGTCATCTAAGATAAATCTTACATTTAAAGGTGCTAGGGCCAACAGAGAAGCACTTTAGAACTCATCCTACACATCAATAAACAACTCAACAAAAGAAATTCAAATTGACATATTAACACAACAATATCCAACTAGGTTATTGAAAGTCAACTATTGATACCTCGTTCTCCATCTAGATTACAAAATCAATCCACTTTTTACTTTGTAAGATTTCCTTTTCAAATTGGCTTGGATGCCGGCCATATTTCTCCTCCTGTCAAAACATGGCACATGGACTAGTTAAACTAATTAATATGCAATCATTTAATTTTTCCTAGGAAATTAAAAAAAATATATCATTTAACTTATTAAATATACTTACAAATGTACAGATCAAGGCCTGTAAACCTTTCTGGCCACTGTGATGCATGGCACGAAGTTTGTCAAGCCTAGCCTTGGAGGCCTTGTCCTAAAACATAGACTAATTCAATTTAACTATGCACAAATAAAATTTAAAAATCATTTAATAAATTTGATATAATCTTATGAGAAAATTCAAATGCTTGCCTACTCTCCTCACTGGACTTCCTCCATGCATTAGACTTCTCATATGCTTTTACAAGCTCTTTCCATACTTTCAAACTTACATCCATTGGCCTTTTTTTGAGCCTTTGCTCAGGAGGGAGTTTTTTTAATCTTCTTTGTTTGGTTGCACCGAAATCTCTTGCAGTTTTGAGACATTTGTAGCTTTATCTTCTTTACAGACTAACCTATGCCAAATTCAGTCTCCATGTCTTGGATAACTACTTTTTGCAGGTGCATGGGTATCTTTGAGAATGGTAAATGTAGATGGTCTTTGAACTATTGAAGGCATGATTCCTTCAACCTATTCACAAATGTTTTCCCAACATCCGTCATTTAGATGTCCCCTGAAACCACATCATATTCTATCTTGGTATCGTAGGTACCAATGCAAGATGCAAAACATGGCATGGTGGTCGAAGAAGTCTGTGTCCTAGGAGTGGGTGGGACATTAGAAGCCTCTGTTCCCTGTTCCACATTCTTAGAGGTTATGGTTGTTGATTTCCTTCTAGATCTTTTGCTTGATCCATGATTGGTTGGGGAATCAATTGATTCCCTTTGACACTGTTGATTTGGTTGTAATGTTTTAGGGGCTTTACCAGATCATTTTTCTATGTATCTGGCAAGCATTGTCAAGTCCACACCATCCAATTTGTTCACTGCCTCTACCCCCAATATGGAAGCCAATGCCTCTTTATCTTTGTCACTATCATGTTCCTATAAAATAAATTTCTTCTTTTAAATTTACAAATAAAAAACTAAAAACTAAAAATCAAAGAAACAATAGAAACATTTACAAATCTATAAATTGATAATGAATTACCTCATTGTGGCTAGAGTCTTCTCCCTTTGCTCTCTTCCCTTAATTGCTTGATATTTTGAGGTGACCTAGGGCAAATTATTTTTTTTCAGTCTTTGGAGGCAAATGAAGTACACACTGCCAGGTATGAAAGTTTTCATCCAGTTTTTCTGTATTCCTCAAGGTTTTGACCTTTACTTTGTAGAGCAAATCATGAAGTTGTTTTCCTATGAATCAATTGGTGCCTTGGGAGGGAATCTATAGTTCTTGGCCTAATTTTAGTTTGCTCACCCTCATCTCAAAAGCCCTATCTCCTCATATTGTCTCGACCAACCTCTATTTTAGTTTGCTCATCCTCGTCTCAAAAGCCCTAATTTTAGTTTGCTCACAATCAACTTGTCTTAAAGCACTCGACTACTTTTTAGGAAGTGAGAAAGTTGTGTTTAGAGAAAGGTATTGATGGTAATGATAAGTGAACCTAGGCATTGGGGTTTGAAAAATGCGTTCACTGCTCTCAGATGCAGAGGGAATAATGCAATGTCTACAATTTTACCCTCCTCCTTTGCAACCACATGAGACTTGAACTATTTGCCTGTAAACAAAATAATATTTACAACCCTTTCTTCACAATCCTCTCCATTTAATCAAAACAAAAATATATTTGGGAACAAATTTTTTTTATTGTAATTGTAACCTTACCTATGGTGTCGACAACTAAATCATATTTATCATCTCTTTGCGCGGCATTTTTCTCCTCTCTTCGCACGACATTTTTTTCATGTAATTATCGAAATTGTCATATATTAATTCAGGTAGGACTCCAACCCAAATGTTTTATCTCCAAAGAAAAAATGAACACCAAAAATCAATAAAGTTTTGTTTTGTTTTTTTGTTTTGGGGTATGTGCAGGCGAGAATTTTTTTTTTGATCTAGTAGTCGGCGCTATAGTTGGAGCAGTTAACATCGACTTTAGCATTGACTTTTAGGCCAAAAATGTAATCTATTTGGGGCGCCAAAGGTGGTGAAAAGTGCACCTAATTTAGCACCAATTAGTGCAAAATGATGTATTTTGCTGGGAAGTTGATAAAAACGTAACCTCATTAAATTTGGATTGTCCTTATAATAAGTAACTATATCTTGTTTCCATGATAGCATTTTGACTTCATGCTTCTCTTATGATTAGCTCAATAATGACTCGCTCTTTCACAACCTTACACAGATGGTTGGTGACAATCCTTATGCAAGTGATATGGCTTTGGAAAAACCAAACAACTCTTCTCTTACTATCATGATGACATGATAGTGGGACTATATTGGTAGCTTATGGAGTGCTTATGGTATTGTGATTTTCATTTCTATGTTCTCATTAACCTATTTTAGGTTGAAGCATGGTAACTAACTCACTAGCTATTATGACAGTCATACAATGACTAGACAATCCTCTCCACTTTGACTATGACAGTCCTGTGCATGGTGTTTTCTTCATGACAGTCCCCAATAATGTCTAGATATCTCCTCTTTATAGTGACAAGGTTTCAAGAACATGACAACTTAGGTAAGGTATCAACTTGTCTCTTTAACCTTTGGATTGTCATTTTTCAAGAATTAATCTCATTGAAATGCAAAGACAACATGTCATAGATTAGATGAAAAGATCAAGGAGATGCATGTTATAGAGTATAAAACTCAAAAATCAAAGGTCTTTTTGGGCCTTTTTCCAATAATATGAGCAAAATTCAAACTTTAAACATGTAGCACAGGTACCATATGACTCATTTGCATACATCACACATGTGGGACCACTTAGAAGAGAGGTAGGTGCTTAATATGAGAAATGACAATTGCACATAATGTTTAAGTTCACTTAAACATATATTTGGGGTTATGATAGCTAATGAAGGGTTTTCTTTTCAAAAGAAATCATTAATTTTGGAGTGAAAGGTAATGGTGAAATATAACATAATGTCCCTATAATTAAAGAATATCTAATAGCTAGGATTAACCTAACAAAGATCTAATGATGTGATTTCAAAATTAACATCCAAATTATCTTACCCTCCATCAAGAATTTAAAATTTTGGTGCCAAAGACTTTTTGAGACTGTTTTGAGGGTTCTATGATATTTTTGAGGGTTTTATGGCCACTTGGAGAGATATAGATTGCCTTAAAATGACCCATCAAATAAAAATGAGAGTCAAATATGAAATAAATGTCTTTTTGATGTGAATTTGTAGTCATCTTGTAATCATAAGATTTGAGCTCTAGTTGTCAAGATTCCGCATGTAAACTTTTTCTGAAGAGAAAAATGTTGCAATGTCCTTTTTTTGTTTTTCATAGTGCGTCTTAATGAAAAGTGAGTGTATTAACAAGATAAATTCAAGAATATTCTCTTGGTGCATAGCTGTTATGTGACTATTGTCATTATTGTGTATTGCAGGATCTAGAGGAGGCCATGGAGAGAGGACATGGATGGCATAGAACTACTAAATCCCAGAGAGGAAAGTGGGTGGAAATTGATATGACAACGGAATCTGTAGATACAATAGAGGTAAGAAGAGAAAGCAACCTCAACCAAAGGAGGAAGGTGTTTATGAAATCACAAATGCTACAAAATAGAGGAGATAAAGTCATTTTTTTGTCCACGAGACCTTTGAGGTCAAACTTATTGGTTGAAAATGCACATGAATGGTGATTAAATGTGATTCTATGATTGAGGGAAATGTTTGAAAATTAGGATGGCCAAAACATGATATCAATATGTCAAATATATGACAAAAGTGAGGTTTTGTGTTGGATAGCATATTCGTTGAAATGATATAATTGGTGTACTAAACATTATTTACTATGTTGTGTATTATAAGGGCCAGATGAGACGATGGCAACAGATTGTGTCATATCAAATGAGGACACAACGGATGAAGTGGGAAATCAGGTACTCAAATCCAATTTCCTTAGGAAAAAATGATCTGATGGCATTTTGTGATACATCCATCTTTTTTCACAGTATTATTAAAATTTATAATGTATTATCCGATCTTGACATAAATTAATGCATGTTGATTATTTTAGATGGAGATTGGAGCAAATACAGAGCTTGAGCATTCAACTAGAAAACAAAAAATATATGTACGTGGACGTGGACCTAAAACTATTAAATTACATAGATGACAGTGGGTGGAAGAGGATATGACAATGGATCCTGCAGACATAACAAATGATTGCACTGAACAAGAGGTTGGTCAAGACTATAGTACATGGGATGAATACTTTGAGAAAATTGTTGTTTGTGGATGTTCTGTATGTCATGGAAAGAAACAATTCAAATGAGCGATTGTACAAAGACATTACATATATGATGAGCTTCTAGTCAGTAGTATGCCTCCTACAATCGATTCAAATCCAATAGGAATTGTGGTAAGGAATTTTCCAAATTGATATAAATAACATGTATACTTCATTTAAACATTGTTTTATATTATTTAAATAACTATTTTTTTTCTTAATGGATACTTGCTGGATAAAGTTCTTGGTTTAAAGTTTCCTAGATCACTGACTTCTAGCCTAGAGGGCAATGATCATTTATCAGATGATACATCTAACAAAAATATGTGCCAATATACTAGTTCGGAAGATGAGGAATTGATGAAAACAAGCAACAAAACAAGAACCAGTTTAAATATGCATAATTTGCTTAAAGACAAGGGGATGGTGGACTACATACCTTATGAGAATGAATGTGATGGAGATGATGACTTGCCCCTGAGTTTGAGATCAATTTACAAAGAGACATTTGATTGTTGACTATATTGTGCTTGGCCTAGTGATCAACAACTACCTAGAGTGTACGAGGTGTTTCAATTTTGGGGATACAGCACATGATATGACCCTCCAATATTCATGGAGTGAATCTAGGCATCTTTACTGTCCAAAATGTACATGTGGGATCTAAACATAGAAACAATTCAGAACAAACCACTAAGAGATTAATGTCATATTATGGTCCATCATATTACAATGGTGAATGGAGAACGCTAACAGAATATATGCCTAGCATGTCAGTATATGGTCTATATTCGAATATGTATACACATCGTCTCTAATCAGAAAGTGGAAAAGAAATGAATAGAGGTCATCTTATGTATATAGATGGACGTGCACACACACAAAAATATTATAGGATTTATAAATAGTAGTAAGGGAAGGGACCCTACTATAAGACCAAATTATCAATTTGTTGAGGTTATAAATGATAAAGATGGAGATATGGAAAGAGAGGTTGATAGATTGATAATGGTTGAGACTATTATGGACCTTACCATTGGGGATGAGTTACTGATTGATTACCCCTTCTTAACATGCACTCCTGCGTGAAAGAAGAGGGAAGAACAAGGTCTCCCTAAGGATGTTCTTAAGGGTAGAAAACCAAAGAATAATAAATGAGTGTGGACTGATGTTTTATAAACTATGTTGTCCAAATTGTGTTATATTTAAATTATTGTATAAAAAAGGTAGTCTATAAAATAATGTTCCATTATTCAATTAATGTATATATGTTCATAAAACAAATATTTATATTTTTTAAGCCATAGTTGATTATATTTCTTTGAAATTGATACATTTATGATTTATCCAATTATTGTCAAATATTAAAAATGCTTGCATTTGTTGATAGGTAGAAGATGTTGATGAAACACATACTAATACCCAAGATCCAACTGGGTTATTAAGATTTGGACAGGATGATCCAAACCATCCTTTAAGCAATACCAGGGTGAAAAGAGCATTATTGAAGAGAATACTATCAGCTAAGAAATTTGAAGAGCTGATGAGATCCACATACACTGATGACATGCCACCTAGCCTTAATGATGATGATCATGATAGTGAAAATGTAGTGCATGAAGAAGGATTGAATGAAATGCTTACAGATTTCTTTGGGGATGAAAACAATGATGACAATAATGATCATATGGTTGACAGTAACGATGATAGTAGGGGTAATTACCACCAACATAATGTTGATGATAACAACCTGAAAGACTCCATCAAGCAAGCAGCGAAGACACCCTTGTTCAAATCGAGTGCAAGTAGAACCTCAAAACTGGCATGCACATTAATATTATTAGAAATCAAGTCACTATTTGGTTGGTCAGACAAAAGATTCAATACCCTACTGAAGTGAGTTGAAATCTATTTCTTACTTTGCAATTGTCAATTGGTGTACATAATTCGTAAACATTCATCAACTTCATTTTCATTTCTTTAAGGGGATTTTAAAACCATATATTGTATATAAATAGTCCTAGTATAGATTGACATATCAAACATGTTCATCATAAGTCAAACATTCAATTGATTTAATCTCTGGCAATCTTATAGGGCACTAAAAACTAAAATATTCCCTAAAGATAATGTGTTGCCATCAACTTACAGAGAGGTGTGTCTGTTGTTGGTTGAGTTGGGGATTGAATATAAGCAAATTCATTCATGTAAAAATGATTGTATTTTATACAGAGATGAATATCAAAACAAGGTAGAATGCCCTGTATGCAAAGAGAAGAGATATCGTATAGATGTACAAGGTCCTACAGTTCCAAAGAAGGTTTTACTTCACATACCAATTATACCCAGACTTCAACAAATGTTTTTTTGTAAGTCACTTGCACAATTGATGGACTGGCATGCAAAGAACAGGATTAAAGATGGATTCATGCAAATTTTGGCTGACTCTAAAGCAATGAAACACATAGAGGAAAAATGGCCAAGAAAATTCAAAGATGAACCCCATAGTATCAGGTTTGGTCTTGTAATTGATGCAGTGTGCCCATTCTCTTTCTTGAGCTCAAAGTATAGTGTTTGGCCAGTCAGATTGATAGTATACAATTTTCCCCCATGGATTAGTGTTAGAAAGGAGCACCTTATGCTGACTCTCATTGTTCTAGGAAAACATCAAGTTAAAAACATGGATGTTTATCTTGCATCTTTTATTGATGAGATGCAACTGCTATGGAAAGGCATAATAATGTATGACATATCACGTCCCCCATCAAATAGGTCCTTCATGTTGTATGGTGTGCTATGTTGGAATATTCATGATTTCCCAGGACTTGGTGTTTGTTCTGGTAAGATAAAATATTTATGTATTTACAAATAATTTATTTTCATCCCAACTTTCATACTTAGTTTTATACTATTTTTTTGATGTTATTAACATTACTTATTGAATTGCAGGGCTTGAAACAAAGGGGATAATTTCATGTCCAAGATGTGTAGAGCAATTTCAAGGGTGGTATTCTAAAGATCTACATAAATTTATTTACGCAAACAACAGGGTTTTTCTACCACTAGATCATATGTTTAGAAATCGCTTGAAGAATCAATTTGATGGAAAAGATAAAAATAGAGGCCCTCCCATGATTATGGGTCCAGGTGATTGGCTTAAGAAGTATGAAGATGATGAATTGAAAGGTTGGGAGGATTTTTTTGATTGGGGTGATTTAATTGAAGAACTAGAACAAGTTGTAGTTAATATTCCAGAAGGAATGAAAAGGAAATCCATATTTTATGAGCTCCCTTACTGGAATGATCTATTAATATCTCACCTATTAGATCCTATGCATGTCTTAAAAAATGTCCCAGATTCTATATTTCGACATATATCAGACAAAGAGAAGGACACCTTGTCTTCGAGGAGAGATATTGCTCTTTCACGTACCAAAATTGATAGAAAACATTTGTGGCCAAATAGGGAAAATGAAACATATGCAGAAGCTCCTTGAATTTTGAAAAAAAAAGGAGCTAGACCAACTAAAAAATGTCATCCATTCAATAAGGACACCTATTGGCTATGGGTCATCATTGGCGAAAGCTTTTATAGTTGATGGACATATCAAAGGATTTAAAACACATGATTTTCATAATTTTATGAAGGTATTATATATCATCATTTAACATTTACTGGTAACATTGATTAAGTACTAAATATATTTTGATATCATTATGTTGTGTGAAAAAAATACTAATGACCTTTTCATAAATGTGTTTCATAACATATCATGCCATTGGCAATTAGGGGGGATTCCTATCTTACAGTTGACTTAAGGAATGCCATAAGTCAATTGTCAGCATTTACAAGGTATGTGGTTAATGTGTGAGAGACATAGATATATTATATTGCATTTTAATTTTTGACTAAAGGTTCATACTAATTTACTATTCTTATATTAGGTGGGTGACCTCCAAGGAGATCCACAAATGTGAAGTGCCAAAATGGAAGAAGGAAATTGTGGAAATTGTATGTGTATTTGAGAAGGAGATCCCTACAAGTTTCATGGACCTACAAGTCTATTTACTTATACACCTAGTTGATGACATTGAATTAGTGAGTGTCGTATCAACGAGGTGGATGTTTTTCTTTGAGAGGTATATGAAAACTCTAAAAAGATATGTCTAATGAAAGGCACATCCAGATGGTTGCATGGCTGAAGGGTGTGTATTGAATGAAGCATTTTTCTTCCTGTCTGAATTCCTTGGTAAGGATTTTGAATATGGGCCACACTTCTGGGATGAAGAATGAGCATCAGATATTATTGATGGAGAAAAACCACAATCTAATGGTGTTCAAGTAGAAATTAGTAAGCAAATTCATGATCAGTGTGGTTTTTTTTCTTGCAATCATTAATTTACTCTATAATTTATTTGTCAAATTAACAGCATGACATTTGGAGTTTGAAATAAACATGTTGACATTTAATAGGTGTAGACAAAAGTGCTATACTTGACAAGTTCATTCTGTACCACATGGACTTTATGAACAAATGGATTGATCTGTATGATTAAAAAAGAGAAGTGTTAGAAGCAAGGAGACAATTTAAGAAATTGAACCCAAGGAATACTCCACTTCCTACTGATCTGCTTGGGGAATGGGGCAAAGATTGCACACTAGAATGGGTTACTGAACAAATTCAAAATCGAATAGAAGATGCAGGTATAGATTCAAACATAACAAAAGATGTAATCAACATGTCTAGAGGATGTGAAAGAAAGGTATAGTTGGAATTTTACAAAATGTTGTTTCCTTACAACTTTGACACTATTAACTATTTTAATATTCATCATTATATTTGTTTTCACTAAAATAAATGGTCTTTCATAGGTGAGGAAATATCCAGCAATGTGGGCATATGGTCGACATTATCGTGTAGAAAGTGTAGACGTAAAGAGATGATCCTTCGATTGTGGCATCATGGTTGACTTCAAGCAACCAAGTTGATCAAGCTCAAAAGATAAGAATGTAATTGAAGGGAATCTATAATATGTTGGGAAAATACAAGAAATTATTGAGTTGGATTACTGCTTTTTTAAATGTTGTTTTTTTAAGTGTAGATGGTATGAAGCATTTGAGAGGACATGAAGACATGATACCCATAGTGGATTGTTTTCTATAGATTCCTCATGTTTCCTACCGGAGGATAAGGAGCCTTATGTTCTACCAATTTATTGTGAGTAGGTATTTCTTTAACTCAAACAAGAAGTGGTAGTGATCATTAATCTATTAATTCATAGTTTATTGCGAATATATACATGTGTTTATTAATCAATAAAATTGTTATACCATACGTCTAATTATGTATGTCGTTCATGTGCAGGTATTTATCTATGAAGATATTTTGGACCCGAAATGGATATTTGTCATACATTATGATCCAAGATTAAGGCATGTATCTGACGATGCATTAGTGGATACTGATCAAAACAATGATGGCCAACAAAATGAGAGAGGGATTAGAGAACATCAAAGAAATTGACATCCATGATGATATTGAAGATGGTTATGTTCAAGAACAAGAAGACAATAATCTATACTTGGATGATGTTATTAAAGACAACAATATGGATGGTATACAAAATGATGATCCAAATACATCTGGTAACAATATAGATGGTCTACAGTCAGATTTCAATGATGATGAAGATGATGGAGGTCAAGATGAGGATTATGATAATATTAAATACTTGAAAGAACATATGAACATTGACAATGATACACTGGATGACATTGTAGCAGACAATAAAGTTAATGACCAAGACTTATAAATTTTTAGAATTATTTGCAATCCATATTTAAAAAAGGATGATTAAATTGTTGGCAATAATGTTAATTAAATGGATTGTTCAATTGTTGACAAATTACCTATTGCAATATCCTTAAATTGTTCAATCTTTGGTATAAATTGTTGGCAATAATATTAATTAAATGGATTGATTGATGTTCTTCATAACTTGTTAATGGATAATCCTTATGTGATGGAAGTATTAAGTGATATAGGTCAAAGGATAAGCTCATCAAGTTCCTTAAATAGTGGGTGTTACCTTGTTTCACCAATGACAATTTACTTTCAAGTTTGTTGGTGACTTCAGAACAGATCAAGGAGATTATGTAATTTTGTCAATTAAATCATCCACTTCACTTAACCCAATCTGGCATATGATTTGGATTAATGTTTTATATAAATCTTTAAACCCTGCTCCTAAAATAGAAAAACAAATTTTGATTTTGAAAATATATACAAGGGAATGATTTTCAAAAGAGAAAGACTGGTGCTTGCCACATGAGGAATTTGTTTATCTTTAATTATTTTTCATATATATCCTTAATTGTATCTATGCCATATTATCTTGTGATAAGTACTTGAGTAAGACCATCAATGAAATATGAAGTGGACATATTATCATCTATATTGGCTAATTGATTGCACAAATATTTCAATTTATCAATGATCCCATGTTTCTATTCATTTTCAACACTTTTAATAAAGACATCATGATCATAATATTCTTCTTCATCATTAGAATGCAACATGTGATCATCATAGGAAGTAGGAGAAAGAGGTAGTCATGTTTGCAAGGTGAGGGTTTGACCTAGTACTTTGTTGAAGGGGACATAAGGATCATAGATGTTTCTTAGGAATGCAAAATTAAAGGCATTGGGTTGTTTCCAACAAATGCAACCACAAAAATCTCAAAATAAAAAATCAATCTTTTTTTATCCTAAACATAGGCATGGAAATTGCGAGTTCAAAAAAATGTAGGTAAATAAATCATACCCTATAATAGAAGATTTAAGTCCAATCCTAGATTTAATTAAACTTTAAAGTACAAGGAGTTGAGAGTAGAATAAAATATTGAGATATTAAGTAATTAAGATAGAGAAATGAAATAGTTGAGAAGACATACAAAACTTATTCGATCTTTTTAGCATGATGTCAAATGTGAAGTGTGTGATTAACCATTGCATTATGAAAAAGAATGAAAACTAGGATTTTCTACTAGAATAATGATCATGAGATTGTGGGAGTGATTAACTAATTTTTTGCATTCCTTCTTTACTTGTCCTCTTTTTCCATATTTCCAAAACTTTACTCTTATCTTCCTAGGTATTCTAGATTTTCCTCTTGACTTGGATTGATATTTATACCATTCCCCTTTAGATCCACTTTTGTGGAACATGCAAGACATCCTTATAACCTTCATCATTGAACTTTCTCCTCATATCTCCATTGAGCATTGTAACAATAAAGGATTCCATAGTCACCTTTACAACACTACCATTTATAACAAGCATTATGTTCTCCTAATTTTTGGGTAAAGAAAAAAGTGAGAAGATACATTTGTCTTCCTCATCAAGTTTAACATTTATTGAACCTATTTGACTCAAAATCATATTAAAGGTGTCAAAATATTCTACAGTAGAATATCCTTCCTTCATTTTTTAATAATATAAACATCTTTTAAGATATAACTTATTACTTTATAATTTTAGTTTGATAAATATCAACTATCCTCTTTTGTAATGTGAATGTAGGGGTCTCTTTTGATTTGAATAACAAAGAAAAAGTAAATTGGAGACAACCAGATAAATTATTAGCAATCCAATTCAACAAACAAATGATAACCAAAAGTTGACCACCAAAGAATAGCAACTTTTATATTGATTAAATTCTTCAAAGTACAGGCAGTGCAATGTCTCTGTCAAAAAATCAAAATCCCAGATATATTCCACGACATAAGGTCTTGGTTTCCTTTTATAAAGGAAGCAACAAGCTTCAAACCTTTCACATTCAAAATGGCTCTTTGTATTCCTAACCCTTGATATTACAATATTTGTCTTTTATAAGTCCAATTTAGATTTTCAAATATATTTGAATACATTTTGAAAACATGAAGAAAACATAAAGAGACAAAAAGAGAGTGTTCAAGATGTGGTGGTGCTATTTAATGCCATCATATGACTCATTGCTCTTCTACACCTCAACCCGTGCTGCTGATGATTCATCTCTAAGATATTTCTCTTCCCATTTATATATTGTAAAATCACCAGGCCATTGGTAAGCCTGAATCTGAAGCAAGTTCTCCTGGTGATCTTTCCATCTATTATCAAGCAAAGCTCTGACATCCATCACAAATTTTGCATACCCAGCATCCAATGCAATCACTCGGTCCAATATCATGTTGAAACTAAAAATGCTGACATCTCCATCCTCCTTCAACAAATCCATAACTTGGAATATTGTTTGGCCGAATTCCATCTTCCATGTGTCAAGACTTTTAATTTTCTTTTCTTCTATTAGTATGAAAGGAATAAATTTATGCTTGAATGTAGTAAAAGATTCAACCTTTTCTTGCATCTTCTGGCTTTCCCCATTCACATACTAGTATTCATCAACGATCATTTTGACTATTTTCTTAGTGGGCTTCAAAGCTATAGGGGCATCAAGATTCCTTTGCACTACTAAACACATCGTAACCAAATTGTGATGATAGGGTTGCCATTTTTTAAACAACAAATCCAAAACATAAAAGTTTATCTTCAATTGCTCAATGGCTTGAGATAAAGAAGAGTAGCAATCATGCACACTCCCAAGCTTATCCACAACCAATTTTACTCTATGCTCCAAAATTTTCTCAAAAATTTCAAAAACTTTCATCTTTGCCTCATTCTTTGTCATTTCATTTTGCTTATTCAAACTTTCAATTTCCTTTTCAAATTTCAATCTTGTTGCATTAAATTCTTCAATAGACATTGTGACATCACTGGCTATTTGTGGCACAGGGGGCTGATAGTGTACAATGGCTTGACCTTGACAAGAATTCATAGCTTGCAATTGTTTCTTTAATTTCACATTTTCAAAATACAATTTGTTTACTTCATCATTCATTACTTTCTGAGTTTGCTCATAATTTGTTAGCCTTTGTTTTAACCTCTTCACAACAACATGAGTAAACATTGTTGGATTTAAGGCATACAACTGAGAGGGGGGGGTGAATCAGTTGTATAAAACTTCTTGTTCTTTCAAACACTTGATTCTTCGTTGTTAGTTAACAGCATATCAATTAATCATCCATGAAGCATAATACATAAACACAAGAGCAGATAAACATCAACACATTGAACACCAAGATTTTGACGTGGAAAACCCGGTTAAGGGAAAAACCACGGGGTGATTAACCCAAGGATTATTCTCTGTTAGAAGAATAAGAAAAAGAATGGCACTTGCCAATTAGGGCTCACTGCCCGAGCACACTGCTCACAAAGAGGCCCACTGCCTACAAGGAGACACACTGTCTACAAAGTGATAAGAATCACAATCTTGAACTAGAGAATGACATCTCTACCATGTCCGGATCAGTTCCATTAAAGCCCAAAAGCCTCTGCTCTTCCTTTCGCACTTCTCTTCACTATGCCACACTCATCCACACAATCCACACTTCGAAATGAACTCACAAACCATTATTTATACAAGACATTGACTTAGGAACAAACATCTAAGTCGGCAAACAACCATAAGAGTATCCGCAAGATGAATAACACATCCGGTCGGCCACCACAAGAACATTCGCAGGATGAACAACTCATCCAGTCGGCTAAACAGAGCAAGAACTTCATCCGGAAGAATATCTTCAATTCCGGGCTCTACTATCAATGCGGACCAACAACACAACCTCAACATGATCCAAGAACCTTCACAAGCCTGCCTGAATGACCAGGTACGTCCACATTTCCTTTACTTACTGAAATCTCTTATCCTCCTTATCCGGAACTTCAAGAACACTGTCTGTCGCCACTGTCATAATGCAGGAGGTACTTCCGGACCTCCAAATTATACACAACTCGAGATGGCACATCACAAGTACATCCCAAAGACTCCTTCCAATCCACAGATTAGGATTATATAGTTCCAGACCTCACCGGACCTTTCTGTGATCCTCTGTCACCTCTGAATACTTGCCGGAACCGGTTCTACACCGACAGCCACAACTCCTTCAGATCTTCATGCGGACCTCTGAAATCTTAACTGAAGCATCTCAAGACTCATATCTACAAACCCTTTAATCCGCATCCTCCGGTTCGCATCCTATATAGTACATTTGCCTTCTTCTCATCACTGTTCTTTACTGTTCCTGACTGAGGCTAATTTTCTCAATATCCTCAGCACACAGCTCATCAAATCCTTCTTGTCAATGCAATATGAGTATGTTGACATCAATGACAACACTGGTTCACCTTATACTTGCAACAAACATAGCAGTATGAACATTGAGAGTAGTTGCTTCTATTGCTGATGTATCTTGTAAAGTCTTTACCACAGCTGTACCCCTCATTTGTTTAACAATATCAAGCAATCTTGGTTTTCTTGTATTCTTCTGAGTAGTCCAGATTGCAAGGGTCTATGTCTTTGGATTAAAACCACATCCACTTATGCCATCTTCGTAATCAAATTCTGAAATAAGTTGCAAATCATCCTGACTTCTAACTTGGTCAAGTAAAAATACCCTTTTTAATTCAAGGCTAGGGATGATGAGCATATTACTTTTCAATACCATTTGTCTTACCTCCTCTGGACTCACATCAATTTCATCTACTTTTAATTCTTTGAAAGTTTGTGTAATGATTTGATCATGTTGTGTTTCATCAGCACCCATTTTATTTATTGCAACTTTTTCATTATATTCTTTCATTTTCATTTTCAGCCAGATGTCCTTCTGTTTACTGCAAATGTTATGAATGACCATCACAGGATGGCGGGGGTGAAAACCAATTACATTCTCCTCTTTCCACTCTACCGCAGGCCTCAGTTGAAACCGTTGTGGGGACATGGTAAGTGTTATTACTACAATGCTGCCGATTACTTTTCAAACCTCTACGGGACCGCAGGAAGAGACTAACACCGCCGAGCATGAGATGAACACCGCCAAGCCCCAAGCATCAGATGAAATATCCACGGGGTAGTGGTAGCTTCTTCATATCAACTGCTTCCTACCGCCAAGCTGCAAACTATTCTTTTATGCTCTGTGGGAATGTGGTATGTGCCATATTTCATTCCTCTTGTTCCCACATAACCGCAAAAGATAATCAATTAACCTAAATGGGACAACGGTAATAAACAAAAACACTCATATAATAAAAAATAGTCAAGATTGTTTCACAAGGCTATGATATATATGTATTTGTGTAGTTGTGGGGGAATGTTGGGGGTGATTGATTTAATTAAATATATGTGGATTTATTTAATTCAGGATGAGACTTTAGAGGAAGGGTTAATATTTAATTAATGTTAGAAGAACAGTTAGATTTATTAATTAAATAGCATGACTTATTAAACTGATATTAGGAGGAATGATCAAAGTGGTTAATGAAATAAATATGATTTATTTAATTAACATTGTAAGAGGAGATGTGGGATAGATCTGGTGTGATGTTAGGCCATGGTAAGATTTAGGTGTCTACATTTCTAACAGTGCATTAGTTTTTATGTCGATGAATAATGATCACAATTTATCTTTGGTAATTTTTTCCTTCACCATATCATGAGACAATTTTGAGGAACAAAATTGATGACAAATTTCTCTATGGGTTTCCTATGTATTTATTTTCCTTCACTATTAAGATAGATTGAATTAGGAATAGGAGAGCATCAAACAAGGATAAAATTAATGAGTGCAATCATGATTATGTTATTGGATTTCAAACTTTGTCAACAAAGTTACACTATCAAATTCCTAATGATGATTTTGATACACTATCAAATTCTTAAGTCGAATTCACTTAAATATCAATCTCATCCTTCAAATTTTCAATAGGAAAATTCAATTTTCAAAAGGGTGAAAATAAGCAAGAAAATCAACAAAATGCTCACCATGTTGTTAATTTACAGTCAACTTCATATGTTATTTCATCTAATTCCCAAGTGAACTAGTGAGAGACAATCCTATATTATCTATTAATGTAATTAATAAGATCATAGAATACATAAAGGAAAATAGATATGTAAACCAAAACACATTCAAATATAGAAGGGTTCTAACATATAAGTCACTTCTATTCAAAATGAACAAAGCAAATGTACACAGAGGCAAGATGAAAATTTGTTATATACGCCTCGCTTTTACTCTACAAAATGTACAAAGTAAGCATTTGTTCAAGAATACCATCAGTAATTCTACATGTAGATGTTGACAAATATCCAACATATTGTATGGTGCATTTCTTATATGGATGGGATGAGAACAAATGTACTCAAACTTGTATGGTCATGCCAACTAGTAGATCATTGTAGCATATTGTGGTGTACATGGACATCATGACCATGTGTCAGATTCATACAGTGACAATTATATGATCATGTTTTGCAGTACAAATGTCATTAAGTGGCACACGTGTATGGAAGCGTAACATGTTGTTGTTGATGTTCCATGTGTCTAACTAGCCACCAACATGTGTAGCAATGTGTATAGCCACATTATCTAGATCAACCTTGAAGCTCTATAAACCCCAAATAATACCCCTAATAACCCTAAACCTTAACCTCTAACCCCTAAACCATAAACCCTAAATAATGCCCCTTATAAGCCCTAACCTGGCCCTGAGCCACCATAAACCCTAAACCCTAAAAAGCACTAAACCCAAGCAACCCTAAACCTCTATCTCCCTATCTCCCTATCTAGCCCTATCTCTATCATTCCTCTATTTGTAAACATCTCTCCCTATGTCTCTAGCCATGTCCCTCACTCTCTATATCTCCCTATTTTTCCTCTCTCTCTAAACACTAAACCCTAAACCTCTAAACCTTAACCCCTGAACCATAAACCCTAAAGTACCCTAAATAATGCCCCTAAACCATAAACCCTAAACCCTAGTAAACTCTAAACCCTAAACTTGAGCAATGCCAAACTCATAAATGCTAAATAATGCCCCTAAACCCTGACTGCTAACCCCAAGCAACTCTCTATCTATGTCTCTCTCTCTCTGACCTATATATTATCTACCAGCTCCTAGCTAGTTAAATCCTTTAGCTATCTTTCCTAGTTTTCCTTTTCCTTTCCAATTTCCCTTTAGATCCCACCAATTTTTCCCTATTTTACTATTTTCCACCTCTCCTCTCATCATTCTATCTTCCCACCCAATGAACTTTAGTTTTATCATCTTGTTTCCATTTCATCTAGCTACCAATTTATATCCTCATCCCTCTTTTCATGTCCTAGTTTTCTTGTTTCCATTTGCTTTGTTTATAAGGGAGACGAATAGAGACAAAGACGAAGAAAGAGAGAGAGAGTCCTATAAGTTTTCCATGCTTGTTCATTAATGATATATATAGGAATGATAGGGGCCAAGAGAGGCAAGAGATAGAGAGATAGGGAGAGATAGATGGGTAGAGAGAGATAGAGAGGGGACAGATCATAGGGAGAGATAGAGGAGACAGAGGGGAGAGATAGGGAGATAGAGAGTGATCACTAGAGAGATGTCTAGAGAGATAGGGAGATAGAGGGAAAGGCAAGAGATAGGGAGAGATAGATAGGTACGTAGAGTCGAGAGAGAGGAGATAGATTGGGAGAGATAGAGATCATAGTCGAGCGAGAGATAGGGAGATAGAGAGTGAGTGAGATGTCTAGAGAGATAGGAACAAAGATTGAGAGGTAGAAGGATGATAGCTAGAGAGAGGGAGATAAGGGAGAGATTATAGGGAGATAGAGGTTTAGGGTTGTCTTGGTTCTAAAAAATGCAGGCTTCAGGCCACAAGAGGTTGCTAATCTCTTGATACATTTTTGCTCAACAAGACAGGGTTTGTGTGATAGGACCCCCTTCTCTTTTGGTTCTGCCAGACCTAGGTGGGTATACCTATGTAAATGAGGCAGACTTAACCGTGTGTTTCCTAATCTAGAAATCTATCCACAATGGCAATTAGAAATGGAAAGATATAGTTCTAATTTGGTATAAATTGTATAAGCAATATTGGTGCAGGAGCACCAAGGGCTCAATGCAGCCCTATACATAGCAGCATGTTGTTTTGTTTTGAAGCTTTTTAGTTTTTTTCAATAAAGCCTTGGTGGGAAGTGTTTCCCTTTTCATCGGCCTAGGTCATGGAGCAGTCCCACCAATAAAACAATATATCAGCAATATCCATTGGTGAGAGAAGCATTATCGGCCGAAGGAGTAAATGTTATGCTGAAGATGGAAGTCTTACTGACGGTGAAGTGGTGTTAAGCATATCGGCGAAAGTATCATCATCGGAGGAAATGAAATCGGTTGACTCGATGGTGAAAGTCTCACCGATGTTTGCCTTGACCTAAGGCATCAGGTTGAGAGGGAGTATCAGCGAAAGATGCAAGGTGTTCGCCGACGGACGGAGTCTTGCCGATGGAGTATTTCGGGAGGACGATAGTAAAGTCTTGCCGATGAGGGAAGCCAAAGCCTAGCATTGGATGATAGTCATCGATGTGACCAAGCATATCGGAAGAAGGGAATAATGTGTGGCCAATAATACATGCTTTGCCGATGGAGGTCAAATGGAGTCAAAGGCGATATCGGCCAAACTAATAGTATTGGCCAATGAAGATTTAGACTTGCCAACAGGGTAGGGTCTTGCTGATAGGAAAGCATATGTTTGTTTTGGTGAGAAATCTAAATTATCTTGCCGATATTGGTGAAAAAGGTGTCGAGGACACGTCGGTATGAGACTGGTCCATGGTAAGACGTATGAAAGGCTTTCCGATGATAGTTATCTTGCCGATAGCACAGAGTTGAACTAGGGTAGTTGGAATACGAACCGGTTTGGGAACTAAACCGTCCTATAATGGACATGAGATAATCTATATGATGTAGCATTCTTTCTGTAAGGGGTTCCAGGAGAAAAGATTTTGGGGTTGAGAAGCATTTTGATGTAAGAAACAATTTTGAATAAAAATCCAACTCATCAGTTCGACCAATTTGTGTATTCTTGTACAGTTTTTAGTTTGTTATTCTGAGGTAGAGTAGTCATTTCCTTTTCTAAAATTTTGTTATCTTTTGCAAACCATGACTCTGTATTGATGTTTCTCAAGTTCCTCTGTACAGTATGGAGGCCATCATGCAGAGTCATGTTTTTTGTTTGTTTTTCTTTTGTGGGGTGGTCAGATTGTCGACTAGAGGCAATGCATGCTTGTTCTAGGCGAGCTCAGTAAGGAGTCCGGCTAGATAGACAAGTAGGAGAATAGACTTGCAGAGGTGGAAAATAGAGAGGAAGAAAGTGAGCACCAAGCAGTCAAGACCCTTGAACAGAGAGAGAAAGGTGGACAACGGGCTCAGAAAAGTTATGTGCCATTGAGGTAGTATCTTGGAAGCAGTGAGGATAAGGTATGTGTCCCACACCAAGTAGAGTGATAGAATTTTCCATCTCTGCAAAGAGTTGAGGAATTTAGCTAACATTTTTGTGTAGAAAGATGTCATGAGCACTTGAATTGGTAGAGAGGCTAGAGTTGTCCAGAGTCTTGAATTGATTCAAGATAGGTAGAATTGACATTCTAGAGTCCCTCCCTATCAAATTGGTATCAGAGCAGTAAGATTTGGGTTATTCCTAGATTGGAATAGAGAAGTTGTATGTCATCAACTAGTGAATCTATGAATTCAGTAAAGACGATGGTGACTAATGCAGAGTTAGAAAAGAAGGTTGAGGATCAAGAAGAGGAGAATAGACTCCTATAGGAAAGATTAGCAGCAATGGAAAGTAGACTGGGTATAATGATGGAGAAGATTGAAGAAGTCAGGCAAAAAGTAAACAAGGAAAAAGGTGTGTCTATAGAAGATGAAGAGCCCACACCTGATCCTAAGTTGGAAGAAGAACCATTCTTGAAAGCTTTGAAAGCAATGAGTGGTAAAACATTGGAAGGAGTACCACTTTTCAGTGGGAAAATAGACCCAGATTTGGTCATGGAGTGGATAGAAGGACTTGAAAATCACTTTGAATGTGATGGTGTAAGCGAGGCACAGAAAGTAAAGGTGGCCAAATCCAGACTCAGGGGAGCTACCTTAACCTAGTGGAAATTTGTGTAGACTGATAGAGCAAAAGAAGATAAGAAGCCCATAGCTACTTGGAAGGGAATGGTAGCTAAAATCAAAGAAGCATATATGCCAGAAGATTATGAAATACAGCTGCACAGGAAGAGATAGAATCTGAGACCGAAGGAATTAGATGTCAGTGCATACACTGAAGAATTCCAAAAGCTATGCTTAAGGTCCAAAGTGATGGAGGATGAAAACATAAAGGTAGCAAGGTACCTTAACGGTCTGAAGTGGAATATACAAGAAGAAATTAGTTTGTTGTGTCCTACAACAGTGCACAAATGCTATCAGCTGGCACTAAAAGTGGAGGAAAAGAACAAGAGGAAACAAGACTCAAATAGTAGAGGAAGAGGAAGAGGCAGAGATAATAGAGGACACAGAGGAAGTTTTGGTGGAAGGAATGCTGACAATAGATCCCAAGTAGAATCAAAACTGACAGAGCAGAGTGGGGAGTCGAGTGGTAGAGGAAACCACAGAGGAAGAGGATCTAATAGAGGAAGGTCAGGAGGATCAGGCAGAGGATCCTATTTCACCACCATGAAGTGTTACAACTGTGGTAATCTAGGTCATCCAGCGTATAGGTGTCCAGAAAAGGCCACATCCTCTTCTCAAGGAGGTGATAAGAGAAATCACTATGTCCAAGATAATGCATCCAGCAGCCAGTCACCTGAGGTCAGTCTGAACTCAGAAGATGGAGAGAACCTGATGATAAGGAGAACCTTGATGAAGGAACCAGTAAAGTCTGAACCAAGCCAGAGGAGAGCACTATTTAGAATCAAATGCAAGATTTTGAATAAGGTATGTAAAATTATCATTGACTCAAGATCTACTGATAATATTATTTCTAATGAGGCGGTTAAGAAACTAAATTTGAAAAGAATAACTCATGCAAACCCATATAGAGTCACATGGTTGAATAAGGGTCAACATGTGGTAGTGAATGAACAAAGTTGGGTAGAGTTTAGTATAGGTGGCTATAAGGATAAGGTATTATGTGATATACTACCCATGGATGCATGCCATCTCTTATTGGGCAGACCATGGCAGTATGACCGAAAGGCAATACATGATGGTGAGAAGAATGCCTATTATTTTTAGAAGGATGGTGTCACCTATAAGATTCAGTCATTGGAGGATGAGGATGCAGTTCAGACAAAGAGACCCAATATCTTGGTTGTGAGTGGAAAAGAGTTTTTGAATACTCTTAAGGAGGATGGTATTGGTTATGCCATCATAGAAAAACCAAAAGAAGAACAACAGGATGAGAAGACAGTGATTCTCAAGGAGATGTAGCCTATACTGGAGAAGTATAAGGACATAATCAGTGATGGTACACCAGCCACATTGCCTCCACAGAGAGCAATAAGCCATCAGATAGATCTGATTCCAGGAGCATCTTTGCCAAACAAGGCTCCTTACAAGATGACTCTAGACCAGCACAAAGAAATTGCCAGACAAGTGCAAGAGCTACTCGATCAGGGATTGATCAGGAAGAGTATTAGTCCTTGTGCAGTAACCACGGTGTTGGCACTGAAGAAAGGAGGATCATGGAGATTATTCACAGATGCTAGAGCCATAAACAAAATAACTATAATGTATAGATTTCCAATTCCAAGAATTGAAGATCTCATGGACTGTATTGGAAAAGCAAAGTACTTTACTAAGATAGACCTGAAGAGTGGTTACCACCAAATAAGAATCAAGGAAGGTGATGAGTGGAAGACAGCCTTCAAGACCATAGAAGGACTGTATGAATGGCTTGTTATGCCATTTGGTCTATCAAATGCACCCAGCACCTTTATGAGACTCATGAATGAAGTCCTAAAGGATTATATTAGTAAATTTGTAGTTGTTTTTCTAGATGATATTCTAATTTTTAGTCAAACCAAGGAAGAACATCTAGAACATGTAAATACTGTTTTGCAAAAATTACATGATGAACAACTAACCATAAATCTAGAGAAGTGTGAATTCATGAAGCAAGAATTGGTATACCTTGGTTTTGTGGTGTCCCAGGGAGAATTGAAGATGGACAAGTCAAAGGTAGAGGCAATCTTGAGCTGGCCTACTCCCAAAGCAGCCACAGAGGTGAGAAGTTTTCATGGCTTAGCCCAGTTTTACAGAAAGTTTATCAAAAATTTCAGTGGGATATGTGCACCCATGTTGGCTACAATTAAGGGTGGAATGAAAGCAAAATTTAGATGGACACCAGCTACAGATAGAAGTTTTGAACGGTTGAAGAAAGAGGTAGCAACACAACCTGTACTATCACTGCCTAGTTTTGATAAGCTATTTACTATTGAATGTGATGCAAGTAACATAGCTGTAGGAGCAGTGTTAAATCAGGAGGACAGACCTGTAGCCTTTTTCAGTGAGAGGCTAAATGAAGCAAAGAGTAAGTACTCTTCGTATGACTTAGAGTTGTATGCTCTAGTCCAAGCACTTAGCAAGTGGAGACATTATCTCCTACCTAAGGAATTTGTTGTCTACATAGATAACCAAGCCCTAAGTTTTCTGAACTCACAGGATAAGTTGAGCAGTAGACATATCAAGTGGATGGAGTACCTGCAATCCTACACTTTTATAATTAAGCATAAGAAGGGGCAGCTCAACAAAGTTGCAGATGCTTTGAGCAGGAGGTTTCTCACAGTGCAGGAAGTGCAGTTGAAGAGCATTGGAGTTGAAGACTTCAAGGATCTCTATAGAGATGATGAAGACTTTGCTGAGGCATACAAGGTATGTCAAGATTTTGAGAATCACTTTCACAGTGAGTTTGTAGATTTCACCTTACAGCAGGGATTACTATTCAAAGGTGGACAATTATGTGTGCCAAGGGGATCTATGAGAGAAAATCTTATACAGGAGAAGCACAATGGCAGTCTGAGTGGCCATTTTGGTCTGAACAAAAAACTGGAGCTAGTCCAAAGGTTCTATTATTGGCCGAGGATGCACAGAGACATCAGAAGGTATGTAGAGCAGTGTATCATATGTCAGAAGGCCAAGGGAACCACTTCAAATGCAGGACTGTACCAACCCTTGCCCATTCCTTCCAGGCCATGGGAATGTGTAAGTATGGATTTTGTAGTTAGTTTACCTAAGACTAAGACTAGTTATGATAGCATATATGTAGTTGTGGACAGGTTTAGCAAGATGAGTCATTTCATTCCTTATAAAGTGACTCATGATGCCAGTCATATAGCACACTTGTTTTTTAGAGAAGTGATAAGGATTCATGGACTTCCAGCAAGCATTGTGTCTGACAGAGATGCTAAGTTCATGGGGCATTTCTGGAAAACTTTGTGGCAGAGATTAGGGACAAATTTATCTTTCAGCTCAGCATACCATCCACAAACAGATGGTCAAATAGAGGTGGTAAACAAGACACTGGGTAACCTATTAAGATGTATAACCAAGGAATATGGGCAGAGCTAGGATCAATTCATTCATTAGGTAGAATTTGCCTATAATGGTAGTGTGAATAGGACTACTGGTAAGAGTCCATTCGAAATAGTCTATGGAATGCACCCCAAAGGTGTACGTGAGCTCAGGAATATGGGAAACATAGAGAACAAAAGTGGTCATGCGGAGGATTTTGCACAATCCATGAAAGAAGTACATGAACAGGTGAAGAAAACATTGACAGAAAACACACAGAAGATCAAGGGCAAAGTAGATGCCCATAGGAAGGACATCTAGTTTGAAGTTGGTGATCTCATTATGGTGCACATGAACAAAGCTAAACTACATAAGGGAATGCCAACCAAACTACAAATGCAAAGAATTGGTCCTTGCAGAATCTTGAACAAGTATGGTAACAATGCATACATGATTGAATTGCCAGAAGACCTGGCAATCTCACCAGTATTTAATGTTCAAGACCTGGTGCAATACCGGGGTCCTTAGTCAGCAGCAAATGGATCCATTTCAGAGAAGGAACAGACAGTCAAAGATGTGACTTTGCCACTAAAACCCAAACTACAGGCAGAGAGAATACTGGATTCAAGAGTACAGAAGCAAACCAAACATGGTGTCTACATGGAGCATTTGGTCAAATGGAAGCAGTTGCCTGAAGCAGAAGCTACCTGGGTTGCAGAATCAGAATTCAAAAAGAGGGGCATTAATTTTGCCTCATTATCATCGGAGGTGACATAGCTTCTTTCCGCATAGGGGGAGTATGGTGCAAGAGCACCAAGGGCTCAATGCAGCCCTATACATAGCAGCATGTTGTTTTGTTTTGAAGCTTTTTAGTTTTTTTCAATAAAGCCTTGGCGGGAAGTGTTTCCCTTTTCATCGGCCTAGGTCATGGAGCAGTCCCACCGATAAAACAATATATCGGCAATATCCATCGGTGAGAGAAGCATTATCGGCCGAAGGAGTAAATGTTATGCCAAAGATGGAAGTCTTACCAACGGTGAAGTGGTGTTAAGCATATCGGCAAAAGTATCATCATCGAAGGAAATGAAATCACTTGACCCGACGGTGAAAGTCTCACCGATGTTTGCCTTGACCTAAGGCATCGGGTTGAGAGGGAGTATCGGCGGAAGATACAAGGTGTTCGCTGACGGACGGAGTCTTGCCGATGGAGTATTTCAGGAGGACGATAGTAAATTCTTGCCGATGAGCGAAGCCAAAGCCTAGCGTTGGATGATAGTCATCGATGTGACCAAGCATATCAGAAGAAGGGAATAATGTGTGGCTGATAATACATGCTTTGCCGATGGAGGTCAAACGGAGTCAAAGGTGATATCGGCCAAACTAATACTATTAGCCAATGAAGATTTAGACTTGCCGACATGGTAGGGTCTTGCCGATAGGAAAGCATATGTTTGTTTCGGTGAGACATCTAAATTATCTTGCCGATATTGGCGAAAAAGGTGTCGGGGACACATCGGTATGAGACTGGTCCGTAGTAAGACGTATGAAAGGCTTTCCGATGACAGTTATCTTGCCGATAGCATAGAGTTGAACCGGGGCAGTTGGAATATGAACCGGTTTGGGAACTAAACCGTCCTGTAATAGACATGAGATAATCTATATGATGTAGCATTCTTTCTGTAAGGGGTTCCAGGAGAAAAGATTTTGGGGTTGAGAAGCATTTTGATGTAAGAAACAGTTTTGAATAAAAATCCAACTCATTAGTTTGACCAATTTGTGTATTCTTGTACAGTTTTCAGTTTGTTATTCTGAGGTAGAGTAGTGATTTCTTTTTCTGAAATTTTGTTTTCTTTTGCAAACCATGACTCTGTATTGATGTTCCTCAAGTTCCTCTGTACAGTATGGAGGCCATCAAGTAGAGTCATGTTTTTTGTTTGTTTTTCTTTTGTGGGGTGGTCAGATTGTCGACTAGAGGCAATGCATGCTTGTTCTAGGTGAGCTTAGTAAGGAGTTTGGCTAGATAGACAAGTAGGAGAATAGACTTGCAGAGGTGGAAAACAGAGAGGAAGAAAGTGAGCACCAAGCAGTCAAGACCCTTGAACAGAGAGAGAAGGGTGGACAATGGGCTTAGAAAAGTTATGTGCCATTGAGACAGTATCTTGGCAGCAGTGAGGATAAGGTATGTGTCCCACACCAAGTAGAGTGATAGAATTTTCCATCTCTGCAAAGAGTTGAGGAATTTAGCTGACATTTTTGTGTAGAAAGATGCCATGAGCACTTGAATTGGTAGAGAGGCTAGAGTTGTCCAGAGTCTTGAATTGATTCAAGATAGGTAGAATTGACATTCGAGAGTCCCTCCCTATCAAATATCAAGGTAAATCCTATGTTTAATTGATAGAAAGTTTTAAGTAAATGAAATGGGTGAGACCAGTGCCTTGTTGGGTAAATGGAGTCAAATGAAAATCTAAGATGAGTGGCTTATATTTGGTAGTAATTCTAACTATTTGGCACACTAATATTGGTTAATAACTTGTATAAATGTGCAAGGAAATAATTGACAAACTCTTCTTAATAATCCAATTGACACAACCAGGTTACTTGTAATTTATCAAAAGGATTTTTAATCCCTACTTGAAGGAACCAATTGAATAAATCAAACAAGAACAGTAGACATGATATCAACTTGGAGACAAAATGCCAACCCTAATTATGTGGTTCTTCTTACTGATCCAATTAATACTCCTAGATTATTGTGATTGACTAGAAGGATTTAATTCCTTTGAGGAAACAATTAATCATATCACACAAATACAACAAATGTGCATTGATAAACTAAGTATATACCTGATATATCAATTTTAATAATAAGGAAGCACTAAAATAGAGACAACTAAATAATTGAATAACTTCAACAAACAATTGATACTAATATGGTGCCACAGAATCAGAGATTTTCCATTAACTTCTTCAAAATTATGCTTGCAATATGGTCTTTGAGTTTGTAAATATTATAGAACTTTTCTACTATCTACCACTACTCCCTTCTCCTCTCCTCCCTTTTTATCAGGTCTTGGTCTCTCTTTTTATAGGAGAGGCAAACAAGATTCAGACCCGTCACAAAAAAAAAGACATAATTGTTCATAACTATTAAGAAAACACTTTTAAACTAACAAGATTTAGAAAATATTTTTAATTAGAAAGACCAATCTGTTATTCACCATATAGAAACCTGTGACCAATCAAGGCCTGAGAAAGGCATTCTATTTTCTAATGTGGTATCTCCTCTTCACATTCAATCCTCTTCAGAACCCAAATATTTTTCCTGCCATTCACTTATTTTCAGATCACTAGGCCACTTAAATTCCTGTACGGCTGCAAAGCTTACAAGATGGGTTTTCCATCTGTTGTCCAAGAGGTTCATGATGTCCACCACAAACTTTGTGTATCCATTGTCCAACATGATAATTCCATCGAGCAGAGTATGGAACTCAGTGAGTTTAATTTCTCCATCATTCAGTACATGTGCCAAACATTTAGGAATCATTTGATCAAACTCTTCTCTCCATTCATCTACACCCTTCAATTGGTTATCATCTTTGAGGATTGATGGGCTGAAACAACATTTGATGGAGTCAAATGTACTCCTCTTACCTTCCACTTTCTTTTTTGTATCTACCAAATACTGATACTCCTTAATTATGTTTTTCACCATTTCTTGTGTAGGCTTGAGCCTTGATGGGGCATCTAGATCTCTCTATGTGGCTTGGCATAAAATAGTCAGTATGTGGAAGGTAGGTTGCCATCTCTTTTGAATATTTTCAAGAATGGAAGAATTAGTGTTTATCTGTTCCAGAGCTTTGATCAAATTGCTGAATTGTTCATGTACCCCATTTATTTTCTCTTTCAATATATCAACTCTGTGCTTTAATAGCCTGCTCAGGATCTCTATGATGTGATTTTTGACATCTTCCTAATTATACTTTTTCAGCTTATCAATTCCTCTTTCATTTGTTGGATCCAGGGATCCTCTGTATGGACTGGTGGGTGATAGACAATTAATTCATCTCCCCTTACTGTGGTGGCTTGTTGCAACTGTTGTTTCATCTTTTTGTTCTCAATGAACAATTTGTTCACCTCATCATTAGATAGCTTTAACCTTTTCTCATATTCATTAATTTCTTTTCCATGTTTTCTACCACATCTCTAGTGAACATTGCAGAATGCATGGTTATGGTGGCAGCTTCAGTAAGAGTTGTGTCTCTCATAGTTCTAATCATGGCTGACCCCCTCATTTCTTGTACTACATCAAGGAGCTGAGGCTTCCTTGTGTTCTTCTACTTTGTCCATAGGGCAAGTGTTTGGGTAGTAGGGTTATACCCTACTCCTGAGACACCTTCCTCTGAATCAAATTCTGCAACTAACATGGGGTCATCTTGTGCTCTGTTTTGATCTAAAAGAAACATTTTAGACAACTCCATCCTTGGTATAATCAACATATCACTTTTCAACACCATTTCTCTTGCCTCCTGGGGAGTGACATTACTATTATTAATATTCAATTCTGCAAATGTCTGAGCCTGGATCTCAACCTGTTTTGACTCATCAGCTCCTATAAGATTAATCTTCAACTTTTCATCAAATTATTTCATTTTCATTTTGATCCAGAAATCTCTAAACTCATTGTTGTGTATAAAATTATCATCCTCTATGAATCTCAGAGAAGCCACTACCCTCTCATCCTCTTGAATCTCATTAGTTCCCTCCTCTGAAACCCTGACTTTTAGATCATGAGGCTTTTGACTTTTTTGTTGTTTCTCTACCTCTTTCAGTTCAATCAAGGCCAAGATTACTTCTTGTTCGTCATCATCACTTGAATCATATTCTACTAATGGCTCCATCTTCTAGTCTTTGGCCTATGGTTCATGAGTGGGATATGGAGGGGATGGACGTGTAGGTGATGGGGGTGATATCTCAGATGTGGATGTTTCATGTGGTGGTTGGTGGGGTGTGGGCAATGGAATGAGTCCCTCATCTTGGGCCATTTTGTATAATTCATCAAATTTACTCAAAATCATTTGCATTATTTTTACAAGGTTGGGTTCATCTGCAAAAAAGCCTTTGAAGCTTCTATCTTTTTCCTTCTTCTAATTTTCCCACCTCATCATTGTATTCCACCTTTTTCTGGCCTACATTACATAAGCAAAATATACCAAATTCCTTATAAAATCCTCTCCAGAATCAAATTCATGTGAAATAGCCTTCTTTGTCAATAGGGTTCTTCTAATCATATTGATGTGACCTCTGGGTCACATACTCTTTCTCTTCCAAGTTTGAGGGAGTAATTGACCCTTATAAACCTTTGCACTTCTTCGAGCATACCTGACCTAATGGCCAGCTCTTCAAACATAGTCAAGTTAGGCAAAAATGTGCCTTTCCTCTAATTTCTTATCAAGTCATGTTCCATCTAGAGCATCTTCCAAATAAACTTCAGGAAACACACTCTTGTAGGTACAAACTTAGGTAAAACGTGCAGTGCTTGGTTGCACCCATATACTCTAATAATAGTGTGTTGTGGCATAAGGAACCAATCAACATAATTATGAGTATAGCCTTGGTCTAGCCTATACTGTATAGGCCTCATTATCTTCATCAATGACTCAGGCATTCTTGGTGTTGGGTAACCAAGAGCAACAATCAATCTGACAGTAAAATCATCTTGAAACACTATAAAATCACTTTTTGTACAATTGCTATCCCAAATGTAGCACCAGTTTTGCTAGGGAGTCTAACTCATCTTTCTTGTGTACACAATTGCATCCTTGTAGTCCACTTCATTTCATTCTGATACATAATTAAGTGACACAATAAAGAATATTTTCTGAAAGTAATAGGGGCCTTGGCTTCCCTAACTTGTAGTAAACCTTCATGTATTTGTTCTTCAATCATAGATGCAAAATCAAATTCTACATTTGACTCAGAATGTTGAATTATCATAGCCATTCTCATCAACCCTATTTGCATTTACTCCTTTGCATCTATCCCCAAGACTTCACACAACGCATAATAGGTATTCTTGAAATAAACCTGAAATTTAGAAACTTGGAAAGGTTCCATTTTGGAAGAAGAAATAGAGAGCCTTCTGTTATCATCACCCCTCATCATGTGTAAGGGGAGCTCGTCACTTCGATATGTTCTCCTCAACCTCTTATATTCTTTCTCAAGGTTCACTAAGTTCGCCTATGTTACAACTTGTTTATTGAGGTTGAAACATTTGATAATGGTATCTCTATTGATATCCACTAAGCACTCACCATTTGTAAGCCTCATAGTTTTGATTGGGGCATGGTAAATGTGGGCAAGGGCTTTATTCAGCTCAACGTTAATGAAAATGTTGGGAACAATTAATTTGCTAAATCTAGGGCCCATGGGTTTGATGCTGGTTCCTGGTCATTCCTTTTTAGATAAAAGTTGTAATGCCCCGTCATGCAACCCTAGAGAGTTAGGCTAACAAAAGTAAAATTCCAGGAATAATTTTTTTTTTTAAAAGCAAGATAGTGCAAAAACAAAAACCAAATATACCTTAATACACAACATAAAGGAAATTGCTCTTCTAACAACTCTAACGAAACACAACTGCATTAGTGAATAGAAAATTAAAGCCACACAAGTAAAATACATTATACTTCTTCTACAGAAAAGATCAACTTTTACATTAGCAAGATAGATAATATACAAAGTTACAATACAAGATTACAAGACCGATCACGTCAGTTTACAAAAGAATGCATAAGAAAGTATACAACACCACCGAAGGTAGGAAGCAACTGCAACTGGAACACCTCTGCGTAGAACTCGAACCACATCTCCAAAAAGACCAATGGATAGCTCTACCACCCAACCATGTGGAACCCTGAGGTCCACCCCTCCAAGCTAGGAGATAATGACGAGGATTCCACTAAGCCACGAAACAACATCTGGAAATAAAAGAGAGACAACTGACTTGACACAATGACCATATCAACAAAACTGCACAAGACAAGACATCACTCCAGAGGCAGTACCAAGAAACAACAGAACTGCATAAGGAGAGTGTCATCGCATGGTCCTAACATGGGTTACCTAGGCTATCTATCCCTAGAAGCCGGCCCCCATCTATGGTTACCCTGGCAGCCTCTCTCTAGGCACCGGCCCCATAGGGTGACACATGCGGAGCCAACAGATCCTCTCATGGAGACAAGGAGGTCGGCCTTGCCAACCAGGCCTTCTCATCCCATCCTTAGCCTGTGAGAGCACTCAAGGCATGGGTGAGGCATCTGACTTATCTTGTTAAGTATTTTAATACCCCAACCCTCTTGATTAAGTTATTAAGTTTCCACATGCTTACAACTTCCATGGGGTTACCCAGGCGACCTCTCACTAGGCACCAACCCCACCATGAAAGCCACTCCCTTAGCATTCTCAGAACAATCATACATACCACAACATATGGGCACAAAACTCAAATTAGTTCTGATCCACAACTTACGCCACTCACTAGGCCACAACAATAAATCCTTATATTCTCTTCAAAATTGAAGCAATACCATCAAGAACCAAGTACTGTATCCAAGAGACCATTCCCCATTCATTACAAGATATGAAAATCTAGATATCCCATTACATTGACATGCCACTATCTAGACCAAAGATCAAACACCTCCCCTCTGGAGTTAAGTACAACCAAAGATAAAGAAACCATAATCAGACAAGGCCAACACTTCCACCTTGACAACAAGTGGCCATGACATCACACAAGATTCCTACTTCACAACGACCAACATAGACCAAACTCCACCCCAAGGTAACATAATACTCCAATACAAACATATGATATGACCAAGGAGGAGATCGAGCAAAGAGGTTCAATGGACTCCTAAATCAATCAAGAAATCAACTTACACAAGGTTATCACCAATAGCAAACTTCAATCTCTATGTATTAATAAGGCAAGGAAGGTGAACCATAAATCGATCATCCTTATAGGAACAAAAGCCAAGGAAGGCTCATAAAATAATTCCATTAATATAAACAAACACCATTCCTTATTTTCCAAAGTAAAAGTAACTAAAATGAAGAAACTACATATACAATGATATCCATTGATTACGAAGCACGAAAAAGAATATTACAAGCCAAACAACAATAAATACTTAACAAGGTAATTAATGCCCGAAGCACAATGTTGTTACCTCATGAAACAAGAACATCAATACAAATTACTCTAAAATTTCTATCTCTATATTTATTCACTACAATAATGTATCATGAAGATGACTACCCTAAATACACCTTTACTCCCAACAAGTAAGATTACCAAGCAAGACCATATTTGAAGCCAATCTTGACATGACTCTATAAGGAGGGTATAAACCGACGGTCTTAACAATGCTTTTACTTTTATCGAAATGAAATGATTTAACATATACTATACTAATTACATGGACTCCACCTTAGAAATCTGGTATTATAATTCAAACATACAAAGAAAAGCTCTAACTTAAGATATAGCTACTAAAATCAATGTTTCCTAGGCTAGTATGAACAAATTTGCATTTGATGAGTATACTAACTAAATCATAAAACCAACTAGCATCTTCTAAGACAACATTATGCATCTCTAATTTCCTTAAGTGTAACTTACCAACTACCATTTACCAATAACAATTTCAAACAAAGTCACTAAAAAAAGTACATTTTCCCATTAACCTAAATTACCGTCCAACATTAACTGGTTATGATTCCTTTACAAGCAACTAGAAGGACTCCTAACTTAAACACGTAAAACTATACTTCCTGGGGAATGTAAACATTTTACAAGGTTGATCTCACACCATATATCATACTACAAAAATATAATTTCGGAAACAAATA
The DNA here is from genome assembly GCA_027924645.1 of Cunninghamia lanceolata. Lineage (NCBI taxonomy): Eukaryota > Viridiplantae > Streptophyta > Pinopsida > Cupressales > Cupressaceae > Cunninghamia > Cunninghamia lanceolata. The sequence goes on along the minus strand of BSBN01000477.1, from coordinate 2,516,122 downwards.
TTATCCATTGAGTTAAAACATTTATAAAAATACACTCATATCCTTGATAAGTGTAACCTATACATTACAATCCACAAATTCAAATAAAACTTCTATAGGCATCAAGAACTCAATCTATATCATAAATCACCAATGGCATTTCAAATCCAAATGACTACTGAAACCTACAAAATTCCCTAACTTACTACCACATTCCATTTCGAAACAAAACTTAAGATACCCTAAAAGCATGGCACCGAACTAACATTAAAATTCCTAACAACCATATCGATGAGAAAACATTAATTCCTAATATATAACCACTATCAACTATCATTCAAAACATTAAATCTCTAATAAGCAAGATACCATAAGAAATTACCAATTAAGCATATTTGTAAGGAAAGTGTGAGCATTAAATTCATAACGAAAAAGACTCCCTTCGAACCAATATCTACGACGGCTTCCAGTAAAGGTTGCTAGAAAAACCAAGCTTAAACATATATTTTGATTCCACTCAAACTTTCTAATAAAAATATCTATAAGAAAGAATAATTTTGTTCCCTATCCGAGGGAGTTTCCCCCTACGAACATACTAACTAGGACTTCAAGACGTATTGACTTACATTATAATAAAAGAACAGTCGACTAAAACACCAAACCTTACGACTACAATGTTGAACAAGAACGACCAAAAAGGAAAAGCATACTTTTCACTATAAAGACAAACACACTGAAACAAAAATGTGACATACTAGGCAGTCAAACAAACAGGGAAAGAGTGTAAAAAGCATCCGCATGATTTAGAAGGTAATTGAGAGAAGCATGACATAACCAACTCTAGAACGCTGCAATACTATTTTCTTATCCTCAAAAACTGATGCTTACTAAAGCAACTAGACATGCCAGATCCTATGAAGGAAGCTAACTTTAGAAATGCAATTATATGAGGATCCACAATAAGTCAGAAACTTCATTATTCTCCGGTAGGCTCGCACCAGAGGAAGGTATTGAACCAGAAAGAGGGTCTCAAAATGCATGACTCACATCCGGATATCATTCATGAAAGGTTAGCGACAACAAAGGCTATACTTGGTGCGATCAGGTCGACGGACATGAAGGAGGAAGAGTGGCAGCTGAAGATCAAGATTTCATAGCAAAAAGATAGAAAACACAACGACAAGGCATGCAATCTATTTGACAAAAAAAAACCTCAAGGAGATGGAGTGACATGGAGGTGATGCACATCAACAATGAACTGCAAGGATGGCCTTAGAACATCTAAACAAAAACGGCTAGCAGATTTTGCCTCAACAAATGCAATATTGCAAAATGGATTGGTGAACCGGCTTAGGGACTCTCAAGCGAAGCAAATGATGGGTGCAAAGCCATTTCCTCCCTCTTCTCCAGCATCCTCATAGCCAGAGCCTAAGGAAGATGCTGAAAGTGGCAAGAACGTCTGTCCAAACATGGCGTTAGGTAAGTATTAACAAATTTAATAGCTGGTAAGGTTCAGTTTACGCATATGTGAAATGTGGAATCATAACCAAAGCACATGGACTATTTGAAAGAATGCCTCAAAGAGATGACATCTCCTAAAAAGAGTGCAGGGATTTTGGTGAAAGAATTAAGAAGCTTTTACATGAAAGCTCTCGACAGAAGTAAAGCTATTTTCCTGACCTTGGGCCGCACACAGACCCTAACCTACATTGAAAGCTTGCTTGCAGCCTGGGTGCAATGCAGTTTGGCAGATGGAACAAGCTTAAGTGTAGGAGATGGATCACATCCATCAATAGAGGGATTTGAAAATAGGACCACCAATAAGGGTAGATATTCAATGTAGAATTTTTTTGGAAAACCACCATATTACATATATAAGTACCATGTTTGGTGGTTTTAGTGAATAGTTTCATGTCGATTAACCTCAGACAAAAGACAAGTACCAACCAACGAATCTCTATACACAAGTCTCATATACATTTTTCTACATGCTTCAAGATAGGTAATACTTCTAAAGCAAATGAGGAATTACATGGTATCTTTCAACCAACAGGAAGATTTATGATGCAGAAATTGTGAAGAAACTTCCTAGAGGAAGTAATGTTGGAGACACCAAATTTTATCAAGATTTCACAGATAGAATTAAGGTATTGCAAGATGACATGGAAAATGTGAGAAAGGACCCTCTGAGGAATGGAGGAGAATCTACAATAAACTCAGATGAAAAGGACTTATTCAAGCTGCCACTGATTAGGAGCAGTAGCTATTTATTAGAAGAAAAAGGCACATTGATGTGCATAAGGGTTACTCCTTCTTACTGGGCAAACCACTTCTATCTGAGAGGTAAATACGTGAGACAAATATGTAGGAACATTAGGGACAAGGGCTTGATTAAAGCTTAACACTGAGTCATCTGATCCACAAGATTGAAATCACCATGCAAGATTATAGATTAGGGGCACAAGAGTTCAGAAGAGTTATTAAATTTCAATTTACAAAAGCAAGTTCCACACACAGGACATGCTAGATACTCACACAGAATTATGCTGCAATAAAATATAACTTACAGAATACAACATTTGTAAATTCATAGAGGGAGACAAACCACATACCCGAAATTCAGTTCCACCTCAAAAAATCCCTCCAACTCCTGCCCCTCCTTTCTCCGTTCTCTCCAAAAAAATGATTCAACTCATGAAATAGATGCAGACATGCATCCGTTCCCCAACAACCCACTCCTCTGGAAATTTAAAATTTTACTAATAATAGAGATTCCACAAATCAGAGAATTCAAATTCGACAAATCAAGGCATTTATTCTACATATCAAAATTATTCTGTACAAAATATATAATAATGACTACCTGTAACTCCAATTCATGACAAAATATTCTTGGTAGGGAATAATTAATTCTAGATAATAAAATTTAACCAAGGTGTCAATCAAGCTTCAGGCTAAACCAAATATTAAAGCATAATAGAAGCATCATTAATTAATAATAAGTCATTAAAGTATTTTTCAACCACACACAAGAGCATAAATAACACAACTTGGCTAAACACCACAACACAGGATTACCCACATACAAGGCAAGGACCAAGTGACACAACACAACTTAAGACCACAACAGAAGATGAGGACCAACCTAGTGGAATATACCTCATGTCATCTCCCATCACTGATACCCATTGGTGTAAGAACTCACTCCAACCTGCTATATTAGGTGGAATCGAGGTTTGGTACCTGCAGCTTGCATTCAAACAGTTGAGATTGTATACGATCAAGTTCATATATGTCTACACACAGAGAGCTAGAGAATTGCGGCGCAGTAGGGTACTCGAAGCAAGTAGTACTATACTGTCTCCGCTCTTGAAACAATATCATAACAACTTTTATCTGAATTTAAATACCACAATTAAATAACACATGATGATATTAATTCGCATGACAACTGGAATAATAGTAGTGCCATCATAAACTCATAACACCTGTCTAACTATATCAGTCAAACATAGATCCTCAAATAAACATAAATCATAACCTACTAAACAGCTGTCTCAGAACTGAATCAATGCAATGAACGAGTAATAGCTGTCTCTGATTGACAGAGAGCAATGCAGAACCACTGCTATCACAAGCCAACAATGAGGGGGCACTACATCCTCCCCCCCTAAAACTTGACTTACTCCTGGAAGTCACAGATTAGGGTAGAGACATAATATATTAACATTGTCATATTCCATTGCCAACATTCTCATCTATATTCAACAATTGTTCACAACAAGCACAAATGTTCAATAAAAGATAAGAAGAACAATCAATTCTTTACCTCTATGGCATATCATGTGATCTACTTATATCTAATTACACTTTTTTCGGCAATCTCATTCAATCCAAGGAATTGCAATCTCATATAATTAAGGAAAAATATATCTCATAGCTTATTGTCCATTAATTACCAACCATGCAAAGTGCGATTCTCCGCGGAGTCCTCCCTTGAACATACTATCAGAGGTTCAAAATGAACATGATAGAAACAACACTTACCACAACTGGGGCCAATAGAATCAAACATTTGAAATATCCACCAAAAAAAATTTAAAAATAAATACAAACCACAAGGGAAGAACAATCAAATCCAACTTTAGTCACAAAGTGCCGGCAAATTTTAATAAATCAAGAATAAAGAAAAGAGTCTTGGTGACCATTCCTGACATAAGAAGGTTGAAAGAAAGAAACTCACTGTTAACCCCTCTCACAACACATGAAACAATTGTCAAAATTTTTAGAACAACCAAATAACAGTAGTTTCACATCACAATGTGACTAATTTTAGCCACAAAAGGGAGTATCCGCTTCACAACACTCAAGGACACAAGATCTAGAATGTGTTAGAGAATGTACACCAACACTCAAACAATTATGTTAACTACATCCTCTTGTCTAACAACTTCAATTTCTTTCTACTAAACTATGGAATTATGCAATTACGTCCTTATGCAAGAGGATATAAAAAGGAAAGTATGTTATTACATATAGGAATCATTCAAACTATAATGGACTTACATTATCTCATACTTGATCTCGTAAGCCCGACACAAGCTCTCATTTGATCTCCTGCATACAGTTCTTAAACAGGCATATGCAATGATAACTTCCATAAATTACAACAATTCTTCCATAAGAGGTCATGACCATCTAGAGGTTAGATATAGATTTTCAAGCACCCATGTAAAGATGTCAACATCACATAACCACATAACTCATGATGCATGATACCACCAGATGATTAGATGTATTAACATTCAGGGAGAACATATTGTTAGATGTAACACCACATTCCCAGCGAAGAAGGAGAAGAAACATAGCAGACACATAAGTAACATAAAGCATTCATTTCTTAAAGAGCAAGTCTATAAACTTATCAACCTTCATACTAATGCATACAGGTGAGAGATATTATTACCAACTCACTACTGTAGACACCCAAAATTGTCCCAATTTGTGTATGTCTTGCAACACCTTGTTAAAACATTATCCTAGACATCATGTAGTGTTTTGTCCTAAATCCCACTCTTAATCCCACTTATTCCATTAGCCAATTAATTAAATAAATTTTATTTATTTAATTAAAATCCCATTCAATCCCATTCTTATCCTACTTAGCCAATTAATTAAATAAATTTTATTTATTTAATTAATATCCAACTCATATCCCAATTAATTCAAATATTTTATTTGAATTAAGTTCCCCACTATCCAATTAATTAAATAAATCTTAATTTATTTAATTAATATCCAACTCATATCCCAACTAATTCAAATATTTTATTTGAATTAAGTTCTCATCATAAGCCGACTTTCTAATTAATTAAATAAATTTTATTTATTTAATTAATTTATCTTATCATTTAGCCGACATGTGTGCCTCTTTCATTTAAAAAAGATAAGTGGTACTACAGCCTTTTATTTAATATCTTTCATATGTAGTACTTTTTATGTACACAAGCACACATGAGCCTTATTCTCCTTGACACTTGTCAAATGACTACAACTCCCTTGAAGAGTGGGAATACCTAATCAATCCTAGCCGTCCACATCAATCATTTAGCTTTTAATCTCAACCATCCATTTAAACCAAGCCTTTTCTATAAATCAAACCCCTCACAAGCCATTAGAATGCATTGAGCCTCAAGTAACATTATTCTGCCAAATTTTCTATAATGCATGGAGCTTCAAGTAACATTATGCTGTTGAAATACCATTAGAGCCTTTGCATCCTTCAACTATCATCCTCATGTCATCTTCATCTTAATGTTATGCTGCAGAAATGAGCACCCAACATTCTTCCAACAATAATCCTTCAAAATCTTGCATGCTCATGCGAGGTGGAGAAGAGCAATGGAGATAAATCAAGCATAGCGTGGAGATCAGTTTGCATTTACATTTCTTATTTTGATTTTCATGTTGTCTTGTGCTTCATTGTGCATTGCTAGGGTTTTATCATTGTTGATTCTTCATTTATCCTATTTGCAATTTTACCCTAACATACATTTGGCACGCCCGGTGGGACTCACATCCTTGATTAACCTCTCTTGTTTGAGTTGTTTTTATGAAGTTTAGATCTTTTGGAGCGCGAATCTTTCATTTTTGCAAGCTTTTGTAGCAAAAATTTGCATTTTTCTAACCCTAGTTTGCAAAGATTTGGCTAAAAATGTATGTAGATGATCTCTTAGCCCAAATCTAACCTCACCATTGCGTCCGGGAGGCCGTTTCCATAAACTTTGAGTACAAATTTGCCTAAATTTGATGAAAAATGGAGCATTTGGTGAAGAAAACAACAACCGGACTGCAACAATGTGCTTCTGGTAATTCAGGTCGCTTATGGTCAAACAGCAGTCGCCTGGGCTAAATCAGCTCGCCTTTGGGCAAACAGCAGTCGCTTATGGTCAAATTTGGTTCGCTTTTAAGCAAACAGTGCTCGCTTTTGAACAAAAAGAGCCCGCATATGGTAAAATTGGTCGCTTATGGTTAACATTTGCATTCTGTCTCCTGAAACTCTCCAGGTCGCTTTTGGGCTATTATGCATCGCTTTTGGTCTGTTGTTGGTCGCATATAAGCTATTACTTGTCGCTTCCATCCATTTTTGCATCGCTTATGAGCAAAAATCCACCGCTTTCTGCATATCCGCGTCGCTTTTACACCGGGATCGGCCGCATCTATCATTTTCGGGATCGCCTTTAAACCGACAGTGATCGCCTCAGGTATGATTTGGATCGCTTTTGTATTAACAAAACCCGCCTGTTGTTTTCGCTGTTCGCTATGGGGTTTTCAACTGAATTAATCGCTTATGGCCTAACAGTGAGCGCTTCCGATTAATTCGGATCGCTTTTAAAATAACAGTCATCGCTTTTGATGTTTTGTGTGTCGCTTATGGACTGACAGTGCCCGCTTTTGACCTGATATGCATCGCTTTTGAATTCACATTGATCGCCTGTGTAGACTAGGGTTTCTGTGTTTTGACTGCTTTTGCAGATACGGGTCGCTTTTAACCCTCAGACGGTCGCTTACGGCTATAACCCATCGCTTAAGAACCTACAGCAGTCGCTTTTAAACCGATACCCATCGCTACTGAACTGACAGTGCTCGCCTAGGGTTTTGTGTTTCGGCTTTTTTTTGCAGATACAGATCGCTTTCAGCCCACAGTTGGTCGCTTCTGGTATATCCGCATCGCTTACAAGCTTACAAGGACCGCATCTAGTATTTTTTGTGTCGCATTTGATCTGTAATATCCCGCCTGTCGCAAAATACAGATCGCCTCTGATCAATAGTATGTCGCATCTGGCAACTGTAACTTGCTTCTGGTAGCTGTCATTGTGCATCTTGGTATTTCTATCATAACTTTCACATACGGAGGCAAAATCACACAAACAAGGACTTGTTGGAAAGCTGGGAGGACAAACTTCACAACTGTACCACTTTTATCAGGTGACTGTACTATTTTTCAGGCTTTTTTATCAGTCAAAGTTCAGCTTCATTGCAAACTTCATTTGAGCGTAACTTGAGCAATTTTGATCGTTTTTCAGCAAAACTTTTTTTCAAATTGCTTAGAATCTCCTGAACTTTCTATTTATGCAATCTATTTTTCTGTATCAGATCATTTTCATCAGAATTTTCAGATTTCATTCTTTTCATGTAATCATCTTCTTTGCAAGTTTACTTGTTTCTTTTTGGAATTGGTGACTTGTAAGGGCATTTGAGGAGCTGGAGCAGCATTGGCATCAACATCTACAGCAAATTGGAAAGCGATTGTATCAGGTGCACTCATTCTAATCTTTCATCTTCTAATCTTGTTTGCAAACACATTTGGACTTTGGGCATAAAACGAACAACTTGTTTGCAATCATACCATTGAAATTGGGATAAAAACGAACCATTGTCTTTCATCACATTTGGATTTGGGCTTTAAAACAAACAAGTGCTTGCATTGTCTTCCACACATTGAATGTCTAAGGTTAATGAACCCCATGCGAGTGTGACCAAGTAAATGTGTATGCTCTCTCCTCACGTCCCAACACGAACTTGGAGATCAAAAACATTTACTTGTGTTGCTTTTGTTTAGCCTTAGAGAGGCCTGCCTTGGTATCCACCCCAAGGGAACGACCTCAAGCGGTACTTTCATCCGGTCCGCTATAAAAATTAGAGGATAAGGCGAAAGCCAAGTCTAACCGGTATTAGCGCTCACCATACAGTACTAACTCGAAAGGAGGTGTACCTTTGTGTATATTAAAACTCCTAGTAGGGTTAGTTAAAGTCTTAAGTGGCTTGCTGGATGCTCGTGGGGTGCCGGTCCCCCGGATTTTCACTAGAACCTCCTTGTGATAGTGGCCTTGCCTTGAATAGGACTTGTTGAAGTGTCTTCACGTGCTTGCTTAATCAACATCACATTATTCCAAACTAATAACTTGCTTATGTGTCTTGCGTGAGTGATTCATGCGTGTATATGCATAATCATTTGTTTGAATATTGCCACATCAAGCTCTAAACACCCAAACACATAAAGACAAGTCATCCTACACATTCTTTCAATAACATTCAAACCCAATCACTTTCATCCCAAACATAGCCAAGTCATCCAAACAAGCCACATCATCATCAAAATCCCTAAACAAGCACTTGCTAAAAGGACTTAAGATAAACACTTGGTGACAACATGTCTACACTAGAGGACCCAACAATCAAATTCCAAAGATTCCTCCAAAATCTTTATCAAGGATCACAACCCCTAAACCAAGACACCATTGAAATATTACAATTCTTCATCCAAAAAGCTCAACCCCACGTAAGCCAATCACCTCATCTACAAAACCTCGTAACCCAAGTTCAACACCTTTTAGCCACTAGTCAAGCTCGACAAGTACAACAATCCTTAGCCACTCCATACCAACCTAATCCACCTCATAGCCACATGTCATATCCATCCACTTCATATCAACCCAATCTACCTATCCACCAAGTCAATACCACATCAACCTATGAACATCCACCTCAAGCTTATCCAATCCCTCATACCACCATTCTAATGCACTATCAAGCCCATCCACAAGGCAATCAAGTGATATTACAAGAACAACATCCAAGTCGCAATGGCCCTTTGTACATAGATCAAGCAAGTCCAAGTACACATTTTCAACAAGACCATCAAGCACCATTGATAGACCTAAGTACACCTTTCCAACAAGAACAATATCCAAATCCAAGTGGCCCCTTGTATATAAATCAAACAAGCCCAAGTTATCCTATGCAAGATCTAATAACCTTTGACAAGGGAGATACCAATCTAGAGTGGCCACCACCATCCAATGACATGCCATCACATGAACCAACAAGTCCTATCCCAACACCACCATGTGATCCCATTCCTAGTCCATTAATCCCTTTACCTTCCAAACCACTAAGCCCTTCATTACCTTCCTCACCATGTCATTCTAATCATTCACCAAAGGATGCAGCTGAGAGAGTTTTACAAAGGATGCTTGAAGCAAAACTCATTGAACTTCCCAAAGTCAAACCATGTGAAGAAAGTCCATATGATGAACATGATTATTGTGCATACCATAGGACCAAAGGCCATAATACAAATAAATGCCCAATATTTGTCCCAATTGTTTACAAGGTGTACCTACCTATAATGGGAAAACATGCCACATCATCCCAATCCTATGTATCACCCCCCTTTAATCCTAATCCACCCAATCCAAGTAGCCCTCAACCTAATCCTAATCATAAGCCTACAACACCATCTACCCTTATCATCCATCCATTATATTGTCCATCCACTCATACCCTTGCGAAGGATGTGATCCATTGGCTACTAGCTAGGAATAAACTACCTCCATATCAAACACCCATTCATGAGCTTACCCAAGAACTTCCAAAGGTCATGTCCAATCATATAATCCCATCATGTGGTCCACCTATCCTTAAGCCTATCCAAGAGCCTTCCATTAACATTCTTAGCCCTTCAAGCCCATCATGTGACCTACAATCCATCAAGCCTATTCAAGAGCCTTCTATCATTAATCCAAGTCAAGAGTCATCATGTTCTCATGTTGTTGACCAAGAGCCTATCCAAGAGCCTTCCACTTCCATTCAAGCAACCCAAGAGGTATGTCAAAGGTTTAATCCTAAACATGTGGAAACATTAAGCCCTAGTCCAACTCAAGATCAAAATTCTTTCATGCAACCCATCCATAACATTTACCTTCTTTATGATCAAGATGATACCTATGAAGAAGCTATCCATGAGCACCTTGATCCTATCCATAATCCTATATCTATCCATGAGCAAGATATCCAAATTACTTCTAATCATCTGCCATCTAGCCCTATCCATAATGAACAAACATCAACTTGTCATGATGAGACACTTGTCCCCCAAGTAAGCATAAAAGATCAAACAAATAACTTGGACCTTAGTCAACACAATGCTAATCAAGATCCTAATGATCCTTCATCCCCATCTACCATCGATTCCACTTCAAGTCCACCATCATGTCCTATTGGTTTTACCACCTTTGTCCATGAATGTTCTTCCTTAGGACAACAACGACCTTTATCCACTTCACCTTCTTCATCCAATAATGAGCTCAAGTCTAATGTTCACAGCACACCTAGTCCCATTGTCCGTCACATACTCCAAAACATGAACTACAATGGTAAAGGTCTAGGCCTTTATGAACAAGGTATTTTGGAGTCAAACCATGTCAAGGTCCCTCCAAGCTCATATGGCCTTGGATACACACCCCAAGGTAAACAAGGCAAAGATGTTGGTAATCGCTTAATACATCCTAAACCTACCACTTTCCATCGTACCCCCCATCATCTACCCAAGACATATGTAGCCATTCCATCTCCATCATCCTATAAATATCAAAAGCATGTGACCATACACCTTCCGCCATCCACCTTGCCTCCACTTTTACCAACTCCAAATATCCCTCCATCCACCTTGCCACCATTGCTTCCAACACCTAACATACATATCATTCATAAGTATCCTTACATCCCTAATCATGGCCAACAAAAGCACACATCGTTTAAGCATAAAGCTTCCAATCATTCCATCCCCTCCACCCATACCATGGGATTCAAAAGCAAAAATTTTGATGCCTTTATCTATAAAGCCAAAAATCCAACTAAAACTCCTAAGGATATCCTAAATCCCACTCTTAACCCCACTTATTCCATTAGCCAATTAATTAAATAAATTTTATTTATTTAATTAAAATCTCATTCAATCCCATCCTTATCCCACTTAGCCAATTAATTAAATAAATTTTATTTATTTAATTAATTTCCACATCATATCCCAATTAATTCAAATATTTTATTTGAATTAAGTTCCCCACTATCCAATTAATTAAATAAATTTTATTTATTTAATTAATATCCAACTCATATCCCAACTAATTCAAATATTTTATTTGAATTAAGTTCTCACATTTCATTATAAGCCGACTTTCCATTTAATTAAATAAATCTTATTTATTTAATTAATTTATCTTATCATTGAGCCGACATGTGTGCCTCTTTCATTTAAAAAAGATAAGTGGTACTACATACTTTATTTAATATCTTTTATATGTAGTACTTTTTATGTACACAAGCACACATGAGCCCTATCCTCCTTGACACTTGTCAAATGACTACAACTCCCTTGAAGAGTGGGATAACCGAATCAATCCTAGCCGTCCACATCAATCAATTAGCTTTTTAATCTCAGCCGTCCATTGGAACCAATCCTTTTCTATAAATCAAACCCCTCACAAGCCATTAGCAATGCATTGAGCCTCAAGTAACATTATTCTGCCAAATTATCATTAGCAGAAATGAGCACCCAACATTCTTCCAACAATAATCCTTCAAAATCTTGCATGCTCATGCGAGGTGGAGAAGAGCAATGGAGATAAATCAAGCATAGCGTGGAGATCGGTTTGCATTTACATTTGTTATTTGATTTTCATATTGTCTTGTGCTTCATTGTGCATTGCTAGGGTTTTTATCATTGGTGTTTATTCATTTGCCCTGATTTGCAATTTTACCCTAACTACATTTGGCACGCCCGGTGGGACTCACGTCCCTGATTAACTTCGTTTTTTGGAGTTGTTTCCTTGAAGATCAGATTTTGTAGGTGCTCGCAGAAAATTCCAGTCGCTTTTAAAGGAAAATCCGCCGCTTCGGAATTTCTGCGTCGCTTCTGAGCTGGATCAGGCCGCATATTCCTCTCTGGATCGCCTTTAACCTAACAGTCGTCGCCTCAGGTAAAACGCATCGCTTTTATCATTAAACTGATCGCCTAAGACTGTATTTGCCGCTTTTGATCTAACAGCCGCCGCTTTTGCGCATAATCAGATCGCTTTTAATCTAACAGGGGTCGCCTTTGCACAAATCTGCATCGCTTTTGATCTAACAGTGCACGCTTTTGTCCTGATATGATACGCTTATGAGCTAATAATATTCGCCTGTGCAGGTTAGGGTTTTGATTTTTGTTGTGCAGAGACAGGTCGCTTTCGATCTCCAACAGGCCGCTTCGGGTATAGTGCGATCGCATATGAGACTACAGACGCCGCTTTTGCATATATTTGTGTCGCTTATGGACTAATATTATTCGCCTGTTAGGCTAGGGTTTTTGTTTATCGGCTGTGTTTTGCAGAAACAGGTCGCATCCGGCCCTCAACTGATCGCTTATGGAAAATATGCATCGCTTATAAGCTAACAGGCTTCGCATACTGTGTTTTTGCGCATCGCATATGATCTGCAGTCTCTCGCCTCTGACATAACAGAGGTCGCTTTTGATCAACAGTGTGTCGCATCGGGTAAAGCTCTGCTATTTTCAAGCCTGTTTTAGTTTCAGTTTGATTTTTGGCTATTAACTGGGTATTTGCGCAGCATCTTATCGATCTGTCCAAGAAAGGAGGTTATCAAACTACTGACATATCTGTTGCAGGTTCGATCGGTCCAAGATTTGTGGTTTTTTTTTCACTAAATTAGGCATATTTGGGCTTGGTGCTTAAAATGAATTACTGTTTGCTCCGTGCTTGATTTATCTTTTTGATTGCTTGCATGTGCCTGATTGTAACCCAAATTTAATGACAAAAGTATCCTCTCCCCTTGCCTATCAAATGGATCTTGGGTGCATGAGAACTTGTCATTATCTTTAGAGGGCCTGCCTTCCCGGTGTGAGAAGGGATACGACCCAAGCGGTAACGGGCTAAAGCCAAGTCCTTCCGAACCGCTATATAAGAAAAGTGTTTGTGTCGAAAGCCACAAACAACGGGTGCAGTTGTGTTATACCGACAGCCAACCTCCCCCAAAACCCTCCAAGGCGCAACCCTTGGAGGCTGGGAGACTCCATAACGGAGAGTAGCGCTGCCGCATGTATAGCCACCCGAACGGATGCCCTTATTAGCAACTTTGTGTAGTAGCCAAAAACCTTCTATCTGTTGACGCAGAGGGCAAAACCCTTGAAGCGGCCCCGATTCATGCGGTTCTTAGCCGAGGTAGCAGGGACAATCTAAAGGTTTGGAGAGGGTCAAGCCTTATAAGAATCCCGGATCTTGGTATGCGTGAGAAGTGTGTGCAAATGTAAGGAGGAGCCGGTGCTATCAAGATCCTGGAGCTACCCGCTTTGAATAGGCGCAGCTAGGGGATTCAACAGATACTGTCCTATCCTAGCCTAGGTTGTATCAGTTTGTGCTTGTTGTGAATGTGAGTGACTGTTATCATTGTTTTCTTGCTGAAAAAACTGCAAAAATCAGACCACCGGAACACAAACACAGTCGCTTTTGAACCTAACCTGCTCGCACAGACCATCAACATCGCTTCTGAACTGTAGTGACTCGCATTCTGCCTGAACTGCATCGCTTTTAAATAACAATTGCCCGCATACTGCTTAAACAGAGTCGCTTTTAAACCATAATTGATCGCCTTTTGCATGAACAGAATCGCTTCTGAACCACAGTTGATCGCCCACTGTCTGAACCAAGTCGCCTCTGATTCATTACCAGTCGCATGTTGTTTGAGCCAAGTCGCTTTTAATCCACAGTTATTCGCCTGATTCCAGAACAAGCTCGCCTATGAACAACAGACTGTCGCCTTTAGGGATATCTGAGTCGCCTCTGAACCAACAGTAATCGCCTTTGAACCAACAGTCATCGCCTCTGGCATAGCGTTCGCTTCTGGTTAGCACTGTCATTTTTCTGTCGAAACTAAACCAGGTCGCATTTGAGCTATCATTAATCGCCTTTAGCATCCTCTGAGTCGCCTTTGAGCTATCATCAGTCGCCTGTAGCTAAAATTCTTGCAAATCTCAGTGCATCAGCTAAATTAGCCTCAGGACCAGCTTGCTTGAACCTCAAACATCAGCTTTCAGACTTACCTTTGATCAACAGCAAACACCTGGACTTTGTCTCCTATTTTGAGCTTATCAATCAATCACAACTCATGAACTTTTCCATCTTTTTGAGATCCCAACCAGCAAATCAGACATCAATCCAATCATTTCGAGCAACAAACAACCTTCAGTTTTAGCTTCAGCCACCAAACAAACTCCAGCTTTAGCTTCAGCAAACAATCTTTTTTTTAGCTTTAAGCTCCAACAAACATCAACATCAACAATCTTTCCCTTGAGTGATTAAGCTACCTCTAGGGACAACCAACAACAACTCAGCCAAACCAAATCAACCAAGCAACTTAGCCAAACTAGCAAAAACCAAAACAACAACCAATCAGCCAACTATCATCTTTTGGGTCTTAAAACTTTGACAAGCTCAACTTCATCATCAACATCATGCCTCAAACTAGGAGTCAATATCGAGCTGAAGTAGAAGCCAAATTGAAAGCTGAAATGGATGCCAAATTGCAAGCTGAGATGAAACAATTCACAACACCTCTTAAGGACGCAACTCAATTCACAACTGGTATGCCTTCTCATATGTTTATACCTCAAGGGTACACTAGGGGCGAATCATCTTCACAACAAATGCATCCTCTACCATCCTTGGAAACTTTCGAAGAACAATCTCAAGACGACTCATCAGAATTTCAAGATACCTATCTATGGGACCAAGTTGAGAAACTCATGATATCTGAGCCTGATCGCTGTTTTCTCCAACTTGCTCGCATGGGTGCTAAGCTACCTAAAGACTTTGATATATCCACTATTAGAGAGCACGATCCCAACACTACTGCTGTTGTTGCGAATAAACCATCTACCATAGTCACATCATCTCCTATTACCTCGCAAACACCATCCTCATTGCCTCTTGTTGCTTCATTTGAGTTACCACGATCAGAGCATACCTTAGAACCATTGGTAGTGCCCACCAATGTGCTTCCTCTCATGTCACAAAATCTCAACATCCCACCTTTTCATGTCCCTCAACATATCTCTCCTTCTACCATGACTGTTTCCATGCCTCACGTCACACAAGCTGTCCATGTAACGCAAGCACAAACACTTCGAGCATCACAAGCAATTCCCATATCTTATGGTGTGCATACCTCTCAAACCATTCCAACAACACATGTCCTCCATGCTTCACAACCATTGCGATCTACCACATCTCATACACCAACTGCTACTTCCTTCATGTTATCCCATAATCCCAATGTTAGCCTTATTGACATGAGTGATCCCCTCATTTCTCAAGCCAATCCAAACAATCAGATCGCTTATGTTGATCAACTTACATCCATGCTGTCCCCTTCTTCTAATCCTTCACACACTATCAATCCATCTTATGCTACCCAAGGCTTCTCTAATATCACCCAACACATGACATATACCAATCCTCATATTGTCCAAAATACCAATCCCAATGTTCACCCTTCTGTTGTATCTACCAATCCCTCCGTCACTTACCATGTCATGAATCCAATTCCAACTTCCCAACCATCTGCTACTATCAATCCCACATCCACTTCTCATGTAATGCACACCCACTTACCACTTGTGTCTCAAGGACAGCAATCCTCTAGCACATACATGTCACATACCACTCCTTCGACATACATTGTGGGCACACAACCCCAACAAACCGTTACAGCTTCATACATCCCACAACCACAACAAACTGTCACAGCTCCACATATACCACAACCGCAACCACAATATGTTTCATATCACACTCCACCCCCTTTGCAACAACAGCAGTTATCCTCAGCCGATATCCAACAGATGATCGATGAAAGGGTCGGACAAGGCAAGAAACCCTTCTCTCTCGAAAACATATGCGCTTATCCATTTGACAAGTCTCTTAATATGATACCTTTTCCACCACACTTTGAAATCCCACAATTTGATAAGTACAAAGGGAAAGGAAATCCGGATGACCATCTTCGAGCCTTTTTCGTGGCATGTCTCGATGTTGCCTATGATGATACATATCTTTTGAGACTATTTCCTCGAAGCTTAGCAGGACAAGCTCTCGAATGGTTTTCCCATTTACCTCCAGGAATTAAGACTTTTTCCGAATTGGCAACCAAGTTTCGATCACACTTTGCCTTCAATATTGAACATGAGGTAAACATGAATGACCTTGTCAACAACAAACAACGCAATGGTGAAACCTTTTCCTCATTTACCCAGCGATGGCGTAATATGGCTAGCAAATTATCATGGGAAATCCCTGAGAAACAACAGCTTGACATCTTTGTTCAAAATCTTCATCCTGAGCTGTCATTCCAATTACAATTGCAAAGTGCTAGCACCTTTGACGAACTAGTTTCCAAAGGAGTTATTATTGAACGAGCCTTAATTGCCAAAGGAACTATCAAAATCTTTCGTGATAACAAAGATTCTCCCCAAAATTCCAATGATAAGTCTCGCTTTTGGAACAAGAACAAGAATGTTGTCAATGACGGTATTGTTGATACAAAGAATATCCAAACTATGAGAGCTCCTATCAACATTCAAGCAGCCTCTCCACCAAGACAGTCTTTTCCACAACGAAGAAACCAACGCCAAACTTCTAATCCACGCCGACAATTTACACCATTAGTGGAACCCATGGAAGTTATTCTTCGAAAGCTGCTTCAAGCCGGAGATGTTATTCTACCCGATGCACCACCAAATGGCGAACCACTCTTCCGAGCTCCTTGGTACAAAGAGAATGAGTATTGTGATTACCATCGAGTTAAAGGACACAAAACAAATGGTTGTATGCGCTTAAAACATGTTATCCAAGACTGCATTGATCAAGGTCTAATCAACGTCACACCTTCAACACCTCAACCTGCTCAACAATCCACATCAAACTATGATCTAGAGACTTTCAAGAATCCACTTCCATCTCATGATCAGACAAATAACCTTCAAGCTGGAAATGCTATTCCCTATAGCTATGCATCATCTACCATTGGCCGCATTGACCATGCTCGCATTTCTACCATTACCGTCCAAGGAGCACCTGATTGTGCCGTAACCACGCGAAGAGGTCGCGTCACCGTTCAAGGAGCACCTCCTCATCCTCCTCGACCTCTCTCTGACTATAACCTCTTGGATCACCTTGGCAAAACACCCGCACACATATCTATCCTTGAGCTGCTCCGCATATCCCCCGCACATAAAGCTATCCTTGATAAGGCCTTACAAGAATCTTCGGTGCCTAATAATATTAATATCACACAATTTCAATCCATGGTCGCTAGCATTGCAGCCCCTTGTCATTTAACCTTTTCTGACAAAGATCTTCAACCCTCCATGCATCCGTCACACAATGAGGCCCTCCATATTGAAGTATTTGTTAACCAACGCCGTATCAAACGAGTCTTGATAGATGGGGGAGCTGGTCTAAATATATGTTCTTTGAAACTTATCAAACAATTGGGATATTCTGAGAAAAATGTTGACACCTCCAAGGTTATAACTATCAGAGCATATGATGACGCTGAAAGAGATACTGAAGGGATCATCTTGTTGCCTATTCAAGTTGGACCGGTCATTACAGAAACTCGCTGTCAAGTCCTTGATATTGATCTGCCTTACAACATCATCCTCGGTCGCCCTTGGATCCATACCCTTAAAGCCGTTCCATCTACATATCACCAATGCCTTAAATTTCCGCATAAGGGTGTTGAAGTTACCATTCAAGCTGATCCTAATCCATTTGAGTTTTGCCGTGCTTTTCAAGCTAAATATCAGAGTCCAAACCGTATCCCTCTCAACACCGAGGCATATCCATCATCCTCCTATGTCGACCCCTCCGATCTCCTCAAGCCCTCATCTAGCAAAGCCGCTTCCAACCTCCATATCAAATATACCGACCATGGCCCTGGTGAGTACAAATTGCAGGAATCCTGTTGCGTTGGCACCCTTCCGTTATCTCCTAAATCCCACGGTAAGCTTTCTATATCTAAACCCACTTCATCCTCCGCTGTTATCAGAGCTCCCCCCACCGTATTCATTAAAGGTGGTTTCTTGGATGATGAAGACATTGAGGACATAAACTCTTGGATATTCTTTGATGCAAATGACCAAGTCCAACTTGAAGTAGAGCGATACAACAACGGGTTTCGTATCATCAAGAACATGGGCTATTAATTGCCTTTATCATGAGCTTTCCATTATAGCCTACTTATCTGTTTATCATGAGGCAAGCATCCATCCCTTATATGGCCTATCCTCTTATCTATCCATCTATCATGAGCCTTCCATCCCATTTACTATGAGCCCATCATTTTATCCATCCAATCCCATTCCTCCATCCTTGCACCTAGACTTGGTTTTCTCCCTTGTCATTGGTATCAAGCACAAAGGCTACTCCAATTGTAAGTACATTGACATCCCAAAACATTCAAAAACTCCAAAAAAATCAAAATATCCCAAAAACTCCAACAAAAAAATTAAAATATGTCAAAAAATCCAAAAAAATCAAATAGCCAACAAAATCCAAGCACTAAAACTAATCACATCATCCAAAACAATCCACTCCATCAACATTCAATCAAAATCAAATCATCATCATCATCAATTCCTCCTATCAATAACATTCATTCATCCATTTCAATCAATCACCTCTTCCAATCATATCAATCAAATCAATCTAAGCAATGATCTGAAAATCCAAGTCACATTAATCCATATCAGGCAAGCTAATCAATCAAGGAACATATCCAATCAAATCAACAAGTTTTTGATCCTAATCTTGTCATGAGCCCAATCAATCATCATCAATGGGATATAGCGTTCCCACATCTTTGTGTTGCTCTAGGGATATAGCTTTCCCCACAATGACAACACTATCTATCATCAACAAAACAAACAATCAATCATTGGTCTATGACTTGACAAGGGCAATACCTTGTTTGTTTTACATCCTTTGAGCATACTGAGAACACTTGCTTATGCTTAGATTGAGTAGACACTCTAATCATCACACCATCACTATCATCACTCAAAACAATTCAATCATCAGTATCAACACCAAAGCACATCAAGCTAGCCATCAAAACAAATCCAGTCACTTCAGCAAATCAAAAGCAGCTCAATCCCACCACATATCATCTCATCATCAACATTTAATTAATCAATTCAATCCATTTTCATCATCTCATCAATAAAACAATCAGAACTACATCTCATTTCCATCATTAAGTGCCTTGATCCCGTGGATATAGGGTATGTAGGCAGTCTGGAGTACGAAGGAAGTGCCCAGATTCAGGCACAAGCGATTTTCCTCTTTCTTCTCTCATCATTTCTTCTATCATCTATCTTATACATCATCAATAAACAACTTCTTCCAATCAATCTATCATAGCACATCAATCCAATCATCAAATCAATCTAATCTTCATTTCATCATCTTCCAATCATTCCAAGCAATGATCCAAATGCAAGCCCATCCTTAATCCATACCAATCAAGTTAATCAATCAAGCCAAGTTATCTAAAAACAATCCATGGTCTTGATCCTAGCCTTGTTGTAAGCAAAATCAATCAGCCAATCAGCCAACCAACTCAGCAAACAACCTTGTGTTGATCTAGGGATATAGCTTTCCCCACAATGACAACACTCTCAACTATCAATAATTAGCAATTAATCATTGGTTTACAGCTTGATAGGGGCAATACCTTGTTTGTTTTTGAATCATTTGTGCATGCTTGCTTGTGTGTGTTATCATTTTATCTTGCATTTGCATCATCTCAATACCATTCCAGCTAATATTCATATCTTGTATCCAGACAAGGTTGTATTACGCTGGGGCACGAGACACATCGTCACCCTGGTCCTTATACCTTGGTGCATAATGTCAAGTGCTATATCAAATATTATGGTTGCTCACTTCCATTGCAGCATAACGCATCATTCATTTCTTCTATCCATTCCCCTTATCTTTTGTAGCCAAGCCATTTCTTTTCGAGAGCATACCTGTGTTTGTCCAACCCACATATCCTCTCGAGGGGGCATCATCATCCTATCTTTCTATTCTCATCCTATCTTATCATCATCATCATCATCATCATCCTTTTTCTCTATCCATACCTTAGCTTCTTTGAAATGATGTTACTCAACACAAAGCTTATCATCTCAAACATCATCTCAAAGAGGGGCAAAATGTAGACACCCAAAATTGTCCCAATTTGTGTATGTCTTGCAACACCTTGTTAAAACATTATCCTAGACATCATGTAGTGTTTTGTCCTAAATCCCACTCTTAATCCCACTTATTCCATTAGCCAATTAATTAAATAAATTTTATTTATTTAATTAAAATCCCATTCAATCCCATTCTTATCCTACTTAGCCAATTAATTAAATAAATTTTATTTATTTAATTAATATCCAACTCATATCCCAATTAATTCAAATATTTTATTTGAATTAAGTTCCCCACTATCCAATTAATTAAATAAATCTTAATTTATTTAATTAATATCCAACTCATATCCCAACTAATTCAAATATTTTATTTGAATTAAGTTCTCATCATAAGCCGACTTTCTAATTAATTAAATAAATTTTATTTATTTAATTAATTTATCTTATCATTTAGCCGACATGTGTGCCTCTTTCATTTAAAAAAGATAAGTGGTACTACAGCCTTTTATTTAATATCTTTCATATGTAGTACTTTTTATGTACACAAGCACACATGAGCCTTATTCTCCTTGACACTTGTCAAATGACTACAACTCCCTTGAAGAGTGGGAATACCTAATCAATCCTAGCCGTCCACATCAATCATTTAGCTTTTAATCTCAACCATCCATTTAAACCAAGCCTTTTCTATAAATCAAACCCCTCACAAGCCATTAGAATGCATTGAGCCTCAAGTAACATTATTCTGCCAAATTTTCTATAATGCATGGAGCTTCAAGTAACATTATGCTGTTGAAATACCATTAGAGCCTTTGCATCCTTCAACTATCATCCTCATGTCATCTTCATCTTAATGTTATGCTGCAGAAATGAGCACCCAACATTCTTCCAACAATAATCCTTCAAAATCTTGCATGCTCATGCGAGGTGGAGAAGAGCAATGGAGATAAATCAAGCATAGCGTGGAGATCAGTTTGCATTTACATTTCTTATTTTGATTTTCATGTTGTCTTGTGCTTCATTGTGCATTGCTAGGGTTTTATTATTGCTGTTTATTCATTTGCCCTAATTTGCAATTTTACCCTAACTACAACTACAACGAGAAAATTGTTTAACCTAGGGCAACCACAACAATCCAGAGGTCTCAGTGTTGTAACTTGGGATACAGTTAATCTCCAGAGTTTAAGCACTAGGTAACATAATGGGCTCAATTATAACCAGAGTACCTAGTGTTTAAACCTGGCTCTGATACCAAATGTAATACCCCGTCATGCAACCCTAGAGAGTTAGGCTAACAAAAGCAAAATTCCAAGAATAATTTTTTTTTTTTAAAGCAAGATAGTGCAAAAATAGAAACCAAATATACCTTAATACACAACATAAAGGAAATCTCTCTTCTAACAACGCTAAGGAAACACAATTGCATTAGTGAATAGAAAATTAAAGCCACACAAGTGAAATACATTATACTTCTTCTACAGAAAAGATCAACTTTTACATTAGCAAGATAGATAATATACAAAGTTACAATACAAGATTACAAGACCGATCACGTCGGTTTACAAAAGAATGCATAAGAAAGTATACAACACAACCGAAGGTAGGAAGCAATTGGAACTTGAACACCTCTGCATAGAACTCGAACCATGTCTCCAAAAAGACCAATGGATAGCTCTGCCATCCAACCATGTGGAACCTTGAGGTCCACCCCTCTGAGCTAGGAGATAACGACGAGGATTCCACTAAGCCAAGAAAAAACATCCAGAAATAAAAGAGCGACAATTGACTTGACACAATGACCATATCAACAAAACTGCACAATACAAGACATCACTCCAGAGGCACTACCAAGAAATAACAGAACTACGTAAGGAGAGTGTCATCGCATGGTCCTAACATGGGTTACCCAGGCTATCTATCCCTAGAAGCCGGCCCCCATCTATGGTTACCTTGGTAGCCTCTCTCTAGGCACTGGCCCCATAGGGTGACACATGCGGAGCTGACAGGTCCTCTCATGGAGACAAGGAGGTCAGCCTTGCCAACCAGGCCTTCTCATCCCATCCTTAGCCTGTGAGAGCACTCAAGGCATGGGTGAGGCATCTGACTTATCTTGTTAAGTATTTTAATACCCCAACCCTCTTGATTAAGTTATTAAGTTTCCACATGCTTACAACTTCCATGGGGTTACCCAGGAGGCCTCTCACTAGGCACCGGCCCCACCATGAAAGCCACTACCTTAGCGTTCTCAGAACAATCATACATACCACAACATACGGGTACAAAACTCAAATTAGTTCCGATCCACAACTTATGCCATTCACTAGGCCACAACAATAAATCCTTATATTCTCTTCAAAATTGAAGCAATACCATCAAGAACCAAGTACTGTATTCAAGAGACCATTCCCCATTCATTACAAGATACAAAAATCCAGATATCCCATTACATTGACATGCCACTATCTGGACCAAAGATTAAGACACCTCCCCTCTGGAGTTAGGTACAACCAAAGATAAAGAAACCATAATCAAACAAGGTCAACACTTCCACCTTGACAACAAGTGGCCATGACATCACACAAGATTCCTACTTTACAACGACCAACATAGACCAAACTCCACCCCAAAGTAACATAATACTCCAATACAAACATACAATATGACCAAGGAGGAGATTGAGCAAAGAGGTTAAACGGAATCCTAAATCAATCAAGAAATCAACTTACACAAGGTTATCACCAATAGCAAACTTCAATCTCTATGTATTAATAAGGCAAGGAAGGTGAACCATAAATTGATCATCCTTATAGGAACAAAAGCCAAGGATGGCTCATAAAATAATTCCATTAATATAAACAAACACCATTCCTTGTTTTCCAAAGTAAAAGTAACTAAAATGAAGAAACTACATATACAATGATATCCACTGATTACGAAGCACGAAAAAGAATATTACAAGCCGAACAACAATAAATACTTAACCAGGTAATTAATGACTGAAGCACAATATTGTTACCTCATGAAACAAGAACATCAATACAAATTACTCTAAAATTTCTATCTCTATATTTATTCACTACAATAATGTATCATGAAGATGACTACCCTAAATACACCATTACTCCCAACAAGTAAGATTACCAAGCAAGACCATATTTGAAGCCAATCTTGACATGACTCTATAAGGAGGGTATAAACTGACGGTCTTAACAATGCTTTTACTTTTATCGAAATGAAATGATTTAACATATACTATACTAATTACGTGGACTCCACCTTAGAAATCTAGTATTATAATTCAAACATACAAAGAAAAGCTCTAACTTAAGATATAGCTACTAAAATCAATGTTTCCTAGGCTAGTATGAACAAATTTGCATTTGATGAGTATACTAACTAAATCATAAAACCAACTAGCATCTTCTAAGACAACATTATGCATCTCTAATTTCCTTAAGTGTAACTTACCAACTACCATTTACCAATAACAATTTCAAACAAAGTCACTAAAATAAGTACATTTTCCCATTAACCTAAATTACTATCCAACAGTAACTAGTTATGATTCCTTTACAAGAAACTAGAAGGACTCCTAACTTAAACACCTAAAACTATACTTCCTGGGCAATGTAAACATTTCACAAGGCCGATCTCACACCATATATCATACTACAAAAAAATGATTTCGGAAACAAATATTATCCATTGAGTTAAAACATTTATAAAAATACACTCATATCCTTGATAAGCGTAACCTATACATTACAATCCACAAATTCAAATAAAACTTCTATAGGCATCAAGAACTCGATCTATATCATAAATCACCAATGGCATTTCAAATCCAAATGACTACTGAAACCTACAAAATTCCCTAACTTACTACAACATTCCATTTCGAAACAAAACTTAAGATACCCTAAAAGCATGGTACTGAACTAACATTAAAATTCCTAACAACCATATCGATGAGAAAACATTAATTCCTAAGATATAACCACTATCAACTATCATTCAAAACATTGAATCTCTAATAAGCAAGATACCATAAGAATATACCAATTAAGCATATTTGTAAGGAAAGTGTGAGCATTAAATTCATAACGAAAAAGACTCCCTTCAAACCAATATCTACGACGGCTTCCAGTAAAGGTTGCTAGAAAAACCAAGCTTAAACATATATTTTGATTCCACTCAAACTTTCTAATAAACATATCTATAAGAAAGAATAATTTTGTTCCCTATCCGAGGGAGTTTCCCCCTACGAACATACTAACTAGGACTTCAAGACATATCGACATACATTATAATAAAAGGACAGTCGACTAAAACACCGAACCTTACGACTACAATGTTGAACAAGAACGACCAAAAAGGAAAAGCATACTTTTCACTATAAAGACAAACGGACATGAAGGAGGAAGAGTGGCAGCTGAAGATCAAGATTTCATAGCAAAAAGATAGAAAACACAACGACAAGGCATGCAATCTATTTGACAAAAAAAAACCTCAAGGAGATGGAGTGACATGGAGGTGATGCACATCAACAATGAACTGCAAGGATGGCCTTAGAACATCTAAACAAAAACGGCTAGCAGATTTTGCCTCAACAAATGCAATATTGCAAAATGGATTGGTGAACCAGCTTAGGGACTCTCAAGCGAAGCAAATGATGGGTGTAAAGCCATTTCCTCCCTCTTCTCCAGCATCCTCATAGCCAGAGCCTAAGGAAGATGCTGAAAGTGGCAAGAACATCTGTCCAAACATGGTGTTAGGTAAGTATTAACAAATTTAATAGCTGGTAAGGTTCGGTTTACGCATATGTGAAATGTGGAATCATAACCAAAGCACATGGACTATTTGAAAGAATGCCTCAAAGAGATGACATCTCCTAAAAAGAGTGCAGGGATTTTGGTGAAAGAATTAAGAAGCTTTTACGTGAAAGCTCTCGACAGAAGTAAAGCTATTTTCCTGACCTTGGGCCGCACATAGAACCTAACCTACATTGAAAGCTTACTTGCGGCCTGGGTGCAATGCAGTTTGGCAAATGGAACAAGCTTAAGTGTAGGAGATGGATCACATCCATCAATAGAGGGGTTTGAAAATAGGACCACCGGTAAGGGTAGATATTCAATGGAGAAATTGTTTAGAAAACCACCATATTACATATATAAGTACCATGTTTGGTGGTTTTAGTGAATAGTTTCATGTCGATTAACCTCAGACAAAAGACAAGTACCAACCAACGAATCTCTATACACAAGTCTCATATACATTTTTCTACATGCTTCAAGATAGGTAATACTTCTAAAGCAAATGAGGAATTACACGGTATCTTTCAACCAACAGGAAGATTTATGATCCAGAAATTGTGAAGAAACTTCCTAGAGGAAGTAATGTTGGAGACACCAAATTTTATCAAGATTTCACAGATAGAATTAAGGTATTGCAAGATGACATGGAAAATGTGAGAAAGGACCCTCTGAGGAATGGAGGAGAATCTACAATAAACTCAGATGAAAATGACTTATTCAAGCTACCACTGATTAGGAGTAGTAGCTATTTATTAGAAGAAAAAGGCACATTGATGTGCATAAGGGTTACTCCTTCTTATTGGGCAAACCACTTCTGTCTGAGAGGTAAATAAGTGAGACAAATATGTAGGAACATCAAGGACAAGGGATTGATTAAAGCTTAACACTGAGTCATCTGATCCACAAGATTGAAATCACCATTCAAGATTACAGATTAGGGGCACAAGAGTTCAGAAGAGTTATTAAATTTCAATTTACAAAAGCAAGTTCCACACACAGGACATGCTAGATACTCACACAGAATTATGCTGCAATAAAATATAACTTACAGAATACAACATTTGTAAATTCATAGAGGGAGACAAACCACATACCCGAAATTCAGTTCCACCTCAAAAAATCCCTCCAACTCCTGCCCCTCCTTTCTCCGTTCTCTCCAAAAAAATGATTCAACTCATGAAATAGATGCAGACATGCATCCGTTCCCCAACAACCCACTCCTCTGGAAATTTAAAATTTTACTAATAATAGAGATTCCACAAATCAGAGAATTCAAATTCGACAAATCAAGGCATTTATTCTACATATCAAAATTATTCTGTACAAAATATATAATAATAATTACCTGTAACCCCAATTCATGACAAAATATTCTTGGTAGGGAATAATTAATTCTAGATAATAAAATTTAACCAAGGTGTCAATCAAGCTTCAGGCTAAACCAAATATTAAAGCATAATAGAAGCATCATTAATTAATAATAAGTCATTAAAATATTTTTCAACCACACACAAGAGCATAAATAACACAACTCAGCTAAACACCACAACACGAGATTACCCACATACAAGGCAAGGACCAAGCGACACAACACAACTCAAGACCACAACAGAAGATGAGGACCGACCTAGTGGAATATACCTCGCGTCATCTCCCATCACTGATACCCATTGGTGTAAGAACCCGCTCCAACCTGCTATATCAAGTGGAGTCAAGGTTCGGTACCTGTAGCCTGCATTCAAATAGTTGAGATTGTATACGATCAAGTTCATATATGTCTACACACAGAGAGCCAGAGAATTGCGGCATAGTAGGGTACTCGAAGCGAGTAGTACTATACCGTCTCCGCTCTTGAAAAAATATCATAACAACTTTTATCTGAATTTAAATACCATAATTAAATAACACATGATGATATTAATTTGCATGACAACTGGAATAATAGTAGTGCCATCATAAACTCATAACACCTATCTAACTATATCAGTCAAACATAGATCCTCAAATAAACATAAATCATAACCTACTAAACAACTGTCTCAGAATTGAATCAATGCAATGAACGACTAACAACTGTCTCCGATTGATAGAGAGCAATGCAGAACCACTACTATCACAAGCCAACGACGAGGGGGCACTACAAAGGTACCAGTAGAGGTTCCATCCCTACAGAGGTACATAGGGTTCCTTATAGCCTTGGGCTAAGTCTCTAAAAGACCTTTTAGAACCTTTGTCAATTGAGCCAGGCAACAATGAAAGCAGAGGGGATTGTAATGAAGACTTGTTGGTTTTGGCTTCATCCTTCTTAGCTCCTACCTCAGTCTTTTTAGGTGCCATTTTATGAAATTCACAAGACAGAAAAATCACCTTGAAGAATTCTCTTTACTCTCACAGTTTGATCTCCTATGTAATTTGTCTTTTGCTACTATGAGTGAGAAATCTTAATTTGTTTCATATATTTTTAAGACCAAGATGCATTTACTTCTGGCTCATAAATTTGCACACTTCAAATCTTCTTGTTGAGCTTAAATTTTCATATTTTGATGTTGATGTGATTGGTATGCTTTAAATAACCCAACAACTTGATTACCACACTATCGTAGGTTAAGTTTTGGCCCCCTGAGGTATAGCGATATAGTGCATAGTGTATAGTATTAACTCTTCTTATCGTCATACCGCGGGCTGTTTGAGAATGTTCTACAATAAGGAGGTATGATATGGGTATTATGAAGGCTAGCCACTATGATAGTGGTATCATGGTAAAAGGAAAAGATGACTTTATGAATGGTAATAACATGATTTGTTATGGAAAAATAAGAGTAGGAGTCATGGATACACAAATAAAACACTCAAAACTTTTATGAAAATTCTGGTTCCAACAGGTTGCTCAGGTTTAGGGTTTAGGGGTTATGGGTTATGGGTTAGGGATTAGGGGCATTATTTAGGGTTGAGGGATTTAGAGAGAGAGAGACTTCTTTTGACATGCAACCGTAAACCATGAATAATTCTCCTAAACCCAAGCAACCCTAAACCTCTAAACCTTAAATAATGTACCTAAACCCTGAACCCTAACCCTTAACCCCTAAAACATATATAAACCCTAATAATGCCCCTAACCCCTAACCCCTAACCCATAAACCCTAAACTTGAGAAACCCTAAACACCTAATTAATACTAAACCCCAAACCCCTAAACCCTAAACACTAAACCCAAGCAACTCTAAACCTCTATCTCCCTAGCTATCTCTCTATCTCTATCATTCCTCTACCTCTCAATCTCTCTCCTTGTGTCTCTGGCCATGTCCCTCACTCTCCATATATATCCCTATAATCCCTTCCAGCTATGTCTCTGGCCATGTCCCTCACTCTCCATATCTCCCAGCTATTGGTCCTCTCTCTAAACACTAAACCCTAAACCTCTAAACCCTAAACCGTAAGCCCTAAATAATGCTCCTTAACCCCTAAACCTTAAACCTGAGAAACCCTAAACCCCTATATATCTCCCCATCTCTAATATTGTCCCTCTACTGGCTCTCAATTCTTCTCCCTATCTCTAAGCATGATATATAGCTCACTCACTCCAGTAGTCTATCTCCCTATCTCTCCCCTATGTCTTAGGCTATAATCTCTCTCTCTCTCTAGCTATCTCCAAACCTGAGCAACCCTGAACCCCAAACCCCTAAACCCTAAATCCAAGAAACCCTAAACCCTAAACCCCTAAACCCTAAATCAAAGCAACGCTAAACCTCTATCCCCTATCTCCCTATCTCTATTATCCCTCTATCTCTCAGTCTCTCTCCCTATGTGCCTGGTCATGTGCATGTGCCTCAGTCTCTATCTCCCTATCTCTCTCCATAGTCTCCTCTATATCTCCCTATCATTCCTCTCTCTCTATAAACCCTAAACCCTAAACCTCTAAAATTGAACCCCTAACCCCTAAACAATAAACCCTAAACCCTAAATAATGCCCCTAAACCCTAACCCCTAACCCCTAAACCTGATTAGAAACAATAAACCCCTAAACCCTAAACCTATATCTCCCTATCTCTCCCCTCTCTCCCTATCGCATTTGTCCCTCTACCTCTCAATCTCTCTCCCTATGTCTTTGGCCATGTCCCTAACTCTCTATCTCCCTATCTCTCCCCTCAGTCTCCTCTATATCTCCCTATTGGTCCTCTATCTCTCTCTAACCCCTAAACCCTAAACCTCTAAACCTTAACCCCTAATCCCAAAACCATAAACCCTAAACCCTAAATAATATTCCTAAACCCAAGTAACCATAAATTAGGCACTCAATTAGGTGCTACATCAGGTGCTAAATTTAGGTGCTACATAAGGTGCTAAATAAGACGTTAACATGGGCACTACAATAGGTGCTAAAATAGGCACTAAACCAGGCATTAAATGTGGTGCTAAATTAGGCACTACAGTAGGAGCTAAAGTAGGCACTAAGTCTCTAATTGAAGTGCTAATTTGCACCTAATTTAGCGTTGACTTGTTCTGGTCGGTGCAAAAAATGCCAAAAATAATGCCATCCCAATAAATAGCACTGACTTTTTCAAAAAAATGGAGAAACATACATTAAAATAGTGGGTGGAAGCAAAAAATGGAGCAAAAAAGGCAGCTAATCATAGAGATTTGTTGTTAGGATTTTTGAGCACATCTATGTAGCTTTTTGTCTTTTCCTCATTTTCCTTCTTTGGAGGGTCTTTGGAATATTATTTGTTAGCCATCTGATTTTCCTCATATCCAAGACTAGTCTTTATAAATGGTGACCTCTACCCATTTATAATATCATCCAAGATCTCGGTACTCTTTTCAAACTTGAGGCTTCTATTTAGCTTACCACTTGTTTTCTCTAATTCTTTCCTCAAGGAAACAATTTTAGATTCATGCCTCTCACAATCTTCTTTTGTCTTTAGTCAAATTCTTACCTCTTCCTCAATTCATTTTGCCTCTTCAATTTGAATTTTCAAATTGATGATCATTTTCTCTGCCTCTTCAAGACTTTGTGACATTTTTGCCTTAGATTCACAGTCCTCTTGAAGTTGTAATTTTGTTTCAAGTTCTTCTTCTTCAGCTTCTTTATTTCACTTAGGGAACAATAAGTTCTTCTTCCAAATCTAGTTCCCCATCTATTTCATCATTCTCTTCCATTTCTAAATACATCTCATCTTTTTCTTCATCTTTACTTTCCAATGTATCATCTTTTCTTTCTATTGCCCTAAATAGAAACTCTTCTCTAGCAGAGAAACTCTCTTCAGATGAACTACTTTCCTCTTTGGAATAGATGTTTTTATTTTTCTTGTAAAAACTCTTCTTTTTCTCAGGTTTGCATTATTTCTAGCCTCTTTTATGTTGATAATGTTTGCCACTTTTGTTTATATTATGCTGTTATGTTGTAAAATGTCCCCCTAGGACTTTTAACTCCCAAGTTTAGTTCCTAGGTCCCTTGTTTTTCATCTTGCATGTTCATTTTAACTCCCGAAAGAAAATGGCCTTAAACCCATGTCACATGGGCTTGAGCGACATTGTGGCATTTGACCATACCCTAAAATAGGACCTGAGGACTTGGGTTCTCATGCCCTAGTCTTGCCCTATTTTAGGTAGGTCCCTAATTTGAATGTTGGTTATGTGACCATTAGATAGGTCCCATGCCGACATCTTAAGTTTGAATTACGAAATTTGTAGTGGGAATGCATATATAAGCATGTTTAGGGATTCATTTATAAACTAGAAGATGATTATGAACTTTTGGCACACTTATGATTTTAGAGCATTCAAGATATTCATTGTTGTAGAGCAGAGCATTCTTATTGTGTTTGTGATTGTAGATTTAGCTTCATTTTCTCATGTGTTGAAGCATTTTCATCTACATGTGAGCTACAGCTCTGAGGTGATATCTATTTGTGTTTGAATCATTTATCAATTTGTTTTGCCTCTATCCTACAGGGATACACACTCTTTATCTAACAACAGTATTTGGAAGACTTGAATGTCCTTCTAGGGCTTGACTAAGGCAAGATCCTAAACACCACAACCCCCAACCACACTCCTTGTGATTGCATGTTACATATATAAGATTTTGCGGAGTGGAGTTGTAGAGGAAGGTTACAGAAGATAATGATTTTGGATCTGGCAGAAAGAAGCAACCTAGTGCACTTTCAGGACAAGGGTGCTAGGGGCAAATTCCTCCAAGGTTGTAGAAACAAAAATCTCCATGATAGTGATAATTAGCATTAGAAGAAGTCTTCACATCTTGAGGAACATCCTGCCTTGGACTATGGTGTGAGCTCATGTGTCCTCTGCATCTACAGAGCTAGAAATAGATAGAAAAATGATCATCAATGTTGTAAGGAGTTTGGATCCCTATGAAGAAAACAGTACATTGGACTAGGGTGCTAGCCCCAAAGTCCCCGAATATTCTACATCATGAACTTTGAAAAATGGTCAGTAACTAATCTCTGTCTACTATCTTGGTCTGTGAGCATTTGTCATAATTTTTTAGTTTTCTTACGATTTTACATAATTAGGGTTTTGAGCATACTTGAGCATTAAATTAATACATTAATTGATAACTTCTAAATTTTTACATCATTACAAGTGACACCCCAACTTGTAGGTGAATCCTCTTGCAAAACATGTGATTCAACTTGTTTGAAAAGTCCTTGAATGTTTGTAGTGAAAGGAGGATCTAGCCAATCAATCCCATCAACCCTCTTTTCCTATAAAACATTTTGGTGAACCCATGTTTTATTTGAATTTTGAACCTTTCTAAGTGTTGTACTTGTTGGCAAGAGACACTATATGGATTCATGATTGTTGTCATTGATGGCAACAAAGTTCATCCCACACATCCACAGGACATGGTATGCCTCTACCAGAAGTCAGAGTGAAGAATGTTGTGGTCCGGTAAACAAGAACAGAGCATGTGGTGAGGTCCAACAAACAAGTCCGGATCTCTCAGAGGAAGTATCTTGGTGAAGTGCAGATTTGGGGAAGTCAAGAGGAATATCTTGACTGATAGATTCCAAGGTTTGAGCCTCCGGTGTGGAAAGGATAAAGAGATATGAATACTTGAGTGATAGGTTCCCAAGTGATAGTATGAACAGAGGGATAACTGACTGGCAGAACATCAGACTTTATTCCGGATGTGTTACTGATGATGGAAAAGATTCTTAAGGCATAAGTTATGTTTGGCCAACGTGATTGATGACTTCTACAAATATATGTTTGATCCGCACTACTTGATGTGCAAGGATTCAGTCGTCAGATCAGAGTTTGTGAAAAGATTGACTATTCCAGATGCCAACTTGAAAGGTGATGAAATCACTTGTGCAGATATATATACAAGATGGATTTAGTTGTGAGAAGTGTTGTGGTTGTTGGTGATGTACGAAAAAAAAAGTAGAAGAGAAGAGCGAAAGCAACAAGGAAGGTCCGGTATGTGAAAGGAAAGCAGCATAAAAGAAGAGGAAAGATGATGTGCAGCAGATCAGTGTACTGAGCCTAACCGGAACTGAACTCCAGCATATGTAGATGCTCCCAATCAGTTCAAGTATTGTATAACACTCTTTTTGTAGACAGTGAGTCTCTTGTAGGCAGTGTGCTCGGGCAGTGAGCCCTAATTGGCAAGTGCCATTTTGTATTTCCATTCTTCTAATAGAGAATACAATCTTGGGTTAATCACCCCATGGTTTTCTCCCTTAACAGGGTTTCCACGTCAAAAATATTGTTTCATATGTATCTTCATTTCATGGTTATGTTTTCTTATTTGAATTAATACTGCATTGATTATTAAGAAAGTTCAGAAAGAAGAAATAATTAGGATAACTGATTCACCCCCCCTCTCAGTTATCAACAATTGGTATCAGAGCCAAGTTCCTCCTAATAGAGTCTAACAGCTTGAGGAAGATCTGGGAATTCAAATGGATGCATATGGTTTAAGGGAGCAACTCAAGACTACCCTTGATGATCTTGAACAATCAAACTCTGAAATCAATGAATTAAAGGAAAGACTCAAACAGGTTGATGATTTCATGAGAGAACTAAAAGACAAATTAAGTCTCTCTATGAAAAAGAGAAAGGAGCTGCTTCAGCAATTGGCAAGTCAAGGTGAAGCAAATGATGCAAATGAAGAGCTGAAGAAGAAAACCAAGTTATGTGAAAAGTTATCAAAAGAAATCATTATGGTAAGACATGAAATGGAATCAGGAGTTATGAAGTTTACCCAAGAAGTTGAAGAGAAAAGAAAAACTGAAGATAATCTAAGACAATTTCTCAAAGAGAAATCAGAAGATTGCCACCAGATGGATAGAATTATCAGACATCTTGAATCTAATCTTGAAGATGCTAAAGAAAATGAAGAAAAACTTGAGGATCAAATTGTCTCTCTCAAAAGGGATCTTCAAACAACAAATGAATATAAAGAGAAGTTCTAGATAAGTTTTGCTCAACTTGAAGTTTTTCTTGGAAGTCAAAAGAGGGTAGATGACAAGTGTGGTTTGGGATATGAGAAAGGAGAAAGCTCTGGATCTAGTCAGAAGAATTATGGATCAGAAAATCCAAGGAACAGACCTAGAAAACCTCTGGTAAGGCAGCCTAATGCTCAAAGATATCCATCCTTCAATGGATACTGCCACAACTGCAATAACCTTGGTCATAAAGCTAATCAGTGCAGAAAAAGAATGAATCAGACTAATTCATCCTTCTCTGGATAGTGTTTTAACTGTAAAAGGTATGGTCACAAATCTCATGAATGCAGAAATATGCAAATGAACAAATCATTCAATGGTAGATGCTTTGCATGCAATAGAATAGGTCATATGGCTAATCAATGCAGATCAAGAGAATATCAATCAAATATGCAAAGAAATGTTGTTTGCCAAATTTACAATAGATCCGGTCATATTGCAAAATTCTGTAGAAGCAAGAATCAGGAAAAAAGAGGTCTGGTATATCATAATCAGAATCAAGATAAGGGAAAACAAAAAGTGAATGCGGTTGAAATTCAAAGTGAGATGAATAAGATTTGGGTGAAGAAAAATACAGAGAATGTAGAGGATGGATCCGCACCAGACTCTGGTCCTGATATTCCTTCCAAAAATTAAGAAGTGAGCTCTAGCTCAGGGGGAGACACAAAGAAAACCTTGTTCCCCCAGCCAGTCAATTGGTGCCGGAACTAGCACAAGAAGAGTTGCGGATTGAAAGGTTCATAAGGGAAACATCCAAACAAACTATGGTTAAGATTTGGAAAATCCGCATGATGTTTAAAGATCAGGATTGATCCAGTTCTACAAATCATCCGAATAAGGCAAACCAGAATAACTTAAGTCGAGCATTTATTGCAACCTGACATTAGGGTTTGCGGAGCAATATAAAGGTTTTTTTTTCTCTTTAATCACTTGTTCATTTTGCATTCAAGAAGAAATGAAAAGTGAAGCTCTGCAACAAAATTCCTCAAGTTCACCAAAGATCATTTGCAGAAGTCAATTCATCTAGAAATCAATCTGGCTAAATCCGTGAAACCGAAAGGTGCAAAATGTATTCTTCATTATCAAATATCTCTCTCTAAATCCTTGAATGATGGGTACTCCAGACATTGTAAAAATCTCTGATAGGCCCCGCCCTGAATTTAAGAAACATCCATACAAATCATTGGAGGTAGATCCCCTAGGAGCATTCTCTAGTGTTCCGCATGGCGTTTTGCACACAGAAGACATTAGGGTTTACATACATGCAAATATTGAAGAGTTTGGGGAATTCAAACTAAGAGACATCTATCACAAACAATTGATAGATGATGCTTTTGAGCTTAAACTAGAATATAAGGGCATCCAGGAGAAACATTTTGATAAGTTCATTCATTTCCCCTGCTTTGAAGAAGATGAATGGGTCCGGTATGTGTTGAGTAGGGTACATGACAACTTTCTATGGCTGAACAGACCTTGCAAAATTACCAAGGAGGCAATTAGGGCAGTAACTGGTTTACATTCATTCGGAGGAATACCAGTTCTCAAATCTGTCAAAAACCAGACTGAGTGAGGCCACTGGATCAAAATTTGATAAGAGAGCAATGACCATAGAAGATATCTCTGATCTAAATATCAAGTTTGCATCTATGATAATTGGTTATAAGTTATATCACTCCAGTAGGGAGAATTCAGTACCTGGAACAGATGTGTATACTGCTTATGAAATGCTGAGGAAAAATACAGATTATGACCTCTGTGAACTCCTTCTAAACCAACTAATGGAAAACTTACAAAAGATTAAGAAGGACAAGAAGAACTCTTTTAAATATGGTGGACTAATATTATCTCTATTCTTCTACTTCATGAATGAGCTGCCTAGATCAAATGGATGGGTATGGCAAAATGACAAACTGGTAGCAATTCAGATCAGAGATTACTTGCATGAACTTGGGGATGCCAAGGCAAGGAATACAGCTCTATGGGGTTACTTCAAGCACTTTCAAAATACAATGCAAACCAAAGAAAGAATCCCCAAATTAGTAGTTGAGAAATACAAGGATACAGTGTGCTTCATGGTAGACACTGATCAGTGCCTAATGGAGGCAGTAGAACCAAGAACTGTGTGGATCATGCGTATGGGGTATGAAGTTGATGAACAAATTATGGAGCTGAATGTTCAACACATGCTAAGTCAGCCAAAGGATCCAAAGGCAGAAAGGTTTGGAACCTTTGAAGAGCTAAGTGTAAAAGTTCATGTGGAACTTAGACAACCGAAAAAGAAGAGGAAAGTAAGAAAAGAAGTTGAAGAAATTGCCAAAGGCTTAGGCATCTCAAAGGAGGCACTTGATGCCAACAGGGAAAAGAGGCAAAGGGCTGAGGAAGAAAAGAAAGAGGCAGAAAAGGAAAGCAAGGAAAGTGCTCTGGTAGAAACCTCCACCCAGACTAGATCATGAAAGAGATCTGCACCTGCCACTGCCAAAAGCTCAAGGGCATCTAAATCAGAAGCAAGATCATCCGGTAAAATAGAGAAAAGAACCAAGACTAAGGCCACAAGGTCTTATGCAAGTCAAAAGGATGAAGAAGAGACTGAATCTGATGAGGGGATAAAGGAAATAAAGAAGCAGAAGAAGAAAGGATCCGGTAAACCTTCCACAGGTCAAGACAAGGAAGAAATGGCAGAAGAGTTTGTTGAAAAGCCCACCCTGTCTTTAGAAAGTGTAATCAAATCAATCACTGTGGATGGAAACCTTCAACCAATGGCCGAATTCTATGATGATTATAATGAGGCTGACCAAAAGATCTTGTAGGAAGCTACAGTTAAGTATCTGAACATATATAATAAGGCTTTTATTGAAATTATATCTCTTATTCCCAAGAGCCTAGAAAATGAGTTAGAAATGAGAAAGACTAATGCCATGGCTAAAGACCTTGAGATCCGGGAACAGATAGCTATTCAGCTATATCCTTCAATTGATCCCAAGACAATGAAAATGGTATTCAAAGATTGCAAGGATGAGTTCAGGAGCAAAGCAAGGATGAATCAACTTATGCTTGGTGAGACCGACAAGGTAGCCAAGGAAACAGAAGAGATTCTCCAGAAAGCCTTCAAAAGATTTAATCTTCCTATTATAGAGGACTTGGGTACTGACCCCTCAACCACAAGTGTTGCAGGAGAGTCTTCTGAGAAAATAACAGAAGAAGTTATGGATACCGGTGCAGAAACAGCTAAGGACTTGGAATCCTCTGCTCCGGAAGAGGTGGCCCATGAACAGACTAACATCACTCCTCCAGTTTCCCCTGCTGACTCTGGATCCAAAGGAGAAGAAAGAGTAAAGGAGAAAGAAGCCGAGGTGAAGGGAAAAGAAGATATCAGTGCGAAGGTTATGGAAGGGGAGAAAGCTCCCAAAGACAGTTCTGTGACTGCAGAAGAAAAGAAAATTCTATCTCTAGCAAGATACACTACAGAATCAGTCAAGGACTTTTTGACAAAAGCAACTATGGAGATTGATGAACCGGATCTATTAAAAGGGCCACTAGACTTTGAGTCTCTATCTCCGGTGCAAACAATGAAGATAGCCTCATTTGCAAATGTGAAGGCCAAAGAGAAACTACTGAAATCTCACATGGAAGACTGTGAGCTTATAGAGGTAGCATCCAGAATTTTGGAAAAGATCATGCCATCTTTTCAGAAGGATCCCACAACGTCCTCTTCCAGTAATCTCAAAACTTTAGTCAGCAGTGTTAATACAAATTTTGATTCTCTAGAGAAGTCAGCTGAAGAAAAGGTCCGGAAGGAGTTTTTGGATAAAAGATTCTCTGAAGTACAGAGTTTGATAATTAATGATAGGTGAAATATGAATATTGGGATAAAGAGCCTGGAAAATGCTCTTAAAGATGGTGGAAATATGTACAAATTTTGTTTATCTTGGCCCACAGTGACCAAAGATATTGAGAAGAAAGTAAAAGAGAAAGAGGATAAACTACTAAGTTTGTCTCAAAGTTTTGATCCTCTCTCATCCTCCATAGTAAATCAAGAGTGTCAGACTATTGCAATCACAAATGCAATAAAGAATTTTGAGAAGGAAAGGAAGAACATAATTAGCCGGATGGGTGAACTTAGAAGGATCATTATCCCTAAGTTAGAGGCCATGCATGAGGCCATAAGTGATGCTTAGACTACTACCCGAACCAATGATCCGACAGATCTCAAGAGGGCAGAAGCTTTTGCGTTCCTGTTGAGTGGTCACATCTCAATTTTGGATAGAATGAAGCAAAGTTGGGCTGCAGAATTCATCCAATTGAAGACATCTTTTGCAGACATTCTTCAGTTTATGTGAGTATGTTATATGCGGCTAAGTATAGTTAAAATTTTTGAAAATTTTGATGTGCAGACCCCACCCTTTGCCATTGATGTCAAAGGGGGAGTGAGGAGCGGTGAAAAATGAGGAATCCAACTAAGGGGGAGCTCCAGAAAATGTATATAAACAGAGCATCAGCCAAGGGGGAGCATAGTGTAAACACTTAGCCATTTTTCACTAAGTGTTGCCATCAATGCCAAAGGGGGAGATTGTTGGCAAGAAACACTATATGGATTCATGATTGTTGTCATTGATGGCAACAAAGTTCATCCCACACATCCACAAGACATGGTATGCCTCTACCAGAAGTTAGAGTGAAGAATGTTGTGGTCCGGTAAATAAGAACAGAGCATGTGGCGAGGTCTGACAGACAGGTCCGGATCTCTCAAAGGAAGTATCTTGGTGAAGTACGGATTTGGGCAAATCAAGAGGAGTATCTTGACTGATAGATTCCAAGGTTTGAGGCTCCGGTGTGGAAAGGATAAAGAGATATGAATACTTGAGTGACAGGTTCCCAAGTGACAGTATGAACAGAGGGAGAACTGACTGGCAGAACATCAGACTTTATTCTGGATGTGTTACTGATGATGGAAAAGATTCTTAAGGCATAAGTTATGTTTGGCCAACATGATTGATGACTTCTACAAGTATATGTTTGATCCGCATTACTTGATGTGCAAGGATTCAGCCGACAGATCAAAGTTTGTGAAAAGATTGACTATTCTAGATGCCGACTTGAAAGGTGATGAAATCACTTGTGCGGATATATGTACAAGATGGATTTAGTTGTGAGAAGTGTTGTGGTTGTTGGTGATGTGCGAAAAAAAAAGCAGAAGAGAAGAGCGAAAGCAGCAAGGAAGGTCCGGTATGTGAAAGGAAAGCGACATAAAAGAACAGGAAAGATGAAGTGCAGCAAATCAGTGTACTGAGCCTAACTAGAACTAAACTCTAGCATATGTAGATGCTCCCAATCAGTTCAAGTATTGTATAACACTCTTTTTGTAGACAGTGAGTCTCTTGTAGGCAGTGTGCCTCTTGTAAGCAGTGTGCTCGGGCAGTGAGCCCTAATTGGCAAGTGTCATTTTGTATTTCCATTCTTCTAATAGAGAATACAATCTTGGGTTAATCACCCCATGGTTTTCTCCCTTAACAGGGTTTCCACGTCAAAAATATTGTGTCATATGTATCTTCATTTCATGGTTATTTTTGTCATATGTATCTTCATTTCATGGTTATGTTTTCTTATTTGATTTAATACTGCATTGAATATTAAGAAAGTTCAGAAAGTAGAAATAATTTGGATAACTGATTCCCCCCCTCTCAATTATCAACAGTACTTTATATTTACATTCATTCATTTAATATTTATCTTATTGCATTTGAAATTTACAAAAAAATTTAAAAAATTTAAAAAAAATTGGCATTTTAGGCTTGCATTTTGACATAATTTAATTAAATTTCATATAATTTCTGATGTTTTCATTATACCTGATATAAATTACATAAATTAATCTTATTATAATATTTGCATTGCATTTTCATGCTTAAATTGTTAAAATTTGCTTGAATTGGGTATTTTTCATAAAACCTAGTCTTGGCAATAGCTAGGGTTTGTAGTTAAAATGTTGTTTTAGATTTTACTACTATTTTAAAAACACTCATTCAAATCTAGTTTTTGTTTGTAGTGTTGCATTATTGTGTGCTTTTGCATTTACATTCAAAATTTTGCATTTACACATAGGCAATTTTAACAAAAACTAGCATATTCACTTACTTTTCCTTAAAATTGCACTTGCATTAAGCATTGTAGGACTATAAAATCATTTTAAGATCTGATCTGAGTTGTTTTACATCACAAATCTGATTAGAATTTATTTACATATCATTTTGCATAGTTTCATGCCTTAATTTCACATATAGGGTTTAAAAACCTTGCATTTTCACTAGATTTTGAATTATCATCCATCTAGATTTACATTATAGGTGCATTGTGAAGGATATTGCTGCTTTATTGGACTATTATAAAGGTTTTTATTTTCTGCTCCTTATAATTTTCCTTACAACACTTCATCTTTTCAGCATTTGCATTGAAAAAAAGTGGAAAAATCAAGCATTTTAGCTCATATTTACACATAGTTTTGCACTTACCTTTTTGCATTCATATTAAAAATATTTTAAATCTGATATTGCTTATATTAGAAAACATAATTTTGGCATCATTTGATATCCTTGCTTGAAATTTGGCATTATCTCAATTACACATTGTGTATTTCAACACCTAGGGTGTACTACTAGCTCTTATTGATGTTTCTGGACATTTTATTATGGCACCTTCATGTCATTTTTCTTTGGTATATTTGCATGCATTTATCAAAAATATTGATTTTCATAGATTCTTAACCCTCATGAGTGAACATCCTACAATATTAGAAAGCTTAACTGACTTCATCTCCATGAGCTGTAATGAAAAAGATAATTGTGATAGCACTTCTCCTATGCATCTAGTCTCTACTACATGTGATGATGACATAAACTTGCCCTTTGATCATTCTTTCAAAAATGATTCTGAGGATATACTAGCACAAGAGGATGGAATCATTAACACATTCCTTAAAACCACCCTACCCTCTTTGAAAAATGAAACATTAGTGGAGAAAGGGCTCCCTTTCAAGAAGGATCCTCCATGGGTAGATAATGACTATTCAACTAATGATCACATAATACATAAGGTCCCTAAGGATAATCCATTAGATCTTCCACCTTTTATTGAATGTTCAAGTACCTTGGGAATCTCTAAGGAAGTGAAGACTATGGATAACTCTACTTTTGTTGCAAATTTCAATGATACCAAACTTTGTAACAACACTGTACCTTCCTTTCATTCCAATGCTCTCCTTGGCCAAGATGAATCATTAGTTGATGAGAAAAGGTCTTTCAAATTAAATCCTTTATGGATAGATGTTGAACATAATTGAAAGGACAAAAATGTTAATTCGATCTTCACTAATATACTTTATAGCAATATTCCTAAGATGGTTGTGCATGGGGCACCTAGTGCACCTTCTTGCTTAAAACCATTGATTATAGTTCAAGGTGATTGAAAACCACCTCAACCCCTGGATTACATTCTAAACTATGCAAGACAAATCACTCAAAGAAGTCAAGGTGTTCAAAATGTGCCACAACATCCCATGATTGCTCACACATACAACACCTGTAATAACAAGCAAAGTAAGCAAGCACCTCATATGCCTATCTCTCTTCCATGTTCTCAACCTATACTTCCTCCACCACCTCATCTCACTCCTAAAAAGGGTCAAGAATATGATCTTGTTGAGCAACTTCATGCTACTCCGGCTAAAATCTCTCTTTGGGATTTAATACAAACATCGCCTACATACCATAGAATTCTCCAAGAAGCTTTACAAAAGGTGATTGTACCACCTGCTATTAAGCTGAATGATGTAGCAGCTCTATTAAACTGTGTGCATGTGACAAAAATAGATATTCTCTTTCAACCACATGAATTATTTTCTTTCAACCACATGAATTACCGTCAATTGAAGTGCAAAACCAATATGATCCGCTTATAATATTTGTCATGATAGATAATGTTGGTTTACAGATTTGTCATTCAAATTTTGTACTCTCTTGCCTGCTACAATGATAGTCTAACCAATAGTTGAGTCACTTGCAATGATAGTTGCAAGTGCTCTCTGCTTGTTTTACAAGGTGTAGCTACCTTCGAATAATGTGCAATGAATGAGAGACATAAGGTATGCTTTTAACTGGAAAGCAGAAAAGGAAAAAAATAGCTGTGCAAAACCATGACATAGATGCGATGGATTAAATTTAAATGGCAAGGATGCAGATTAAATGACACACAATCCACATGTCCACAACCTTGAATAAGAACAAGGAAAAGACTGAGCAATAGATCTTCACAATAGATAAATCAATTTGAATTCAAAGATTCAAAATGGACATCCACACAATTTGATTAACAGAAATTGCACTAGAAAATGACTACAGAGACACACATGAATTTGCAATCTAAAGAAATTATTAATGAATTCATAGCTTCATAAACATCTCCTTATTTCCCCAATACAAATGAGTTCACAAACTCTTTTTTGCACAACAAACTGTGATTGAGAAGAAAAAATTCTTCTCCCAGTTTCCCCTGTTCCTGAACAACAGAAAAAAAAGCTCCCTCCTTCTTCATAAATATTTATAAGGTTTCCCCCAAGAGACTTTTTGTCTCCATAACTTCCTCTTGAAAATAAGATAAAATCTCTCAATTTCCACCTGTAACTGATTCTTGAAAACATAAATAATTCAAAACATTATGGAATGACTCATATGGAGAAACATTATGCCTCGACTAATGAGTGAATGTTATATCACTTTTATCAAACAATCCCTATGTGCTAAGGCTACTGTGGTCCCACCAATCCTATGTTCCAATATCAGCCATTCCCATTGCACATATTCGGGAATGTGTCACAAACTTGTTGGTTCCAAATCAAATGAAACAACTCCTTCATCGACTCTCATAGTAGTCTTTGCAATTGATTGACTACCCATCTTTAGTAGTTTGAAACATCCATGAGCTCCCATCATTGCTTCACATATCAACACCACAAGGAGGTGTAGCTACAACACATGATAATTTCCTTTGATATGGACAAAAAGATTTAATATCATTCATTCCAACCAATGATGTATTATCCACCTTCGTTTGTAGCAATCTTGCTTCAGTTTAATCCTTTTCAGGTTTGTTATACCAGTGAATACTTGCACCAGTAGCTAATACTACCATCTAACAACTGCATCATGGTTGTTCATGAAATCAAGACCCTCAGGGGACATCACAATAACATAAACCAATAGCATTGAACACATTCTTAACTTGCATGGCTATTTTCTCAAGGATCCACGGCATTAGGTTATAAAATGTCTAAGCATGTATAATATGGACTCTGATCTTTGATAATTGCTCAATGTCAGTTATTTTTTAGATGTAACAAATGCCAACATTCATCATCTAAC
Source organism: Cunninghamia lanceolata (assembly GCA_027924645.1). Lineage (NCBI taxonomy): Eukaryota > Viridiplantae > Streptophyta > Pinopsida > Cupressales > Cupressaceae > Cunninghamia > Cunninghamia lanceolata. Next base: position 2,472,844 of record BSBN01000477.1, on the reverse strand, counting down.
TGTTCTACCCCATGTTCATGGCCCCTATGATCTTCTCTATACTTTGCCGCGGCTTCTTGACTGCATGTGGCTCCGGGCATTTCAAACCATAATATTCACCAGACATATAAATTTGCATGCCAAAGACATTTCCAACTATTGATAGTTTCTACAAATCTAATTTACACATATCCAGAAATCAGGAAATTCTATTTTGGTGTTGTTTCATTTGAGGCAGTTCCAAGAGTGCACTGGAAAATGCGAGAATTGGCGTTACAACTGACAGAGAGCCTCCAGCTTTTTCAACGAACCCTTTTTGTGTATCTTTTTCTAGCTACAGTTTCCAATTCTAACTTCGTTACCTGGTAGAGGTTATGGCAATAATGACGTTGCAACTGCCAATTGCATTTGCATAAGAGTTTCTAAATCTTTTCAATAGACACGTTTCATTCCAACTGAGTAAGTGACAAAGAAACAAGCAATGTCATGGGGCACAGGCTCTATATATCTCAATTTGTGTTTGAAATCACACATCTGAAATCAAAGGTTATGCTCTTCAAGGCATTCCCTCAAACTATTCGTGAGCCGAGTTTATGCTTTCATACTTTGCATACATGTTTGGCCGAGCATTTCATAATAGTAACTGATGAAAATCTCTTCGCATTAAGTTTTGATGGATGTCCACATTCTCACAATGAAGCCACACATAACAAAAGAGAAACCATATCCTTTCTAAGAAATCTCTTTCTAAAATAGGACTGATGATCACCATATCATTATGCTTCGATGGATCTTCATAACTAGTTTAAACGAAGGCTTTTATTTTGACATGGACTTGGAGCATGATTGCATTTACCTTATAGTTTCTAAATGACATTCGCATCGTGTATATCTGTGTTTCTCCTTACTTCAATGCTCACATTGCTCTTCCCACCAATGTCTCTTGCACAAGATGATGCCCTGCCGATGCATATGACAACACATTGCTTCCAATTCTTCTAAGGTAAGGGTCAAGTAGCTAGATTCCATGTCCACTAGTTTCAGTGTTGATTTCTCTCATCTTGTAACTTTTCAAGGGCCTCAACAGCTGCAATTCTAACCTCATCCCGAAGGGTAGGATATTGCTTGAGTTCTGATGTCTCATTTACTGCCTTCTGAACCAACTTCTTTAGCATATAATAGACCACGTCAATAGTAGCTTTAGCAGGAGAAGTATTACATAATCCATTATTCTCATCTACTAATAAAACAAATCAAATGAATGTGACCCCAACCTTGTGCTTTGCAACGCATGCTATATACCTTTGCTATTCCAGATTCTCCACAAGCATATTACCTGCCATTCTTTCATCCAACGAGTCATAGTTCACAGAATGTGATCCTTCTGCTTTTATCCAGTCTCATAGACCTCGATTCTAAAAAGGCTACTAGTATGAACACTACCACTAGTTGCCCATCGAGAAGAAAACCCCTGTAGGTACGACTACATCTTCCACTCCCTATAAAACTCTTTGCTAGGAAGTTGGATGTTGCAGATCTCATGAGTAGCATCTGGCTTTATATCGAACTATTCAGTTGTAGGTACATGGCCATTAGAACAAACTGGAAGCGCTGCAAATAATTTGATGTGATGAACATGTAGATAGACTCCTCGAATCCTTTAACTCAAGACTTTCATATTTATTTTCACTGCAAACAAGAATCTATATATTTGGATCATAGAGGGCACAAGTTGGAAAAATGGTGGCTGGCGGCATTTGCTTCAAAGATTCTAAAACATTATAAGCAAATCCATTTTGTACATACACTACAATCATTGCAGTCCATGAGATCACGTCTCATTAAGGTGGCGTTCATTACCAAAGCTCCCATTTGGCAAGCATAGAAGGCTCCTGACAAACATTGTGGAGTGTCAGCTGAAAAAGGAGTTCGAGAACTTGTAAAATCCCTGACAACGAAGAAGTCGGCTAGAACTGAGGGGAATCACAGTAAAAAAAAGTGAATTTTAAAATCTCACAAACAGAAAAGTGTTTGGGCATGGAAACTGGTCAAATTAAGCAAAATGAGGATAGAATCAAGCATACAAGAGGATTTTGCACCAACTTCTATAGATTTTTGAAATTAATTGTTTTTGTGATTTGACAGGCTCAAGTGTGTATAAAGGGATGCACTCAAAATTTGAAATTTTTTAAGTTCAAATTTTGGGGTAACAGATAAAAAATTGATAAAGTGAGTTATGATTGACAATGGATCAGCTCTTAATGTTTGTGGCATTGACTTGCTAGACAAAAGTAAGATTGACACATCTTTAATCAAACTCGATAGGATTAGCATTTGTGTCTTTGATAATATTGGTAGACAATACGTGGGTACCATAACTTTACTCATAAAGGTTGGACCTGTGACATTATCTACCCTTTTTCATGTCATTCCCGGTTTTCTTTCATATCATATGATTCTCGGTAGACTGTGGATTCATGTCATGGGGACCATTCCGTCTACCCTTCATAGATCAATAAAGTTTATTTATCAAGACAAGCTCTGCACTGTGGACGTTGATCCTGAACTAGATAATTGTCTACATATTGAAATGCAAAATCAAGTTAACAATCGGCAAAGTCTAAATAACTTACGAGTGGATTCATCAACACCTCTTGCCACAGATAATGTTGTACAAGACTCTAAAACATCGAATGCACTTTTTGGTGATGATTGGGGTTCATTAGATTTTAATCTTTACAGTATAGGGGAATATAAACTTAATAGCCCTGACATATCAAAGATCACATCGATCTCATCCAAGCAATCTTCTGAAACACCTAAGAAAACCAAAGCCTCCTTGGTAGAAAATAAAGACAATACTCTTACTTATACTACAAATTATGAGACCTATGAGGCTTCACCATCCTCTAAAAAAATGACATCCCTCTATGGTCGAGGATTTAAAATCCTTTATAACAACTGTGACTATGTAGGTAATGGATGTCGTGTAAATCAACAAGGAATTAGAGTACCTTTACAGTTGTTGGAATTAACTACACAACCGGTATTAGATACCGCTCTTTGAAACCCACCAAAGCCTCTCATCATCCTAAACTTAATGTTAATGCAATATCAACAAGACCAAATCAACATGAGAGATATCCTGAGCTGATAGACAAGAATTGTCTGCTAAGAAATATCACATTCAATAAGGTAAGTATTTCTCCCTCTTTAAGCCACACTCATTGTAGCAACTATTATAATTGCTCTCAAGGCTGGTCTCCTCCTAGATATGTATGTTCTTAATATTGGATTATATCAGGTAAGTATTTTTAACCCTTTCTCTCTCATGTTGTGTTCCCCTGTGATGTGTTATGTGTTGTTTAGGCCTCCTTGGATGACCCTTGATAATCTTGTAAGGTCAAGGATATCGAGAGACTACCTCTATTGTGACCCTTCTTCTATTTGTGTCAGCATTCTTCTATCATGCTTCTCCTCTATTTTTATTGTTGTGTGTCGTGCCTTAGAGGCATAACATTGCGGTTGGTGAACTGGGGGCACCTTCCTACGTGACGACCCTAAGGCACTTGTTTTTCTCTCTCATTTTATTGTTTACCTTCTTCTAGTGGTTCTATCTAGTTGGTGGATGACAAAAACAAATAAGACTGATAAGGACCAAGTGTCCCTTCGGTGAGTAAGCAAAAATGGACCTAGTCCATATATGACGACAGGGTTGATATACATATTATTCGACACTTGGCTAGTATAATCACTCCGTGTGATATTTTGATGATGTCTTATATTTGCTAACAAACCATAACAATATAGCTGCTCTGTGCACTTTGTTTATCTTGGGTCTCACCTTGGTTACACTCGGTTCTGAGATCTCTATAGTATAGCCCCATGATTATACTCAGTTTTTGAATCCATAATATAACCTTGGCTCTTGATGTGATTATTGTCATGCATTGCTTTTATCATGTGATGTGGTTATTATCTTTGAGAAAGACTTCTAACCCCTCTTCTTGCAGGAAATTGTGTGTTTGTAGGAACATTTGGTGATCATAAAGTACATGTCACCTTTGGGGCATCATCCTTGCGAGAGCTCTTGTTCCCTTGTGTGTTTTATCTCTACCTTAACGTTCTTGATATTGGTACACGATATCAACCACCTTAAGGTGGGGACATATAAAGGTAAGTTCTTTGATGATTTTGGTACTAACGAAGCATGTTTGTAAGCCCTTTGCAGAGGCGGGATGTTGTATCTCCAGCGTGAGTGCACATATTTATTCTATATTGCAATCATACAACCCTCTGCAGAGGTGGGATATCATGCATATCCTTTATTCAAATCCCTCTACGGAGGCAGGGATGGTGTATATCTTAAGCTAGTGCACATCCTTTGATTTCAAAAGTCCTCCAAGTAGATGAGGTTGGTGTATCCTCCCTTAAGCATGTCTTTGGTAGTTGTTGTGGCATAAGCCCAACTATCAGGTGTGCCTATAATGTGCCTGAGATGGTGGGGGCTTAGCAATAAGTTCCTTCCATCACTTGTTTGTCGTGTTTAAGATGTATAGTATGTCTCTGGCATACTATACAACACTCGTGTCTTCCGTGTGTTTCCCCCTATGTTGTAGTCTCAAGAGCATGGTGAAATTCCCCTTCTACACTCAAGATTTGTATGGTGTGTTTGTTCCCAAGCATAGCCTCAAGACGTGTGGCAAAATGCCCTTCCTATGCTTTGGGATTTGTATGGCATGCTTGTTCTCAAGTGTAGTCTTCAAGAGTGTGGCGAAATGCCTCTTCTACACTCTGATATTTGTATTGTGTGTCTGTTGCCCCATATGTAGTTTCAAGATGTGTGGTGAAATGCCCCTCCTACATTTTGGGTTGTGTGTTTACTTTATGTGTACTTGCATTTGCATTATATATGAGAAAATGAAAAGAAATAATCACTGCATTCACTATATTCATCGTGTTTTGCATGTCTTCAATGTTATCTTCTCTATGTCTTGCATGCCTGTTATTTTCTTCTCCATGTTTTGCATGCCTGTTACTGTCTTCAATGTATTTAGCGTGTCTGCGGCATGTTTTCTCTAATGTCTACCTGAGATTGGGGGCTAGAAATAGTTCCTCAATCTTTGTGTATACATTAGCTTCAAGTGCCTAGCGTGTTTTCTATGTTTTGACCATACTTTAATGCATGTATGGGCCTTGTGTTCATACATACATTAAAGTGGGGGCTAAATGTTATGTCGTAAAATGTCCCCTAGGACTTTTACCTCCTAAGTTTAGCTCCCGAGTCCCTTGTTTTACATCTTGCATGTTCATTTAACTCCCACAAGAAATGGCTTGAAACCTATGTCACATGGGGCTTGAGCAACATTGTGGCATTTGACCCTACCCTAAAATAGGACCTGAGGACTTGGGTGCTCATGCCCTAGTCCTGCCCTATTTTAGGTAGGTCCCAAATTTGAATGTCAATTATGTGAACATTAGATAGGTCCCATGTCAACATCTTCAGTTTGAATTACAGAATTTTTAGCGGGAATGCATATATAAGCATGTTTAGGGATTCATTTGTAAACTAGAAGATGATTATGAACTTTTGGCACACTTATGATTTTAGAGCATTCAAGATATTCATTATTGTAGAGCAGAACATTGTTATTGTGTTTGTGATTGCATATTTAGATTCATCTTCTCATGTGTTGAAAGATTTTCATCTACATGTGAGCTACAACTCTGAGGTGATATCTATTTGTCTTTGAATCATTTATCAATTTGTTTTACCTCTATCCCATAGGGATACACACTCTTTATCTAACAACAGTATTTGGAAGACTTGAATGTCCTTCCGGGGCTTGACTGAGGCAAGCTCCTAAACACCACAACCCCCAACCACACTCCTTGTGATTGCAGGTTACATGTATCAGATTTTGTGGAGTGGAGTTGTAGAGGAAGGTTGTAGAAGATAAGGATTCCAGATCCAGCGGAAAGAAGCAACCTGGTGCACTTTCAAGACAAGGGAGCTAGGGGCAAAGTCCTCTAAGGTTGCAAACACAAAATTCTCTATGATAGTGGTAATTAGCATCAAAAGAAGTCCTGACATCCTAAGGAATATCATGTCTTGGACTACGGTATGAGCTCCAGTGTCCTCCACATCTATAGAGCCAGAAATAGATGGATCAATGATCATCAATGTCGTAAGGAGTCTAGAACCCCCTGAAGAAAAACAATTGGACTAGGGCGCTAGCACCAAAGTGCCCGAATATTCTGCACCACAAACTTTGAAAAATGCTCAGTAACTAATCTGTGTCTATTGTCTTGGTCTACGAGCATTTGTCGTAATTTATCAGTTTGCTTACGATTTTACATAATTAGGGTTTTGAGCATATTTGAGCATTAAATTAATACATTAATTGATAATTTTTAAATTTTCACATCATTACAAGTGACACACCAACCTGTAGGTGAATCCTCTTGCAAAAGGTGCGATTCAACTTGGTTGAAAAGTCCTTGAATGTTTGTAGTGAAAGGAGGATCTAGCCAATCAATCCCATCAACCCTCTTTTCCTATAAAACATATGCTCTTGTTCCTCATCACTATTTTCAATTTCTACATATGGACATTTGGCAGCAAAATGTCCTACCTTTTGACAATTAAAGAATTTGAAAGGCAACTTACCCTTGTACTTGCCAGTTCCTTTCTTCAGCTTCCTCACAAAATGATCTTCTTCTTCATATGATTCATCATTGGAACTATCGCTTGATTCAGGCTCTTTATTATTCCTCCTTTTTGAGGCTTTGAAGGATGCCTCTCATTTTGATGGTTTCTCATTTTCAGTCCTCATTTTGTATTCTATGAAGATCCCATGTAATTCATCCATAGTTAGTTTATCCAAGTCCTTTATTTCCTCATTGGATGAAACTTTTGCATCAAACCTTAAGGGTAGAGACCTTAATACTTTCTACACAATTATTGACTCTTCTACTTCTTCACCAAGACCCCTTATGCTATTCATAATCTCATCCACATGAAGCAAATAGATGGCAATGTTTTCTTCATCCTTCATCTTTAGGCTTTCGAATTGTCTCCTATGGGTTTGAATCTTGGTCTTTCTAACTTTATCATCCCCTTCGTAAATATTCTTAAGTTTATCCAATGTCTCCTTTGCTGAATCACAATGCATCACTTTAATAAACTCCGATTCTGATAAACCACACAATATTGCATTCATAGCTTTCACATTGTTCTTGCTAGCCTTATTTCCATCCTTATCCATTGGTGGAGATGTAAGAGCTTTATAACCACTTACTACCAATTGCCAAATATCGAAGCTAAGCACCATTAAGTAAGTGAGCATTCTTATGCTCCAGAAAGCATAGTTTGTTCCATCAAACAATGGAGCCTTGCTGGAGGAGAATCCTTCTTGGTTATAAAGCTTTCACATTGTTCTTGCTAGCCTTATTTCCATCCTTATCCATTGGTGGAGATGTAAGAGCTTTATAACCACTTACTACCAATTGCCAAATATCGAAGCCAAGCACCATTAAGTAAGTGAGCATTCTTATGCTCCAGAAAGCATAGTTTGTTCCATCAAACAATGGAGCCTTGCTGGAGGAGAATCCTTCTTGGTAGGCCATGTGTGCTCATAAAATATCTTCTTTCTAGCAGTTAAACTATACTTTGAAGGAATCCGCTCTTATACCAATTGATGAGTACATGCTTATACTAAGAGGGGGGCGAATCAATATAAGACTATCTTTTACCTTTTCAAAACTTAATCAACCACAACAACCACAAATATACAAGATCTAGAAATTAAGAACACAAGAAGAATACAAGATTTACGTGGAAACCCTTTTGGGATAAAACCATGAAACATTATTGCTTTATATTAAATTCTCTTACAACAATTTTGTAGCCACCAACCTACAGGAGAGACCAATCCCCATTAATCTTTGTAGGCACCAACCCACTGGAGACACCAATTCCCACTACTGAGCACCAACCTAGCGAGAGACACCAATCTCTTTTATATGAGGTACCAACCTCTCCAATATGAGGCTCCAACCTCTAACTCAACAAATTCTTGTCTTCTTGAATACAACTTCTTGAATGGATGATGAACATTTCACAATACCTTCATTAAATATGTAACCTCACTCCACACACTTATTCTCCTTCACAAATCTTCCTTTGAATGATCTTCTATTATTTTCTTCATACACAAATTTGTTGGTGTATATATGATATATCTTTTTCACACACCATCCACTTGCTTCCACTCCACCCTTCTCTTTCTATTTTTATATCCTCATATTCCTTTTGAAAGATTGCAATTTCTTGAAGATAGACAACACTTCACAATAGATGCATTCTTTCCAATAGAGGTGTCCTTTCATTAACACTCTTTATGCTTTTTATAAACTTAATCACTACCCTTAATGATAATCGCTACCCTTGTTAATGATAATCACAACCCTTGTTAATGAATGGTAGTCATTGCCTTTTTGACAAATGAATGGTAGTTACATGATTATCATTTGCTTGATCATATGGAGTGCAATTAGGGATCTTGATGATTTAGACGTATTAATGAACGCTGTGTATTCTAATCTTTGTTCATGAAATAATACATTGAGGGTGGATGCTTTTGGATGCTAGGTTTTTCCCTCATGAGGGTTTTCCTAGGGTACTTTTTGTGTCATCTTGATGGTATGTTTATCTATTATTTTTCTTTTAGATTTGAATACTTGTTTACATATTTTTCTCATGGGTTTATGGGGAAATAGTTTATTAAGGATACAAATTTCTTTTCATTTGGTATTAGAGCTTGGTTGCTAGGTTGTGGGACTAGATCTCCTAAGTATTTGTAACCCTTGGTATGAGTAGATTCTTGTGCATAGTTGATTCCATAGCCTTGTAGGAAAAGAATGAAGGTATTTTAAAGGTTACAAGTGTGTTTTTAAATATGGGTTGTTGTATATTTAGGGTTTGATGGAGATTTGGCAAATAGGTTTTTAGTTTAGGTTCTTTCTATAAGGGTTTTAGGGGTGAACTTTTGCTAGAGACATCCTAGAAAAAAACAACCCTCACCATTGAGTCTAGAAGGCCCAAAAACCTATGGATCCATATAAAACTTAACTATATTTGGTGACAATTTTGTTTGGCCATTTTAGGGCCTTAGAGGAATCTTTACAAAAATATTTTGTATAGTTGTACGAAATCTGTATGGTCATACAGTTATATGTAGTCATTGTTAATAGGTTAGTAGATAATAATGGAATATTCCTTAGGCATCATCACCTGCTTCATCATTGTACAGGTCTACAAATTTATTAAAAAAATTAATTAATTTTTTAATATATGGTAGCACCCCATTAGGCATAAGCCCCATGGATAACACTAATGGAAAAGGGTATGCATGGTAGGACAAGTTTAATATGAGAGTAAAATAGTTGTTGGGGATTTTCAACCCTTAGTTGGTTGACAAGACATGTGGCTAGTGGGCCCTTGGCACCTATTCACAGCCCCACAGTCAGGCCGACCCTATGTAGAGCCCGTAGAAGCATCAAAGCTTGTTTTTAAAACATTCAACTCAAATTTATATTCTATTAGATTTGCTAATTACCTCCACCCTAGTGCTACTGATAGGCTACTAATTACTGCCACCACTACCTAGAAGCACTGATCATGCTCAGCTTGCCACTAGCCAGTCGCTGAAATAGTATTTTGTGAAGCCTAATGGAGCCATTTTTTCTAAGAGGCATAACTTTTGCCCAACATGTTGGATTTTTAACTTCTTACAGTTGACAGAAAGCTCTTTTCAAGTACCACATTGTGGTATTAATTATTTTCTATATTTTTTCATGCTTGATAGAAAATACCAATTGAAAGCTGGGTTTTCTTTTAGTGATTCAACAGGTCATATTGTATGTCCACGATATCTAATTTTGGACTTCTTATAGGTGATGGAGAGAATTTTCTAAGCACTTAACAATGGATCAGGTTTAGAGATGTTGATATGTGATTTATTCACTTACATTTCTATTTGAGCTATTTATTGGTTCCTTTGACTATGATACTTTGTGATTTTATGGGAAATTGAATCTAGAGGTAATTTGGTGTATGAGTCATGGAAAATTTACATGTTTATCTTTAATTATCTATGTTTGACATGGTTACCATTATATGGTTGAATTTTTATGTTGCATTGTGAGATCTATGAGTTGTGCAATATTGTAGGTTTTATATACTTATAGGTTGCATGGATAACTCGGATATGGGTTGTTTGTACCCATAGATATTTTAATGTTTATGTAAATTCTATTTGATTGGCCTATTTTGGTCACTTGGTTCATTGGTTTGGTTGTCATTATGAGATAGAGAGAGATTGTGTTACCTAACATAGTTGTGTTGTGGGGCCTAAACTTGTTGACTATATGGTATAGATGTGTGAGACTCAGTGGGACTTTGATGTAGGTACATTGGGTGGTGATCATGATTGTAGGAGTACAATCAACACTAAGAGGGGGGGTGAATCAGTGTTGTGTAAATTTTAACCTTTTGCAAACTTTATCTTATCTTACAAACCAAAAGAGGAAGACATATAAGACTACTAATAAAAGAGGATATAAACAACACCTCATGAGTAAATCATACACACATATAGAGAAGATCAATATGAATCATGACACAAGATTTGCACGAGTGGAAAACCCTCTGGGGGTAGAAAAACCACTCCAAAACTGCCTCATTGGCTTAAGCAAAAACCTCACTGGTTACAACGTTTTGAAGCACCAACTTTAAGGAGCACCAAACCCTAATTCATTTAGAAGCACCAACTTCAAGGAGCACCAACCCCTAATTCAAACTCAAATTAAAATCAAGAATTCAGAGGGTTTCTCTATTTCAATACGAATCACTTCTTCTTTTACATATGTCTGTCATATCATCATACAACTCAAATCAATCTGCATACTAGTCTCAATGTCTTTGTTCAATCAATTCATAATTCATTCACCTGATTATCTCTACATATCAATTCACTTGATGCAATCAATTGCATATTGTCTTTCTGATGATCTTGTCAATCTCTGTATCTGATTCAATTTATCTCTGCACAATTAATTTCATATTATCTTCATGCTTGATTTGATCCAATCTGTGTCATTCACGTTGTCTACAATTTTTCATATCAATTCACATCCATTTCAACTGTATTATCAAATTAATTCATCATTGATCTGTACACTAACAATAAAATCAAAGCACCTATGATGTCATTAAATAACATATGACCTTTCACATTCAACTCTTCTCCTGCAAGGAAAAATAACATGACCTTTCATATCTCTCTTTTCTCTGTATAATCAATTCAAAAATCAATTCATATTCTTCTACAAAAAGATCATCTGAAAAACAAAATACTCCTATACAATTCATTTTTGTCTCTTCTCCAATCTATTCATCTTCCCATTAATCTCTTCAATCTTTGATATTCTTCAATTGACTTTTCATAATTTGATCTTTCTTATCTTTTACAAAAGTCCATAATCAAACTGCCCCAAAAAATTTTTTCCTCCATTTGAGTTCATTTCTCAAAAAAAATTCAATCAATTTCTCCCTGCAACAAAAAAATATATCTCCACAAAAAATTAATTCCAAGAACTCTTCATATTCCTCTAAAAATTCATTTCCATTCCATCATAAAATATTCAAATAAATTTTCTCCCCTGCATCAGTGTTATTTTGCAAGATCATCTATTGATCATTCCCTTTGAAATCCTTCTCACTGCAAAAAAAATATTAAAGCTTCTTCATATGCACTGAGATAAGAAGGAAATCTCATAAAGATACTCCTTGAAAAGTATTCCTTAATATACTAAAAAACTCCTTAAAAATCTGATGAAAAAGAAACTTTATTCAAAGACTTAAAGAGGGACCAACCAAATGGTGGTTAAATAAACAAAGTTTCTAAAAATAAGACAAAGCCATAAAAGGCTTAATAATTAGGCTTCCTTTCTTAAATGAGAATCAAAGCACAAAAGCACATAAGCAACGATTGGTTTATTATGTCATAATGCCCTCCTTTTTAATACCTTCCATCGACATTTTATTATTCACTATTTTTTTAATAATTGGTGAAGCATGTTATCATGGTCAAGGGGGTCAGTTTACAATGTTCTACAAAGCCCTTCAAGCGGTGACTTTTAAGTTATAAACCCACTATCCCAAGTCACCTATGTTTTAAAACATAAAGTGCATGTTTAGTTGATGGGCTAGAGTTATAACTTAATAACAAAGATTAGGGATTTAGATAATGTAGGTTTGAGTAAACAAAAGCCTAGATGAATCAACCCCTTAGATCTATATCATCAAAAGAGACTTTTATGATTAAAGAGATTACTAGGACTTTAGATATCTTTTAATCAACTCCATCTTAAGTCACCAATATCAAACCAACATTCTACCTCTTTGTAGTACTCATATCACTGCATGAACTCCTGTAAAAATGAGCACACTAAAGAAGATCAAATAGCATCAAGTTCTGAGTTATCAAACAATCTTGCAAGATCATTGAAGCAACCTCTCATAGCATATAGCCATCATATAGCATGAATGATTGAAGTAAGGTGAGCTCACTATTGGAAGCATAAAGTATGGGAATTTCCTCAACCATCAACACAAACAAATTAGCATCAATATCTTATGTGATCAACAAATGATGTGATCAACCTAATCAAATAAGTCCTGTGATCATGAAAGAAGATGATGATCAATGATTAAAATCATAAACCAAAACTGATAACTCCAAGGACCAATATGAACACCACACATCAAGATCATGAGAAACCATTTGAAGATATCCTAAACAAACACATCCTTGAAAGACCTGACACCTGATGAGCAACAACATCATGTGAATGTATACAACTCTTGATAAATCTGAACACACATATGAAGCAAGTCCTTATCTTTTGAAGTATAACCTCAATTTGCATCAACCTCTTGCACTTACCTCCTAATTAGTGACCTTCAGATGTTCACTAATATCAACCCAAGATCCTGTCATAAACAAGATCAAATATAAACCAATATAAACACTAAACATAAGAATCCATCCTGAGACAACTTTGAAGATATCTTGATCAAATCAAACCATGAATATGAACATGAACAACTCCTGTCAAAACCAACACATTGTAAACCTGCAAGACCTTTTTGACATCAATGACAATCAATCTCCATCAATCTCCCCCTTTGCCATTGATGGAAAAACTTCATGAAACATTTTCTCTTTCTCCTCCTTTTTGACATCTGATGACAAAGGCTCAAACCTATTTGCTTCCACTATGTTGAAGTCCACAAACAAATCACTGAAACAAGTATGTCAATCTCAACATAATACCATTTCTTGACACAAATATGATGATAAAAAATTGGCATATCTCTGCACTCAAATACCAGCTCCTTTGATGAACTTAAACTCTGTGTAAGGATGTCATAAACACATCACAACATATGAAGACCACTCTTGAGAAAACCTTCCCAAAAACTTGTCTTTAACTACCTTTGATTGAAGAATTTGATGAAATACAAGGCTCACCATCAATGTCATAAGCAACTCTAGATTGTTATAGCTTGAAGCACATACCTGATACCATTTCAAAACTAGAGGCACACAATTTGCACATACCTTCCTGAACCATATTAATGAGGAAGACCAACAAAGAACATGTCAAATTATTACACCAATGACCACTTCTAAATGAACGTTCATTCTGCAACCAAGAATGAAGATCATCCTCCTACACAAGATACATAAGATACCTTTTTGCAACACAATGTCAAATCTGATATATATTGCAATCAACAAGAATTAATGCCTCTTGATTCTATAATACAAATTAGCCAACCAATATCTTCTTGCAACAACACTTTCCAAAAACACTTTGGATTGCAATACCATGACAATTCAATCTCATCAACATAATCAAGATCATTTGTCTAACAATTTGTGCATTTGAACTCCTGAAACACCTTTTCAATATCTTGAAAGCATAATGAGCCAATGAACACCTGTATCACTGTCACATACTAAACATCAACATTTTTAGCAACACCACCATCAACTATATGAATTTAATTTCATAAGATTGGTAGGAGTAAACATGGCAAGATCACCATCTCCTCCTAAAACTTCTTGGGAATAAATGATAGAACATGAATAACTCCCCTTTACTTCATGCTCTCAGTTATCCAACTAATGATGTAACTTATGCAAGATGCACAAGTTTAGGATCCTTCTTGTCCTGACTTTATTTTTGCTTCCACACTTTCACAAGTTCTTTCTTCCTCCAAACCTTTATACCTTCTTTTCTTTTCAACTTTTTCAAATCAGGTGAAGCATACATTCTGCAACATTGTGCTTTGTGTCCAAGAGTGTTGCAATTATAACAAACTATGTTAAAATCATAATCAAATGAATGATAGTACCTTTGAGCACTCATCTTAAGCTTCCATGCAAGATCATACCTTCTATGCACTTTACAATTTCTTTGTATGTGTCAAACATTATTGCACTTGTAACAAACAATATTAGTCTTCCTTCTGCAATTAATTGATTTGTGACCAAATTGATTACAAGTATAATAATAACCATTAAATGAATAGTTATACCTGTACATGTATGCTTGTCTTATAGCAGCAGGTTTTCTAAAATTCCTTTGATTGTGCACAAATTCATCTCTGGTTTTCTGTTCAGCTTCACTCTTCCTTTTACCTTCTGTGGCAGTAGCATGATGACTTAAATCAATTTTCCTTCTAGGAGTCTCTCTAGCTTTGGAACATTCCTCTTCTTCAAATCCTAAACCAGTAGTGTCCTTATGATGCTTATGTTTTCCCAATATCTCATGTAACTTGTTTGAGCTATCTTCAAACACTTGATATTTCTTAGATAAAGCCTTGAGACCATCATACTCTTTTCTCAGATTGATAATATCACCCTCTAATTTCATATTCTCAATCCTTCTAACTTCAAGGTCAGATTTTGAAACATCTGCTATCCTCTTGGCTTCCTCAATTTTAGTCTTTAATCTAGCAATTAATTTGTCTGAATCATCAATATATGTCTTTAAACTTATAATCTGACATCTGGCCTCTTCAAGATCTATAGATACACTTTCAAAGTCTGAAAGTGCTTTGTCTTTAGATTCTCTTTCTTGTTGCAACTGCAACATTAATTTCTTGTTCTCCTTATAATTCTTGAGTTCACTCAGAGCATATATGAGCTCTCCTTCTATATCAATCTCACAATCTTGTTCATCATATTCCTGATCATCATCACTTATGATGTTAGCCTCTTCTGAATCTGATTGGGTTTCAACTTCTTCATGTGATTACCTTCTTTCATGGTCACTTTCATTAGAAACAAAATTGTCCTCTTCTTTATTATTACCTTGATAAATTCTTATCAATTCTTTCCAGACATCCTAAGCTGTTTCACACTACACAACTTTACAAGAAACATCATTAGATAAACCAGATAAAATAACCTTCTTGGCTATATGATTGCATTCAAGATTCTCTTTATTATTTGCAGAGTTAGAATATTCATTCTCAACAGACATCCATATATCATATCCTAAAGAGGATAAATACACTTGCATTCTCATACACCAAACTGAAAAATCTGAACCATTAAATAGAGAAACTCCAAAAAACTCTTTCACTGATTCAACTTGTGAAGCATTTGATTAAACATTAACACCTAAACTTAATATGGATGATGTCTTTTGTGTCTTTTGACCAGAATGAAGCTTGACATTTCTCATGTTCTTATTTCTTC
This sequence comes from Cunninghamia lanceolata, assembly GCA_027924645.1. Taxonomy (NCBI): domain Eukaryota; kingdom Viridiplantae; phylum Streptophyta; class Pinopsida; order Cupressales; family Cupressaceae; genus Cunninghamia; species Cunninghamia lanceolata. The sequence goes on along the minus strand of BSBN01000477.1, from coordinate 2,457,026 downwards.
TATACTTACCCATTGAAATCCACACATAGGACCTACCCAAGCTGATTAAGCTTCAAAAGGGAACCATGCTCTGATACCAATTGTAGGAGTACAATCAACACTGAGAGGGGGGGGTGAATCAGTGTTGTGTAAATTTTAACCTTTTGCAAACTTTATCTTATCTTACAAAACAAAAGAGGAAGACATATAAGACTACTGATAAAAGAGGATATAAACAACACCTCATGAGTAAATCATACACACATATAGAGAAGATCAATATGAATCATGACACAAGATTTGCATGAGTGGAAAACCATCTAGGGGTAGAAAAACCACTCCAAAACTGCCTCACTGGCTTAAGCAAAAACCTCACTGGTTACAATGTTTAGAAGCACCAACTTCAAGGAGCACCAACCCCTAATTCATTTAGAAGCACCAACTTCAAGGAGCACCAACCCCTAATTCAAACTCAAATTAAAATCAAGAATTTAGAGGGTTTCTCTGTTTCAATATGAATCACTTCTTCTTTTACATATGTCTATCATATCATCATACAACTCAAATCAATCTGCATACTACTCTTAATGTCTTTGTTCAATCAATTCATAATTCATTCACCTGATTATCTCTGCATACCAATTCACCTGATGCAATCAATTGCATATTGTCTTTCTGATGATCTTGTCAATCTCTGTATCTGATTCAGTTTATCTTTGCACAATTAATTTCATATTATCTTCATGCTTGATTTGATCCAATCTGTGTCATTCACCTTGTCTTCAATTTTTCATATCAATTCACATCCATTTCAACTGTATTATCAAATTAATTCATCATTGATCTGTAAACTAACAATAACATCAAAGGACCTGTGATGTCATTAAATAACATATGACCTTTCACATTTAACTCTTCTCCTACAAGGAAAAATAACATGACCTTTCATATCTCTCTTTTCTCTGTATAATCAATTCAAAAATCAATTCATATTCTTCTACAAAAAGATCATCTGAAAAACAAAATACTCCTATACAATTCATTTTTGTCTCTTCTCCAATCTATTCATCTTCCCATTAATCTCTTCAATCTTTGATATTCTTCAATTGACTTTTCATAATTTGATCTTTCTTATCTTTTACAAAAGTCCATAATCAAACTGCCCCCAAAAAAATTTTCCTCCATTTGAGTTCATTTCTCAAAAAAAATTCAATCAATTTCTCCCTGCAACAAAAAAATATATCTCCACAAAAAATTAATTCCAAGAACTCTTCATATTCCTCTAAAAATTCATTTCCATTCCATCATAAAATATTCAAATAAATTTTCTCCCCTGCATCAGTGTTATTTTGCAAGATCATCTATTGATCATTCCCTTTGAAATCCTTCTCACTGCAAAAAAAATATTAAAGCTTCTTCATATGCACTGAGATAAGAAGGAAATCTCATAAAGATACTCCTTGAAAAGTATTCCTTAATATACTAAAAAACTCCTTAAAAATCTGATGAAAAAGAAACTTTATTCAAAGACTTAAAGAGGGACCAACCAAATGGTGGTTAAATAAACAAAGTTTCTAAAAATAAGACAAAGCCATAAAAGGCTTAATAATTAGGCTTCCTTTCTTAAATGAGAATCAAAGCACAAAAGCACATAAGCAACAATTGGTTTCTTATGTCATAATGCCCTCCTTTTTAATACCTTCCATCGACATTTTATTATTCACTATTTTTTTAATAATTGGTGAAGCATGTTATCATGGTCAAGGGGGTCAGTTTACAATGTTCTACAAAGCCCTTCAAGTGGTGACTTTTAAGTTATAAACCCACTATCCCAAGTCACCTATGTTTTAAAACATAAAGTGCATGTTTAGTTGATGGGCTAGAGTTATAACTTAATAACAAAGATTAGGGATTTAGATAATGTAGGTTTGAGTAAACAAAAGCCTAGATGAATCAACCCCTTAGATCTATATCATCAAAAGAGAATTTTATGATTAAAGAGATTACTAGGACTTTAGATATCTTTTAATCAACTCCATCTTAAGTCACCAATATCAAACCAACATTCTACCTCTTTGTAGTACTCATATCACTGCATGAACTCCTGTAAAAATGAGCACACTAAAGAAGATCAAATAGCATCAAGTTCTGAGTTATCAAACAATCTTGCAAGATCATTGAAGAAACCTCTCATAACATATAGCCATCATATAGCATGAATGATTGAAGTAAGGTGAGCTCACTATTGGAAGCATAAAGTATGGGAATTTCCTCAACCATCAACACAAACAAATTAGCATCAATATCTTATGTGATCAACAAATGATGTGATCAACCTGATCAAATAAGTCCCATGATCATGAAAGAAGATGATGATCAATGATTAACATCATAAACTAAAACTGATAACTCCAAGGACCAATATGAACACCACACATCAAGATCATGAGAAACCATTTGAAGATATCCTAAACAAACACATCCTTGAAAGACCTGACACCTGATGAGCAACAACATCATGTGAATGTATACAACTCTTAATAAATCTAAACATACATATGAAGCAAGTCCTTATCCTTTGAAGTATAACCTCAACTTGCATCAACCTCTTGCACTTACCTCCTAATTAGTGACCTTCAGATGTTCACTAATATCAACCCAAGATCCTGTCATAAACAAGATCAAATATAAACCAATATAAACACTAAACATAAGAATCCATTTTGAGAGAACTTTGAAGATATCGTGATCAAATCAAACCATGAATATGAACATGAACAACTCCTATTAAAACCAACACATTGCAAACCTGTAAGACCTTTCTGACATCAATGACAATCAATCTCCATCAATGGTGTCATGGAGGTTCCTTGAATGATTGGAGCTTTGGAATGACATGGTTATGATGTGGATGCATTATTGGTGGTGTTGGATTTATTCCTGGTTTGCTGGTGGTGGTTTATCTTCTTGGTTTGGAGATCATGGTTTTACTTTACCCTTTGGGAGCTTTTTTTGTAGTTGAGTTTTTTATTGTGTTGAGGCCATGTATGATCTTTAGTTAGGACATGATTATCATGATTCCATGTGTAGCTCGATATCACAATTCAATGAGAGCTTTGGAAGTGATATGGATTCATCACTTGGTGATGGATGATCTTCTATAGTGGTTTTTAGTTTCATGGAGGAGCTCTTGGATCCTATTTCTTACATATAGTGAGATTTTTTGACATATTGAGTTCTATTCATAACTTGGATGGTTATCTTCATGTGATTTGGAGACACTGACATCTTGGTACCATGGAGGAGGACTCTTGGAGTATCTTGTTGAGGTGTCAGTTGTGATTTATCAGTTTGTTAGGTGATCCTTGTTTACAGGATGAATGCTATTGTGTCATGGTGGACTCTTGCTTCTAGATTAGAGTTATGACATTATACAAGTACTCTTTGGAGTAGGATATGTTCATTTGAGACATATAATTTTGCTTTGAGGAGATGTAGATCATGATGTCATGGTGAGTTCCTAATTATGCATTTGGAGCTCTGTTGATTATTTGTGATAATCTGATTGATGACTAGTGTGATCATTTTATTGCATATGTTGTCATTAATGTCAAAAGAGTGGTAATCATTGATGTCAAAGGAGTAGTGATCAGAGGTGTTGTGATGTGGAAGGCATACTGGTGTATATATTGTCAAAGAAGTGATGATCAGAGGAGCAGTGATGATGAATGATATAAGGGATTAGTATCATATGTCGATAGTTGTACCTTTTCTTCTAAAGTTCATGAATAGGTCAAGGTTGTCAAAGTGTTTTGATTGATATCATATATTGATGATTTTTACATATATTATCACTTGATGAAAAGCATTGCATGAGATATGAAGAAAATTGTCTAAGTTATCAAATTGTCAAAGGCACATGGAATTATACTGCAGAAGCTTAGGAGATTGAACTACATTCTACCACACATGAAGATATGGCCTCACAACTTGGAGGTTAGCCAAAGACAACTATGAGGTATGCATGATCCAAGTTTCAAAGTATAAGAGTTACCGCAAGGACATCTAGAGTTAGCAGATTGAAAATAGGGCTATCACAGTGTAAGGTGATCAAGTATGAAACTCAAAGCTACCACATTTCACTGCATTTGCATGTATGACTTGGTGGTCTAGAGATTAAGTAAAGCAAAGGTACAAGGATGATATACTCAAGTTTCAAAGGATACAAAGTACCATAGAGTTTTCCAGAGTTAGTAGAATAAGAACAAGTCATGTTGCTATGTAAGGTTATCAGAGATAGAACAAAAATCCACCGCATTTCACCGCACTTTGATGTTTAGCTTTACTATTTGAAAGATAAGTTCATATGGTCAATATGTATGCTTAGTTCCGATTTCAAGTGTTTTTTATCACCGCAAGTGTGTTTTTCAATGTTCTATGTCAATACATGGTGACTAGACTATGTAAGGGTTCTAGCATAATTGTTTGATTGCTTGCGCCAGCAAGCAGAGGCATGGCTTAGTAAGAGGAATGAATGAGAAGGTTTTGCAAGTCATATATTGTTTGTGGCTTGAAATGCATGATGATATCTCTCTTCTCTGATACAACATAGGGTCTGGAGCTAATGTATGAAAGGATAAGTGTTTGTAGTGCCAACATGGTATACTTGAGTGATTCTGCCGTGTGTATGGAAGTGTTTACCAGCAAGAAACATTGGGAGAAGGTAAAATGGGTCCAGTAGACCTCTTGGTATGAACCGCATTATCGGATTTCACTCCTACATTTCCACAGATGATTTGGGAGCCAAAAAGCAAGGTCGTTACATGTTTCATGTTACACGTTACATTTAGGCTGACAAAGATAATGTTTTTGAAGACATCTAGATGATATTTATGAAGGAAAGAAGATTTCTACAAGTGTGTGTGTGAGTGTGAGAGTGTGCAAAAAAGATGAATGATCTAGGAATTAATTAACTCTAGAGGCTATGATGCATAATTCATAATAGAGTCAGTAGTGTATTGCATAAGTGTTTTGAGTAGAGATGATAGAGCAGAGGTGTTGAGGTTATCCGAGTAAGTCAATTTCAAAGAGTTAAAGGAGATGATGTTGCAGAGGTGATTGAACCATCAGAATCAGTTAAGTATTTTGGTGTAGAGGTTGGTGCCTCATCTTGTAAGTGTTGTAGCACTTTAGGGAGTTGGTACTTCCTTTGGGTTGGAGCCCATAAAGCTTTGTATGAGGGATTTGGTGCTTCCTTTGGGTTGGAGCCCATAAAACATTGTATCAGGGAGTTGGTACTTCCTTTGCGTTGGTGCCCATAAAATTCATTGTAAATATATTTTTATTTGTGAGGCTGGATTTGAATAGTAGATCCGAGTAGCTTGCTCACCGTGGTTTTTCCCATCTTGGGTTTCCACATAAATCTGGTGTCATGTGTGTATGTGCTTTTATGATTCATTTGGTTTAAATGTTTAGTTTGGACTAAATGCATTTAAAATGATAGAATTTTAATACGTACTAATTCACCCCCCTCTCAGTACTTCTATGTGTTCAACAATTGGTATTAGAGCAAGGTTCCTTGGTACAACCTAATAGCTAGAGGTAGATCTTGGATTACAACACATGGCTCAGAAAGGATCTGCTTCTAACATAGAACCTCTATTTGATGGAATTAACTATGCCTTCTAGAGTGTAAGGATGGAAGCCTATGTTATCTCTCTAGGGTATGATGTTTAGAGAGCGACAATTGATACTTATACTGATCCTACTCATTCTCTTACAAATCTAGCCAAGAAGAAGGCCCATGAAAACAATGCTAAAGATAAGAATGCTATCTTAAGTAGTCTAACCAACCCAAAGTTTGTCAAGGTAATGCAATGCAAAATGGCCAAGGATACAAGGGATAAACTCAAAAATCTCTACAAAGGAAACGACAAAGTAAAGCAAGAAAAATTATAAGCTTACAAAGGAATGTTCGAGAATTTGAGAATGAAAGTGTAAAGGATGAAAAAGAGGGTTCGGGTTGATTTGATGGTTTTAGCTAAATCCTCCTTTCACACCTTACAGTCAAGGACATTTAACCGAGTTGAATCACAACTTTTGCAAGAGGATTCATCTATAGGTTGGTTGTCACTTGGAATGATAAGGAAATTTGGAATTGATTAATTAATGTGCTAATTTAGTTTACTTTTTCTCAAAACCCTAATTATTCAAAATCGTAAACAAACAGACGAAACCTAGGAAATGCTCACACACAGATAAACTAAATATTGATTAAATACATACCAGATTTTGAGTTCTGGGATATGGAAAAGTTGGGGACTAAAGAGTGGGTGCCCAAGCCTAAGGTATAGGTTGTTCTGAGGGCTTCAAGACCTTTTTCATCACTGTTTGCAACCACTTCAGAGATTCTCCGCGACATGAAACTGAGGGGCAAAAAAGTAGGTGCCCTTGCCCTAGTTGAGCTATTTTCTGCCTTCTATTTCTAGATCTTGATTCCTTATGCTCTGCAATAGTCCTCTACAACTCCACTCCGCAAGATTTGGTACCTCTCACCTACAATCACAAGGAGAGTGGTTGGGGGTTGTGGTGTTTAGGAGCTTGCCTCGGTCAAGCCCCAGAATGGCATTCAAGCCTTCCAACACCATTATTAGATAGAGAGTGCATATCCTTGTAGGACAGAGGCAAAACAAATTGATAAATGATTGATTTAAAGCACAAATAAATATCACCTAAGAGGTGTATCTCTCATGGAGATGAAACTCTTTCATGCCATGAGAAGATGAAGCCAAATCTCTAATAACAAACATAATGACAATATTCTACTTTATAACATAATGAATGCCTTGAATGCTCTAAAATCATAAGTTCACCAAAATCTCATAATCATCTTTTAGTTTGCAAATGAAACCCTAAACATGCTTCTATATGCATTCCTACTTTAATTTCATAATCCAAACTTAAGATGTTGGCAAGGAACACCTTTAACAGTAACTTTATCGACATTCAAATTTGGGACCTCGCCAAAATAGAGCAGGGAAAGGGTGCGGGTGCCCTTGTCCTGGGACCAATTTTGGGATAGGGTTAAGCTCAAGAATGTCCCTCAAGTCCCATTTGACATGGGTTCTAGGCCATTTTTGTCTTGGGATTCAATTCTAACATGCAAGATCTAAAACAAGGGACCTAGGAGCTAAACTTAGGAGGTAAAAGTCCTAGGGGGACATTTTATGACATAAGATTTAGCCCCCACTTTAATGTATGTATGGTCTGACAACCCATACATGCATTAAAGTACGGTTGAAAACACATCAAACATGCCAAGAACATAAAGGAGATTCATACACAGAGATTGAGGGACTATTTCTAACCCCCAGCCTCAGGTAAGCATCAGAAGACACACCGTAGACATGTAAAACATAGTGAAGACAGTAGGAAGTACGCAAGACACAAAGAAAATAGTATTGAAGACACACAATACACGATGAAGACACAAGAGCAGTCACACAAGACATGATGAATACAATGATATTTCTTTTTCATTTTCATATATAAAGATGCATAGAAAGTAAAAATGCAACACACAACCCCAAAATATAGGAGGGGCATTTCACCACACCCTTCAGACTGCACATGGGAGAGAAGACACACCAAACAAATCCTAAAGTGTAGGAGGAGCATTTTACCACACCCTTGAGACTACACTTGAGAGAAAACATGCCATACAAAACCCAAAGCATATGAGGGGCATTTCACCACACCCTTGAAACTATGTTTGGGAGAAAACATGCCATTCAAAATCTAAGTGTAGGAGGGGCATTTTGCCACACCCTTGAAACTACACATAGGGTAAAATACACGGAAGACACACAGAAGACATGAGCATCGTATAGCATGCCAAAGACATACTATACGTCTTAAACATGATACACAATGTGATGGAAGGAGCTTATTGCTAAGTTCCCACCATCTCAAACACACTACAGACACACTTGATGGTTGGGCTTGTGCCACAACAACTGCCAAATACACGCTTAAGGGAGTACAATCTCATATCCAACCTCACCTGCTCAGAGGACTTTTGAAATAAAAGGATGTGCACTAGCTCAAGAGATACACCATCCCCGCCTCTGCAGAGGGCTTTTGAATAAAAGGATATGCATGATATCCCACCTCCGCAGAGGGTTTTTGACTGCAATATAGATAAAGATGTACACTCACGTAGGAGATACAACATCTCGCCTCCATAGAGGGCTTACAAACACGCTTTGTTAGTATCAAAATCTTCAGATAGCTTACCTTTTATATGCCCCCATCTTAAGGTGGTTGAAGTCATGTATTGATATCAAGCACGTTAAGGTAGGAAGAAAACACACAAGGGAACAAGAGCTTTCACAAAGCCCATGCCCCCAAAGGTGACATGTGCTTCAGGATCGCTGAATGTTCCCACAAACACACAATTTGCTATGATAATCAACAAGAGAGGTTAGAAATCTTTCTAAGATAATAACCACGTTACATGATAAAAAGAAATTCAAACAATCAAGAACCAAGGATAAACTATGGGTTCAGAAGCCGAGCATAACCATTGGGCTATACTATAGAAATCTCAGAACCAAGTGTAACCAAGGCGAGATTCAAGCTAATCAAAGTGCATGGAGCAGACATATTGCAATGGTTTGTTAGAAAAGATAAGACAACATCAAATATCACACAGAGTGATTCTACTAGCCAAGCATTGGATAATATATAAATCAACCCCGTTGTCATATATGGATTAGGTCCATTTTTACTTTGCTTGCTAAAGGGACATGTGGTCTGTATCAGTATATGTTTGTTTTTCATTATCCTCTAACTAGATAGAATCACTAGAAGAAGATAAACAATAAAATGAGAGAGGAGAACAAGTGCCTTATGAACAATCATGTAGGAGGATGCTGTTGCAAGTATGAGGATAACCAGTGTTATCATTGATATCAACATACTCATATTGCATTAATGAAAAGGATTGGATGAGCTGTGTACTGAGGATATTGAGAAAATTAGTCTCAATCAAGAACAGTGAAGAACAGTGATGACATTAAGGTAAAAGTTCAAGATAAGATGCATATCAGAGGATGCGGTTGAAAGAGTTTACAGATATGAGTCTTGAAATGATCTAGTCAAGTTTTCAGAGGTCCGCACAATGATCTGAAGAAGTTATGACTGCTCTAGTAGAACTGGTTCCGACAGATGTTCAGTGGTGATAGAGTGTCACAGATTAGTCTGGTGAGCTCCAGAATTGCATTATCTCATTCTGCGAATTGGAGGGAGTGTTGAAGAAGTCCGTGTGAAGTGAGAACTAGATTTGTTTGTGGTTTGGAGGTCCGGAAGCACCTTTTTCATTATGACAGTGATGACAGACTGTGTTCTTGAAGTTCCAGATGAAGAAGAGAAGAATTCTAGTAAGATGAAAAAGTGCAGATGTTCTTGATGACTCAAGAAAGGTTTTGGTGATCTTTGGATCATGTACAATTCTTATTGGCGGTCCGCATTGAAGTTGGAGTTTGCATTTGAAGAATTACCACCGGGTATTGGTGTTCTTCTTGAGATTGGCCGACCAGATGTGTTACACGTCTTGCGAATGATCTTGTAGGTGTTTGCCGACTTAGATGATTGTTCCTAAGTCGATACCTTGTATAAATAAAGGTTTGTGAATTCATTTTGAAGTGCGTCTTGGAGTGGATTAGTGTGGTATAGCGAAAGAGTGAAAGGAAGAGCAGAGGTCTTCAGGCTTAAATGGAACTGATCTAAGCATGGTAAAGATGTCAATCTCCAGTTCAAGTTTGTGATACTTGTTACTTTGTAGACAGTGTGTCTCTTGTAGGCAGTGTGCCTCTTGTGAGCAGTGAGCTCGGGTAGTGAGCCTTAATTGGCATGTGCCATCTATTTTTCTTATTCTTCTAATAGAGAATAATCCTTGGGTTAATCACCCCATGGTTTTTCCCTTGACCAGGTTTTCCACGTCAAAATCTTGGTGTCTCATGTGTTGATGTGTATCTGCTATGGTGTTTATGCTTTATGCTTTCATGAATGATTAATTGCTATGCTATTTAATAACAAAGTGGACTTAAGTGTTTAAATTGGAAGCAAATTTAGGATAACTGATTCACCCCCCCTCTCAGTTATCAATAATTGGTATTAGAGCCAAGTTCCTCTAAAAGGAGCATAACCACTTGAGGAGATCCAGTATGTCATCATACAAGAAGGATAGTCTGAAGTTTGATGGAACAAACTTCTCTCTTTGGAAAGGTTACATGAAATGTCACTTGGAGTGTATGGGAAAGGCATACTTGTCCATGGTCACAAAAGCATATGTACCTCCACAGGGTGGTCTGACAACTCTGAATGAAATCATAGATGCTAAAAATAATCTACGGACCAAAGAGGCTCTTCTAAGTGCATTAACTGACTCAGAGCTCTCAAATGTTATTGACCTACCAACTGCCTATGAGATCTGGATTAAACTGGAACTTTTGTATGAAGGAGATGAGTATGTTAAGAGTGCAAGGCTGCAGAGTCTCAAAGGGAAATTTGAAAGACTCAAGATGAAAGATGATTAAAATATTACCACCTTTATGCCAAGAGTAAATGAGCTGGTGTGTGGACTTAGGAATGCTAGTGAGTTTTAGATGAAAATGAGATTGTTGGCAAAATTTTTAGATCCCTTCCTGCTATCTACAAAATCAAGGTTGCTGCCATTGATGAATTCAGAGCCCATCAACTATCACAAGAGACCAATTGGCTGGCAAACTAGTTGCATTTGAAATGACTGAGTTTGGAGATGATCCCCCCAAAACTGAATCTGCATTCAAAGCCAGTGCCGCAGTGAAATGTAAACAAAGATTTGATCCAAGAGAAAACTCTTCAAGGAAGCTGTCATGGTATGACCAAGCAAGAAGAGACATGGAAGAGGAAGAAGCAGAAACAACTCAACTTGAAGCCCTCATTGCAAAGAGACTGCCAAGAGGATCTAGTAAGTATGAAGGAAAATTACCCTTTAAGTGCTTCAACTACAATAAGATTGGTCATTTTGCTTCAAGATGTCTGGAAAGATCTACAAGGTCAAATTCTAACAGACAAAGGTTCCAAAAGAATTGTTATTATGTTCATGAAGAAGATGATAATGAAGGGGTAATAGATGATGAATCAGAAATAGGAAACAAATCCAGAAATGAATGAGTGTTTATTGCCATCAAGGAAGAAGATCCAATATCCTCTGAATCTGTCAATCATAAGGTTGTAGAAAGAGCTTTGGCTGCCCAAGTTGAAGAAAAAGATGATTGGGTTATTGACAGTGGATGCTCTCACCATATGACAGGTGACAAAAACAAGTTCCTAGACTTGGAAAGGTATGAAGGATGAATGGTAAAGTTTGGTGATAATTCTGCTGGTAGAATCAGAGGTAGGGGAACTATTTCTTTTGATGGAAAGAGCAAAATTGGTAATGTACTGTATGTTGAAGGATTGAAGCACAATCTTCTCAGTGTTGGACAGTTGGTGGACAAAGGTTATGATCTCCGGTTCAAGAATGGAAGATGCAGGATCTTTGAAAGCTCCGGAACTGAGATTGCATCCGGTACTCAAACAAAAGGTAATATCTTCCATCTAGTTGGTTCTAATAAAAGTTGTATGTTTGTTCCAGTTGATCAGAGTTGGTTATGGCATAGAAGGATGTGTCATGTAAATTTTGAGAACATTATCAAGATAAGCAATACTCAGGTTGTAAGAGATCTTCCAAAATTGGTAAAACCTACAAATAGTTTGTGCAAAGAATGTCAGCTAGGTAAACAGAGTAGAGTCTCATTCAAAAGCAAGGATCAATCCTCTACCAGATTATTGGAATTAATTCATACTAATCTATGTGGTCCAATAAGAATCAAGAGTATGCAAGGTGATAGATATGTCATGTTATTGATTGATGACCATTCCTGGATGATGTGGGTTACCTTTCTGAAAGAGAAATTAGAAGCTTTTGAGAAGTTCAAAATCTTCAAGGCTATGGTAGAGAATCAAACCGGACTGAAACTCAAATGTCTGAGGTCTGATAGAGGTGGTGAATTCAGATCCAACGAATTCATAGACTTTTGTGAGAAGCATGGTATAAAGAGACAGTTATCTGCTCCTAGGACTCCACAGCAGAATGGAGTAGTAGAGAGAAAGAACCGGACCATCCAGGATAATGATGATGGAAGCAAATATTCCCCAAATGTTTTGGAGAGAAACTGTCAACACTACAGTCTATACTCCCAATTGAGTTCAAATCAGAAGCAATACCGGTAAGACTCCTTATGAACTTTGGTTTGGTATCACTCCTACTGTGAGATATTTCAGAGTATTTGGTAGCAAATGTTATATTAAAAGAGATGAAGATCTAGGAAAGTTTGATGCTAGAAGTGATGAAGGAATTTTCTTGGGTTACTCCACTCAAAACAAAGCATACCGGTGTTACAATAAGAGACTGAGAAAGATAATAGAAAGTACAAATGTGAAGGTTGATGAAGGAATTGAGAAGCCCTCAAGGTTTTATGAATATGATGAAGATGATCAGAATGGTTCTCTGGTTCAAGGAGCTCAATCCTCCTCTAAAAGTCAGATTCAGATTGATCTGGTAAATCAGGAAGAAGAGGTTTGTCTGAATGAGCCTGATCAAGAAACAGTAGTGCAAGAAACTCCCAAAGTTCCAAGGTATGTAACTCTAAACCACTCTAAAGATCAGATCATAGGTGACAAAAGCAAATGGGTACAAACAAGGAGGAGAATTGCTCAAAATTTAGATGAATACTGTTTGATTTTAAAGATTGAACCTAAGACAATAAATGAAGCCTGCAATGACGAAAATTAGACCAAAGCAATGGAGGAAGAGTTGATGCAAATTGAGAAAAATCACACTTGGGATCTTGTTCCTAGACCTAGAAAAAAGAATGTGATTGGAACCAAATGGGTCTTCTGGAACAAACTAAATGAAGTTGGTGAAGTAATCAGAAACAAAGCCAGATTGGTCTGCAAAGGCTACTCTCAAAGAGAAGGAATTGATTTTGAAGAAACCTTTGCTCCGATGGCAAGAATTGAAGTAGTTAGATTATTTCTTGCATTTGCTGCCTTCAAAGACTTCAAGGTATATCAGATGGATGTCAAGTCTGCCTTCCTAAATGGTGATTTGGAAGAAGAAGTATACATTGAGCAACCGGATGGGTTTCAATTGTCTGATCATAGTGATATGGTCTGCAAGTTGAAGAAAGCACTATATGGATTAAAGCAAGCCCTAAGGGCTTGGTATGAAAGGTTGGATAAGCATCTTGTGCAGATTGGTTTCAACAAAGGTACTGCTGATAGTAACTTATATTTTAAAATTGATCATGAAAACATCTTGATTTTTAAAGTATTTGTTGATGCTATCATCTTTGGAGGAAAAGATAGTATGTGTAAAACTTTTTCAAATCAAATGAAAAGTGAGTTTGAGATGTCCATGCTTGGTGAAATGAATTTCTTCTTGGGTCTGCAAATTACTCAAACAAAGAAAGGGATCTTCATTTCTCAGACCAAATATGTGAAAGAATTGTTGAGGACATATGGGATGGAAGATTCAAAGCAAATGAATACTCCCATGGCATCCGGATGCAAGTTGAGCAAAGATGATGACTCTCCTAAGACAGATCAGACAAAGTACAGATCAATGATTGGAGGATTATTGTATCTCACTTAGACTAGACCAGATATAATGCAGGTTGTTGGTCTTGTGGCGAGATTCTAGGCTGATCCCAGAGAATCTCATGTCATGGCAATCAAAAGAATTTTTAGGTACTTAAAAGGAACAATTGAGTATGGCCTATGGTATCCTAGAGATCAAGATTTCTCTCTTCATGCATACACAGATGCAGATTGGCCAGGAGATGTGGATGACTGGAAGAGTACCATTGGTGGAGCATTCTTTTTGGGAAAGAGATTGGTTTCTTGGCTAAGCAAGAAACAAGATGCAATATCTCTGTCTACAACTGAAGCAGAATACATTACAGTAGCGGGTAGTTGCACTCAAGTTTTATGGATGAAGCAGATGCTAAGAGATATTAAAGTAGAGTATGAGGAGCCTATCACAATCTTCTGTGATAATTCAGGTGCAATAAATATTTCTAAGAATATGGTGCTGCACTCTAAGACTAATCATATATCTATTAAGTTTCACTTTCTGAGAGAGCAAGTGAACAAAGATGAAGTTAGACTGGAGTTTGTGCCCTCTAAGGATCAGATTGCAGATATCTTTACTAAACCTCTTCCCAAGGACTATTTTGAGTTTCTCAGAGAGAAGTTAGGGGTTATTACCCCTCCGGTGATGAACTAGGATGCACTATTGTGTATCAGTCTGGTGGATATCACAGTCATATCTTGTGATCTGGATTGGTGATGGGGAGCTGATACTCAGGGGGAGCAGCTGGTATGATTCTGATATGTTAAAATTGCAAGTATGAGCCCTTTGTCATTGATGTCAAAGGGGGAGAGAAGACATGTGAAAAACAAGTGGTTATTGATTAAAGGGGGAGCAGTAAAGAAAGAGAAGACATGTGAAGAGTTGTTGCTGATAGGGGGAGCTGTGACAAAAAGGAGAAGTTCTTGTCTTGATGGTTTTTCACATCATATGTTTCCATCAATGACAAAGGGGGAGATTGTTGCAAGTATGAGGATAACCAGTGTTGTCATTGATGTCAACACACTCATATTGCATTAATGAGAAGGATTGGATGAGCTGTGTGCTGAGGATATTAAGAAAATTAGTCTCAATCAGGAACAGTGAAGAACAGTGATGACATTAAGGTAAAAGTTCAAGATAAGATGCATATTAGAGGATGCAGTTTAAAGGGTTTGCAGATATGAGTCTTGAAATGATCTAGTCAAGTTTTTAGAGGTCCACACAACGATCTGAAGAAGTTATGACTACACTAGTAGAACTGGTTCCGATAGATGTTCAGTGGTGACAGAGTGTCATAGATTGGTGCGGTGAGCTCCGGAATTGCATTATCTCATTCTGCGGATTGGAGGGAGTGTTGAAAAAATCCATGTGAAGTGACAACTAGATTTGTTTGTGTTTTGGAGGTCCGGAAGCACCTTTTTCATTATGACAGTGATGACAGACTGTGTTCTTGAAGTTCTGAATGAAGAGAAGAATTCCAGTAAGATGAAAAAGCGCGAATGTTCTTGATGACTCAGGAAAGGTTTTGGTGATCTTTGGATCATGTACAATTCTTATTGGCGGTCCGCATTGAAGTTGGAGTTTGCATTTGAAGAATTACCACCGGGTATTGGTGTTCTTCTTAAGACTGGCCGACCAGATGTGTTACACGTCTTGCGAATGATCTTGTAGGTGTTTGCCGACTTAGATGATTGTTCCTAAGTCAATGCCTTGTATAAATAAAGGTTTACGATTCATTTTGAAGTGCGTCTTGGAGTGGATGAGTGTGGTATAGTGAAAGAGCGAAAGGCAAAGCAGAGGTCTTCAGGCTTAAATGGAACTGATCCAGGCATGGTAAAGATGTCAATCTCCAGTTCAAGTTTGTGATACTTGTTACTTTGTAGACAGTGTGTCTCTTGTAGGCAGTGTGCCTCTTGTGAGCAGTGAGCTCGGGCAGTGAGCCCTAATTGGCATGTGCCATCTATTTTTCTTATTCTTCTAACAGAGAATAATCCTTGGGTTAATCACCCCATGGTTTTTCCCTTGACTGGGTTTTCCTCGTCAAAATCTTGGTGTCTCATGTGTTGATGTGTATCTGCTCTAGTGTTTATGCTTTATGCTTTCATGAATGATTAATTGCTATGCTATTAAATAACAAAGTGGACTTAAGTGTTTGAATTGGAAGTAAATTTAGAATAACTGATTCACCCCCCCTCTCAGTTATCAACAGATGCCCCTAGGTCATCAACTGCAATGCTATGCCCCTAAGCCATGACACACAATAATAAAAATAGAGGAGAAATAGATAGAAGAATGATGATACAAATATAAAAATGGTCACAACAGAGGTAGTGTCCTGGTATCCTTGACCTTGCAAGAGTATCAAGGGTCATCTAAGGAGGCCTAAACAACACATAACACATCACAAGGGGATCACAACACAAGAGGGAAGGTCACGAAAATGAGCAAATAATGCTATGACATAGGTGACCACCAAGGTTAGAAATACTTACCTATTAACACAATTGAACTAGCGGTTGTCGACAAGCAAATTATCATCTTCCCAATCTTGAATGTTAGAGGAAAGAGATACATAAGGTACAAGTGCCCAACTTTAGTCATTATCCTTAAATTCATCTTCTTTAAGCTCTTCTTTGTTTGGTTCAATGTTAGGTGGTGGAATGTTTTCCTATTGAGGTGTATTTCATTGGGCAAAAGCTTGTCTTCGCTTCCTCCTTTCTCTTGCTTGTCATTTTCTTCTTGTCTTATTGCTTATATTTTTAAAAGTAGTGTCATGTTTTTCCATAGGTCTTCATATCTCAGAGAAGGAAGCTTGTTCAAATCTCATTTGTCTTGATGAAGTGCTTTGTTCTCGATGAGTGCCTCCTGATCCTTGTAAGGATGACAGAGGAGGAAGTTCAACATAGAGTCCTTTACCTTTCATTCTAGGAAGTTCTTCTAATGTGGGTTGTTCTTCTCTTGTTTGAATAGGAGGCCCAACCACTCTAGATAGTAGTTTTTCTTTGTATCATCTGTATGCTAGGAAACGTTGGTCTCTTCATGGCTCAAGCTCTTTATCAGGTTGTGGCCAAAAGTAATCAAGAGTAAAATTCTTTTCCATAACCATAGGTTACCATGTATTATGTTGAATAGTACACACTTGTCCATGTAAAGGGAATTTTATGCATTTGTGAATAGTTGGCATGGGTGTCCTAATTTTATATGGAAGAGGTTGGATGTAGGGATGATATCAAATAATTGGTCCACAACTTTATCATACACCACAACCAATAAGGTTATCATCCCAAAGGTATGCATGAAAGCTCCAGTATGTATCTTAATCATTAAATCTGAAGGTTCATAAGAATCTTGTATCAAATCATGTGAGAGAAGGAACTCTTCCATTACCACATTTTTCATGCAATTAGGATCTATAAGTGTACCATGCATAGGGATCTCCATTACATTCACAATGATGTAAAGAGGCCCTTCAGTGTCTACAAATGTTTTATCATGAGGTGTGAATACTATTTCAAGTTTAGCGATCTTTATTTTCAAATAAGGTCTAGGAGGGAACCTAGCATTATTGTTATGAGTAGAAGCCATGTATGTTTTCAAATGGATGCAAGATCTAATTTTAAAACATTTTGATATATATGCAAGGAAATAGATGCAAAACTATGTATGTTTATGACCTAAAATGCTTGATTTTTTCACTTTTTCTCAATGCAAATGCCTAAAAGATGTAGTGTTGTGATGAAATTGAAGAGGGTCAGCAAATTAAATCTTTATTATCATTCCAATAATGCAGCTATATCTTTCATAACACACCTATCATGCAAATCTAGATGAAGGATTTGTCAAAATCTACTAGTAGAATTTTGGCAAATAAATGACTAAGTGACTAAAACTTTTAGTCACGACAACTAAAAATGACTAAATTCTACTAATTTTTTTCAACACAGCTATAAATGACTAATTTGATCATCAGGTAAAAAACACAACTAAATAATTAGTCACACAAAAAAAAAATGAATTGGTAATTTCCCTCTTCCCCACCATTCAAAAATGTCATTACAATTAAAAGTAATATGTAAAACATTTGGAAGATTTGAAATTGTGAAAAAATTCCCCACCTTTATCCTTCACAAGGAAGGGTTTCTCCTTGCCACTCCAAGGAACAGAGACCAACACCACACAAAACCATATCTGAACACTGAAGGAAACCTGCAGCTATAGCCTGGAAGTCGTTCGTACATCACCAAAAGTTCCAGTTGAGGTTCATTTTTTGATGAAGGTCATTGACAAATCTTTGCCATCTCATGAGATCTGCAAGTCACAGTTTCTGTGGAGTTTATATTTACCTTAGTGTTTGCAAGATGCCTCCAAGCATCTGTCTTGGCCTCTTCTACGTCTACATCATTTAACCACTGCTTTCTATGTTTCTACTCTGTAGCTCAAATACCACTTACTAGTCACTATTTGAAGAGGAATGGTCACTTCTTTTGAATAGGGCGTCATTGATCTCCTACCCGCTAGGCTAAGGTTTATTTGTAGCCGCTATTAACTTCATGAGTTGCAGCATCAAGGTCATCACTAGTCTTCATCATCTGATGAAGCTCTTAGCTAGTTACTTGCTTATCGACTCTTTTGGACTTCAGAGACCTTCAACATTGGCGTCAAGGTTTCAAGCTTCGATGCCTATTGTTTGTGTTTATCTCTATTTGAGTCTTTTATTTCCAAAGCAAATTTGTAGAGTAAGTATCATCACTACGGAAAAATTGAGCCTTTAATACGTAGTTGTTTGTTTTAAGTTTTTCTTCATTGTTTCTTATAGTTTTGTAAATCGTGTAACTTAGATCTTTGAGGGTTTCACAGATTTTGACTTGTTTCTATTTTTGTTATTTTGGGTATTTTACCCCCACTGGCACAAAGTAAGACACTTTCTATGAGTGCTATATCTAGGGTTTCAACTTTAGTATGTTGTATTTTTTCAAAGAAAAGTATCTTACATTTTGTCAAAGGAACAAAAAAGTTACTCCAATCTTACAACAGAGTTACATGCATGGCCCCTTCCTTTCCAACATAGATAACTTTTTTTCTTTTATTGAATTAACATCTTTATTGATACTTTTGGGTTTTTTTTCATAAGTAGTGTCAATTCTTTTGCAAACATCTTCAACTACCTTTCTTCGCAGGGAGAGGCCCATCTCTCTGAAACATTGCATTATATCTGGATTTCTACAAAATTTCAATAGCCATCAACCACAACACGTGCCACAATAGTTTACAACCATCCTTAATCGTTAAGTTTCCTCATATATTTCCTTTTAATTTTTGTCATTTGAGTGGAGATTGGTGTGATCTTGGTTTTGCAACTAGTAAATAGTGTAAATTAGACCTGTAAGAGTTTTATAGATTTGGATTTTCTCTATTGTCTTCTTTTTATTGGGCTTTATTTGGTTTGTATGAGGGTTAATTCTGAACAAGGTTGACATGTTTGTAAACCTTCCCTTACTGGGTGAAAGTGAGACATTTTCAGTTAACATTTGAACCTTCCCCTTTTCTGGGATAAAATCATCTCATATTATTTCTGGGAACATAAAAGTCACATCAGCAATACACAATAGTTCAGTTCCTATAAAAAAGATAGTTAACCTGTGTGCTTTTGCATGACTCATCATGTTTGTCTCTTGATGGTCTTCTTCAAAGGTGACTGTTGTTTAATTTTTGCTTGGTCCTTTACTTAAGAAGTTATTGTCATTCGTTATTTCACTGCACTATCTCTTGTCTTTGTTCATTGTCATTGAAACCTCCAGGGTTACTGTCCTATCTTGATCCTTAACACATTGGTGAAGACTATCCTTTTGACCAATTAAGGTGGCTGCATTATGGACTGTGCCCTCTTTAACTTTGTCATGTCTTTCCTTTAAATACTTATCACCTATCATGAGTAATGACCTCTTAATGACTTTGCTCCATGATTTCAAGTCTTTGTGCTCTGTCCACCTTTCTTGAAGATTTGTTCTTAAACTTTGTTATTGTCATTGTCCATTGCATTCCTTAAAACTTGTCCTTTATCACACTATCAGATACTTTGCAATGTTATGCCATTCTTTTCTGAACTTTAAATACTAATCTCTTCATGGTGACTTGATTGCCCTTAGCGCACTGTCTTCATGCTTTGTCTTGCTTGATGACTGTACAAACTCCTTCAAATTGCTCTTTGTGAGATCTTTCACTATCCCTTCCTTGAGCTCATTACATTTTTGAAACCTCCTACATGAGCATACATGGTGGATTGTCTCCTTGAGGTGACCGTGTTTTCATAAAAAAAATGTCCTAAATTGTTAAAGCCTTTCCCTTCCTAAAAACTGTCTTCTAAATCTGTTTGACTTTGATACATCCCTACAGTCACGAGGACTGTCCTCACAATGCATTCTATATTTGAACCTTTAGAATCTTTGTCCTTATCTACAGGTTGCCCTTATCAAATATTAACCATATCTTATGAGTCTTAAAAATGTCTTAAATAGTTTTGAAAGGTATAAAGGGGGTTTCTTGTAATACAAAAAATAAAAATGTGTTCATTTGGTCATGTCTAGCCACATATTAGAGTCAAAAGTTTTCATAAACCTTATAATCTCAAAAATTCATGTACATCCATTTTGAGGGAGTCCTATTTTGAAAAGGAGTCAAAGTTTTGAGTCTAAGGCTTAAGGTTAAGTCAAGGTTTTAGGGTTTAGGTCAATGAGAGAGGTTTGTAACTTTTCTTCTAACACGCAAGTTCCTTGTTTTGTGTAATAAAGCATACCAGAGGCCTTAAACTTAGATGCTTCTTGTGATTAAGAAAAGGACTATGGAGGAGTAAAAATATTTTTTTAGCCTTACCAATTTGATGAAATACACATTGTGTATTTCATATATTGGTAAGAAGACGCAATAAATATTCCATAATTCTAGGGTTTTGAGAATAATACAATGCATGTCTCAAGTACTTCAAGGGTTATGAGAACTATTTCTTTAATATGTTGGAATAGTTCTAAAGTTTCATTGTTATATGAAGAGGAAAGCATATGCAATGTAATGATATAACAATGCAAAGGTCTATCAAGAAGTGTCCTAGAAGGTGAGAATGAAGATAGAGATCAAGACTATCACTGCATTCTGTTGGCAAGAGACACTGCTTTGCTTGATAGGTGTTGTCATTGATGGCAACTAAGATCATCCCAATCATCCGCATAACACAATTTGTTCATACCAAAAGTCAGATTTAGAATTTGTCTAAGTCTAGGCAGTTAGGAACAGAGCAGTAATAGGGTTCAGTATTTTGGTCCAAATCTCTCCGGTGGAAAGTCATGATTAGCTACGGAACTAGGTGAGTCATATACATTGTCAAGATAGTCTAAATCTAGATTTTTGTCCTCTGGTGATGAAGGATTCAAAAGATATTAGCCTCTGAGTACCAGGTTCCAGTTTGTCAAAGCAAATAGAAGAAGAATAGGTTGACCTTGTAGAAGATCTTGATTCCAGATGTATGGAAGTTGTTTGTTAGACAAATAGTGATGATCAATGATAGTGGCCGACATGAGTGATGATTTTCAAGAACAAGTTTTGGTCCGTACCTCAAGTTATGCATAGATCTAGCCGACAGAGCAGAGCATTCATAAAAGTTCTAAGTGTTGTTGAAGCTGACTGATAGAATGATTATAGATCATATTACGGATATATATAGCTGATGGAATTGGATGATTTAGAATGTGGAGTGAGTGCAAATAAGGTTCAAATGTGAGAAGAGAAGAAATCTAAGATGCGAATGAAGGTAGAGCAGTAAGAAGAGCAAAGCAAAGATGAAATGTGTAAGATCAATTTTTTGTACTTAACCGGAACTAAAACTCTTGCATGAATAGATGCTATTGATTAGTTCAAAATCTTTGTTATTCTCTTGTAATCTTTCTCTAGGAAGTGAGCCTCTATTTGAGCAGTAAGCTCTGGGTAGTGAGGCCAAATGCATGTGCATTCCCATTTGTAACATACTTTTAATAGGGTATTAATTCTTGTGGGTTAACCCCCATCGTGGTTTTTCCCTTAACTGGGTTTCCATGTCAAAAATCTTGGTGTCAAATGTGTTATTGTGTTGTTGCTCTTACACTTATGATTGATTGTTTTCATGGTTAAGTTATTGAATTGTTATTAAGTAGCAATAGAAAGAATTAACTACAGAAAGATACAAAGTTTTGTGACAACTGATTCAACCCCCCTCTCAGTTGTCTATCCTATTTCCAACAATTGGTATCAGATCTAAGTTCCTTTGAAAAGGTTTAACATCTTAAGGAAGATCTGGGAAGGCAGTAAAATGGATGAATATAACCTTCAAGAGCAACTTAATCTCACCCTAGATGATCTTGAGCAGTCCAAGGCAGAAGTTCAAGAGCTACAAGATAACCTCAAAAAGGATGAAGATTTCATTGAGATTTTAAAAGAAAAATTGAGCAAATCCAATGCAAAAGGAAAGGAGCAACCTCTTCAACAGGGAAAACATTATGAAGACAAGGCCCTGAATGAGAAGACAAAGGAATGTGAAAAATTAGCTAAAGAAGTTACTATCCTAAAACATGAAATGGAAACTGGGGTGATGAGACTAACCAAGGAAATTGAAGGTAGGAAGAAAGCTGAAGAAGAGATGAATCAAAATTTGAAAGAGAGATCTGAAGAATGCTGCAAATTGGATGCAATAGCTGATCTCCTAGAATCTAATCTACAAGAAAGTAGAGACAATGAAAGAAAACTTGAGAGATGGATTATCACTCTCACCTAAAAATTGCAAATGAGTATAAAGAGAAGTTCAAGATAACCTCAGCTAAACTTGAAGCACTAATTGAAGGTCAGAAAAAAGGTGATGACAAGCATGATCTTGGATATGAGAAAGGTGAAAGCTCCAAATTTGGACAAAGAAATTTTCAACCAGGGAATAGGAGAAACAGAACTAGAAAACCTCTGGTGAGACAACCCAATGCTCAAAGATATCCATCATTCAATGGACATTGTTTCAATTGCAATAAATTTGGTCATAGAGCTACTCAGTGCAGAAACAGAGTAAATCAAAATGATCCATCCTTCTTTGGTAAATGCTTCAAGTGTAAGAGGTATGGTCATAGATCAAAAGAATGCAGAAATATGATAGTGAATAATGCTAACAATAAGAGAATTAGCAACTCTTTCAATGGTTACTGTTTTGTTTGCAATCGGTTTAGACACATGGCTAATCAGTGCAGATCAAGAGGAAATCAAGTTTATAAGAAAAGAAATGTTGTGTGCTTTAACTACAATAAATCTGGTCATATTGCAAGATTCTACAGAAATAGGAACAATGGAAGAAGAGGTTTAGTAAACAGAAAACTGGATGAGCAAAAACAAGACAGAGGCAAGAAAAAAATTGATGTGAATGAGATACGAAGCGAAATGAACAAGACTTGTGTAAACAAAGATACAATAAACAATGATGACGGGTCCACACTGGAATCAGGTGCTGACAATTCCTCCGAGAATTAAGTCAGTAGCTCTGGCTCAGTAGGAGCTGCATTGAACATCAAATTCCCTCGGTCAGTAAGTGGGTGCCTGAATCTGGCACAATAAAAGAGGATATTTTGAATTTGTTTAGAACCTTTGGAGGGATTTCCATAAGAAAAGACGTTGATATGAGAACTTACAGAGTGATTCATGAAGAACCATCAAAAATAGAGTAATCGGATAAAGTTAGGGCAACGCATTTATTACAATGCCAAATCAAGGTTTGCAAAAGATAAAAGGTCACTTGTTCACACATTTGAATCACTTTGCTTTTGGAGGAAATAAGAGCATTCAAGCTACAAATCCAGAGACTGAAAAACAAAGAGTGAATTCAATCGACAATTGATCATCCCTAACCCCGTGAAAGAAAAAGGTACTTCTCTGTGAAGCTTTGAATCTAAAATTTGTTGAGATGGCTACTCCTCATGTTGTCGACATTACCGAAAGACCTCGACCCAAATTTAAGAAGCATCCTCACAAATCAATAGAAGTCAACCCGTTAGGTTCTTTTTCAAGTGTTCTGTATGGTGTGTTGCATGTTGAAGACATTAGGGTTTATATTCATGCAAACATAGATGAATTTGGAGATTCAAGGTATGTAGACCTGTTTGAGAAACAACTTAGGGATGAAAATTATGAACTTAAACCTGAATATAAGGCACTTCAGGATAAACACTTTATTCAGATAATGGGGTTTCCAACATTTGATGAGGATGAATGGGTCTGATATGTTTTAAGTCGGATGCATGATGAATTTATTTGATTATTAAAACCATTTAAGATTACCAAGGATGCTATCAGAATTGTAACCGGATTAAACTCAACCGGTGGATTGCCCATGCTGAAAGCCATGAAAAACCAGATAGTGTCTGCTGCTATCGGTGCCAAGTTTGATAGAAGGGCAATGACCATCAATGATATTATAGAACCGGATCTCAAATTCACCTCCATGGTGATTGGGTACAAGATATGCCACTCGAGCAGAGAAAATTCTATCTCCAAAACAACCATATATGCTGCATAGAAGATGCTAAAGGAAAATACTAATTATGACTTGTGTGAATTACTACAGAATCAACTGATTGAGAATTTGAACAAAAATAAGAAAGATACGAAAAAAACTTTCAAGTATGGTACATTGGTTCTATGTCTATTCTTCTAGTTTATGAATGAGGTACCTGGGGTAAAAGGTGTACAGTGGACTAAGGATGAGCCAGTTACCATTCAGATTAGAGATCATCTTCGTAGCATTGGTGATTTCAAAGCTTAGAAAACTGCAATATGGGGTTACTTCAAGAATTTTCAGAGTATAATGCATTCAAGGGAAAGAATCCCTAGTTCAATTATTGAGAAATACAAAAATGAAATATGCTTCATGGTTGACACTGATCAATGTCTAATGGAAGTTGTAGAACCAAGAACAGTATGGATAATGCCAATGGGTTATGAGGTGGATGAGAGAGTTCTGGACATGTATGCTCAGCATCTTCTAAGAAAGCCTAAAGACACAACGGTTGAAAGATTCAGGATATATGAGGAATTGAGTTTAAAACTACATACTAAGCTTAGAGAACTTGAAACCAATAGGAAAGTAAGAAAAGAAATTGAGCAGTTGGCTAAAAATCTGGGCCTAACTAAGGAGGTTGTGAGGAAATTTAGAGAAAGAACTGAAAAAGATGAGAAAGAGAAACAAGATAAGAAACAAACAAGTGCTCCGATGGAACCCACTTCCACTTCAAGAACTACTAGGAGCTCTATTGCTGCCCCTACAAAACTGAAAGAAAAATCATCTGAAAAAGGGGAGAGAAGGAAGAAAACAAAAGCATCCCAGACCTATGAAAGCATAAGAGAAGAAGAAGATACAGATTCTGACATTGAAATCAAGGAACTAAAGGCCACTAGAATAAAAGATGCAAAAGTAACCAAAGAAAAGTCATCTGGAAGCAAAAGGGCTAGAAAAAAGCAAAAGACAGAAGCACATGAGGAATATATTGAGAAGCCCACACTTTCCTTGGAGGATGTGATAAAGTCAGTCAATGTAGATGGAAATCTAGAACCCATGATTGAATTCTATGATGAATACAGTGATGTGGATAAAAGGGTGTTGGAGGAAGCAACTATTAGATATCTCAACATCTACAACAAGGCACTGATTGAGATAACTTCTAAGTTGCCACAAAATCTAGCAAATATTTTGGAGTTAAGAAAAGAAAATGCCAAGAGCAAGGACATGGAGATCAGGGAACATGAGCTAATAAATTTGTGTCCTCAGATTTCACTTGATCAAATAAATATGATATTCAAGGAAGTCAAAGATGACTTTAGAAGCAAAAAGAGAATGAACAAACTCATGCTTGGAGAAACAAGTGAAGTCGTTGAAGAAAGTCAAGAAATTCTTTTGAAAGCATTGAAAAAGCACAATTTTCCCATAGTCATGGAAGAAGTTCCGAATGGTGAAGAAGAGAACATCTTTGAACAACAATCTGAGTTGGGTGAAGCCTCTGTTCCGAAAGTAGAACAAGCAAATCAGGAAGATACAGAATTGATGGATAAAGTAGTTGATGCAGGAGATACTCCTAATCCACCTGGTACGTCAGGAAAAGAAGATAATATTACTACTTCATAGAGCCCTCCGAACTAGGCAGCAAGTGGTGAACAAACAACAAAGAGTTCCTCTACAGAGAACACAAAGAGAGATAAAGCAGAAGAAGATGGTGCAAATGTTGAAACACATAAAGCAGATACTGAGAAATCTGATGAACAAAAGGATGGTTCAGAAAATGTTGCAAGAGACACTGCTGATATAGTGAAAAGTCTTCTTGAAAAAGAGATGATTGAGCTTGGTGAACCTAAACTACTCCAAGGTCTAGCCAATCCAGATGCTTTCTCTCCAATTCAACTGATGAAAATAGCATCATTCACCCAAGTAAAGGCTAGAGAAAAGATGTTAAAGTTCCACATGTAGGATAATGAGCTACTGGGGCTTGCATATGGGATTTTGGAAAAGTTAATGCCTACCTACCAAAAAAATCCATTTGATTCCTCCTCCAAACATCTGAAAAATCTTGTAAGTTCTGTAAATATTCATTTTGAGTCCTATGAGAAGTCTGCGGAGGCAAAAGTTCAGAAAGAATTCTTGGATAAGAAATTTTGTGAAATAAAGAACCTAATAGGTAGAAGAATACTTGGTATTAGCATAAAGAGTATTCATAATGCTCTAAATGATGGAAGTGATATGTACAAATTTTGTCTATCATGGCCCAAAGTTAATGAGGATATTTAGAAAAAGATAAAGGAGCAAGAACAAAAATTGTCAAATCTCTCTCAAAATTTTGATCCTCTAACAGTTTCACCTATAAGTCAAGAATGTCAAGTAATTAGCCTGAAAAATGAGATAAAGAGGCTTATTAAAGAAAAGGGTAACATTATGAAGATGATGTGTGAGCTCTGAGGATTGATTGCCCCTAAGTTATAAACAATGCATAATGCCCTATCTGAAGCTCAGACTGCAGCTCAAACTAGTGATCCATCAGATCTATCAAAGGTAGAAGCATATTCATTTCTGTTGAGTGGGCACATCTCAATTTTGGATGGAATGAAGAGTACTTGGGTCTTTGAACTTGTGCAAATAAAAACTAGTTTTGCAGACATTCTCAAGTTCATGTAAATAAGACTTAATGATTAATTGTACATATGCGGCAGTATATACAAGAATTTTTGGAGAGTTTTGGCTTGCGAATCCCACCCCTTGCCATTGATGTCAAAGGGGGAGTGAAGGGCAGTGAAAAATGAGGAATTCAGAAAAGAGGGAGAACCAGAATAAGTGAAGGACACGAGTGTATAGACAAAGGGGGAGTTGCACTAAGACACTTGGTCATTTTTCACTAAGTGTTGCCATCAATGCCAAAGGGGGAGATTGATGGCAAGAGACACTACTTTTCTTGATAGGTGTTGTCATTGATGGCAACTAAGATCATCCTAATCATCCATATAACACAATTTGTTCATACCAGAAGTTAGATTTAGAATTTGTCTAAGTCTGGGCAGTTAGGAACAGAGCAGTAACAGGGTCCAGTATTTTGGTTTGGATCTCTCTAGTGGAAAGTCATGATTAGCTGCGGATCTAGGGGAGTCATATGCATTGTCAAGATAGTCTAAATCTAGATTTTTGTCCTCTGATGATGAAGAATTCAAAATATATTAGCCTATGAGTACCAGGTTCTAGTTTGTCAGAGCAGATAGAAGAAGAACAGGTCGACCTTGCAGAAGATCTTGATTTTGGATGTATGGAAGTTGTTTGTGGACAAATGGTGATGATTAACGATAGTGGTAGACATGAGTGATGATTTTCAAGAACAATTTTTGTTCCACACCTCAAGTTATGCATAGATCTAGCTAACAGAGCAGAGCATTCATAAAAGTTCTAAGTGTTGTTGAAGTTGACTGACAGAATGATTGTAGATCATATTGCGGATATATATAGCCAATGGAATTAGATGATTTAGTGTGTGGAGTGAGTATGAATAAGGTGCAAATGTGAGAAGAGCATAAATCTAAGATGCGAATGAAGGAAAAGTAGTAAGAAGAGCAAAGCAAAGATGAAATGTGTAAGATCAATTTTTGTACTTAACTAGAATTGAAACTCTTGCATGGATAGATGCTATTTATCAGTTCAAAATCTCTATTATTCTATTGTAATCTTTCTCTAGGAAGTGAGCCTCTATTTGAGTAGTGAGCTCTGGGCAATGAGCCCGAATGCATGTGCATTCCCATTTGTAACATACTTTTAACAGGGTATTAATTCTTGTGGGTTAACCCCCACCATGGTTTTTCACTTAACCAGGTTTCCACATCAAAAATCTTGGTGTGAAATGTGTTATTTGTTAGAGTTGGCTATGATTGGAGCCATCCAAGATCTAGGATGTCATGAAAGCACAAGAGAGATCAAATGAGAGAATAATGTTATTCTATCAATGAATGCAAAAGAAGGATTGTTCTTGTTGTTGCAATGCACATGATATGCCTTGCTTATAAAGACAAGGTGATAGCTAGAAAGGTGGAGTGGAAAGTGGAGATATTCCTACAACATGTGTCAATTAGAGGATGATAACTAATTGCACATGTGGAGGATAAGACAACTCACTCCAACTATCAACAACTCAACACACAACTAGACGTAACTAGACACAACTAGACATCTAGTAGACTCACTAGGTCAACTTAACATGTGTGATTTATGTGTGATGTGTGAATATTATCTAACTAGTAAATAGTTAAATAAGATGAATTATCCACACTAGGGTAAACCAGTTAGGTGATAATCCCATTCACACCAACACCCCCCCTTAAGTGCAACTTAGGGAGTAGTTGACTAAAGCAAGATGTAATTATGAATGGTGATGATGGATGGGTCTCGGCTACTAGGCCATGTTAGGTACCCATGTACTACAAATATCAAGTTGAGAAAAGGAGAAAACCTCATGGGACAAAACTCCTCTCCAAAAATGAGAATGTAGAAAAAATGAATGTGAAAGAAGAAGTGATAGTAGGAGGACTCAACATGACCACCTAATGACAACTTCTATCACATATGTACAATCAATTACCCCCCATAGGAGAGAAAGTGTGAGACCATAGGTCCCCTCCACCAATGAAATAGCTCCTATGCCGATGGTGAATGCCTGAAGATGAATGCTAGAAAGTGTCCTGTACCTGCAAACAACATTTCTCCCCTTAGGAAGAAACCAAACCAAAGACTGATGTCAAAGAAACTCCATCTCAAGGAATGAGGGATAAAGTCTCATGAAGGATGCCTCTAAAGACTGCTGAAATGTCCACATGTCAAAATCAAGGAATGCCACAATGCAATGAGGTGTGACCAATATAAAATTCTGGGTAGACTCATGAAGAACAACCTCCGAAGACGAAGTAGATGAGATAACAGTTGTGTTGTAACTATCATCAAAGAGGAGAGATATCCCCTCATGTGTGTCCTCCAAATCTACAATATGAGACTCACAAAACAAGTCCGATATACTTGCCAAGAAAGTATCCCACAAAGCTGTGTTTGAAAGACTGAAATGATCCTGCTCAACTAAAGTAGATGAAACCATGTCGATGTCAATCTTTGAAGAAGCAGGAGGTTGAGGTGATGGAAGCTCAGCACTAGTCTCATGAACCAAAGTAGATGAAAGAACACCAAGGTTCAAGTGACCAAACTTCTCGTTAGAAACATGATTCACACTTGATGAATGAGTGTGAATATCTATCAATAGATCTACATCATCATCAGAAACAAAATGGGAGAAGGAATACAAGCGAGATGCATGATCATCCATCCCAACTACAATGATATCTCTACTCTCCAAGTCTCGTATGATCACTAAATCAGGAGTGAACTCAACTATCTTACCTACACCACAATGAGTAATCTGGTAGATGGAAAGGAGATTGGATGTCAAGGAAGGTACACACAACACACTGTTAAAAGTACCCTCTCGAACATCAATAGTTCCTTTACCTATCGCATGCATGTCTGTGTTGTTACCCATCAAGATAGGTGTCAAAGTACATGACTCAAATGAAGAGAACATCCCCTGTGAAGATGCCATATGATGAGAAGCTCCTGAATCAAGAAGCCATCTCTCTGATCGAAGACTTGTAGAAGCAAAGAGTGCTTGTCCTTTTCCTTTGTTTATCCCATTGGCAATGTCTGTTGTCTCTATATGTGTAGATGATGATGGTGTCAAAGTAGAGGATGTACTAGGTGATGATGATGACATTTTGATGTTGTGCTTGTGAATAATGTGAGTCAACTCATCAATTTTCTTCTCATAACACTTATGCTCATCATGTCCTAGTTTCTTACAATATGCACACTTTGGTCTCTCCTTCTTAGATGATTCCTCCTTGGGAGAGGATGAGGACTTAGGTGATTTGGTTGATTCCTTTGCTTGCTCATTTTTCTTGAAATCCTTATTTTTTTGTTTCTTGCCTTTGCTAGGTGAAGCCTTTTGATCCTTAGTACCTTTGCCAGCAAAAAGTTCTTGAGGTTTAGGAGACTTCAATTTGCCCATGTGTACTAACTTAGCTTGCTCCCTTGTGAGTGATGCAGCAAACTCATCAAGTGAAGGCATTGTGAAAACTTTCCCAAGTGCATCCATTGTAGCATAAAAGGTAGAAACAAAAACTGAATAGTCAGGACCAAGCTTGGCAAGGATTGAAAGAATCAATTAAGTGTCCTCTTTCTCAATTCCACATTGTTTGAGCTGCAATCTAAGTGATTTTAGTTTTGTGAAGAAGTCTTGGATGCTTGCAAAATCAGTTGGATTCAAACCAATTAGTTCATTCTCTAATTTGAAACCTCTCATAGTATCTTGCTTACCAAAGAGATTTTCTAAGGTAGTCCACATTTCATTAGGTGTTTTACAAGATTCAATATGAAATAGATCATGAGAGATAGACAAACATAGTGTTCCATAGACTTGATCACATCTATTGTACCACTTTCTCTTTTCTGCAGCTGCAGTTGGTTCAATTTCTGTACCCATTGTTACTCTATGAATTTTCAAACTTCTTAAATGAATCTCCATTTTAGTTTTCCACTCATGATATTTATATGGTGTGAGTAGAGGAAGTTTGTTTCGATCCATGATGCAAGAGTACAAAAAAATCACAAGATACAACCCCCTGTTACTGAATCAAAGAGATCACCCCTCCAAAAAAGAATGATTGTGGCACTTTATACTTAGTGCGATTTACAATTGTCCTCAAGAGACCAAAATTGGGAAAACATGAAAATCTCTTAAAATTGAGATCCAAGGGAGATTACAATCACTCACACTGATTTATCAGAGCAAACAAATCCCTCCAAAACAAGTTTCACTTCCTCAAGTGTCAAAATGCCCAAGTTATCACTTGAAAGCCAAAAAACTAACAAATTGAATAAAATAAACTTGGAGTTGAATCTGAGAAAAGTGCATAGATAGATTTGAAGAGCTTGTGAATACCTTTCTGATGCCACAAGAATTACGAAAATCAGAGATCGTGGATGAAAGTTGTGAGCCTGGAAGCCAAAAACGAAGATTTGTCTTCAAACTATTGTATCTATCACCTGCAGGAGAATCTCAGAAAATGATCTGCGCCACTGCAAGGTGCTCTTTGTCAGCATTCCAATGATACCTTGTTTGCTCGATTTTGCCTCCGTGGGAAAAAGTTATGAAAAAAAGAAAAAAAAAGCCCCCTTTTAGGGCTTTGACGGGCCAAGGAGGGGCCCTGACGTTGACATCACAGATGATGTCAGCGAGGATAGCCAGAATATACTCAATGGGTGCCAAAATATTCTCTATAGTTGTCAGAATATTCTATCTTCCTGTTGGAATATGACGTCATCATGATGTCATCCAACACAAAAACTATTCTCTCGGAATATGCTGAAGGTTGACGGAATATGCCAATACCGCTTTCAATTTTTTGAAAACCACCTGATTTGTCAGAAAATCACCGATCGGATTTACAAAACCGCTGAAGTCCAAGCGGAAACTACTTTCTGATGGCCAAAACTACCGGTTGCTTTGCTACAAAAAATGCCAGTTAAATGGGGAAATTGCTTTTTGTGGCGGAGGGCTGTTTTACGCACCACCTGTGGTTGTTTTTGGCATCAGTCGAGGGTTAAAAAAGCCTGTGCAGAATACCACTCGTAGGAGGTTCAAGGAATATGCCATTACCTATGGTGTTTCAAAGTTTGCCACCTGCAGAAGTATTCGTCGAGCGATGGATTTTCACTGTCTAATGGGCGGTTTAGGATACTGTTGAGCTATGAAGATTTCATTACATTGCAAATAAAAATGTCGTCGATGGAGATTTTGTGTAGACCGCCGAGTATTGCCTGGTCTGTGATTTGATTTTGAATCACTGGGCTTTGTGTAGTCTAGCCCGCGGGGGTTGAAAACGGTCAAAGTGGCCGCTAGAAAACTTGGCCAATTTCCTATGGACGCCGATGGATCGCCGGTACCTACGGTGGTAGGTACATCTTGTAGGTCGCATGTCATGTCCCCATAACGATGCTTTATAATTGAATTAATTATGTATTATTTATTCAAATTAAAGATGGGAATGACATTCAAATCCATATTGTAAACCAAATATATTTACATCAAATAATATTAGCATATAAATATTTTAATATAATATAATATATAATATATTCATATCGAGATATATTATATTATATAAGTACCAATAACAAATATAAATATTAATAATATAAATATAAATATAAATTAAATATTATTATAGATATAATTATTAATATAATATAAATATTAAATATTATTATTATATAATAATATAAATTCTAAATATTATTATAAATATATATAATGAAAGAAGCATATAAAATATAAAGGTCTTAAAGCAACGGAGGGCAGCAAAGGTCTCACGTGAGGCCAAGATCATATGAAGGTAGCGGAAGTAAAGCATTGACTGTTATTTGAAGGGGAAGTACTAAGGTAACAACAATTAGTAAATCTTAAGAAGGCAGCGATTCCTATTGAAATCATTGATAAGCATATTACAACAGCAAGTAACAAATAGGCATTGGGAGGAATTAATGAAGTCAGCAGTCATCGATTCCTATTTAAGGGAGAAGTATTAGTAATGATATGGTTAGTAAGATTAAAAACAGCGATAATCTCTAAAAGCTGCAATCTGCAATAACAAGGCAGCGGTTACATAACAATCAACAATATTAGTAAAAGGTTGCAATTAATCATTAAGAGGCATCCACCCATACTAAAGGCTATGACTTTATGAAGAGTTATCACCCTTTGAAAGGGGATGACTCCTCTCATAAAGATATAGAGGTATATATAGAGAAAGGGCAGTGAAGAAGGCAAAAGAAAATATCATTACAAAAAATAAATTGAACCATGAATCCATGATGCAAGAGTACAAAAAAGAACACAAGACACCCCCTATTACTCAATCAAAGAGATAACCCCCCCAAAAAAGAATGATTGTGGCACTTTATACTTAGTGCGATTTAAAATTGTCCTTAAGGGACCGAAAATGGGAAAGTATGAAAATCTCTTAAAACTGAGATTCAAAGGAGATTACAATTGCTCACAATGATTAACCATAGCAAATAGATCCCTTCAAAACAAGTTTCACTTCCTCAAGTGCCAAAATGCCCAAGTTATCACTCAAAAGCCAAAAAATTGACAAATGAAATAAAATGAACTTGGAGAAAAATATGAGAAAAGTGCATAGATGGATTTGAAGAACTCCTGAATACCTTTCTGATGCTGCAAGAATCACAAAAATCAGAGATCATAGTAGAAAGTTGTGAGCTTGGAAGCAAAAATCGAAGATCTATCTTCAAACTACTGTAGCAGTCACCTTCAGCAGAATTTCAGAAAACTACTGACACCACTGTGAAATTCTCTCTGTCAACTTTCCAACGATATCTTGTTTGCCCAATTTCACCTCCGTGGGCAAAAGTTATGCAAAAAAGAAAAAAGCCCCCTTTTAGGGCTTTGAGGGGCAAAAATGGCCTCCTTGCTGACGCAGTGTTGACGTTAGCAGTATATTCTTGGAATATTCCTTTTCACCGGAAAAAATTCCCCCTCCTAGAAAAATTGAGATCTGGCAAAATATACCCTACTATTGACCAGGATTATGGATCGACCGTTGGAAAATTTGTGATGACCTCCAAGGGATTTGGGAGGATGCTTGAATGCGAAGACCATCATGTAGATAATCCAGATCCGTTAGAGAATAGAATGCAAGTTATCTTTGATTTAGACAGCCGATATTGGAAAATGACAACCTATAAAGAAGGGTGTGGGGGGTCCGTACCACGTGGTGCCCCCACACTACTACTGAGACTGGTGTACCTGAGATCTATGCAGGTTGGCCTGCAGGTAGGGTACAACTATACCCTGAGACAAAAGAAAAAATCCGCAGACAAAGAATTAAAACTACAGATAATTCTATTAACCAGTGATAGAATTTTTTTACCCGATGGAAATTTCTGCTACTCAAATCTACTGACGTAGGCAATAAAGATTCTGAGAATATGCTTTGCGCATAGAGATTCCGTACGGCCAAGGGCAGAGGCAAAAAAAATTTGCTTTTTTTTTAATAGTAATGGATTTTGGCTTTTGGACAGTCGATCCTTACTGATTTGGCCACTCTGGACGCAATGACAGTGTCCAATTTGGGCCAAACTACTCTGAATTTGCTGGTACCTCCCGGATCATGCCAAATAGCCCCAAATTGAAACCCTCATCAATTTTGCTTCCAATGTCTGATTTGGATGAAACAAAAGGCAATCTTTACTATTTCAACTGCTCTGGATGCAATGGTGAAGTCTAATTTGCAACAACACACACCAAAATGCACCTGCAATAAAGGACAAGAAGGGGAAACCCTCACAAAATAGGTGTTCTATCAAGTCTTTCTGATTCTCCAGGTCATCATGCGATGCAAGAGAAGAGCATACTCAACCATCAAGATCCACCATGAATTACACTCAAGATCTCTCAAAAAATGACTAACACAAAGTGATTCCTCCTAGAGATTTGATACCATGTTAGAGTTGGCTATGATTGGAGCCACCCAGGATCTAGAACTTCATGAAAGCACAAGAGAGATCAAATGAGAGAATAATGTTATTCTATCAATGAATGCAAAAGAAGGATTGTTCTTGTTGTTGCAATGTACATGATATGCCTTGCTTATAAAGACAAGGTGAGAGCTAGAAAGGTGGAGTGGAAAGTGGAGATATTCCTACAACATGTGTCAATTAGAGGATGATAACTAATTGCACATGTGGAGGATAAGACATCTCAACACACAACTAGACTCAACTAGACACAACTAGACATCTAGTAGACTCACTAAGTCAACTTAACATGTGTGATTTATGTGTGATGTGTGAATATTATTTAACTAGTAAATAGTTAAATAAGATGAATTATCCACACTAGGGTAAACCAATTAGGTGATAACCCCATTCACACCAACATTATTGTGTTTCTACTCTTACACTTATGATTGATTATTTTCATGGTTAAGTTATTGAATTGTTATTAAGTAGCAATAGAAAGAATTAACTACAGAAAGATAAAAAGTTTTGTGACAACTAATTCACCCCCCTCTCAGTTGTCTATCCTATTTCCAACACATTCTACAGGCGTATTTGATAGTCTACAATACCATACAAAGTTTGAAGATCTTTGGAGGTTTAAAACATGCATAGATAGGCTTGATGAGAGTCTAGAGAAGTGTGACAAACCTAAATGTAAAAATGGTAAAGATTTAGACCTCAAAATTAAGATAAAGAAAGATCACAGTGGAAATGTAAGGAGGTAGACACTAGTAATGTTGATAAGAAGAAGAAAAAGAATTGCAAGGAGAAGGAACCAAATGGATAGACCCAAATGCACAGGGTACTTGCTCCATGGATAGTGATATCATTGAAGAATGATTAAGATAGCTCTATACAAGTGTTACAAATAGGTCTAAAACCATGTTAAACCCTAAAAAGCATGTCAAGGAACCCTAATAAATCATGTCAGTCTTTTAGAGGTTTTGTTAAACTACATAAATAGTAAAGAGGAACAAAATAGTCTCAAGATCACATACAAAGATCTATGAGAAGGGAGAAAATAGACCAAGACCATCATTGCCTTTTACATAACCCTCACTATATTCTACAAAATTTGAAGAGGTATGCATATCTTTTAAACTCTAGCAACTAATTTGAAGGTCTTTATCAAAGCATAAAGGAATAGGTAAGATCTTTATAAGTCCTATGAAGAGGTTTGCATATGTTATAGGTGTGTTTCTAAGATCCACAGACTTGAAATATCATTAGAAGGTTTGTACATTCATAATAAAGGTCTACCAAACTTTTGTAAAACTTTGTGAAATGTTGAAGAACCCTATTAGTCATTAAGAGGTCTGTTAGAATGGAAAAACTCCATATAAAACAGAGAGGACTTAAAGAGGTCTAAGATAACATAAAAGGAGAGGGTTCAATGGCAATAGGGAAGAGAGAGAACTATCATTGTCTTAGAAGACTATCACTATATTGTAAGAAGTATGAAGGGGTGCGTGGCTAACACAAAGAGCCTTAGGGGTTTGTCAAACGTAAAGAGGACTATTAATAATTTAGGAGGTTTACATGATCATTAGAGGTCTGCAAAGTAAAAATATGTGGCAAGTCTTCATTAGGTCTATGTGAAGGAAAAGAGGAGTGTTAAAGGTTAGTGATGCATCCTTAAAGCCTTGTCAAGTAGTCTTAAAGTGTATAAAATGCTCAAAGAGTCTTTTCAAGCCTTTAGAAGACCACACTATTGTTTTTTAGGGATTTTTCATAGTTAAGGAATGCTCATTAGTTGTGAGAACCATGTCAAGAATTTACATACATTACATAATAACCTATAACTCTGTATAAGCCCTAAGGAAACCCACACAGTCTTGAGTAAGATCCATTAAATCCTATAAGCCTTGTCAAAATTTTGGAAACCCTGCCTAGTCTTAAAGGGTTTGTCAAAGTTTTGAAAGCACTTTTAGAAGCTTATGAAATCAAATCCTTAGGACTGTCAAGAAATGTCAAGTTTGTAGAACATCATAGAAGCCTTGTCAAACTTGTTAAGCCTTGCATGACTATGATAAACCTAGTACTCACCATTGGAGGACTAGTTTGCAGATCCTTATGAAGTTTTAAAGATACATGTATAGGTTTGAGAAGGTTTCTCCAAGTCTATGAAGGTTTCTACAAGATTGTGAAGGTAATGGGAGCTTTGGTGGGATTAGAGCAAGAAGACAAGAAATGAGAGAGAGGATTTGATACCCTATACCTTTCCCCTACAAATAATCTATAATCTTTTCTAGCAAATTCATATATTGGGCTTGATTTGACAGGCATTATATATATTTGAAAATTTTCTTTGTATCTCTTGTAAGACAAATTTAGAATTATTTACCAGGTATTATGTTTCTTTTCAACTAATTTGTTTAACTTGATTGTATCATTCAGATCTGGAGTCTTGGCTCACTAGAACCAAATTTTACACTTGATGCCCATACAAAGGATGTAAATAGTGTTGATTACTTTACAGGAGGTGACATACCATATCTGATTTTAGGTTCAGACAATCATACAGCAAAGGTGCTCTTTACAAATTCCTTTTTTATTCATGTCTGTTACTTTTTGTATGAATCCTTTTGAATACTAGTCCAATCATTTTCTTGGTGTACTCATATCAAGTGTGGGACTACCAGACAAAACATTGTATCCAAACTCTTGAAGGACATACACATAATGTCTCAGTAGTTTGTTTTCATCTTGAACTTCCTTTCATTATCACTGGCTCTAAAGATGGTACTATACGGATTTTATGGCTTCTGTTGGATATCTTGGGCATGCTACCTCCTGGAAAGGTTCTGTTTGCTTTGATAGGCTTCTGTTATCAGCATAAATCTATTTGTGTGTTTTAATCTATAATCATCTAAGGAGATGGGATTCTACCATCAGCATAAATCTAATTGTAGATATTGTGGAAGTAATCAACATGAGAAAGAGATGTGTCCTCATTTCTCACATCATCTTTTTGAAATGCTTGCTTTGATCGCTTCTCCTCCTAATGAGATCATTGCTCCACCATCACCTAATGCTACTTCAGAGTTTAGTGTTGCATCATCATTGGCTTCTAGTGATTCTATGCAGCAGGTCAATATTAGTCTTCCTAATCCACCTCATTGGAATTCCTATCTTGCAGACATATCATCTCTGTTTGTGGAGTCTCACATTGCTGATTTGGAGGACACATTTGAGGGTTTATCTCTCTTGTTTGATGCTATCTTAGGTGGCTTTGCATCACCACCTTCATCTTCTATGTTTCCAGATGCAGTTCATATCATATCCTCTCCTAGTTCTTCTTCTTTGATTGGGTAGATAGTTTCTGTTTTGGAGAAGACATATTTTCCCAGTATGAGGTCACTTGAGTTGCATTCAGAGGCACACATTTCAATATGGATTCCCTATTCATCCAAGATGTGGGAATGGCTTCTACATTCACCAGTGGATCTGTTTCTTTTGAAAGAGAGAAATGTTGTTTGCAAGCAGTGGCTTGGATTTTGTCTTCAAGATCTCTTCATTGGTTCTGGAGCTTCTTCTTGGAGGGGATTCATATTCTCTTTTCGCTCTCTCTTATGGGGGGGCACTCTTGATTGTACTTTTGTGATGGATTCAGTTCTTGGGGGGTCTTAGTATTAGTCCGTCTTCCATCACATGTTCATGTACTTGTTTTTTCTCTCTTTTGGAGGGGAGTTTTCTCCCATTGGGTTTTTCTCCTTTCTCTCCACTTTATGAGAGATTCTTGTTGTTCATGGGTACCTAACATGGCCTTGTAGCTGGGAACCATTCTTGCATTAGTTGCATACTTTTCATTTCTCCCTAAGTTGCACTTATGGGGGGGTGTTAGTGTAATTAAATATTTAATTACACTTTAATGAGTTTACTTAGCGCTAATTTTAGTCTTAGGTTATTCTTAAGTCATAGTAGGGTTTTTGTCTAACTTGAAAATATAAAAGCAAGTTCTCACATGTAATTCATTAATCCATTTCATTAATTCATCCAATATTGTACAAATTATTCCTCTTTGCTTTTTTCTCTTATGGAAGGTGAATCTTGGGTTTTGTAGGTGATCTTTGTGGCTCGAGTTAATTATCAACTCCAACCGGTTCCCCCTATAGGCGATGGTGGGGGGGTAGTGGTGGGACTTCTCATCCCCATCCCTAAATCCCAGGGATGTCCCTATTCTTAGAATGACTCATTTTTAGTGGGGGGCACATCCCTATGGAACATTGATTATATATGAGGACTTTTCTCTAGAGAAGGGCTTTCTAGGCAGTGGGATCTAATTATTGAGGGAATTTTTTTATAGGATTTGTCCTACATAGATTGTCTACTCAAGTTGTCTTTTGATGATGATCTATCATCAACCAATAGCATAAAGCCATAAAGTGGTCTTTGGTATCTTCATCAAATAAATGGACGGATCCTCATCAACATAATCTTTCATTTCTAGAGAGTTATAGAAGATTTCCATACCTTTGCTTTCTTAGGTTGCAACTTCCTTTTCTCATCAAAGGAACCAAAGTACATATGGTTGTAGCTTGTATACATAGTGTGAAGAGAAATTTGTTTTGACGTCAAAATAGCAGAGAGCTATGTTTTCATCCACAACAGAATTTTGCTCATGTCCTTTGAGGATCCAGGCTATATAGATGCATTTCTAGGTTGTGGATGTGCATCTGAAGGATGATTCTTAGTAGAGTTATCTACCAGAGATGAACTATTAGCAATTAGTTTCTTCAATAGTTGACAATAGAAGTTTTATTTCACTACAATGAAATTGAGATATTTTCTTGTTTTCCCATGGTGTCAGAGCTCTAACCATAGTAAATTTGACATGGATAGAAGAGTATAAGTTTTTGTAATTACTATCTTGACACCAGAACATCATGTATTCTAACACAAACATATATATGCAGAATGATAAACTAAATGGGAACAGGTGAATGGAAGGTATTCAAGAAAAGGAACTAAATGGAACAACAATCCATTGTCAAGGGCCATGTTAAATAACCTATACACTAAAGGGGAACGTTAGGTAATAATCCTAAATTTGTGTTAGAATTTAGAAATGAGTGTGGGAAGTATTAGAAAGCTAATTAGCTTATGGAGTAATGATTGAAAAAGCTATGATTATGTTGGAGAGACATCAACAGATTCAACACTGGCCATACTCTAATAAATGGTGACCTTGTTATCTTGATAGTTGTTCCAAGTTCATCAATCAAATCATGTGTTACCTCGTTAATGAAGTCACTGACTGAAAATCTAAGTGCATTGGTGGTAAACCATGTGGCAGGCTTATTTATAATGGCCCTACCTAAGTCATAATGATTTGGATGAAATTTGAGATTTAAGCATGTTATCTAGCTGAAGATTCTACCCCAATACATGGTAATCCTCAAGATTCAATAGGGGCATATACAAAACCTATGTTCTAGGATATTCAACTAAAAGGAGAGCATCTAACTTAGTATTTATTCTATATCATCCCTAAGATACTCTAACTATATATTGCACCTATATCTAATTTCTATATATTATATCATATTTCACAAGTAATCATCCATGGAGACAAGTACAAGTAGACAATTTTAGACACTAAAAGGGATTTGATATGCTTGAATTTGTGCTTCTAATTTCCACTTGTAGTTATCTTGCTCTTTTGCACAAATATCCTTGACAGTGAGATTCACTTCATGACTTTATGTGATATCATCTTGGAGAAAAAAATGGTTTGAAATCTTTTAAAGACTTAACACAACTATCTGTCTCAATATTCACCTTAAGAATCTTTTCTTCAACCTCAATTTTAGAGGCACAAATGAACTCAATGTTGTGATTTATGATTTATTTTTCTTTTCCTTACTAACTTTTAATGTAGAATGTGTTTTTCGTGTAGTTCCATTAACTTGATTTGGTTACTAGTGGACAATAATATATAAATTTTCAAATTCCAAATTTGCACACTTAATACATGTCACATTGTTACCATTGAAGCATGACCTTGAGTTAATCTTTACACATTTCTTTACAGTTTTTTTTCCTTGAAGGAATCAAGGCTTCCATATACTTCAAAGGAAATTTTATTGAATGCATATCTTTTTTAATAATCTTGTTAATCAAGTCCAACAATTATTAGTTTTTTATTGATAATGTTCTATAGATTTTTCATTATGGTCCAACTAGGAAAACTTAAAAAAAAATCATTGATCGGGTACTGAAAAATGTATTTTTGCTTTGCAGGTCCTCTCTTTGTTGTTTGCAATAATCCTTTGTATCATGGTTTCACCCACAAGGAATGATTATGACAGTGATATGACTGTAAACGAATAAGAGGACCTTCTCAAAAGGCAGTGATAGTCATTTGAGGCTGAGCAACACTTAAAGACCCATGGATGATAGGGTTACACTAAGAGCCATAAGTAGAAGACACAGGGATGTTTGAAACAATATAGTGAGAAGAGTGTGAAGATATTGGATAGTTTCAATCTAACCTAGAAATACAAGGTCCTGATCAAATGGCATCATGACAATGATAGTGTTTCCAAAACAATTATGACCATGGTAGAAGCACTTCTCAAACTTGAGTGAATATGTTTGCATATGAAGATGTATGACAGTGAGGATTGAAAGGACAACATGTGAAAGAGCTTCTAGCTATGGATGAAGAAAACCTACAAGTGACTGTCAAGGGGTAGATATTCATTCAAAAGATAGTGATCATGCAAACATTAAAAGATAATCTTAGAGTCAATGAGAAGAACTATGCAAAGGTTACAATCTTGTCAGTGTCTCAAGAGGCATTTAAAGGGGTAAGGAGACAACCTTCTAGTATGCATTTCGCAGTGCCAAATCTCATGATAGTCAAGAGTCTTCATGTTAGATGCATGAATACCTAGGATAGTACCATAGAGTTGGTACAAGTGAGCAACAACAAGGTTGAGGGTTATCATGAGCTATCTGCCAAGACACAGATATTTTGCAACAACAGTATCATAATGGGATGTTGATTTCTATATTAGAGGTAATGATATGATATGATAGTTGTTCATGATAGTGATGTGATAAGTGACAGGACCAATGATGGACTGTGTGAACTTGTAACAATCTGGCATATGACATAGAGTGCATACCTAGGTAACAGTAGTAGTGATGAACTGTTTTCAAGGAATTTGGAAAAGATACAGTGATGTCAAAGGTAGTCAAGGCATTC
This sequence comes from Cunninghamia lanceolata, assembly GCA_027924645.1. Lineage (NCBI taxonomy): Eukaryota > Viridiplantae > Streptophyta > Pinopsida > Cupressales > Cupressaceae > Cunninghamia > Cunninghamia lanceolata. The sequence goes on along the minus strand of BSBN01000477.1, from coordinate 2,414,915 downwards.
AATAGAGGGGCAGTGTTCTACGTTGATGGGAGGAAGAGTACTATTGATAACTGAGAGGGGGGGTGAATCAGTTATCCTAATTATTTCTTCTTTCTAAATTTCCTTAATGACAATGCAACATTAATTCAAATAAGCAAACATAACCATGAAATGGAAATACACATGACACAATATTTTTTACATGGAAACCCTATTAAGGGAGAAAACCATGGGGTGATTAACCCAAGATTGTATTCTCTATTAGAAGAATGGAAATACAAAATGGCACTTGCCAATTAGGCTCACTGCCTGAGCACACTACTCACAAGAAGGCACACTACCTACAAGAGACACATTGTCTACAAAAGAGTGTTATACAATACTTGAACTGATTGGAAGCATCTACATATGATGGAGTTCAGTTCCAGTTAGGCTCAGTATACTGATCTGCTGCACTTCATCTTTCCTCTTCTCTTATGCTGCTTTCCTTTCACATACCAGACTTTCCTTATTGCCTCTGCTTTGCTCTTCTGCTTTTATTAGTACATCACCAACAACCACAACACCTCTCACAACTAAATCTATTGTGTATATATATCCACACAAGTGATTTCATCACCTTTCTAGTCAGCATCCGGAATAGTCAATCTTTTCATAAACTCTGATCTGTTAGCTGAATCCTTACATACCAAGTAATGTAGATCAAGCATATACTTGTAGAAGTCATCAATTACGTTAGCCAAACATGACTTTTGCCTTAAGAACCTTTTTCATCATCAGCAACACATCCGGAATAATGTCTGATGTTCTGCCAGTCAGTTCTTCCTCTGTTCACACTATCACTTGGGAACCCGACACTCAAGCATTCATATCTCTTTATCCTTTCCACACTGAAGGCTCAAATCTTGGAATTTATCAGTCAAGATACTCCTCTTCACTTCCCCAAATCTGCACTTTACCAAGATACTTCCTCTGAGAGATCTGGACCTCTCTGTTGGACCTCACCACATGCTTTGTTCTTGATTACCGGACCACAACATTCTTTACTCTGACTTTCGGTAGAGACATACCATGTCCTGCGGATGTGTAGGTTGAACTTTGTTGCCATCAATGACAACAATCATGAATCCATATAGTGTCTCTTGCCAACAATCTCCCCCTTTGGCATTGATGGCAACACTTAGTGAAAAATGACTAGGTGTTTACACTATGCTCCCCCTTGGCTGATGCTCTATTTTTATATACATTTTCCGAAGCTCCCCCTTAGTTGGATTCCTCATTTTTCACTGCTCCTCACTCCCCCTTTGACATCAATGGCAAAGGGTAGGGTCCGCACACCAAAATTTCCAAAAATAATCTATAAATATCCGCATAAGTATAAATACAAGTTGTACTTACATATACTTAAGTATGTCTGCAAAAGTATTCTTCAAATGTACAACTTCTGTCACCCAACTCTGTTTCATCCTATCCAAAATTGAGATGTGACCACTCAACAAGAACGCAAAAGCTTCTGCCCTCTTAAGATCTGTCGGATCATTGGTTCAGGTGGTAGACTAAGCATCACTTATGGCCTCATGCATGGCCTCTAACTTAGGGATAATGATCCTTCTAAGTTCACCCATCTGGCTAATTATGTTCTTCCTTTCCTTCTCAAAATTCTTTATTGCATTTGTGATTGCAATAGTCTGACACTCTTGATTTACTATGGAGGATGAGAGAGGATCAAAACTTTGAGACAGACTTAGTAGTTTATCCTCTTGATCTTTTACTTTCTTCTCAATATCTTTGGTCATTGTGGGCCAAGATAAGAAAAATTTGTACATGTTTCTGCCATCTTTAAGAGCATTTTCCAAGCTCTTTATCCCAATATCCATAACTCTCCTATCATTTGTTATCAGATCTTGTACTTCAGAGAATCTCTTATCCAAAAACTCCTTCCGGACCTTTTCTTCAGCTGATTTCTCTAGAGAATCAAATTGTGTACTAACACTACTGACTAGAGTTTTGAGATTACCAGAAGAGGAGGCTGTGCAATCCTTCTGAAATGATGGCATAATCTTTTCTAGCACTCCGGAGGCAGCTTCTATCAACTCATAGTCTTCCATGTGAGACTTTAGGAGTTTTTCTTTAGCCTTTACATTAGCAAATGGAGCTATCTTCATTGTCTGTACTGGAGAAAGAGAATCAAAATTGAACGGTCCTTGCAGAAGCTCCAGTTCATCAATCTCCATTGTTTCTTTGTTCAGGAATTCTTGGATGGTTTTTGCAGTGTCTCTTGCCAGAGACAGATGTTTCTTCTCTTCTGCATCCTTAGAGCTATCTCTTGGAGTTTTCTCTCCTTCTACATTCTTACCACTAGTAGTTGTGGTCTTCTCTCCCTCTGCAACCTTGGTACTGGCATCTTCCTTTTCCTTTACCTCTGCTTCTTTCTCCTGTGTTCTTACTTCTCCTTTAGATCCGAAGACTGTAGGGGAAGCCGGAGGAGAGATATTTGATTGTTCATGAGCCACTTCTTCCGAAGTAGAAGATTCCAAGTCCTTATCCTTTTCTGCACCGGTGTCCATGACTTGCTCAATGGATTCTTTTTCAACACTTGTGGTCGAAGGGTCAGTACCCAAGTTCTCTATAATTGGAATGTTGAATTTCTTAAAAGCATTCCGGAGGATCTCTTCAGTTTCACCAAGCATTAGCTGATTCATCCTGGCTTTGCTCCGAAACTCATCCTTGCAATCTTTGAATACCATATTCATTGTCTTGGGATCGATTGAAGGAAATAGTTGAATTGCTATCTGTTCCTGGATCTCGAGATCTTTTTCTCGAGCATTATTTTTCCTCATTTCAAGCCTTTTCTCTAAGCTTTTGGGAATTAGAGAGATAATTTCAATAAAAGCTTTGTTGTAAGTGTTCAAAAATTGAATTGTGGCTTCCTCCAGAATCTTTTTATCTGCTTCATTATATTCATCATAGAATTATGTTAAGGGTTGCAGGTTCCCATCCACAATGATTGCTTTCACTACAACATCTAAGGATGGAGTGGGTTTTTCGACAAATTCCTCTTCCTTCTCTTCTTCTCCCTGACCGGTAGAGTGTTCACCAAATGATTTCTTCATCTTCTTCAATTTCTTTATCTCCTCATCTGATTCGGTTTCCTCATCATCTTTTAGGCTAACATAGGACCTTGTTGCCTTTTTCTTTGTTCTCTTTTCTCCTTTTTTAGATGCCTGGACTTCCGGTTTTGATGTTCTTGAGCTTTTGGCTGTGACAGGTGCTGATCTTGTCCAGGTGGAAGATTCTACCAGAGCACTTTCCTTACTTCTCTTTTCTACCTCTTTCACCTCTTTCTCTGCCCTTTGCCTCTTTTCCCTGTTGGCATCAAGTGCCTCCTTTGAGATGCCTAAGCCTTTGGCAATTTCTTCAACTTCTTTTCTTACTTTCCTCTTCATTTCTGATTGTCTGAGTTCCACATGAACTTTTATACTTAGCTCTTCAAAGGTTCCAAACCTTTCTACCTTTGGATCCTTTGGCTGACTTAGCATGTGTTAAACATGCAACTCCACAATTTGTTCATCAACTTCATACCCCATGGGCATGATCCATACAGTTCTTGGTTCTACTGCCTCCATTAGGCATTGATCAGTCTCTACCATAAAACATACTGTGTCTTTGTATTTCTCAACAAGAGACTGGGGAATCCTTTCCCTTGCTTGCATCATGTTCTGAAAATTCTTGAAATATCCCCACAGGGTTGTATTTCTTGCTTTAGCATCCCCAAGCCCATGCAAATAGTCTTTGATTTGGATGGCAACCGGTCTATCATTTTGCCAAACCCATCCATTGGATCCGAGAAGCTCATTCATGTAATAGAAGAATAGGCAGAGTATCAAGCCACCATACTTGAAGGAGTTCTTCTTATCCTTCTTAATCTTTTGCAGATTTTCCAAAAGTTGGCTTAGAAGAAGCTCACACAAATCATAGTCTACATTTTCTTTTAGCATTTGATAGGCTGTGTAAACTGCAATTCCCAGTATAGAATTTTCCCTACTGGAGTGATAAATCTTGTAACCAATTATCATGGATGTAAATTTGACATTCAGTTCAGTGATGTCTTCAATTGTCATAGTTCTCTTGTCAAATCTTGATCCGGTTGCATCACTTACTATCTGATTCTTGACAGACTTGAGAACAGGTATTCCACTAGATGAGTGCAGACTGGTTACTGCCCTAATTGCATCTTTGGTGATCTTAAATGGTTTATTCAACCATAGGAAATTGTCATGCACTCTACTCAACACATACCGGACCCATTCATCTTCCTCAAAATAGGGGAAATGAATGCACTGTGCAAAATGCTTATCCCGGATGGCTTTATACTGAGGTTTAATCTCAAAAGAGTCATCTATCAACTGTTTATGATAGATATCTACTAACTTTGATTCCCCAAATTCTTCAATATTGGCATGTATGTAAACCCTAATGTCTTCTTTATGCAATATGCCAAGCGGAACACTAGAAAATGCACCTAGGGGATCTACTTCCAAAGATTTGTATGGATGTTTCTTGAATATGGGGTGAGGCCTATCAGAGATTTTGACAATATTTGGAGTACCCATCATTCAAGGATTTAGAGAGAGATATTTGATAATGAAGAGTACCTTTTGCACCTTTTGGTTTCACGGAGTTGGCCGGATCAATTTCTGGATGAATTGACTTCTGCAAATGATCTTCGATGAACTTGAGAAATTTTGTTGCAGAGCTTCACTTTTTGCTTCTTCTTTGAATGCAGAATGAACAAGTGATTAATGAGAAAACCCTTATATTGCTCCGTAAACCCTAATGTCAGGTTGCAATAAATGCTCGACCTAAGTTATTCTGGTTTACCTTATTCGGATGACTTGAAGAACCGGATCAATCCTGATCTTTAAACATCTTGCGGATCTTCCAAATCATAAAGAAAGTTTGTTTGGATGTTTACCTTATGAACCCTTCAATCCACAACTCTTCTTGTGTCAGTTCTGGCACCAATTGACTAGCTAGGGGAACAAGGTTTTCTTTGTGTCTCCCCCTGAGCCAGAGCTCATCTTTTTAATTTTTGGAAGGAATATCAGCACCAGAGTCTGGTGTGGATCCATCCTATTCATTCTCTATACTTTTCTTCACCCAAATCTTGTTCATCTCACTTTTGACTTCATCCGCATTCACTTTTTGTTTACCCTTATCTTGATTCTAATTATGATATACCGGACCTTTTTTGTCCTGATTCTTGCTTCTACAGAATTTTGCACTATGACCAGATCTATTGCAGATTTGGCAAACAACATTTCTTTGCATATTTGACTGATATCCTCTTGATCTGCATTGATTAGCCACATGACCTATTCTATTGCATGCAAAGCATCTACCATTGAATGATTTGTTCATTTGCATATTTCTGCATTCATAAGATTTGTGACCATACCTTTTGCAGTTAAAACACTGTCTGGAGAAGGATGAATTAGTCTGATTCATTCTCTTTCTGCATTGATTAGCTTTATGACCAAAGTTATTGCAGTTGTGGCAGTATCCATTGAAGGAAGGATATCTTTGAGCATTAGGTTGTCTTATCGGAGGTCTTCTAGGCCTGTTCCTTGGATTTTCTGATCCAAAATTCTTCTGACTGGATCCGAAGCTTTCTCCTTTCTTATATCCCAAACCACACTTATCATCTACCTTCTTTTGACTTCCAAGAAGAACTTCAAGTTGAGCAGAACTTATCTTGAATTTCTCTTTATATTCATTTGCTATTTGAAGGTCCCTTTTGAGAGAGACAATTTGATCCTCAAATTTTTCTTCATTATCTTTAGCATCTTCAAGATCAGATTCAAGGTGTCTGATAATTCTATCCATTTGGTGGCAATCTTCTGATTTCTCCTTGAGAGATTGTCTTAGATTATCTTCAGTTTTTCTTTTCTCTTCAATTTCTTGGGTAAACTTCATAACTCCTGATTCCATTTCATGTCTTACCATAATGATTTCTTTTGATAACTTTTCACATAACATGGTTTTCTCATTCAGCTCTTCATTTGCATCATTTGCTTCACCTTGTCTTGCCAATTGTTGAAGTAGCTCCTTTCTCTTTTTCATAGAGAGACTTAATTTATCTTTTAGTTCTCTCATGAAATCATCAGCCTGCTTGAGTCTTTCCTTTAATTCATTGACTTCAGAGTTTGACTATTCAAGATCATCAAGGGCAGTCTTGAGTTGCTCTCTTAAACCATATGCATCCATTTGAATTCCCAGATCTTCCTCAAGCTGTTAGACTCTATTAGGAGGAACTTAGCTCTAATACCAATTGTTGATAACTGAGAGGGGGGGTGAATCAGTTATCCTAATTATTTCTTCTTTCTAAATTTCCTTAATGACAATGTAGCATTAATTCAAATAAGTAAACATAACCATGAAATAGAAATACACATGACACAATATTTTTGATGTGGAAACCCTGTTAAGGGAGAAAACCATGGGGTGATTAACCCAAGATTGTATTCTCTGTTAGAAGAATGGAAATACAAAATGGCACTTGCCAATTAGGGCTCACTGCCCAAGCACACTGCTCACAAGAAGGCACATTGCCTACAAGAGACACACTGTCTACAAAAGAGTGTTATACAATACTTGAACTGATTGGAAGCATCTACATATGTTGGAGTTCAATTTTGGTTAGGCTCAGTATACTGATCTGCTGCACTTCATCTTTCCTCTTCTCTTATGCTGCTTTCCTTTCACATACCAGACCTTCCTTACTGCCTCTACTCTGCTCTTCAGCTTTTATTCGTACATCACCAACAACCACAACACCTCTCACAACTAAATCCATTGTGTATATATATCCGCACAAGTGATTTCATCACCTTTCTAGTCAGCATCTAGAATAGTCAATCTTTTCATAAACTCTTATCTGTCAGCTGAATCCTTGCATACCAAGTAATGCGGATCAAGCATATACTTGTAGAAGTCATCAATTACGTTGGCCAAACATAACTTTTGCCTTAAGAACCTTTTTCATCATCAGCAACACATCCAGAATAATGTCTGATGTTCTGCTAGTCAGTTCTTCCTCTGTTCATACTGTCACTTGGGAACCCAACACTCAAGCATTCATATCTCTTTATCTTTTCACACCGGAGGCTCAAACCTTGGAATCTATCAGTCAAGATACTCCTCTTGACTTCCCCAAATCTACACTTTACCAAGATACTTCCTCTGAGAGATCCAGACCTCTCTGTCGGACCTTGCTACATGCTCTATTCTTGATTACCAGACCACAACATTCTTTACTCTGACTTCCGGTAGAGACATACCATGTCCTGCGGATGTGTGGGTTGAACTTTGTTGCCATCAATGACAACAATCATGAATCCATATAGTGTCTCTTGCCAACAACTACAAGTGAAAGCATCCTAGAATAATGAGCTAGGTAGTGGAAGTCATGAGACATTGTTATTTTATAAAGGGAAAATGCATGATAGTAGGTTGACAAGTGATTGGACAATGCATTTCAAGAAGCTACAAGTTTGATTAGGACAATGCATAGCCTAGTCATAAGGCAATGTTGAATAACAGTCCATGACAATTGAGGCATCCTACCAAAGATGACAGTCATCAGAGGCATAATCATCAAAGATAAGGACAATTTATTGCTACAGGTAACAATTCACAGTGGTATCTTATGAACTAGAGCAAGTTGGGTACATGAGACAGGATCTCTATAGAGATGACAATGTGATCTTGAACTAGGATAGTGAGCTTCATGGGATAGTCATGGATTTGTGAAGAAGACATCTATGAATGTCTTTGTGCTTCTATGCTCAGTGATACTCAGAAAATTAGTTTCTTTCTCATTCTTTGAGCTATGTATGGTAACCATGAAGGTTTTTTTAGCAAAGATAAAGCATTGTAACTTGTTTTCAGATCTATATGTTGTTTGTAAGCATTTTTTATCAATAAAACAAGTTGTTTTTACCTTCTCAAAGTTATTTCATTGTGCAAGCTTCAAAATGGTTGATGTGATTTTGTGGTGATGTTTCTTCACCTTGATTAAAATGACTAAATATACTACTAATTGATGTCAATTAATAATTAAATTGACTAAATATACTACCAATTGATAGAAATCAGTAAATAAATATGACTAAATATATGACCAGTTGATGGAAAAATAATGATTAAAATGACTAAATATACTACCAATGGATGGAAATCAGTTAATACAAATGACTAAATATACTACCAATGGATGGAAATTAGTGAATAAAAATGACTAAATCAATGATTAAATTAACAACTAAATATACTACCAAATCGATCAATCAAAACAACCAATAAATGACTAAAAATGGTTTAGTCATCAATTCAGTCGCATTATAAATGACTGGCAATAAACTACTAATGGTCACGTGACCATGTTTAGTCATTTATATGCAGTTTTTAATAGTTTTTTTAATCATATATTGTTGTTTATGTACTAGTGATCTAGTGAAAATACAAGGATTTTAAACCCTAGTTGTGAAATTAAGGCATGAAACCATGCAAAATGATGTATGAATGGAATCTAATTAGATTTATGATGTGAAATAGCTCATCTCAAATCTGAAAATGATTTCAAAATCTTACAATGCTCAATGCAAGTGCAGTTTTAAGGAGAAATGAGTGAATATGCTAGTTTTTTGTTGAAATTAACTATGTGTAAATGCAAAATTTGAAATGCAAATGCAAAGACACACAATAATGAGACACTACAACCAAAAATTAGATTTGAATGAGTTCCAAATATTAGTAGTAAAATCTGCAACAAGATTTTAACTACAAACCCTAGATTTTGAAATCACTAGGTTATGAGAACTTTGATCCAAAATTTCAAGCAAATCCTAGCAATTTTAGTGTGAAAATGCAATGTAAAGGATTATATGATGATGAATTTCTATAATTTATATCAGATTTGATGTAAACATCAAAGATTAGATGAAATGTAATGAAATTGATGCAAACTATGCTCTAATGTAAGTCTAGGATGCCAATTTTTTTTGTAGATTTTCAAATGCAATATGAAAATGATGGATTGAATGAATCTAAATCTGAAGTACAACACTCAGCAAGGTGCAAAATTCAATTAAAACATGGGTTCACCAAAATGTAAAGGATGAAAAAGAGGGTTCAGGTTGATTTGATGGTTTTAGCTAAATCCTCCTTTCACACCTTACATTCAAGGACATTTAATTGAGTTGAATTACAACTTATACAAGAGGATTTATTTATAGGCTGGTTGTCACTTGAATGATAGGGAAATTTGGAATTGATTAATTAATGTGCTAATTTAGTTCAATTATGCTCAAAACCCTAATTATGCAAAATCGTAAACAAACAGACAAAACCTAGAAAATGCTCACACACAGATAAACTAAATATTGATTAAATACATACTAGATTTCAAGTTTTGGGATATGAAAAAGTCAGGGGCTAAAGAGCGAGTGCCCAAGCCCAAGGTACAGGTTTTTCTGAGGGCTTCGCGACCTTTTTTGTCACTGTCTGCAACCACTTTAGAGATTCTTTGTGACATGAAATTGAGGGGCAAAAGAGTAGGCACCCTTTCCCTGGTTGAGCTATTTTCTACCTTCTATTTCCAGATCCTGATTCCTTATGCTCTGCAACAACCCTCTACAACTCCACTCCACAAGATTTGATACCTATCACCTGCAATCACAAGGAGAGTGATTGGGGGTTGTGGTGTTTAGGATCTTGCCTTAGTCAAGCCTCAGAATGACATTCAAGCCTCCCAACACCATTGTTAGATAGAGAGTGCGTATTCTTACAGGACAAAGGAAAAAATAAATTGATAAATGATTGATTGAAAGAACAAATAGATATCACCTTGGAGGTGTAGCTCTCATGGAGATGAAACTCTTTCACACCATGAGAAGATGAAGCCAAATCTACAATAACAAACATAATGACAATATTCTGCTCTGTAACACAATGAATGCCTTGAATGCTCTAAAATCATAAGTTCGCCAAAATCTCATAATCATCTTCTAGTTTGTAAATGAAACCCTAAACATGCTTATATATGCATTCCCACTTTAATTTTGTAATTCAAACTTAAAAAGTTGGCAAGGAACACCTTTAACGATAACTTTACCGACATTCAAATTTGGGACCCCACCAAAATAGAGCAGGGCAAGGGCATGAGCGCCCTTGTTCTAAGACCAATTTTGGGATGGGGTTAAGCTTAGGAATGTCCCTCAAGTCCCATTTGACATGGGTTTTAGATCATTTTTGTCTTGGGATTCAATTCTAACATGCAAGATCTAAAACAAGGGAATTGGGAGCTAAACTTAGGAGGTAAAAGTCCTAGGGGGATATTATATGACATAAAATAAAGAAGAGGAAAGCATTGCTAACTATTTTGTCCAAGTGGATGAAGTTGTCAATGGAATTGGAGGGCTAGGAGAAAAAGTGAATGACTCAATGGTTGTGAAGAAAGTTCTGAGGTCTCTCCCTCACAGATTTGATTCAAAAGTTTCTACTCTTGAAGAATCTAAAGATCTTAACGCATTTACCATGGATGATCTATTTGGGTCCCTCACTGCCTATGAGATGAGAAATGAAGTCAAAGATACATCTAAAAGGGAAGTTACTTTCAAAGTTGTAAAGAAAGAAGGAACATCTGGTCCACACAGTGAGTCTGAGGAATAAGAAGCAAACTTTGTGAGAAAGCTAAAGAAGGGTTCAGGCAAGTATAAAGATAAGCTACCTTTCAAATGTTTAAATGTGAAAAGATTGGTCATTATGCATCTAAATGTCTTTTTAGAGAAAATCAAAATAGTAGCAAGGGTTTCGAAAGGAAAAACTTCAAAAGGAATCTCCTTTCCAAAGAAGACTACAACTCTTCGGAAGAAGTAGATCTCTACTCATCAGATTATGAAAGAGAAGAATCCTTATTCATGGCTATGGAAGTACTTGACATTACTAATAAGACTATTGATGAAGAAGAATGTGAAGTGGATTTTGAAGGTGAACTTATTTCTACTCTTGAAGACTTCAAATGTGTAAGGAAAGAGAACAAAGAGCAAAAATCCCAAATTGAAGCCAAGACAAATGAATGCTCAAAACTTGAGGAAGAAATCTTTTCACTCAGAAAAGATTGGAGAAAGTATATGATCAGCTGGACAAAAATATCAACTTTGGAAAAAGGCCTTGAAATTTGGATGACACAGAAGAAGCAGATCTCATTCTAGTCATGTCTCAAAGAAGAAGATATGGAAGACCTTTTCATGCAAGGTAGATCTTTATAAATAGGTTCAATCATGCATTTTTTGGTTATTGTTTTATCTGCAATAAATATGGTCATAAGGCTATTGAGTGTAAGTCTAGAATGAATAGAAGAATTTTTGTAAGTCCTCTTGCTCCCATGGTTGATTTCAATATGATATGTCATAGCTGTAACAATTTTGGACACAGAAAGATATTACAGAAGTAGATTGAAGCAGATCTCATTCCAGTCATGTCTCAAAGAAGAAGATATGGAAGACCTTTTCATGCAAGGTAGATCTTTATAAATAGGTTCAATCATGCCTTTTTTGGTTATTGTTTTATTTGCAATAAATATGGTCATAAGGCTGTTGAGTCCTCTTGCTCCCATGGTTGATTTCAATATGATATGTCATATCTGCAATAATTTTGGACATATAGCAAGATATTGCAGAAGTAGATTGACAAAATCAAATGCTCAAATGACTTCCATCAGAAAGAAAGACAAGGAGAGTGACACTTCCAAAAGACAAGAAACAAATAATGAGGTTGAAAATTCAATGATTGTCTAAACAACATTTCATGCCCAAGGGCAAACAAACCCTTAGGTGATAGACAATGGATGTTCAAGCCACATTACAGGTGATAAAAGTAAATTCATCAATCTTGTAAAGTGGAATGGTAGATCAATGAAGTTTGGAGATAATACATTTGCAAATATTTGTTGTAAGGGCACCATAAGTATTGATGGAAGATCTAAAATAGAAGATGTTCTATATGTAGAAGGTCTCAAGCACAATCTTCTTAGTGTAAGTCAAATGTGCAACAAAGGATACAATCTTATATTTCATGCACAAGGATGTGAAATTAGAAGAGCAAATATTGGTAAATTGGTGGCAGAGGCTTCTAGGATAGAAAATAACTTGTACAACCTAAGTGGTGTTAATGGAAGAAATTGTCTTCTAGGATAGACAAATGAATGTTTGTTGTGGCACAAAAGGATGGGACACATCAATTTTGACAATCTTGTGAAGATCAACTTCAATCAGGCAGTAAGAGACATGCCAAAAATTGCAAAGCTTGCAAGCACCTTTTGTAAAGAATGTCAGATTGGGAAGCAAACAAGGACAAGGTGTTGGTAAGAGACACTATGTGGCTTCATTATTGTTGTCATTGATGGCAACAAAGTTTATCCCACACATCCGCAGCACATAGTATGTCTATACCGGAAGTCAGATTGAAGAGTGTTTTGGTTCGGTGAACAATAATAGAGCATGCAGCAAGGTCCAACAATCAAGTCCAGATCTCTCAGAGGAAGTATCTCAGCAAAGTATGGAATTGGGGAAGTCAAGAGGAGTACCATGACTATTACATTCCAGAAATTGAGCCTCCGGTGATGAAAGAGTGAAAAGAGATGAGCATCTAAGTGTTGGGTTCTTGACAGGCAGAGTAGACTGAGGAAGAACCAACTGGCAGAGCATCAGACTTTAATCCGGATGAGAAATTGATGGTGATAAAGCTTTGTGAGGGATCATTCTTGGTTGGCTGACATGATTGATGACTTCTATGTCTATGTCCTTGATATGCATCACATAGTAAACTTGGATTTAGCCGACAGATCAGTGTTTTGGGAAAATCTTGAGTATTTTATATGTCGACTAGAAAGATGTTGAGATCCTTGATGTGGATATATATACCAGATGGATTTTAGTATGAACGTGTGTGTGTGGTGTGATGATGTGCGAAGAAAGGAAGAGAAAAAGGTGGAAGTAGTAATACAAGTTTGGTATGTGACAGAACATCAGCACTAAAGCAAAGAAAGAATGAAGTGTAGTAGATCAGTTTATTGAGCCTAACCGAAACTGAACCTCAGCATATGTGGATGCCTCTGATTAGTTCAAACACCTGGTTACCTTCTATATACCTTGTAGACAGTGAGTCTCTTGTAGGCAGTGAGCCTCTTGTGAGCAATGTGCTCGAGCATTGAGCCCTAATTGGCAAGTGCCATTTTGTACTTTTTATTCTTTTAACAGAGAATACAATCTTGGGTTAGTCACCCCGTGGTTTTTCCCTTAACAGGGTTTTTCACGTCAAAATTATTGTGTTATGTGTGTTGATTTTATTTCTGCTCTCATGGTTATGTATGCTTATATGTTTTGATGCTGCACTAATTGTAAAAGAACAAAAAGTTAAATTATTTAAGATAACTAATTCACCCCCCATCTTAGTTATCCACCTTGTTTCCAACACAAGGTTCAAGACCAAGGAGTATTCTTCTACAAGACCATTGGATCTGATTCATGCTGATCTATGTGGTCCTACCATGACAAGGAGTCTCCAAGGTGAGAGGTATTTTATGTTGCTTATTGATGATTACTCTAGGATGACATGGGTTACATTTTTTAAAGAGAAATCATAAGCTTTAAGTAGGTTTAAGAGTTTCAAGTCTATGGTTGAAAATGAAATGAATTCTAAAATCAAGTGCTTAAGGTCTGATAGACGAGGTGAATTCACATCAAATAAGTTTGAGGAATACTATGAAGAACATGGAATAAGGAGGCACTTGTCTGTTGCAAGAACTCCTCAACAAAATGGTGTTGTTGAAAGAAAAAAATAGGACATTGTAGGAGATGGCAAGAACTATGCTTAATGATGCAAAGATTCTTGATAGATACTAGAAAGAGGCAGTCTACACCATAGTCTACATTCTCAATAGAGGATAGCTAAGGGTAAACAACACCAAGACTCCTTATGAGTTGTGGAAAGGCAGATCTGCTTCAGTCAAACATCTTAGGGTGTTTGGAAGCAAGTGTTATATTAGGACAGATGATGACAACCTAGGAAAGTTTGATTCAAGATCATATGAAGGTATCTTCCTTGGTTATTCATCCAAAAGTAAGGCATATAAGTGCTTCAACAATAGGCTGCAAAAGATTGTTGAAAGTGTAAATGTGAAGATTGATGAAGATCTACATCCATCCACATATGGTCAAGAAGACTATTACTTAGAGGGATCAACTTGCACAGAAGAAGAGGATGAAGTTGAAGAACAAGAAGAAGAAACACAAGAGAAGGCCACCAAGACTCCTACTAAGTATGTTTAGAAGAACCACTCAGAAGACCAGATAATTGGAAACAAGAATGAAGGAGTAGAAACTAGAGGAAGATTTTCAAGGGAAAATGAATAGGTAAACCTCTCTCTACTATCCAAGATAGAACCAAATAATTTCTTTGAAGCTAGTAAGGATGAGAATTGGATTGAAGCAATGCAAGAGGAACTAAATCAGATTGAGAAAAATAAAACATGGGAAATTGTTCCTAGACCAAAGGATAAGAATGTGATTGGCATGAAGTGGGTATCCAAAAATAAATTGAATGAAGATGGAGAAGTGGTTAGAAATAAAGCAAGGTTAGTCTGCAAGGGTTATTCACAAATGGAAGGAATTGATTTTGAGGAGAAATTTGCTCCTGTGGCAAGAATGGAAGTAATCAGGATGTTTCTTGCTTTCAAGCTCACAAGGACTTCAAGGTATATCAAATGGATGTCAAATATGCTTTCTTGAATGGTGACTTAGAAGAAGAAGTTTACATAGAGCAACTTGAAGGATTCTAGCTATCAAAAGATCAAAATATGGTATGCAGACTTAAGAACGCTTTATATGGTTTCAAATAAGCTCCTAGGGCTTGTTATGCAAGGTTGGATAAGTATTTACTTCAGCAGGGCTTCAAGAAAGGTATAATAGATAGTAATCTATATATCAAAATTGAGAATGAGCACATATTAATAGTAGTAGTATATGTTTCAATGATATTATCTTTGGTGGCAATAATGAAATGTGTAAGAAGTTTGCAGAGGAGATGCAGAAGGAATTTGAAATGTCTATAATAGGTGAACTTTCATTCTTTCTTAAACTTCAAATCACTCAATTAGATAAAGGTATCTTTATTTCACAAGCAAAGTATGTCAAGGAGATGTTGAAAAAGTTTGGTATGGAAGACTGCAAACCAATGAGTACTCCTATAGTAACAGGTTTCCATCTAAGTAAAGATAATGAGTCACCAAAGGCTAATTAGACTAAGCATAGGTCTATGATTGGGGACCTACTGTACTTAACAACATCAAGACCTGACATTATGTAAGTTGTTTGTATGGTTGCAAGGTTTCAAGCTGATCCAAAAGAAACACATGTGAAGGTAGTCAAATGAATTTTTAGATATTTGAAGAGCACTTTGAATTATGGATTATGGTATCAAAAAGGTAATGACATCTCCCTGACAGCATACAATAATGCAGATTGGGCTAGTAGCATTGATAATAGGAGAAGTACTAGTTGTGGAACTTTCTTTTTGGGAGATAGATTGGTCTCATGGTTTAGTAAAAAACTTGATTCAGTTTCTTTATCAACAATAGAAGCATAGTAAATAGCTACAATATCCTATTGCACTCAAGTGTTGTGGATGAAGCAAACATTTAAGGATATCAAGGTGATGTATGATGAGCCCATTCCTATCTTATGTGACGATACAAGTTCCATCAATATTTCAAAGAATCCAATGATGCACTCTAGAACCAAGTACATATCCATCAAGTATCACTTTTTAAGAGAAAAGGTTGCATATCAAGAGGTAAAATTGGAGTATGTACCTACAAAGGATTAGAATGCAGACATATTTACAAAACCTCTTCCTAAGGAAACTTTTGAATATCTTTGGCAATAGTTAGGGGTTGTTGCCCCTCCTTCACTTCTAACTAAATGCACATATGATGCATATGTCTAGGGGGAGTAGTTTAAGGTACATTTATTATCCCTTGATTGATGGTGGCTACCTCTCAGAGGGAGTAGGTAGATAAGAGACTATGGAGGATGACAAGGATTGTGTAGACAGGGGGAGGTTGTATGTTTTTCAGGTACAGAGGAAGACCATTGGCCCCTTGCCCCTTGATGTCAAAGGGGGAGAAAAATTTGTATATCAGGTTAGTGTTGCCATCAATGACAAAGGGGGAGATTGTTGCATATGTTGTCATTGATGTCAAAAGAGTGGTAATCATTGATGTTAAAGGAGTAGTGATCAGAGGTGTTGTGATTTGGAAGGCATACTATTATATATGTTGTCAAAGGAGTGATGTTCAGAGGAGCTATTAGTTTTTTCCCAGTCTGGATGCTTACTCCCAATTATCAGTAGAAGGTAGCCATCATTGATCAATAGGATATCCGGGCTAGGGGCCAACAATGTAGGAGATAGACTCTATAGGTATCTCCTCTTCTTCTTTAGGCTCTGCAAAACCTAGGGGGGTATTCCCTATTCAACATCAGTAAGGTATGTTTGTGAGATCGGGGATGTTGATACTAAGCAGATGAATCCTCCTTTATGTAGACCAAAACTGTCAGATAAGTGCAAAGGGGCTAGCTTTGGGCCTATATTCAGTTGTGAGATAGAGGATTATGATCCTAAATCTACTTCTAAGGTCCTAATGGTTTGTTTATGAAGTTTAGGTTGATTTAGTACTTGGATGCAAAACCAGGACCTGAGGTGTAACCTCAATGCAAGACTAGATTGGTGCCTATCTAGGGCTTAGAGTTAGTAGACATACACCTGTGAATGATCAGCATGAACACACTAAGACTAGATTTCAAGGGGATGTTGTGGTATCTGCCTTACAGATACCTCCCAGAACAGAGTATTTAGTTACCTATACTTACAATATCCTTACTGCAATATGATCTTCCCAACCCTTAACCTGAAACACTTTAATCTACCCCTTAGGCAAAAGCAAAAGATCAAGTTTTCAATATGGCATGACCATATCCTAGAATACTAGACACCCCTTAGATGTTTAGATTCAAGAGAAGAACATATTCAGCTTGGAGACAAACTAACCAAATACATGCAAATACAACATTATTCATATAAAATAAATCATGAAACTAGTAAATTCATGCATAAGTCATACAACATGAGATTCATAAACTCACAAGACATCTAGATAAGGTCACCAAAGGAGTTGCATCTTATTACAGCACTCAAACTTGTCCAGTTTTCAACAACCACAAATAAGTAACACAGCATGGCTGTTATAGCACAAGCATGTACTTTCAGTAATTAATCACAAAGTCTTCTCAAAATTTCAAAATTCAACCAAATGCAGAGCACTGTGAGAATGGTACTCGAAATAATTAATGTACAAGCTGAAAAGAAAGCTGGGAATGGTTGAGCTTGAGCCCCACACTGCCACCTGAGAATTTTCCTTTGCAATCGGGTAGCTACCTAGTCAACCGGGCCATACCTCTACATTTTCCATGCCATTAATGTCGTGCCAAACCCGCAGCCATCGGGAAATGCAACAGATCATGCCTCCGAAACCTTCCCGCCAAAACACATCATCTTGATATTCAAATAATACAGGAACCATTTGTCCCACATGCACCCCGCGGAGACCCTTTTAGCATTTTATAAGCACGGCCACATGTAAACATACTGTCGGTGATTTTGCTCCACGTGACCCGCGAGCCAACCGCTGGCGGTCCATCGGTGTGACTCCTGCCATGGGAACAACCACAAATACTTCCACCAATATCACCCGTCACACCGATCGTAACCCCCTTTGCCTGGTCATCGGCGAGACCCTAACCATCGGCGCATTCAAAATCTCTCATACCGACACACATTGTTTCACCGATGAACACCTCTATCGGCCAGACATCAACCATCAGAGCAACAAAAAACTCCCTTGCCGACCACATCACTCTCACCGACCGCAACATCTATGAAAAGCCTCAAACCACAACCCATCGGCCAGACACCTCATGTCGGCGGACCTCTCGCCAGCTTGCCCAATAAGCAATGTCACTCCGATGAAGATCCTCATCGGTCAAACACAAGGCGTCGGCAAACCTTATTCATATCTGCCTGACACATAAAGTCACCCCGATGCCCAACGTCATCGGCCAAACACAAGGCATCATAAGAAGATCTCCCAGCTTTGCCGACAGCAATACCTTTTGACAAGACACAAACCATCGGAGGGCCAGAAAAATGCTGCACCGATAACACAAGTCATCTCGATGAAAGCCTTAAGCCACATTTCGTCGGCAAGACCAGCCTCGTCGGAATGACATCAACCCTAGCCACCGATAGATAAAGTCTTGGTGATGTAATGAACACACCACTGCTACCAACATGATCGCTAAGACAAGGGATACTCATGCCGATGGACAAAAAGATTTAGGGTTTAAATGAAAAACCTGTAAACATCCAAGCTCAAACCATAGACAAAAATGATTACTAACATAGGCTCTGTCTGGGGACGCATGCCTCTTGCAGGCATGGCAAGAACCTCAGATCTCTGGGATGCTGACCAGTCCCTTATCCATTAGGCTACAGAGTCAAACTTGCACCAACCTGCATCACCAAACACACTTGATGGCCTAGGGCCACCAAGAAAAGAAAAACCTATATCTCCCCTTATCAAACACCTTGTTTTCATCTGCATTCACTAGATCAAGCCTGGAGATACTGTCATGACCTACCCACAAACACATATTGTCGTTTGCATATTCAACCCTCTGATTTAGCTTGTCACCGTCACCCCTATGCAAACAACCTTTAGCATCATGTGACATGTGGGTGTCATATTTATCAAACAATGCATATTCAAATGAAATATAACACATGTTATCATCTGTGTTAGCATTATGCATTGCAAAATGATCTCCTAGCTAGACTGAAAACTGAAAACACTCAAAGTCCATCATGCAGCTAGGAACATCAGGGCTCATCTTATCACAAGTTGGCATATCAAAGAAAAAGCTTTCAAATTCACAATTGTGCACATCATGCACACAACCATCAGCTACACCATGCTAGAAAAGATCAGGCTCTGGTACCTCTTTACAGCAGTAACCTTCATGATGTATGTTGGCCTCTCTTTCATCAGGATGAAAAATAGAATCCGTATCAACAACAGTGCCCTGATCTTCACCATACTCAAATAGATCCTCATTACTATATGTGTCAAAAAAGGTTGATCTAAGTGTTTTAGCCTCATCATGGTATACCACTAGTTCATAGGCAGCAAAACATGCCTTTTCATTATCAGTGAATTCTCTTTGTGGAGGAGTATCAGCCTACGTGTCATAGACAAAACTATAATCAAATGAAGAACAATCATGCTCAGCACTAGCACTTGTTTCAATTTTTTACTGCACTTCATCATCTCCATGTGTCTGAAAAGAAGGCATTGATTCACACATGGGAGTGTTGCTCTGTTTGCTTATTTCTTCTCTATCCTGAGCACAATATTCACAATTATCTCCACAAACCCACTCAAACAAGTATTCACTGCTGTCCAAAACCACATCATTATTTTCAGAATCAGATACCTTAACCTTGCAATGGGAGTCACCACTGATCCTCTCTTTGGCATCCTCAACTGGTGAATAATCTAGTTGAGCATTGTTATCAGCATTATGTTCAAATACAATAGTCTCAACTATTATATTTTCATTTTCACTTTTATCTTCACATGACACCTTAATCATTTGGTCATTTGCAACCATATAACTATTATTCACACCAAAGCCTGTGGATAGGGAATTTTGCATATGCTCATTTTTTATTTTTTCTATATTTTATAAAAACTTGTATGCCATCTGCATACTTGTTATCTTGAATTCCCTCAACAATGCACTAGAGCCCTCCTCAAAATCTTCAAAATATATGCCAACACAGGCTGAAATATCAGGTCTAAAGTTTTCAGGGATTTGTGAAAGGGCTACTGTAAATCTATGACTAAAATCAATATAGGGCTCTTTATCTTGTTTTCTAATTTCCACTAATCTTGCAACAAGATCAGCAGGTTCTCTTGCAAATTCTTCTTTGAAACAGTCAGCAAGTTCATCCCAACAGGCAAAGGATCTCTTTGGAAAGCTCAAATACCAATCTCTAGCTTTTGCATCAAAGGATCTAACAAAAAACCTCATCCACATATCCTTATCTCTAAATGAATGTCTTTCCATAAAACTGCAAAATTTTTGGTGTGCACCCCCATCACACACATTGTGTCCATTAAATCTGGGCATCTGATTGTAAATTTTAGTAGGCATACTTTCAACTTGATAATAACCCATGACAAATCTAATTGATCATACAAAGGATCAAAAGGGTTGATAAGAAGTTTAGCTTTCTGACTGGCAGACACAACAGGGTTACTTCTATTTAACTGGGCCTGCCGAGCCTCTAAGAATATCAACCTATTTTTTATATCTTCTATTCTTTTATTCAACATTTCATCCCCCTCTTGACTGAGTATGGGTGAATACATATTTGGATTCATAAAATTTTCAATCTTAGACATCCTTTGTCTACCTAAGACCTAAGGCTTCCCCCTGGAATCTAACTTATGCAATAAACAACAAATATAAGGGGAAGAAGCTAGGTACCTTTTCTCATCCAGATGCAGAAATCTGAACATCTTTTATCACACAACATACATCTACCTTTCATGTGCACTTAAATCTTTTTTGCAGAGTCGCCACCTCTCCAAAGAGGATAAAAATTTCAAATAGCTGAAAGGTCATCAAATATGTTTCTGAGTTCATTCCACCAGCAGAGCACCATATTCACATGAAAGAAATGGATATGCAGCAATGATTTCACACTATTTGACTATCTTCGTCCCCAGTGGAGTCGCCAATTTCTATTGGTTTTTTCCCAGTCTGGATGCTTACTCCTAGTTATCCCTACAAGGTAGCCATCATTAATCAATAGGATATTCAGGCCAGGGGCCAACAGTATAGGAGATAGACTCTATAGGTATCTCCTCTTCTTCTTTAGGCTCTACAAAACCTAGGGGGTATTCCCTATTCAACATCAGTAAGGTATGTTTGTGAGATGGGGGATGTTGATACTAAGCAAATGAATCCTCCTTTTATGTAGACCAAAATTGTCAGATAAGTGCAAAGGGGCTAGCTTTGGGCCTATATTCAGTTGTGAGATAGAGGATTCTGATCCTAAATCTACTTCTAAGGTCCTAATGGTTTTTTTATGAAGTTTAGGTTGATTTAGTACTTGGATGCAAAACCAGGACCTGAGGTGTAACCTCAATGCAAGACTAGATTGGTGCCTATGCAAGGCTTGGAGTCAGTAGACATACACCTGTGAATGATCAGCATGAACACACTAGGACTAGATTTCAAGGGGATGTTGTGGTATCTGCCTTACAGATACCTCCCAAAATAGAGTATTTAGTTACCTATACTTACAATATCCTTCTGCAATATGATCTTCCCAACCCTTAACCTGAAACACTTTAATCTACCCCTTAGGCAGAAGCAAAAGATCAAGTTTTCAATATGGCATGACCATATCCTAGAATACCAGACACCCCTTAGATGTTTAGATTCAAGAGAAGAACATATTCATCTTGGAGATAGAATAACCAAATACATGCAAATACAACATTATTCATATAAAATAAATCATGAAACCAGTAAATTCATGCATAAGTCATACAACATGAGATTCATAAACTTACGAGATATCCAGATAAGGTCACCAAAGGAGTTGCATCTTATTACAACACTTAGACTTGTCCAGTTTTCGACAACCACAAATAAGTAACATAGCATGGTTGTTATAGCACAAGCATGTACTTTTAGCAATTAATCACAAAGTCTTCTCAAATATTTGAAATTCAACCAAATGCAGAGTGCCGTAAGAATGGTACTCGAAACAATTAATGCACAAGCTGAAAAGAAAGCTGGGAATGGTTGACCTCGAGCCCCACGCTGCCACCTGAGAATTTTCCTTTGCAATCGGGTAGCTACCTAGTCAACTGGGCCATACCTCTACATTTTCCATGCCATTAATGTCGTGCCAAACCCGCAGCCATCGGGAAATGCAACAGATCATGCCTCCAAAACCTTCCCACCAAAACACATCATCCTAATATTCAAATAATGCAGGAACCATTTGTCCCACATGCACCCCACGGAGACCCTTTTAGCATTTTATAAGCACGGCCGCATGTAAACATACTATCGGTGATTTTGCTCCACATGACTTGTGAGCCAACCACTGGCGGTCCATCGATGTGACTCCCACCATCGGAACAACCACAAATACTTCCACTGATATCACCCGTCACACCGACCGCAACCCCTTTTGCCCGGTCATCGGCGAGACCCTAACCATCGGCACATTCAAAATCTCTCATACCGACACACATCATTTCACCGATGAACACCTTCATCAACCAGACATCAACCATCAGAGCGACAAAAAACTCCCTCGCTAACCACACCACTCTCGCCGACCGTAACATCTATGAAAAGCCTCAAACCACAACCCATCGGCCAAACACCTCATGTCGACGGACCTCTCACCAGCTTGCCTGATAAGCAATGTCACTCCAATGATGATCCTCATCGGCCAAACACAAGGCGTCGGCAAACCTTATTCATATCTGCCCGACACACAAAGTCACCCCGATGCCCAACTTCATTGGCCAAACACAAGGTATCGGAAGAAGATCTCCCAGCTTTGCCGACAGCAATACCTTTCGGCAAGACACAAACCATCGGAGGGCCAGAAAAATGTTGCACCGATAACACAAGTCACTCCGATGAAAGCCTTAAGCCACATTTCATCGATAGGACCAGCCTTGTCAGAATGACGTGAACCCCGGCCGCTGATAGATAAAGTCTTGGTGATGTAATGAACACACCACTACTACCAACATGATCGCTAAGCAAGGGATACTCATGCCGATGGACAAAAAGATTTAGGGTTTAAATGAAAAACCTGCAAACATCCAAGCTCAAACCCTAGACAAAAACGATTACTAATAGGAGCAGTGATGATGAATAATATATAGGATCAATATCATATGTACATAGTTGTACCTTATCTTCTAAAGTTCATGAATAGATGAAGGTTGTCAAAGTGTTTTGATTGATGTCATACATTGCTGTTTGTTACATACATTATCACTTGATGGAACACATTGCATGAGATATGAAGGAAATTGTCTAAGTTATCAAACTGTCAAAGGTACAGGGAATTATACTGCAAAAGCTTAGGCAATTGTACTGCATTCTACCATAGATGAAGATATGGCCTCGCGGGCTGGAGGTTATCTAGAGAAAGTTATGAGGTATGTATGATCCAAATTTCAAAGCATAAGAGTTACCGCAAGGACATCCAGAGTCAACAGACTAAAAACATGGCTATCACAGCGTAAGATGATCAGGTATAAAACTCAAAGCTGCTGCATTTCACCGGATTTGCATGTATGACTTGGCAGTTTGGAGATTAAGTAAAGCAAAGGTACAAGAATGATATACTCAAGTTTCAAAGGATACAAGTTACCACAAAGTTTTCCAGAGTTAGCAAAATAAGAACAAGTCATGTTTCTATGTAAGGTTATCAGAGATAGAATAGAAAGCCACCATATTTCACCATACTTTGATGTTTGGCTTTGCTGTTTGAAATATAAGTTCATATGGTTAGTATGTATGCTTAGTTCCAGCTTCAAGTGTTTTTTATCACTGCAAGTGTGTTTTTCAATGTTCTATATCAAGACATGGTGACTATACTGTGTAAGGGTTCTGGCATCATTGTTTGATTGCTTGTGCCAGCAAGCAAAGGCATGAATTAGTAAGAGGAATGCCTGAGAAGGTTTTGCAAGTCATATATTGTTTGTGGCTTGAACCGCATGATGATAGCTCTCTTCTTTGATACTGTATAGGGTCTGGAGCTAATGTATGAAAGGATAAGTGTTTGTAATGTTGACATGGTATACTTGAGTGATTGCACCATGTGTATAGAAGTGTGAGCCAGCAAGAAAAGATGGGAGAAGGTAAAATTGGTCTAGTAGACCTCTTGGTAAGAACCACATTATGGGATTTCACTACTACATTTTTGCAGATGATTTGGGAGTTGATAAGCAAGGCTATTACACGTTACATTCAAGCTGACAAAGATGATGTTTTTGAAAACTTGCGAAGGATATTTATGTGTTGGTGTGAATAGGGTTATTACCTATCTGGTTTACCCTTGTGTGGATAATTCATATTATTTAACTATTTATTAGTTAAATAATACCCACAGACATGTTCATGTGTTAAGTTGACTTAGTGAGTCTACTAGATGTTTCTAGTTGTGTCTAGTTGTTGCTAGGTGTTGATAGTTGTCTTATCCTACACATTTGATCTAGTTGGCATCCTATCCTCTAGTTGTCACATGTGATAGGAATGTGACACTTGTCACATGACTACAACATCTTATCTCTTAACCTTGGTCTTTATAACCAAGGCCTCTCATTGTATCAAATCATTAATCTTGTATCAAATCATTATCTTGTGTATAGAATATTATTCTATCATGTTGATCTTCTTTGATTCTTGTGATTAGCTCTTAGACATCTTGATCCTGGGATAGCTACCTCAATAGATAATCCTAACATGGTGATTTTTTGGCATTACAATCTGTCATCTCTGGAACAATCTTGGCCCTCTGCACCAATATCTTCTGCGACCTTGCACCATTTTTGGGCATTTCGACCTCCTTACTACATTTTTTGGGTGGCACCCTCTCGACACTTCAATCTGCTGACTAAATCTTTTTTGGATGTAGCTTGCAGTTTTTGGTCTTTATCTTCTCGACATTTTTGAAGGCTCACTATCTACATTTGAAGATTATGATTTCTTTTGCAAGGTCTCAGATTAAACATTCGGGCCTGTTCATTGGTATTTTGGATCTCTTCTCTTGGCACAACATTTGATCTCTGGCTGAAGACTTGTGGTGAGCCTATCCACTTCGCACAGGAATGCCATTTGTGTATAGGTGCTGGAGGCTTAGGCAGTGGTCGACGCTTCATTTTTGTAGTAAGATCACTGCAGACTTTGATGCAGAGGCATCCACACTATAACCTTCGCATATAGCATGAATGTTTGCAGACCAACCTCATCATCATCATCTTCGCCATCATCATCATATTCCCTAAAACTACCAACAGCATCGTCATATTTCGCATTACACAGTCAGCATCATCATATTTCGGACGATCGCAATTGTCCTCATGCCGACTACTATTCACCTTCTCCGCTTTCCTCCTAACATCATCATCATGATGTTCAGCGGGCGCAAACATCCTCCAGTTGCACTGTTCATCGGGCACCGAACTCCATCGTCATCATCATGACCTTCAACACTGTCTTCGTCAGCAGGATATCCAAATATCCAGTTGTTCAAATATCCTGATGACGACCACCTTCAGCAGCTTACCTTCGATGCTCCACTAGCCGACGACACAAGCAACAGCATCATGATCTACTTTATCCGGTTCTCTTCGAAACCTCCTGATGATGTTAACACAACTTCCTGCCACGGACTTCCGCCGATACCTTAGCACTTAACGACGGCAGTATAAACTCGTATAAGGGGATATCTCAATATCCTGATGACGATGACGTCATATCCTGATGACGATGACGTCATCCAATATCCTGATGACCTCTTTAACACTTAGTCAAAAACACGAACTTTCTCTCCCGCATCTGCTCGCGATATGCGGATGTTTGGCACTCCCGATAGATGATCCTGATGCCGATACATACACTTAGTATATGTCCGACCTAAAACATCCTGATGCTCTCGCAACATGAAAACTCCAACAGTTTCATGACCCGATCTTCTACCTGATGCCGATGCACTCCTCCTCGGCTCCTCCAGATGATGATGATCACCCCGACGCACTTGCACTTCATGCAACCGACAACATCATGCTCACCTTCACTTATCCGGATGACGATGCTCAAACTGACTGCAGGATACTCACCAAGATATCCTAACGATGCCGTCTTCACGAACTTCTTCACTTAGCGAAATCTCACTTCGCCGATCCTCCAGGGATGACCCGATCCAACTCAGGGTGATCTTCCAACTCTATCTTATCAACTTGACCTAGCACATGCCCATGCTAGGGTCTTCAACACCTCTTGACGGCGAACCTGCACTCCTGCATGCGAACAGAAAACAAACTACTACCTACCCTACTGTACATTACCATTCCACCGATCAGACGGATCAACCGGTGGAACGGATCAGTACATCCATGAAACCACTCAAACCAGCAGATCGATTACACCAAGGAGATCAAACAGGAGAACAGAACAGGATCTTTATTGATTTCAAAGATGCAATACAATATGATGTTCCTCACACAGAACACTCAACCTCCTCTGCGCAATACAATACTATCAATCGATGATATCTCTCTGTCTATGCAATATCAACCGATCTCAAGCTTATAAAGATTTCCCTACGAGTACTACTGACCCGACTCCAAGCGGCTGGGAACTCTCCAGGCGGCTGGGAGATCCCACCGAACATACATCATGACAGCTGTTATAACTAACTAGCTAAAAATAGCAAAAGCCTGGTCAGCATGATCTTATCATGATCAGCGTGACCTTATTACATGCAATTGGTCTAACAGACCTTCTTGGAAACACAAACAAGACCTAAACTACTACCTACCTCATGAAGGCCAGCTGTCAGGTAGGTGCTCCTGCACCATACTCCCCAAAAGAAAAGAACTCATGTCCCATGAGTTTAGTATGTGGAAGTCTTCCACCTTTACACTTTGCTTTGTCAGTCTTCTGACCTACTCCAGCTTGGTCTGCTGCTATCTCTTGGCTGCTCCAAGTCTTCTGCACTGTAACTTGCTTTCTGGCAAGTAAATCCTCATGCCTGTCAATGTAGGCTTTTCCCTCACACACCTTGTGTTTGTCAGATTGTCTGACCAGAACCTCTGTCTGAACTGCCTCTGTGGTGTTCACCTGTATCTTTCTTTCAATCTTTATAGGACAAGCAATAGTCCCAACTATGACAACAGCCTTGTCATTCTTCTGAACTGGTTGCTGTTTGCAAACCTGTTTCTGAACCTGCTGCTGACCTCTGTCAGTCACAACTGAAACTTGCTTCAGCTTGTTGTCTGTAACAACTTCTTTCTCTGCAGTGTCCTGAACTGCCTTTATGCCTGTTCCTCTAGGCATCTGCACAAACTCCTTCTTTCCCATTAAAATGATTTGAGCTGCCTTCTGTACTGCAGCTTTTGCCTGCAATGGCATCAATTTAATAGTCTTCCCATCCTTCTTGATGGTGTAGGTATTAGCATACCCATCATACAGTACTCTTCTGTCAAATTGCCATGGTCTACCCAACAATAGGTGACAACATTCCATAGGCAAAATATCACACAAAATTCTATCATGATATGGTCCAATCTGGAAATCCACATATGCCTATTCAGAGACAAAAAGTGATTGCCTATCACTCACCCAAGATGTCTTGTAAGGGTGTGGATGTGGAATCCTTTCCAGCTTCAATTTATCCACCATTTCCTGAGATACCATGTTGTCTGTTGAACCAGTATCAATGACAACCTTACATACCTTACCTTTGCTCTTGCATGTGGTCTTGAAAAGAGCTCTTCTTTGCATTATCTCCTTTGATGCCTGCAAACTAATTCTCCTTAACATCAATGATTCTCCACTCTCTGGATATCCAAAATTCTCAGGACCTTTGTTTGAACTCTGGGCACTTTCTTCTACTTTCTCTTCTTGTACCAGTTGTACTCTCTTGTCACTAGTTCTATCATTTCTGGATGATGAACCTTTGTTTTCTGGACATTTGAAAGATGGATGACCAAACTCTCCACAGGTGTAACATTTTCCTGAAAATGTAGTAGAACCTCTACCACCTCCAAATCTTCCTCTATTACCTTTCCATCCACCTCTGAAATCAGACTGTCCCTGTCCTTTACCAGTGTCTTCTTGACCCTCATTGGTTTGCTTTTGTGCAGGGGCTGTTCCTCTTCCCCTATTGTTTCCTCTTCCTCTCATGGACTTATCATGTCCTCTATTCATCTTTTCTTCAATCCTGATTGCCATTTGATAACAATCCTCCACATTCTTAGGGTTAGCTAAAACTAACTCATCCTGTATGTTAAACCTCAAACCAGCCAAGTACCTAGCCACCTTTTCTACCTCATTCTCATGATGACCAGATCTCATACTTAACAGATAAAATTCCTCAGTATATGCTTTCACATCCCTGTCTTTCTGCTTTAAAAATTGCAGCTTCTTAAACATCTGGATTTCATAATCCCTTGGCAAGAATTTACCCTTGATCCTTGCTACCATCTTATCCCATGAAGTGATCTTAGACTTCCCTTGTTTCCTTCTCTCAGATTGTACATAATCCCACCATACCAAAGCATGACCTCCTAACTTGGTCTTTGCAATCTTTACCTTCTGATCCTCAGCAACATCTTCACATTCAAAGTGATTATCCAGTGCAGCAATCCAATCTAACAACTCATCTTCATTCAAGCTTCCAGTATACTTGGAAACATCAACCTTTACCTTAGGTTTTTCACTCTGCACTGCCTTTAACAGTTTTGCCAATCTCTGGTCTTCAGCATCCAGATCTTCAGCTACCTCTTCATACTCTTCAACAGTATTTTCCTCTTCTTCAGACTCACTGTCTTCCACTTCCCTCTTTTTGTTCTTTTCCAGGGCTGTCAGCCTGGCTTGAAGTGCTTCAGCAAGCTCCTTCATCTTCCTCATCTCTCTAGCATGTTTCTCCTTCAGTTCCTGCAATTCCCTTGCAGTACCACTACCTTTAGGCGGCATTTTGTCAACCTCTCAATCACAACACACAACACACAATTCAACTCTACCTCTGCCCTTTCGGTGACAGAATCAACACACAACCGCCCAGACCTTTTGCTGAGCTCTGATACCACTATGATGCAGAGGCATCCACACTATAACCTTCGCATATAGCATGAATGTCTGCAGACCAACCTCATCATCATTATCTTCGCCATCATCATCATATTCCCTAAAACTACCAACAGCATCGTCATATTTCGCGTTACACAGTCAGCATCATCATATTTCGGACGATCGCAATTGTCCTCATGCTGACTACTATTCACCTTCTCCGCTTTCCTCCTAACATCATCATCATGATGTTCAGCGGGCGCAAACATCCTCCGGTTGCACTGTTCATCGGGCACCGAACTCCATCGTCATCATCATGACCTTCAACACTGTCTTCGTCAGCAGGATATCCAAATATCCAGTTGTTCAAATATCCTGATGACGACCACCTTCAGCAGCTTACCTTCGATGCTCCACTAGCCGACGACACAAGCAACAGCATCATGATCTACTTTATCCGGTTCTCTTCGAAACCTCCTGATGATGTTAACACAACTTCCTGCCATGGACTTCCGCCGATACCTTAGCACTTAATGACGGCAGTATAAACTCGTATAAGGGGATATCTCAATATCCTGATGACGATGACGTCATATCCTGATGACGATGACGTCATCCAATATCCTGATGACCTCTTTAACACTTAGTCAAAAACACGAACTTTCTCTCCCGCATCTGCTCGCGATATGCGGATGTTTGGCACTCCCGATAGATGATCCTGATGCCGATACATACACTTAGTATATGTCCGACCTAAAACATCCTGATGCTCTCGCAACATGAAAACTCCAACAGTTTCATGACCCGATCTTCTACCTGATGCCGATGCACTCCTCCTCGGCTCCTCCAGATGATGATGATCACCCCGACGCACTTGCACTTCATGCAACCGACAACATCATGCTCACCTTCACTTATCCGGATGACGATGCTCAAACTGACTGCAGGATACTCACCAAGATATCCTGACGATGCCGTCTTCATGAACTTCTTCACTTAGCGAAATCTCACTTCGCCGATCCTCCAGGGATGACCCGATCCAACTCAGGGTGATCTTCCAACTCTATCTTATCAACTTGACCTAGCACATGCCCATGCTAGGGTCTTCAACACCTCTTGACGGCGAACCTGCACTCCTGCATGCGAACAGAAAACAAACTACTACCTACCCTACTGTACATTACCATTCCACCGATCAGACGGATCAACCGGTGGAACGGATCAGTACATCCATGAAACCACTCAAACCAGCAGATCGATTACACCAAGGAGATCAAACAGGAGAACAGAACAGGATCTTTATTGATTTCAAAGATGCAATACAATATGATGTTCCTCACACAGAACACTCAACCTCCTCTGCGCAATACAATACTATCAATCGATGATATCTCTCTGTCTATGCAATATCAACCGATCTCAAGCTTATAAAGATTTCCCTACGAGTACTACTGACCCGACTCCAAGCGGCTGGGAACTCTCCAGGCGGCTGGGAGATCCCACCGAACATACATCATGACAGCTGTTATAACTAACTAGCTAAAAATAGCAAAAGCCTGGTCAGCATGATCTTATCATGATCAGCGTGACCTTATTACATGCAATTGGTCTAACAGACCTTCTTGGAAACACAAACAAGACCTAAACTACTACCTGCCTCATGAAGGCCAGCTGTCAGGTAGGTGCTCCTGCACCAGACTTGTTTTTCAGTTTGCCCCTGCTGTCCATCTAGATCAGAGTTCTTTTTGACTTATCTACTAATCAATGTGAAGATCCAGTCATTCTGCCACTTCACTAGTGTCTAGGCCATCCTTTGGTGGACAAATCTGATCAAACTCCAATTCAGGCCCCATTTTCAAAAGATTTGGATCTCAAGCATGTGCGTGTCCAAGTCATTCAGGCTACGCAGCCAGAGCCTCAACATTGTCAGGATTAGAAGAATTTTTGATGCCTTGGACAGCAACGATGACGGGCAAGTCAGTGTCATGGAGTTAGGGTGAGTTTTACAGAGGCTTGGCCTTTCGATCTTGTTTCTTGAGCTGGACTTGATGGTGCACAACTTCTTTAGCCTTGGCAGTGATGACCTCAACTTTGAGTGGATCTACTTTCTAGCCAACCAAAGGGTTTTTAATATTTATGTCAATGATTAGATGGCTGAGACTTCATTTTATGTGATTGGAATGGGGGCTAAATTAGGAAATCCTATATATAGGATCTTGAGGCATTTTTTGGCTGGATCATTTCTTTTACATCAAGCATCAGCTAGAAACTGAAGTACCTATTGCCGAGTCAACTCCATTCTTTATTTGGGTGGTAACCAATTGCTTTGTATCCGACACTGGTTCTACTCTCTGTTTGGCCCCTTTGGCACTATTGCTAAGACCCTAGATTCAACCTCAGTGTTCCGGATCAAGACTTCTGACTCGGCATATTCAGTTCAAAAGGATCTCCATTTGGTGTTCTTTGTCCTTGGATTTGAGAAGGCCGCTTTGTTTGCAATTTTGGGTTTTGGTTCCATATTGGCCTCTCTGTCCATTCTTTTTCATGCCCTTGGACTCCCTATCCATGTTCAGGACACCCTGTCCCGAAACAAGACAGTTTGTCCCAAAATGGGACAAGTAGTCCATTTTTTGCAAAGTTCAACAAAGGAGGGGGATTTTTTTCTTTTTGCCACAACTTGCACTCGGGGAGTCAATTTTTCACGTTCTTATAGTCATTGGAAAGGTGGTTCTATGTACTTCATCATGGTATAGGTGATTTTACCCAGCTTGCTATAATTTTCTAGAATTTGCCTCCGAGTGTCCTTTTTTCCTTGAGTTTTTTGACATTTTTCAACAAGGCATAATTTTTGCTTACAATGTCAAAATTGAGAAATTTTTTTTTATAAATTGATTAGAAAAATGCAAGGAATCCATTGGTACATGTCATTTTTTGTTTTGAAAAATCAATTTTTTTTTAAATTGTAAAATCATCGTATGTTATAAATGGTCGATTTTGGCTTCCACATTGACAACATTGTACTCAATCTTGTATTACTTTTTGGGGGGGCATATTTTGTAGCATTATTTGTTATGGGGGTTCATAACTTTTTTATTTTTTGTCATTTTTTTGAGGTTTGTAAGGCATGCATGGTCAATGTATTCATTCTTCACCTCATGACATCAACTCATTCCGTCCTTGTTTTGGATATTGCATGCATCCATTGAATGCACTTGTTGATTTGTAAATGCACTGAGATAAAGTGCCACATATTGTACTTGTAGTTTGGGAATATAGCACATCATGTTGTGCCATTTTTGTACTCGCACTACTTTATAAAGTGCCAAGGGGGGTTGTGTTAGTGCCTTGCTATTTGCCATCACAATCTTGTCTGGTGAGTGTCCCTCCATGACAACATTTTCAGCCTCATGTGTGTGTGCCTTGTTATTTGCACACCCTTTACTAAGTTGCAAGTACTCCTTTGTGCATCTTCTGATGTTGCTTCATCACCTTCTTGCACTACATTGTGACACACAGTTTCAGTAGAGCTACCATACCTCTCCCTTGTCAACATTATGGGGGGTATCATACTACTTGTGCTAATGCTTCCTTGGTTTTGCTTGGAGTGAAATATGTATCCAATTTTTGTTCCTATATACTAGGTGGATGCAATGGTTGGTTACCCATGCATTTCGGTGAGATGGAATAGATACCATATAGACAATCTTGCATTCCTAATTATGGAGGCAACCTTCTACCTTATTCAGATGATCAGTTCTTGAGACTATTGGCACCTGTACTTTCAACTATCACATTGGTTGAGTAGTGTCGTTGGGGTCACTCGTATAGATTGATGTGCCATTTGCATCTTCGACTATCAGATTGGTTGTCACTCATGCAGATTTTTGTCTCTTTGATTCTAATCTTCATCCTATTTTCAGTGAAGGTTCTTCAGCAGTGTAGCAGTTCTTCGACAGTTGTTTGCAGCCTTTCTGTGCTTCAGTGGAGTTCTTCATGTTCATCATCATGTTCCTAATCTTTTTGGGACATCCTTTGTGAAGGCTTCTTAGTCCTTTTTTCTCCTATGGGGGGGATATCTTTTGTATCTTTATGATGGAAGTAGTCCTTGGAGGTCATGTTGATTCCTCCTTCCTTTCTTCCTTCACTTTTTCTCTCTTTTTGGGAGGAGTTTTTCCCATGAGGTTTTCTCATTTTCTCCACTTGTGAGAGATCTTTTGTACATGGGTACCTAACATGGCCTTGTTGTCGAGACCCATATTTGCATGTTTGCATTTGTTAGTTCCTCCCTAAGTTGCACTTAAGGGGGAGTGTTGGTGTGAACAGGGTTATTACCTATCTGATTTACCCTTGTGTGGATAATTCATATTATTTAACTATTTATTAGTTAAATAATACCCACACACATGTTCACATGTTAAGTTGACTTAGTGAGTCTACTAGATGTTTCTAGTTGTTTCTAGTTGTGTCTAGTTGTTGCTAGGTGTTAATAGTTGTCTTATCCTACACATGTGATCTAGTTGGCATCCTATCCTCTAGTTGTCACATGTGATAGGAATGTGACACTTGTCACATGACTACAACATCCTAGCTCTTAACCTTGGTCTTTATAACCAAGCCTCTCATTGTTTCAAATCATTAATCTTGTATCAAATCATTATCTTGTGTATAGAATATCATTCTATCATGTTGATCTTCTTTGATTCTTGTGATTAGCTCTTAGACATCTTGATCCTGGGATAGCTACCTCCATAGCTAATCCTAACATTATGAAGGTAAGAAGATTGCTACAAGTGTGTGTGTGAGTGAGAGAGTGTGCAAAAAAGATGAATGATCTAGGAATTAAGTAACTCTGGAGGCTATGATGCATAATTCATAATAGAGTCAGTAGTGTATTTCAGAAGTGTTTTGAGGAGAGATGATATAGTGGAGGTGTTGAGGTTATCTGAGTAAGTCAATTTCAAAGAGTTAAAGGAGATGATGCTACAGAGGTGATTGAACCATCAGAATCAGTCAAGTGTTTTGGTACATGGGTTGGTGCCTCATCTTGTAAGTGTTGTAAATGTTGTAGCACTTTAGGGAGTTGGTGCTTCCTT
Organism: Cunninghamia lanceolata; assembly: GCA_027924645.1. Lineage (NCBI taxonomy): Eukaryota > Viridiplantae > Streptophyta > Pinopsida > Cupressales > Cupressaceae > Cunninghamia > Cunninghamia lanceolata. Next base: position 2,380,765 of record BSBN01000477.1, on the reverse strand, counting down.
TAGGTTGGAGCCCATAAAGATTTGTATTAGGGAGTTGGTGCTTCCTTTGGGTTGGAGCCCATCAAACTTTGTATCAAGGAGTTGGTGCCCATAAAATTTATTGTAAATCTCTTTTTATTTGTGAGGCTAGATTTGGATAGTGGATCCAAGCAGCTTGCTCACCGTGGTTTTTCCCATCTTGAGTTTCCACATAAATCTAGTGTCATGTGTGTATGTGCTTTTATGATTCATTTGATTTAAATATTCAGTTTAGACTGAATGCATTTAAAAGAAAAGAATTTGAATATATACTGATTCACCCCCCTCTCAGTACTTATGTGTGTTCAACACATTTTACTTTTGAGCTTCTGGTTATTGTGATGCTACATTGGAGTTCGATTGGCTTGAGATGATTGGTTATATGCATATTTCAAATTTGGGTGAGGCTAGAGATATCTTGTTTCTTGGAGATTGTGTGATAGTTACTCTTTGATGAGGTTTTAGTAGGAAGACCAAGGATCCTACACCTAGGTTGAATGTGAGTTTAGCATGGACCTATTGAGGAGATTGTTCTTGGAGAGAGTCATTATGGCTTGACATATCCTAGACGAGCAATCTCATTCCCCACTCTTGGTCCTCTTGATGGTGAATGATCTAATAGGTATTACCCACCTAATTTTCAAATGCAAATTCTTTTTGTGTCTTTTCTTCTCATGTATGCTTGATTCTTGAGCTATGGATGTTAGTTCTAAGGACTTGTTTGATGAGTAGATGCATAGTTATGATTTGTCATCTCCTGATGTTTGATCTTGAGTTGTTTTGAGGTCAACATGTGTTTTAATGAGAAAAAATGAGATGGTTAGTAGCTTTGGGTATATTGCTAGTTGAGGGAATGAAGGTTTTGTTTGATCTTCCTTTGGTTTGAGAGGCTTACATCTTGATTAGTTAGATGTTGAGGAGGCTTCTTGATTTGGGGTTTTAGGAAGGAAATCTTACCTTTTTCATAGCTATAGTGCATTCGTGTTGGTATAAGGACATGGTTTTGATTTGTAAGTTCTCTCTTGTTGGTCCAACGATTCTTCCTAGATGTTCATGTTCACATGACATTGGAGTTAGTTTTTCTATCTTCTATGATGTTGAGAACTTGGGAGAATAATGGACTTGTGGCAAGAGAGTTATGTTGGAATTATTTTAGTTTGTAGGTTTTGCATATTAGTGTGTGTGTTCTTTGATGCTATGTGATAGAGGATTTAGCCACATCTTCTATGTGAGTGCTATTGGTGGATCTTTTGATGCCTTGATTAATTTTAGATTTGACATTACCCATGGAGTGGGAGTTCCAGGATGTATATGTGTTTTTTGTTGGATGTTCTCATTATACTATGGTGTTGAGGGTCTTGAGGTTCTTTATCACATGTTTATGTGTTGTTTCCTTGGAGGACTTCTTTATGTAGGATAATGTATATACAGGGACTTGTGATCATTATGGTTTGGGTTGGATATGTTGATGGTATAAGGTCTAATTATTATCATGTGAGTATACCTTGGTTTAGAGGTATGGTTAGTTTGATGTGTTAGCAACTAGCTATGGTGATTAATTCTTGGTAGCTAATCAGGCCTATTTGTTACCATTGGATTTGGTGTTGTGTTTGGAAATCAACTGAGGTAGGATTCTTTCTTCTATGTGACAGTTTAGTGTGGCATCTCTTTAGATTGGATCTTATCTTTTGTGTATTGGCATGATGGAGGATGAGAAGATTCTTGTTTGAGATGTTGCTCACCTTGGTTATTGTTGCAGATATCTTGATGGAGCACATGGATATTTACATGGTACATGTTGGGTACAAATCATTTTCTTGATGTTTGAGTTTAATTTTGACCCCTTATGCAATGTATATGACAAGTGGAAGAATGTTGGAAAGGTGTGTTGTACACCTTGCGTAATGCTAATAATGTAAAATATAATATTTAATTATCATACATCCTAGAGATGTGAACATCACAATGGGTTAGGCATTCTTGGGGCCACTTGAAAGTTGTATGTAACATTGGAATAAATATTTAATGTGGGTTGCACATTGGGAAAATATTTAATACTGAGAAAATTTAGTACCAAAAGAGAAAACTTAGTACCAAAAAGTAAATGAGGGGGACATCGTTTAGTGAGCTCATGGTTTTGAGGGACATGGTTATGTAATACCACTTAGTGGTTTTGTGTAAGCTTATTTTTCTATAAAAGCAAAACACATGAGTAGTTGTTGAGGTCGGTTTGCATAACCTTTGACTTTATTGCCTAAAGTTAGATTGAGCATCTCTTGTAGGTTGCATATTTGAGAAAAGGAAGCATGGATTGAGATGTGTGGTTACTTGATTCTCATTTGCTTGTTCACATGGAAGCTATGTATTGTAATATTTGTTCATGAGATAATACATTGAGTGTGGATGATTTTGGAGGTTGGGTTTTTCCCTCATGAGGGTTCTCCCAAGGTATATCTTATGCCATCTTGATAGTATGTTTGTCTATTCTTTTGTTTGTGGATTTTGAATACTTGTTTATATATTTTTCTCTCACGAGGTTATGTGGAAATGGTTTATTATGACTGTAAATTTTCTTTCAATCTCAATGAGGAAGTGAGCTCATATCAAAGCAAGTGGCAAGGTAGATCAAAGGCACAAACATTGGAGCACCATAATGCAAAGAGGTATCAGCTTCTTCTATTTTTCTTCTTGTAGTTTGTTTGGTTCATCATAGCTTCAAAGATGATTGCATGGAGTGAGATCATTAAGCTCAAGGAAGCTATTTTACAATCCTAGTGAATGGGCATGTTCCCATGTTTTTCGATTGCATGTGATAGTTTATTTTTAATGGTTAAGCAATAAGTTGCAAGTATAGTTTTTAGCTTCCTATTTTTTTTCAATAAGCACAGTTACAATTGTTGTCAGAGTGTTTGGTGCAAAAGTTTAGTGTTTGTCAGTATTGGGTAGTTTGTAGAGTGTGTCAATAATTGTGTAGAGTTTCAGTTTCAGTTTCAGTTTTAAAGGTTATCTATGGTAGTTATATCAGTTGGGTTTCAGAGCATGAGTATTTGTTTCAGTTGATTTTAGATATAGTGGCAGAGATCATAGGATGAATTTCATTGTTACTCGTAGTATTGAGATTTATGTTCAATCTATTTTCTGAAGCTCTTCATATATGAGTAGTTTTTTTTTTTTTTTTTTTTTTTGACTGTGATGCCCAATGGAGTGTGTCAATAGTTGTGCAGAGTTTTAGTTTCAGTTTTAAAGGTTATGTATGGCAGTTATATCAGTTGGGTTTCAGAGTATGAGTATTTGTTGTAGTTGATTTCAGATTTAGTGGCAGAGATCATAAGGATGAATTTCATTGTTACTCGCAGTATTGAGATTTATGTTCAATCTATTTTCTGAAGCTCTTCATATGTAAGTAATTTTTTTTGACTGTGATGCCCAACGGAGTGAAGACATGATCTCTGGGTTCAACGTGTGCAAGCACACTTCCCCACACGTCACCAGAACTGTAGTCTAATTTTGCATTACATTTAATTGGGTAAGAAGTCAATTGTAATACTGAAAAACAATACCAGAAATCCATGAATCCATGATTTCAAATAAGAGATTTATTAACAATTTTGAGAGAGCTCATGTGCTTGAGAAGGTAGCTTCCAAAGCCAGGCAACCATCAAGATATTCAAAGCCATTCTCCATAAAATCCCACAGCCATATCACAATGGAAAGTAGCTCCAGAAGAAAGAGGCATAGCTACAGAGGAAAATCCAATGCAATAACTAGAAACAAGGAGCCACTAAGCTGAATCTCCCAACACTTTGAGAGTTAACTGCAACCATAGTAATATGGCACAACCTCTGAAAGAACAATGCAACCTTTGAATGAGGTGCAACCAAATAGTCCAGTGCCCAAGCCTCTCCAAATCTTTGCACAATGATTGCAAGTTTTATAAATGAGTTTCCATCCATAAGCAAAGGTGTAGCTTGAAGGAAAGCGCAACCATCACCAAAAAAAAAAAACCAAAGAAGTTTCCAATTTCAGTGCATCACATCAAAATCCAACGCCGGACTTCACAAATCAGCATACAACTTCCCATCTCCAGCGAAGCAATCAGTGATTTGCAAGAACCAAATTCAACAAATAAGGCGTAGCAAATGAAAGTTGAGCACAACAAATAAATTAACTCCAACTCAGCCTCTAATGGCCAATAGCACATCACCGTGCTTTTCAAATGGTTCCTTTCATCTAATGCGCTATTGCCTAGATATTTGCTTATGTGGCATATGCGGGGCCAAGGGAAATAAGTTTTAGTTTATAACTTCATTTCAGCTCCCACTAAATTTAATTTTTTATTTAAATCATGTAAAACTTGTTTTCATCAAAAACGGCTGAGAAGATAAGAAGATGGGCGTTGGAAATTAAGTAGGCCCATGGAGTTCATTTAAATTAAAAAAAAAAATTGAAATCTTTTAATTCTATTAAGGATATTAAAAGATAAAGCATAGAGCTTCACGGAAGGAAGAATAATAAAGCTAAAGCTTTTTTTTAATTTGTGGAAAGAAGAAGAAAACGAATTAGACATGGGAAAGAAGTTTTGGCATGTAGAAAGTAAGTTTGAAAGCGGAAATAAAGTAAAAACTCAAGTAATTAAGCACAGGTGTTCATGATGCCAAGAATAAAGTGGATTGGGATTTGATTTCCCTTCTGTTCTTCCAATTTTCTTCTCATTCTTCTAGTAAAAGCACCAAAGGTGCTATTAAATGGTTGATAGGCACACATATTTATAGGCCTATCAGTAAATAATAGTTTATATTTATAATTGTAGTTGGTGGACAAGACTACAATTACTATAAGAAATTCAATTATTTTTTGGCAAATAAAAATAATGGAATGATATTAAATGAATAACAATCATGGCCTCCCATTCAACCACTTTAGCATGTTTCACTTTGGAATCTATTTATTGTTTCTATGGAGTGCAACTTTGGCATTCACTTTAGTTTGATATACTTATTGTTTGTGTGAATTATGGGTTTGAACTTTGACATTGAGATCAAATATATATTTGTTGTAATTTTAACCCTAATTCAAACCATAAATGTGCAGTGCACTTTGGCATTCACTTTAGTTTGATATACTTATTGTTTGTGCGAATTATGGGTTTGAACTTTGACATTGAGATAAAATATATATTTGTTGTAATTTTAACCCTAATTCAAACCATAAATGTAACACTAATTCTATGAAAAGGAAAAGGGGATGTTGCATGTGTGTGGCCCTATCATTCTTTGTCATTTTATGCTTTATCCTATTAATCTAAGCATTAGCTTGTTCACTAAATTTGACTTGGATTTTTTGGATGGAGTCAATCACTTTTACACTATGATCACAATTCAATTGCACAAATGTAGATTTATAGACTTAAACATTACTAAGTGGGAAGTCTACATCTACTTGGAAAGTTAGTGATATAAATTGAATATCTCCATATGATTATTTAGAATTTATTTTTTTACGTTGTAATAATAATTATCAAATATCAATATAATTTATTAATCTTTATTTTTATTAACATGTTTTTGATTTTTTTATACTTTAAAATGATAACTTTTAATTTCCCAACTATTTAATATTTTAATTTTATAAAATTACATATCTATTAAATGTTTTTCTCTAAATTTTAAATTTATATATAAATATTTTTTTATTTTTCTATTTCCGTTTATCTCATTCTATATGGGTTTAACTATATAAGTCTTTCTTATTTCATCTTAATTTGATAGGTAGACTTATAAATTAGTTAAAATGCCTAATTAGTGAGACCCTATAGAGCTATCTTATAACCTAAACATTTTTATTCTTTTAGTATCCATGATGTAAAAGCAAGTTATTAGAGAAATATAATATAATTTTAAAGGTTAATGCAATTCTGTCACAACTCAATTTGTTAATTGTGGACTGTAAAAAATTAAGAATATAGAGAAAATGTAGAAACAATTATATACACAAATAGATTTTAGTTTTTGTTCTTAAAAAGAGATTTCCTCTGTGGCCTTGGATTGATTCCTTAGAGGGCGATTCTTTTGTTTTCTGTTTGTGCTCCCCTATAGCTCATCTTAGATCTTGCAATTTGATATGCTTGCCTGAGTTATTTGCTTTCAATCATTTTCCCTTTCCTTTTCCTTTTAAAAAATATCTTTGCAAAATGTTTCTTCCAACAAGGAAGAAATGATTTTAAAATATTAAGCAAAAGGTTAAAGATTAAATATTTTTGAGCAATGCTTTTGTTTTCTCCAGTGCATAAATGGCATTTACAACAGTGTAGCAGAATACAACCAGGAAGATCAAAATGAAATGGGGGAAGATCAAATACAAAATTATTTCATTTTGTAGAACCTTTGACATACATAAAGATGTTTGGAGGCTTGCAACAACTGGACTACAAAATTCAATTGAAATTTCACATATTATTAATATAGAAAGAGATCAAATATATAGTATTCATACCATTGAAGAGGCAAGACGTAGTTCAAATACACCATAGTTACAATATTTGAAAAATAAAATAGAAAGGAGATTTCATGTGTGGAAGGTCAAGTGACTTACCTAAATTGGGGACAAGTTTTTGTTATAGAACTACTCTGCAACTTCCTTGACCAAAGTATCGACGAGGCTTTTACATACTTATCACCCTCTCTAGAGGCACCATACAAGCTTCCATCTATGTCATCTCATCTGTAACCCTAGACCTCTGGTCAACCATGTTGCAAGTATGGGCCTAACCGGTGTTGTCATTGATGTCAACATACTCCTGTTGCATTAATGTCAAGGATTGGATGAGTTGTGTACTGAGGATATTGAGAAAATTAGTCCTATCAGAAACAATTAAGACAGTGAAGCTCTATGAAGTGAAGATCCCAGCTAGATGAAGATCAGAGAATGCGTATCAAAGGGTTTGTAGATATGTGTCTAAAGATGATCTAGTCAAGATTTGAGAGGTCTACATGAAGATGTGCAGAAGTTATGGCCATATGAGTAAAACTGGTTCTAACAACTGTTCAGAGGTGACATAGTGACACAAATAGGTTCGGTGAGATCCAGAAATGCAATATCTTGTTCTGTGGTTTTGGTGGAATGTTTAGAAAGCCAATGTGAATTGACAACTCAATTAGTTCGTGGTCTGGAGGTCCGCAACCATTTATTCTAATGTGACAGTGATGACTGACTATGTTCTTGAGGTTTTAGATGAAGATGCGAATGATTTTAGTAAGTAGAAGTGGTGTGGATGTTCTTGGTGCTTTAGGCAAGCTTGTGGCGGTCTCTAGATTGTGTCCAATTTGTGTTGGTGGTCTGCATTGAAGATTGAGCTTGTAATTAAAGATTTACTCTCGGGTGATGGTGTTCTTCCTAATCATGGCCAACCGGATGTTTTACACATCTTGCGGATGATCTTGAAGATGTTCTACGAAGCATGGCATGCTCCTCAAAGAAGATTAAAGTTCCAGATATGTGTGGCCGACAGTGTGGTGATACGCATGAAATCTTTGTAACAAATCAAGTTATATTTTTGTAACTGCTCTATAATAAAATAAAGTATGTTGTGCTGACTTTGATGATTATCCCAAGTCAATGTCTTGTATAAATAAGATTTGTGAAGTCATTTCAAAGTATCCTTGGTTGAGATGAAAAAGTGGTAGAGAGGAGAAGAGCGAAAAGCAGAGCAGAAGTGTTGAGCTTAAATGGAACTATCTCAAGCATTATGAAGATGCTAATCTCCAGTTCAAGTATGTAATAGGGTAAGTGCAAGAAGATGGGGGGCCAAAAAGGGGTCTTAAGTGGCCACTTTTTTTCTGAAATCAGGAAATACTGGCCTTGGATGAGAAATTGAGCATAGTTACACTCAAAATTTGGAGATGCAACCAAAACAATGTTCGTAGTGCTCCGAGTCTACTTTCTAAACTACTATTTTGTTTTGAAAATGGCATAGATTAAGGGGTTCAAAAGAGGAAGCCACAGAAATTGGTGTTGTTTCTGTCAAAAAAACATAACATAGCATGTTTTGTGGCTCCCTCAAAAGGTCAACTTTTTTTTGGTATTTTTAAAATCGCTTCAGTGAGAAATTAGCTAATAGCATGTAGTTTATGCCCGATTTTTCTGATAATTTTTTGATGAATATTTGATTTTTTACTAATTTTTAAAGTGGACACATCCTAAAAAATAGAATTTTGGCCGTGCTACCCCTATAAATTTTGAAAACTAATTGAAAATCATTTTTTTATTTTTTTAATATTTGTAGAATGGAGTCTAGTTTCTAAATATGTTATTTTTTTGAAATTTGAATGAATAGTTATTTTACAATGAAAAAAAGACCAAACAGTGGTTTTTGCCTAAAAACGGACACACAAACAAAAGAAATTAAAGATGAAAGGCTTAACATTGTTAAAATGTGAAAAAAATCACATCTTCAAATAGCTAAGAGAAAGCCTAACATTACCCATATGTTCGATTTGTTCAACCTTGAAACACATGCAAATCTGAGGGTTAGCACAAACGAAATTATGTGAAATTTTGAAGAATATAGAAAAACACGTCTGTGACTGTTCATAAGGCACTCCAAGCCTTTGGGTTGGAAATCCAAAGCAAATCCCAAGCCCAAGGCTTGGGATTCCCAAAGCAAGAAATAACGCGAGCGCGTTATAACGCGCTCGTGTTATGTTTTGCCTTGCATTTTTCTTTCCCGCAAGTCTGTCTTTTGTCATGTTTGACATAACGCGACCACGTTATAATGTGCTCGCATTATGTCCCACTCAAATTTTTTTACGTTCAAGGCTATTAATCATGAGGGTTAAGGCATAAGGGATAGAGTTGGAGGATTTACGGATAAGGGATTAGCGTTTAAGGTATAGTATCGAGCCCGTTGAGGGTCTAGGAATAGGGATAGTGTTTAAGGTTTAGGGATGAGGGATGACAGATTACAGTTGAGGGTCGAGGGATCAAAGTTGAGGGTTGAGGGATTAGGGTTTGACATTGAGGGTTGAGGGTTCAGGTTCAAGGGTCAAGGGTTTAGGGATAGGGTTTAGGGTTAAAGTAGAGTGTGGAGGGTGTAAGGATTAGGGATAGGGTTGGAGGGTTTAGGGATAAGGGATTAGGGTTTAAGGTATAGTATCGAGTCTGTTGAGAGTTTAGGAATAGGGATAGCATTTAGGGATTAGGGATGAGGGATTATAGTTGAGGGATGATGGATTAGGGTTGAGGGTTGAGGGATTAGGGTTTAGGGATAAGGTTTAGGGTTGAGGGTTGAGGGATTAGGGTTTAAGGTATAGTGTTGAGGGTTGAGGGTTGAGGGTTTAGGATTAGGGTTTAGGGTTGATGGATTAGCATTTAATGTCGAGGTTAGGGTTAGAGTGTCGAGGGTAGAGGGATTAGGGATAGGGTTTAGGGTTGAAGGTTTAAGGATTGAGGGTTGAGGCTTTAGGGATGAGGGTTTAAGGCTTAAGATATAGTGTCAAGTGTTGAGGGTGTAGGGATAGGGTTTAAGTTTTAAGGGTTAAGGGTTGAGGGATATGGATTAGGGTTTAAGGTATAGTGTTGAGGGTTGAGGGATCAGAGTTAAGGGTTGAGGGATTAGGGTTTGACGTTGAGGGTTGAGGGTTGAGGTTGAAGGGTCAAGGGTTTAGGGATAGGGTTGAGGGTCGAGGAATTAGGGTTAAAGTAGAGTGTGGAGGGTATAAGGATTAGGGATAGGGTTGGAGGGTTTAGGGATAAGGGATTAGGGTTTAAGGTATAATATTGATTCTGTTGAGGGTGTAGGAATAGGGATAGCATTTAGGGTTTAGGGACGAAGGATTAGAGTTGAGGGATGACAGATTAGGGTTGAGGGTTGAGGGATTAGGGTTTAGGGATAAGGTTTAGGGTTGAGGGCTGAGGGATTAGGGTTTAAGGTATAGTGTTGAGGGTTTAGGGATAGGGTTTAGGGTTGAGGGATTAGGATTTGACGTTGAGGGTTGAGGGTTTAGGGTTTAGGGTTAGGGTTGAGAGATGAGGGATCAGAGTTAAGGGTTGAGGGAATAGGGTTTGACGTCGAGGGTTGAGGGTTGAGGTTCGAGGGTCAAGGGTTTAGGGATAGGGTTGAGGTTGAAGGGATTAGGGTTAAAGTAGAGTGTGGAGGGTGTAAGGATTAGGGATAGGGTTGGAGAGTTTAGGGATAAGGGATTAGAGTTTAAGGTATAGTATCGAGTCTGTTGAGGGTTTAGGAATAGGGATAACATTTAGGGTTTAGGGATGAGGGATTAGAGTTGAGGGATGAGGGATTAGGGTTGAGGGTTGAGGGATTAGGGTTTAGAGATAAGGTTTAGGGTTGAGGGTTAAGGGATTAGGGTTTAAGGTATAGTGTTGAGGGTTGATGGTTTAGGGATAGGGTTTAGGTTTGAGGGATTAGGGTTTAGGGTTGATGAATTAGGGTTTAATGTTGAGAGTTGAGGGTTGAGGGTTGAGGGTTGAGGTTGAGGGATAGGGTTAATGGTCAAGGGATTAGGGTTAAATAAGAGTGTCGATGGTAGAGGGATTAGGGTTTAAGGTATAGTATTGAGCCTGTTGAGGGTCTAGGAATAGGGATAGCGTTTAGGGTTTAGGAATGAGGGATTAGAGTTGAGGGATGACGGATGACAGATTAGGGTTGAGGGTTGAGGGATTAGGGTTTAGGGACAAGGTTTAGGGTTAGGGTTGAGGGATTAGGGTTTAAGGTACAGTGTTGAGGGTTTAGGGATAGGGTTTAGGGTTGAGGGATTAGAGTGAAGGGTTGAGGGATTAGAATTTGGCGTTGAGGGTTTAGGGTTTAGGGTTAGGGTTGAGAGATGAGGGATCAGAGTTAAGGGTTGAGGGAATAGGGTTTGACGTCGAGGGTTGAGGGTTGAGGTTCGAGGGTCAAGGGTTTAGGGATAGGGTTGAGGTTGAAGGGATTAAGGTTAAAGTAGAGTGTGGAGGGTGTAAGGATTAGGGATAGGGTTGGAGGGTTTAGGGATAAGGGATTAGAGTTTAAGGTATAGTATTAAGTCTGTTGAGGGTTTAGGAATAGGGATAGCATTTAGGGTTTAGGGATGAGGGATTAGAGTTGAGGGATGAGGGATTAGGGTTGAGGGTTGAGGGATTAGGGTTTAGGGATAAGGTTTAGGGTTGAGGGTTGAGGGATTAGGGTTTAAGGTATAGTGTTGACGGTTGATGGTTTAGGGATAGGGTTTAGGTTTGAGAGATTAGGGTTTAGGGTTGATGAATTAGGGTTTAATGTTGAGAGTTGAGGGTTGAGGGTTGAGGGTTGAGGTTGAGGGATAGGGTTAATGGTCAAGGGATTAGGGTCAAATAAGAGTGTCGATGGTAGAGGGATTAGGGTTTAAGGTATAGTATCGAGCCTGTTGAGGGTCTAGGAATAGGGATAGTGTTTGGGGTTTAGGAATGAGGGATTAGAGTTGAGGGATGACGGATGACAGATTAGGGTTGAGGGTTGAGGGATTAGGGTTTAGGGACAAGGTTTAGGGTTAGGGTTGAGGGATTAGGGTTTAAGGTATAGTGTTGAGGGTTTAGGGATAGGGTTTAGGGTTGAGGGATTAGAGTAAAGGGTTGAGGGATTAGAATTTGGCGTTGAGGGTTTAGGGTTTAGGATCAGGGTTGAAGGTTGAGGGATCAGAGTTAAGGGTTGAGGGATTAGGGTTTGATGTTGAGGGTTGAGGGTTGAGGTTCGAGGGTCAAGGGTTTAGGGATAGGGTTGAGGGTCAAGGAATTAGGGTTAAAGTAGAGTGTGGAGGGTATAAGGATTAGGGATAGGATTGGAGGGTTTAGGGATAAGGGATTAGAGTTTAAGGTATAGTATCAAGTCTGTTGAGGGTTTAGGAATAGGGATAGCATTTATGGTTTAGGGATGAGGGATTAGAGTTGAGGGGTGAGGGATTAGGGTTGAGGGTTGAGGGATTAGGGTTTAGGAATAAGGTTTAGGGTTGAGGGTTGAGGGATTAGGGTTTAAGGTATAGTGTTGACGGTTGATGGTTTAGGGATAGGGTTTAGGTTTGAGGGATTAGGGTTTAGGGTTGATGAATTAGGGTTTAATGTTGAGAGTTGAGGGTTGAGGGTTGAGGGTTGAGGTTGAGGGATAGGGTTAATGGTCAAGGGATTAGGGTTAAATAAGAGTGTCGATGGTATAGGGATTAGGGTTTAAGGTATAGTATCAAGCCTGTTGAGGGTCTAGGAATAGGGATAGCGTTTAGGGTTTAGGAATGAGGGATTAGAGTTGAGGGATGACGGATGACAGATTAGGGTTGAGGGTTGAGGGATTAGGGTTTGATGTTAAGGGTTGAGGGTTTAGGGTTAGGGTTGAGAGATGAGGGATCAGAGTTAAGGGTTGAGGGATTAGGGTTTGACATCGAGGGCTAAGGTTCGAGGGTCAAGGGTTTAGGGATAGGGTTGAGGTTGAAGGGATTAGGGTTTAAGGTATAGTGTTGAGGGTTGATGGATCAGAGTTAAGGGTTGAGGGATTAGGGTTGAGGGTTGTAAGGATTAGGGATAGGGTTGGAGGGTTGACAGATTAGGGTTGAGGGATTAGGATTTGACGTTGAGGGTTGAGGGTTTAGGGATAGGGTTGAGGGATTAGGATTTGACGTTGAGGGTTGAGGGTTTAGGGATAGGGTTGAGGGTTGAGGGATTAGGATTTGACATTGAGGGTTGAGGGTCGAGGGATCAGAGTTGAGGGTTTAGGGATTAGGGATCTATAGCAAGACAAAACATGAGCACGTTATAGCACGAGTGCGTTATAACGTGCTCGCATTTTGTATTTCTATTGAAATGGTAAAAAAGTGGTTACCCTCATGATCCAGGCCCACATGCTCTATTTTCTTACTGATTCTGCACGTGCTCCAACAAAAAAGAAGTGCTTTCATGCTATTGGGAAGTTCACATGCACATTTGACACATTGTACCACCTTTGCATGATCTTTCCACCACCTTTTCTGCTTTGCCAACTTGAGAAGGAGGAAATAACATAGTTTTCAAACCAAGTTTGATATATATCTATTCAAGTTTCAATTTTTGTAGTATTGCAATGTTAATTGTGATTCAATTTTAAGAATTTAACATTGAAAAGGAAGCAAGTGGTGAAAAACTCAAATTGTTGAGGAGTTTGATGCAAGAAGATAAAAACACTACATAATTGGGTACTCTCTCCATTCAAATCTTCATTTTTTAGGTACGTCAAGTCTTTACATGCATGTTCTTTACATTTTCTTTATTTCAGATTGAATTACTTTATCATGCCTTATCATACATGTTTAAAATAGACACATTCCCAATCAAGAAAGCAACCTACAATCTCACATGATGCCATGTATATTTTCTACACTTGGCCTCTTTAATAATTATGTGTAATAAACAAACCTTAGTTCATACCATGATGTCAAACTATACAAGAATAAATCCTTACAACATAAAAAAAATACAATCCCACTATTATCATGTATTCATTTCTTAGGAACTAATATTGGTCTCTTTATCATGCTACATACAAATTCTCTGTCATGCCGAGGAAACGATCAAGAATTAAACCAACACAGGAAGAGATAGAAGCTAAGAATGCAAAGAAAGCAATGGCTATGAGGGAACTTCGTGAGAAGAGGAAGTTGGACACGATAAATGAAGACATACCAATTGAAGAGGAACCACAACCATCACAAAGAGATATGGTATTGGCCGCACAAAGAGAATGAATGCAAAAACTTCGTGGTATGAGAGATTTGAATACCATAGTTGGAGACACATCCTTTACCGCAAGTTAACATGTAGGGACACCATCTATCACATCTCAAGTTGAGAGTACATCATCACTCACATGTGATGAAAGAGGTACACCATCGTTCCCACCTCAACCTCAAGGTATTTCATTTATTCCATCTTCGATCGAAGGTATGCCATCTAACCCATCTCATTTAAATATTGATGAAATTCCTAATGTTGAGATGAATTTACCTAACTTGACACCACCTAGAATTTTGCATAGAAAGCCAAAGTATTTGATTGATATTGATGAGAATATTTTGTAGCCAATGGAAGGTAAGATTCCAAAACGCACTTGTAGAAGATATGCTAATAAGATTTGGAGATTGTTCTTTGAAAAGTTAAATGAGACTGCAAGATGTCAACTATTCGTTGAAATGATGCGAAGTATAAAGTATAGGTCTATCATGAAGATTCTTGGGTTGAGAACATCAGAGGCTTCAAGTGAAAAATCTATTGTCAAGAATCTAATGAGTGCGTATGAGAGTGTGGGTAACACCTCACGCACAAAAGATAGTAATGCAACACGGCATGTGATTACATCAACTATAGTAAGTAGTCAAACGAGGAAAGCTTGTCTCATTAGAAAGACAAGTCAAGAATTGAGAATTAATAGGAAAACTATATCAAGAGCCGTTGGAAGACGCCAAAGAATTGAGGACACTAATGCCAATGAATTATGGGCGTTCTCGGGGAGACTACCACGAAAAGATAAACCAATTGTTGAAGCATTGAGATCACTAATTGAAGACTTTTGGAAGAATTACACAAGGGTATCTCCGAATCAAAGGGATGTGGTAAGAAGGAGAATTGGTAGTCAGAACCGTGAGCCACATCCAAAGCACTTTTTGGATGAGACTCAAACACAGTTTTATGGTAAATTTCTAGAGAAGTATCCTCAAATTAAAATTTGTCAAAGATATTTTGAAATGCTAAAACCTTTATATGTTAAGATAAATCACACACGCACTACTTGTTGTTGTAGATTACATATTGAATTTTCTAACCATTTTGATGCTTATAGGTCTATATGTTTAGATATGCATACTAACAATGATTTGCAGGGTTGTGCCATATGTGCCCCACCAACATCTTCAAGAGACTTCATATCAAGAATTTTATGTGAAAGAGAGGAAGGTCAAATATTCTACAGGAAATTATGCTTGGATGGCACATGTCATCGTTGCGGTGGCTTGCAACATTTGCCAATATGTGAACATATGGAAATAACACATGTGGTTGGAAACGAACTAGTAGAGTTTGGCAAGTATAAAACAGTGGCATACAATACAAAAGATGGTAAAGAAGCAAAGAGGTGTGAATTAGTTATTGAAAAGATTCCAGTGTATCAGTTTATGCCTATATTTCATGACAGCATAGTGTATGAGTATGCAAGACATGCCCATAGAGCTCGATGGTTGGACTTGCAATTCAAGTTATGCAAGGACACATTTTTGGTTGGTAGCATTGTTTCAGTCGTCGACTTTGCAGAGAACTACAGTCTATAGCCACAGCGTGAGGTGCAATCACAATATTACAACTCCACACAGGTTTCTATATTTGTGCACATCGCATTCATTCATGTGAATGATAGTACAGAGGATGACAGAAAGATCATAAGGGAGTATAATTTCTATATTAGTGATGATTGCATGCATTCTACGAAGTTCGTGCAAGGTTGCTTTCAGGTGTTCTACAATGATTTGGCTAGAAGGAGCATATCGTTCAGTCAGCATATCATATGGTCAGATAATTGTGCGTCACAATTCAAGAACTCGTGAAATTTCTATTGGCTGAGTAGGAGGCATAATTTTACAGGTATTCAACATATGTGGAACTTTTGTGAGGTCGAGCATGGAAAGGGGGATCATGATGGTGCAGGAGCATGTATCAAAAGAGCCATAGCACGAGAAGAGTTAAAGTATAAAGACAATGCAAAGTTGACAGATGCAAAATCGATTGTCGAGTGGTGTAATGCTTCCATGGGTCGAGGTAATGAAGGTAAGTCTTTAGTTCGTAGATTTTTTTGGTTGATAGATGATACTAACATTGCACCATATGAGGATTGTTGTACACTGACAGGATCAAATGAGATGCACTCTTTCAGAAGCTCAATTGCAGGTTCATGGAGTATCCATACATGAAAGATGTCATGCTTTTGTTCTTCTAGTACAATTCAAGTCTGGGATGAGTGCGAGTCAAAGGAGTGGGTTGACGAATGGCAGTTAAGTTATCTTAGCCCACTTGACACGTATCGACCCCCGACGACACTGGAACTAACACAGATGGAATCGTCAGTTGACTTTGACCACATATCAGATTTAGTTCAACCAGGTAATATAGGGCACATATATGCATCTAATTTCATCTAGTTCAACCAGGTAATGTCATCTTACTTTGTAGTGTTTTTGTAATGTTGACTAATTTCATCTAATTTGCTACACATATCAATGTAGGGCACGTATATGCAGTTATTGCAGATGAAGATAATGAAGAGGGAATAGATTATTACTTATGTCGTTGTGTTGAGGACAAAAAGAAATTGGAGGCCCCTGTTACAGATGGAGAAAACATCAAATACCCTACAGGATCAGTGGTTATTACTAGAACATGGCTTAGAAGGTACCCACATAAGAGTGTTAATATTTAGCTATTTCAGGACTTTGACATGCATTGGAAGATTCTTCATTACTCGAACCTTGTCGTGGCATCCAATGTTCATTTGATAAAGTATCAGGGTAGACCTTTGAACAAAATATTGTGGAAGGTGCGTGAGTCTGACCATGAAGCAATACTTGACACAATAAAGAGTAGAGCAGATCCGGATGGTTCATTGGATTAATTTGTAAGTATTCACATTGATTTTGTAAAGTTATGTTACATTGAGTTGTAAGTATGCACATTAATTTGTAAGGTTTGTCTTTTTTTATTTCCTCCTGCATTTTTACACATATGTACACATTTTTACATCATCATGTTATGCATTTTTGGTGTCCTGCTCCTGATGTGACCAAACTCATAACTCACCCTACTAGACACCATTGGATGATCTCTCCAAAACTCTGGATCCAGGGCGCCCAATCTCCCAAGGCGCTCATAATGAATGAAAAGAAGACCAAGGGTGTCCAAGCTTAATAGACTTATTTCTTTCAATTTTGATGATCCAAACTCTTGCAATATGACATCCACTTTCATGCCTTTAGATCTTCCTTCACATATAGGGCGCCAAATCAATGCATTAAAGTCTCTTGATATTAGGCGCTCATGATGATGAAACTTAGAGCTTTTTCCTTTCCTATGCACTCATCTAAGATGTTTGAATGATAAGGAGCACCTCGACCTCTATAATGTACATTGGGCACCAAATCAAGGTGATTTTAAGTCACTTTGAGTCATTTGGGGTCAGTTTGAGTCTTTGAGTCATGTTGCAAAAAAGTGTCAATGTTGTCAAGTTGCACAAAGCAACTTTTGCATTTTTGGTGTCGTACTCGTGATGTGACTAAATTGACTGTTCCAATGCATCCGGATGGGTACATTTATGCTAGGCATGGTCCTATTTTTCACCCAAACATGTCGAAACAGTATGAGCTACATTGTACCAACGATATCCCTGAAGAGTCCAAAGTGCAAAAAGGCTGCAATCTTTGATGAGATGTTACTCAAAAATTGTGTCACTTAGAAACATTCCGTCTAAGGCAACGCTATCATGTAGAGTGCCTCTACAATAACCTCTCTCAGTTTTTTATAGCTCTGAGGCATTTACCCGTGGTGAAAGGTTTTCTGCTGCCCCAAAAATCGTCAGAAGGAGGCAATGTAAAGTTGCAAAGGGGTGTAACTTTCATCCTGCTCCTAATGCGACCAAACTGACTGTTCCAACGTGTCTGAATGGGTACATTTACGCTAGGCATGGTCCTATTTTTCACCCAAACATGTTGAAACAGTCGGAGCTACATTGTATCGACGATATCCCTGAAGAGTCCAAAGTGCAAAAAGACAACAATCCTTGACGAGATGTTACTCGAAAACCGTGTCACTTAGAAACATTCTGTCTGAGGCAACGCGATCATGTAGGGTGCCTCTACAATAATGTCTCTCAATTTTTTATAGCTCTGAGGCATTTGCCCGTGGTGAAAGGTTTTCTACTGCCCCAAAAATCGTCAGGAGGCAGTGTAAAGTTGCAAAGGGGTGTAACTTTCATCCTGCTCCTAATGCGACCAAACTGACTATTCCAACGCGTCCAAATGGGTACATTTATGCTAGGCATGGTCCTATTTCTCACCCAAACATGTCGAAATAGTCTGAGCTACATTGTACCGACGATATCCCTGAAGAGTCCAAAGTGCAAAAAGGCAGCAATCTTTGACGAGATGTTACTCAAAAACCATGTCACTTAGAAACATTCTGTCTAAGGCAACGGGATCACGTAGAGTGCCTCTACAATAACCTCCCTCAATTTTTTATAGCTCTGAGGCATTTGCCCGTGGTGAAAGGTTTTCTGCTGCCCCAAAAATCATCATAAGGAGGCAGTGTAAAGTTGCAAAGGGGTGTAACTTTCATCCTGCTCCTGATGTGACCAAATTGACTATTCCAACACGTCCGAATGGGTACATTTACACTAGGCATGGTCCTATTTTTCACCCAAACATGTCGAAACAGTCGGAGCTACATTGTACTGACGATATCCCTGAAGAGTCCAAAGTGCAAAAAGGCAGCAATCTTTGACGAGATGTTACTCGAAAACCATGTCACTTAGAAACATTTTGTCTGAGGCAACAGGATCACGTAGAGTGCCTCTATAATAACCTCTCTCAGTTTTTTATAGCTCTGAGGCATTTGCCCATGGTGAAAAGTTTTCTGCTGCCCCAAAAATCGTCAAAAGGAGGCAGTGTAAAGTTGCAAAGGGGTGTAACTTTTGTCCTGCTCCTGATGCGACCAAACTGACTATTCCAACACGTCTGAATGGGTACATTTACGCTAGGCATGGTCCTATTTTTCACCCAAATATGTCGAAACAGTCAGAGCTACATTGTACCGACGATATCCCTGAAGAGTCCAAAGTGCAAAAAGGCAGCAATCTTTGACGAGATGTTACTCGAAAACTATGTCACTTAGAAACATTCCGTCTAAGGCAACGGGATCATGTAGAGTGCCTCTACAATAACCTCTCTTAGTTTTTTATAGCTCTAAGGCATTTGCCTGTGGTGAAAGGTTTTCTGCTGCCCCAAAAATTGTCAGAAGGAGGTAGTGTAAAGTTGCAAAGGGGTGTAACTTTCATCTTGCTCTTGATGCGACCAAACTGACTATTCCAACGCATCTGAATGGGTACATTTATGCTAGGCATGGTCCTATTTTTCACCCAAACATGTCGAAACAGTCAGAGCTACATTGTACCGACGATATCCCTGAAGAGTCCAAAGTGCAAAAAGGTAGCAATCTTTGACGAGATGTTACTCGGAAACCGTATCACTTAGAAACATTCCGTCTGAGGTAACGGGATCACGTAGAGTGCCTCTACAATAACCTCTCTCAGTTTTTTATAGCTCTGAGGCATTTGCCCGTGGTGAAAGGTTTTCTGCTGCCCCAAAAATCGTCAGAAGGAGGCAGTGTAAAGTTGCAAGAGGGTGTAACTTTCATCCTACTCTTGATGCGACCAAACTGACTGTTCTAACGCATCCGAATGGGTACATTTACGCTAGGCATGGTCCTATTTTTCACCCAAATATGTCGAAACAGTCGGAGCTACATTGTACCGACGATATCCCTGAAGAGTCCAAAGTGCAAAAAGGCAGCAATCTTTGATGAGATGTTACTCAAAAATTATGTCACTTAGAAACATTCCGTCTGAGGCAACACGATCACGTAGAGTGCCTCTACAATAACCTCTCTCAATTTTTTATAGCTCTGAGGCATTTGCCCGTGGTGAAAGGTTTTCTGCTGCCCCAAAAATCATCAGAAGGACGCAGTGTATTAAGTCAGGATGAAAGCCTATTCACTCTAGGCGCCTATTTTTGACTAAATCACACATGTGCCTTGAACACCTCTGTCTTCAAGGCACTTTTCTCTAATCTCTGTAACTCTCCAAATCCACTAAGGCGCAAATTTTACCTCTTGGGCTCAAGATATAGGTTCTTCATCCAAGGCGCCAGAATGGTCCAAAGGCGTATTTCACCTCTAACCTCACCTCTGACCTTACTTTGAGGCGCTAAACCTTTTGACATTTCAAGTAACTTCAAGAGAACTATTTTTCCTTAAGGTGGTTCACTCCTTGCAATTGGATGTATGGTACTTGTAACTCATTTGATTGACTTTGTAATGTTTCTTCTTCTCGCAGAGTAGATAAGGATGATATAAGCTTACTTCATGAATCGGAGTAGAAATCTCTCTTGGACTTGCTAGGTGAAAGGACTTGAACTTGAAGGACTTGAAGTTGATGAAGTGATCCTTCATGATGGCCTTTGACATTACCTTCTTGGAGTGTAGATGATAACACCTTCCTTGGATAAAGTGGATAACCTCTGACCTAGACTTTGAAGCTTGATGAATCTTGAAGATTGGGTTTCCTCCTACTCCCCTTCTGGGCTCCACTCCATCAAAGGCGTATTTAGTTGTCCAAGGCGCCAACATTCACTTAGGGGTGCCCAAAGAGAAAGTTTACAACTCTAAGGCGCTAAACTCTTATGCAAAAATGGTCATCATCAAAGGCGCAAAAATGGGTCTCTGGGTGCCAATCTCTACAAGACATTCCATCTCATTGCTCTCCTCCATTACAAGCGCTCACTTACCTCAATCTTGGGTGCATACCAACATCCCAACATCCAAATCACCTAGGTGCTCAAAACCTTCAAGACTCAAGGCACATTTTATGATCAAACAAGGTATCTCCTAAACAAGGCACTCATAGTCTCATCAGGGCGTTAATCATCATCATGAGCGCTCATATTGTTCTAGGCACACAGTTATCTTTGGAATGCTCAAGGCGCTCAAGGCGCACATACCCTTCTCTAGGCTAGTTTACACTTATTCAAGGCACTCATTCCAAACTTACATGAACTCCTCATTACAAGACACACAAACTAGATGATCCTAGGGCATAAGGGCGCTCAAACTAGATCTTTGCAAAAACTCCCCAAGCATTCAAACTTTTAAGGCGCCAAAAGTGGTTTTTTCTACAACTTCTCTAGCCATATGCCTTGGGTGCTCAAACCTTCCTTGAACTCCAATTATTCAATCCAGGGCACTCAACTACCTCCTCAAGGCGCTCTATCTCAAGTATCATTACTCTTCTTAAAGACCTAGGCGCACATTGTGGGGTATTCTACTCAACAAGACCTAGGCGCTCATTATGAAGACTCCAATTATCAAGGTTCACTTCAACTTTCAAAGGCACATTTTGGACTCCAAAGGCGTTAGGTTAAAGCTACTAGGGAACTAGATACCAAAGGGGGCAAGGTGTCAGAACCTCCTTTAAGATGTAAGAAAATCTCCTCAAGGCACAGCTAAAGGTGCTCCAAACCATACCAAGGTGCTAATATCCTCATCCAAGGCGCTAAAACACTTAATGCAAGTTCTTCAAGTACTTATCCAACTTGATTCCTCCAACACAGGGCGCATATCTTTCTTCATGTCTTCTCTGGGCACATTTCAAGGTTTGATCTAGATGGTGCAATGCCTACTTGAGTTGGCCCCAGGGCGCTAAGTGAGTACTCTGAGCAAATCTTCTCCGGATGCCCAATCTTGTCCAAGGCACCAAAACAATACCTCCCACTATAGGTGCTAAATGACTTATCCAATTCCTTGAAAACATTTGAAGTGTTTTACCTTCCAAGGTGATCAATTTCTATCATCTGTGGCGCATATTACCCTTAGATATTCA
This sequence comes from Cunninghamia lanceolata, assembly GCA_027924645.1. Taxonomy (NCBI): domain Eukaryota; kingdom Viridiplantae; phylum Streptophyta; class Pinopsida; order Cupressales; family Cupressaceae; genus Cunninghamia; species Cunninghamia lanceolata. The sequence goes on along the minus strand of BSBN01000477.1, from coordinate 2,359,077 downwards.
ACCTTACTCTCTTCATCAAGACCTCTCCCCATCAAGGCGCCCAAGTCGCTTCAACATGCCAAGAATACTCCTTAAATGCCATCCTCTTGAAGGTGCTAGATTGGTTAAGGCATTCATCTCTGGAGACTTTAATCATCAGGGCGCTCTCATTCCATTAGTAAGGCGTTTCTACTCTTAGGTGCAAATTCAACTCAACCAAACCTTTCCTAATGATGGCCTATGCTTCTAGGCGCTCATTTACTCTGAAATGGACCAACCTCAACTCCAAGGCGCATTTCCACTTGATCTTCATCCTGGCGCTAGATGGAAGTTTGAAGTTTGATTTTGATTGACACAAGGCATTCAAGGGGCATGAGTCACTTACCTTTGCTTAGGTGCTACTTCATGCTCTCTACCACTTCAAAGAGCCCTTTTATCATCCTTAAAGGCACCAATTCCTCCTAAGGCGCATCATCTTTCTTTATCAACCCATCTAAGGTGCTTCGTCTAGACTCATTACCTTCCTTAGGTGCCAACACCAACTTCAAGGCAACTGAAGGTGCTCAAGTCACTTCAAGGCGCCAACTCATGGACAATCTAATCCTCTGCATCATTAATATTCAAGACCCTGACAACTTGAAAATGAGATCGCATAAATCAATGCAAAGCATTTGAGCTCAAAAAAGAGGGGGTCCCCAGTCCGATGGGGTGATGTGTGATTTGGTCACAACAGGAAGTACCTTGAAGACTTAGATTAAGATCGAATTCACCTCCAGAATGTTAGGCGCTTGATAGAAGATAAAGGTGCTAGGGTAAAAGAGCTTCAAAAGTTTGATGTCAAGTGTGAATTAAGATAATAGGCGCTGATACCAGTTGACATTACTCCAAACATGCGCCTAAGAGAGATGCAAGTCCCCAAGACCAATTTTGGAACAAGACGCTCCATCAGAGGGTAAGATGATAATCCTTGGAAGTCAAGTGTTTCAAAGATTCTTTGAGAAATTGACAAGTTGTAACCTAGGCGCCAAAACCCCTAAGAATCCTCCTATCTGGCGCCTAGTTAGAAGAACACTAATATTGCGCCTAAGTGAATTTGAGTGTCAATATAGAGTCATCAAACCCCACCAGACGTTCATCCATGTCTCTACCACCTCAAGGAAGCGCCCAGCTTAGGATGGCGCCTAGTCTGGTCTCTACTACCTTCAGTTGGCGCCTAACCCTAAGAGTCTTGCAACTATGATGTTCATCCATGCAACAAGCAAGGTGATGCTCCCTTGTGATATTGTGAGGTGTTGACATTCAGTTGACATCATTGAGTTTGATTGAGTTGATCAAGTGTAGACGCCATTGTAAACATCAAGGCTTCAAGGCCTTTCTTTTGTATCTCCATTGAATAAGTTGTAACTTCATGCTATTGAAAGCATTATCCATGTAATAAGACATTGCAAGTTGATTGAGTCAAATAACTAGACAAGTACCCAACTCTAAGGTTGATTCATTCAAGTAGTTATCTTTGATGTATATCTTTGTGTTGTTGAAGTAGTTGATGAATTGATAGCAAGTAAAATTGTTTAAGGAAAAATTTTCGTAGAACTAGTTGGGTATCTTACTGTCATGTCCCCGTTTCCGGCCTGATCATCAAATGAAGAATGAGTTAGCCTATTCCTCATTCCCAGAGGCTAATTCAAAATAATGAGGGAATGAATTGGTTTTTGACTAACTTAACTTTTGTTTTTTGCAGGAACAAAGTCAGAAACTTGAAATTAGTTAAGTCTGGATGCTAAACTTGACTAAGGCAGGACTCCTAGAGTCAGGGCACACTTTCTTGCTTGCTCAATGTCAAATGTGCGCCTAACCAAGAATCATGGAGCTTTGAAGCACTTTAATCACATCAACTAGGGCGCCTAAGTGAATAGAGGTACAATGAATCTTTCGGAGAACATGGATAGACAACTAAGTCTCGAACTTGAGTCTTCTAAGTGAATTGGATGATGAAGAGAGTCTAGTCATTTTGGGTGCTAGTATCAGGATGAATCATCCAAAATGGGTGCCTAGAACTAGAAGGCGCCAATGCATGAGTTCAAGGATCCTCCATTGGAGTGCCTAGCCCAGATGGCTATAGATTGAAAGTTTTAAAGCTAAGTGATGTCTCTTAGGTGAATTCCTAGCCCAGGTGCATGTGTTGGGAAAAACTCTTTGGCTCTGGTGCCTAGAATTGGGAGCTTTGTAAGATGCACCAATTGATGAAACATTTCCATTTTGCGCCTAGAATAGAACTCTCTCACATAGTTGAAATTGACTTGATAGAAGGAGATAAGTCTTAAGGACTAGTTTGGCGCCTCACTTGCCTATCTCACCTTTGAAATGCACTTTGGTTAATGATCATCATTGATGGCGCCTAGTGAAATGAAAAGCTATTTGCATCTCCAGAGGATCAAAATTGGATTAGGAGATCATCTTTGCAGTTGAGATTGACAGAGAAGTGTTAAAGGAATCACTTCAAATGGGCACCTAAGCTAGTTGAGGTGCATATCAATTCCACTGTAACTCCAGACTGACGCTTAGGATCCAGTCATCTCCTAAGGCATAGTTCCATTCACCCATGACCTCGCTTGGTGTCTAAAACTTGGAAACTCCTTTGGAAAGCTCCTGTTGCGCCTAGAAGTATGAGTTTGGGATATCAACTTGCAAAAGGCTTAGAAACTCTTCAAAGATGTTAGGCACAATCCCATGGCACTGGAGCTTAGTTTTGGCACCTTCAAGGAATAGCACATGAAGAAACTTGGGAGGTCAGGTGCTTGTAAAAGGGAACACCTTGGAACATCTTCTAGGGGTTGAAGTAGTAAGAAAACATCAAGTGAGTCTAGGTGCACTCCCTTGTGTGAACAGTTTAGCTCTGGCGCCTAGCCACAGAGTGAGCCAGAAGAAGTAGTTTGGACATTAGAAGATAGGCGCTCATTCTACAATGAAGCATTCCACCTTCCTAATCAACAAAGACTTGAAAGAATTGACAAAGGAAGCCAAGGCGCACCTTCTACTTGTTTCCACCTCCAGAATGCACCTAACCTTGAAAGGGGGTTCAAAGATGTTTGTTAGACCTTTTCACTCAAGGCGCTCACCTTAGGTACCTTTTCTAAGTCCTTGTCACCTCAAGGAAACACCTAGTTTGGAAGGCGCTTGCCCTGTTCTCCACTCCTTTCAATTGGCGCCTAGAACACAAAATGCATGAAAGGAGCGCCTAGACTCCAGAGGGCTCATTTGGGCACCTAGCATTTAAAACACTTTCTTAATGATGATGTTTTGGTGCCTACTCTTGGAAACAATCCAGAGCATCCATAAACTCTAATTGGCACCTAATGTTGACAAGGCGCAACTTCAAGAGGAGGTCACCTCAACTTGGTGCCCAAGTCAGAAAAACTTGTAAATCCTTCATTTGGTATCTGTTTATTTGACAAAATTCTCTCTGCAAAGCTATTGAGCTTGTAATCTTGAGGCCTGCGAGTTTCAAGTGTTGGGGTGATGCTCCCTCAATAAGCAAGGTGATGCTCCCTTGTGATACTGTGAGGTGTTGACATTCAGTTGACATCATTGAGTTCAATTGAGTTGCTCAAGTAAGGAAGACATTGTAACATCAAGGCTTCAAGGCCTGTCCTTGTATTTCCATTGAATGAGTTGTACTTCATGCTATTGAAAGCATTTTCCATGTAATAAGACATTGCAAGTTGATTGAATCAAGTAACAAGACAAGTACCCAACTCTAATGTTGTTTCATTCAAATAGTTATCTTGATGTATATCTTTATGTTATTGAAGTAGTTGATGAATTGTTAGCAAGTAAAAGTGTTTAAGTAAGGAAAAATTTTCGTAGAACTAGTTGGGTATCTTACACTTACACCATGCCTATCCATCAAACATCACAATGCAATCAAAATCCTAACAACATTCCCATGATCCAAGATCAAGTGCAATCATGCAAAGATATTATCAATCACAAGCCTATTAAGAATGAACTAGAGTCTTCTAGTACCATACTTTTCCATCAAACACCATCATGTAATCCATGGTCTATCAAGCCTATCAAAGAAAATGCAAACATCCTATGTAATACAATCGGACTTTAAATATTTGAAGTAGCCATCTACAAATATCCATTCAAAAGTGGATTTATAATGCAAGTATGGATGCCATCAATAAATAAGATTTGTATTAACCAAATATCCATATAGGCATACATCAATATCTGTCGATATAAGTATAACATATATACAAAATAGCCATATAGGCTTACAAGAATGCCATATAGGCATACAATGTCAACTATGTACAATACAAAATATATGTCCACAAATGCCATATAGGCATACAATAGAGGAACACAATAAAAAGTCATTCCCCTCTGGCTGGTGAAGAGAATAAATCACGAGCAACCTTTGATCTTCTAGGGGATGGAGACATGCATGTGGGTGGTCTACTACGAACCCAAGGGCTACTCCTCCTATTCAGTTCTTCCTGCACCTTTCCCTGTTACAAAAAAAAGTATAGACATTAATATATAGAAATTACATGTTATAAAAAAATGAAACATTTAACAAAATAATCACTTACTGCTAACATATAATCTGTCTCCTCACTTGCCTCAGTAGCAGGAATAGGCCCTGGTGATGTCATGTCCTATAGAAACCATCCAGATAGAAATTAAACTTCAAATCAATAATCTTTTGATTTTTCAAAAATAGACAACTATAACAATGAATGTAAATTGAAATTTACTAATCTGCCTCATACCCCTGTCAATGCCATAGAGCTATGAATCGCAGAGACCACACCCTGCTCCATTGCCCTATGAACATGGGGAGGTGTATCTGCAGCTTGCATCATCTAGAAATAAAACAACATTATTCAATTACGAAAACTATAATAGTGATGCAAATCATGGCTCCTAACATACACACATGTTCATCTAAACATGGAAGTACACACAATAAAATACACAAATCACATACAAAAATTTAGTAAGTACAATTCATTCATTAAACTATTTATTTTATTACCTCCGTAAAGCTTTGAAGTCCACCACCGCTGGCAGGTGTTGCGATGAAATCTACAGTGTTAACCTATTCAACATCCAAAATCAGAAATTAGAATACCATTCATATAATGATGCTATTCACATGTAATATTTATAATTGTTTACTAGTTACATACCTCGACAGTAGATGATCTAGTGAAAAATGTAGGTGGAGAACCACTGAAAACTGCATCGACGCTATGACCCTGAAATTTCATTAAAATCATCAATTTAAATTAGTTAATCTTGTATTTCAAAAATAAAATTCAATAAATTAAACTCAATAAACTTGCTAATATTTACCTGAGTATCAAGGCCAAAAGTCTCACTCAGGAGGGTATCTGTCATCACCATCTGCTCAGCTGCAGATGTAGCCTGTGCACCTGCGTCCTGACTGTCCATGGGGTCATAACCATAGGCTGACCCATAAGCCTATCAAGTATGCGGTGGGACCCTACTCCTCGCACTATCTCCCAACCCACTCTATGTTGCAAGATCGGCATGCTCTATGATGCTCTGGGTCAAGGCACTAATCGACCTCAGTGTATCGACCTCAACACTCTCCTTCACAATGGAAGGGATAGAAACATGCTCGTGGGCTGGTCTGCTGATTACTCATCTCACTACCCGTTGTGGGTCAAGACGTGCCCCTGGTCTATCTTGTGCTAAGCCCCCACCTCTACCCTGGAAGTCCCGCATATCAAAATAGTTTGGCACTTTATTGAGGACAAACTCGCAGTAGAGTTTCCTCAAAAAGTATTGCGGGACCTGATTATTATTGCATGGGGGATGGTCAAAAACCATCCACCACCTCTGCCCAAAATTGTCCCTTATTGTTTGGTTGTTGCACCAATGGATAGGGAACCTCTTGCATGTAATGGGTGGAGGTTGATTTGTTTGTGGATTTGTGAAAATTGAACACAAGTCTAATTTTGTAATTTGTAATTTTTTGACATCTTGGTATGACAATTTATCTACATAGTAATCTCTAAACTCTCTCTTTTTATCGGTCCAACTAGTTATTTGCTTGCTAATTGAATTTACATTTGATAACATAGACTCAAGAGATTCGGCAAGCGTGGACCTATGCAAGGTTGAAGTGGAAGGATCATTCAACCTTGCAATTATATCTTCAATTTATTTTTTGTTGTTTTCAATTTCCCCCATTATATTATCTTGTGTTCCAGGGGCATGTCGAGGAATGAATGGAGGAGGTTGTTGTTCTGTAGGTATTTCCTCCTCAGGATTTTGTGGATTTTGAGGAGGAGGAGGAGGAGGTGCATTAACATTTCCTACAATTAACGAAATATACATCAAAAATTAACAAAAACCTACCTATTTAGGAAGAAATTCAAACAAAAAAATAAAGATAACTCACCCCTTTGGCATGCTCAACGTCGCGGCAGCATTTTGGCGATGAATCGACAAGCTTTTTGTGTTGACTGGCGTTTTGTAGATCGCGAGCACATTTTTGAGGGTTTTGAAGCCGCGGGCAGAGGAGAAAATCAGAATGAAATGAAATGGCATTGCTTTTTATTTATTTATAATAAGTTATAACGCGAGCGTCTTATGGCTCGGTAATGACGAGCCTGAGGCTTGTCATTACCAAGCCATAACGCGAGCGCGTTATAACGCTCTCGCGTTATGACTTAAATTTTTTTGAAAATTTTTTGGCCACTTTTTGGCCCCCCATCTTCTTGCACTTACCCAATATTTATATTATTTTGTAGATAGTGTGTCCCCTGTAGGAAGTGGGCCTCTTGTGAGCAGTGTGCTTAGGCAGTGAGCCCTAATTGGCAAGTGCCATTTTGTTCTTCTTGTTCTTTTAACAGAGAATACAATCTTGGGTTAGTCACCCCGTGGTTTTTCCCTTAACTGGGTTTTCCATGTTAAAATCTTGGTGTCATATGTGTTAATGTGTTTCTTCTCTTGAGTTATTGCATTGTGCTTCCATGATTGAATCATTATTATGCTGTAGAAATATAAGAAAGATTTAAGTGTTTAAAGAAAAGAAAGTTTTTGTGATAACTAATTCACCCACCCCCTTTCAGTTGTCTGTCCTAAAACCAACAATTGGTATCAGAGCTAAGTTCCTCTAAAAGAGCTTAACCACTTGAGGAGATCCAGGATGTCTTCCTACAAAAAGGATAGTCCGAGGTTTGATGGAACAAACTACACTCTTTGGAAAAACCGCATGGAATGTCACTTGCAATGTATGGGATTTCAATATTGGAACACGACTATAAAGAAGTATATTCCTCCAAAGAATGGTCCGACAACTACAGATGAAATTAGAGATGCTAAAGATAATCTTCGAGCTAAAGAAGCCTCACTAAGTGCCTTATCTGATTCAGAGCTAACAAATGTTATGGATTTAAAAATTGCATATAAAATTTGGTCAAAGCTGGCACTTCTGCATGAAGGAGACAAATATGTTAAATGTGCCAAGATACAAAGTCTGGAAGGAAAATTTGAAAACCTAAAGATGAATGAAGATGAGAATATCACTACATTTATGCCAAAAGTAAATGAGCTTGTTTGTGGCATTAGATGTGCTGGTGGAACCTTGGATGAAGATGAGATTGTCGCCAAAGTTCTCAGATCCCTACCTCTTGCTTACAAACACTGTTGATAACTGAGAGGGGGGGGTGAATCAGTTATCCTAATTAATTCCCTTATTGAACTTTCCTTTTAATTGATGCAGCATAAAATCAAACATAAAACATTAACCATAAAACAAAACACATGACACAGTATTTTTGACGTGGAAACCCTGTTAAGGGAGAAAACCACGGGGTGATTAACCCAAAATTATTCTCTGTTAGAAGAATAGGAAATTACAAAAATGGCACTTGCCAATTAGGGCTCACTGCCCGAGCACACTGCTCACAAGAGGCCCACTGCCTACAAGAAGACACACTGTCTACAAAGTGATGAGAATCACAGTCTTGAACTGATTAGAAGCATCTGCATATGCTGGAGTTCAGTTCCGGTTAGGCTCAGTACACTGATCTGCTGCACTTCATCTTTCCTCTGTTCTTTATTCTGCTATCTTTCACATACCGGATCCTTTTTGCTACTTCTGCTCTTTATCTGGACTTATTCGCATATATCTCCACATCAACACCACCTTCACAACTAAATCCATCCTCTATATATATCCGCACAAGTAATTTCATCACCTTTCTAGTTGGCATCCGGAACAGTCTAGTTTCTTATAAACTTTCATTCTGTCGGCTGAATCCTTCCTCACCAAGCAATGCGGATCAAGCATATACTTGTAGATATCATTAATCATGTCGGCCAAACATGATTCATGCCTTCACAACCTCTGTCATCAATAGTAACCCATCCGGAAAGCAGTCTGATACTCTGCCAGTCAGTTCTTCCTCTGTTTTCACTGTCTCTCAGGAATCCGGTACTCAACCATTCATATCTTTTTCTTTGTCCATCACCAGAGGCTAAATCCTTGGAATATACCACTCAAGGTAGTCCTCTTGACTTCCCCAAATCCGCACTGCACCAAGACACTTCCTCTGAGAGATCCGGACCAATCTGTCAGACCTTGCCACATGCTCTGTTCTTCTTCACCGGACCACAACATTCTTTATTCTGACTTCCGGTAGAGGCACATCATGACTTGCGGATATGTGGGATGACCTTTGTTGCCATCAATGACAACAACCATGAATCCATATAGTGTCTCTTGCCAACAAACACAAGGTTGCTGCTATTGAGGAATTTAGATCTTTATCAAATATCACAAGGGATCAATTGGTTGGGAAATTAACTGCATTTGAATTGGCTGAGTTTGGAGATGCACCTCCCAAGACTAAATCTACATTCAAAGCTAGTGCCTCTGTAAAAGGCAAACAAAGGTATGATCTAAGAGAAAATTCCTCAAAGAAATTATCATGGTATGAAAAAGCGAGAAAAGATCTGGAATAAGATGAGGCAGAAGCTACTCAACTTGAAGGCCTTATTGCAAAAAGACTACCAAGAGGATTTGGTAAGTATGAAGGAAAATTGCCCTTCAAATGTTTCAACTGCAACAAGATTGGTCACTTTGCCTCAAGGTGTTCGGAAAGATTTTCAATGACAAATCCAAATAGATCAAGATTCCAAAAGAAATGTTACTATGTTCATGAAGACGATGATGATGAAGGAGTAACAGATGATGAATCAGAGACAGGAAACAAATCTGGAAGTGACTGGGTGTTTATTGCCATCAAGGAAGAAGATCCAATGCCCATTGAATCTCTCAATCATAAATTGATAGAAAGAGCTCTGGTTGCTCAAGTTGAAGAAAAGGATGAATGGGTCATTGACAGTGGATGCTCCCACCATATGACTGGTGATTAAAATAAGTTCATAGATCTGGATAGATATGAAGGAGGAGTTGTAAAATTTGGTTATAATTCTGCTAGCAGAATCAGAGGCGAGGAACTATTTCTTTTGATGGAAAGAACAAAACCAGTGATGTACTATATGTTGAAGGTCTGAAGCATAATCTTCTTATTGTTGGGCAGTTGGTGGACAAAGGCTATGATCTCCAATTCAAAAATGGAAAATGTAAGATCTTTGAAAGTTTTGGAATAGAAATTGCATCCAGTACTCAAACAAAAGGTAACATCTTCCACTTGGTTGGTACTAGAAAAAGTTGTTTATTTGTTCAAATTGATCAGAGTTGGTTGTGGCATAGGAGAATGTGTCATGTAAATTTTGATAATATAATCAAGATAAGCAACACTCAGGCTATAAGAGATCTTCCAAGACTGATGAAACCTACTAATAATTTGTGCAAAGAATGTCAGTTGGGTAAGCAGAGCAGAGTCACATTTAAAAGTAAGGAACAATCTTCTACTGGATTGTTAGACTTAGTACACACTGATCTATGTGGACCGGCAAGAATTAGGAGTCTGCAAGGTGATAGATATTTCATGTTACTAATTGATGACAACTCTCGGATGATGTGGGTGACTTTCCTAAAAGAGTAATCTGAAGCTCTTGAGAAGTTCAAAATATTCAAGGCTATGGTAGAGTATTAGGTCTGATAGAGGTGGTGAATTCACATCCAGAGAGTTCATAGAATTCTGCGAGAAACATGGGATAAAGAGACAGTTATCTTCTCCAAGGACTCCACAACAAAATGGAGTAGTGGAAAGAAAGAACTGGACCATCCAAGAAGCATCTAGAACCATGATGATGGAAGAAAATGTCCCTCAGATCTACTGGAGAGAAGCTATAAGCACTGTTGCCTATACTCTTAATCAAGTACAAATCAGAAGCAATACTGGTAAGACCCCTTATGAACTCTGGTTTGGCATCACTCCTATTGTGAAGTATTTTAGAGTCTTTGGTAGTAAATGTTACATTAAAAGAGATGAAGACCTTAGCAAATTATGATAGAAGTGATGAAGGAATATTCTTGGGTTACTCTACTCAAAGCAAAGCATACCGGTGTTATAACAAGAGATTAAGAAAGATTGTAGAAAGTACAAATGTAAAGGTTGATGAAGGCATCAAAAATCCCTCAAGGTTTTATGAGTATGAAGCAGATGATCAGAATGATGTTCTGGTCCAAGAAGATCTAGCCCCTTCTATAGTTTAGATTCAGACTGATCTGGAGAATCCTGAAATACAGGAAGAAGAGATAAGCTTGAATGAACTTGTCCAAGAAATAGAAGTGCAAGAAATTCCCAAAAGTCCCAGGTCTGTAAGACTGAATCATTCTAAAGACCAGATCATAGGCGATAGAAGCAAAGGTGTTTAAATAAGAAGAAAGATTTCTCAAGATTCAGAGAAGTATTGTCTGATTTCAAAGATTGAACCAAAAATAGTAAGTGAAGCATGCAATGATGAAAGCTAGGCCAAAGCAACGGAGGAAGAGTTGATGCAGATTGAGAAAAATCACACTTGGGATCTTGTTCCCAGACCTAGCAACAAAAATGTGATTGGGACCAAGTGGGTCTTCTGGAATAAACTGAATGAAGATGGTGAAGTAGTCAGAAACAAAGCCAGATTGGTTTGTAAGGGTTATTCTCAAGTATAAGGAGTTGATTTTGAAGAAACTTTTGCTGCGGTGGCAAGAATTGAAGCAGTCAAATTAATTCTTGCTTTTGCTGCCTTCAAGGATTTCAAAGTATATCAGATGGATGTCAAGTCTGCCTTCCTGAATGGTGACTTGGAAGAAGAAGTATACATTGAGCAACCAGATGGATTACAATTGTCTGATCATGGTGATATGGTCTACAAGTTGAAGAAAGCATTGTATGGACTCAAACAAGCCCCAAGGGCCTGGTATGAAAGATTGGATAAACATCTTTTGAAGATTGGTTTCAACAAAGGTACTACTGATAGTAACTTGTACTTCAAGATTGATCATGAAAATATCTTGATTGTTGAAGTATTTGTTGATGACATCATTTTTGGAGGAAGAGATAGTATGTGCAAGACTTTTGCAAATCAAATGAAAAGTGAATTTGAGATGTCTATGTTTGGGGAAATAAATTTCTTCTTGGGTCTGTAAATCACTCAAACAAAGAAAGGAATCTTCATATCATAGACCAAATATGTGAAAGAATTGTTGAAGAAATTTGGGATGGAAGATTCAAAGCCAATGAATACTTCCATGGCAACTGGGTGTAAACTGAGCAAAGATGATGAATCTCCTAAGGCTGATCAGCAAAAGTACAGGTCAATGATTGGAGGACTACTGTATCTTACTCAAACTAGACCTGACATTATGAATGTTGTTGGTCTTGTTGCCATATTCCAAGCTAATCCTAGAGAATCTCATGTCATGGCAATCAAGATAATTCATAGATATCTAAAGGGAATAGTTGAGTATGGTTTATGGCATCCTAGGGATCATGATTTCTCTCTTCACGCATATACAAATGCTAATTGGGCAGGAGATGTGGATGACCCGAAGAGTACCAGTGGTGGTGCATTCTTTTTGGGAAAAAGATTAGTTTCTTGGCTGAGCAAGAAACAAGAGGCAATATCTCTATCCACTGTAGAAGCAGAATATATTGCAGCAGTAGGTAGTTGCACTCAAGTATTGTGGATGAAGCAAATGCTAAGAGACATCAGAGTGGAGTATGAGGAACCTATCACAATCTTCTATGATAACTCAAGTGCAATAAATATATCAAAAAATCTGGTGTTGCATTCAAAGACAAAACATATATCCATCAAGTTTCACTTTTTGAGAGAGCAGGTGAACAAGAATGAAGTTAGATTGGAGTTTGTGCCCTCAAAGGATCAGATTGCAGGCATTTTTACTAAACCTCTACCTAAGGACTCTTTTGAGTATCTCAGGGAGAAGTTAGGAGTTATTACCCCTCCGGCTCTGAATTAAGGTGCACTAATGTGCATCAGTCCAGTAGATCTCACAGTCATATCTTGTGGTCTGGATTGATTATAGGAAGCTGCCACATAGGGGGAGTAGTCTGTATGATTCTGAAGTATCGATGCAAGTATGTGCCCTTTGCCATTGATGTCAAAGGGGAGAGAATACATGTGACAAACAAACGTGGTTTCTAATCAAAGGGGGAGGAGCAAAGAAAGAGAAGCATATGAATGATTGTTGTTGATAGGGGGAGCTATGTTAGTTAGTGAGGAGAAGTTCTTGTCTTGATGGTTAAAATAGTTTTTCACATCATATGTTGCCATCAATGACAAAGGGGAAGATTGTTGCAAGTATGGGCCTAACTAGTGTTGTCATTGATGTCAACATACTCCTGTTGCATTGATGTCAAGGATTGGATGAGCTGGGTGCTGAGGATATTGAGAAAATTGGTCCTATCAGAAATAGTGAAGACAATGAAGCTCTATAAAGTGAAGATCCCATCTAGATGAAGATCAGAGAATGCAGATCAAAGGGTTTGTAGATATGTGTCTAAAGATGATCCAGTCAAGATTTGAGAGGTTCGCATGAAGATTTGGAGAAGTTATGGCCATATGAGTAAAATTGGTTCTAGCAACTGTTTAGAGGTGACAGAGTGACACAAATAGGTCTAATGAGATCCAAAAATGCAATATCTTGTTCTGTGGATTTGGTGGAATGTTTAGGAAGCCAATGTGAATTGACAACTTAATTGGTTCATGGTTTGGAGGTCCGCAAGCATTTATTCTAATGTGATAGTGATGACAGACTGTGTTCTTGAGGTTCCAGATGAAGATGCAAATGATTTCAATAAGCAGAAGTGGTGTGGATGTTCTTGGTGATTCAGGCAAGCTTGTGGGGGTCTCTAGATTGTGTCTAATTCATGTTGGTGGTCCACATTGAAGATTGAGCTCGTAATTGAAGATTTACTCTCGGGTGATGGTGTTCTTCCTAATCATGGCTGACCAGATGTTTTACACATCTTGAGGATGATCTTGAAGATGTTCTTACGAAGCATGGCATGTTCCTCAAAGAAGATTGAAGTCCCAGATATGTGTGGCCGATAGTGTGGTGATACGCATGAAGTCTTTGTAACAAATCAAGTTGTATTTTTGTAATTGCTCTATAATAAAATAAAGTATGTTATGCCAACTTTGATGATTATCCCAAAGTTGATGTCTTGTATAAATAAGATTTGTGAAGTCATTTCAAAGTATCCTTGGTTGAGATGAAAAAGTGGTAGAGAGGAGAAGAGCGAAAAGCAAAGCAGGAGTGTTGAGCTTAAATGGAACTGCCTCAAGCATGGTGAAGATGCTAATCTCTAGTTCAAGTATGTAATATTTATATTATTCTATAGATAATGTGTCTCTTATAGGCAGTGGGCCTCTTGTGAGCAGTGTGCTCAGGTAGTGAGCCCTAATTGGCAAGTGTCATTTTTTTCTTCTTATTCTTTTAACAGAGAATACAATCTTGGGTTAGTCACCCCGTGGTGTTTCCCTTAACTGGGTTTTCCACATTAAAATCTTGGTGTCATATGTGTTAATATGTTTCTACTCTTGAGTTATTGCATTGTGCTTCCATGATTGAATCATTATTATACTGTATTTAAGTGTTTAAAGAAAATAAAGTTTTTGTGACAACTGATTCACCCCCCTCTCAGTTGTCTGTCCTAAAACCAACAAACCATCCCTGCAAAATAAAGCCTAAAACATAATCCTAAAGCAACCTCCAAGTGCCACCATTTTCCTTCACAATAACTGGCCATTCGCTAGCAAGTGAGAAGAAGCACCAATAATGGTGAAAAGTACTTCTAGAGCCTCCTGCTCCACAGAAGCAAAGGACCCATTAGTTGGGGCTGTTCTTAAATATCATCCACTTCAACAGTCAAAGATCAATTTTGACCAATAAAAATAGGACAAATATTTACTACTTTTTGTTGTGAAAGAGGTGTAAAATTGTTACTGGTTGTTTGACCATTGAAGTGGATGATATTTAAGTAGAGTGATTAGTCTGTGGAAGACCACCAAAAAAAAAATCTAAAGATCTTAACAACAAAATTTGTTTTAAAGCAATGGCATCAATGATAGGAACACATGTGGGATCTTCTTCCATGTCAGTATTGTTGGAAAGATACACTGTGTGGCTTCATAAGTGTTGTCATTGATGGCAACAAAGTCTATCTCGTACATCCACAGTGCATAATATGCCTATATCGAAAGTTAGATTGAAGATTGTTTTGGTTGGGTGAACAAGAACAGAGTATGTAACAAGGTTCGACAATCAGGTCCGGATCTCTTAGATGGTGTAACTCAACAAGTTACGGACTTGGACAAGTCAAGAGGGGTATCATAACTATTGTATTCTAGAGATTTAGCCTCCGGTGATAAAGAAAAAAAAGATATGAACATCTGAGTGTTGGATTCCAGTCAGGTAGAACAGACAGAGGAAGAACTGGCCGGTAGAGTATCAGACTTCAATCCGGATGTGTAAAAGGTGTTGATCAAGCAATCTATGCTATTATACATTGTTAGCTGACATGATTAATGACTTCTATGCCTATGTTTTGATGCGTGTCACTAATCTAGCATGGATTCAACTGAGAGATCAATAACTTGCAAATATCTCTAATGTTCTTGTTGCCGACTAAGAAGTTGTTAGAAATCCTTGATGTGGATATATATACCTGATGGATTCAAGCTTGTAAGTGTGTAAATTTGATAGTATGTATGGTTAAGTGCGAAGAAAAGCAAAGGCAAGTACAAAGGCAGTAATTCAAGCCTGGAATGTGACGGGAAAGTAGTATTAAGCAGAGGAAGAATGAAATGTGCTAGATCAGTCTACTGTACGTAACGGGAATTGAAATCCTACATGCCTAGATGTTGTTCATTAGTTCAAACACCTTGGTATCATCTGTAAGCATTTGTAGACTATAAGTCTCTTGTAGGTAGTGGGCCTTTTATGAGCAGTGTGCTCGGGTAGTGAGCCCTAATTGGCAAGTGCCAAATTTGTACTCTTTATTCATTTAATAGAGAATACAATCTGGGGTTAGTCACCCCATGCTTTTTTCCCTTAAAAGGGTTTCCACATAAAAATCCTTGTGTTATGTGTTAATTTCTTCTTCAGCTCTAATGATTGCCTTGCTTTGGTATAACATTAAATGATAAGTTAAGAAAAGAAAAGAAAAATAGAAAAGTTATAAGATAACCGATTCACCCCCCCCTCAGTTATCTACATTGTTTCCAGCAAGTATTGCAAAAGATCACCTATGCCCTGAATGCTCGAGCTATCCAATGACTGGACCCCTTCTCTCAGCCCCTCATGCCAAGTCCTGTTCCCACTCACCAACCTCTCAAAATCACTATTTCTCAACACCCATTAATGGCCATGCTCCCTTCCTCTCTCAATGCCTCCCTAATCATTGCATACATCATTTCAATTGTGTTCCAGTTCCAATGCAGAATTGCCTACACTGTTTCACCCTCAGGAATCTCTTCAGGCCACATGAAATATTAGACTACATGTCTACAATTAATAGAAATATCTGCAGACCTTTTTATACAACATTTAAGGCAATTGTTCAGAATGTTCTGCCTAAATTCTACATGGCTTGTCCATACCAACTAGTTATTAGAAAAAATTGATAGAAAAACTAGGTGTACAAAGACGAAAATTATTGCTGACACAACCATTTATGAGAATGGAATATGAGGAATTCTCTAGCATATGCATTCACCAATTTAAACTAATCACATAATTAACAGAATAAAAGCAAAAAGCATAAGTACCTTCTTTAACATCAACGCAACTAGCCTAAAGTTGATTTTCTCAGGGCCATCTAAACATTTTCTTCCATAGTGAAAAGCTAGCTCCTGCTGGACTGGAGGCATGTCTGCATCTCTCACTTTCACTCTCATTTCAATTGCAACTGCCGCCAAATTCACCTCAAAAATTGGAGATGGTACAACTTTAGGAAGCCTTGCCCCAATTTATTATAGATGGATCAATACAACCATTACAGATGGATAAAGTCTCGAGAAAACATTATAGAGCCAAGACAACCATTTAGAAAACAAAGAACTAATGCAAATCCCTTAAAAAAATAAAGATTTCCTCCATGACGGATCGATTCCTTAGAAGACAATTATTTTGTGGTGAAGGCCTCAGTGAAAAGAGAAGGCCAAAAAAGCAAGGAGAGATTCAACGAGAACCACTGCTACAGAGGGCAAGACCACCATTGAAGCAGCACCTATAATTAGAGACAATTGGTTGCCAGTGCCTTATCTGCAGCATTCACTACACACGTCGTCATTACCATGGCCACAAATGCTACGCAACATAACTTGTTTGTTCTTTCCATTCCAAGACGTGGGATTTGTCTACCAAAAGCCACAATAAAATAGAGGAGAACCAAGGGAAATGAATGCAGAGTATTGTCTATGCGAGGGATATTTATAGTGGGAAAAAGGTGGAGAGGGCAAGAAGAAGTTGAATTAAGGAGCTAAAGACAATGAAACTGCCGCCACTTGTTCTTCATTACCTAATTTTTTTAATTTATTTTGGAAACCAAAAAATTGAAGGACTACCAAAATTTTGGACTACCAAATTTTTGGTAGTTGCAAGATGTGTGTACATATAGAATGACCTATCAGCCAAAATATGTATGTAATTGTTTATTTGAAAAGGAGATTTCTTCTCATTCTTCTATAAATATGTATGTAATTGTTTATTTGAAAAGGAGATCATTTTAGGTTAAATTTTGTTAGAGTGTGTATTCCTGATTTTTAAGAAAAATCATTTTTATCATTGTGTTGAGTTAATGATCATCCATCCAAGAAACATACAATCCCTTTCTTTCAATTCTTTCAAAAATCCAGTTCCTATGGAATAAGAAGAGGGTTTGAGAAGAAAATACAAATAATGAAAATAGAACTCTAGTTTTTCTTTTATCCTCTCCAAAGCCCTTTTCATTTCTTTTTTCTAAATTTTCTAATTTTCTTTTACTTTCCAAAAATGAATTTTGAAATATTATATAAATTAACTAATTAAATTAATGCAATTAATTCCACAAGAAAAATACCACATAATTTAATCATATTCCAAAAATTTTGAACACTCATATAATTAAATCCTCTTGCCAATTAATTAGATATGTTGAATCATTAGATAGAGTGAAATAATGTGAAAATAATTTAAAAAACAATGTGAAAGGCCAAATGCATAGCCACATAATTGTTTATTGATCAACGATTCAACATAATGATAATAAGGATTTTCTTCACATTATTGCACTCTATCTAATGATTCAATATAATGATAATAAGGATTTTCTTCACATTATATGAAATTACTGCCGAGTATCCTCGGTATATTTCCAACGAGAGCATTACATTAACTCATCTTATACAGTATATATTCAATCACGAGATCATAAAGGTGATCCTCATTTCAAACATTACCTTGCTCTAGTTTTTGACTTAAATGATGTGTCATTTGTCCATGATGTTTCAATAGCTAGCACTCTTTGACTCAATGACTTTGTAGATATAAGAAACTAGAACATGGTAATGTTTGAAATTAGGATCACCTTTCTGATCTTGTGATTGAATATATACTATATATGATGAGTTAATAATGCTCTCATTGGAAATATTCTGGGGATAGTCGGCACTAATTTCATATAATGTAAAGAAAATCCTTATTATCATTATGTTGAATCTTTAGATAAAGTGCAATAATGTGAAGAAAATCCTTATTATCATTATGTTGAATCATTGATCAATAAACAATCATGTGGCTATGCATTTTGCCTTTCACATTTTTTAAAAATTATTTTCATGAATTCAAGATTAAATGTTCTTGTTTGATTATGCACCATTTGATTTTTTTGGTGGATTTATCTCACTTTTCTATCCTTGCATATGTAGCCTTTGTTCACATCTTTGAAACAATCAAACCTCTTGCAAATTAATGACTATGCAATTTTGTCTTTCATTATTGCACTTGTATTTATTTTGGTTAGTGATTGCAAATCTTGTGCAAGTTAGTCATCTGCAAATAGGAGAGTTTAATTTGGCCAATCACCTATTAGATAGGTTTAATTTTAGTATTCTTTTTCCTTTCTTTCAAAAGTGTGAAGCCAATTCATTGAAATCCTCACAAAGAGTTGGCTTCTAAAATCCTAGAGGTTGTTTTCCAAGGTGCATCCCACATTTACAAAACTTCCCATGTTGATTCAATTTTGTATGCAAGTGCAGTATTCAAGTGTAAATTTGAAAATCAACAAATACACATGGCAAAATGGAACCTATTAAAAAAGGTACCGTCACTATCAGCCCTGCAACTTGTTATGTACGGTCGATAGCGACATATGTAGTGTTTTCTATCAACTTTTCTCTTCTACAGGTTCTTCAACTTGGGATTTAATTTGAATTTTGAAAGGAGGCATTATTGGGATAGTGTTTGAGTGGAATTTTGTTGAATTGCTACTTGTTTGAAGGAGGAACAAAGAAGGAAGGCTTTCAAGTTTTTGACATTCATTTGTACATACTTTAGAGTTTTTTAATTAGGGGGTCACAAGCTCGTAATAAGAGGAAAGATAGGAAGGTATTTGTTAGTTTTAGGATAGACAACTGAGAGGGGGGGTGAATCAGTTGTCCCAAAACTTTCTTTTCTTTAAACACTTAAATCTTGAACTGAAGATTAGCATCTTCACCATGCCTGAGTTAGTTCCATTGAAGCTTAATACTTCTGCTCTGCCTTTCGCTCTTTTCTTCTCTACCACACTTTCATCTCTGCCAAGATACTTTGAAATGACTTCACAAATCTTATTTATACAAGACATCAACTTTGGGATAATCATCAAAGTCAGCTCAATACATACTTTATTTTATTACAAAGGAAATACACAAATACAACTTGGCTTATTACAAAAGACTTCGTGCGAATCACCACACTGTCGGCCACACATATCTGGGACTTCAATATTCTTTGAGGAACATGCCATGCTTCACAGAACCTCTTTAGGATCATCCGCAAGATGTGTAAAACATCCAGTCGGCCATGATTAGGAAGAACATCATCATTCGGAAGTAAATCTTTAATTATGAGCTCAATCTTCAATGTGGACCGCCAACACAAACTAGACACAATCCAGAGACCTCCACAAGCTTACCTAAAACACCATGAACATTCACACTACTTCTGCTTACTGAAATCATTCTCATCTTCATTTGAAACCTCAAGAACACAGTCTGTCATTATTGTCATATTGGAATAAATGCTTGCAGACCTTCAGACCACGAACCAATTGAGTTGTCAATTCACATTGGCTTCCTAAACACTCCACCAAATCCATAGAATAAGATATTGCATTTCTGGATTTCACCAGATCTATTTGTGTCACTCTATCACCTTTGAACATCTGCCAGAATTAGTTTTACTCATATGCCCATAACTTCCTCAAATCTTCATGCGGACCTCTCAAATCTTGACTGGATCATCTTTAGACACATATCTACAAACCCTTTAATGCGCATTCTCTGATCTTCATCTTAGATGGGATCTTCACTTCATAGAGCTACATTGTCTTCACTATTCTTCTCTATTTCTGATAGGACTAATTTTCTCTATATCCTCAGCACACAGCTCATCCAATCCTTGACATCAATGCAACAGGAGTATGTTGACATCAATGACAACACCGGTTAGGCCCATACTTGCAACAATCTCCCCCTTTGTCATTGATGGTAACATATGATGTGGAAAACTATTTTGACCATCAAGACAAGAACTTCTCCTTACTGATTGACATAGCTCCCCCTATCAACAACAACCATTCACATGTCTTCTCTTCCTTTACTGTTCCCCCCTTGATCAGCAACCACTTTTTGTTTTTCACATGTCTTCTCCCCCCCTTTGACATCAATGAAAAGGGCACATACTTGCATCAATCAAAATCATACAGACTGCTCCCCCTGAGTAGCATCTTCCTATCATCAATCCAGACCACAAGATGTAACTGCGAGATCCACCAGACTGATGCACATCAATGCACCTTAATTCAAAAATGAAGGGGTAATAACCCCTAACTTCTCCCTGAGATACTCAAAAGAGTCCTTAGGTAGAGGTTTAGTAAAAATGTCTGCAATCTGATCCTTGGAGCGTACAAACTCCAATTTAACTTCATTCTTGTTCACCTTCTCTCTCAAAAAGTGAAACTTGATGGATATATGTTTTGTCTTTGAATGCAACACCAGATTTTTTGATATGTTTATTGCTCTTGAGTTATCACAGAAGATTATGATAGGTTCCTCATACTCCACTCTGATGTCTCTTAGCATTTGCTTCATCCACAATACTTGAGTGCAACTACCTACTGCAACAATATATTCTGCTTCTGCAATGGATAGAGATATTGCCTCTTGTTTCTTGCTCAGCCAAGAAACCAATCTTCTCCCTAAAAAGAATGTACCATCACTGGTACTCTTCTGGTCATCCACATCTCCTGCCCAATTCACATCTGTATATGCATGAAGAGAGAAATCATGATCTCTAGGATACCATAAACCATACTGAACTATTCCTTTTAGATATCTGAGAATCCTTTTGATTGCCATGACATGTGATTCTCTAGGATCAGCATGGAATCTGGCAACAAGACCAACAACATTCATAATGTCAGGTCTATTTTGAGTGAGATACAGTAGTCCTCCAATCATTGACCTATACTTTTTCTGATCAGCCTTGGGAGAGTCATCATCTTTGCTCAGTTTACATTCGGTTGCCATGGGAGTATTCATTGGTTTTGAGTCTTCTATCCCAAATTTCTTCAACAATTCTTTCACATATTTGGTCTGAGAAATGAAGATTCCTTTCTTTGTTTGAGTGATTTGTAGACCCAAGAAGAAATTTATTTCCCCAAACATAGAAATTTCAAATTTACTTTTCATTTGATTTGCAAAAGTCTTGCACATACTATCTCTTCCTCCAAAAATGATATCATCAACAAATACTTCAACAATCAAAATATTTTCATTATCAACCTTAAAGTACAAGTTACTATCAGTAGTACCTTTGTTGAAACCAATCTTTAAAAGATATTTATCCAATCTTTCATACCAGGCTCTTGGGGCTTGTTTGAGTCCATATAGTGCTTTCTTCAACTTGTAGACCATATCACCATGATCAGACAATTGAAATCCATCCGGTTGCTCAATGTATACTTCTTCTTCCAAGTCACCATTCAGGAAGGCAAACTTGACATCCATTAGATATACTTTGAAATTCTTGAAGGCAGCAAAAGCAAGAAATAATCTGACTGCTTCAATTCTTGCCACCAGAGCAAAAGTTTCTTCAAAATCAACTCCTTCTACTTGAGAATAACCCTTGCATACCAATCTGGCTTTGTTTCTGACTACTTCACCTTCTTCATTTAGTTTATTCTAGAAGACCCATTTGGTTCCAATCACATTTTTTTTCTAGGCTGGGAATAAGATCCCAAGTGTGATTTTCCTCAATCTGTATCAACTCTTCCTCCATTGCTTTAGTCCATTTTTCATCATTGCATGCCTCACTTACTGATTTTGGTTCAATCTTTGAGATTAGACAATACTTTTCTAAGTCTTGAGAAATCTTTCTTCTTGTTTGAACACCTTTGCTCTCATCACCTATGATCTAGTCTTTAGAATGATTCAATCTTACATTCCTGGGAGTTTTGGAAACTTCTTGGACTTCTATTTCTTGGATAGGTTCATTCAAACTTATCTCTTCTTCTTGTGTTTTAGGATTCTTTAGATCAATCTGGATCTAAATTTCAGAAGGGGCTTGAACCAAAACATCATTCAGATCATCTTCTTCATATTCATAAAACCTTGAGGGTTTTTCAATGCCTTCATCAATATTCACATTTGTACTTTCTATAATTTTTCTCAATCTCTTGTTATAACACCGATATGCTTTTCTTTGAGTAGAATAACCCAAGAATATTCCTTCATCACTTCTAGCATCAAATTTGCCAAGGTCTTCATCTCTTTTAATGTAACATTTACTTCTAAAGACTCTAAAATAATTTACAGTGGGAGTGATGCCAAACCAAAGTTCATAAGGGGTCTTACCAATATTGCTTCTAATTTTTACTCGATTAAGATTATAAATAGTAGTGCTTACAGCTTCTCTCCAGTACATTTGAGGAGCATTTGCTTCCATCATCATGGTTCTAGATGATTCCTGGATGGTCGGGTTCTTTCTCTCCACTACTCCATTCTGCTGTGGAGTCCTTGGAGTGGATAACTATCTTTTTATCCCATGTTTCTCACAGAATTCTATGAACTCTCCGGATGTGAATTCTCCACCTCTGTCAGACCTAAGGCACTTTATGTTTAACCTTGTTTCATTTGCTACCTTGGCCTTGAATATTTTGAATTTCTCAAGAGCTTCAGATTTCTCTTTTAGGAAAGTCACCCACATCATCCGGGAATGATCATCAATTAGTAACATGAAATATCTATCACCTTGCAAACTTCTGATTCTTGCCGGTCCACATAGATTAATATGTATTAAATCCAACAATCTGGTAGAAGATTGTTCCTTACTTTTGAATGTGACTTTGCTTTGCTTACCCAATTGACATTCTTTGCACAAATTGTTAGTAGGTTTTACAAGTCTTGGAAGATCTCTTATAACTTGAGTGTTGCTTATCTTGATGAAATTATCAAAATTTACATGACACATTCTCCTATACCACAAGCAACTCTAATCAATTTGAACAAATAAACAACTTTTGCTAGTACCAACCAAGTGGAAGATGTTACCTTTTGTTTGAGTACCAGATGCAATCTCTGTTCCAGAACTTTCAAAGATCTTATATTTTCCATTTTTGAATCAGAGATCATAGCCTTTGTCCACCAACTTCCCAACACTAAGAAGACTGTGCTTCAGACCTTCAACATACAGTACATCACTGGTTTCATTCTTTCCATCAACAAAAATAGTTCCTTTGCCTCTGATTCTACCAATAGAATTATCACCAAATTTTACAACTCCTCCTTCATATCTTTCCAGATCTATGAACTTATTTTTGTCACCAGTCATATGGTGGGAGCATCCACTATCAATGACCCAATCATCCTTTTCTTCAACTTGGGCAACCAGAGCTCTTTCTATTTTTTTATGATTGACAGATTCAGAGGGCATTGGATCTTCTTCCTTGATGGCAATAAACACCCAGTCACTTCCGGATTTGTTTCCTGTCTCTGATTCATCATCTGTTACTCCTTCATCATCAT
The DNA here is from genome assembly GCA_027924645.1 of Cunninghamia lanceolata. Lineage (NCBI taxonomy): Eukaryota > Viridiplantae > Streptophyta > Pinopsida > Cupressales > Cupressaceae > Cunninghamia > Cunninghamia lanceolata. The sequence continues at coordinate 2,335,359 of BSBN01000477.1, read as the reverse complement.
CATCTTCATGAACATAGTAACATTTCTTTTGAAATCTTGATCTATTTGGATTTGCCCTTGAAAATCTTTTCGGACACCTTGAGGCAAAATGACCAATCTTGTTGCAGTTGAAACATTTGAAGGGCAATTTTCCTTCATACTTACCAGATCCTCTTAGCAGTCATTTTGCAATAAGGGCTTCAAGTTGAGCAGCTTCTGCTTCATCTTCTTCTAGATCTTTTCTTGCTTATTCATACCATGATAGTTTCTTTGAGGAGTTCTCTCCTGGATCATATCTTTCTTTGCCTTTTACAGAGGCACCAGCTTTGAATACTAATTCATTCTTGGGGGGTGCATCTCCAAACTCGGCCAATTCAAATGCAACTAATTTTCCAACCAATTGATCTCTGGGGATATTTGATAAAGATCTAAATTCTTCAATAGCAACAACCTTGTGTTTGTAAGCAGGAGGTAGGGATCTGAGAACTTTGGCAACAATCTCATCTTCATCCAAGATTCCACCAACATACCTAATACCACAAACAAGCTCATTTACTTTTGGCATAAATGTAGTGATATTCTCATCTTCATTCATTTTCAGGTTCTCAAAATTTCCTTTCAAACTCTATAGCTTGGCACATTTAACATATTTGTCTCCTTCATGTAGAAGTTCCAGTTTTTCCCAAATCTCATATGCTATTTTTAAATCTAAAACATTTGTCAACTCTAAATCAGATAAGGCACTTAGTAAAGCTTCTCTAGCCTGAAGATTGTCTTCAGCATCTTTGATTTCATCTATAGTTGTCGGACCATTCTTTGGAGGAACATATTTCTTTGAAGTTATGGTCCAATATTGCATTCCCATACATTACAAATGACATTCCATGCGGCTTTTCTAAAGAGTGTAATTTGTTCCATCAAACCTCAGACTATCCTTCTTGTAGGAAGACATCCTGGATCTCTTCAAGTGGTTAAGCTCCTTTTAGAGGAACTTAGCTCTAATACCAATTGTTAGTTTTAGGACAGACAACTGAGAGGGGGGTTGAATCAGTTGTCCCAAAACTTTCTTTTCTTTAAACACTTAAATCTTGAACTGAAGATTAGCATCTTCACCATGCTTGTTTCAGTTCCATTTAAGCTCAATACTTCTGCTCTGCCTTTCACTCTTTTCTTCTCTACCACACTCTCATCTCCACCGGGATACTATGAAATGACTTCACAAATCTTATTTATACAAGACATCGACTTTGGGATAATCATTAAAGTTAGCTCAATACATACTTTATTTTATTACAGAGCAAATACAAAAATACAACTTGGCTTATTACAAAAGACTTCATGCAAATCACCACACTGTCAAACACACATATCTGGGACTGCAAAATTCTTTGAGGAACACACCATGCTTCACAGAATGTCTTCAGGATCATCTGCAAGATGTGTAAAACATCTGGCCAACCATGATTAGGAAGAACATCATCCTCCAGAAGTAAATCTTCAATTACAAGCTCAATCTTCAATGTGGACCGCCAACACGAACTAGACACAATCTAGAGAGCTCCACAAGCTTGCCTGAAACACCATGAACATCCACACCATTTCTACTTATTGAAATCATTTTCATCTTCATCTAAAACCTCAAGAACACAGTCTGTCATTACTGTCATATTGGAATAAATGCTTGCGGACCTCCAGACCACGAACCAATTGAGTTGTCAATTCACATTGGCTTCCTAAACACTCCACCAAATCCACAGAACAAGATATTGCATTTCTAGATTTCACCAGACCTATTTGTGTCACTCTGTCACCTTTGAATATCTACCAGAACCAGTTTTACTCATATGGCCATAACTTCTTCAAATCTTCATGCAGACCTCTCAAATCTTGACTAGATCATCTTTAAACACATATCTACAAACCCTTTAATGCACATTCTCTAATCTTCACTTCATAAAGTTTCACTGTCTTCACTATTCTTCTCTATTTCTGATAGGACTAATTCTCTCAATATCCTCAGCACACAGCTCATCCAATCCTTGGCATCAATGCAACAGGAGTATGTTGACATCAATGACAACACCAGTTAGGCCCATACTTGTAACAGTATTGACCCCATAAGAAATTGAAGCAAAGAGAGAGGAGGTAGAAAGACAAAGAGATAGAAGAATAAAGATTTGATCAATGAATAATTCTAAAGCATCCAATTCCACAACTATTGAAGATAAAAACATTAAGGAGACCATGGATGTAGACGATGCAAATTTGCAAGAGGTGAATGTGAAAACTTGTATGATTATACAAATTGCTCTTGGTATGTCTTCAAATCCCCCTTTCAATGTTATGAAGAATGTTTCAATAGGCACAAATCTAGGTATATCTACAAATCCACCTTTGAATAAAATGGAAATGGTTTTCATGGGAGATTTAAAAGAAGCTAGATATAACAATGTTGAGATTGATAATATTTGTAGAGATCAACATTTGAGTCTGTTGATGTATAAAATTGTGCGGATTCCAGCACCAACATGGGAAGTTTCAAGAATGTGGGACTTGACACTTGAAACAACCTCCAGATTTTACAGAAGCTGGCTCTTCCTATTTCAAGGGTTTTAGATAAAAGGGAAGAAAAAAGAAGATTATAGATACAATAATCAGAACTTCTAATCTATGGCGATGTGCCTAATTTAAATGTGTTTCAGTAATTAGCATAGTGATCAAATTCTCAGGATTTGACTATATTAAAGAGAAAATGCTGCATGATTAACATAGACAGATTGTAAATGAATTAAAATCAAATGCCAAACTCAGAAGATCGGTGCAGAAACACAGAAAATATCACCAATGGCACAGAACAGAGCTTCTTTCATTAACAATTCGGCAAATACATAAGGCATAGAGACATGCACAGATCAATTAGCTTCCTTCTTAGAAATAGCTAAACTAAACAAAATGATATAATCTGATCACTATCAAAACTCTAAATTCTTAATCTTTGATGTCTATGTATTACATAATATTCCCCTATTTATAGCCACAAAATTTAACTCAAGATTACATTCAACCGCCTAGAATCTTAACGGCTTGAACAAAACTAGAATTCAACTGGGACTAAAACTGGCACTAAAAATCTCCTAGAATCTGCAACTATGTCTTCCCTGTGTTCTGATTGGTTGAGTGATAAAATATGTGGCACTGTAACTTGCAATTCTTTTGCGACACCTGGCATCACCCGTGAGCTTCAATCGACTTCAAAATATTCTACGTGACACTTTTCTCTTGCTATTTAGTTTCCTTTTCATATAAAAGAGACACACAAAATATCGCCACTTGTTGCCATCTGCCACACTTATTGCTTAATACGTGGTAGCACCCGAGAATCAAAACTGGGACACTTGGTGCTCTCCGCGCATCCTAAAGGCTTCTTTAACTTATGTCTTGAGCACCCACATTAATGACACTTGTCACTTCCCATATCACTTTAGAACTATAGCTTTTACTTTGCAGGACTCACCATCTGTTTCATCATCTCTCAAAACTTAACATAATATAGTGACACGCGGCGCCATCCGCATAAAACAACAAAAGAATGTGGCACTCTCCACTTATCTCCAAAACTTATTAAAAGAGTCTCTCGAAGCCTCATGGAGATGACACTTGGCATCTTCCACGTACAACTGAAACTTATAAAATAAACATACATGGTGACCTTCGGCAGCATAAAAATGGGATTAGTTCAAACCTCCACATACAACACGTGGCACCCTTCGTTGACTCTAAAACTATGTCATAACATCCCAGGCCCACCACATATTTCTCGGTGCATGAAAGCTTATCAAAAGGGATACACGTGGTGACTCCCACCATTGCAACAAAAGGACACTTGGCACCTTCTGCGTACAAGCTGTATCAAAAGAATATTTTTTCACCAAGGCCCATGGCAGTGACACATGGTGTACTCTGCCATCAAGAAACAACTTAATAGAAAGGAAATATGCCAAGGTTACGTGGCGCATTCCAATAGTGTTGAGAACTACAAAGCATACAGAAGGCATACAACACTATTCATGATACTTAGATACTGGGGCAAAAACTGAAGATAAAACAATGAGCCGTGACCAAGCAAAAAATTAAAATGTAGAGTTTGACTCTACAGTTCTTGGCGACTACATGGAGCTCTGTGCTAGCTCAGAGAGAACTCCAAAAACATCAAAAAAGCTTCAAAAAACAAAATTGCCTTGCCACTATCAGAGAATCTCAATTATAATTTCTGCAACGTGGCCTGATACCCAAACCACTTTGAATCTAACAAACCTTGTCTACTTTGCAAATCCTGAAAGGCAAAATCTAAATTGATAATGTCCATGTGAGAAAAGGACTGCAAAATCTATAGTACAACATGTAGCTGAAATTCAAGATGAGCCATTGGAACAAGGACTGCTTTCACTTCCTCAATACTAGAAGAATGACTCAGACCTTGAAAAATGGTCTGATCATTTTGTTTAGTCAGCAGCAAAGCCTTTATTGCATTAGTCATTAGAACTGTACTATCATCAGGAAAAGGGGGTGGCAACCCCAACTACACTAATTCTTCAATGTGTCTTTTCATATTTTTGACACCCTCTTTTACTACATCAAGCAGTGCCTTACAACTCATAGCAACTTAATTACAACTGAAAACTTCATTTACCTTCTTTGCAGAAATCATTCTATCACTTACACCAGCAGCACCACATTAACTTCATAGAGCTTCTGCAATAAAAGTTGAGAGTCTGAAACTCCCAAAGAAACAATGGATAATGTTGCTTCAACTGAAGACTCTACCTTTTTCACATAATTGTTGGGCATTTAATAGGAAAGTGAGAGAAGGTTTGAGCTATGAAATCTCTTCAGAGATTCTTCTCCATGCAGCCACATCAAGCTCTTTTACCATTGCCAAAACTCTTGCATTTTGTGGCCTCTGTGCCAGCTCAATAGTTAATTGCTTGGTCTTTTCTTGTTCAGCCATAAATTGGGCTTGAGTGGCACTATTCAGATTTTGTTCTTTAAAAATGGTCTATTGTAACTGAGACACCTCTTGGACTTTGTCTTGATACTGCTTCTCTACAATGTCTTTCTCTTGTCTCAATGCAGCAACATCAGCTTTCTCTTGTGCTATTTCATTTTTCAAAGATGCAACCTGAGCTTGTGATGCCTGATGTAGTTGTAAAGACACATTAGACTGCAAATCTTTATTTAAGGTGTAAATCTCTTTATCCTTGGCTCTTATCTCTGACGTCAAGCTACTATTAGTAGATTTTTCTTTTGCTAGGTCTGCTTCTACCTTCTGCAACCTTTTTGACATCTTCAAATAATTAGTGGTAACAGCTGAGGCTGTCTCATTCATCAATTCCACTCTATCTTGTGGTCTGAAATGAGTTAGATCCATGGCCACTGCATTCATTATATAATCTTGTGGCTGCATTTGTTCTAGTGGTTTGATCACATTAGGGGCTAAATGGGTAACAATCAAAGACTGTTGAATAGGATCAAACAATGATTTCATGTGAGAAAAAGCAGGGCTTTTATTTTCTTTCCTTCTCTTCTTTTCCATTCTAGCCTCTCTTGCTTTCCTTGCTGTATCAACTTGTGCTTGAAAAGTAGGAGTTGAGGCAATGTGTCCTCTAGCAAATGGATAACCTTGGGGTAAACCATAAGTAATGGTAGTTATTTTCTAACTTGGGTCAAACTGAGGCAAAGCCGCTTGGGCATAGATGGGGAAAACAGGGGTAGTGATATGGCCTATGAAGACATGGCCGATAAACTGGCAATTGGGGCAAAAGACTATAGTGGCGTAGCAGAGGTGGTAGGAGGCGTGGAAGAATGGGTTACTTGGGTAGCCACCCCTATACGAGAAGAAACAAAAGAAGGGGAAAAAGGAGAAGAAACACTAACCTGGGCCACTAATGAGATCATAGGAACTTGTTGTTGCTGGGGCGCCAATACATCTTCTTCTGTGTCCTCCTCTTGCAATACTAACTTACGCCTTCTTTTCAAAGGCCTATCTTCTGTGTCTTTAGGATCTTCTTCTTCTAAATCAATCAATATTTGATGAAAGGGTGCATCTCTGAGACCCCCCGACGCCGAATCTATTTTGGTCTCACGAGATGGCGATACTGCTACCTTTTTTTTTTGTAGAGCGCTGAGAGATTGAGGCCACGAGACTCTAGGAGCTTCTGTTGCTACATGCTCTATTTCTCCAAGCTTTTGAGCTTCCTCTAATACTCCTTCCTATTCTACTCCATGGGAACCACTAGGAATGTTAGTCGTATCAGGGCTTGATACTAGGGTCATGTGGTATTCGTCCCATATTGCCTCCCATTGCTCATATGTCTGGACTCCTCCGAAAGTATGGGTAATCTAAGAAATTTCATGTCTATATTTCCAATAAGCGGCAATTTTCTTAGGACTCCAATCCCTTTTCTTCAAAGTTTGCCTTAATCCTAGAGTCATCAGCTTCTTAGGTTCATATTCCTGCTACTTCTTGTAAAATGTCTCCCATGGCTTGACTATATTAGGCAGATCCTTCAATTCTACATAAAATGCAGGGTCATCCTACTTTGGTGATTTCCTCTTCTCCCAAAAGGGGTGACTCTCATGTATGAAAGTGGCAGAAACCTTGTTATTTGCAATCCAAGAAGCTAAGAAGTTGTCCAGATCATACTTCCATTTATCTTCTATTATTAGAAAACCATAGTTTGCCAATTTCCTTAATAGGAGATTCTTAGTTTCTCTCCTCTCTATTGAAACCTTTCCTCTGCTCCAAGGAACATCATACATCTTCTTCTTCTTCTTTCTAAAATTATTATCAATTATAGATATTTGCCAAGCCACTTCTAAAAATGTGACCCTAGGGGTCAAAACCTTTGGGAGCAAAACAGGCTCTCCAACAAAGCCATGAAGTCTGATAATGGTTGTATGAGCACCAAAGAAGTAATTGCAAGGAATTTTCAAATTGGTTAAGAAACCCCTCAGACTCTCTATCATTCTATTCTCCATAGACTCAGACCCTAACTACTCAAAGGCTGGGGCTACAAAGCATTCTACAAACTCGTAAGGATCTGAAGTGTCTAAGAGAACATGGGTCCATGCAGACACTGGAGTTGTTCTCTTACTGCTTGACTCCAGGTCATACATATTCAAGGGCATATATTCCTAAAAGAGACTATGATTTTGATAAAGAATCAGATGAAACAGATAAATAGAGTACCTAAAAACACAGTTCTGAGAGAAATTTGTGAGCTGGTCTATCATAGCCTAAGAGATTTGTTTTGAAAAGTTGAAACGGTACTCCTGAGACTTGTCTACGGTTTTAAGTCTAAAAATTGCCGCTAAGTGCCAATCATGTACTGTTGAATCATCATATTGGCCAAAAATAAAAGATAACATGGCAAGGGCATCTTGAACATTAGAATTATATTGAACTTGACTGATGGGTAGCTGAGGCATCACAATATTCTCTTCATCTAAATGCAACTCAATATTTAAGAACCATACCTTACTATGAATGCCAGCCAATGTATGCTCTAGCTTGGGGATTGTAGGAAATGTAGCTGTTCGGTCATGTTGTAAACCCAACATATCTCAAATTGCTTTTGGGGATATCTAGACCACGAATGCACCAAATTGAATTGTGGCAGACAGAGGGTGGAAAATCTCTACACACATATCAATTAATTCCGGATAAGGGTGAATAGAAGGAACCATAAATTGTGCCAATTGAGACATCCAAACCTTCATTCCAAAAGTTTTTGACTCTCCCTTATCAACATGCTTGAGGCATCTCTGGTGAGCCCCTTCCCTTAAATTCTTTGGGTCTTTCTGTATATGTGTGTTGAAAATACCATTAGCAAAATCTTTCACCTGTGAAGAATCTGCGCTTACTCCTGTATCCAAGACCCTTGTCCTTGGATAGCTTATTCTAGGTGGTGTTGCTACGAATGCATAAGATTTGCTGCCTTTCAATTTATCAGGTAGCATGAAAAGCCCCAGCCCTTCTTGCGGCGACTATGGCTCTAACATCTATGTATCTTTTTAGAAGCCTTAGAAACTCTTGACGTAGAAAGTAGGAAAGAAACTATAAATGAACTTGAACTTAGCTAGAATTGTAGGCAAGGAATGAAACTTTTGACGCAGACATCAAGAACTTGGAGAATGAAGAATGAGAATTAGCAAATGTAACAATTTGAGAGGCTTAATACTTAGCTCAGGGAGGCATAATGACGTATTAAATGACCCATCACATCTTATTAATAGCATTAACATCAAAAGACGGTTAGCGTATCTTTGAAAATCCGTATGGGACAATGTGTTAGATCAGAGTTAAAAGCGGTGATCTTTTGTAATGATTAGGTACTTGCTTTGAGGTTTAAGGAACCGCCGAACGGTCTTGGTAAATGCAACTACCAACAAAAGGGGCCACTATACTGCGGACACATGTTCTCAAAACACTTATTTAAAAGGGAAAAAGTAGGAAAGCAAGACAAAAGTGGGAAAGGAACTAAAAGACACCTAATTAACTATGATACAGGGCAAGTCTCGAGACTATGTAAAGTGTTTCAAAAAGATCCCATTCACAGGAATCTCTTTAGGTTCCCCCTCCATATTCTCCAGCTTGAATGCATTCTATTTCTTACAAGCATGAACCTTAAAAGAACCTGTCCATAATGAGTCAAACTTATTGTGTTGGCCTGGTTTAGCAGCTCTCTCATCCCATTTTAGCACCAAAGATCAAACTTCAAAATTTAGATTAGAGGTTTTTCTATCAAACCAATTCTTCACAATCTACTAATGCTTCATCAATGACTCATGTGCCCTTTCTCTTTTCTCTTGAACCTCTAGTAACTTAGTGAGCCTCACATGCATTGAGCCATTTTCTTCTATCTCCAACTGTTTAAGCAACTGTAATGCGGGAATTTCTATGTTTAGTGGCATCACTGTACTTTTACCATAAACTAGCTCATATGGGGACATCTTAGTCACTTGCTTTGTGTGATTTTGTCTGCCCATAGTGCTGAATTGAGGGATTTGTGTCAATCTCTTTGATGATTAGCCCCTATTCTCTTTATGAGTCTAATCAAGTTTTTGTTTTTAGATTCTGCCAAATCGTTGCCTTGTGGATAGTAATTTGATGAAGTCTTCAGATATATTCCATTCTTTAACACAAACTCTGAAAGTCTGGTTCCTAAAAACACTTTAGCATTGTCTGATATGATGGTGCGCAGAGGACCAAAATGGGTAGTTATACCCTCAAGAAACTCTAGGATTACCTTTTCAGTGGCACTGCTTCACTCCACCTTGCAAAGTAATCAGTTGCAGCAAGGATCCACTTGTATCCCATATTTGACACTGGATCAATCATTCCAATAAAATCTAAACCCCACTGAGCAAAGGGTTCTTCCACTATTATGGGACTCAGAGGCAGTGCTACATTTCTTCTCCTTCCGGTATAAAATTGATAGGCCTAACAATCTTTGACCATCTGATAACAATCTACAAACAATGTTAGCCAGAATTAACTAGCCTTTGTAACTTTAATGGCAGTAGTCCTTACTGAAAAATGTCCCCCTGAGGCTCCGTGATGAAACTCATGCAGTATCTTTTGGGCCCCATCTTTTTCAATGCATCTCAATAGTATTCCATCAAAATTTCTTATAAACAAAACATGATTAATTAGTGCAAAATGAATCCCCTATTGTCTATAATATCTTCTTTTATCAGGGGAGAGTTCATTAGGGAAGACACCAGTGCTCATGAACTATATTCTATCACTTACCCAAGAATCCTGATCAATCTCTTGAAGCTTCAATACTATTTCATCCTCTGTTTCTTCATGCATTGACTCCTATATGTCTTGAGTAATATATTAGCAGAGTCCCCTTCCTCTAACCAACTTAGTAGGCCTTACCTCTACATCATATTCTAAGATTTTAGTTATCCAATTGGCCCTTTTTTCTATAATTTCACCTTCCATAATGTACTCCCCGACACTTGGGTGGGCTACTAGTATTAAAATCTTATTTCCTGTTACTAAATGCCTAAATTTTTTAAGAGCTTTAACCATAGCATAAGATTGTTTCTCCATGAAATTATACCTTGATTCATACTCCCTTAAGGTCCTAGAGAAGAATGTAATTGGATGTTCTCCTTCTTCCTTGTCACCCTTTTGGGTTAGAATAGCTGCAACACTGTGTTCTCCTCCATATACATACATTATGAAGGGCTTAGAGAAATCTAGATTTCTCAATACTGGGGTAGCGGCAATAGATTTCTTGACTTCTTCAAAATCTTGTCTCCCTTTAGTAGTCCATTTGAAAACTAAATCCTTCTTCAGTAGTAGAGTAATGGGCCTAACTAGCCCTGTAAAATCAGATATAAATCGACTGACAAAATTGATCTTACCCAAAAATGATTGAACTACCTTTTTGTTGACTAGCAAAGATAAATTTAGTATAGCTGTGACTCACTCTGGGTCAATGGAAATTCCATCTTTTGAAACAATGTGTCCTAGAAGTTTCCCTTGGGGCACAACAAAAACAAACTTCTTAGGATTTAGGGAGATCATGAATTCTTGACACTTCTGAAAAATAGCTTCCAAATGCTCAAAGTGATCTTTGGCATCTTTGGTAAATATGGTAAGGTCATCTAAATAGATTAGAATGATCTTATTTATAAGGTCTCCAAACGCTATATCCATGGCGTGCTGAAAAGTAGCTCCAACATTTGAAAGACCAAAAGGCATTTTGGCATATGCAAAAGTTCCCCACTTTGTAGTGAATGTTGTCTTATGCTGGTCTTCATTAGTTAACTAGATCTGATTGTACCCTGAGAAACCATCAAGCAAGGAGAATCTCTCTGATCCAGCCACTGTTTGCAAAATCTGCTCCATGGAGAGCAGGGGGTAATGATTCTTTAATGAAGCTTTATTTAGGTCTCTGAAGTCTACACAGAGCCTTATGTCTCCATTCTTCTTTCTTACTGGCACTAGGTTAGACACCCAAGTTGAATGCTTAATTGGAAAAATAATTTTTGACTCTAGAATTTTTTTGCAATTCATCCACCATTAAGGGCTCAATCCTAGGATTCACTGGTCTTTGTTTCTGATGGATTGGTTTTGACCCTTTATCAAGTTCTATGGTGTGTTGAATGACATCTCTATTATAATCATGAAGGTCATCATAGGTCCATGCAATTACTCTATCATACTTATTACATAAAGAAATTAGTTTATCTCTTTCTTCTTGAGTAGTAGTATTGCCTACCTTCAACTTTCTTCCTTCACTGACTTGAATCTCAGAATAATCATCTTTACTTGCCTTAAACTTTCTCTGATCCAAACTCACATCATCTGGGTCAAACAAGTTCTCCAGCGTGATCAACCCCTTTTGGAGTTTATTAGACTTCAATTGGATAATTTGGTCTCCATATGCTTCTTCAATCTTGGGTTGTAATTGGTTTGCAAATTCTCCTGACTGCTGCAGAAACAAAAGTACCTGGAGATCATTATCAAAAACTTGCCAGATTTGGACATTATCTAGGATTGCTAGCCTGACTATAACCTTTACTAACTCACTGTTAATGAGCAAGTCACTTGTTGGGTCAAACCGGGAACCAATTTGTGCCATTCTATCTACTTCAGTATTTTGAGTTCTAGGGACAACTTCTATGTTAAAAGCATCAAAGCCATCAATTAGATCCTAGATTATGTGGTGATAAGATCTCATCCTTACATTCTTTGCCACAACCTTCTCTCTGATTTGTTTCACAACTAATTCTGAATCACCTCTGACTACTAGATTCTTTATCCCCTTCTTCTTGGCCAACATAAGACCATGTACCAAAGACTCATACTGAGCATCATTATTTATGCAAGCAAATTGAAAGCATATGGCTCTAAGAACTTCCTCACCATTTGGAGTAGTGAGACATATACCTACCCCTGCACCATTCTTACTTCTGGCCCCTTCAATGTTCAAGGTCCAAATCTCAGACTCTTTATTGGTATCCTTTTCCTTAGGCATCTCTAGTCTCACCACATTTGGTATTTCTTGCCCTTCTTCAAAGATAACATAAGTGCCCAAACTAGTAGATTCATAGTTACCATAGGGGTCACTCTGCATCATGGTCATCAACTGACTATTTTCTTCTTCCTGCTAATCATGTTCACTCCAGTCTCCCATTTCCTCAACAAAGACTCTCTCCTCCCTATTCATCATAGCATGAGATGCTTCAATTCTTGGGGTTGGTTCTTTAGTGATGTGATCTTTTGATAGGGGCTTAGACAACACTTTCATTTTTGTCCCATACTTGGTCCTCAAAATAAAATGTGACCAATCAAGTGAAATGTATCCTCCTATTTAGCTATCAAATCTCTAGATAGACATAGACTAAAGATAGGGGGAATAACAATAATCACTATATCTTGCAAGACAGTTATGTTTGGGTAAGTGTACAAATGTAATAGGAGTTGTCTGATTCTTCAAATATGGTTTGGATAGACTTCCCATCTAGTTGCATGACTCCTTTAGCTAGTGTCTCATATTTTATCTTTAAAGCATCTGCTATCTGCTTTGGCATGACTGTAGTACTAGCCCCTGAATCTATCATTGAATTGTGCAGTAGTTTCTTTCCCACTATTAAAGTTAGATAAAATGGGTCAGGCCTAGATTTACTTACTTCTGGTGTAGCATTTAGCAAAGCAACTATTTGTGGAGTTGGAGTGTCTTTTCTTTGAGTCTTCCCTTTGTTAGTAAATCCTTCTTTTGTACTAGCAGCTTTAGGATCTGCTTGAGTCTACAATGCTTCTTGTAATAGTGTCTTTTGTTCAGGAATAGCCAACATATCCCATATCGATACATGTGCAGGGTTCTTTAGCTACTCTACCACATTTATGGGTCCCAATGTCTGTGTCTTTGGGTAGTAAGGATATTTTTCTCTTTCTAGTACTGGGTTCAAGACTGCTTGATTCTGGACTGGCTGAGGTATTTCTTGTCTTGAAGTAGTAAGATTATAGTGAGTCTAGAAAGAAGGAACCCCAGCTATTTCATTGTTTATAGCTTCAGGTTGTTCCACCATCCTTCTCTTCGATCTGGTGTAGTAATCAAAATGTACCAGGGGCTTCTTGGAGGTAGATGCTTCATTCAGAAAGACTAATTCTTTGTCTTCAATCCGTGAAAACAAAGCATGTTCTGGGGAAATTTCCTCTTCTTGTTGAATGGACATTCCTTGCATCTGAGCCACCATTACTGCATTTTGAACACTAGGTGACTAATATGGAGGAGCATTAGACACCATAGCTTGACTTTCCATCCTCCATTATTCTACTATTTTTTTCTGTAAATTGCTCCTAGGGCAATCTCTAGGCATGTGGGCATTGTTGCAAGGAAAACACCAAGCATTGGCATCTTCTGCCAGGTTGTTTTGTCCAGGGACCATTTCTCTATTTGGGTTAGATGGGATAGCTTGTATGGTGTGGGAACTATAACCAATTGATTAGAAGGTTGAGGATTATTGGGTCTTTGAGTACCTTGGTATTGGTTAGGCTGGTATGGGGGTCTATTACCTTGGAATCTTGGTAAGAAGGTTTCAGGTAAGAAATCTGTTGCCTTTTGAGATTGATAATCTCATTTGAAAAGGTCCTAAGGATGTTCTTGACATCATCCATTTCAAATGGATGGGTAGAGGGTGTTGACATAGTGGGTTGTTGTGATGTTGGGAAGGTGTACATGGATATAGGTACAAATGGTGGATTAGGTACTTCTTGTGGTAGGGGAATAGAAATTTTTGGGAACATGGGCATGGGAGGCCTTGGAGGAAATTTTCCAGCATCTATCAAATTGTTCTCAGCTCTTACAGCCAACTCGTATGCTTCTAGTAGGGTCTGTCCTCCTAGAGATTGTATCATTATTGAGATATCAGAATTGAAAGCTTTGAGGTAGAATACAATAGCCATACCTGATGGTGGTCTGGTTGCAGCAAGGATTCTATCCCAAGTCTTTTGAAACCTTGTGTTGAAGTGTGTTATATCTTCTCGAGGTGCTCTCTTTTTAGTGATCAATTATTGTATCAGAGATGATTTATCACCCTTTCGCTAAATCTTGCAAAGAAGGCATCTCCAAGCTAGTCCCAAGTGGATATGGAATATGAGGGCAAAGACCTATACCAATCTAGAGCCTTCCCTTTAAAAGAAGCTACCAACAGTCTAATAGAAACATTTTGTACTGTAATAACATGTACTGCACACACATCTGACACATCTTGGAGATGTTCTCCTAGTGTCTTGGCATCTTCTCCACTAAATTTGGGTATGGCCTTCAAAGCATTAGCTGGAATCAAGTGGCATTGGGAGAACAAAGGGGCTGCTATTATTTGAGTTTGCATAAATTCGTGGTGGTACAGGTGCTGCCATGTTTGTTCCTAATGCTATTGCTACTCGATTTACTCTTCTTCTTGGAGTGTCAACTAATGGGGGCAATAATATCCCTAGATTAGTGGCTGACTGTGTTCTTTTCGTTGGTCCATAGCTCTAACTCCTTGATGCTCTCTGGTTCATACAATCTTGATCAAAATTCAAGAAAGATCCCATTGGGCGTGCCAAAAATTGTTGATGTATAAAATTGCGCAGATTCTAGCACCAACATGGGAAGTTTCAAGAATGCGGGACTTGACACTTGAAACAACCTCCAGATTTTACAAAAGCTGGCTCTTCCTATTTCAAGGGGATTTAGGTAAAGGGAAGAAAAAACAAGATTACAAATACAATAAATAGAACTTCTAATCTATGGTGATGCGCTTGATTTAAATGTGTTTCAGTAATTAGCACAGTGATCAAATTCTCAAGATTTGACTATATTAAAGAGCAAATGCTGCATGATTAACATAGACAGATTGTAAATGAATTAAAATCAAATGCTAAACTCAAAACATCAGTGTAGAAACACATAAAATATCACCAATGGCACAGAACAAAGCTTCTTTCATTAACAATTCGGCAAATACATAAGACATAGAGACATGCATAGATCTATTAGGTTCCTTCTTAGAAATAACTAAACTAAGGCAAAATGATATAATTAGATCACTATCAAAACTCTAAATTCTTAATCTTATGATGTCTATGTATTACAAAATCTTCCCCTATTTATAGCCACAAAATTTGACTCAAGATCGCGTTCAACTGCCTAGAATCTTAACGACCTAAACAGAACTAGAATTCAACTGGGACTCAAACTGGTACTAAAAATCTCCTAGAATTTACAACTGTGTCTTCCTTGTGTTCTGATTGGTTGAGCAATAAAATATTTGGCACTGTAACTTGCAATTTTGTTGCGACACCTGGCATCACCCGCGAGCTTCAATCAGTTTCAAAATATGCTACGTGGCACTTTTTACTTGCTGTTTAGTTTCCTTTTCATATAAAAGAGACACATAGAATACTGCCACTTGTCGCCATCCACCACACTTATTTCTTAATACGTGGCAACAATCGAGAATCAAAACTAGGACACTTGGCGCTCTCCACGCATCCTAAAGGCTTCTTTAGCTTATGTCTTGAGTACCCACAGTAATGTTGGCAAGAGACACTACTACGCATGACAAGTGCTATCATTGATGGCAACTAAGTCTATCCTACACATCCACATTACATGATTTGTTCATACCGGAAGTCGGAGTGACGATTTGTCTAAGTCCGGATGTCAGAAATAGTGCATGTGATAGGGTCCGGTATCTTAATATGGATCTCTCAGGTGGTAATTCACAGTGTGCTATGGATTTGAAGGAGTGATAAGGATTATTAGGACTATCTAAATCTAGAGATTTAGCCTCTGGTGATAAAGGATTCAAAAGTTATAAGGATTTGAGTATCAGGTTCTAGTTAGTCAGCATAGTCAGAAGAAGAACATGGTGACCTATTATTTGATCTTGGTCCGGATGCAGAAAAGTTGTTGGATAAGCAATTAGTGATAATCTATGGTATTGGCCAACATGATTAATGATCTAGAAACACAATTTTTTTGTCTGCGTTGATATTTGTATATAGATTCAGCCGACAGAGCAGAGTTCTTAATAAAAGTTCTAAGTTTCCTTGAAGCTGACTACAGTTGATTGAACTTCTTGATGCATATATATATAGCTGATGGATTCAAGTATTTTGGTGTGTGATTGTAGTGTGATGATGGAGTAAGTGCGAAAAAGGTAGAAAGAAGTGCGGAAGAGAAGAGATGTAAGGACCGGATCATGACAGAACAGTAAATAGGACAGAGCAAGGATGAAGTGTGTAAGATCAGTATTCTGTACTTAACTAAAATTGAATTATTACATTGGGAGTGCTATTCATTAGTTCAAACACTCTATAATCTTCTTATAATCATTTCTATAGGGAGTGATCCTCTTTGAGCAGTGAGCTCTGGGTAGTGAGCCCGAAGGCATGTGCCTTCCCCATTTGTAATACTTCTAACATGGTATTAATCTTTGTGGATTAACCTCCACTGTGGTTTTCCCTTAATTGGGTTTCCACGTTAAAAATCTTGGTGTCAAGTGTGCTATTTGTGTTTCTGCTCATGTGTTATTAATTCATGCTTTCATGGTTATAATAATGATCTGTTAATAAGTGATAGATAAGAACTAATTGTAGCAAGTGAAAAAGTTTTGTGACAATTGATTCACCCCCCTCTTTGTTGTCTGCCCTTATTTCAACAATTGGTATCAAATCAAGGTTCCTTGGAAGAAGCTTAACAGCTTGAAGAAGATCTAGGAAGGAGTTTCAATGGGTTCACTCAGAGAACAACTTCAATTGGCTTTAGAAGATCTTGATTAGTCCAAACTAGAAATAGATGACCTAAAAGCGAACCTTAAGGATGTTGATGATTTCATTGACTTGCTAAAAGAAAAATTAAAGAAATCAATGGAGAAAAGGAAGGAGCTACTTGATCAGCTAGCTAATCCTACTAAAGAAAATGGCATGAATGAGGCTTTGGAAGAAAAGACAAAGGAATGTGAGAAGTTGACAAAAGAAGTTTCTATTCTAAAACATGAGATGGAATCTAGGGTGATGAGGCTAACCAAAGAAATTGAGGAAAGAAAGAAGATTGAAGAAGACCTGAATCAAACTCCAAAGGAAAGAATAGAAGAATGCTACAGAATGGATAGAACAATTAGCCATCTAAAATCTGATCTACAAGAATACAGATACAATGAGGAGGAACTTGAAAGGCAAATTGTCACTCTCAGACATGACCTAGAAATTGCAAATGAATACAAGGAGAAGTTCAAGATAAACTTAGCTAAACTTGAAGTGTTGCTTGAGAGTCAGAAGAAGGCTGATGATAAGCATGGTCTCGCGTATGAGAAAGGTGAAAGCTCTGGATCCAGACAAAGAAATTCTCATCAAGGAATGGGAGAAACAAACCTAGAAGACCTCTAGTAAGACAACCTAATGCTCAAAGAGACCCATCTTTCAATGGAAATTGTTTCAATTGCAATAAATTTGGTCACAGAGCTACCCAGTGCAGAAGCAAAGTAAATCAAAGTGTCCCATCCTTCTCTAGTCAATGTTTCAAGTGTAAGAGGTATGGTCATGGATCTAATGAATGTAGAAATATGATAATGAATAACTCTAACAATAGAGGAAATGGCAATTCTTTCAATGGCAAATGCTTTGCATGCAATAGATTTGGACATATGGCTAATTAGTGCAGATCAAGAGGAAATCAATCAAATGGGCAAAGAAATGTTGTATGCTTCAATTATAACCGATCCAGTCATATTGCAAGATTCTGTAGAAGTAGGACCAATGAAAGGAGAGGTCTGGTAAACAGAAAATTGGATGCGCAGAGACAAGACAAAGGCAAGAGCCAGCGTGATGTAAATAAGGTCCAAAATGAAATGAACAAGACATGGGTGAAGAAAGGTGCAATAAACAATGATGATGGGTCTACACTGGAATCCGGTGCTAATAATTCCTTCAAGAATTGAATTAGGAGATTTGGCTCAGGGGGAGTTGCCTTGAAAATCCACTTACCCCAGCCAGTGAGAGGGTGCCTGAATCTGGCACAATGAATGAAGTTAGAGATGCCTATTGCAGATCTATTGAAGCTAATTCTAGAACAAAAGAAGCTAATGTGACTGATTGCAGAACAATTGAAGACCGACTGTATACAAAAATAATGTAACTGAATATGTTAGGGCAGAGCATTTATTACAATGAAGAATTAGGTTTTGTGGAGGATAAAAGGTCACTCATTCAAACATTTGAATAACTTTGCATTCAAAGAGAGCAAACAGAAGAGCACCTAAGCTAAGATTTCAAGGATCTGAGGTGAGATCAGTGAATTCATCAGCTAACCCTAAATTCCATGGAAGAAAAAGGTATTTTTCTGTGAAGCTTTGAACCTGTAATCTTCTGAGATGGCTACTCCTCATGTTGTTGATATTACTGAAAGGCCCCGACCAAAATTTAAGAAGCATCCACACAAATCAATCGAAGTCGAACCATTAGGAGCATTTTCTGGTGTGCCTTATGGAGTACTGCATGTCGAGGATATTAGGACATACATTCACTATAGGATAGATGAATTTGGGAACCTAAAATTGCTGGATTTGTTTGACAACTACCTTAAGGATGATAATTATGATCTAAAACTGGAATACAAAGCCCTAGAAAGCAAACATTTTCTATAGGTCATTGAATTTCTAACATTTGATGAGAGTGAGTGGGTTCAATATGTCTTGAGCCAAATGCATGATGAGTTTATATGGCTGTTGAAACCATTCAAGATTACAAAGGATGTTATCAGGATTGTAACTAGGTTAGATTCAACTAGTGGTTTACCCATGTTGAAATTAGTAAAAAACCAGACCGTTACTAATGCAACCGGTGCCAAGTTTGACAAAAGGGCAATGACTATCAATGATATTATTGATTTGGATGTTAAGTTTGTCTCAATGGTAATTGGATACAAGATTTATCACTCCAGCAGGGAGAACTCTGTGTCTGGAACTGCCATATATGTTACATACCAAATGTTGAAAGAAAATGCATATTATGACCTGTGTGAGTTGTTACATAACCAATTAATTAAGAACTTGAACAAAATCAAGAAGGATAAGAAAAACACCTTCAAATATGGTTCTTTGGTTATATGCTAATTTTTTTACTTCATGAATGAAGTGCCTGGAGTAAAGGGAGTGCACTGGATGAATGACAGGTTAGTTGCAATGCAAATAAGAGATTATCTACACAACATTGGTGATTCTAAAACACAGAAAATGACAATCTGGGGATACTTCAAGAACTTTTAGAGTATGATGCATTCTAGGGAAAGAATCCCTAAATCAGTTATTGAGAAATACAAGAATGAAATCTATTTTATGGTGGACACTGATCAGTGCTTAATGGAAGTAGTAGAGCCCAGAACTGTTTGGATCATGCCCATGGGGTATGAGGTAGATGAGAAAATTTTGAATATGTATGCTCAACACCTTTTGAGCAAGCCAAAGGACACAACAATCAAAAGATTTGGGACATATGAGGAGCTAAGTGTGTAACTACATGTTGAACTCAGAAAACCTGAAACCAATAGGAAAGTAAGGAAAGAAGTTGAGCAGTTGGCCAAGAATCTAGGCCTCTCCAAGGAAGATGTGAGGCAATTTAGGGAAAGAACTAGAAAGGCTAAGAGGGAAAAGCAGGATAAGAAACAAGCAAGTGCTCTAGAAGTCTCCTCCAGTCAGCCTAGAAAAACTAGAAGCTCTGTTGTTGCCCCTGTTCCCCCAAAATCTACCAAGACTGAGAAACTGGAAGACAAATCATCTTGTAAGGAAAAGAAAAGAAAAAAAGTATTGGCAAAAAGGCCATATGGCAGCTTTGAAAAAGAGGATGAAGAAAAGATAGATTTTGATGAAGAGCTTAAAGAGTTGAAGGCCACAGGCACTAAAGCTATTAAAGTGTCAAAAGAGAAGCCTTCCGAAAGCAACAAGACAAACAAGAGGCAGAAGTCAGAGGCTAATATTGAGAAGCCAATTCCCTCTGTGAAAACCATTGTTAAGACAATCACTATTGATGAGAATTTAAAGCCATTGATTAAATTTTATGATCTTTGCAATGATACTGACAAAAGACTTTTGGAAGAAGCCACTATCAAGTACTTGAATGTATTCAATCGAGCACTGGTACAAATTTTGTCAGAAGTTCCAAAATATTTGAGAGATATTCTAGAAATTAGGAAAGAAGATGCCAAGACAAAAGATATGGAGCTAAGGGAACATGTGTTAACCACTCTATGTCTGGTGATCTCTAGCAGAGAAGCAGATAAAATTTTTAAAGAGGTCAAAAATGAATTCAAGAGTAAGACAAGGATGAACAAATTGATGATTGGAGACAAAGACGAAGTTGTCCAAGAAACTAAACAAATTCTGAGAAAAGCATTGGACAAGAACAAATTCTTTGTGGTTTCAGATGAACCTGCTGATAACACATTAGTTCTGGATGAAGAAGAGCAGAAAAAGGATGAGCAACAATTTGGAATAGATAACTCCTTTGTCCCAGAAGAGGAAACAATAAACAAGGAAGATGAAAAGATGACAGATGAAACTGCTGTTGTAGGAGGTATTCTAACTCCTCTGGATCATTCTGATAAAAAGGATACATAGATGAATATAGAAATAGATGATCAAATTGAAGATGATTCATTGAAGATTGAAGAGCATGAAACATAAAAGGCTAAGGACCAAGAAGCAGAAGAAGTCAAGGAGAAAAATGATAAAGAAGAAGAGATTGTAAAGGATGATGAAGAGCCCAAGTAGGATAATCCAGTTGATAGTACCGGTAAGAATTAGCTAGACACATCATCATCTTGGGAAAGAGACACTGTGGAGGCAATAAAGGAAATTTTGGAAAGGGATGAACAAATTGAAGAAGATCAGGACATAATCCAAGGTCCAATAAATTTTGACACATTATCTCTGGTACAAAAGATAAAGCTAGCTTCCATTGCTCAAGATAAAGCTAGAGAAGACATTTTGAACTCTCACATAGAACACAGTGAGCTACTTGGTCTGGCATCAGGGATTTTAGAGAAAATCATGCCAACATACCAGAAGGATTCTTCTGCACCCCCTCCAGATAGTTAAAGAACTTGATAAACTCGTGTCAGTGATGAGCCAAGAGTGTCAAACAATCAGCCTAATTGAAGATTTAAAGAAATTGACAAAAGAAAAAGAACATAGAAGCAAGGATGAGTGTGCTCCAGGGACTAATTTCCCCCAAAATGGAAGCAATGTTCAATGCTCTGACCGAAGCCCAAGCTGCAACTCAGTCAAGTGACCCCATTGATTTGCGGATGATAGAATCACAGACATTCCTATTCAATGGCCACATCTCAATTTTGAACACTATGAAGAAGAGTTGGGACAACGAGCTGGCACGATTGAAGAACATTTTTGGTGATGTACTTAAGTTTATGTAAATAAGACTTAAGGATTGTTTGTACATATGCGGCTTGGTATGTAGAATTTTTGTGTAATTTTTGGTTTGCGGACCCCACCCTTTGCCATTGATGTCAAAGGGGGAGTGAAGAGTAGTGAAAAATGAGGAATCCAGCAAAGGGGGAGCATTGGAGAATAGTGTAAATCATAAGTATACTTACTAAGGGGGAGTTGTTCTGACACTTAGTCATTTTTCACTAAGTGTTTCCATCAATGCCAAAGGGGGAGATTGTTGGCAAGAGACACTACTACACATGACATGTGTTGTCATTGATGGCAACTAAGTCTATCCTAGACATTCACATTACATGATTTGTTCATACCGGAAGTCAGGATTTGTCTAAGTACGGATGTCAGAAACAGAGCATGTGACAAGGTCTAGTATCTTAGTCCAGATGTCTCAGGTGGTAATTCACAGTGTGCTATATATCTAAAGGAGTGATAAGGATTGTTAGGACTATCTAAATCCAAATATTTAGCCTCCAGTGATAAAGGATTCAAAAGTTATAAGGATTTGAGAATTGGGTTCCAATTAGTCAGCACAGTCAGAAGAAGAACATGGTGACCTAATATTTGATCTTGGTTCAGATGCAGAAAAGTTGTTGGATAAATAATTAGTGATAATCAGTGGTATTGGCTAACATGATTAATAATCTGGAAACACAAGTTTTTGTTCTGCATTGATATTTGTACATAGATTTAGCCGATAGAGCAGAGTTCTTAATAAAAGTTCTAAGTTTTCTTGAAGCTAATTGCAGCTGATTGAACTTCTTGATGTGAATATATATAGCCGATGGATTTGAGTCTTTTGGTGTGTGATTGTAGTGTGATGATGGAGTAAGTGTGAAAAGGGCATAAAGAAGTGAGAAAGAGAAGAGATCTAAGGACCGTATCATGATAGAATAGTAAACAGGGTAAAGCAAGGATGAAGTGTGTAAGATTAGTATTATGTACTTAACCAGAATAGAATTCTTGCATTGGTAGATGCTATTCATCAGTTCAAACATTCTGTAATCATCTTATAATCCTTTCTATAGGGAGTGAGCCTCTTTGAACAGTGAGCTCTGGGTAGTGAACCCAAAGGCATGTGCCTTCCCAATTTGTAATACTTTTAACATGGTATTAATCTTTGTGGATTAACCTCCACCGTGGTTTTCCCTTAACCAAGTTTCCATGTAAAAAATCTTGGTGCCAAGTGTGCTATTTGTGTTTCTGCTCATGTGTTATTAATTCATGCTTTCATGGTTATAATAATGATCTATTAATAAGTGATAGAGAAGAACTAATCGCAACAAGTGATAAGGTTTTGTGACCACTGATTCACCCCCCCTCTCAGTTGTATGCCCTTATTTCAACAAGTAATGACACTTGTCACTTCCCGTATCACTTTAGAACTATAGCTTTTACTTCATAGGACCCACCATCTGTTTCGTCATCTCTTAAAACTTAACATAATATAGTGACACGTGGCACCATCCGCATAAAACAACAAAAGAACGCTGCGCCCTCTGCTTGTCTCCAAAACTTATTAAAAGAGTCTCTCGAAGCCCTGCAGAGATGACACTTGGTATCTTCCATGTACAACTGAAACTTATAAAAGAAACATACATGGTAACCTCTGGCAGCATAAAAATGGGATTAGTTCAAACCTCCACATACAACATGTGGCACCCTTCGCTAACTCCAAAACTGTGTCGTAACATCCTGGGCCCACCACATATTTCTCAGTGCCTGAAAGCTTATCAAAAGGGATACACGTGGTGGCTCCAGCCATTGCAACAAAAGGGCACTTGACACCTTCCACGTACAAGCTGTATCAAAAGAATACTTTTCACCAAGGTAGCGGCATGTGGTGCACTCTTCCATTAGGAAACAACTTAATAGAAAGGAAATACGCCAAGGATACGTGGCTCATTCTGATTGTTGGCAAGAGACACTGTGTGGCTTCATGGGTGTTGTCATTGATGGCAACAAAGACCATCCCACACATCTGCAGGACATGGTGTGTCTATATCGAAAGTCAGATTGAAGAGTATTTTGGTTTGGTGACCAAGAACAGAGCATGCAGCAAGGTCCAACAATCAAGTCTGGATCTCTCAGAGGAAGTATCTCTATAAAGTGCAGACTTGGGGAAGTCAAGAGGAGTACCTTGAATGATAGATTCCAGGGATTGAGCCTCCGGTGATGAAAGAATGAAGAGATATGAGCACCTAAGTATTGGGTTCCTGTTTGGCAGAGTAGACAGAGGAAGAACTGACCGGCAGAGCATCAGACCTTAATTCGGATGAGATATTGATGGTGATCAAGGTTCTTAAGGTATCATTCATGATTAGTTGACATGATTGATGACTTCTATAACTATCTTTTTGATACACATCACTTAGTAAGCATGGATTCAGCCGACAGACCAGAGTTTAGAAATATCTTGAGTTTTCTGGATGCCGACTAGAAAGATGATTGAAATCATTGATGCAGATATATATACTAGATTGATTTCGGTATGAAGGTGTGTGTGGTGTGTTGTGCTATGCGAAGAAGAGCAGAGAACAATGTGGAAATAGAGATAGAGGTCCAGTATGTGACAGAACAAGAACAGTAAGGTAGAGGAAGAATGAAGTGTAGTAGATCAGTATATTGAGCTTAACCGAAACTAAACCTAAGCAAATGTGGATGCTTCTCATCAGTTCAAGTACCTAGTTTCTTTCTGTAAACTATTGTAGGTAGTGAGCCTCTTGTGAGCAGTGTGCTCGGGCAGTGAGCCCTAATTGGCAAGTGCCATTTTGTACTACTTTATTCTTTTAACAGAGAATACAATCTTGGGTTAATAACCCTATGGTTTTTTCCCTTAACAGGGTTTTCCACGTCAAAAATATTGTGTCATGTGTGTTGAGTTTATTTCTGCTTCCATGGTTATGTATGTTGATATGATTTGATAATGCTCTAATTGTTAAAGAAGAAAAGAAGTCAAATAAATTAGATAACTGATTCATCCCCCCTCTCGGTTATCAACAATTGGTATTAGAGCCAAGTTCCTCTAGACAGAGCCTAACAGCTTGAGGAAGATTTGGGAATCTCAATGGATATGTATGGTATGAGGGAACAACTTCAGTCTGCTCTAGATGATCTTGATCAATCTCACTCTAATGTCAATGAGCTGAGGGAAAGACTCAAACAAGATGATGATTTCATAAATGAACTCAAAGAAAAACTAAGTATCTCAATGAAGAAAAGAAAGGAACTTCTTCAACAATTAGCAAGTCAAAATGAAGCCAATGATACTAATGAAGATCTAAATGAGAAAACCAAGTTATGTGAGAAGTTATCAAAAGAGGTCATTATGGTAAGACATGAAATGGAATCGAGAGTTATGAAATTCACCCAAGAAATTGAAGATAATCTAAAACAATCTCTCAAGGAGAAGTTAGAAGACTGCCACAAAATGAATAGAATAATTAGGCACCTAGAATCTGATCTTGAAGAAGCTAGAGACAATGAAGAACAACTTGAGAATCAGATAGACACTCTTAAAAGGGATCTTCAAACAACAAATGAATACAAAGAGAAATTCAAGATAAGCTTTGCTCAACTTGAAGTTCTTCTTGAAAGCCAAAAGAGGGTAGATGACAAGCAAGGCTTGGGGTATGAGAAAGGGGAAAGCTCTAGATTTGGTCAGAAGAACTCTGGATCAGGAAATCCAAGGAACAGGCCTAGAAGACCTCCGATAAGGCAACCAAATGCTCAAAGATATCCATCCTTCAATGGATACTGCCACAATTGCAATAACTGTGGTCACAAAGCAAATCAGTGTAGAAGATGAATGAATCAGACTAATTCATCCTTCTCCAGACAATGTTTTAACTGCAAAAGGTATGGTCACAAATCTCAAGAATGTAGAAATATGCAAATGAACAATTCATTCAATGGTAGATACTTTGCATGCAATAGAATGGGACATATGGCTAATCAATGCAGATCAAGAGGATATCAGTCAAATCTGCAAAGAAATGTTGTTTTCTGCAATTGCAATAGATCTGGTCATATTGCCAAATTCTGCAGAAGTAACAATCAGGATAAAAGGGGTCCGGTGCATCATAATCAAAATCAAGACAAATGAAAAGGAAAAGTGAATGCGGATGAAATTCAAAGGGAGATGAAAAAGATTTGGGTAAAGAGAAGTACAGAAAATGTTGGGGATGGATCCGCACCAGAATCTGGTGCTGATATTCCTTCCGAGACTAAATAAGATGAGCTCTGGCTCAGGGGGAGTCAAGAAGAAAAATAAATTCCCCCAGCTAGTTAATTGGTGCCTGAAATTGGCACAAGAAAAGTTGTGGATTAAAGGGGTCTTAGAGAAACATCTAACTTAGCCTTGGTAAAGATATGGAAGATCCGTAAGAAGTTCAGAAGAGGTTAATCTTCCAAGATTAATCTGGTTTAACAGTCATCTGGTAAGAAGCAGGATTTTCATAGTTAGATCCAATATGATTCAAATTGAGGAATCTTGATCTACGGATGGATGAAATGATTGGAGAAAGGAAGATAGATTGTCATTAGTCACCGAGAATAACTCCAAGTGCATCTCAGTGATCCGAAAAAGATCTTTCTCAGAACAAGGAGAACAAGGCAACCCGAATGACTTAAGTTGCGCATTTATTGCAATATGGAATTAGGGTTTGTGTAGAAATATAAGGGTTCTCTTATTGAACATTTGCTCATTTACATTCAAGAATAAGAGAAAAGGATCTCTACAACAAAACTTCCTCAAACCTCTCAAAGATCAACCTCAGAAGTCGATTCATCCAGCAATCCAATCCGGCTCATATCGTGAACCCTAGAAGCGTAAAAGGTATTTTTCTGCTCTTGAATATCTCTCTTTGAATCTTTGAAAGATGGCTACTCAGAATGTTGTGAAGATCACTAATAGGATGTGCCCTAAATTCAAAAAACATCCCTATAAATCCCTAGAAGTTGATCCCCTAGGCGCATTTTCTAGCATTCCGCATGGAGTTCTGCATGTAGAAGATGTTAGGGTTTACATACACACAAACATTGAAGAATTTGGGGAATCCAAGCTGATGGATATCTACCACAAGGAACTGATAGATGAATCATTTGAACTCAAACCTCAGTACAAGGCCATCCGGGATAAGCATTTTGGACAGTCCATCCATTTCCCCTATTTTGCAGAAGATGAATGGGTCTGGTATATCTTGAGCAGATTACATGACAACTTCATGTGGTTGATGAGGCCATTTAAGATCACAAAGGATGCCATTAGGGCGGTGACTAGATCGCACTCATCCGGAGGGTTACCTATTCTCAAATCGGTCAAAAACCAAACTGTGAGTGAGGCTACCAGATCAAAATTTGACAAGAGAGCAATGACAATAGAAGATATCACTGATCCGAATATCAAGTTTACCTCCATGATAATTGGTTACAAGATATATCACTCCAGCAGGGAAAATTTAGTACTCAAAACTACAATTTACACTGCTTATTAGATGCTAAGAGAAAATATTGACTATGATCTTTGTGAGCTCCTTTTGAACCAACTTTTGGAGAATCTATAGAAGATAAAGAAGGATAAGAAGAATTCTTTCAAATATGGTGGCTTGATACTCTATCTATTTTTTTACTACATGAATGAGCTACCCGGATCCAGTGGTTGGGTATGGCAAAATGACAGACCGGTTGCCATTCAAATAAGAGATTACTTGCATGGGCTTGGTGATGCCAAGGCACAAAACACAGCATTGTGGGGTTACTTCAAAAACTTCCAAAGCATGATGTAGGCTAGAGAAAGAATCCCTTAATCTCTAGTTGAAAAATACAAGGATATAATGTGCTTTATGGTAGACACTGATCAATGCCTAATGGAGTCAGTGGAACCAAGAATAGTATGGATCATGCCAATGGGGTATGAGGTTGATGAGAAAATCCTAGAACTGCATATCCAACATCTACTGAGTCAACCCAAGGACCCTAAGGCAGAAAGGTTTGGAACCTACCAAGAACTGAGTGTAAAAGTTCATGTTGAACTAAGACAACTTGAGATCAAGAGAAAAGTAAGGAGGGAAGTAGAAGAATTTGCCAGGAGGCATGGAGTTTCAAAGGAGGCACTTGATGCAAACAGAGAGAAGATGGAAAGGGCAGAGAAAGAAAGACAAGAAACTGAAAAAGAAAGTGCTCTGGTGCAAGCCCCCTCCCGGACTAGATCCTCCAAGAGCTTTGCACCTGCCACCTCTAAGAGTTAAAAAGCATCAAAACTGGAAGTGACGACATCTAGAAAGGGAGAAAAGAGAACTAAGACAAAGGCCACAAGGTCTTACATCAGTCAGAAGGATGATGAAGAGATAGAATCTGATGAGGAGATCAAGAAAATGAAGAAGAAGAAGAAAACATCCGGTGAACCCTTTACTGTTTATAACAAGGAAGAAGAGGTAGAAGAATTCATTGAAAGGCCTACTCTTTGCATTGATGATATCATCAAATCAATCACTGTGGATGGGAACTTGAAACCAATGACTAAATTTTATGATGATTATAGTGAAGCTGATCAGAAGATCCTGCAAGAAGCTACAGTCAGGTATCTAAACATCTACAACAAAGCATTCATTGAAATCATCTCCTTGATTCCCAAAAGCCTAGAGAAGGAGCTTGAAATAAGAAAGAATAATGCCAAGGCAAAGGACCTAGAAATCCAGGAATAGATAGCTATTTAGCTCTATCCCTCCATCACTCCAAAGCAAATGAGCATGATCTTCAAAGATTTCAAGGATGAGTTCTGGAGCAAAGCTAGAATGAATAAGCTTATGCTTGGAGAGACTGATCAGGTGGCTAAAGAGACTGAAGACATCCTCTAGAATGCCTATAAAAGATTCAATATTTCTGTTATAGAGGACATAGATGATGAACCTACTAAGAAAAATTAAGAAGATCCAAAGGAGATAAGTGAGGAAAGAACTATGGATCTGGATTCCTCTACTCCAGAAGAGGAAGTCCATAAAGAAGTAAATATCTCTCATCTGGATTCCCCAGCAGACTCCAGACCTAAAGGAAAAGAAAGAATAGAAGAGAAAATAAATCAAGAAGAAGAGGTAAAGGGAAGAGAAGAAGATCAAACAGAGAAGACTCCAGGAGATAGTTCTGAGGTTGAAGAAAGGAAGAAAACTTTGTCTCCAGCAAGAGACACTGCAAAAGTAGTCAAAGACTTCCTGACAAAAGAAATGATAGAATTAGATGAACCGGAGCTACTTCAAGGACCATTCAACTTTGATTCCCTCTCCCTAGTTCAAATGATGAAGATAGCATCCTTTGCTCAAGCAAAGGCAAAAGAAAAACTTCTCAAGTCTCACATGGAAGACTGTGAGCTGATAGAAATTGTATCTGGTGTATTGGAGAAGATCATGCCATCCTTTCAGAAGGATCTTTCATCCTCCTCATCCGGTAATCTAAAATCTCTTGTAAATTTTGTTAATACACATTTTGATTCCTTAGAGAAGTCAGCTAAAGCAAAGGTCTAGAAGGAGTTTTTGGATAAGAGATTCTCTGAAGTTCAAGGGCTAATAACAAATGATAGGAGAAATCTAGATATTGGAATAAAGAGCCTAGAGAATGCTCTTAAAGATGGTGGAGATCTATACAAATTTTGTCTATCTTGGTCCACCGTAACAACAGACATCACCAAGAAGGTATCAAGTTTATCTCAAAGTTTTGATCCTCTCACCTCTTCCTTAATAAATCAAGAGTGTCAGACTATTGCAGTCATAAATGAAATAAAGAAGCTTGAGAAGGAGAAGAAAAATAGAATAAGCAGGTTAAGTGAACTTAGAGGGATAATTATCCCTAAATTAGAGGCCATGCATGAGGCCCTAACTGATGCTCAAACCACAGCCCAAACTAGTGTTCTGACAAATCTAAAGAGGGCAGAGGCTTTTGTATTCCTGTTGAGTGGTCACATCTCAATTTTGGACAGGATGAAGAAGAGTTGGGCAACATAATTTGCCCAGTTGAAGACAACTTTTGCAGATATACTTCAGTATATGTAAGTATAACATGTATATATACTTATGCGGCTAAGTATAGTTGAATTTTTGGGAATTTTGGTGTGCGGATTCTACCCTTTTCCATTGATATCAAAGGGGGAGTGAGTAGCAGTGAAAAATGTGGAATCTAGCTAAGGGGGAGCTCTGCTAAAATGTACATTAGAACAGAGCATCAGCCAAGGGGGAGTGTAGTGTGACACTTAGTCACTTTTCACTAAGTGTTGCCATCAATGCCAAAGGGGGAGATTGTTGGCAAGAGACACTGTGTGGCTTCATGTGTGTTGTCATTGATGGCAACAAAGACCATCCCACACATCCGCAGGACATGGTGTGTCTATACCAGAAGTCAGATTGAAGAGTATTTTGGTCTGGTGACCAAGAATAGAGCATGCAACAAGGTCTGATAATCAAGTCCAAATCTCTCAGAGGAAGTATCTCTGTAAAGTGCGGACTTGGGGAAGTCAAGAGGAGTACATTGAATGATAAATTCCAGGGATTGAGCCTCTGGTGATGAAAGAATGAAGAAATATGAGCACCTAAGTATTGGGTTCCTGTTTGGCAAAGTAGATAGAGGAAGAACTAACCGGCAGAGCATTAGACCTTAATCTGGATGAGATATTGATGGTGATCAAGGTTCTTAAGGTATCATTCATGATTGGCCGACATGATTGATGACTTCTATAACTATCTTTTTGATACACATCACTTAGTAAGCATGGATTCAGTCAACAGACTAGAGTTTGGAAATATCTTGAGTTTTTTGGATGCTAACTAGAAAGATGATTGAAATCATTGATGCAGATATATATACCAGATTGATTTCGGTATGAAGGTGTGTGTGGTGTGTTTTGTTGTGCGAAGAAGAGCAGAGAACAGTGTGGAAATAGAGATAGAGGTCTGGTATGTGACAGAACAACAACTCTAAGGCAGAGGAAGAATGAAGTGCAGTAGATCAGTATATTGAGCTTAACCGGAACTAAACCTAAGCAAATGTGGATGCTTCTCATTAGTTCAAGTACCTAGTTTCCTTCTGTAAACTATTGTAGGTAGTGAGCCTCTTGTGAGTAGTGTGCTCAGGCAGTGAGCCCTAATTGGCAAGTGCCATTTTGTACTACTTTATTCTTTTAACAGAGAATACAATCTTGGGTTAATAACCCCGTGGTTTTTTCCCTTAACAAGGTTTTCCACATCAAAAATATTGTGTCATGTGTGTTGAGTTTATTTCTGCTTCCATGGTTATGTATGCTGATATGATTTGATATTGCTCTAATTGTTAAAGAAGAAAATAAGTCAAATAAATTAGATAACTGATTCACCCCCCCTCTCAATTATCAACACTATTACGTCTAAGAACTGTGAAGCATATAGAAGGCATACAACACTATTCATGATACTTAGAAACTAGGGCAAAAATTAAAGATAAAATAATGAGCCGCAACCAAGCAAAAAATCAAAATGTAGAGTTTGACTCTATAGAGTCAAATTGTTGTTGAAAATGAAAATGAAAATCTTTTTGTTGTTGAAAATGAAGATAAAAATAGTTTGTTGTTGAAAATAAAAATGAAAATCCTTTTGTTGAAAATGAAAATGAAAACCGTTTTGTTGTTGAAATTGAAAATTATTTTAAAGTTGAAAATGAAAATGAAAATCTAGGATGTGATGTTGAAAATAAAAATATTTGTTTTAAAAAATTGAAAAGGATGTTTTGGATAATTTTCCTGGTAAGATTTCTTGGAGACAAATAAGAAAACATGCCAATAGATTATACAAAGAATTTTTTATCATAAAAAACTATCATTTCAATGTCAACTAATGATGCAATTAATGAGAATGTTGAAAATGAGAAAAGTAATGAAAAAATTAGGCATTTTTGTTAAACCAAGAAGAAAAGATCAATCACTAAAACATGTTATGTCTACTGTTGCTAGTTCCATTGAGTCTATTGGAAAGAATAGTTGATCTAAATATAAGAATGTAGCAAGACGAGCTATAACAATTGCTAATAGAAACTTTGAATAGAAGAATACTAAGCAATATTAGTGAAATTCTAAAACTACATCCTAAAACATTGCTAAGAGTGGCAAAGAGAAGAGAAAGTATAGAAAATGATCCAATCAACCAATGTTGGAGTTTTAGTGGTCGACTCTCGAGATCTAACATGAAACTAAATGTTGAAATCAAATCTTTGATTAAAAAATATTGACATGATATGTCATGCCCACATTTCCCATGCGGTCATGACATGCAACACACGTGTCATGTCCACATTTATTATGTGGTCATGACACGAAATATCAAAAACTTTTCCATGTGTCCCTAGAACCCCCTCGCACGCACCTGTGTGCTTGGTGGAAATACGTGTAAGGCGTAAACATGTCAATCAAATATGGGGAAGTGTGTCTACCTACACATTCTCTTGAATGACGAAAGCCGACTAGGGGGTTTGCAACGCGATACACGTCGCTACTAGGGTTAGATCAGTTTAAGTTCAAAACCTTAAGTTTCCTAGGTGAAAGAGATGATCTCGACAGATTGAAACCAAGCCCTAACTCTAATGCGTAGATACAAATGAATAAATAAAATACAAAATCAATGGCATGATGGTCTCATGATAAGATGGAGTGATTAAATGAAAGTCACAAGATGCCATAAAAATAAAACCCTAAATTCTAGGAAAATTTTGACAGCATAACGCATTTTTGATAATTGAAATAAATATTTTAAAAAGAATTCCCAAGGAAAATAATTAAGGCAAAATTAAATAAATGAAGCATAGAATAAATTAAATAAATTCCCAAGGTCAATAAAAGTTATCACTCGTCCAAAAATAAAATTCAAAAATTAAATTAATGACCAAAATAAAATTAATAAATAAGTCTTTTAATAAATATAATTACAACAATTATATTTATTAAATAACTCAAGTTGAAAGATAAAAAGAGGGGGAAAATTAAAACATCCCTTCCCACCATAATAATAAAATCAATTAAATTAAATTAATTCGACAAAAATGGTTTCCCTAAGAAATTAAATGACAAACCCCACTAGATAAATAATCAGGTGCCCAAAAATAAAATACTAGGCAAGAGATAAGGAATCCAAATAAAAACAATCCAATTCTCATTTAAATTAAAACCCACTTAGGACAAATTTCTAAACTAAAATAAATTTAAAACACAAGGGGCCATAATTCCAAAAAGGTCAAAAAAGCATTTGAGAGGGAAGTTTGAATTCCTGTGCACATGGAAAAAATAGGGAAATAAATAAAATAGAAAACACTAATTTCACTCTCATCCTCCACTCAACCCTATTCTAATATTATATTGTTTTATACAATGGATGCCCTAATATTATTTTATCATTTCCTTATGGGTTTGCCCTAACATTTCTATGTTTTCTCCTCTTCTCTCTTATTTTTCCTCTTGTTTTATTTGCCTCCATTGTTTGTTCTTTTGCAGGTTGAAGGTTTGTCCCTCTTCAATGGCCGCCATGAAGATTTACCAAAGGTATATTTACTGTGTATACACACCATAGGGTTTCCTTTAATTATAGTTATTGTATATTTATTTATATATAAACATATATACAGTTTTATGTATATATATATTCCAACTGTTAAAAAAAACTATAGCAACGAAATGCAGGTTGAAAACTGTTTTAGACCATAGTTCAAAGGACGGAGGAGGGTGTAGGAGTCACGGCACCACCGCTGCCACCGAAGGGTCTACAAGAATGAGTTTAATGGAGGCCAAAAGGTGTGGGTGTGGGTGGGGGTTCGACCCCCCCTCCCCACACCCCCCGTAAGAAGGAAACAACGAACTGTGGGCGGCGGCCTTTGGCCGCCGTCCACAGTCCCCTCTTATTTTTTTTAAATCTAAAAAAACAATAAAACTCTAATCCCCGCCCTTGCCAGGGTTCGGCCTCTAGCAGAGATTTTAATTTCCCTATCATATTTTTTTACCAGGTAAAACATTAATACAGGTTGCATAAAATATACCCTATGCTACTTGATTCTATTATATATATAAACAATTTGATATATATATATATATATATATATATATATATATATATATAAACTCATACACAGTCATGTAACTCAATAGAAAAATTAGATTTAGGGAGGCTTTAAGGAAAATTAGCATATATACATACTTTTTTTTTTGCAAAACAAAATAAAACAGAATACTGTATATATATTTTTTTGTTTACAAGACAAATTTCTCTCCACCTCTTTTTTTTCACAAAGTAAAATAACCAGTCATAATATTTTCCTCTAACCAGCAAGCCTTTTGAGGAGAAACCAATTTACTATTAAGCCTAAAAGAATTATTTGTCTATTTTCTTTCTAGTTATAAAATGATAGTAAAATACAAGGATTATTCATGTTCAAACTTTCAATAAACCCATGTGCACAACAGTAAAATGGTAAACATGTAATTTTGTTATCCTCAAATTTAGTTGCACTCAATTTGTAGGATGACCCCTACAAAACTTGTCCATTTTGTAGCCTACAACTCTAAACATGCAAAACAAGGTGAATCACATTTGCCCTTGTGCGTGGTCTCCTAGCCTTGGAACATCCTTTCGAGCGTCAACTTGTGTCGGTTTCTTGAATTTTGCAAAACAAGTCTAATTGAAAATTTCACTTTTTAGGAGTTAGTAACTTTTTTGTTATATACAATGGCAGGGATTTTTACCTCCATTACATCTTTATATGTACTGGCAGTGATTTTTGCCTCCATTGCATCTTTATATGTACTAGCGGTGATTTTTGCCTCCATTACATCTTCATATGCACTAGCGGGGATTTTTGCCTCCATTGCATCTTCACATGCAATGGCAGCATTTTTAGCCGCCTGTGCATGTTGGTCCCTTTGTCACATGCAAGGGCGGTGATTTTTGCCACTCGTGCACAAAAGTAATTTCCTCCACATGCAAGGGTAGTGATTTTTGTTGCCTGTGCACTCACTGCCTAAAAAATTTTCTAACTCTGGCAATTTTTTCAAGTTGTTAACTTTATCCTACTTTCACTCAGTTTTTCACTCTAATCGCACTTTAGCCCTTCAAAGCCCAGGTAAATGCTTAGTTCTCCCTCACTACTGCAATTTCCAGTCAAAAAGACCAAAAGTTTCTTTCCACAGATGAAAAGATACAGGCATTCAATAACATGATCCAAAGGAGTTTGAAGATCAAGCTTTCTCAGTGGCTTCTATGGATAAGTTGTTCAAATATACAGTTGACCTTGGATATTCTCAAGGTAGTTCTAGATAAGCATGAGAAGGCTGCTACCGTCGTGAAAGATTCAGTAACAAGGACTTGTGTCATTTCTGAGATTACTTTTGGACCGGATAACCTTGAGATGCAAACAATGTGGACAATGTTTGAGGATTTTCTGAAGAAGGATGGGAACGAGAGTTGATGAAAGTGATCATGCCTTAGTTTATTTTTGTATTTTCACATGTACTTTATTTTTAGTTTTGGACATTTTCACATGTATTTTTCCAAAATGTAATTACATGTGAGACAAAGGAAGTCCCAAGTCAAATAGGACTCTTTTGTTGAATAAGTCAAATTAGTTGTAAATTTCCTATTTTTTCTCTAGGCTCCTCCCTATAAATAAAGAGGGCCTCTATTGTAAATTTTATCTTTTACCTATTGCAAAGAAACTCTGCCAAACTGGAAAACATTTCAAGACTTTGAGCTTTTTATGTTTATCATATTTTTCAAGTGAATATCAATATAAGCAGGCAATTTGAGTATCAAACTTTGAGTTGAATCATATTGTTTTATGATATCAGTGTTCTTATGTCATTGGTGTTATATTATATTGAATCATTGTTGGAATTGTGGGGTTTATTGAAATTTGAGAGGAGTGTTCTTGTTTTGGTTGAATAGACTTTGTGCTATTTTTCTCATTGTGGGAGTTTGTGTTTATTTGTGGGAACGGGATTGTTTAGAGACTTTGTGCTGTAAATTGTTGTGTTAAAGTTAGTTATATCATATTGGGTGAAAGTGGAGACTTTGGGCTGCATTTGAATTCAATTAAGTTTGTTTGTGAGAAATAAGCCAAATGATAGAAAACTTTGCGTTCCTATGGTTTGTCTCGGTTCAAGAATTATCAAATATCATCTATTGTGAAGTTGTTATTTTGTAAGAGAGAAACATCTATTCTAAAACAAGAGAATAGGATGCTATGGAAACACCCCAAGAATAGTTTTAGTTTATTTAAGTATTAAAAGTTGTTTGTTAGAAAGAGCTCATTATCTAGAGGGAACCTCCCCTTGCTGAGAGAAGAGACTCAGTCTCATCATAGTTGTGGCGATATAACCATTTTGTCATTAGTTAGCTAAACAACAAAATATTCACCCAACAAATTTCATTGCATACAAAACAATAATGTATATTTTCTTTTCCACATAGCATACATTAAATATTACAACAGCAACACATACTTTTTTTTTGATATAGCATGATAGCAAAATGTATTTTCTTTTGCATTTCTCCATAAACCCATAAACACAACTTAGAAATAATAACAGATTTTGAATAAACATTAAAGATTGCTCTCATTAAATTTCCTTATAACAGCCAACACAAAGAATAGTAATAACTTAGACAATAAACACAATAAGGCCTCTAAGGCCATAGCTCACAACAGCCAACCACAATAGTGCAAAAAGGAAAAGATGGTCTCTCCAAACTTCATTTTCTCCAATAACCACCTGCATTAAATAAAACACCAAAATGGGGAACCAAGACACAAAGGAATGCCCTCCTCCCTACCATAGACTTGCAAGTGGGTCACTCCCAAGCTAGGGAGGTAGGATTCACATGTTTTGACACACACACCACAACAATGCAATTTTTTCCAAACAACAAAATAATTCAACTCCCATGGATTTGCAAAATACTAAACTCATGAAAATAAGTTTGATGGGGGTAGGGGAGTGGACCCCTTAACTCAAGAGGTCACTCCATGATCTCAAAATCACCAAGTCTCAAGGCCTCAAGCCACAACCACATAATGCATATCTCCAAATAACTCAAAAAAACTATCATGGCACTCTTGCCATAAAAAATGCTCTCAAACCATAGAAAAGTCCTCAAGGCTATAAGTAACACAAAAATAAGGAGGTGACCTCGAGGAGGTTCACTCTCCCCCTACCCCAAACAAGTTGAGCCTTACCTCCAAATAGAGGTGCTCTCACCAAACTCTCAACCCACACAAAATGAAAACAACCAACAACATAAATTCACAACACAAACATAAAATGAAATAAACAAGGGGAAATGGCCATAGCCATGGAGCTTACCTTCAAAAGCCCTAACAATGGAAGCACATTTGGTGAAGAGCTCCAAGCTTCTCCAAGTCTCCCAATCTCCAAATTTCTCTAACTCCCCCCCAAAAAAACTCCAAGAATAGAAAGAAAATCTAAAATGCAAGAACCCCACACTTCTCTTCAAGAGGAGGTAATATAGGCCTTCCAATTTGGCCTTGAGGAATGAGACACTTGTCACCTTCTCCTTCCTCATCCCATGCCACTTGCAAGGGAGAGGAAGTGTGAGGGTGACAAGTGTCACCCTCCAATTCCATTCCAATCCTCACCTTATCCACTTGGTCTCTCACACATGTGTGAGAGACCAAGTGGTGAGGTGGCAATTCCCTTCAAGCCTCCATGAGGATAAGGGATGCCATATGGCATCCTCTTATTCTCCAAGAGAGCCATCTCCCTCCAAGATGCTCTTGCACGTGTGTGAGAGTCTTGGAGGGAGATCCCACACACTTGGGAGTCTTGGAGACCTCCCAAGTCTCCTTGGTGAAGGGATCCCCAAACTTTGAGAAGGGAGATGGGTCTTTCCCAAAGCATGACTCATCTCCCACCCTTAGCCATTTCAAAATTCGTCACTTTGACTAAACTTGGGTTTAGAGTTACCAAAAGTGAGTTACCCCAAGGTTTAGTTAGTCAAAACTGACCCTAGACCCAAGGGTAACCACCTAGGGTAAGTTTTGGGACACTAAGGTACACGTAGGGAGTCATAAATTCACTTTACATGGCCCATAAATAAAAACAATACCAAGTGGTGTAAAACAATAAAATATACAACACATGATATAAATTAATTTAACAAAAAGGGGTACTAGGCCAAAATAATAAATCAAACAAGTACTCAAACAACATCTGATCAATGTGGTCCTCATCCCTCTTGGGAATGGATCAGTTTCATAGGGAATAACATATGTGTGAACACTACCTCTGATTTCCCGTGGCCTGGGAATATAATCCTGCACAACCAGATCAAGTGTCAATCACATCATGTATAATCATAGCTGAAGCAATTGAAATTACATTCATGTCATTGCATACAACATTAATCATTCACAACATAATTCTAGATTAAACTACATTTTCTATCTAATGTCACATAATCATCATCAATTAATGAATCCACATAATGAACTAGAAATCACACCAATAATCATCATCTAATATATCTCGCATGTTAAATCTCATCATAGCATCAAAATATGATCAAATCGAATCACCACATGTCTAATCAATGTCAAACCAGAAATTAGGAGATATAATCTAATTTGCATAATGGAACAATAGTCTCTAAAAGTTTGATAATGTCACCAACTGTAATGTAAAATGATCAAAATAAGAAAGGAAAATATTTGGCCTCACATGATAATACTAGGGTATCATCTAATGCTAGAGATGTTTTAAAATTAAGTGTGGGGTCCAAAGTTTGCGATCCTCATCCAAAACACCTATTAGATACAACGCAAACTGAATTTTACCAAAAATTTTGTGGTGATTTAGTGTTACTTGGTGATATTAGAATAAGTCAAAGATCTTTTAAAAAATGTAAACCTTGGTATGTAAAGATTAATAATCAACGAATATCTTGTTGTTGTAAAATGCATATTCAATTTTGTTATTGTTATGATGTGTTTCAATATATATGTTGTACTTTACATACTAACATGTTTATGCAAGAATGTGTTATTAATATGCCACCTAAAACAATAAAGGAGTTTATATCAAGTTTGTTTTGTGAAAGATCTAATGGAAAATTATTTTATTTAAGTTCATGTATTTCTAGACAATGCATTAGTTGTGGCAATCTTTCTTTCTTAATTGTTTGTATGCATGAAAGTGTTGAAAATGATTTTGTACAACAATTAGTGGATGCTAAAATATTTAAGAATGTTGACTATTCTTTAAAAGATGGAAAAATTGGAAAGCGTTGTGATTTAATTACAGAAACGTCAGTGTACATGCATTCATATCAAAATTTAAGAGTAAGATTGTACCAAAATATGTCAAGCACTCTCAACAAGCTCGATGGATTGATGGACAATTTTGCACATGTAGAAACACATTTCCAGTTGGTACTATACTATTAGTGGTTGATTTTACAGAAAACTATACTCTAGCTTCGCAAGAGGAAATCCAATCACAATATTACAATTTAGTACAAGTGGCTATGTTTGTTTATATTGTTTATAAACATGTAGATGATAGCACAGAGGATGATAGAAAAGTTTTGAGGGAGTATCATTTCTATATGAGTAACAACCGGTTACACTCGTTAGAGTTTGTTCAATATTGTTTCAATATATTTTATACAAATTTAAGAGAAAGAGGAATCCAGATGACAGAACATCTCATATGCTCAGATAATTGTATGGGGTAGTTCAAGAATGCTCAAATGTTCTATTGGTTAAGTAGGGTTCATAAGGAACATAATGTCCAACATATGTGGACTTTTTTTGAAGGTGGACATGGTAAAGGAGAACATGATGGAGCTGGTACGTGTGTTAAAAGAATTCTTGCTAGAGAGTAATTAAAATTTGAGGATGCAATAAATTTAAAGATGCACATGGGATTGTGGATTGGTGCAATACAAGATTATCTACACCTGGATCAAGAGAGTACTCTATAGTTCGCTAATTCTTTTGGATAGTTGAAGAAGAGAACATTCTACCTAGACTTGATTACGAGACAATCAGTGGATCTACTAAATGGCATTCATTTAAGAGTTTGAATGGAAGCACATGGACTATCTAGACAAGGGAGCTTGCATGTTTTTGTTAGTTTTGTATTTCACGAGATTGGGAAGCATGTGAGAATATAGAATTGGTTGAAGAGTGGAAGCAAAGACCGTTGACACCTGCACAAGCACATGATCAATATGAAACAACAATTGAACACAATGATCAAGTGTTTGCATCAGATGATTATGACTATGTTTCATACCTTGTACAAGAAATTAATTTGATTTATTTTATTTCACTTTATTAATATTTTGTAGTGCTTTTATTTATTTATATACATATGAATGCATGTATGTAGATTGGTCAAATTATATGGACATGTGCAAGTTATTGAATCAAATTTTGTTTATAGGACATGTGTATGATGTTGTTGCACTTGAGGATAATGAAGATGAAATAGAATATTGGTTGGCTTATTGTGTGGAAACTAAACATAAGTTAATAGCACCTCGAGAAGATGATGATGGCGGTCATTATCCAACAAGTTTGGTGATCCCCTTAAGAGATCCCCTTAAGCAAATTTTGATAACAAGTATTTGATCCCCTTAAGAAAATTTTGAGAACTTCTTTGATCCCCTTAAGTAAATTTTGAGAACTTCTTTGATGATCTGGCTATCATTATCCAATAGGTTCAGTGGTGGTTGCTGGTACTTGGCTACAAAAATACCTAATAAGGAAGAATGGTTTGCCTGCATTCGAAGATTATGAAACACATAAGAAGATTATACACTACTCACATTTGGTGGTGGAAAAAAATATAAAACTAGTGAGGTATCATGGAAGACCTCCAAATAAAGAGCTATGGACAATTTCTATGGAAGAGCATGAGACAATCATAGATGCGTTGCAAAAAAGAGAGGATATAGATGGTACAATGGAATAAGTAAATACAGGTAAATATAGTTTAGTTTTATATTGTCCAATTTAAATACATTAAATACATGTTTTGATATTGCTTGTGTGTTATTAGTTGAAATTGATTTAAATTTTCCTTTTATATCCTTAGGCCATCATCACAAAGGAGAGTTTATGTATTGATTCAACCTAGACAACATGGAATAATTGGTAAAAATAGGTAATTATTAGTTAAAATATATTTTAATACATGTTTTGATTATATATTGATATTGCTTGGACATTAATAGTTAAAATTGATTTATTATCCTTTTTTGTATCCTTAAGCCATCATCAAATTGATCTCATACTTTGAAACAAAAAGGAGAGGTTGCAAATTAAACCTATACACATGTGCATGAGACACTTGTATTTATACAGGTACAAGTTGTGTATATAGATAGTTTTATATATATTAAAATACATGTTTTGATGATATATTGATATTGCTTGTATCATTTTGATAATAGGTGGCGTGAAGACCTGCTACATTCCCCACAAGTTTTGGATTTTGTTGAGATGGCATAGCCACATTTTGTAAACATTGTTTTGAGTTGGCATATATGTACATACATAATTACACAATTACACATTTTGTACAAATTTGTATTGTATGTACATACACAATTATACTCTACACTTTTATATATCAAAATTAATAT
This sequence comes from Cunninghamia lanceolata, assembly GCA_027924645.1. Classification (NCBI taxonomy): domain Eukaryota; kingdom Viridiplantae; phylum Streptophyta; class Pinopsida; order Cupressales; family Cupressaceae; genus Cunninghamia; species Cunninghamia lanceolata. The sequence goes on along the minus strand of BSBN01000477.1, from coordinate 2,294,191 downwards.
TCTATATATTTTGCTTGTTAAATGTACATGTTTTGCTACTTTAAATTTGATTGTATTATTGTTAAATTTGGTTGCCTTGGGCAACTTCACCAAATTTTGAGAACTTCTTTGATCCCCTTAAGACATCATATTAGGACCCCTTGAGACATCCTATTATTACATAAATTAAATTAACATTGAAACTATTTTTGTATAAAATGTGATTGTTATGATGATTCATCATAAATTACATCAATTGCGATTAAATATGACACATGTACTTTGAAGTATTTGATCCCCTTAAGATGTCCTATTAGGACATATCCTAAATATTTATACTTAATTATATCATTTGTTATGACGAGTCACCCTAAAGTCTAATACTTAATTCTATCAATTGTGATCCAACATGAGACATGTAGTTTGAATTCTTTAATCCCCTTAAGAAGTCCTATTAGGACCCCTTAAGACATCCTATTACAACATAAATTATATTAGCATTAACATTATTTTTGTATAACTTTTGTGATTGTTAAATGATGAGTCATCCTAATTTCTACTACTTAATTATGTCATTTGTTATATGATGAGTCTCCCTAAAGTCTAATACTTAACTATATCAATTGCAATTAAATATGAGACATGTACTTTGAAGTATTTGATCCCCTTAAGAAATTTTTTGAGAACTTCTTTGATCCCCTTATGTAATTGTTTTAGAACTTCTTTGATAAGTTAATGCCTTGACTATGAATCACTAAATTTGTAAAGTACAAATATTTAAATGTCCTATTACTTTCAACTTTAATTTCATATTTGTATTTAATTTCACATTAATGTCCTATTAATGCCTTGACTATGAATTTTTTGTAAAGTACAAATATGTCCTATCAATTTCATATTAATTTCACATAAAATGCATAAATGCATGTGTAAATTACTATTTAACAATAATAGACCATAAAATACTCAAATGAAATAAAGTCCATGACAATACAACCCATGAAATATAAAGTCCATGAAACATAAAATATAAGTCCATGAGAAATAATATATGTAGTCCACATGAAATAATCAAATACAACCCATGAAATAATCTAACTCATATTATCTCTATAATCAAGAGACCTCTTCACACCACGTTGACTACCCAGATGACCCGAATCACTCTATACAAGAGAAAGAAAGATGAAATCAAATGTAAGAAGATTAAAATTTATTTAATGACAATTTAATTTATAATTTATCATAAAATTAAGTTACCATGTGAGGCTCCTCTGCATGCTCTGGTGCACCTGGACCTGTCTCTACATGCTATGAATCAATCTACATATAAGAGAAATAAAGTTGAAATTAAATGTAAGACGATTAAAAATGATTTAATTCAATTTAATTTATAATTTATCATATTTAAATTGTACCGTAAGAGGTTGTTGTGCATCCTCTATTCCATGGCCTATCTCTAAATGCTCAACTACTAGACATGTCTCATGCTATAAAAGAAAAAGAATTTAATGCATGTCAAGATATATATTCTATCAAAATTTACTTTAAGTTCACAATGTATAATAAATAATTGAGTTTAAATATAATCTAAATTTTAAATTATACCATATTAGGCTACTCATTTCCTCTGTCCTCCTACTCTGCATGTGTTGTTTTATGTGGAATGACATCAATAGGATGAAATGTGTCACTAACAAGCTCCTACAAGGTCATTTATAAAGCACATGTGTAGAAATTAGGTTAAAACATATATATATATATATATATTCATTGTGTAGGTACCCAATTTTTGTTTTAATTTATTTAAAAGACCTACATATTGCATGTAGACAAAGATAGTTATTTCAACAACCTAAAATGTAGTCGACTCCTGATATAGACTTGGATCATCCAGGTATGCTACAATGCCCATCCTCATTGTTGTGTCAACCTACATAGACATATATTTTTAATATATAAGTATGCATGCACGTTTGATATAGTGAATTCAAAATACAAAAATCTAAGTATATAGTTTTTTAAAACAATATACATACAAATGGCTCATGTAGACACCCAACGATGGAGGAGCACTTGAGACACCCTCTAGAGGATTCGATGTGGAAGAAACCTAAACCAACATAAATATTTAATGTACATGTTCAAGACTGAATTACAAATTAGGTTCAAGTTAATAAAATTATTTAAAATATATTTAAAATATCAATCAAAATACCCCAAATGGGTGGCCGAGATGAACATGTGTCAATGAAAAATGAAATTGATCAAAAGAACTATGAACTGTGCTTGTTGCCATCTACACCAAACAATTTGATTGTTAAAATATTACAATTTAATTGATCTATATGTTTATTAAAAACATGTGCTTAAAATTGTTATAAATTCAACATGTGTACCTATATATATACCTGTAATGATAAGTGGGGTGATCTTCAGTAAATAGAAAATCAACAAATGATTCACCCATATCATTAGATGATGCATGTGCAGCTGAACTGGGTACTGCTTGATCAGGTCCATAACACAACTTATTGCAACTTGTGCACATATGAGGTATCAACAAATGTGGAGTGGTACTAGGACCACCTCCACCATCAACTCATCCATTGTCTCGAACCCTAGCTACCATCGCAGAAGTATGCTCATCCAAGCTACATGAGAGTGCCCTCAATGCTCCTAGTGCAGATACCACCGCACGATACTGGAAGGGACTAGGAATGGAAGGAGGGTTAATAAGAGGTTGAGAAGGAACGGGTCTTTGGGGATCAACCCATGCCCCTAACCTCTGTTGTGGCATGCCACCACCAATACCTTGGAATGATCTAAAATCAAATAGTTGGGTTTCCTATTCATAACAAACTCTGCATATAATTTTCTCAAAAAAAAAGGAAACTCACAATTAGCATGAGGTGGATAATCAAACACCATTGACCACATATCCCCAAAATTGGTAGACATCACTTCATGTTATACCACCTAATTGATATTCTTTTCTTGTTTGGGGGAATTAGTTAATTGGTGATGGGGTGTCTAAAATATTGTCCTAAATGAGCTTTTATGATTTTTAGATCCAAAATATCCCTATAAGAGAGGCCATTAGCATAAAATTGGCACCTCTCTTTTCTCCATATTTGAAAACTATCCAAGTCCATATCAATGGACCTCACAGAATCTACAATGTTTTGCATCGACAATGTAAAACACACCAAGTGACGAGGTATGAATTGTTGACTTCAAATGGAATTGAGTTTTTCTTTGATGGAATTGACATTTTCATTAATTATGGGTCACAAGCGAGCCTCGTCAGATCCAGGTGGGGGTGGAGATGGAAACCAAATAGGCAGTGCATTGAGGAAGTCCTCAACATCAAAGTAAATATTATCCATGATATATAAAAACTATGAACCTGCATATATACATAAATAACAAGTACAAAATTAACTTTCAAGAATATATATATATATATATATATATATATATATATATATATAACTAGATATTATATATGTTGAGAAATTACAAGAAATATTTAAATTAAACATACATGACTACATTTAAAAGAAAAATTAGGATCTACATACACATACATACATCATTCATTGAGCATACATACAAATTTCAAAATGTAAGAGATTGTAGTTCTATGTTATTTTAATACATGTACATGTACTAAAAAATAAATTGAAAACATGTACATAAAAAAAGGTAAATTTCTAACAAAATGTGTAAGGCTCATTTATGTCTAAGGCAAATAAAATATTGTGACTTTCAATACATACTTTAAAGTGTTTACAAGGAATAGTAAAGTTTTCCCTCAAATCCTATTTTATTAAATCCCCTTAATTCATGTATGTCATCTTTTCTAGGTCCATACACCAGGCTAATGATTTTGACCATATTTGTCCATATTAAACCCTAAACGCTTAACCCTAAAACCTAAACCCTTAACCGTAAACCCTAAACCCTTAACCCTTAACCCTTAACCTTTAACCTTAAACCCTAAACCCTTAACTATAAACCCAAGTTTGTAAAAGCGTCAAGCATCTAACATTATACAAATTGATCAAATGTGAATTATCAATTTTCAACTATTATTAGTGGCTTAAGGGGATTAATGATTGGATTTCAAGTTGTAGGTCATCTACATCCTCTTAGGTCATCTATATCATGTTTTTTTAAAATTGATCAAATGTGAATGATTAATTTTCAACTATTATTAGTGGCTTAAGGGGATTAAAGAGTAGATTTCAAGTTGTAGGTCATCTACATCCTCTTAGGTCATCTATATCCTATTTTTTAAAATTGATCAAATGTGAATGATCAATTTTCAACTATTATTAGTGGCTTAAGGGGAGTAATGAGTAGATTTCAAGTTGTAGGTCATCTACATCCTCTTAGGTCATCTATATAATATTTTTAAAAATGTATTTATGACATAATTAAACCCTAAACCCTTAATCGTAAACCCTAAACACTTAACCCTAAACCCTAAACCCTAAACCCTAAACCCTTAACCCTTAACCCTTAACATGTGAACCCTAAACCCTTAACCCTAAATCCTTAACCATATGCATCCTCTTAGGACGGGTCTTAAGCAATTTTCTTAAATCCCCTTAATCCATGTCATCTAAATCCTAGGTCCATGAACCATGCTAATGGAATTATTTTGTATTAAGTTGACCAAGATTAATATATTTATCTTTTTAAACAAGTTTGTAAAAACTTCAAGCATCTAAAATTATACAAATTGATCAATGTGAATTATCAATTTTCAACTATTATTAGTGGCTTAAGGGGATTAATGACTAGATTTCAAGTTGTAGGTCATCTACATCCTCTTAGGTCATCTATATCCTATTTTTTAAAATTGATCAAATGTGAATGATCAATTTTCAACTATTATAGTGGCTTAAGGGGATTAATGAGTAGATTTCAAGTTGTAGGTCATCTACATCCTCTTAGGTCATCTATATATTATTTTTTTAAAATTGATCAAATGTGAATTATCAATTTTCAACTATTATTAGTGGCATAAGGGGATTAATGACTAGATTTCAAGTTGTAGGTCATCTACATCCTCTTAGGTCATCTATATCATGTTTTTCAAAATTGATCAAATGTGAATGATCAACTTTAAACTATTATTAGTGGCTTAAGGGGATTAATGAGTACATTTCAAGATGTAGGTCATATCTAAGCTTGACATATATCCTCTCATCCTTAGCACACTAACTTAGATATTTCATTTAGTGCTATATTAACTTATCAATTAATTAAAGTTATATATAACATCCCAATACATTACCTCATTAACCAATTATTTGATTCAATGTTTGTAATTTACAATGAAACTATCTCTATTCTCACTTGTGACTCACCCAAGGAGGATTGTTCTTTGATAAACAAAATATTTTAGATACTAGTTGTCAAACTTGAGGGATGTTACCAAATTTTATTCCCCATTTACATAGAAATATGTGGAGTTTATAAATATTCCAAATATGGATGGACAACCTATTAAAATATATCCTTTTAGAGAAATGGTATTTCAAATTAAAGACTATTGGTGAAATAGGAATTGTCAGAGAGATCATATTAGATATAGTTGTTTAGATGAGTGTGGAAAAAAAGCTAATAAAAATCTATAATAAAATTAATGCATAAATAATCTAAAACAAATAAAAACCAAAATGTATAGTATGTACTATTTCACTTGAGAAAACCATTTCATGCAACAATTCTAGCACACTAACCATCCTTGCTATTGCATAAAAACTCAACCATACACAATTTACTAATAAATCCCTAACTCAATGTTTATGCATATGTGGATATTAATAGGCACATCAAAAATTAGATTTATAATTAGTATGAATGCTTTAAAAGCATGGATGAAAATAGATTTAACCAATGCATACATTCAAAAAAATGCAACTTGCTAGCCAAAATATTACTTAACATTTTTCAATCACTAGTCTTCATAGCCTTAAATGAGTATACAACATTCTTTCAACACTAATGGGCATGAGAACAACAACTACAGTGACACACATTTTATCTAGAAAATTATGATCCATTGTAACCAACACTATGGCCAACCAATATAGGCATATACCTACAAATTAGTTGGCATCCATGGTATTGACCAACATAGGCTCTTTACATAGACACTCTCTACCACATCACATTGATTCTTTAATGGATACTTAAATTCTTATGTAAACAAGAGATACATTATTCACAAGGCGCGTGACTCTTTAAGGTCTTTAATAAATGTATACACCTATGTACCATTAGTTTCAACACCATCTGTGTCCAGTTTTTAATTTAAAAATTATGCAAATGTTGTTAGTTTATCTTACCTACCTATAGTTCCCTACAAGATTCCCCAATTTTAGATTCTACTCCAATGATATTTTCATCCCTAAAGATACCACTATTCTCAATTTACATGGTATCATTTTAAGTTACTTAAATTATCACAACTACCGTAAGTCAACTATCAACCACATAAGATGTGATACAAATGATAGTACTAGGATCCAAACTAGATGAAGCAAATGAGTTAACAAGCTAGGCTTTCTAGTAAAATCTAGAAATGCAAATCCATGAGATTTAAACTAAAGTTATATATGACAAAGCAATATGGAAGGTGAAGAGGTGGTTGAAGAAAAAGGAAAATCGTCAAGCCATTACAATATTGTTAATTAAATTAGAGAAAGAAACTTTAAAAGTATATAAGAAGCATAAATGGATAACTTAGATGCCATCAATGATAAAATCAATCTTAGATGTGATAATAGATCGGGTTCAATTTTTTATTAAAAAAAATAAAGAGTTGAAAAAGAGGTATATGATAGAAATTCCAAATAAATTGATACAAGAAGTGGTTAGTCAATTGCATCAATTATATGAGTAGTTGAAGTATGATAGGTAATCACATATGTAGGTTGGAAAGGTCAAAGGAAAAATTAGAGAGAATGAAGAAAAGGTAATGGGCTTTGTTGGTTTCAAATCTTGTGTTAGGTCATAAAGATGTATTCTAGACTAAGGTAAATGACTTTAAGAAGATATTTTTAAAACAAATGGAATCTATAGGAAAGGAAGAAGGTATTTATCTATGATGGAATTTTTCCTAAACAATTCCACTATATTTTTTTATGAACACCTGTATAATGTGTCAAGTGATATAAAATAAATAGTCAAGGCATTGATCTATATATGAGGATCATTAATGCATAAAATATCTGTGGACTACCAAGCATGTAGAGTAGAGAGGATTGATAAATCTCTAGTTTAGTACATAAATAAAGACTTGAGCACTTGGGATGTGTTGAGAATGAGAGGATATATCTCTTGGCTTAGATATGTCAAGCAATTTTCTTAAATCCCCTTAATCCTAGGTCCATAAACCATGCTAATGGAATGATTTTGTCTTAACTTGACCAAGTTTAATATATTTATCTTTTTAAACAAGTTTGTAAAAACTTTAACCATCTAACATTATGTAAATTGATCAAATGTGAATGATCAATTTTCAACAATTATTAGTGGCTTAAGGGAATTAATGAGTAGAATTCAAGTTGTAGGTCATCTACATCCTCTTAGGTCATTTATATCTTGTTTTTTAAAATTGATCAAATGTGAATGATCAATTTTTAACTATTATTAGTGGCTTAAGGGGATTAATGAGTAGATTTCAAGTTGTAGGTCATCTACATCCTCTTAGGTCATCTATATCCTATTTTTTAAAATTTATTTATGACATAATTAAACCCTAAACCCTAAACCCTAAACCCTTAACCCTTAACCCTTAACCCTTAACCCTAAACCCTTAACACTAAACCCTAAACCCTAAACCCTTAACCCTTAACCCTAAACATGTGAACCCTAAACCCTTAACCCTAAATCCTTAACTATATGCATCCTCTTAGGATAGGTCTTAAGCAATTTTCTTAAATCCCCTTAATCCATGTCATCTAAATCCTAGGTCCATAAACCATGCTAATGGAATGATTTTGTATTAAGTTGACCAAGATTAATATATTTATCTTTTTAAACAAGTTTGTAAAAACTTCAAGCATCTAACATTATACAAACTGATCAAATGTGAATTATCAATTTTCAACTATTATTAGTGGCTTAAGGGGATTAATGACTAGATTTCAAGTTGTAGGTCATCTACATCCTCTTAGGTCATCATTATCCTATTTTTTAAAATTGATCAAATGTGAATGATCAATTTTCAACTATTATAGTGGCTTAAGGGGATTAATGAGTAGATTTCAAGTTGTAGGTCATCTACATCCTCTTAGGTCATCTATATACTATTTTTTTTAAATTGATCAAATGTGAATTATCAATTTTCAACTATTATTAGTGGCTTAAGGGGATTAATGAGTAGATTTCAAGTTGTAGGTCATCTACATCCTCTTAGGTCATCTATATCCTATTTTTTAAAATTGATCAAATGTGAATGATCAACTTTAAACTATTATTAGTGGCTTAAGGGGATTAATGAGTACATTTCAAGTTGTAGGTCATATCTAAGCTTGACATATATCCTCTCATCCTTAGCACAATAACTTAGATCTTTCACTTAGTGCTATATTAACTTATCAATTAATTGAAGTTATATATAACATCCCAATACATTACCTCATTAACCAATTATTTAATTCAATGTTTGTAATTTACAATGAAACTATCTCTATTCTCACTTGTGACTCACCCAAGGAGGATTGTTCTTTGATAAAAAAATATTTTAGACACTAGTTGTCAAACTTGAGGGATGTTACCAAATTTTATTCCCCATTTAAATAGAAATATGTGGAGTTTATAAATATTTCAAAAATGGATGGACAACCTATTAAAATATATCCTTTTAGAGAAATGGTATTTCAAATTAAAGACTATTAGTGAAATAGGAATTGTTAGAGGGATCATATTAGATATAGTTGTTTAGATGAGTGTGGAAAAAAAAACTAATAAAAATCTATAATAAAATTAATGCATAAATAATCTAAAACAAATAAAAACCAAAATGCATAGTATGTACTATTTCACTTGAGAAAACCATTTCATGCAACAAATCTAGCACACTAATCGTCCTTGCTATTGCATAAAAACTCAACCATACACAATTTAATAATAAATCCCTAACTCAATCTTTATGCATATGTGGATATTAATAGGCACATCAAAAATTAGATTTATAATTAGTATGAATGCTTTAAAAGCATGGATGAAAATAGATTTAACCAATGCATGCACTCAAAAAAATGAAACTTGCTAGCCAAAATCTTACTTAACATTTTTCAATCACTAGTCTCCATAGCCTTAAATGAGTATACAACATTCTTTCAACACTAATGGGCATTAGAACAACAACTACTACAGTGACACCAATTTTATCTAGAAAATTATGATCCATGGTAACCAACACTATGGCCAACCAATATAGGCTAAATAGGCATATACCTACAAATTAGTTGGCATCCATGGTATTGACCAACATAGGCTCTTTACATAGACACTCTCGACCACAACACATTGATTCTTTAATGGATACTTAAATTCTTATGTAAACAAGAGATACATTATTCACAAGGCACATGACTCTTTAAGGTCTTTGATAAATGTATACACCTATATACCATTAGTTTCAATACCATCTATGTCCATTTTTTAATTTAAAACTTATGCAAATATTGTTATTTTATCTTACCTACCTATAGTTCCCTATAAGATTCCCCAATTTTAGATTCTACTCCAATGATATTTTCATCCCTAAAGATACCACTATTCTCAATTTACATGGTATCATTTTAAGTTACTTAAATTATCACAACTACAGCAAGTCAACTATCAACCACATAAGATGTGATACAAATGATAGCACTAGGATCCAAACTAGATGAAGCAAATGAGTTAACAAGCTAGGATTTCTAGTAAAATCTAGAAATGCAAATCCATGAGATTTAAACTAAAGTTATATATGACAAAGCAATATGGAAGGTGAAGAGGTGGTTGAAGAAAAAGGAAAATCTTCAAGCCATTGCAATATTGTTAATTAAATTAGAGAAAGAAACTTTAAAAGTGTATAATAAGCATAAAGGGATAACTTAGATGCCATCAATGATAAAATCAATCTTAGATGTGATAATAGACTGGGTTCAATTTTTAATTAAAAAAAATAGAGTTGAAAAAGAGGTATATGATAGAAATTCCAAATAAATTGATACAAGAAGTGGTTAGTCAATTGCATCAATTATGAGTAGTTGAAGTATGATAGGTAATCACAAATGTAGGTTGGAAAGGTCAAAGGAAAAATTAGAGAGAAGGAAGAAAAGGTAATGGGCTTTGTTGGTTTTAAATCTTATGTTAGGTCATAAAGATGTATTCTAGACTAAGTGGTGCGGAGCACCTACAAAGTCATGTTTTTGTTTGTAATAAGGTCTATTTTACCAATGTTTTTTTCATTTCAGTTGTAGCTAGGTCTATTTTCTAAGTCCCAAGTGACTTAGGGGACATTTGTCAATTTGTAATCGCATAATGCTAAAAATAGTAATAATGCCAAAATAAGACAATAGGGTAGTTTTGGTCGGTTGTCTCCCAGCTGCTTGGATTGTTCTCCCAACTGCTTGGAGCTAGTGTGGTACTACTCAGGGTGAGTTGTTAAATGCCTAGAAGTATGAACTGAATGATAGTTACAACTAGATCGAATGTAATCAGTTTGAAGAAGTGATCGAATGTGATTGCATTGTGTTCAGGAGAAATAAAGCATTTATGTTCTGTCCATTTGATTTTCATTTCTGTAAATCGCACAACTGTAGATTTCTATTCATTTTGCATTTTCCTTTTGTTGCCGTATGTCACCGTGAAGCATTCCACTGGTGAGATTTCTATCAAAATCAGTGGAATGGCTTCAATGTATCAGTATTCATTTTGTTCTTTGTTTTGTATTTCCTGTTCAATAGTGCAGGTGATCTGGATAGAGGGGTTCACGTAGTAAGGATGTCCTAGCATATTCATGTGCTAGGGTTCGGAGGAGGAGGTTGTGCGACGATGGTTTTGGCGATTCAGCCTAAGGTTACGGGTGTTCGCTGACGGAACGCATCCCTGCCAAAGCGAATGCCATTGGGGCTCTAGGGAATGATGAGAGACTTGGCCGATGGAAAAGTTTGGTAGCTCACATGTGAAGTTTTGCTGATCATGAGAAATTAGGGCATCGATCTGCAGTTTCCTACTATGTGCTCCTCATCATATTGGTATTAGAGCTTGAAAAGATTTGGGTGGCAAGTTGAATTGACGATTTGCAGGATTGTTGGTGTTTGAGTACTGTCTGTGAATGTTTATGTCAGACAGAGATAGTGGCACAGAGGCAAAGAGGATGCCTCCCAAAAATATGTCGCAAGACGCCATCAAGAAGTTGATCGAAGAGATGCTTGAATCCAAGTTGGGAGAGTTCAAGTAGACCAAAAGCAAAGATAAGGAAGCTGTAAGTGACAGTGATGAAGATAATACAGAAATTGCTGAAAGCAGTAAAAAGGTAGAGGAGATACCAGCAAAACAGAGGGCATTTTTAAATGCATTGAAGTTAGTCAATAGGGACACCATAGATGGGTTACCTATGTACAGTGGAAGTATGGAAGCTGAAGAGGTGATTGATTGGATTGAGGCATTGAACAATCACTTCGAATACAAAGAAATCCCTGATGATAAGAGGGTTAAATTGGCAAAGGCAAGATTGCAGGGATCTGCTCTTGCATGGTGGAATTATGTACAAGGAGAGAGAATCAAGGAGAAGAAGAATATGATAACCTCTTGGGAGAGGATGAAGGCCAAACTCAAAGTACAATTCTTACCCCTGGATTATGATGTGCAGATGTATAAGAAATTGCAGAACCTTAGACAGAGAGACCTTGATGTGAATGAATACACACAAGAGTTTCATAAACTCAGTCTCATATCAAAGAGACAAGAAGAAGAGTCAAAGGAGGTGGCTAGGTATTTAAATGGCCTAAGGATGAACATTCAAGATGAGATCAGCATATTAGCACCAGAAATAGTGAACAAGTGTTTCCAAATGGCCTTAAGGGTTGAAGAGAAGATAAAGAGGAAGAGTGAACAGAACAATAGAGGTAGAGGTGGAAGGAATTTCAGAGGCAGAGGTAGTTTTGGATGAAGAAGTCCCAACTAGAGGCCTAGTGGTGCATCTGGCCAAGAAGAGCAAGTTGGGAACTCAAGTAGCAGAGGAGGCTACCGAGGAAGAAGGCCTAATGGAAGAGGTGGGACAAATGGATCAGGTAGAGGATTCAAATTCTCCAATATGAGATGTTATAACTACAATCAGATAGGGCACCTGACATACAAGTGTCCAGAGAAGGCCTCAACTTCTCATGGTGATGAGAAGAGAACCACTTTGATTCAAGAAGATGCAAGGAGCGTGACATCGCCTGAAGTGAATCTAGCATCATAAGTGGGAGAAAATTTGATGATCAAAAGGACACTGCTCAAGGAACCAGTGCAGGTGGAACCATCACAAAGAAGGGCTTTGTTTAAGATCAACTGCAAGATCCAAGGTAAGGTTTGTAAAATCATTATTGACTCTGGTTCTACGGATAATATCATATCTTTGGAAGTAGTAAATAAGTTGAATCTAGAAAAGGTACCCCATAGCAGTCCATATAAAGTTAGTTGGTTGAATAAGGGGTAGCACATACTCATCAATGAACACGCATGGGTATAATTTAGTATTGGGGGGTATAGAGACAAGATTTTGTGTGACATCCTTCCTATGGATGCTTGCCATCTTTTACTAGGCAGACCATGGCAATTTGATAGAAAGGCTCAGCATGATGGAGAAAAGAATGCTTACTCATTTCAAAAGGATGGTATGACTTACAGGATACAGTCATTGGTAGAAGAGGATCCATAGTATGTAGGGTCTAGTGTAATGTTGGTAGGAGAAAAAGAATTCCTGGACACATTACAGGAAGGTGATGGGGTAGGTTTTGCTTTGATTGTGAAGCCTAAGGGGGAAAAGAAGCAAAGTGTGAGAGAAGTAGGGCCTAAAGAGGTCAGAGATTTGCTTGAGAGTTACAGAGGAGTGATTGCAAAGGATATACCTGATTCCCTACCACCAATCAGAGACATTAGCCATCAGATAGATCTCATACCAGGAGCAGTACTTCCTAATAAGGCAGCATATAAAATGACCCCTTAGCAGAAGGAGGAGATAGCCAGGCAGGTTCAAGAACTTTTAGATAAGGGGTTAATAAGAAAGAGTTTGAGTCTATGTGCAGTCCCCACCATTTTAGCACCAAAGAAAGATGGAAAATGGAGATTGTGTACTGATTTTAGGGCAATAAATAGGATAACCATTAGATACAAGTTTCCTATTCCTAGAATTGAAGATCTTATGGATTGTTTGGGAGGTGCGACCTATTTCTCTAAAATAGATTTGAAGAGTGGGTACCATCAGATAAGGATAAGAGAAGGGGATGAGTGGAAGACAACTTTCAAAACCAATGAAGGGTTGTATGAGTGGCTTGTGATGCCGTTTGGTCTTTCAAATGCCCCTAGCACATTTATGAGATTGATGAATGAGGTGTTGCAGGATTTCATAGGAAAATTTGTGGTAGTCTACCTTGATGATATCTTGGTATTCAGTAAGAGCAAGGAAGAGCACTTGAAACATCTGGAGATAGTCTTGAAGAGGCTGCAAGACCAGAAACTACTAATAAACTTGGAAAAATGTGACTTCATGAAACAAGAATTGGTGTACCTAGGTTTTGTCATCTCTAAGGGTGATTTGAAAATGGATCCTTCCAAGGTAGAAGCTATTTTGAATTGGCCTACACCCAGGACAGCAGGAGAGGTCAGAAGTTTCCATGGGTTGGCCACATTTTACAGGCAATTTATTAAGAACTACAGTGACATCTGTGCACCTATGTTGGAAACCATCAAGGGTGGAGGTAAGATGAAGTTTGTGTGGATGAGAGAAGCAGATAGAAGCTTTGAGAATCTGAAACAGAAAGTTGCTAAATTCCCTATCTTAGTGTTGCCTGATTTTAATAAGATTTTCACAATTGAATGTGATGCAAGTGGATTGGCCATAGGAGCAGTATTGAGCCAAGAAGGCAGACCAATAGCCTTCTTTAGTGAAAAGTTAAATGAAGCCAAGAGGAAATACTCCTCTTATGATCTAGAGTTATATGCTATGGTACAAGCTCTAAAGAAATGGAGGCACTACTTACTTCCTAAGGAATTTATTATGTACACTGACAATCATGCTCTTAGTTTTTTGAATGGGTAGGAAAAGCTCAGTCATCGGCACATGAAATGGGTAGAAAGTCTCCAAGCCTACACCTTCATCATCAAACATAAGAAAGGAATAACAAATAAGGTTGTTGATGCTTTAAGCAGAAGAGTGTTGACAGTCCAAGAAGTGCAGCTACAGAGTATGGGTGTTGAGTCACTTAAAGGATTGTACGGAGAGGACCAAGATTTTAAGGAAATTTACAGGGTATGCAGTGAGTTTGCCAATACCTTCCACAGTGAATTTTCTGACTATACATTGCAGGATGGACTTTTGTTTAAAGGTAGTCAACTCTGTATCCCTAAGTGTTCAATAAGGGGTAATATTGTGAAGGAAAAACATAGTGGTGGTTTAGGAGGACACTTTGGGCTCAATAAGACCTTAGATCTTGTTAGAAGGTTTTACTTTTGGCCAAAGATGTAATCTGATGTCAGAAGGTTTGTTGAGAGTTGTATGATTTGTCAGAGAGCAAAGGGAGTCTCAACCAATGCAGGACTATACCAACCTTTGCCCATACAAATAAACCTTGGGAAAGTTTGAGTATGGATTTTGTGATGGGATTGCCCAAAACAAGGACGGATTATGACTGTGTTTGTTGTGGTAGACAGGTTCAACAAAATGGCACACTTTATTCCTTGTAAGACCACTAATGATGCTAGTTATGTTGCAGGTTTGTTCTTTAAGGAAATTGTCAAGATTCATGGATTGCCTTTGAGCATTATATCTGACAGAGACAACAAATTTGTGGGACATTTCTAGAGAACTTTGTGGAAAAGATTGGGTACAAATTTGTCTTTTAGTTCATCCTATCATCCTCAGACTGATGGTCAAACAGAGGTTGTCAATAGGTCATTAGGCAATCTGCTGAGATGTTTGACAAGAGAACATGGCGGTAGTTGGGATGTGGTACTCTCACAAGCAGAATATGCCTATAATGATTCTACAAATAGAAGTACAGGGTTAAGTCCTTTTGAAGTTATCTATGGTAGTCATCCTAGAGGTATTTTTGAATTACGAGATGTTCAAGGGTTGGACAAAAGGAGGGGACATGCTGATACATTTGCAGAGGCTATGCACGAGATCCATCAACAAGTTAGAGATGCTCTACACAAGAACAATCAGAATATCAAGGCTAGAGTGGATCAAAGATGAAGGGATGTGTAGTACCAAATAGGAGATATGGTCATGGTTCATCTCAACAAGAACCGACTACCCAAGGGAAGCCATAGCAAGTTGATGATGAGGAAAATTGGACCTTCTCAGATTCTGGAAAAATATGGTTCTAATTCTTACAAAATTAAACTCCCTGATGATATTGCTATTTCCCCTATCTTCAATGTTGCTGATTTGACCTTATATCAGAGTCTAGATACAGGAGAAGAGACAACATATTATTTCCCAGACAATGCAGAGTGGGTGCAGTCTTTACCACCTACGGCACCATAAAAAATTGAGTGTATTTTGGATAGTAGGATAGCCAAGAAGACCAGAAATCAGACATATTTTGAGCACTTGGTCAAATGGCAAGGACTTCCAAACTTAGAAGCCACATGGATGTTGGCAAAAGACATCAAAAAGCAAGGTGGTGATTTGCAACAGTTAGTTTGTAAGAGGACTTGAGACAACTTTCACCCGGGGAGTATGGTGCGGAGCACCTACAAAGTCATGTTTTCATTTGTAATAAGGTCTATTTGACCAATGTTTTTTTCATTTCAATTGTAGCTAAGTCTATTTTCTAAGTCCCAAGTGACTTAGGGGACATTTGTCAATTTGTAATCGCATAATCCTAAAAATAGTAATAATGCCAAAATAAGGCAATAGGGTAGTTTTGGTCGGTTGTCTCCTAGCCGCTTGGAGCTAGTGTGGTACTACTCAGGGCGAGTTGTTAAATGCCTAGAAGTATGAACTGAATGATAGTTGCAACCAGATCGAATGTAATCAGTTTGAAGAAGTGATCGAATGTGATTGCATTGTGTTCAGGAGAAATAAAGCATTTCTATTCTGTCCATTTGATTTCCATTTCTGTAAATCATGCAACTGTAGATTTCTATTCATTTTGCATTTTCCTTTTGTTGCCGTATGTTGCTGTGAAGCATTCCACTAGTGAGATTTCTATCAAAATCAGTGGAATGGCTTCAATGTATCAGTATTCGTTTTGTTCTTTGTTTTGTATTTCCTATTCAATAGTGCAGGTGATCCGAATAGAGGGGTTCGCACAGTAAGGATGTCCTAGCATATTCATGTGCTAGGGTTCGTAGGAGGAGGCTGTACGATGATAGTTTTGGTGATTCAACCTAAGGTTACAGGCATTCACTGACGGAATGCATCCCTGCAAAAGTGAATGCCATCGGTGCTCTGGGGAATGATGAGAGACTTGGCCGATGGAAAAGTTTGGCAGCTCACATGTGAAGTTTTATTGATCGTGAGAAATTAGGGCATCGATCTGTGGTTTCCCGCTGTGCACTCCTCATCACTAAGGTAAATGACTTTAAGAAGATATTTTTAAAACAAACGGAATCTATAGGAAAGGAAGAAGGTATTTATCTATGATGGAATGTTTCCTAAAGAATGCCACTATATTTTTTTATGAACACCTGTATAATGTGTCAAGTGATATAAAATAAATAGTCAAGGCATTGATCTATATATGAGGATCATTAACGCATAAAATATCTGTGGACTACCAAGCATGTAGAGTAGAGAGGATTGATAAATCTCTAGTTTAGTACATAAATAAAGACTTGAGCACTTGGGATGTGTTGAGGATGAGAGGATATATGTCTTGGCTTAGATATGTCAAGCAATTTTCTTAAATCCCCTTAATCCTAGGTCCATAAACCATCCTAATGGAATGATTTTGTCTTAACTTGACCAAGTTTAATATATTTATCTTTTTAAACAAGTTTGTAAAAACTTCAACCATCTAACATTATACAAATTGATCAAATGTGAATGATCAATTTTTAACTATTATTAGTGGCTTAAGGGAATTAATGAGTAGAATTCAAGTTGCAGGTCATCTACATCCTCTTAGGTCATCTATATCCTATTTTTGAAAATATATTTAGGACATAAATAAAACATAAACCCTAAACCCTAAACCCTTAACTGTAAACCCTAAACCCTTAACCCTCAACCGTAATCCCTTAACCCTTAAACCTTAACCCTAAACCTTTAACCCTAAACCCTAAACCCTTAACAGTAAACCCTAAACACTTAACCATTTACCCTTAACTCTAAACCCTAGACATTTAAACCTTAACCCTAAACCCTTAACCCTAAATCCTTAACCATATACATCCTCTTAGGACACGTCTTAATAAATTTTCTTAAATCCCCTTAGTAAATGTCATCTAAATCCTAGGTCCATAAACCATGCTAATGGAATGATTTTGTCTTAAGTTGACAAAGTTTGATATATTTATCTTTTTAAACAAGTTTGTAAAAACTTCAACCATCTAACATTATACATATTGATCAAATGTGAACCATTGAGACTTTAGGGTTTTGTTTCAATTCATTTTAGGGTTTTCTTTTTGTGTAGGGTAATTGTTTTTAGGTTTCCAATTCAGTTTAGGTTTTTTTTTGTGTGTAGGAATTCAGGCCTTAAATTTGATAGACAACGTTGATTGTCAAGAAATTTGTTTTATGACAATTATCTATTCAATGTTGCTTTTAAAATACTATTACATACTTTAGTATAAGTAAATTATATAAAAACCAAATATATATATCATCATATTCCTATATAAATTTTTATAATTTGTCCAAAATCCCTCCTTTCATATAATACAGTCTATTCAAAATTTTAGTTGTATTTTACAGCTAAAATGCCTAAATATAGCTACACAACTGTCAAATTTAAGCCCTGTGTAGGATAGTTGTTTTTAGGTTTCTAATTCAATTTAGGGTTTTTTTTTTTGTGTGTAGGATAGTTGTTTTTTAGTTTTCTATTTCAGGAGGGTTTATACAGTTTTAAAAGATTGAAACCAAATTTAAAACTTAATACATAGAAAAATACAAAAATAAAACATCAAATAAAAACTACAAATCACAAAAAACAAACAAATGTGGAAAAATCCACTCACCTGGACTTTTGATGGCCAGAAATGGTGCATTTGTACTCTGAATCCCATTCTGCACTTCTCACTATCGCTGGGAGAAAATGAGTATGTAGATGATTTAAATTAAAAGAATTAATAGTTTTTGCAAACGAGATCCTGTTCTAAACAGGATCCCATTTCTCGGTGCTAGGTTCGAGATCCCACTACGTAACAGGATCCCATCCTAGATTTTAGTCTCATGATCTCGATCCATAACGTGATCCTATTTTGTGAAAATGAGATCCTATTTTGGTTTACCTAATTTCAGGTTTTCCTCTATGTCTGAAACTTCCACCTTAAGTGGACTCAACTTTGTGCATTTACCCTAAAGAGGGATAAGAGAAGAGTGAGAATGAAAAGAAATTAGAAGAAATTGGATAAAAACTAATACTAATGAGATAGAGAGAGTGTGTTTTCTTTGGAAAAGCTCCTCATTGATGCTCCAAAGATCCAAATAAATACTTCGATAGAGTGGTGATGCTCCAATACAATTTTACAAAATGGTAAGATGCAAGGAAGTGAATTTCCTTTGTGGATGGCCAACAGGAGATAAAAGAGGCCTTATTTATAGTTTTTTTAAAAAAGATTTTAGAGTCTGAAAAAGTGAAATGGGGTTAGTCAGCCTAGGAGAGTTCAACATTTAATTTTTGAGTTAAAAAAAAAGGGTTAAACTTTAAAAATGCATTTGACCCTTGTCCCAAGGAGGCTAGAATTTCATAGGAAGGATAAGGGGATTAAATTAGGATGAGATGTGATTTGAAATGATTTGGAGCTATAGGTTTAGAAGATACACATATAAAGGGGATAAGAAGAAATTAAATATTATTACCAAGGCTTAATTATCACATAAGAAATGGAAATTTGGGTTATTTAACGTTAAAGGAAAACATGGGAGGGTGGAAACAAAGGGAAAAAGGATAAGGATGGCCTAGGAATAGAGAATAAATCTTATAAAGGGGCAAAGGAAAATGATAAAGGGGAAAATAAAGAGGAGAATAAAAATAAAGGGAAAATATGAGAAAAGTATAAAATAAAGGATAAAAGGGGTAAAAATGAATGCACTAAGGGAAAGCACTACGATAGGTGCAAAACATCTAGTAAAGGAATTACAAAGTATACAATTGTAAAATGACAAAGTTAGCATTACACATCTTTATTTGTGGCATTTCAACCTAAGACATTAATCTTCAATGATTAACCAACACCATTTGATTCACACAAGATTTAAAAGAATTGGCAACATGGTATTAAAAGGTGATGTAGACACTTGGTGGAAAGTGTGACAACATGGATGATTTGTATTTGTCTAAAGACCAAAGCATGGTTGATGTAGGGGCATCGGACCCATTTTGCTTTCTTGATTGTCTTGGTTCAACTTTTGGTTTTGTTTGTCTCATCTTGGTTTTCTCATTCTGGAGGTTGGGAAAATAGTTAGTGAGAAATGACTTTGAAGGAGGTTGTGGAAGAAAAGGAGAAAAGACAAAGTGTAGCAAAGAGCACCAAAAGAAGAGGAGAAGAAAGTGTCTTTGGAAGAGGCACCTGAAGAGACATTCTGGTCTCTTGATTCATTTGCTATTGATTTGTTTGAAAGTGTGGATGTAGGTATGAAGAAGGCTGAGAACAAGCCTTTGGAGGCAAAAAGAGAAAGGGCAAGAAGGGAACCCATAGATGAAGACAAAGATAAGAGAGAAGGAGAACAAGTTACAGCAAAAGATAAGAGAAGACAATTTATAGTAGAGGTACATTGCAAGGTACCTAAAGATGAAGAGAAAGCTAATGAAGAAAGGAGGAAAACTTGTGAAGAGGAAGAAGTGGCAAGACACAAATCTAAGAATATCATCAAATTGGGACAACAGACCGATGAGGAGGTAAAAGTGAGTTTTGGTGATGATTTTGTTTATGCAAATGAAAATAGGAATGTAACCCTACAAGTTAGAAAGGAGAAGAGTAAATTAGTGGATCATGGCTACATAGTTCCCTATTGGAAAAAGGAAAAGAATGATAAAGGGAAGCTGTTAAACTATAGGGAGATTGACACTTTAGATTATGTTTGTACTAACAAGAAGGTGCAAACTAGGGAACATGTGTTGAGAAATAAGTGGAAACCTGAATATAGGACAAGTTGGCAAGCAAGGAGGCCTATAGATGGTGAATTAGGGCTAAAACTAGAGCATGAATTAAGCAAAATGAGTGCAGCAATAAAAGGATAGTAGTCCAATAATATGACAAGTAAAGTGAGGATATTGAAGCATGGGACACCAATAAGAGAAGATGGTGATAAGAAGACAATGTTCAAGAGTTAGAGTTATTAAGAGAAGAACCAACTCCAAGAACAAGGAGTCATAGAAAAGGATGAAAAGAGAATACAAATCAAGGCCATGTAGCAGCATTAGAGGAGAAGAACCATAGTTTGAGCAAGGTAAAAGGTCAGTTGTTTAATTTTGATGAAGATAATTTTGAGGCTTTAAATGAAATGTATGAAGATGACATGGAAGTGTGGAGAAAGATAGATGAGAAAGGTGGAAGGAGAAGCAAACATCAAAAGAGGAGAGAAAGAAAATATAGGCAGAATGATAAGGATGAAAGGAGCAAAAACAAATTTAATTTGTCTATGAATGAGGAATTGGAGATGAGTCTCCAAATGCAAGAGGGTACAACAAAGGATAATGTAGAAACATATGTAGAAGACAATAACCTTCATGAAGGGGAGGACACAAAGAAGAAATTGAATGAGAATGCAACAGAAAGTGGGACAGTCAAGGTCCAAATTGGTGAAGATAAACAAGAGAATGAGGAGGAAGATCTTGCCGAAAAGAGCATGGGAAAAGGAACAGTAGTTGGTGACAAAGAAGAGGATTTATGGGCAAGGTATGCAACAATTGAAGAGGAGTGAAATGGCTAGCTTGAAGGTGTACAAACAAGTGAAGTAGTAACAAATGTGCAGAGGGAGGCTATGCCTAAAAATAAAGAAATTGTTGCAGACATTGAGGCAGATTTAATAAATGATTTTGTGAGTAGAAGTGTAAATAATGAAGTTGATAATGTTTTGGTGTGCAGAAGTTAGTCTTGGATGTTGGGTGGTTGGAAAAGATGCTTGGTGTTGTGGTAAGAAGTGAAAACATGTTATTATATGTAGATGAGATAGGGGTTATCTTGCAGATATGTGAAATGAATAAATTAAAAGATATAGAATTCTTTGCTTTCATTATTGATGATTGGTTGCAGGAAAGTCAAAAGAGGATGATGAATGGGAGAAATATTTTCACGAATGAAGAATGGAATAATAGACTATAATATTGGAAGAATCTGACAACTATACCAGTAAGGTGCTGGAAAAAGCGAAAGAAAAACAAGGTTGATTGTGGATTTACGGTATCATGTGCAGGAGCACATGCACTTTTTGTTCCCTAGGGAGTCTGATGCAGGGGCATCAGACCCATTTTATTTTCTTGATTGTCTTGGTTCGGTTTTTGGTTTTGTTTGTCTCATCTTGGTTTGCTCATTCTAGAGGTTGGGAAAACAGTTAGTGAGAAATGACTCTGAAGGAGGTTGTGGAATCTTTCTGGCACAATGGAGTAGAGAAAACATTAGTGAATAATGCAGATTCCTGTCGCCATATGAGAAGGAGAATAGAAAGATATCAGCAGTTGTTGTAGTTACTTATCAATGGTTACTTCAAGGATAGTTTCTATTGCAGATGCTCAGGAGCAATTGGAATTCTTGTCACATGAAACTCAGTTGGGACGACTTCTGTCGCCATGCAACATGTATCTATTCAAAAGGGGGTCTTTTACTAATAAACCATTATAGCTAAAATCGACGGTCAGAGGAATTGAAAGGTCACTGCAGTGTACAGTCATAAAGTAGTGGAAAGGAAACAAAGAGTCATTATATATATCGAGGAGGTTAGAGGCTAAGGAAGAGAAGATCGATATTGGTGAAGGCTAATTGAAGCAGGAAGGAACTGTTTATTTTAGGATGGATATACATGGGCCGAACGTTTTGAATGCATAGGGGAGGCTGTGTGCTGAGGACTAACGACATCAAGGAATGGTCAAGTGTGAGTTGGAGAACATAACATATGATAAAGAATCGGCCATGGCAGAGTAAAGTTTAGAAATGGATGGATAGAGAGAAGTCGAGGAAGCTGTCTGAGAATGCAGTCGAAGAGGGATCGACGCCCAACAAGATGGAATGAGGCCAAGATATGATATGGGTTGTGTGAATAGAGGTCAGGCATAGTTGTTAACATAAAGACTGTAAGTTTAGGTGTAAATGCAAGAGTCGAGTCTATAATGTTGGTCTCATTGTAGCTGAATAAAAAGATTATTGTTTTCACAGTTCTGCGTTCATAAATTTCAATCATTTGTATGTTGATATATCCTAGATGAATTATACTTCTTTTCATGTTTGTATCTCCTATCCCTGAAAGGGGTTTCTTGTCATTATAAGTTCATGAGAAGGTACTTGTCGATGTGTTAGTTGTTGGGGAAATTTGTCATTGGTTATAATCTGAAATGATTTATTACAGAATGGTTTATGTTGCTACCTTGGTTCCTGTCACTCTTGCGACAGGAGGTTTGTAGAAACTAGTTCAATCGGTAGAGTCCTAGTAGGCAGTTAATAGTTTGTAGAGGGGATATGAGCATGCGAGTGGGAGCATTCCATCAATGATGTTCCTTAGGGGTTTGTGTTATGTGGGAAAATGATAGTGTGCATTATATCATTTGGTGCCTTTGATGAGGCCATTTGGTGCCTTTATTTTATTATGTGTGGACAAGTTCTTTGAAGAGGCCTAGGTTTTGTTTTAGCTAAAAAATATTTTATTATGTGATGTCTATATTGATGATTTACATGTGGTTAAATTATTAAAACCTAGGATCTTTCTTATTAATTTTGTCATTAGCCTTGGTTTTTGACACAATATAAAGGGAAAGAGAAACATGTGGCTATTGCATAAATTCTTCCTATTGGTTGGAGATGAATGCGTAGATTTTTGAAAGGGTCCAATCTATGATATCAAATGGGAATAGACCAAATACATGTTTGAGGTAGTGGAATGTGGTAGACCCACTACATTTATATTATGATGTGCATTCACATTTTCAAAAGGCACATGAGTGATTTTTATTTGATGATAGGTTCACTTTCCATTGGAATGACCTACAACAAAACATAAGTTGTATAGAAATGTCAGCATTCTAGCCCATGTTGTTGATCTAAAGGCAATGAATGTGGGTCATTGATTTTAAGGTGGTGTTCAAAAGGTTTAGCTATGTGCTTATACCGATAATTAAATACAAAATGTGTTGAGTGCTATCCACTAGGATTTTGTGCCAAGTGAATTAGTGTGATGCATAGACAAGTGGTGTGGGTAGTTGAAGGATTTATTTATGCATGTAGGGCCCTATAGGTGGTAGTTATATATTCAGTGGCATAGTAGATATATGTATGGGAAAAACAAATCTAATAGTGCAATGTATGCGAAGCAATGTTACTGGTAACAATGAAGAGATGGTAAGTTCCTATGTCGTATATAATAGACAATATAGAATCAAATCCTTTGTGTATGGGTGACATTCTAGCATTAATTTAAGGCTAGAAACTAATAAGTTAGGTGCTATAGGAAGTTGATTGCATGAGTAAAGATCTTATTTCCCTATTTCTCTAGTGCTATAGGTAGTTATATATTCAGTGGCATAGTAGATATATGTATGGGAAAAACAAATCTAATAGTTCAATGTATGCGAAGCAATGTTGCTAGTAACAATGAAGAGATGGCAAGTTCCTATGTCGTATACAATAGACACTATAGAATCAAATCCTTTGTGTATGGGTGACATTCTAGCATTAATTTAAGGCTAGAAACTAATAAGTTAGGTGCTATAGGAAGTTGATTGCATGAGTAAAGATCTTATTTCCCTATTTCCTTAGTGCATTCAAATCTAATGAGGATTTTCTTGCCTTTTCGATGAGACAAAATTTAATTGTGTGTTGTAGAGTTCTAATGTTATTGTGCCTAAACAAAGAGATGCACTTTACATTGCTTCATATTGTAACACATGTCATCATCTTACGAGACCTAGATAATAATGAACTATTATAAATATGTGTTTCTCTAATGTGAGAAGGGTAGGTCGTTGATATGAATTGATCATATTTTAGCCAGGCATGTCTAAGTGTAATCTAAGGGATCAAATAAAGTATGTTAGTGTTCATGAGAGATTGGAAATTATTTTGTATTAATATGAGAGGGTGTAGTCCTAAGGCATCCACATAGCTGGATGTCTCCATGTGTAATTGGGATTTTGGGGAATAGTTTATTGTTTTTGAAGTCATATTTATTTACTTGTTGGCATTATTGTTTAGTTGGTGTTTTAGCACTATTAAATATTCTATTTATGTTTTAAGGATGAACTTTCTATGGAGAATTATGTACCCTTGTTATCTAGACAACTAATATATTAGGATAAAGAAACTTAAGATCATGTGGTCAGAAATAATAAATCATATTAACCAATCCATCTAACTATAAGATGCCAGAAGAAGAAAATTACATGAAGTCAATTCCTTATCAGAGTGTTGTTGGAAGCCATACATATACAATGGTTTATAGCAGACCTGATACAACACATACAACAAGTGTTCTATCAATTTTCATGCAATATTAGACTACAACAATGGGTAGCAATAAAGCTAATTTTAAAATTTTTGTAAGGAATAATTAAGCTTGGGATTACATTAAATGGGAGTCTTGAAAAATCCCTAGAAGTTATGATATATTGTGATATAGATCTGGGTGTAAATGATAGTAGATCAACATCAGGTTGGCGTAGTTTCTTAGATGAGTAAGAAACAACAAATAATTTCACTTTCCTTACAAACAAAATTATTTGGTTAAGGAAATTGTTGGATATTGATCCCACTCAAACTTAATGGATAGCCTTCATTTATTTTTAAAATATACAGACACCAAACATTTTAAATAAATAGCAAATAAAATAACTCTATAGTAAAATAAAGTAAAGATGCCAATTTTTTTAAATATGTAGTAAATAAAATAATTGTTAAGTAAAATAAAGTAACTCTTAAGTGAATAAAAAAATTGTTCTATATCTTTTTTTTTAAATCTAAAATGTATCTATCTAAAAGATGTGAAGAAATATAATCTAAAGTACTTATCCATAGTAAATAATTAATTTAATATAGACACTTAATTTAGATAGATGTATTTAAGATATTAAAATTTATATATAAATATATTATATTAAAAATTTATCTAATATAATATAAAAAACATAAATAATACTAATAAATTATATATATAATATTGGTTGAAAAATAATAATAAAAATAAAAATTAAGCATTATTATTTGTTAGTTCGAAATCTGCTCAATATTTTAAGAAATTAAAATTTCACCAATCCCCTCAATCTGAATTCAAAATAATGAGCACATATTAATACAAGGAAAATCCCTCCCATGCTGCTTTTAACTGTAAGCCATTTTATCTTCTTTTGAGGACGCGATTTTTCTTTTTACCGAATCATGGTTGGTTTTGCCAGCACTTTGAATTGTGTGGTATATATATCTGTTCAAAACTGAATAATAAAAGCGGAAAGAAAAGTTTGAATTGTCTGATTGATGAATTAAAGATATCTACGTTGAAAAAAAGGTTATCACACCATTATTTTCACTTTTAGTCTTTTCAATGAAGACAAACTGGTTCTTCACTTTATTTGAGTAATATATAATATTCCTTTTTCATTTCCTCACTTATTCTCCACTTTGGAAAAATGTAATGGAGAGCAGAGGGCCCAACCACATCACCATTATTTTCAATTTTAATCTTTTCAGTCTTTTCCTTTGCATGAACAGAAACTGGTTCTTCACTTTATTTCTTACTCGGTTTTCTAACCATCATTTCATTGTCTATTTTCATTCCACATTCATTCTCACTTTAATTGACCAACGAATTCTTTCTTTATTCTTCTTTATCTTTTTTAAAGAAGAATATATGTCCCTCTCGTCCAGCGTAGAGAAGATTTCGTTATTCCAGAGTCTTATTGAGAATAACTTTTTTTAAAGAAGAATTGTTTGTTTAGAGAAGATTTCGTTATTCCAGAGTCTTATTGAGAATAACTTTTTTTAAAGAAGAATTGTTTGTTTTTGACTAAATGGCTAAAGCCTGAGAGCCTTCTTATTGCTTTCACTGTTTAGCACAGTATAAAGAGGGAGAGGATCATGTCGCTATTATGCAAGTGCTTTCGCTGTAGGAGACTAATGAGCATATCATGTGTGATATTGAATGGGAACATGCCACATATGTCTGAGGTGGCACTATACGGTGGAGCTGTAGTGATTTTTCACTACAGTCAATTCTTTTAGAAAATTTCCTATATGGTCAAAATCCTTCGAAGTGCTCTACGTTAGTGATTATCATTTGTTGTGGCATCTAAATTCATTATGTAAACCTCCCCTCCCCCATTTCTGAGGCATGTTCAAGGTGTGCTATCTTCAAGGGATGCTTATTTTTTGAACTAACAAGAAAAAGGTCAATTTTCAAAACTTTGGTCTTAAGCATGACACAACTTTTGCATGCCTTGTGTTTGGAAAATGTGTGTGCCACTTTAGATCCTTGTTTTTCATGCCCCTAGTTTGATTCCCTAAACCCATCATATGCTTGCATGGTTATGCCCCTCAAACAAAAGTGAATGAATGTCTATGCAATATGAGTTGAGGTAGCCCTACCACAAACTTTTGTGCTCCCTTGGATAAGAGCTAGTTGCATGTTGGAGGGAGGATTACTCTACCTTTACTCTTGGTGTATCATCTCCTTTGTATGTTTATCTTAAACCATTTCCTCCTCCTAACCCTTTTCTTGTCCCTATTGTAGTTTAGCTTAGCTTAGTAATATTCTAGTATAGGAAGTCAACTTTCTTTGGAGGGTGTTGCATGTTTAAATATTGTGTGCATGCACTTAAGATTATGTGCCTCTCCTCCTCCCTCCTCTCTCAAGTGATGGTGGTGGTGGCAATGACTAATAGTTTCCTAGCATATTTGGTGGGACATCATTCTTGAAGATTTCACACCTTTTATTTGTTGAGCCCACTTATTTTTTGAAATAGAAAATCTCATGATAGTTTTGAAGTTACCTAAAGTTTTGGGTGACAACCTTGAGATACCTACTTTTAAGAAGCACTAATACCACCCCATGTGCTCAAACCTTTGGTTATACACTAGAGCCTTTACAATCATTGTCTATCACTATTAGTGAAGAAAGGTATATACTTCACTCAACTTGTGAATGGCTTTATTTGATTGCTAGTCGCTTTCTCTAAATAAAGTGTTTCACACCATGTAAATAAGTTTTCATACCCCTCTCTCTTTTTGTGTCTACTAGAGCTCTCTTTGCATGGACCCTATTTTATCAACGCATAGAGACTCAAGGATATTCTCCAATTGTAGGTAAGTGTTTGTGTGTGCCCATTCCTTTATGAAAGATCCCCTTGGCACTCACACACCTTCTTTGTGGGTGTCTTCTCTTCTAGTTCTAACTATGGAAAGTACATTAATTTGTATGTGCAAGATGCTCTCTTTTGTGGTCAAAAGTATTGTCGTAGTTTCCCCTTGCATGCCTTGTGGACATGTTGGTCTTCCCCTCACAAAAACACTCTTACACACTAGATTTTTGTGTGCTTTTTGAAATGAGATATTTGAGATGTGGGATCAAAATTCTGGGTGGCCTTGTCCTTATTGCACATGTTCTATTGGTTAACATCTTCAAGCCAGATCCCTTCCTAGTGTTCTCACATGTTCTCTCCCTTGCACTCATGGTTTTAGAAGTCTTCATAGGTCTTGTACTCACCTCAGTAGGTTTTTGGTCTCTTAGCTCATAAACTTTTCTCTCTATTGTGTAGCTCTCCATCCCTTACTCTTTAGGATAGATTTATTTTAAGTCCCTACAACTTCCCCTTGGCACCACAACTTCACTCTCAAACCACAAGCTCTCTATGGTGATGTTGTATTAGTATGCATATCCTCATTTATAAATTGAGTACATTTATCACTCCTTTAGGTGGTGTGCAAATGTTGTAGGAGACTAATGAGCAGATCATGTGTGATATTGAATGGGAACATGCCACATTTCTGAGGTGGCACTATACGGTGGACCTGTAGTGATTTTTCATTATAGTCAATTCTCTTAGAAAATTTTGTATCCTGTCAAAATCCTTCAAAGTGCTCTACGTTAGTGTTTATCATTTGTTGTGGCATCTAAATTCATTATGTAATCCTCCCCACATTTCTGAGGCATGTTCAAGGTGTGTTATCTTCAAGGGATTCTTATTTATAGAACTAATAAGAAAAAGGTCAATTTTCAAAACTTTGGTCTTAAACATGACAACTTTTTTATGCCTTGTGTTTGGAAAATGTGGGTGCCGGTTTAGATTCTTGTTTTTCATGCCCCTAGTTTGATTCCCTAGACCCATCATATGCTTGTGTGGTTATACCCCTCAAGCATAAGTGAATGAATGTCTATGCAATATGAGTTGAGGTAGCCCCACCACAAACTTTTGTGCTTCCTTAGATAAGAGCTAGTTGCATGTTGGAGGGAGGATTACTCTACCTTTATTCTTGGTGTATCATCTCCCTTTGTACATGTTTATCATAAACCCTTTCCACCCAACCTTTTTCTTGTTCCTATTGTAGTTTAGCTTAGCTTAGTAATATTTTAGTATAGGAAGTTAACCTTCTTTGGAGGGTGTTGCATGTTTATATATTGTGTGCATGCACCTATGATCATGTTGCCTCTCATCCTCCCTCTTCTCTAGAGTGATGGTGGTGGTGGCAGTGACTAACAATTTTCTAGCATATTCAATGGGATGTCCTTCTTGAGGATTTCACACTTTTTTATTTATTGAGCCCGCTTATTTTTTGAAACAAAACCTCATGATAGTTTTGAAGCTACCCAAAGTTTTGGGTGGCAACCTTGAGATACCTGCTTTTAAGAAGCATTAATACCACTCCTTGTGCTCAAACATTTGGTTATACACTAAAGCCTTTACAATCATTGTCTATCACCTCTTGGTGAAGAAAGGTATATACTTCTCGCAACTTGTGAATGGCTTTATTTGATTTCTAGTCTCTTTCTCTAAATAACATGTTTTACACCATGTAAATAAGTTTTGATTCCCCTCTCTTTTTGTGTCTACTAGAGCTCTCTTTGCATGGACCCTACTTTATCAACGTATAGAGACCCAAGGCTATTCTCCAAATGTGGGCAAGTGGTTGTGTGTGCCCATTCCTTTATGAAAGATCCCCTTGGAACTCACAAACCTTCTTTGTGGGTGTCTTCTCTTCTAGTTCTAACTATTACAAGTACATTAATTTGTATGTGCAAGATGCTCTCTTTTATGGTCAAGAGCATTGTGGTAGTTTCCTCTTGCATGCCTTGTAGACATGTTGGTCCTCCCCTCACAAAAAATCTCTTAGACACTAGATTTTTGTGTGATTTTTGAAAGGAATTTTTTGAGATGTGGCATCAAGATCTTGGGTGGTCTTGTCCTTATTGCACATGTTCTATTGGTTAACATCTTCAAGCCAGATCCCTTACTAGTGTTCTTACATGTTCTCTCTTTTGCACTCGTGCTTTTAGAATTCTTCATAGGGCTTGTTCTCACCTTAGTAGGCTTTTGGTCTCTTATCTCATAAACATTTCTCTCTATTGTGTAGCTCTCCATCCCTTACTCTTTAGGATAGATTTATTTTCAGTCCCTACAACTTCCCCTTGGCAACACAACTTCTTCACTCTCAATCCACAAGCTCTCTATAGTGATGTTATATCAGCATGGAGATCCTCATTTATCAACCAAGTACATTTACCACTCCTTTAGGTGGTTACATTTTCCATTGTTCATTAAATTGAAAATGCTCTCTCCTAAAGTAGTCTTTCATGCACCTAAGTTATCTTGGTGAATCTGAAATCTCATTTACATGTGATTGAAATCCTTTTCCTACATATCACAACTCTTTTATCATATGTTCCTATCAAAATCTCTAAATTCTTGTAGGATGTTGATCACCCCTTTTAATTGCATACTATAAATTCCTTCGAGACTTATGATGATGTTGGTTTGAGGCTCACTACTTCTAGTTACCTTCAAATTATCAATCTTTTTGAGAACTTTTGTCTCCTTGTTCTTGTTAGGAAATGAAAATTTGTGTGGTTCTTGATCCCTCTCAAATTCAATAGTATTGGTCACAACCTTTTAGGTTGTGATTATGGTTATGAGCCATCAAACTTTCTAGGAAATCTTTCAAAGATGTGGCCTCCACACACCCTTAGTCCATTGATCTCTCTTAGGTCCAATGGCATGGATGATGTTTTCCTTCTCTCATTGCTCTATTATACTTTATCTCTCTCTCCCATGATGTTAGCATAGACCCCAATCCTTCCTTGTTCCTTTCTATTTGTGGCTCTTCTTGTTGAAACTATTTCTTCTTCCTGTTATTGCTATCCACTCCCATTTTTCATTTAGCTCAGGGACTTGGTGATTATGACTAGTACCTATTTTTTCATGTACCTTTTTCTACAATTTATGTATAGCTACAAGTAAACCCCTTTGCCTAGCTTAAACTACACCATAGAAGAGGCACACTAGGACTATCATTGCTATGATTAATCATGTTTCTTTCCAACTCTTTTCCCAATGGATGTGTTCTCACTTGGTCTTTTGGATTTAGTGCTTTGAAACAAGCTTCATTGAGAGGTCACTATCATTACATTTATATTGTTTTAAAATATCACATTTTGTCAAAATCCTCTAAAGTGTTCTAGTTAGTGATTATCATTTGTTGTGGTGTCTAAATTTATAATATAAATCCCACTACCCCCTTTATAAGGTGTGAGAGTTAGGTTTTCTTTAAGTAATTCATATTTTTAAAATTAATAAGATAATAACCATTTCTTTTGGTGATACTTTTGATTCTTTTGTGTTAGACATGACATGGCCCTTTTGCACCTTGTGTTTGGCACATGCCCTCATATTTAGAGTTATTATTGATTGTGGACAACTACTTCCATCCTAGGTAGATGGTGAAGCTTCTATCTACATTATATTCTATAGAACCTCATGCAAAATGTTGTAGGTGGTGCATGCATCCAAGAAGGCCATCATAGTTTTGATGTTTAAAAACTAAATTTATAACTAATTGTGCATGCCTTATTTTTTGACATGGATTTGACACTACCTAAATATTATTCGGTAGATCTCTAGGCCTTTCTAACATTTCTCTAATTTTCCTTATCTCCCTTTCTCTTTACTTTTGAGGTTCATCGCATAGTTGTGAGAGGAATTTTTATTTTTGCATAAATTTTTATCCTCGTGTACATATCCTTTGGTTATCTTTACAAATTTGGTTGAGTTTTAGGTTTGTCTTGTGTTTTGGATCTTGCAAAAATGGTTGATTGATCACTAGTTTCCCAGTTTGCATTTAATGTAGGTGTTTCTTTAGGTCCTTTTTTCTTGTTTCCCATCTTTGAGGGTGCCTCATGGTTTGATTGCCTAGACTTATCATATGCTTTCCCAAATATGCCAGTGAGTCAAAGTAGATGAATCTCTATGAAATTTTAGTTGAGGCAACCCCATCACAATCTTTTGCACTTCCTCTTGGATGAGAGGAGTTTGTGTTCTTGAGAGAGGACTAGTTGACCTTTACTCTTATTGCATTGCCTCCTTATTTTATGTTTATCTAAACCCTTTCCTCCTCTTAACCCTATTCCTCTCCCTATTGTAGTTTAGCTTAGCTTAGTAGTAGTTTAGTATAAGAAGATGACCTTCCTTAGAGGATGTTGCACACTTAATTGTTGTGTGTGTGCACCTAAGGTTGTTTTATTGAGTTCCTCCTCGCCCCTCCCCATAATGATATTGGTGGTTCTAGAAACCAATGGGACCTACTATGTTTATTTGGTAGGGCTCATTTCTACTTTCCAAAGGAACTTGAGGAATATCTATAGTGATGAATATTGATTTAATGGCTAAATTCATATCATGAATATGATAATGATATCAATTTTCATAAGAGTATTAACAAATATATATCAATTCAATTGGCATTGATATCAAAATGTTTAAATGAATTTACATATCAATTTAAGTGAACTTATATAAAATTTGAAATTGATATATTAATTGATATGAAAATTTAAATTCATATGAAAATTTATAATGGATACCAAAAAGAAAATTCATATCAAAATTGCAACCTATAAAGTTTACCACTTGATAGTTATACCTCTAGTGTTTTCTATTTGACCTTTAGTAACTCTATCAACCATTAAACTCAAGGAAGAGGGAGAGAATCTTGGTCACACTATTTTTAACATTCAAATAACCTTTATGCTTCATTGATATCATTTAGGTCCCTTTGGTTTTTGAGAGAAATGATATTTCCTAGGTCTAGAAGGTGGATAAGGGCCAACATAGTGGCGATATGATTATTTAAACTAGTGAGTTGCAATTTTATTATTGATGAGGAACTTTTTATATGAACTTATGGTTTAGGGAGCACACTATTCAAGGTTTAGAGTTTAGGGCTTAGGGTACAACATTTATCCTTCAAAATTTAAATGGTTTCTAGCATTAAACATTTATTGTCTAGTGTTCAATGTTCATGGTTTAAGGGTCAAGGAAAGAGTTCACCAATTAGAGTCTCGGGTTTAGAGTTTAAAATTTAGGGTTTAGGTTTCAAATTCAAGGTTCAACTTTCAAATTTAAGGATTCAACATGTTATGTTTAACATTTAGATTTAGTGGTTTATGTTTAATTCTTATTGTTTAGCACTCAAATTGACTTGTTTATGTATAGGGTTTACTATAACCATTAGGATTTAGTAACCTTAGTATTTAATGTTCCTTGTTTACTATAAACGTAGGTAAATACATTTTGCTTTAAAAAATTAGTTTACATATAAATTTTAAACTATTATTTACTTATTTTTATATAATGCACATGAATATTTATACAATTTAGGGATTAGAGTTGTTAGGATTCAGGGTTTAGAGTTTAGGGTTTATAGTTTTGGGTTTTCCCTAATCCCTAACCCCTAAAATTATAAACCATAAGCCTCAATTCCAAAACCCTAAACTATAATTTTTAACCCCTAAACTTACAATTTTAAGGTTTAGGGATTAGGGAAAATATAGTTAATGATTTTAGGATTATCGTAACCCTAAAATTATAAACCAACTCTATTTTCTTTAATCTCTAAACCCTAAGTTTTTATCCTACCATACCTAATCCATGAAACCTAAATTTTAACCCTCAAACATATATGAAAACCTAAAAGAAAGTTTAAAAATGTATTTAGAAACCTCTACCTACCTCAAAATGTCATTAGATAGAGTTATGGAGGGAGGATGTGAATTCTGGATGGTGTATTGGTGCTAAAATGTAGATACTTGTTCATGGCTACCAATTGCTAAATAATAGAGTAAAAATGCCTAGGAACATGTGCCACAAGAAAACTTATAATTTTTTCATAATAGACACTCATTACTAAATGGGTTTTCATTGATTGCATTTACCCATTACTAATGTATATATGTTAGTAATGGGTCTCCAAATGTACTAATAGGTATGAACTTAGGTTTGGGACTCCAATAGAAGTTGGTAAAATTTTATCACTAAGAATATATCCAAAGATACAAGAAGAAGAATATTACATGAAATCAATTCATTATCAGAGTGTCATTAGAAGCTTTACATATATTTTTTCTTAGTAGACCTAATGTGGCACATGCAATAAGTGTTCTATGTCAATTTTCAAGCAATATTAGACTACAACATTAGGTAGAAGTGAAGAAAACTTTAAAATATTTGCAAGGAATACTTATTATTGGGATCACATTCAATGGAAGTCTTAAAAAATCCCTAGAGGTTATGGTGTATATTGTGGTATAGATTGGGCAATGGATGTAAATGATGGTAGATTTGTAAGGAAGCAAGGTGCGCAGAAAAAAATTCCTACACTAATCTATGAGAGGAGTGTTATGCAAATTATAACTTCAAATTTAATCTAAAATTATTATAGAAAATAGAGAATCACATCAAAATCAACAATAAGCAATAAACCATAACACAATGATTTATGTGGGGGAAAAGATTTTGGGAGAAAAACCCTATACTCTAAAACCTAGACAATGTATTATCAAATCAATAGAGGATCATATTACACTTACAATGCAAGTCTTTACATGAGTAATACATCAACTTTTAAATATGTAGTAATTCTAATAGCATTCCGATAACACTTGTGTACCTAAATAATAAAAAATAACAATAGTAGTGTTGGAGCTAAATATTAAATAATAAAAATAATACATAGCTAATTGTGAGACAATATTAAATGATAAATAAATACTGACAATAAATTTAAAGGTTGAGACACCTAATTTACCAACATTCTCATATTTGTCGAGTACCTTGCAAGAGCCAAAGGGAAATATACCACTAGAAATAAATTGCTAGAGTTCAAAACACCCATAGACTTCAAACACCATCTAAAATTCTCTATGCTCATAGTTGTAGTTAATGAATTTGCAACATTAATCAAAGTCTATACCTTTCTAGTTTCACCCTTCTATCCTTGACCATATCTCACTTGACATGATACTAAACATCTATATGCTTGGTTGTGGCATGAAATATCAAGTTCTTTGTTAGGTAGATGACACTCTGATAATTGTAATAAACTATTACTAAACCCTATTTTAATCTAATGTCTAAAAAAAATCTCTTAAGGCAAATGGTTTCCTTATAGTCATGATTTATTGTTATATAATCAGCCTCTATAGTTCATAAAGAGACCACAACCTACTTGCTCATACAACTTATTGCACCACTAAAAAGAGTAAAAGCATAAGAATTGGTGGATCTTCTACTACCAACATCACTTGCCTAGTCTAAATCTACATAACCATGATTATCCAGGGAATGGTTGTCTTCTGTACCATTAAAGCACAAGGAATACTTTGAGGTAACCTGCAAATATCTAAAGACTCATTTAAATACATCCTAATGAACTCTACTAGGATTAGAAATATATATACTATGAACTCGCACTGCTTGGGCAATGTCTAGTCTTGTACAGACCATAACATACATTAGGATTCCAACTGCACTCTACTCAGGCACTCTACACATGTCTTACATCTCTGATGGGGATGTAGGATAATGTAAAATAGATAACTTTGTTCCCAATGTCATAGAAACATGCAATGGTCTACAATCCTACATGTTAAATCTTCATAAAATTGAATTCACATATTTATTCTAGCTAAGTCATAGATTTCTATTCACTTTATTTCAAAATTTGTTGAAGGTTGAGATTTAGTTATAAAATTAAACACTTCCCTTTGCCAATAAACAACATATCATCATCATATAAAGTAATAACAAGGAAATGATCACCATCAGATTTATAATAAACATAATGCTTATATTTAGAATTCTCAAATTACAAACTCAACATGTACGTATTAAAATTCTGGTAGAACATCCTAGGATTCTATTTTAGGCCATGCAAGAATTTCTTCAATTTACAAACCAAATGACTTTTACATAGTGCTCTGACTATGCCATACAAATATCCTCCTCCAAGTCACAATAAAGAAATGTCATTTTGACATCCATTTTCTTGACCTTTAAGTCATGTTTAAGTTGCAACAATACATAATAAGAATTTAGTGGATGTCATTTTTGTAATAGGAAAAAATATATCACTATAATCAACCCCTTCAACCTAGGAGTAACCTTTAACAACTAGCCATGCTTTACATATTGATTAATACTACCATCTAAACCAAACTTCATTTTGAACACCCATTTTCAACCAATAGGTTAACATCCTTCAACAACTGGTATGAATTCCTTTGCATCAAATTATTTTTAAAGGATATCATCTCTTCATCCATGGTAGGTTTCCAAGACATTGCATCATTCCTACCTAATTCCTCTTGCATAGATTTTGGTTAAATAATTTTACTACTAAAAGAAAATAGACATTTCCAATCATTAAGAGAATATCCATACCTTTTTAGTGGTTGTCTACACCATGTAGACCTTTGAACAAGCTAAGGTGGAGGTTGTACCTCTTCATCCTCTTTTAGTTCTAAAGATTGAGAGCTTGATGAGCTCTATTCAACTTCTTGTCTATCTTGGGGCCTCAATTCAATGTTCTCAAGCATTGAAGGAATATGAATTGCATTTTTATTTTTTTTAGTTTATTCTAGTTACAATACAATGGAAGAAGACTTAGTTTCTCTAAAAAATACATTTCTACTATATATTACCTTATATGAAACAAGATCCTAAAGCCTACATATCCTTGCACACCATAACTATAACTAATGAAGATACATTTTACAACCTTATTGTCCAACTTTGTTTAGTTCTCTCTTGGCAAATGTGCATATGTCTCACAACCAAAAACTAAAATTCTTAGTGAAGCCTTGTGACCCAACCATGTCTCCATGGGTGTTTTATCCGTTAGAGATAATGTAGGAGACATGTTTAATAGGTAGGAAGCAGTGGATACAACTTCAACCCAAATCTTTTGTTTTAGACTAGCACCACTAAGTATACTCTTAGCTTTCTCCTTTAGTTTCTTGTTCATTATTTCTACAACTCCATTCTATGAAGGAGAATATAGAGTTGTCTTGTGTCTTTGTATGCCACAATCTTTATAGAATATGTCAAAATCACTAAAGATATATTCACCACCATTGTTAGTTCTTAAACATTCTATTTTCTTTCTAGTCTGCAACTCAACCATTGCTTTAAACTCTTTAAATTAACTAAAAACTTTAGATTTACTCTTTAGAAAATAAACCCATGTCCTTCTACTATAATCATCAATAAATGAAACATAATAAATAAACTTCACAATGGAAGAAGCATTAATAGAATCAAACACATTAGAAATAAGATCTAAAATACCATAATGTTGAACACACCAGGATACTGAGAAGGGGAGTGAATTAGTATCTAAACCAACTTTAACTTCTTCAAAGCAGATTAAAATTTAAACATGACATCATTAACATAAACTTGAAATATTAACACAATGCACATCAACACATAACACCAGATATATGTGGAAAACCCAAGAAGGGAAATACCACAGTGAAGATTAACTCACAATATATGAAGCTCAAAATAACAACTTTGGTTTAGGGCTACAACCCAAGGAAGCTACTACTCCTTGAAACTTTGATTTAGGGTCACTCCAAAGGAAGCTACAACTGCCTAAAGACTTTGTTTCAGGGTCACTCCCAAGGAAACAACTACTCCCTAAATTGAGAACAAACTTAGAACAAATTATAGTATGATAGTGTTACATCATAAAATGTCCTCCTAGGACTTTTACCTCCTAAGTTTAGCTCCCGAGTCCCTTATTTTTTATCATGCATGTTAGAAATGACTCCCAAGACAAAATGCCTTTAAATCCATGTCAAAATAGACTTAAAGGACATTGCAGAGCTTAAACCCTGACCCAAAATAGGTCCTGGGAAAAAGGCGCTCGCACCCTTGTCTTGCCTTATTTTGGCGGGGTCCCAGATTTGAATGTCAGTAAAGTTACCGTTAAATGTGTTCCTTGCTGACATTTTAAGTTTGAATTATGAAATTAAAGAGGGAATGAATATATAAGCATGTTTAGGACTTCATTTGTAAACTAGAAGATGGTTTTGAGATTTTGGCAAACTTATGATCATAGAGCATTCAAGGCATTCATTATGTTACAGAGTAGACTATTGTTATTGTGTTTGTTATTACAGATTTGGCTTCATCTTCTCATGGCATGAAAGAGTTTCATATCCATGAGAGCTACACCTTTGAGGTGATATCTATTTGTGCTTTCAATCAATAATTTATCAATTTATTTTTGCCTTTGTCCTACAAGGGCACACACTCTCCATCTAATAATGATGGAAGGATTAAATGCCATTCTAGGGCTTGACCAAGGCAAGATCCTAAACACCACAACCCCCTAACCCCTCTCTTGTAATTGCAAGTGACAGGTGTCGAATTCTATGGAGTGGGGTTGTAGAGGAGTGTTGTAGAGCATAAGGATCCTGGAATTGAAGGAAAAAAGTAGAAAATAGAATGACAAGGACTTGGACACTAGTCCCTTTGTCCTCCAGGATTGCAGAGCCAAAAATCACTAGAACAATGTGCATCGGTATCATAAAAGGTCTAAAAACCCTCAATAAAAAGACTACCTTGGACTTAGGTGTGAGTCGCTTTGTCCTTGACATTTCATAATTCCAAATTTTGAAATATGGTATGTATCTAATCTTCATCTAGTATCTCTGTGTGCGAGCATTTGTTGAAATTTGTTTGTTTGTTTACGGTTTTGCATAATTAGGGTTTTGAGCATAATTGGGCTTAAATTAACACATTAATCATCAATTTCTAAATTTTCTTATCATTTAAAGAGATAACAAAATTGTAGCCAAATCCTCTTGCAAAAGTTATGATTCTACTCAATTTAATGTCCTTGAATGTATGTAGTGAAAGGAGGATCTAAACTACACATCAAATCAAACCCTATCCCTCTTTTTCTAAATTACATTTTGGCGAACTTGTGTTTTTTCAGAACATTGCATCTTGTTGACCTTAAAACATCATATTTGCATTCATACATATCATTTACATCATTTTACATCCATAAATCTTGCAAAAAATTTAAAAAGATGAAAATTTTGAAAAAAATGGCATAGTTTGCATCAATTTTATTGCATTTCATCTAATCTCTAATTTTTACATTAGATCTAATATGAATTTTAGAAATTCATCTTCCTACAATCCTTCACATCACATTTTTACACTAAAAATTGCTAGGGTTTGCTTGAAATTTTGAATTTTTCTCATAACTTAGTGATTCCAAAACCTAGGGTTTGTAGTTAAAATCTTGTTTCAGATTTTACTTCTCATTTTTAAACAATCTTTCTAATCTAATTTTAGAGTGTAGTGTTTCATCATAGTGTGTTTTTTTCATATAAATCTTAATTTATGCATTTACACATTGTGTATTTCAACAAATATATTGTTATCCTAGGGTTTGTTCTATTAGTTTGTGTATTGA
The DNA here is from genome assembly GCA_027924645.1 of Cunninghamia lanceolata. Classification (NCBI taxonomy): domain Eukaryota; kingdom Viridiplantae; phylum Streptophyta; class Pinopsida; order Cupressales; family Cupressaceae; genus Cunninghamia; species Cunninghamia lanceolata. The sequence goes on along the minus strand of BSBN01000477.1, from coordinate 2,254,636 downwards.
GTGTTGTATTCTTCTACATGAGTCTTATAACTTGCTACCCTAATAGAGATATCCCCATAAGAAGAAGTCTTAGATAAATGAGTTCTACTACTCCTAGAACTAATGGTGTTCCTACACCTAAAAATCTAGTGAGCACCTACTTTACAAAAGGCAAAACATAAACTTTGCAAGATATCATGCCTCCTATTGTTACAATGGAAGAACAAATATTTCATGATGTTGAGGACCCTATTGATGTGATAACATATTTACATGATGAACAAATAAACAAACTTGATAAGGAACTAGAAGAATTTCAAGCATTTGTGGAAAAAGAAAGAATAGCAGAAGAAGGTATTCCTATTGTTCACAACATAAGAGAGTTGTTAAAAGGACACGATGGTGTTAACATGCTTTTAATGTTAATGCATATAGTGAATCATAATATTATGGCTATGACTGAATGTGTGAATGTTATCAATAATATGTCATCACCGACTCATACACAAGTATCAGCACCTATATAGACTACTGAAATGTCTACTTTTATATCAACATTTCTTACTACTAATGCACATGCTTGTAGCAATGCTACCACTAGTGTTGGAGTATCTAATGGCATCACTTCACAAAATTACAAAGATGTGGGATTCAACTATCAAAATCAACCACCTAGGGTGACTTATTTTATGAATAATCACTCTCAACCACCACTAAATCCCACATATTCTCAACCACCTTTCACCTACAACTACTCTCAACCACCTTCTGCTCACAATTACTCTCAACCACCTTTCATTACCACTCACAACCAATCTCCTCAAAATTTCATGACCACAGCTTCAAATTCTCAAACCGCATCTCCTAATGATGCCCTCCTAAACCAAGCTTGCAAGGCATGACCTCTTTACAACAAAAGGTGACGATCTTGACAAATTCTTCACAACCTAATATACCAACTCATCATGCCTGTAATCCTCTATCTTATGCAATCTTGAGAACTCCTATGCCTGAAAAGTTTGAAACTCACTTTGAAAAATATGGTGGATAAGGTGATCTTAATACTCATGTGGTAGCATTAACGACTATGTGGAGTGATTTTTACTTTGAAGAGGACTTCTTAGCAAAATTTTTCCCACGATCTCTCAAAGATACTGCTTTGGAATGGTTTTTCTCTTTACATCTGAATTCAATACACTCTTTCTCTTAGCTAGTTGATTAATTCTTACAACATTTTCAAGTAGACATTGGACATCAAGTCTCATTGATTGATTTAGTTCATTGCAAACAAGGTTTGAAAGAGAAGTTAACTGAGTTTATTAGTCGGTATCAAGCTCTTTATGCACAAATTCAATACCAAATGAATGATGAGGATGTTTAGAAGGTATTTATTACAAATCTGCAACCTAATATTTGGGATAAGATCCTTTTGATGAAGTATAACTCTTTTCAACATTTATGCATAGCCCTTCATGATTACCAAATTTCATCTAGTCAGTATGAAAACCAAAACTCATCAGCTCAAGTAGGTCAATCCATGGCTAGACCTTCACAGAACAAATTTAAGAGGAATAATAAGAGTTTCATCAAGGTTAATGGACATAATTCAAATAACTTTGCACAAGTGTTCAATATCACTAATCTAAAGAGGGCATCATTTTAGTATCGACAATAGCAACATTAATTCACTCCAATATCTGATTCCCTACATTCTATCATGAATCAATCAATGAGTAATAATCTCTTGAAGCTTCCTCCGATCAAACTGTTGGATACTAATAGAATGCAAGGACCTCACTTTGATGCTAATGCTTTTTTTCATTACCATCAACAACAAGGACATGATACTGAGTGATGTGTGCATCATTAACATGAAATTCAAGACTTCATCGACTCAAATGTGATACAGGTAACTGGTGTGAATGACAATGGAAATAAGTTGGTTGCCCCTTTGAATCAGAATTTACATATCTTTACTAATCCATTTCCTAAGCATACTCATAACAACATGATGGAGAAAAATTTAGTAGAGCGGGAAGACAATTATCTAGAATATGATGAAATAGTTGGTATGATAAAAGTGGATAAGGAAACGGTTGAAGACTTACCTTGTCCATGAGGAAAAGGTATTTATGTTGAGGTTTCTCCACCATTATCCCTTCAAGGATTGGGAGCTAACCAAAATGTATTGGAAAGACAAATTGAACAACTGAAACAAGAGATTATGATACATGAAAATGTTGCTATGGTGGAAGATAGTCCATTTTACTATGATAGATTGACTCATCAGAATAAGAAATCAAAGGATTGGAAAAGAACAAGGCAGTTATCATCAGTAGGAAATAACAGTGATTCTCCCCCTCACAAGCAACAAAGGATTTCTAATATACAAGGATTTGGGAAACAAGCACTTCATGGATATTCTAGAAACAAAGATCAATATAACATGAATCACTCAAACTTCACACAAAACTTCATGGAGTATCTTTCTATGATGCTCGCAAGTTCTGAATTCTAGTATGATTGTGCCTTTAGGTAAGTATTTCTAACCCTTTCCCTCTATGTTGTGATCTTCCCGTGATGTGTTATGTGTTGTTTAGGCCTCCTTGGATGACCCTTGATACTCTTGTAAGGTCAAGGATACTGGGAGACCACCTCTGTTGTGACCATTATTCTATTTGTATCATCATTCGTATGGTGTTTCTCTCCTCTATTTTATTGTTGTGTGTTGTGCCTTAGGGACATAGCGTTGATGACCTTAGGGGCATCGTCCTATGTGATGACCCTAAGGCAATTGTTCTCCTCTCTCTTTTTATTGTTTATAGGTCTTCTTCTAGTGGTTCTATCTAGTCAGCAAATGACAAAAAATAAATAAATACTAATACAAACCATGTGTCCCTTCAGCAAGCAAAGCAAAAATGAACCTAGTCCATGCATGATGATGGGGTTGATATATATATTATCCTATGCTTGGCTAGTAGAATCACTCCATGTGATTTTGATGTTGTCTTATCTTTTCTAACAAATCATTACAATACATCTACTCCATTCATTTGTTTATCTTGAGTCTCACCTTGGTTACACTTAGTTTTGAGACCTCTATAGTATAGCTCCATGGTTATACTTGACTTTCAAACCCATAGTATAGCCTTGCCTATTGATGTGATTATTTTCATTGCTTTTATCATGTGATGTGGTTGTTTATTGGAAAAATGGGGAATCAAGGTAGTTAACAAATCAAACCAAGTCCCACACTTCTACACTAGACATTAGGGAAGCAAGAATCCAACTTGAAGCAAGCTATAGATTCTTAGGATCCTTTTTTCTACTAGCTAGGAATGGTAAATGCTTCTTTGATTAGATTTATAACAGGTTTATTTCATCCACTAAGCTTGAAACCCTAAATTACCAATCAAATTGTAATAATGTGATTTCAGACATAGATGCAAACAAACAAATCAAAGAAGCTTAGAGTAAATAGTGCAAAGAATGTGTACCCAGAAGATGAGGTCTTGATGGGCTAGGGCACTAGTCCCTTTGCCTTGAAGGTTTTTGACTATCTGAATATCCTGTATCAGATGTCTAAAAATATCCTGAGGTTCCCATATCTTGAAAATAATACCTAGGTGGGCTTGGGCATAGGTCCTCTTGCCCCAAAAGTCTCACAATCTTGAAATCCAAAACTTTGTGATGACTATGTTTGCAATATCCGTCTTCCTGTAGCTTCTTTCTTCTAGATCTTTCCATATACAACCTACACATACAAAAGGAGGAGAAACATGGTTGTGGATATATAGGATCTTCCCTCATTCAAGCCCCATTTTTAGTATTCCTACCTCAATAATAGCTAATAATAAAGATTTGCAAATGTGTGTGCTCATCTAACAAATGTGTATGTAAAAATGTAAAACCCTAGATGATTCAAGCATCAAGGAAAGATCAAAACCTTTATTCACTCAATGAAACAACAAAAAAATCACCTCAAGGAGATTATAGCAATGAAAACTTGTAGAACAAGATGGTGAGGCAACCGCATCCACAGAAGATTTCCAAGCTCAAATTTGGAGGCTTCAACCCTTCTCCCGATCATACAAAAGGTTGTTCAAACCCTCGGAAGAGCAAGATAGTCTCAAGATCTTGAATCCTAATCTCCATCACATATCTCCATGATAGAAACTTTCAAATAAATTCAAGAGATTTAACAAAGTGTTGTTCTTCAATGGCAATTTTGGCAGAGTTTTGGCATAAGCTTGCATATAAATTATGTGTGATAAAATGATTTTCAAATGTCTTTAAATATCTCACCTTAGGAATTTCAAATATTTGAAATAACTTGTTGACATCACACGAAAATGAAAATTTTAAAACAAAATCTTGAGGTGCATGGCGAGAGCCGACACCCTACCAAAATTCAAAATCCCAAAAAACTGGGCAAGGCTAGGGTGCTAGCATCCAAGTCCAAGCCCTAGTTTTCTGACCAGATCTGCATTAAAGGGGTCCAGTTAATCCCAAATCTAAACTTTCATTCTAGTTTCATTCATCATTTGTCTAGAAATATGACATTTCTTCAGTTAGACATAGGTCTATCAGGGTTTAGGAATGTCAAAAACAAATAGGTTGAAAGGTCACCAAAGGGGATGAGCTAAACTATGAGAAATTGTGCCATTCCATGCAGGTGGACAATTTTCAACATAACATTTAGCCCCCACTTTAGTGGCCACATGACACTACATGCATATGCAACTAAAGGAAAGTAAATACATGAATCATGAAAAGGATACCCAAAAGGATACTGTAGAGGAAGCTGAAATGTTTTTGCAGAAGAGGAAGAAGCCCCCAAGTTTGTAATCCTACAAGACTACAAAGTTAGGAACCACAACCTACAAATTAACACCCGTCAGAGAATCCAAAATCAAATCAACCTACAACCATGACACAACTGGGTCAGTCATAAATTCTAAGAGGGTTAAGTGATGAGTCGTGATGAGGGAGGAAATCAAGGGAGATATATGCCCCACCTTTGTCTTGCTTGCTTAGTCCGAAAAGGAGAAACAAGGAGAATATCTACATGCGTTGATTTCAAGGAAACTTGATGAGAAGTGAATTGCGATGGTTTTTTTGACAAAAAACACCCAAGAACATCACATTAGGTAGAATAAAGGGTGCAACTAGGTTTCCAACATAACAAACAATGCAAAAATCTAAGTTGGGTAGCCCAAGATAGAGGCTCAAGAGTAAAACTGTTGAATTTTGCACCTAGATAGTGATAGGAATTCTCATCCATTTACTATATGTAAAGGGAGTTTTCACTTTTGCAATATTAATTCTTACTTGTCATTGTGTAGAGGAGAGAAGGAGAAGGAGATAGAGACTAGCCATGCCAACTCAACATCCATACTAGCTTCCGAGACTAGAGATGCTTCAAGCTCGAGTGGCAGAGAGACACTTCGAGGATGAGGTAGGGTCCTAATCCTTGCTTCTATCACCATTTTCTTTTGTTTCATTTAGATTTTCTCATTTGTCATGCCACATAGGCCTTTCTAGACAAGGGTTCCCAATAGGGACACCCAAGACTAGTCAGGGCCCTAGTGTCTCACCAAGGTGCCTTAGTCTTCCTTGGGCGCCCAAGTCCACCTTGGGTGCCCAAGACCTCCTAGGGTGCTCAAGTCCAAAAAAGACAAGGGCCCCAAGGGTAGGGCACATATTGATGTTGTACATGCTTAATGATGTCTTGATGATGTAAAGTGATTCACTTCTCATTGTTTATCCTACAGGTCGTCCTTGAGATATGAGAGCATACAGGTAGTCACCTGATGATGCTACTTTGAGATCACACTAGTACTATGAGGAATAGGGAGAGATACCACCTATAAGAAGTAGGACTGTGGTGGGTAATCGACATGCCCATGATTAGATTCCACTATAGTATGCTCATGGCCTTGATGGAGAGGTGGAATGCAAACACATCTATATTCTATCTACCTACAGGTGAGATGACTGTCACAATGGAGGATGTCTATCAGATCTTGTGACTACCTATTCATGGAGAGATAGTGAGGATCATAGAGCGTTGCTCAGCAGAGTACATGTGAGAGAGCCAGATGTATTGTTTAGGCTGCACCATCACTCAGGCAGAGCGAGGGCACATTTAGCTCCAATTATTGGAGTAGGGATGCACTGACATCCCTTTGGTTCAAAGGATCATGATGGTTACTATCACATTAGCAGTCAAACTAGATGGATGAGGCACTAACCTTCACGATGGCATTGTTCATACTATTAGGGTGATGGAGGAGTAGAGGATAGTGTACACATGGGGGTGCAGTATGCTTGCACACCTCTACCATAGTTTGGGATGATATGTACATTATGAGGCATAATTGATGGTTTTCACTTTACTATAGGTTTGGGCATTTGAGTATATTGGATGTATCAGGCCTACAAGTTTCCTGATAGAGCCAATGTTTACTCATCCATGTGTCCATGTTTATCCTCTTTTCAAATGCTAGATACATGGAAATATTCTATATTGGAGGGTTATATTTGATAGACTGCAGCCCAGTGATATCATCTAGAGACCATATCACGGCTGCATAGCATGGCCAGGTTAGTTTAGGCAGTTAGCTAGGATGTCAAGGGATTGGCTGATGGTTGGTCACCTTGATCATATTGGTATAGTCACGGTAAGAGGGTTCACATAATGAACTGTCCAAACCGTGTAGTAAGAGTAAACACAATAGAAAAAACTCAAAGATACAAAACAAATACAGATTCAGTCATTCATTATATCATAAAGATCAAATATAGATTGGCTCAAAACATGCAAGCTTACAATTGGGCTCATAGGCATGATTACAGAATATCAAAATATACACAAGATATAGCTTTGAAGCTCCTTTATTGAGAATCCAAACTAAGAATTATGGATCAATCGCTAACTACTGAATGCTACCTTCCTAAGGATCTATTACATCAATATATATATCATATTCAGAACATAAGATTCCTCTGTGTCAGCCAAGGAAGATCACAAACTCTAATGAAGAGCTATAATGTGTGTACATGGATAGGTTGGACCTAAACATGAAGAATTCCTCCACAAATTAATAGAATGATGTGTGGATCTTGGGAAAGGTTGGCCACGAACCAAACATTTTTGAATGATGTGTCGTTAGGCTCAACAAGTCAAGAAATACTCCACAAGTCTTCTCATTTAGCTGATTGTATGAGACTATCAAGATGCTCTACTCTAAGAAAACAATTGATCTTCTAATAGTGATATATTTCTGGTAACTGATCCAAATGCTCTGAGAATTAGATATGATGTAAATGAACATGTCTAGATGCTAAGTCCATCTCCACAAGGTCTGAAATGCAACTATGGTAGAGTGTGGACCAAAATATAGAAACTACAACTTACTGAATTGTATGAACTGAATTGGAAAATGAAAAGAAACAAAATGACCTACAGACAAACTGAAATGCAAATGTTTTTGGTTGATGCAAGATTGCTCTTGAATGAGGGATGCTTCTACATCAGACATTTGGGGTTATTGAAAAAGTGAGTCCCTCACTTTGTTGGGGCTAGAGGAAAATCAAAACGGTCCACCTCAGCCTGAGAAATCCATGTTCAATCCTCTTCCAGTCTGCTTCTCCACTTCACAAGATATTCTTTGAATTGTCTTCCTCTGGTGTTACGTCCAACTCTGCTATCCAAAATGTCTTCAATTTGCTCTGGTGCTTGTTGTGGTAACTGCTTCTTTAGGTCTTCCTCAATGCTATCACTGAACTCTAGTTCATGATACTGATATAGGTCTGCAATGTTGAATATAGGTTATATACCCAATGTCTCCAGTAATTCCACTTCATATGCATTTCCTGAGTCAAATTTCTTGAGTATCTTACAAGGTCCAAACTTCTTCATCTTTAACTTGTTATATGTCCCAACTGAAAATCTTTCTTTTCTCAAGTATACCATCACTTCATCTCCAACTACAAATTCCTTATGTCTTCTCTTATCATCTGCCTTTTCCTTATACTTACTATTCATTTCCTCCAAATGCTTCTTAACCTGATCATGCACTGCCTTCATGTGATCTACAATTTCTTTTGCTTCTGTACTTCTCTTTTCTTCCAAACTGACATCTCTTAATTCTTCCACTCCTCTAGGGTTTGCTCCAGTAACAATCTTAAAAGGTGTTCTTCCAATACTCCTATTCACTGAATTATTGTATACAAACTCTGCCTATGAAACAACCAAATCCCAACTCTTTCTTTTCTCCAACCAAGCATTTCAATAAGTTTCCCAAACTCCTATTCACTACCTCAGTCTGTCCATCAGTCTGTGGATGAAATGTTGAACTAAACTTCAGATATATCTTCATCTTCTTCCAAAGTGTCTTCCAAAAGTATCTAAGAAATCCTATATCCCTATTTGAGATTATGCTCTTAGGTAATCCATGTAATCTCACAATCTCCATAAAAAATAGGTTAGCTACATGCACTGCATTAGTTTTCTTCTTACATGGTATGAAATTATTGAATCATGCCCTCTCCATGTCTTCAATAATCCCATCACAAAATGCATGCTTATCTCTTCCCAATGTCTCTCTGGTACTATCAAAGGTTTGTACAATCTAGTGTTTTGACTACTCCCTTTTGCAAATTGACAAACTCTACAACTTTGCACAAATTTCCTAACATCCTTATGTATTTGAGGCTAAAAGTAGTTTTGACTTACCAAGGTCACTGTCTTCTCAATGCCAAAATGTCCTTCCAGTCCACCACTATGCTTCTCTTTGATCAAATTATCTCTCATGGAACTTTGGGGTATGCACAACTGATTTCCTCTGAACAACATGTCTTCTTGAATGAAATAATCCAACCACTTGCTCCTATCTATCACAACAAGTTCCTTACATGCTTTCTAAGGTTCTCTAAAATCAATGTCTACCTCATACATGTTCTTCAATTCATCAAATCCCATCACTTCAACTCTCATCTCTACTAGCAAATTTCTTCTCCTGCTCAAGGCATCAACAACTTTGTTTGATTTGCCACTCCTATGCTTCAACACAAAAGTATAACTCTACATGAACTCTACCCATCTCATATGTCTCTGATTCAACTTACCTTGATTGTTCAAATATTACAAAGCTTGATGATCTGTATACAACACAAACTCCTTAGGCAACAAGTAATGTCTCCACTTCTTCAAGTCTTGAATAATGGCATAGAACTCTTGATCATAAACTAAATATCTTCTCCTTGCATCATTCAAATTTTTACTAAAATATGCTACAAGTCTACATTCTTGACTTAACACTACTCCAATTGCATTTCCACTTGTATCACAATCAACTTGAAATACCTTATTGAAATCCAGTAATGCCAAAACAAGTTGTTATGTCACTTTCTACTTCAACAACTCAAAACTTTTATCTGCTCCTGATGTCCACTTGAAATCTTTCCTGTCACCTCTCATTGTCTCTGTCATAGGGTTACAAACTGAACTAAAATTTTTGATGAACTTTTGGTAGAAACTAGCTAATCCATGAAATGATCTGACTTCTCCAATGCTCTCTGACGTAGGCCATTCAACAATTGTTTTCACTTTCTCAGGGTCCATCTTCAATCCTTTCGCAGAAATCACAAATCCCAAATATACAGATTCTTCTTTCATGAAACTACATTTCTTGATGTTTATCAACAATTCCTCTTCTCTTAGTCTCTGCAAAACTTGTCTAAGGTGCTGCAAATGTTCTTCCTTTGTCTTACTAAAAATTAGAATGTCATCCATGTATACAATAACAAACTTACCCAAGAATTTCTTCAAAACTTCATTCATCAATCTCATGAAAGTACTAGGTGCATTTGTCAATCCAAAAGGCATCACTAACCACTCATATTGTTGGTTCCCAAATCAACAAGCAGTAGACCCTAAAGATTTACCACTTCTTGTCATCAAGTTTACTACATGATATGGCCAATAAGGATGGGAGGTTGTTTGCACTTGCCTCCCCTTCACTTCAGGTTCTGCCGCACCTAGGGGGTATCCCTATAATAAAACATTTAACATTGACTCTCTCAGAATAAAATGATTTGGCTTTTCAATACTAGGTAGAATGCTCTCATGTATGAACCAAGATTTGTAAGATGAACCCAAATTGGCAATGTTCTTAGACATATCTCTCTGATTGAGCATGAGAGCATGCGAGGTCTTAGTCCTACTCCTATAAACTAACAGAAGGGTGTTATGAAATGGTTTATTTTTTGGAGTTGTGAGGCTTTCCTAGACCCTTTGGACAGACAAATTCCTAGACTAGTGCTTTATCAGGGCAATAGAGTCAAACCTATTAAAGTAAATGTCTCCTTATGATAACCAGAACTTCATATCTAGAGGACTTAACACAGAATATTGTTGCCTAGCAGCAATACGTCCAAGAAAGAGTATTATCTATGACCATACTTTATGAATCCTTTGACATTACCCACTTTTCCCTATATCTGATCTAAAGCAAATTTAGTCCACTCCTTGAGTAGATGCAAGAAACTAGACATACAATGTAGCACATGCACATTGGAGAACTTTGAAATCCTTGATAACCTTGTTCAAAATAAAAATAATAACATTAAAGGAGACAGTCATAAACAACACACATGAAGTGTTTCTCACTTAAATCAATCTGAACATAAAGATTATCATACAAGAATTTATCATTTACAAAACAAAGAATACCTCTACACCAGACAAAGAACCAGGCTTACAACAAAAAATTCCTTCCAAGATGTGAATACCTTGTATTCAAAGTCAAAAAGAAAAGACTCAACAAAATCCAATACCCTGTAGAATGGCCATGGATTCCTTTTTAAAGGAGCGAACAAGCTACTGGCCATCTACCTTCTAACAAACTTCCTAAATGAAAAGACCACATCCTTAGAGATTTTTCATGATACAATCAGATCCTTAATAAATTTTATAGCTGAAGAAGTCAGATCCTTGCTGAAATCCCTAAAAATCTGTCAGTGAAGCAACCTATACCTCAATCAGATGAGAAGATTTGATGTTTTCTTCATAGCCATGCAACAGGTTCATTGATAGCAGAGTGGAAATAGGCAGGAATTATGCTGATAGACAGCCACTTCAATTTTTTAAGTTCAGCCACTGATCCAGGCTTGTCCTTTACTCAATCAATGATTGTTGAGCTCTTGTCAAGCCTAAAAATCCACATCAGAACCGTTGAAAAGTCTCTCATGAATGAAATTGCACCAATAGAATGGTCTTCCACCTTTGACTTATCCTTTCTCCATCAGATCCTACCACATGGTGCCATCTTGTGATAATGCACCTGGGAATGGGCCACCACCACCAAGCTCTACGCACTTATGCTAAGCCATCCACTCGTCTCATCTCCATTTACTCTACGCTCCTTTAAATGAGAACTGGCCACCTGTCACCTTGTCGTACCCACACAACAAATATTCTCTTTTGGTAGATTCTCCATGCGCACTCACACAACTGTTAGATTCTCAGCCCTTCTATAGATTTCTTTTCATCACGACACCTGGCATCCCCTAATTAAATGGCTATAAGGCATATTTAATCAATAGCTGGTACATTCTCATGGCCACACAGGGGGTAGGATGACATCACTGATGATGCGCTGCAATGCTGGGATAAGCAGCCACATGGCACCTTCACGCCCTTCTTAAGACTTAGGCATTTTGTTGTGACGGGCCACGAGTGGTAACATTAGGAAGAAGGGGCCGGTTACTTTATGATTTTAGAGGCTTAAAGTTACAACTTAAATGACTAGGAACCTAGGATAGGTGGTCAAAGAGAGAATATAACATAAAGTAACAAAGGGACCACAGGAAATTTTTTAGGGTTTAAGGAAAAAATGAAGGTAAACACTTACAAGACAAACTTAAAACTCTAATCCTGGGTAAGCACCACCATTGGCTCTGGTTGGGGATGCATGCCTCTCATAGGCATGGCGAGAACCTTAGATTTCTGGGATGCAGACTGAGTGCCTTATCCATTGGGCATAGAGTCACCACACCAAACTGCAACACAAATCACTTTTTGAATTTTACTTGGTGGCCCAAGGCCACTGAAAAGGAAGAACCAATACTTCCCTGGTGCAGGATCACCTAGAAATCATGTTTTGTGTTGTAATAAGGTCGATTTGACCAATGCATTTTCATTTTTGTTTGTAAGTCCCAAGTGACTTAGGTCACATTTTTCAAATTGTTAGTTTTAAGATGGTTGATCTCCTAGCTGCTTGGAATCGGTTGGTTTTTCTCCCAGCCATTTGGAATCAGTTGGTTTTCCTCAGGACGAGTTTATAAACCCAGAGGAATGAACCAAATGGGTATTGGTAATTAGATCGAAGAACGGAGATCGAATGTAATTGTGCATTGTGTTAAGGAGAAATCAAACTATTATCTGTCGTCAATTTGTTTTCCGTTCTCTGTAATTACAAATTGCATAGCTGTAGATATCTTTTCCTTTCTGTACTTCTGTTGTTGTAAAATGTCGATGTGAAGCATTCCATTAGTGAGATTTCTGTCAAAATTAGTGGAATGGCTTTGTTGTACAATTTTCATCTATTTCCTATTTTGTTTCATTTTTTGGTGGTGTAGAGGATCCAGAGAGTGCGAGGTGCACAGTAGGTTGACCTAACATCTCCATGTGCTAGGGTTTAGAGAAGGTAGACTGTGTAACGACGTATCGGCATATCGGTGAAGTAAACCCTAGTGTGGCCGATAGTATTTGCCATGCTGACGAAAGAAGGTCAAAGTTGACATTGAGGTGATTGACATATCAGTAGCTCCAGAATAAGTCCCACCGATGAAGCAAGTCTTGCTGAGGGTGTTAGCCATCGGCGCATCGGCCAAAGATTGCAAGTGTTCGCTGATGGAGAAAATCTTGCTAAGGATGTTTCATCAACGCATCGGTCAAAGTCTATAAGTTCTCACCAACGAGGAAGGTCACACCGAAGATATATGTCATCGAGAAGAGTTACGACATTAGTGGACAAGTTAAAAGTTTCACTGACGAAAGGGGTCTCGCTGATAAGTTCACGTCCAACTAGTGTGGAAGCTGTCATGGTTGTGACGAGGTGGAACTTAACCACGATTGGTGTATCAGTAGAAGGATGAAAGACTTGGCTGATAAAGGTAAGTCTCGCTGAAGCTAAAGTGAAGTGGAGTCATCGATGTAAGGTGGACCGATAGAGAGACTTTAGAAAGTCGTTCCAACCAGCGGTTGTCTAGCCAATGGAGATGTATCGGTGGCTCTTTGTCAAGTCTTTCCAACTATAAGGAATTAGGGCCAGGTCTGTGGTTTCCATTTTGTGCTCCCCATCATTCCCCTTGTCAAATATCCTATTTTCTTTTGATTTCTTCAAGTGAAGCCTAAAAACTCTAAGTTGTCTACAACATTCATTCTTATTGTCAACTATGCTTCTGCTCTTTTTACTATTAGCTTCTTCAAATCTATAGCAAAATTCATCTACTTCTAGTATCCATAGCTATATATTATCTTCATAATATGAGTCACCAATTTTGTTGGGAAAGGTAACAGACTCATATGAAACAATAGAATCCACATCAGAAATTTGCCTCTTTGTAAGCAATGGGGCATCCTCTGTGCTAAATAAACAATATTCAGGCAAAAGAAACATTTCATTGTCATATAAACTGTAAGAAACACTCAGATATCCATCATTATTGTGCTCAACAATTTCAACATTAAAGTCCATCTAGAAAGCTTCAAGAGAAGGCACAAAGAGCTCAGAATATAGCCCACCATTAGTAACTCCATGGTTAGCATCACAATTAATACTGTCCCCATAAACATGAACATCTGCAACTGGTTTATTCACCTTTGAATAATGATCCTATTTTCCCTCTTCACTAATGCACTGACAATCAAACCTTTCAACTTCTGCATTGTAGAGATATTCATCATCCTCAAGGAAGCATTCATATTCAACATTCAGATATATGTCGTCATCTGAAAGGCATGGGTCTGAATGTTCACACCCTTCGCCACTCCTTGAATCAATATCCTCTGTATTCAGAGTGAAGATCTGCGTATCCACCTCATAAAGATATTCATGATTAGCTGGGATATGTTTATTGCTGCAGGATGCATCCTCATATACATATTTTATTTCATCATCTAAAAGGTATTCTATGTCTACATATCTTCCTTCCAGAGGCTGAGTATAATCTTTGTCCCCATCATTGTAGGATGTGCCCACATTTTTTATAGTAGCTTCTTCATGCATCAAATCATGACTGCACTTAGTATTCTGAAATATATCCTTTTTAAAACTTGTAGTCATGAACCCTCCTGGCATTCCATATTTTTGATTATTTTCAATATCCATAACAAATTTATAAGCTTGGTGAAGCATGGCCGGTTCCTTATCTCTCAATAGATAATTCATTTCTTCGTCAAATGTAGCCAGATAAATTGTCAAGCACAATGCATCATTAGGTCTCATGCATTCTAGAATGTTCTTGGACAACGTAGCAAACCTTAAATTGAAGGCCAGAACTAGTTCATCATCCTTCTTTTGAATATTCATGAATGGTATGATCAATGAAGCCACATTAGTTATTTCACCAAACTATTCTAGGAATGCACCCTCTAAAACTAACCATGAAGAGAATGAACATTTAAGCAAGTCTGAAAACTAGATCCTAGCATCATCCTTTAATGACTGAACAAAAAGTATCATTACAACATCTTTAGCCTCAATCTCATAATCTTCTATCAAATCACAGAAATTTTGCAGATGTTTGTTTATAGATTCAAAATTTGATCCACTATACTTTGGCCAACACTTCCTAATTTTATGGGAGACAGAATTTGGGTACCCACTTATTCCATTGAAATTTAGGTCTTTATATCTTTCAATAAAAAATGGCCTTTTCTGAGAGCAAGACCAGGAATGCTTCTCTATTTGAATCATTTTGAATGAAAAGATGGAGTACCTAGAAATATGTATTGCAGCTCTGAACAAGTTCAATCAACAGAGTCGCCACCTCCAGAGAGGAAAAATCAATAAGAAGGCACCTTTATTTTCGGGATTCACCACACCAACAGAACACCACATGATCTTTCTTTGATCACATTGCAATGACAGTAAGCAGAGTCACCACCCTCCAAAGGGAAATAATGAATCGTTGTTTTTATGCAAACTCTATATAGGCCAGCACTAGTATTCAGAGACTCCACAGTAAAATTTGACAATCTTCCCCAGCAGAGTCACCAATTTTGTTGCTTCCCAAATCAGCAAGTAGTAGACCTTAAAGATTTGCCACTTCTTGTCATCAGGTTTACTGTATGATATGGCCAACAAGGACGGGAGGTTGTTTGCACTTGCATCCCCTTCACTTCAGGTTCTACTACACCTAGGGGGTATCCCTATAACAAAAGATTTAACTTTGAATCTCTCAAAATAAAATGATTTGGCTTTTCAATACTAGGCAGAATGCTCTCATGTATGAACCAAGATTTGTAAGATGAACCCAGATTGGCAATGTTCTTGGACATATCTTGCTGGTTGAGGATGAGAGTATGCGAGGTCCTAATCCTACTCCTATAAACTAACAAATGGAGGTTATGAAATGGTTTGTCTTTTGGAGTTGTGAGGCTTTCCTAGACCCTTTGGACATACAAATTCCTAGACTAGTGCTTTATCAGGGCAACAGAGTCAAACATATTAAAGTAAATGTTTCCCTATGATAACCAAAACTTCATATCCAGAGGACTTAACATAGAATATTGCTGCCTAGAAGCAATA
This sequence comes from Cunninghamia lanceolata, assembly GCA_027924645.1. NCBI lineage: Eukaryota > Viridiplantae > Streptophyta > Pinopsida > Cupressales > Cupressaceae > Cunninghamia > Cunninghamia lanceolata. Next base: position 2,238,836 of record BSBN01000477.1, on the reverse strand, counting down.
CGTCCAAGAAAGTGTATTATCTATGACCATACTTTATGAATCCTTTGACATTACCCACTTTTCCCTATATCTAATCTAAAGCAAATTTAGTCCGCTCTTTGAGCAGATGCAAGAAACCAGACATACAATGTAACACATGCACATTGGAGAACTCAGAGATGCTTGATAACCTTGTTCAAAAGAAAAATAATAACATTGAAGGAGACAATCATAAACAACACACACATGAAGTGTTTCTCATTTAACTCAATCTGAACAAAAAGATTATTATACAGGAATTTATCATTTATAAAACAAAGAATACCTCTGCACCAGACAAAGAACCATGCTTGCAACAGAAAATGCCTTCCAAGATGTGAATACCTTGTATTCAGAGTCAAAAAGAAAAGACCCAAAAAACTCCAATACCATGTAGAACGGCTGTGGATTCCTTTTTAAAGGAGCAAACAAGCTACCGGCCATCTACCTTATGATAAACTTCCTAAATGAAAAGACATCCTTACAAATTTTTCATGATACAATTAGATCCTTAATAAATTTTGTAGTTGAAGTAGTTAGATCCTTGCCGAAATCCCCAAAAATCCATCAGTGAAGAAATCTTTACCTTGATCAAATGAGAATATTTGATATTTTCTTCATAGCCGCACAAAAGGTTCATTGATTGTAGAGTGGAAATAGGCAGGAATTATACTGACAAATAGCCTCTTCAATTTTTAACTTCAGCTTCTGATTTGGGCTTGTCCTTTACTCAATTGATGGTCATTAATCTCTTGTCAGGCCTAAAAATCCACATCATCACCGTTGAAAAGTCTCCCACCAACGAAATTGCACCAACAAGATAGTCTTCCACCTTTGACTTATCCTTTCTCCATCAGATCCTACCACATGGCACCATCTCATGACAACACACCCGGGAATGGACCACCACCACCAAGCTCTACATGCTTACATTAAGCCATCCACTTGTCTCATCTCTATTTACTCTACGCTCCTTTAAATGATAACTAGCCACATGTCACCTTGTCACACTCGTGCAATGAATATTCTCTTCTGGCAGATTCTCCATGTGTGCTCCCGTGACCATTAGATTATCAGCCCTTCTATAGATTTCTTCTCATCATGACACTTGGTAGCCCCTGATTCATCAGTTGGGATCCTCAATTAAATGGTTGTAATCCATATTTAATTGACAGCTGGTACATTCTCATGGTTGTGCAGGGGGTAGGGTGACATCACTAATGACACACTGTGATGTTACGATAAGCAGCCACATGGCACCTTCAGGCCCTTCTTAAGACTTAGGCATTTTTATATGACAGGCAATGAGTGGTAACATTAGGAAGAAGGGACTGGTTACTTCATGATTTTAGAGGCTTAAAGTTGCAACTTCAATGACCAGGAACCTAGGATAGGTGGTTAGCAAGAGAATAGAACATAAAGTAACAAAGGGACTGCAGGAAATTTTTTAGGGTTTAAGGAAAAAATGAAGGTAAACACTTATGGGACAAAATTAAAACCCTAATCCTAGGTAAGCACCACCACATACAATCCCTCATTTGTCTTAAAAATAGCCTTCCATTCATCTCCTTCTCTAATTCTGATATGATGGTATCCACTCTTCAAATCTATCTTTGTGAAATATCTTGCTCCACTCAAACAATCCATGATATCATCCATCCTAGGTAAAGGAAATCTATACTTAACTCTGATCTTGTTTATTTCTCTGGAATTAGTTCACATTCTCCATTCTCCATATTTCTTTTATGCTAACACTATAGGTACTGTACAAGGACTCAAACTTTCTCTAATCAAACCATTCCTCAACAACTCTTGTATCTGTCTATTAAATTCTTCTTTCTCTGCTAGTGTCATTTTGTGTGCTACTTTGTTAGGCAAACTTGCTCCCAGTATAAGATCCATGTGATGACTGATACTTCTGATTGGTGGCAATCCTTCAGGTACATTATCTGATGTGATGTCTTCATACTCTGTCAGCAATTCCTTTATCTCCTCTAGTTGTGATTCTTTAGTCTCCTTCTTCAATGTTTTAGGCTTCTTAGGGATCAAGGCATAACACATATTCTCATGTCTCAAACCATCCAAAAATTTTCTTCCATCTACCAAACAGATTCTAGCATTTCCACATACTTCACTCTTAGGATCATCCTCCAAAGGAATTAAAGTAATTCTTTTTCCATTTGATGTTATAGTCTATGTATTCTTCCTCCCATCATGTATAGCTTTTCTATCATATTGCTAAGGTCTACCCAAAAAGATATGATAAACATCCATAGGCATAATATCACACAAGACTTCATCATGATATGATCCAATATAAAATTTGACCAAACATTGTTCACTCACTAGTACCTTATGATCATCCTAAATCCATGCTATTTGATAGGGCTTAGGGTTTTTCAATCTTTCCAACTTTAGCTTAGTCACCATCTCCTCTGAAACTAGATTATTAGAACTACCACTATCAATAACAACTTTACAACATTTACCTCCTAATTTGCATCTAGTTCTGAACAAGCTTTTCCTTTAGGGTGGTTCGTCATTTGTCTCTATTTGAAAAAGTTCTCTCCTCATCACAAGTGATTCTCCTTTCTTAGGTTTACCAAATGAACTCGGTGATCTAACATGTTCTTCTTCCACATAAGTTGTTCTTCCACTGTTCTCTGTTCTCTTGCTTGTGCTCCCTTGATTACATTCAAATGCTCTATTTCCTTCACCTCCACACTTGAAACAAGTGCCTCTAAATGTTCTCTTATCAAATTCTCTTCCTTCTCTTCTATGTCCTTCATCCTGATATGAATTATAATTACCTCTATGATGAAAATTTTTGTCATTGCTTTGGTAGGCATTGCTATCTTTGTCCTCCTTCTTGAATGGCTTGTCAGGCTTTTTCTGCTCTAGATGTGATATGTCTCCTCCAAAAAATGTTCTACCTCTCTGAAATTTACCTCCTCTACCTGTCTGTCTTTGATCATGTCTCTTGTTCAACTTTTCTTCAACTTTCAGGGAAAACTGATATGCTTCCTCTAAAGATGTCATCCTTACCAAGCTTAGTTCCTCTTGAATGTTCAATCTCAGTCTGTTGATGTATCTAGCCACTTTCTCCTTGCTTGCTTCAGTATGTCCTATTCTTATGATCATTTTATGAAATTCTTCTGTATACTCCTTCATAGATTTCTCCTTTTGCCTCAGGTTTTGCAATCTTTTCAATAGCTCCAGCTCATAGTCAGCATGTATAAACTAATTCTTCAATTTTTTCACCATTCTATCCCACTTTGTAATCTTTTCTTTCCCTCTTCTATTTCTATCCAACTAAACTTCTTTCCATCATATAGTAGCATGTCCTTTCAACTTTGTCTTTGCAAATTTCACCTTCTCCGGATCTTCAATTTCTTCATACTCAAAGTATTCTTCCATGTCATTTATCCAATCAATTAACTCTTCCAGATTAAAATTGCTAGTGTAATTCAGTACATCAACTCTAGGTCTTTTCCTGATCTTGAAATAGCTTGCAACATCTTTACTTGATCTGATTCTTCTTCTTCATCACCTCCTAGGGTTTGACCAATTTGTTCAATAGATTTAAATTCTTCTTCATCATCACTTTCAACATTAGGTCTAGGTATCTATCCTCTTTGCCTATCATCCTCAACAACATCCAATCAAATTCTCATTGTTTTCATCATTTATATCATCTCATCCATTCTACTAGCCATTGTTCCAACAAAAACAACTCTCCTCAGCAGCATCTTCCTAGGATCAAGTGTAAACTACCTCAAGTTTGGCAATTGGGCTACAAGGTGACAACTGCCTCAAAATTGGCAATCAGTTGCATCACAAGTAACCTTACTCAATTTGGTGATCTATCCATACAAAGATCTTATAGAATTCCTTCACCAACTTCTCTCAATTCACTCCCAAAGATTTAAACTTTCACTTTGATACCACTTGGTGCAGTCATGGTAGTAGGGTTCACAGAATGAACTATCCATACCATGCAACAAGAGTAAACACAATGGAAACAACTCAAAGATATGAAATAAATGTAGATCCAGTCATTTAGCATAGCATAGAGATCAAATACAAATGGACTGGCAACATGTGGGCTTATAATTGGGCTCACAAGCCTAATTACAGAATATCAAAATATACACAAGATATAGCTTTGAAGCTCCTTCTTTGAGAATCCAAACTAAGAATTATGGATCAATCACTAACTACTGAATGCTACCTTCCTAAGGATCTATTACATCAATATATATCATATCCAGAACATAAGATTCCTCCGCATCGGTCAAGTAAGATCACAAACTCCAATGAAGAGTTGTAACGTGTGTACATGGATAGGTCAAACCTAAACATGAATAATTCCTCTGCAAATGAATGGAATAATGTGCGGATCTCAGGAAAGGTCAGTCACAAATCAAACATTATTGAATGATGTGTCATTAGGATCCACAAGTTAAGAAATGCTCCACAGGTCTTCTCCTTTAGCTGATTGTCTGAGACAATCAAGATGCTCTACTCTAAGAAAATAATTGATCTTTTGATAGAGATATCTTTTCAGTAACTGATCCAAATGCTTTGAGAATTGGATATGATGTAGATGAACATGTCTAGATGCCAAGTCCATCTCTACAAGGTCTGAAATGCAACTGTGGTAGAATGTGGACCAAAATACAAAAACTATAACTGACTGAACTACCTGAACGAAATTAGAAAATGAAAAGAAACAAACTAAACTACAAACAAACTAAAACGTAAATGTTTTTGGTTGATGCAAGATTTCTCTTTAACCAGGGATGCTCCTGCATCACATATAGTCATGTGGTTCTACATTGATAGAGTGGTGTGACAGTTCAGATGTAGACAAGATGTCCCTATGATGCATCTGAACTATGCTTGCTTACTACGCAATGCAGTTAGGGTGAACAATGCGTGACCTCCAACACTAGTAGATATAGCAGTGAGTGATGATGATGGTAAAGAGGATGCAAATTTAGTATCTAATGTAGATAATGTCAAAGTTACCCAAGCATATCAGATCTAGTGGCAGACGGTACAGCTCACTCCTATCTATCCTCTTGGTCACCCCATAGGTGATCCTTGAACTTGGACTGGTCATGCGAGTGACACAAGGATAGAGGATGACATTAATGACTTCGATGGGTACTATGATCTAGATGAGGATGAGGAGGCTAATGATGATGAGGAGACCCCATCACAATATATCTTTAGAGTGAGACCATCATGAGATCAATAGGAGGCAGATAGCAACGAGGAGGCTGAGCTGAGGCCACAATCGAGGGCTCACAATTCAGTCTCCATAAGTTTTAGGAGATCAAGCAGGCACAAGTGAGGGGAGTCCAGTAGTCATGTGCCCCTAGCTGTAGAGTGATCTGAAGAGCTAGTCACACCATTGGCCATCCGGGATCCATCTTGGTGAGATGGAGATCCAGGTAGGATATTATTATATAGATGTGTTTATTTTGATGATTATTTATGATTCCTATATGAGATATTGATATCTATCATGTTTTATTTTTGTATTTGGTACAAACACATGGCAAGATTTTATGAATTGCATCATAGCAGAGATAGTTCCCTCCAATGTGGCTGAGCGATGAGTGTAGACAGGGTATTCACCATAGCCATCTATAGGGCAACATGCAGAGATATTCATGCCATTTGTGAGATACAGATTAGCTATGGAGTCTAGTCTAGATTAGGTTATCTAGAGAACTGAGCATGCAGAGGAAGAGCTCTAGATGCTATGAGATCAAGATACAATAGTACCCTTACTTGAGAGAGATCTTGTCATCAGTGAGGTCTTACTTCCTGAGTTAAATTAGGTGAGAGATGATAGAGACATGGCCTAGGTAGAGCAAGACAAGTACCTACGGATGTATAAGGAGTCACACGACGAGGTGCTAGGATTGAGAGGTGAGATTGGGGAGTTATGGTCATGAAGGGTCTCTAGGAGTCATTCATGGTCTGTAGCCACACATGGTTAGCCTTCCATCACATGCACACTTATAGGTCCTGAGGCAACTAGTGACTGAGGTTTAGATACATGATGTATCTTATGTACTATAACATCCCATTTTGTTGTATGGGATAGTCAATTCTGATGTATATTGAAACTAATGTTTATATATATGATCTTTTTGTTGCAGTATGAGTAGTAAGTGTTATCATTGATGTCAACACCTAAGGTGAGCATCTAAGGAAGTTGTTTGGATGAGTTTGAGCAAGTGTTTGAGAAGTTAGTGTAGTTGCAGAATTATTCTATCTCCCAAAACAGTGAATTTACTCCACATATCCTATAGATTGAACATCTTTGTCTATGGTTTGGAAGTTATGTTAAGGGATGTCTGTAGTTCCTATGTTTCAAGTTTGAGCCTCAGGTGTGAAGATTGGAGTGAGTTCTATTCATCAGAGTAAAAACTATTTTTCTGAGTATTCAATGGTGATAGGGAGAATATATTTTGCTCCGCATATCTCCACATTTAAATTTTATAGTTTTTAGTTCTAGAGTTAAGTTTGGGATGATCTTATGTGTCTTCAATTGAAGTGGTTCATGATTGGTGCTCTGCAAGCGATCTTTTCATTGTGACAATGGTTGACATTATTGTTCAAGTGGTCTAGTTTGAAGAATCTTTTGGATAAAGCATTTGGAGGTTGTGTGGAAGTTCTTGGTGATTGTAACATGATTGTGGATGTTTCTAGATTGTGTTCCTACCTTTTGATTGGTCCACAAAGTATAATTTGGATTGTGGTTGAAGTGTGTTCCTAAAGGTCTTAGTGTTAACACCAATTTTATCTGACCTAGTTTTTTTCACTACTTATGATTATGGTTTGGAGTTTGTGGAAGTGTGTTGTTTGTGGGAGATTGAATTTGAGTCCCAACTAAGGTATGGTGTGGTCCACATTCATTCCTCTCCACCATGGGAATGTTTAGGTCTAGACCTAATTTGAATATTGGTTAAGGTTGATGTTTGTGCCAACCCTAAAGATTGTTTCCAAGATTGCGGATGTATAAATATAAATTAGATGATTGAGAAATTGTGTGAAGCTGTTAAGATAGTCAAAATGGATGCATGAGAAACATCATTCATTATAGGTGTGATTCAGATGAGTTTGTGAAGTGAGTGTGTGACAGTGAGCAGTAAAGAGTATACTTTTGATGTAGAGAGGTTGCAATAGATTCAGTTGAGTTTGTGGTGGATCCCTGGTTGTTGTGAGATCCATTCTCATTGTAACTATCTTCTTCTACTTCTGACAGTGAGCCCTTTTGGTAGTGAGCCTCTTCTTTTGGTAGTGATCCTCTTCTTTTGCAGTGAGCCCTGAGGAATTGAGCCTCCGACAGTGAGCCTTTGAAAGTGAGCCTTCGGTAGTGAGACTTATTGTAATTTTGATATATCATTTATATGGTGAGTTAACCCTCACCATGGCTTTTCTCTTATTATGTTTTCGATGTAAAATATATGGTGTTTCATGTGTTGAATGTGTGGATGTGCTTAAGTTTTTGATTTCATGCTTTCACGGTTAAATCATAATAACAATGATTAAGTGGTTGATGTGTTGATATTTATAAGAATTTAAGTTTTGGTTACAACTAATTCACCCCCTCTTAGTTGTATTGTGCATTTCAACAATTGGTATTAGAGTGAAGTTGAATAGCTTAAGGTTGATCCGAGATGGTGCACAAGAAGGATACTCTACAGTTTGATGGAATGGATTATCCTCTTTGGAAGGTACGAATGAAAAGTCATCTCATTTCTCTTGGTTATAGTGTTTGGAAGATGGTAGAAACAAAGTATACTAGTCCTCCAATGGTCCATCATCTGAAGATGAAGTCAAATAGTATGAGTTAAATGGAAAACCTAGATATGCTCTATTGAATGCTTTATCTCACACTGAGTTGGTGAAAGTTTTGGATTTGGAAACTACTCATGAGATCTGGGACAAGTTGAAAAGTTTATATGAAGGAGATGAATCTATAAAGAGTGCCAAATTATAGAATCTAAAGGCAAAGTATGAAGCTTTGAAGATGAGTGATGATGAGAAGATAACAATCTACATGCAAAAAGTTGATGAAATTGTTAATGGAATCAAAGGTCTTGGAGGAATAATTGATGAGAAATAGGTTGTATTGAATATTCTTAGGTCATTGCCTAAATCCTACAGTCACAAGGTGTCTACAATTGAAGAACTTATTAGTTTGAACAATCTTTCAATAGATTAGTTGCTTGAAAAACTTATTACTTTTGAGATGAGAGAGTTCAGTGATGCTCTATTAAAGACTAAGATTGCTTTTAAAGCTAGCACTTCAAAAAAAACTTCAAGATCTAAGAAGTATGTTGTGGAACCAGATGGCGACCTTGATGAGATTAAATACAACATTGTGAATAGAATGCAAAGAGGTACCGGTAAGTTCAAAGGCAAATTACCATTCAAATGCTTTACTTGTGGTAAGATTGGTCACTATGCTTCTAGGTGTCTGGAGAGAATTGAGAAGGTCAAAAATAAATTAGAAAGTAGATATAGGATCATAAGGAAATGCTATTATGTTAGAGAGGATGATGATGATGGTGTAACATATGATGAGTTTGATGATACTAGTGCAAATGAATGTTTATTTATTGTTGTCAAGGAAGAACCTATGTCTACCAATCTTGCTAGCTGTGTGAAGGAAGAAAAACTAGTGGAAGAGAGTGCTTTGTTTGTCTCTTAGGTTGAGAAAGATAAGGATGAATGGATTATAGACAGTGGATGTTCACATCACATGAATGGTGATAAAAGTAAATTTTTAAGTTTGGAAAAGTATGATGGAGGGCTGGTTAGGTTTGGAGACAATGCAACTGGCAAGATTTGTGGAAGGGGATCTATTTTTTTTGATGGAAAGCACAATATAGATGATGTTCTATATGTGAAGGGTTTAAAGAATAATCTTTTGAGTGTTGGTTAGATGTGTGATAAAGGGTATGATCTAAGATTCAAGGATAATGGATGCAAGATTATGGAAAGCTTCAGAACAGTGATTGCTACTGGTAAGAAGACTAGAGGTAATGTTTATCACTTGAGAGGAACTAATGATTCTTGTTTGTTGGCTCAGACAGATGAGAATTGGTTGTGGCATACAAGGATGTGTCATATCTATTTTGACAACCTAGTGAAGATAAGTTTAGTACAAGCTATGAGAGATTTGCCTAAGCTTGTGAAGCCTACTAATGCTATTTACAAGGAATGTCAATTTGAGAAATAGACAAGGACAAGTTTCAAGACTAAAGAATAATTTTTTGCTGGAATGTTGGAGCTAGTGCACACAAATTTGTGTGATCATACAAGAACAAGAAGTTTGCAAGGAGATAGGTACTTTATGTTGCTTATCGATGATTATTCTAGAATGGCTTGGGTCACTTTTTTAAAAGATAAATTAGAAGCTTGAGACAAGTTCAAATCTTTCAAGGTGATGGTTGAGAATGAGTTAGAATTGTAGATCAAATGCTTAAGGTCTGATAGAGGAGGAGAGTTTACATCAAATGAATTCAATATTTTCTATGAAGCACATGGGATAAAGAGACAAGTGTCTACCCCTAGGACTCCTCAGTAGAATGGAGTTGTTGAAAGAAAGAACAAGACAGTTCAAGAGGCTGCTAGGTCAATGTTGAAGGAAGCTAACTTACCAGGAGTGTATTGGAGAGAAGCTATACATACTACAATCTACATTCATAACAAAGTTCAAGTCAAAGGTAATGGTACTAAAACTCCTTATAAATTGTGGTATGGAAGAGTTCCTACAATGAAATATTTCAAGGGCTTTGGAAGCAAATGTTATATCAAAAGAGAAGAAGAGTTAGGTAAGTTTGATGCTAGGTGTGATGAAGGAATTTTCCTAGGATACTCTACTAAGAGTAAGGCCTACCAGTGCTACAATAAGAGATTAAGAAGGATCATTGAGAATGCTAATGTGAAGGTTGATGAAGATAGGGAAAGAATATCATATATGAGTGGCTATGAATTAGATGAACCTGTTGTTATAGTAAATGAAGAAAAAGTTGAACAAAAAGATAGTCAAGTTGAAGAAGAAAAGTCTCTAGAAAGTACTGTTAAGACTCCCAGATATGTAAAGATCAATCATTCTGAAGATCAGATTATTTGTGACAAAAGCAAAGGGGTATTGACAAGGAAAAGAGTTGCAGAAGAACAGGTGAACTACTATTTATTTTCTAAGATTGAACCCAAAACTATGAGTGAAGCTTGCAAAGATGAAAACTTGGTAAAGGCTATGGAAGAAGAGCAGATAGAGAAGAATCAAACTTGGGAATTGGTTCCCAGACTTGCTGATAAAAATGTAATTGGAACTAAATGGGTTTATAGAAACAAGATGAATGAAAATAGAGAAGTAGTAAGAAACAAAGAAAGATTGGTATGCAAAGGATATTCTTAGGTTGAAGGTATAAAATTTGAGGAGACTTATCCTCCTATGGCAAGGATTGAAGCAATAAGATTGTTTTTGGCATTTGCATCACACAAAGATTTCAAAGTGTATTAGATGGATGTGAAGTCTACATTCTTGAATGGTGATCTTGAAGAAGAGGTTTACATTGAATAAAAAATATTTTAGTTATCAGACCAAGGTGACATGGTGTGCAGATTGAAGAAAGCCTTGTATGGACTAAAGTAAGCTCCTAGAGCCTAGTGTTGGTTGTTTTAAATTCCCAACCTGATTCTTGCAGCAAATCTATAAAATACCCACTTATTAATGATGGATCTGCCTTGAGGGATTGGTCAACAAATAGGAGATTTAAGGGGATGAGACCTTTTCTCAGTCCCCTTGTTCTTCCTCTGTACTTTAGGCTCTATGAAACCAAGGAGGGTATTTCCTATGTAGAATGGACTTATCTCTAATTCTCTGGCAATTTCTTTTAACTGATGTCTTCCTTTCTTGGGGATAACAGTGTTCTATTCAAAAGGGATGAGGTTTTCCAAAGACATTAGATTGTTAGCTTTGCTTATATCACAAATATGTTCCTTGTAGGTTGCTTGAAAGAATGTATGATAAAGTAAGGATTGGCTAGATTCTTTAAGCTGTTATCTTATTCTTTGCAGAGGAACATGCAAGACATAATCAAAATAAATATCCTAAAAGCCTATTGTTGGAAAGGAAACTATTTGGATTGAAAATATTTTGAGGATAACCAGAGGGGCATAAGTTCAGTATAGTATCCATGAAACAGATTAGTGCCTATCTAAGGGCCAAGGAGTTAAAAAGGTCAAAATGATAAAACTTAAACAGACAGTGATGTAAGAAACTTCAGTTTATTGTAAAGGTACAACAATGCCATACATTGAAAATACTTCTACTAGCTTTGAAATCAACCATACTTAATTATCCCTATATACCCGAATCACATCTGATATTTTCTAATAACAATTTTTACATTACTCCTTGAGTAAAAGACATAAGAGAAATATGCCAGCATAGGAAAGACTGTGTCGATGAATAAAGATGATTTTTAACCAAGTATATATTCATAATGTGAAACTATATACATGAAGAAGGAGACAGTTTATTTCAAAACTCAACAAAATTTGTAAAATAAACTATTCAGTAACTTGCATCATAGCTTTCAAATATTCTATCAAGAAACCAGAAGAGACTCAAATTAGAAACCTGAAAATAGATAACTAATTCTATAGCAAAAAACAAACTTATTTACAACTCCTTCCTAACTAGATTGATCCCTATTTCAGACCTAGTCTAGAAATATGACCTCAAACCAATGCCTTTTCCATAAGCCTTGAATTCACTTTTATAGAGGTAAGGGAGCAACAAGCTTCAGGCTTATAAAAAAAGAAGTTACAACATTTTTGTAACCAATAGATGCAACTGAAGAGGCTGGTGCAACTGGTTCGCAACTGTATGCTTTGCTTTCATGGCACATGCTGAAGTGCGCAGTTCCCACAAATGTGTCCTCTCAATTTTAGAGGGAAACAAGCAGTTATGTTTGATGGGAATTCATTTGATTTGATGTTGTGGAGGCCCTTATCCCCATCCTATGCCTCTTCTTTGTTAAATGAGGGCATTCACTATCCAGTTTATCTTCCTCAACTGAGAATGACTGCAAGCGTCAATATCAGAAGAAAACTCCATTAACTGGAGTTCTTCACTTTATGCTCATTGTCACTTGCAGGTGTAACGTTAGAAAATGTCCCCTTGGGGGCTTTTCCCTCATAAGGTTTAGCTCCTGTGTCTTTTGCATGCATTTAGGACATCTTACTTCATAATATGGCATCCTGATGGAATAAGCCCTAGGTAACATGACAAATGGGATCTAGGAGGACCCCTTGAGCTTAACCCTACCCAAAATAGGGGGGAGGACTTGGGCGTCTGCACCCTAGTCCTACCATATTTTGGGGCAGTCCTAAATTTGAAGTGTCGATTTGTGACCATTATTTGGGTCCTTTGCCGACACGGTAAGTTTGAATTTATGAAATCTTGGTGGGAGTGTTTGTAGTTGCATATAAAAGCATGTTTAGGTATTCATTTGTAAACTAGATTTAAACTAGATGATCTTTAGGCATTCTTAAGGTGATTCAAGGCTTTCATTATGTTGCAAGAGCAGATTTGTGTGGTTTATGTGTTTGTGTTTGCAGATTTGAGCATCCATTTCATCATGAAATGAAGAGCATCTTCCTCCATGAGATCTTCACTACAAGGTGACATTATATTGTGTTTTCATCATCATTTCCTTTGGTTTTTTCCTTTGCCTCACAAGGGCACACACTCTTTATCTGACAATGGTGTTCGAAGACTTAAGTGTCCTCCGGGGCTTGACTGAGGTAAGCCTCTATACACCACAATCCCCTCCCAAAGTTTTGTGATTACAAGTTACGGGTGTCACATTTAGAAAAAGTAGAGTTGCAGGAAGGATTAAAAGACATCAAGAATTTAAGATCTGAAGAGAAGTAGGACACTGGAGCCTTTTCGGGACTTGGGTGCTCACTCCTGTGTTCTCTGCAATTAAATTTCTAGAAATAGAAGTTACAATGCAGATAAGTGTCGGAAGTAGGTCAAGATTTTGCAAATAAACTGGTACCTTGGACTTGGGTGCCCACTCCTGTGTCCCCAAATTTTTTGCCTCAGAACCCTGATAACAGGTATTCTATGATTTCATATTTTGCTTCCATCTACAAGAGCTTTTTTTGTTATTCTTCCGTTTACAGTTGTATTTGCGAAATTAGGGTTTTAATGGTCAATTAAGCATAGGAGAAGGAAAATTGATAATTAAACACCCTAATCCAAGCTTCCCTATATTTCACAGTGACCTAGGGTATGATAGTGCAAGGCCACTTGACCCTAGATCCTTGAACGTATAGGGTGAAAGGAGGATTCAAACATCTAAACACTTAAACATTGAACAATCCCAATTTTACCCTGAACATTTTGGTGAACCCATGTTTTTGGACTTAAATTGCAACTTGATGAGTGTTTATGTTCAGATTTGGATTGATTTCATTCATTCATATAGTCATTCACTTTATTGCATTGAGAAAATTACAAAAAAAATGAAAAATTTGCAAAAATTTCAAAACCCTAGCTTGCATTTTCATATAGATTACTAAATTGCATCAATTATTTCTAAATTTCCCTAATTAATGATTTTTAAATCACATCTGATATAAACTACATAAAAACACAAAAATTCAATAATTTGCATTGCATTTTCATCATTAATTTGCTAGGCTTTTGTATAAATTTTGACAATTTTCATATAACCTAATAATTCCAAAATCTAGGGTTAGTAGGCAAAATCTTTTTTCAGATTTTTCTACTAATTTTAGAGGCTCATTCAAATTTCCATTTGGCTGTAGTCTTACATTTTAGTGTAAATTTGCATTTATATTTTAAATATTTGCATTTTTGCATAGAAAATTTCAACAAAAAATTAGCAATTTTCATGTATTTTCATTAGATTTGCATTGGCATTTTGCATGTTCTAGGTTAGGAATCATGTTCAGATCTGAGATTATTTAATTTTAATCATAAATCAGAGTTAAAAACATTCATATAGCATTTTGTGCCAAGATCTCAAACCCAGGGCTTCGAAAACAACGATTTTCACTAAATTTGGCCTTATCGACTCTCTAAACTCGCACCACAGGCATGTTGTGAAGGGTATTTTTGAATTAATTGGCTGTTATCAGGGTAATAATTTGCTTCCCCTCCTAAAAATCTTCACAACACCCTTTTAACGGGCTCTTGTATTGAAAATTTGGCAAAAAACTACACATTTTGACTATTTTTGCCCTAGGGCTTGGCCTAGTTTGCACTCCAAGTGTGTTGTGATCAATTTTATGGATTAAGGTGACTGATATAATTTATTTTATTTGATTTACCTCCTGAAATTTATTACAACACCTCTTTTGCTAGGTCTTGGAGTTGAAAAACCGTGAAAGATAGCCTATTTTTGCTATATTTTCACTAGGGTTTTACCTTAAGTGGCACTAAAAGCATGTTGTGTTGAATATGTTGACACTAAGTTGATATTATTACTGATATAACTTGATTTACATCATCACTTTCCTTACAACACCCTTTGTTATGCTCTTTTGCATTAAGTTTTGGTGAAAAAAGTGCCTATTTCGACATATTTTCACTATAGTTTGACTTGGCATTATCTTGGATTTGCATCAAGAGTGTGTTGAGAAGGATCTTATTGCTGTTTTGGGACTGATATATGACATATAAGTTGTTTCCCCTGATCAAAATCCTGACAACACCTTTTGTTTCATTTATTTGCATTGAAAAAGTACAAAAAATCAAGCATTTAAGGCTATTTTTACATATAGTTTTGCACTTGTCTTTTGCATCAATTTGAAGAAAAGCTTCTCAAAATCTGATCTTACATTGAAATGGAACCTTTGTGTCATTTTTCAATGGTATCTTTGCATGCATTTATCAAAGATCTTGATTTTGACCAATTTTTAACCCTCACGAATGGACATCCTACGATATTAGAAAGCTTAACTGAGTTCTTCTCCATGAGTAGCAAGGAAAGAGATGATAATGATCCCATAAGTTATCCTACTTCCCCTATAACTGAACACTCAAATGAGAAGACTAGGGATATCTTTAGTAATTCCATTACTCTCCCTGGCCAAGATGAAGCATTAGTGAATGAAGAGCTCCCTTTAACAAAGAACATTCCATGGGTAGAAAATGAACATTTATTTAACAATAATCAAATTCCTACCTCTGTGGATCATCCCACCAACCTCCTTCCTTTAGTTGATTGTTCACACACCTTGGATTTCACTAAGGAAGAGAAGACCTTTAATGTCCCTCCTTTGTTTGAATATTCAAGTCATTTGGACATCACTAAGAGGATAGAGAATAAGCATGCTAGTAAGCTTCAACAAGAAAACATTTCACCTAGGCAAATGAACTTTGATCTTGGTACTTCCTCCTCTACAACACAAAAATCCATGACAAAGAAAATCCCTATGTTACAAAAACTAAGTCATAAAGCACAACAATGTCAACATGCAAAAAGGAGAAAGAGAAGGCAATGAGCTTACCTTGCATCTCAACAAGAAAACATTGATCCTAACATTGAACCAAACAAACATGATCCTAATAATGAACAACATGATGAGCAAGACAAGAGTTGGGCTATGGTACCTTATGTCCCACTTTCCTCTAGTATTCAGGGGTGGGAAGATGACAATGATTTACTTGATGATAAGACTTAGCCTGGAAGACTCTATAGGTAAGTATCTCTAACCCTTTTTATCTATCTCATGATGTGCTTCCCCCGTGATGTGTTATGTGTTGTTTAGGCCTCCTGGGATGACCTCAGATTCTCTCGTAAGGTTCGAGATACTAGGAGACCGCCTCTATTGTGACCTTCTTCTATTTGTATCATTATTCTTCTATATTGCCTCTCTCTGATTTCATCGTTGTGTGTCGTGTCTTACGGACATAGCATTGTGGTTGGTGACTTGGGGGCACCCTCCTACGTGACTATCCCTAAGACACTTGTTTCTCCTCTCCTATTTATTGTTTCCCTTCCTCTAGTGTTTCCATCTAGCGGGTGGATGATGACAAACATTTATATTGATGCGAACCTAGTGTCCCTTTTGAGAGCAATCAAAAAATGGACGTAGTTCCTAATATGATGATGGGGTTGTATATCTTATCCGATGCTTGGCTAGTGGAAGCACTTATGCTTTCCGCATATTGAATTTGATGCTACTTTATCTCATTTACAAACCTTAACAATACTACTACTCTGTGCACCTTTGTTTGTCTTTGAACCTAGCCTTGGCGGTACTCGATTTAGAGAGCTTCGTGATATAGCCCCATGGTTATCCTCAAACTCCAGATTCATTGTATAACCATGGCTCTTTCTATGGTTAATCATATGTATTGATGTTGTTGTTTATCATGATTTTGTAGACACTAACATGTTTCTTTCAGGGATGTGTTTGTGGGAATATTTGGCAATCGTAAAGTACATGTCACCTGCAGGGGGCATGGGCTTTGCAAAAGTCTATGTTCCCTTGTGTATTTTCTTCCTACCTTAATGTGCTTCATATCGTTGCATGATATCAACCACCTTAAGGTGGGGGCATATATAAGGTAAGCTGTCTGTTATAGATGTTAGCAATGTGCTTGTCCTCAGGTGCAGACTAGTGTGATGAGTACTTCCTACATCCTGAGTTTGTTTGCAATCAACCAATCTATCTTGAAATCTATTGCGTATACCTCCTTTTCATTGTAAGGCATCTCCATGATGTGGGTAGGGTTGTATACTTTTGAGCTCATACCTCCTTTTCATTGTAAGGTGTCTACATGACGTGGGTGGAGTTGTATGCCATGCTTCCTTTTCATTGTAAGGCGTTTCCGTGACACGGGTGGGGTTGCATTTTCAAAAGTCCTCTGCGGAGGCAGGGAACGGTTCTATGATTAACTCAACCCTTAAGGGTAAAAGCACAAAGTTGTGTCACACTTTTATAAAGGAAACGGCCAACGCTAATCCGAATTTTAAACTTGAATCACTAAAAAGTGACATATATGTTTTGAATTTTGAAATGATGTAAACTAATAAAATATTTATTTTTTAGTATATTTTATGTTTGTATTTCTTGAAAAAATTTAAAAAATTATTTGAATATAGTTTTTATGAATTGACACTATAATTTAGTTGCTGATAAAATACTAAAAAATGAAGTTACATGAGACGTCAATCTTTATATAGTAATTTTTTTTTCTTCAATTTTTTTGTGTGTATTTATAACTTGAAACTTTAGTGCATGGATATATTTTTTTCCAATTTTGATAAATATATATATTTAAATAAATAATAAAATGTGCGTGTTTTAAAATGTAGTTTCCATTTGACGTCAACTTTCATATTAACTATTTATCTAAAATAGAAAAACAATTATACCATCTTGATATAGATTCTTTCATCTAGTGCATGATATGTTTTTCAATTTTTTAAAATAAGTTTTACTATTTTTCCTTGACATGGTAATCAACCTAATGTTTTTTGCTAATAACCTACTTTAGTAAAAATAGAAAGGAAAATACAAATAATAATTAAACTATTAAAATATATATATTTTTGAAAACTAAACTTATAGATCTACAAAAGGGTAATTTTATATTTTTTAAAAAATGTTATTTACATGACTAGAAGTTATTGAAATATCAAGTTTTTCAAATAATTTTATTTTTTTGGTAAATTGGCCTCATAGTGGTGCTGCATATGCATTTAGGCAACAATTTTAGTTGGAAAAGTTGTGGACATATCTAACTTAGCTAGAATGAATCTTACAAGATCATATGTTTGACCAAAATTGATTTTTAGTTAGAAATACTTAAATTCACTTGTGTTTATAAGCCAGCTGAAAGTGTGACATAGGTTTGTGCTTTTACTCTTAAGCATGTCTTCGGTGATTGTTGTGGTGAAGCCCAATCGTCAGTGTGTGCCTGAGATGGTGTTGAGCCTAGAAATAGGAACACTCCATTGCTTGTTTGCCATGTTTTCTCCATGTCTTCAAAGTGTGTGTGTTTGGCGTGCTTGCTTTGTTTGGCATGTTTGTTGCCCCATATGCAGTCTAAATTTTGGGAGGTTTTGTGTGTCTTACATGTGTGTTGCCCCATATATACAAAGACCTGCATGATGAGTGCATCATGTATTATGGGAGGTTTGTTTACTTTTCAGTACTTGCATCTGCATTTCATATATATGAGAAAAAGAAAAGAAAAGATATCATGCCTGTCTTCCATGCATTAATGTGTCTTCTAGACATTTATTGTCTTCTCCGTGTTCTGTGTGACTGTAACTGTCTTCTCCATGTTTTGCATGCCTATTACTGTCTTCTATGTGCTTGGTGTGTTTCCTGTGTTTGTGACCGTACTTTAATGCATGTATTAGCCTTGCATTTATACATACATTAAACTGGGGACTAAATGTAATGTCAGAAAATGTCCCCATACGGGCTTTTCCCTCATAAAGTTTAGCTCTTGAGTCTTTTGCATGCATTTAGGACATCTTACTTCATAATTTGGCATCCTGATGGAATGAGCCCTAGGTAACATGACAAATGGGACCTAGGAGGACCCCTTGAGCTTAATCCTGCCCAAAATAGGGGGAGGACTTGGGCACCTACACCCTAGTCCTACCCCATTTTGGGGCAATCCCAAATTTTAAGTGTCAGTTTGTGACCATTATTTGGGTCCTTTGCTGACACAGTAAGTTTGAATTTATGAAATCTTGGCGGGAGTGTTTGTAGTTGCATATAAAGCATGTTTAGGCATTCATTTGTAAACTAGATTTCAACTAGATGATCTTTAGGCATTCTCAAGGTGATTCAAGGCTTTCATTATGTTGCAAGAGTAGATTTGTGTGGTTTATGTGTTTGTGTTTACATATTTGAGCAGCCATTTCATCATGGAATGAAGAGCATCTTCCTCCATGAGATCTTCACTATAAGGTGACATTATATTGTGTTTTCATCATCATTTCCTTTAGTTTTTGCCTCTGCCTCACAAGGGCACACACTCTCTATCTAACAATGGTGTTTAGAGACTTAAGTGTCCTTTGGGGCTTGACTGAGGCAAGCCTCTAAACACAACAACCCCCTTCCAAAGTTTTATGATTACAGGTTATAGGTGTCGCATTTGGAAAAAGTAGAGTTGTAGGAAGGATCAACAGACATCAGGGATTCAGAATCTGAAGAGAAGCAGGACACTGGAGCCTTTTTAGGACTTGGGCGCTCACTCCTGTGTCCTCTGCAGTTGAATTTCTAGAAATAGAAGTTATAGTGCAAATCAGTGTCAAAAGGAGGTTAGGATCCCGCAAAGAAACTAGTACCTTGGACTTGGGTACCCACTCCTGTGTCCTTGAGTTTTCTATCTCAGAACCCTGAAAATAGGTATTTTGTGATTTGATATTTTGCTTCCATCTAATCCAAGCTTCCCTACATTTCACAATGACTTCAGGTATGATAGTGCATTGCCACTCGACCCTAGATCCTTGAATGTATAGGGTGAAAGGAGGATTCAAACATCTAAATACTTAAACATTGAACAATCCCAATTTTACCCTAAACAACAGGGATGTGATTCCTCTTTCATAATTGAGTGGTTACCAACCAGCTCAACCAGATAGAGACTAGACAAAATCACATCAGATTGGATATGGACATACCATCCACCCAGTGAGAGCAACAACAACAACAAGAAAATAGAAGCACTCTATCCTTATATGCTACATCCAGATAGGAAACATCCCTACAACTAGAGATAATGCTTTGTTAGGAAAAGTAGAAGAGGGATGAAGGTAGAAGGAAAATGAGTTTCCTCCACACCTGATACTAATATGCCTAATCACAGTCATAAGGAATGGTTGGAGTATGGAGATTAAAATCAAGGATCCCAATCTAGATGAAGAACAAGGAAGAAGAAATGCCCATAGAAATTTGCATATTGTTGTTGTTGCCCCCTAATCTTTCCTGTACCACCAATTCCAGAGCAGATAATTCCAAGTCTTTTTAATTTTGTAGGGATAGATCGAGAGCCATGAGAATAAGGAAGAAAGTTCTAAAGAACAGGGGAGCAAATAGAACACATAGGAGCAGGGGAAAGCCATACTGTCATAATATCTTTAGATAGTATGAATTGCAACATCAACGCTTACCCTTTTATAGAAATTTAGGGACATAAGCATACATCCGCACACCTATGGTGTATTAATTTTCCAGTCACTTCAAAACATTCTTGCCTCAAATGGAAATCTGCTAAAGATTACCATGAGTGAACAGAAAGGTTAGATTTCATAATTCTGTGTAACTGCAAACATCACTTCTCGCATTAAATTTTGCTAGATCAGGTGTCTTGGTTATCCCATTTATTTACTGTCATCACATCAAATTTTATCCCACAGTAGGTGAAATGTCAATCATGGTAGAGGCACAGATTTCCAAAGGTTGAGCTTGCATAAGCCAAATAATTCTGTTATCAAAATCCTCAGGAGCAACAGCAATGGAGACCCTATACACACCTAAGCAGTCAATGCTTTGTAATGAAGCCCAGTCAGATTCGGTGCCAACAAATTCTTCTGTTATAACTTTGAATTTAGGCTATTGATCTTGATCTCAACTGGCACAACTTGACGGTGCTGATTTGATCTCATTCCAGGTCATACCTTGCTACTTGCTTCTTTCAATAATATCCTGCCATCTGGCCAGCCTTTCCCTGTCGTGATCCTAAGGAGAAGTCCTTCTTATAGTGCAGTTAAGACAACACTTGCCATTCCATGTATGAGGGATATGGTCAGAGATAAGATCTTGGTGGAATAGCGGATAGCCTTTGGATCTTGATTGTCCTGTACTTGATGGGAGCATTTCTCAAGAAAGCAGTCACGTTTCATGCCACGTTAGGTCCTTGTCATTAATGTGCCAATCCCATCACTCAGAAAGCGATGCTACTAGATTCTGTCAATTCATAGTTACTCAGTAGATCCTTTTGTGGAGTATGGTGGAATGTCAGAATCAAAGACAAACCATTTTATAATGCCTAGGACCCCATCTCCTTGTCATCCTAGATGGTCCTTGACCAGCTGTCACCCTTTCCGCATTTCTGCCAAGGTCAGTCATCTTTGTATCTCTTTGCAAGCAGATTGGTAGAAACGAATTTGTTATCACCACCTACAAAAAACTTGGTTAGTAGGACTAGACCTTGATACGTGTATCATTTCTGCTATATTTGGAAGGATGACCAATTGGGTCAATTCTCTGTTTAAAACAAAGTTGTTCTAGGTGCGGGCTATAAATGGTAACAACTTGGCGAGGGGCTAGTAAACAATGTTGCAAGAAGGCATAAAGGAAAACTTAAGAGGATGGTGACAGGAAATAAGCAGTCACTAAAGAATTAGATTGAATACGGCCATCTGTATGACTTCATACCATGAGGGTTTAGGGTTTTAGCAAATTTGGCTTACTTAGAATATTTTTTAACAAGGAAAATCCTAATTTTTGAAACCTGATGATCCAGTGACATAGATCTTAGGAACAAAATTTGCTAGAGGCATGAAAATTTTATATGGTTCCATCACTTGGTATGCAAGGTTGGATAAGTATTTGTTATAGTTAGGGTTCAACAAAGGTACTGCAGACAGTAATCACTATTTCAAAATTAATGATGATCAAATTCTGATTGTTGTAGTCTTTGTTGATGATATAATCTTTAGAGGTAATGAAGGTATGTGTAATAAGTTTGTAGAGGAAATGTAAAAGGAGTTTGAGATGTCTAGGTTTTGTGAAATGAATTTCTTTTTTGGACTATAGATTACTCAATTGGAAAAAGGAATTTTCATTTCTCAGTCCAAGTATGTGAAATAATTGTTGAAGAAGTTTGGAATGGAGGATTCTAATCCAATGTGTACCCCTATGGCAACTGGTTGCAAGCTAAGCAAGAATAATTAATCACCTAAGATTGGTAAAAAAAAGTATAGGTTTATCATTGGAGGACTACTTTATCTAACTTATACTAGACTAGATGTAGTGCATGTAGTTTGTCTTGTGGCAAGATTTCAAGAAGATCCTAGAGAGTCACATGTGTTGGCAGTTAAAAGGATCATGAGGTATTTAAAAGGCACTTCATACTATGGATTGTGGTATCCTAAAGATATTGATTTCACTCTTAGTGCTTATACAAATGCAGATTGGGCCGAAGATGTTGATGATAGATAAAGTACAAGTGGAGGTGCCTTCTTCTTAGGTAACAGATTGGTTCCATGGTTGACCAAGAAGAAAGATTCAATTTCCTTGTCTACTGCAGAAGCATAATATATTGCTACAGCATGTTGCTGCACTCAAGTGCTATGGATGAAGCAAACATTGAAGGATATAAGAGTTGTGTATGGAGAACCAATTTCAATCTTTTGTGACAATACAAGTGCTATAAACATTTCAAAGAATCGAGTGATGCACTCAAGAACAAAGCATATATCGATAAGATATCACTTTCTGAGAGAAAAGATAACAAAGAATGATGTAAAGATGGAGTATGTGTCTACAAAGATCATATTGTAGATATTTTCACAAAGCCTCTGCCTAAGGATACTTTTGAGTATCTGAGGGAGAAGTTAGGGGTTATTACCCATCCTGCCCTAAACTAAGATGCATGGGAAGTGCATCAATCCAGTGGTACCCAAAGTCTCATTTTTTGATTTGGATTGATGTTTTGAAGGCTACCTCTCAGGGGGAGTAGGTAGATGTTGTTGATTGTGTTCTTGATAAAGAGCAGTAAGTGTTGCAATGTTGCTGACAGGGGGGGTAGTGCAGTGGTAGTAAGATCTGAGTTAAGCTTTGATAATTAAATAGGGAGATAATTAAAATTTCCAGCACCCTTTGCCATTGATTTCAAAGGGGGAGAGAAGTTCATGTGGAAAACTTAAGGAGAGAGATTCTAATTGATGTCAAAAAGAGGGAGAAAGTTGCAGTCAGAGAAAGCATAAAGTAAGGGGGAACAAAGAAGCAAAGTAAGTTTGTTTGTCTTTGACAAGGTGTCGCTGTACCTCATCATTTAATCTGTTTTCAAATGTCAAAAAACTAGGGCTGTGTCCACGGCTGTCTACAACTAGGGATCCTATGGTTACCAGTTTATGGCTAATCCTAACTTGAAAAGAAACTAATCTATCTACTTGCTAAATAAATTTAAGGAATGTTGAAAAATAGAATGAAATAGGAAATTTACTTAAAGCAAAGCAAACAATAACTTGCATTTAACTATTAAAATAGTAAACACCTTTATATGAAAAAAACTTGAAACAATAAAACAACAATACTAGCCTCCTGCCTGAGTGGTGAGAGTGGGCCCTTGCTCCACACCCTTGAGGCTGAAGGCTATAGTAGGAAATTAGCACAAAAGATTATCACAACTAAATTCAATTCAATTCATTCACTCTGCATCCATGAAAATATTACTAACACAAAACTGGAATCTCCGAGAGTCAGAGTAATTCCATCATTGTATATCTTTTTGTTTCTAAGAGTACATATATATATAAATGAGTGATGATATATCACTGAACTTATCTACCAGTCTTTCTATGAGATGATACCATCTCTTTATTGTACTTAACTATCTGACTTATGAAAAATAACCATGCGATAAAAGGTAGACTTGAGTGGAAGAGAAGTCCACTTAGGAGTCTAAGTTTAAGTCTTATTACACTTGGGCATCGAGGCCCTGAAAATAAGGGTGTTAGATTAGTTCCATCCGTAACTCATGCAAAATCTTTGAAAAGATAAAACTTCAGCAGTTTAACTAAAGTTGACCCTTCACCACTCAGGTGATGATTTGAGTGAGGTGAGGGGTATTAAGATCACTACTGAGAGTGTCTGCTTGGTACCTCTACTGGAAATATGCCTTGTTCCCAGGAGGCACCGGAGATAACTGTTCCTCTCTGCAGCTCCAGAGATACTTCAGACTTTTGCAAAACTTTGGAGAGACATTCCTCATTCTTCAAAACTTCAGGTGTCATGGTCCTGTAATATTGTCTTTGGAGATCATTGAAGACTATCTCTAGAGATGCACAAAATTGTTGTCTCTGACATCTACACCTGTTGATTCAAAAAGAGAGAGAAGTTTCTGCATTTTTCCATCAATTCCATGCACATTAGTCACTTTAATCAGAAATTCTATTCTTAAGTAATCTATCTTAATTAATCATAAAATAGAACAACCTTGCTATCTTATTTAGGTGCAGACACTAGGAAGATGAACTTAGAAAGGGAAAAAGAGAGGCAAAAATAGTGTATTTTATGAGTGCAAATCGGCACTCATCATCCCCCCATACCTAAGGTTTGGCAGGTCCTCCTGCTCCTCACATCCTAGATTTATTTTGGCGAAGTAGCTTGTCATTCAGGCTATAATCCTGGATATAGGTGGTCCAGGTTGTCCTATTGGTATTACCATTGCCTATGTACTTATGAACCTGCTTCAACCAGTCTTCCAATTTTGCATCTTCCATTAGTTCTACCCAGAGAGGGAGTGGTTCTATGATTAGAGGGGGCCTGAACCGTCCACCTATCCATTCTTGTTTATGTGTATCCATCAGCTTGGATATCAACTTTGCCTTCCTCATGAATAATCTCAAATTTGCAGGGGTGACTACCTCTCTGAGTTTCTGCTCCGGGGTCAAAATATTCCATCTCCTCTTTGCTACAGCAAGTACTGAATTTACTGAATTGATCATTAAAAGATCAAAGTCAATGGAGCATTCCTGCAAATTTTTTAGGTATAATGGCAACATTCTGGTTGCATTGGCAGGATGATAGATAAGGGACTGGAATTGGGTCCGAAAAGCAAAAGGATTGGGACATTCTTTTCTGATTAAGAGATCAGTTTTTAAATCCTTTTGAAGATGATCTTCCATCCTTTCATTCCAAATCTGGTGGTTTCTCATCAGAGACATGAATGCCTTAAGCTGGCATTCTCCCTCAAAGTGATTAAGGATGAAGGCTACATCATTAATGCAAAACCCATGCAGATATAATTCACAAAGGAAGTTTTTGTCCTCATCATTACTTCTTGTGTAAGCTGTCATGAATCCCTCTACTATTTCTGTATCCTTAGTTAGGTCAAACAGTACTAAGGAGAGTTTCCTTTGTAGTACCCTTTCCTCTAAGAACATTGAATAACTAGCACTTGGAGGCCTACAGGATAGGATTTCAGAGAAAAGGGAGGCCATTTGAATGATTTTATTTTCCAAAGTTGTTATTCTTTCTGTGTTGGCAGTGACTGCCCTTTGTAACTGCAACATGGGTTTGGAGGGCTCAAACTCTCTACATCGTTTCTCCCAATGAAACAGGGCTTTGGGAATGTCAATGGGGACTGGACCCACATAGGCATCTATTTGGATTTCCTGCTCATTGGTTGCCCTTGGGCCAGACAGATCTTTTATATATTCTTCTTGGTCATCCAGCCTATTATTGGCCCAAGTTAACTATTTGTCCTGGCTTTGTACCTTCTCAATCAGTGCTGCCATTATTGTGATGCTATTGTCTCTAGCCATGGTGAGCTCAGAAGCCTTCTGTGCTGCTTTCTCTTTTTCTTCCACTAATTTGGCTGCCTCACTTTTCTGTGCCTCTGACTCTGCTTCTTTCTCTTGGATGATTTTATCCTTACTTTGGAGGTCTACTTAGAGGTTTGCAATGGTTTGTTTCAGCTCCATCTCCACCTCTACCCTAACCTTCTTGAGGTCAGTAATGATCAAGTTCTTTCCCCAGAGCAATCTTTTTAAATTTTCAATTTCTTCCATCAATTATTGTTCTGTTGAAATCTCTACATCCTCTTGGTCAGAGGGATGAGAGAGTACTTCTGCATCTAGTTTTGTTGGCTAATCATCAGGGTTTTCCATGGCCTTTTGCCCTATTTCTTCCCCCTTTAACTGTCTATCTTGAGGATCCTCTTGGGGTTTTTCTGCTACTGCTGGTACTGATGAAGGTCCAGCCTTATCCTCATATGTTCTCAATTCCAAGGGTGCCTCAACGAGCAAGGAAGTATCCTTTTCATCCTGTGAGAGCTGTCTCTTTCTTTTGCTTCTCCAGAGCAAAGGTGGGGCTGGTGCCTCCAGAGTAGGTTTGTCCTCCTCAGAATCTGAGGAAATAGTAAAAGTTTGTAAATTTCCTATCTTCGGAGCACAAGGTGGTGTTGAAACTAGACTTGACGCCACATGAACAAATGGTGCTAGAGAATTTCCACTTTGTTTCCTCTTCTTGACCAGAGGAATCTCATCTGAATCCTAAGATGTTCTTGAGCCCACCAAGTTTCCTCTATTCTCTATCCTGACCTTCCCTCTTTGAATTCTGTAGGGCAAGATTCCTCAGTTAGAGTCGTCTTTCTTCTAACTGATCGGGTCATGTATGGGGTTTGTGTAGGAGCAGGTTCTGCAATTTGTTTGCCCTTCCTCTTTTTGTTAGGAACAGGGGCTGCAGATGAAGTGGCCTCTTGTGAGGGTAACTTCTCCTTGTGAATAGCTGTGGAGGAGGCTGAAGGCTCAGTTTCCTCATCTTGGTGAGAAGGAGAACTCTCATTTTCTAGCTGTGCAATCTCTGGTTCTCTGACTTGAGGGCTCTGCTCAAGAAAGTTTTGCAATAGTTCTTCCCCATTGGCCTGAGATAAGAAGTGGTGTTTGACTATCAAAAAGATGAGGCCATGATGTTTCATGGGTCCCTTATCCTACTAGTATTTCTTTGCAATTGCCCTGATGGCAGAATACAGGAAGTTGGGGATATTTATGTTATGCTCAGGGTGTCTACTTCCATGTCTGAGAAAAATTAGCATTTTCATAATTGACCCTAAAACTATAGAGAATTGGCCATCACAAGTAAAGTATTTCATTAACCAGGTAGCAACCGATGCCCAGGGGTTTGGGAGTATGGACCTCAAAATCCCTTTGACTTCATTCTTATTCAAATGTAACTAAATAGCAGGTTCACCATGAACAGAAAAATTTCTAATTAAATCAGTGTACAAGGTTTTTAAGTGGTAAAACCTCTCACCTTGTTCAGGAAGTCCAGAGATATGGCTGATAATTGCTGAGGAGAAAATGATTTGAATTCCTCTCACAGTCATCTGGTTGTCTCTTAAATTTCTAGGGAACTCATCTACAATATCCTCCTGAAACCCTTCGAATTTGTCTAGGAAATCTAACCATCTAGCAGCCCTTAAAATGTTTGCTGTAGTTGCATCCTTTAGAAGACCTGTAGTATTTTCTGGCTCAGACTTTTTCTTGACTCCCATTGCTGAATTGATGCCACTTCTGTGTTTATTCTTTTACCTCCCCAATCCGCAGTCTATCTTTCCCTCTTATCTCTATGGGCTCTAGAGTATTGTTCAAATTACTCTGTAGACTTTGGAGAATTATTTAATTTACCTTATGCTTTAGTCTATTCCAGAGGTTTGAATGAGGGATGCTATTTTTTTTAGTCTAGGCTTATGCAAATGGGTTAAGGGACCAAGGCAGCCATAAATGTAGTAGACTGACAAGGCACTCCGAAGGTAAGGTGGCATTAAGGCACAAATGGTGGCATGCTCGGATGTGAAGAAGGAAATGATGGCAGGGAGACATGTCATCATGGCAGTACCCAAAACAAAAAGACAAGATAGTTACTAATAATGATTAATTAGAGACAGATTTACCTAGATCAGTTGTAATGATGAGGCAATGTACAGGGGAGAGATGCTGCGTCATTTTTGGAAACTGTGCGCGTCGTGGCAACTGAGCAGTGGCATGAGATGACATCCACTTCCCATTTGTACGTGACCTGTAATCATTGCATTGAGTGGTTTGAAAATCCACGCCTTTAGGTGATGTCAGCGCCGACTTGTGGATACTCCTACAAAATGATTATTATTCCAATTTAATATTCTTTGTGATAAAGTAGAAGATGAGTCATGATGACCTCATCATATGATGTGTCTACTTTACCCCCCCTCTAGAGAGGTGGGTCCCCTTTATTATTGAGACTGACAATGTTATTGATAGAGCGTCGGAGGTGCCCCTAGTTGAAAAAGTGCCAAAGATGCATTCCGTTGAAAAAGCGCCGGAGATGCATTCAACTACCTCCAGGCAACTGATCATCTCTGGAGTCTACTAATTATTTCATCTGTCCTGGAGAAGGGAATCACCATTTTACTAGTTTTCAACTCCCTTGGTCGAGAATGACAACCATTTGTTGGTTTTCCATCTTCTCTTTTTTTTTTAGAAGGCAGCCATTGTTGGTTTTCAACCTTCCCTTTTTTTATTTTTATTTTTTTAGAAGGCAGCCATTGCTGGTTTTCAACCTTGCCTTTTTTTTTTTAATTCAATACAGTGACAGAGGAGGTATCCCCTATATCAAAACACAAATTATTCAGAAACTCTTCTTTAGTAGATGGTCATTTGTAGAGCCTGATTTGGTGACCATTTACTAGAAAGGTGTTTGTGCTCCCATCAATAGGTTGCAATATGACAGTTCCATTTTCAAATATTTCCTTTATTTCATAAGGACCCAACCAGTGAGTCTGCAATTTCTATTTAAATTCCTTGAATTTAGAATCGTAAAGAAGAATCCAATCATCTTGTTGAAATGTCCTCCTCTTGATGTGTTGGTCATGCCATTGCTTCCTCTGGTACTGAACCAGTTCTGTTTGCTAAATGGCTTCTGTTTGAATCTCATCCAACTCGTTGAGCTGAAGAATCTTGTTTTGCTGAATTATAGACAGTGACAGACCAACATCTAATACAGTTTTAAGTGTCTGGAGTTCAAATTCTATAGATAATATAGGCTTTTTCCCATAAACTAGTTCATATGGTGAGAACTTTGTTGTGGACTTACAAGTGGTATTGTAAGCCCAAACTGCTTCAGGTAATCTATTAGCCCAATCTTTTCTATTCATTGTTACTATCCTTGTTAGAATATTCTCAAGTTCTCTATTAGTCACTTCTACCTATCCATTTGCTTGAGGATGGTAAGGTGAAGATTTCTTGTGTTTGACTTGGTATAACTCTGTGAATGCCTGGATTACTTGTGAAGTAAACTGAGGTCCTCTATCTGAAACTATTGATCTTGGGGCTCCAAATCTTAAGAAAATTTTGTTGTGGAGGAAATCAGCAACTTTTTCTTCTCTTGCAACTTGTAGTGCTTGAACCTTAGCCCACTTAGTAACATAGTCTGTGCATACTAGAATGTACTCCTTGCCTAATGATGGTGGTGAAATAGGTCCCACAAAGTCTAGACCCCACTGCTCAAACTGTTCCATCATGACTTGAGGATGTAGTAGCATCTCCTAGCTAAGGGTTGGCTGCCCCATCCTTTGGCACTGGTCACAGTGCTGCACATACTTTTTTGTATCTTTATGAAGAGAGGGCCAATAGTAACCAGCTCAAAGGATCTTGTGGACTGTCTGATGGAAAGAGTAATGGCCACCAGATGGTTCATCATGACATGATCTCAACACATCAAAAATCTCATCAGCCTTTAAGGACCTGCGTAGAATGAAATCAGGGCCACATTTAAATAGTAAACCATTCAACCATTTGCAAGATAGACTTTCCTTAACTAAACATTTCTTTTGTTTTGAAGTAAAATGGGATGGATACAATCCTGTAGCTAAAAGATTAGCTATGTCTGTAAACCAAGGTGTAGTAGAGGATATGGCAAAAAGATGTTCATTTGGGAACTTGTCCTCCACTGGTTGGTGTTCTCCTCCTGTATGTAATCTTGACATAAAATCAGCAACCAAATTAAACTTCCCTGGATTATCAACTATGGTAATATCAAATTCCTGCAATAGAAATAACCACCTAATGATCCTTACACCTACTACTGGTTTATTCATTAGGTACTTGATGGTTGGATGATCAGTGTGTACAAATATCTTATATCCAGTGATATAATACCTAAATTTGTTTATAGCATAGATGACTGCCAAGAATTCTTTCTCAATTGTAGTGTAATTTCTTTCTACAGAGGTAAGGTTTTTACTGATGTAATAAATGGCATGCATACTTTCTCCTTCCTCCTTTTGTCCTAAAATAGCCCTAATGGACTCATTTGAAGCATTGGTCTGTATGTGAAATGGTAAAGTCCAATTAGGTCCTCTCAAGATTGGTGTGATAGTAAGTTTCTCCTTCAAGGTTTCAAATGCTGTTTGACATTCCTCTGTCCATAGAAATTCTATGTCTTTGTTAAGCAGGGTAAACAGGGGGGTAGCTATTCTGCTAAAATTTTCTATGAACCTCCTATAATAGCCTGCATGGCCCAGAAAACTTCTGACGTCGGTCTGATTTTTGGGTGAAGGCAACTGTGTGATTACTTCTATCTTGTTCTGATCCACTTTGATCCCTTTCTCTGAAATGTGGTGTCCCAAAACAATTCCCTCCTCCACCATCATAAAACACTTTTCATGGCTAAGGGACAATTGATTCTTCTCATAGCATTTTAGTACTTTTTTGAGGTTTGTGAGAGCTTCCTCAAAATTATCTCCATACAAAGTAAAGTCATCCATGTAGACCTCCATGCATTCATTAGCGAGTTTGGAAAAAATAGCTAGAACCAGTCTCTGAAATGTAGCTGGGGCATTACATAGCCCAAAGGGAAGAACTTTGTAAGTGAAGGTTCCCCAAGAGCATGTGAAGGTGGTCTTGTCTTGGTCTTTAGGTGCTACTTGAATTTGATTATACCCACTGAATCCATCTAGAAAAGAAAAATACTTCCTCCTAGCAAGGTTGTCCAGAACTTGGTCAATGAATGGCAAGGGAAAGTAGTCCTTTTTTGTGGCCTTGTTGAGTTCTCTATAATCAATACATACCCTCCATTTCCCATTCTTTTTAGGCACAATGACAAGGGGTGAGACCCATTGACTGTCTGAGATTGGATATATGAACCCTGCCTGAAATAATTTTTCTATTTTAGTTTTGACAATGTCCTTTAAAGTAGGATTCAATCTTCTTTGTGGTTGCCTGACAAGTTTAACATCCTCAATGTATATATGATGAGTACAGATCTTAGGAGGTATACCTTTCATATCTTGGTATTCCCAGGCAAAAGATGCTGAGTGGGAGACTAGGAGTTGGATAAGTTTTTCTTCCTGATTTGCAATTAACTGAGTATTGATGTTAAGTGTTTTCCCTGGTAGAATTGTGACCTATTTTGTGATTTGATCCATAGATGTAGTTAATCCAGAGGACAAGAATGTGGAAGCAACATGTGGAAAGTGGCTAAGTCCCTGTAAAAGGTTTCCCCACAAGGAATAATGTTGGCAAGGTACAATGAGAAGAAGTTAGAAGTTCTCTCTGAGGATCTTGGGCGAGTTCCATTACATCCTTATTGATTAGGATGTGAGTGAAGTCTTCCATTGTATCATAGTATACTTCTTCTAATTCTCCCAGATGTTCCTTAATGGTTACCATAGCTAATGAGGCACTATTGTCCATGTTCTCTAGTTCATCCACCCATACTCTTCTTGTGTAATGCACCAATGGTTTAGCTGGAGGATACAGAGATATTTTCTTTAGATCTATCCCATTAGAAATGACCATATCTCCAGTTTGACAATCAATAGATGCTGCTACAGTAGCCAGCTATGGTCTTCCTAAAATCAACGGATAAGCATTTCTCTAGTTTCTAGGTTCTAATATTAAGAAGTCCACCAGGAATTCCCATGAATCTATCACAAATGGTACATCGGTGATTACTCCCTTTGGAACAACTACTGACTAATCAGCAAGTTGAAGAATTGTAGTTGTGGATTGGATACCTGGTAGAGCTAACTTGTCCATTGTACGAACTGTCATCACATTAATTGCTGCTCCTAAATCAACCAGAACATTTGAAATTTCTACCCCTGAGATGAAAACAGTTATGACAAGATTTCCAGGGTCTCTGTATTTTGGAAGGACAATTTCTCCCATCAATAGGTCCACTACTTTTCCTTCCACCTAGATTGTGGAGGGGAAGTTTTTCTTTCTACCCTGCATTTTGATACAATACTATTTAATGAATTGATTTAGTTCCGGTACATCTCTGATAGCCTGGAGAAGAGGAATTTCAATGTTTAGCTGTCTGATTTCTTATAAAAGTTCTGATTCCAGGTTGGTTTGGGTTTGTTTTTGTAGGATTTTTCTTTGGGGAGCACTCTGTTTAATCTGTTCTGGGTATGGTGCTAGCTTTTCCATCTCTGGAGCATCTCTGGAGCTCTTGTCAGAATTGTGTTCAAGACTATTCTCTAGAGCCAGTCTTTTAGGAGTAACTCTAGAGTTGTCCACAGATAATTTTTATAGCACTTTTTTGTTAGTAATCTCCTCTGGGGGTTGATTGGATGGATTTTCAGGTTCCTCATCATTGGTTACTTCAACTATAGTTGGAGGAGATGGTCTTGGGAATGCTTTCTTAGAATGCAGCTGGAGATTATTTGAATATATAGCATTAATTCCAGCCATATTTTCTTGCTCTGTCATGTAGACAGCTACCCCCTATTTATTCCGTGGGTTTGGCATAGGTTGAGCTAGTAAAGGTGGTTGACTAACTGGTTCATTTTGTATTTGATCTTGTGTGTTGGATGTTCCAGTTAGTAAAGCCTGCTATTGAGGTTGGAAATGTCTAGGTTGTCCCTGGTATTGTTGATTATGTCCCTATTGAGAACCCCATTGAGGTTGCATGTTTTGTGATCCAAACTGTGGTGGCCACTGTTGATTTCCCCAAGGCTAATTTTGCCAATGTTGACCTGGCCAATCCTGTTGTCCCCAAGGACAATTATTTTGAGGGCCATGCCAAGTTGGATTCCACTGATTATTTCCCCAATTAGGAGGACCCCTGTAAGAACACTTGTTTGGATACTGATTATAAGGGAAATTTCTGGTTTGTTTTTGTCCCACATAGTTCAACTCCTCTTCTATCACAGCATTCTTTTTACTCAATCTTTTCAAGGCTGGAAGTTGACTACACTGACTGGTAGGATGTTCCCTATCACAGATCTAACAAATCTCTGATTTGTCCAAAGGGCATTCCCTCAACAGATGTTTGTTTCTACACCTAGGACAATAGATGGAGAGTGGTTTAGCTGCTCTATTTTGATCAGTTGTTCTAGTTTTTGCTTGAATCCCATCCAATGTGGTATTTAGTTGGACTAGAATGTCTATTTTTAGATTTGCAATCTCCTCCATCAACTGTCCTATTTCATTCTTCCCTTTAAAAGTTTTAGATGACCTTACTCCATTTTGGGTTCTGAAATAGTTCCTGCAGAGTTCCTCTATATCAGGTATTTCCATTTTGTTAATGTTCCCTTTTCCCATTAGGTCCAGGGCCTATTTTGATTCTTTATCCAATCCTTTTATGAATAAGGTCCTGGCCAAGGAGTGATCCATAGGAGTGCCATACCTTCTCAAGGCAAAATTAAACCTATCCACGTAGTCCTCTAAGGATTCTTCATTTTTATTGCTGGATCTGCAGTAATCTTGGTATTTTTCCAAAAACTCTATTTCCATTTGATCCCAAGAATGGATAGAATCTTGGGGTAAACCCATAAACCATCTCATCACAGAATCTTTCAGGGTTGAATGAAACAATTTGAGTTTCTGGTTATCTGATCCATAATCATAAGTTTGGCAGACTACTTTGAATTCAAATAAGAACTGATCTAGGTCCTTAGAAGAAAGCCCTCTAAAATTTGGCAGGTGTGCTAGTGAGATATTATTCATAGGAGCATTATCTCTAGCAGCCAAAACAATTAGGTAAGAGAAAGTTCTTTGAGCCTGATTTTCCTCCTCCCCATGGTTATCATTTTCCATATTTAGTACTGGTTCTTCTCCCTAGGGTTCTGGGAAATTAGGTTCTAGCAAGGGATATGCCTGAAACTTTTGTTGTAATTCCTAGATATAATCAGCAAGTGGACTATTTGGAGGATCTAAGGGATTGTTGTTTTGAGGTGCAGGTTCCAAATTAGGCTCTAGATTTCTTTCCTCAACAAGATTTTGTTCCACCTCACTGTTTTCCCCTATGGTGTGTTGTTGGGGTATGTGCTTAATATATCTTCCTTTCAGATCTCTAGCTCTAACCATACAGATCTATCCTAAAAACTATTTTAACTCTGTTCCCCTAATTAACACAAAGTTATCCCCAACAACGACACCAAAAATGACAAGGTGTTGCTGTACCTCATCATTTAATCTATTTTCAGATGTAAAAAAACTAGGGCTGTGTCCACGGCTGTCTACAACTAGGGATCCTATGGTTACCAGTTTATGGCTAATCCTAACTTGAAAAGAAACTAATCTATCTACTTGCTAAATAAATTTAAGGAATGTTGAAAAACAAAATGAAACAGGAAATTTACTTGAAGCAAAGAAAATAGTAACTTGCATTTATCTATTAAAATAGTAAACACCTTTATATGAAAAAAACTTGAAACAATAAAACAACAATACTAGCCTCCTGCCTGAGTGGTGAGAGTGAGCCCTTTCTCCACACTCTTGAGGCTGAAGGCTATAGTAGGAAATTAGCACAAAAGATGATCACAACTAAATTCAATTCAATTCATTCACTCTGCATCCATTAAAATATTACTAACACAAAACTGGAATCTCTGAGAGTTAGAGTAATTCCATCATTGTATATCTTTTTGTTTTTGAGAGTACATATATAAAAAAAAGAGTGATGATATATCACTAAACTTATCTACCAGTCTTTCTATGAGATGATACCATCTCTTTATTGTACTTAACTGTCTGACTTATGAAAAATAACCATGCGATAAAAGGTAGACTTGAGTGGAACAGAAGTCCACTCAGGAGTCTAAGTTTAATTCTTATTACACTTGGGCATCGAGGCCTTGAAAATAAGGGTGTTAGATTAGTTCCATCCGTAACCCATGCAAAATCTTTGAAAAGATAAAACTTCAACAGTTTAACTAAAGTTGACCCTTCACCACTCAGGTGATGATTTGAGTGAGGTGAGGGGTATTAAGATCACTGCTGAGAGTGTCTGCTCAATAGCTCTACTGGAAATATGCCCTGTTCCTAGGAGGCGCTGGAGATAACTGTTCCTGTCTACAGCTCCAGAGATACTTTAGACTTTCGCAGAACTCTAGAGAGGCATTCCTCATTCTTCAAAACTTCAGGTGTCATGGTCCTATGATATTGTCTCCGGAGATCATTGAAGACTATCTCTGGAGATGCACAAAATTGCTGTCTCTGACATCTACACCTTGTTAGCACTCATTTTGACTTGGAGGTTGATTTTTCATGCTTAGGGGGTTTCTTCACTTAAACCCTATTTATTCTTTTCCATCGGCGTGACCTCGCAGGCGTTTTGGCAATCAAGTTGATGGTAATGATGTGCTGTCGGCGTGACATACACCATCGGCATGTCTTTTTTCTGGTTCCCAGACGGGATTGTTCTTATCAATGGTGCCATCGGTGTGATGTATACTATCGGTGAAGCATTTTCCTGTTCGACCGATGATGGATGTTTGGCCGATGAAGTGTCATCGGCGTGTGTCTCACCGAGGGATGTATGTATCGGTGTGACTTTGTTCATCGGCAGGATTTGTTTGTTTTGGGCCGATGGCTTTGGTCTGGCCGATGGGGGCATTAGGACTATGTGCATCGGCTAGACTGTATGTTTGGTCTTACTGATGAAGTGTTCATCGCCAAGATTTTGGCTGTCGGGTGGACAGAGAAGTGTTGGCCCGACAGTTGGGGTCTCGCCAATGGAGGCGGGCTATCGGTAGGAGTTGGGCCGATGGCTTGATGGGGGGTGTGTTTTATTTGTTGGCGTCGGCGTGACATTCTTCATCGGTGGGGAGACTTTTAGGTTGGCTGATGGTTAATCTCTGGCCGATGAAGGGAATGTGGAGTTTGCGATCGGCCAGACTACTTTTGTCGGTGGGAGATTTTTGAGGTAAGCCGATGGCTTAGGTCTGAGCGATGGGTTTTTGACGAAGGCATGTGTGTCGAGCGCGGCAAAAGTGCTCGACACTTGATGTGTATGCGATCAGGCTTATAAGGTAGTGAAGGGCTTTCCACACCATGCATGTGGGATTTTTCCCCTTGCATTATTTTGAACCTGCGAAGGAGGCGTTTTGGCGGGAAGCCTCATGTTGATTACAGCGACGGTTTCCAAGTGAAGTGCGGGTGGTTGAGCCATCAATGACTGTCGTGCACCGGTATGGGCGATGATACAAACGGTGAAGCTGCCTAATTGAGAATGAAGACTCCCAGGTGGTGGCGCAGGGCTCGAGGGTTCCTTCTGTCTCTGCAGCAATAAATTTTGAGCGCCATTCCTTTGAGGGATCTGTATCTGGCGAATTTTGTAACAGTCTTGTAATTAATTGCTGTGGTACACTTTCTGGCTGTTATAAGCAGACTGTGTTACCATTTTTCAGGTTCTTGAAAGTTGAAGATTTTTGGCTCTGTAATTCAAAACAAGCTGATCTGGTTGCTCTATACAGCTAAATCTGTGAGTCTATGTATCTCTTGTTGTATGTTTTGGCATGAACCCACTGATTTCATGATTAATCTTATATGAGAAATGCTATCTTAGCATGTGTTTTGTTAATTCTGTCTCCAGTATTGCATGTATTCTTCTTCTGAATCTGGATATTTGGGTAATATTTGAGACTCTAGAACATAGAATTCCTATGTTGAATGTCTGATCTTTTAACTTCTTCTCAAAGGGTAGATTAAACTATTTTTAGGTTGAACATTGGGAAGGGTATACTGCAGTAGGGATGCCATAAGTAGAGATAACTTAACACTCTGTATTGGGAGATATCTGCAAGGCAGGTATCACATATATCCCCCTGAAATCCAGTTTTAGCTGTTCATGCTGATCATTCACAGGTGTATGTCTACTGACTCCAGGCCCTAGATAGGCACCAATCTTGCTTTGTATTTGTGTTACAACCATGTCCAGCTTTGTATCCAAACTTAAAATCTAAATCTAAATCTAAAACAATCATTAGGACATTAGAATTAGTTTTAGGATCCTCAGTCCTCTGTCTACAACTGCAAATAGGCCCAAAGCTAGCCCCTTTGCTCTTATCTTTCAGTTTTGGTCTACTTACAGGAGGACTTATCTGCTTTCTGACAGCATCCCAATCCTTGTATGCGTATCTCATGGATGTTGAGTAGGGAATACCCCCCTAGGTCTTGCAGAGCCTAAAGAAGAAGAGGAGATAAAATATAGAGTCTATCTCCTACACTGTTGGCCCCTGGCCCAGAGATCCTGTTGATCACTGATGGCTACCTTGTAGGGAAATCTGGGAATAAGCATCCAGTCTGGGAAAAAACCAACAGAAATTGGCGACTCCGTTGGGGATGGTGATTTGAAAATTGTTATTTTTGAAAGAACCCTGATTTATAAAAGAAAACAGTTCCTAGTAATAGGTGGCGACTCCGAAGTAATCTCCCAACCGGTCAAAGTAAAATTTATATGCAGGGGAGAAGATCCCAACAAAATCCTTTATTTGAAGAGTTACCAGTAACAAGAAGAATGATGTACAGAAGAAAGGGAGCTATCTCAGTTAGTCATGAGGGTTCCCCCAGAAAAAATGATGATATGCAAGACAATCCAAGGTCTTCAGACAAGACAGTACCTTACTTTTCAAATGCAGAAGCTGATATTCAGGGTGTATATGAGAGGCAACAGGGTGGTAACATGAGAATGAGGTCAGAGGTGTTCCAAGAACGCCCATTTCTAGACCCTAGTGAAAGATTTGAAGAGGCAGAGTCTCTGAGGGATGATGAAGATGATGATCAAAATGTGGTTAAACCATCCTCCTCTAGGCCCAGTGAGGAAGAACTAGCTGATGAAATTAGGAGCTTAAGGGCCGAGTTTGAATATCAGTAGGCAATATCAATCAGAGATGATTTGAGGAAGAAAGTGCAAGCTTTGAGGACTGCCCAGAATAATTCAATTCCTACCCTTGAGAATGCAAATGTGCAGAGACATCAACAGAGAAATGAAGTGCAACATCATCATAATGATGAGAGACAAAATGTGAATGATGCTAGGATACCACTGAACAATGTAAGAAACCAGAATGCAAACAGAGATATTAATGTTAATCAGTTAAACAGACAGCCAATGCAGCTAGATAGATTCAGACAGCTAGTATTTGATGGTATTCCTGGGTATCCTAACCCCATTGATAAGCATCTAAGGCTACAAGTGCCTAAATTTTCAGGAAACAACACTGTGTCAGGAGAAGATCATCTAAAAGCCTTTCAAAATGTCATGGATAACTTTGAGGTTGAACATGAGGATGTTTTCATGAAGTCATTTATGCAATCCTTAATAGATGAGGCAAGAGAATGGTACAAGAATCTGCCTGATCGGAGTATTTCATCATGGGATGATTTTAAAAGGATGTTCAAGGAGCAATATGGTGACAAAACTAACCCTAGCTTTTTTGTAAATGAGTTCACCAGTATCACTAAAGGGTCAAATGAGCAGGTTGCAGATTTTAATGCAAGATTTACTAAAGTGTTAAACAAATTGCCACATCACATGAGGCCAAATGAACCAATGTGCATAATATTGTATATCAATGCCTTTGATGCAAAAACTGCATATGGATTAAGAGATAAAGGTCCTGCTACTCTCAGGGATGCTTTCAGAATTGCTGTGAATATTGAAAACAACAGGAAAGCATCGGGCAAGACAAATAGAAGGGATGATATAAAAATTCTGCAGAATCCAAACAAGCCTCAGAACACTCAAGGTAATACATCTGCCCCTGAAGATAAGATAGACAAATTGGCAAATGTTGTTAAGGACCTAAGCTATAGATTAGCTAGAAGTGAAAAAGGGATAGGTCCTGATAGGCAAGTCTATCAAAGGCAGGAAAAGAGGCCATCATTGCATGATATGCCTTATAATACCAATTGGCATGATGGTAAACCTATATTCCCACGTAACAACACGAATCAAAGAGCTCAACATGTCAAAGAAACTCCTGATCCTCTAAAGAAAGCTGTAAATATTGTTGATGATGCTCCATGATGTATAATTTGTCAGATGCCACATTCACAGTCACAGTGTATGATTGCTCAGTCCTTGTGTGATAATATTTCATCTTGTAATGAATGCAATGAGCCACATTATGTGCAAGATGATGATGTAAATATGATGTCCATAAGCAATGGATACACTCTTTATGATGTTGATGAGAGTACAAATGATGGAACTCAGGGCTGCCAACAATTCCCATATGATGAAGATGATGAAGTTAACTATGCCTATACTCAGAACCCACACAATTTTCTGAGTAACTTACAACGACCTTCTGATGAGGAAATTAGGGCCTTCACAGCTGCAGCAGTTGCTCAAGTCAAGAGCAACTACAATCTCAGAGGTAAAAATCAGGTAAGCAGCCCACATCAGCCAAAAGATGTTACTATAGGACAGCCAGTGCATGGTAATAAGGGGATGGAATTACAAAAAGGGCAGTGGGTTAATAATAAATAGAATTTCAGATATAGAACAGGTCATGAATCCCAAGGACCAGAAAATAGAATCCCTTAGGCTGAAGATCAAAGTAAAGGTTCCCAAGACAAGATTGATGATCAGGGAACTATGAAAGTAAAAGCTAAATCAGTTCAAGATAAAAGCAAGATTGTGGAGCAAGCTACAGCTGTTATACAAAATTATGCTCCATTTGATATAGCTCAGGTCCTCTCCCAGGTAAAATTCTCTGTTCCACTTATGGAACTCATGAAAGTGGAAGAAATCAAGAATAGGATAGTATCCCTAATTTCAGGGGTGCCTTTTCAAGCTAAACAAAATGTTCAGATCCAGGGTGAGAAACATGTCATGTGTAATGAAGAAGATGAGGCTCCTGAAGTCTATTTAGGAGTGACTATGACAAAGTGTCCTTCACAAGTGGAACCATTTTATGTTTCCCTGGTTATAAATGGAAAAATAATCAGAAATTGTATGCTTGACTCTGGAGCATCTACAAATGTCATGCCTTTGGCCATCATGCAATAAGCTGGATTGAAAATTGACAAGGCGTGTGGAAAATGTTATGCTATGGATGCCAGAGAGGTACCGGTTATTGGAATCATGAAGGATGTAGATTTCAAACTGGCAGCTTTTCCTAAAAAGAGATATAAAATGAATATAACAGTGGTTGACATCAAGCCACAGTATGGTATGTTGTTGTCAAGAAGATGGGCAGCACTAATTGGTGGAAGTATGCAGCTAGACCTGTCATATGCCATGATTCCAATGAATGGCAGGGATGTTAAGTTAATCAGAGAACAGAGATCATCAGAGACAGTGGAAGACCAAGAAGCAGAGGAACATATATGCTTTGTAAACACTGACTGTGATAACTTCAAGGTTGTCTCAGATGATAGAGAAGATAAAAAGAAAAATGTCTGCATTGAAGAATTGGATCAGCAAGGTTTGTGGACCATGTTTTTTGATGGAGCTTGTGCAAAAGAAGGCTCTGGAGCTGGAGTTGTTTTCCTGTCTCCAACTGGTAAGCTCCACAAATTCTCTTTCTTGCTGAGGTTTGTTTGCACAAACAACATTGCAGAATATGAGGCTTTACTCTTAGGCCTAAATATTGCTCTTAAACATGGAATCAAAATGCTAAGAGTATTTGGGGATTCTGAGCTGATTGTATCCCAGATTAGAGATAAGTATGCTTCAAAAAATAAAAGGTTGAAACAATACAAGCATGCTGTTTGGGATACCATTGAACTATTTGATGCATTTTCAATAGACTGGGTAGAGAGGTCAAAGAATGTTATGGCTGATTTCTTAGCCAATGTTGCAATAAGGCCAGATGACATCACTCTGTCAGATGTTACAAATGTAGAAGTTAAAATTAGGCCTGCAGTACCAGAAAACATATGCAGTTGGCAAGTGTTTAATGATGATAGGAACTTGTTAAAATTTTTGCACTGCATAGATGAATATGAGAATCAAGAAATTGATTTCCAAGCTTTTGTAGAGACTATAGATGGAAAAGAAACTCTTGTGGGAAAAGAGATAATTCAATTGAAGACTAATAAAATCCCCAGAGGATTAGTAGCTTTGGAAAAAGCTTTTGACAGTAGAGATAAATCGGTCACAAGGACATCTCCCACAAATAAGGAAGATTTAGAAGAGATAAATATGGGGACATCTCAGGCCCCTCAGAAGGTATACATTGGTAAACAACTCAAACCACACATTAGGAGTATGCTGATTGCATTACTGAAAAAGTATAAACATGTTTTTGCTTGGTCATATGAGGACCTAAAAGCCTATAGGGAAGATTTATTCCAGCATGAGATCCCATTGAAGCCTGGAGCTAAGCCATTTAGACAAAGGCAAAGACCTATTAATCCTACCTTAGCTCCAAAGATGCAAGAAGAACTCAAAAGGCTCAGGGAAGCTGGAATAATTCTGCCAATCAGACATTCAACTTGGGTGTCTAACCTTGTCCCAGTCAGAAAAAAGAATGGTGATATTAGGCTTTGTGTTGACTTCAGGAACTTGAATGTATCCTCTTTAAAGGATAACTATCCACTGCCTAATATGGAAGCTATGTTGCAGAGAGTGACTGGTTGTGAACTCTTATCCATGATGGATGGATTTTTAGGTTATAATCAGGTGAAGGTGAAGGAATCAGAACAGTATAAGACTGCCTTCACCACTCCATGGGGAACTTATGTGTATGTTAGAATGCCCTTCGGACTAACCAATGCAGGTGCTACATTTCAAAGAGCAATGGATGTTGCTTTTGCAGGGTTGATTGATTCAATCCTGGCTGTATATCAGGATGACTTGACTGCTTACTCAAAGAAAGAAGAGCAGCATTGTTTGCATCTGGAGCAGATTTTCATAAGAGCACTAGAGTATGGTATTTCTTTAAATCCAAAGAAGTGTGCCTTTGGGGTAGTTGAAGGAAAGCTCCTGGGACATATTGTTTCCAAGGATGGAGTCAGGATAGATCCACAGAGAGTGGCTGCTATTGACAGAATTCAAATGCCAAAAACTGTAAAAGGAGTTCAGTCCTTCTTTGGACAAATAAATTTTGTTAGGAGATTTGTTCCCAACTTTGCAGAAACCACAAGGAACATTTCCAAGATGATGAAGAAGGATGCAACTGT
The DNA here is from genome assembly GCA_027924645.1 of Cunninghamia lanceolata. Lineage (NCBI taxonomy): Eukaryota > Viridiplantae > Streptophyta > Pinopsida > Cupressales > Cupressaceae > Cunninghamia > Cunninghamia lanceolata. Next base: position 2,196,639 of record BSBN01000477.1, on the reverse strand, counting down.
CCACTGGGAAAGTGAAGCAATAGAATCATTTCAGAGTATCAAAGAGGCAATCAAGATGGCCCCTGTTCTTAAATCTCCTGATTTTTCTAGGCCATTCCAAGTATTTTCATTTGCTTCCTTTCATACTGTTGCTGCATGTTTGCTACAGAAAAATGAAGATGGTTTTGAACAGCCTATCGCTTTCTTCAGTATGTCCTTGCAGGCCTCTGAGTTGAAGTATGATATTATGGAAAAACAGGCATATGCACTAGTCAGAGCCATCAAAATTTTCAGACCATACTTGGTAGGATCATATATAATTGCATATGTACCCCATGCAGTAGTCAAAGACATATTCACTCAGCAGGAGGTGACTGGAAGAAGGTGCAGATGGATAAACAAACTGCAAGAGTTTAACATAGACATACAAGTTACCAAGTTGATAAGAGGACAAGGATTAGCCAAGATGATGGCACAGTCAAACTTGGAAGCATGCCAAGTTAATGTAGTCCAAAATGAGAGTGTAAATGTATCAGGATCTGAATGGTACAAGGATATTATCTACTACTTGCAAAATCTGAATTGTCCTTCCCATTTTAGTGACAGTCAAAAGAGGACTTTAAAGTTACATGCAATCAGGTATGTTATTGTTCAAGGTGAGCTATACTGGAAAAACCTTGATGGTGTGCTGCTGAGATGTGTGGATGAGGATATGGCTAACAATGTTTTGATTGATATGCATAAAGGATTGTGTGGTGGACATTATACTGCCCAAACAACAGCTCATAAAATTCTCAGAGCAGGATATTGGTGGCCTACTCTCTTTTCAGATGCACAAAGGTTAGTGAGGAAGTGTGACCCTTGCCAAAGATTTTCAGGAAAGCTAAAATATGATGGTGCTTTACCCCTCAGGACTGTAACTGTGGATGCTCCATTTCAACAATGGGGAATTGACTTCATAGGGGAAATTGCAGACAAATCAAGTGGGGGACACAGTTGGATTTTGGTGGCAACTGATTACTTTACCAAATGGATTGAGGCCATTCCAACTAAGAAAGCTACAAGTAAGGTGGTGATAAGTTTCATGCTAGAAAATATTATCATTAGGTTTGGAGTACCATTCAAGATAGTCACTGATAATGCTATGTGCTTCAGATCAGGTGAATTTGTTGATTTTTGCAACAGGTATGGGATAAATCTATCATATGCATCACCGTATCACCCACAAGGGAATGGTCAAGCAGAATCAAGCAATAAAAGCATCATGAAAATTATCAAGAGGATACTGGACAAGAACAAGAGAGCTTGGGACTCAAAATTAAAGTTAGCCATATGGGTTGATAGAGTGACAGTAAAAAAGGCTATTGGAATGTCACCCTTTGAGCTAGTATATGGTGCATCAGCCAGATTGCCCATAAACAATCTCCTACCAGTTTACAGATTCATCCAGGAAAATGATAAGGAGATTGAAGACTCCATGACAGAAAGAGTGAACCAGCTAGTTGCATTGGATGAAAACAGAAGGAAAGCCCACCAGATCAATCTCAAGAGACAACAAGATGTGAAATATCAGTTTGACAGGAGAACTACAAAAAGGAAGTTTCAGGTTGATGATCTGGTGCTCATATGGAATGCAAAAGGTCAAGAAAAGGGTAAACATGGTAAATTTGAACCCTTATGGATGGGCCCATATCAGATTTGCAGTGCTCATGGGGAGGATTCTTATTTCCTCCAGGCCCTAGATGGTGAAGTTCTGGAATTGCCTGTGCATGGCCAATTCCTTAAGTTCTATTTTGCATAGATGACTTGTCTCTGTGCACATTTGTAAAAAATATGTATATAGTGTAAATGCCTTGTACAGTTCGTGCTTTTTGGTTTTTTGCCTGGTCTGCCCGGAGATCTGGTTCTCGCTGCAGGTTCTTCACCTGCACGTCCCCATTCGGAGCCAGTGTTAGCACTCATTTTGACTTGGAGGTTGATTTTTCATGCTTAGGGGGTTTCTTCACTTAAACCCTATTTATTCTTTTCCATCGGCGTGACCTCGCAGGTGTTTTGGCGATCAAGTTGATGGTAATGATGTGCTGTCGGCGTGACATACACCATCGGCATGTCTTTTTTCTGGTTCCCCGACGGGATTGTTCTTACCGATGGTGCCATCGGTGTGATGTATACTATCGACGAAGCATTTTCCTGTTCGACCGATGATGGATGTTTGGCCGATGAAGTGTCATCGGCGTGTGTCTCACCGAGGGATGTATGTATCGGTGTGACTTTGTTCATCAGCAGGATTTGTTTGTTTTGGGCCGATGGCTTTGGTCTGGCCGATGGGGGCATTGGGACTATGTGCATCGGCTGGACTGTATGTTTGGTCTTGCCGATGAAGTGTTCATCGCCAAGATTTTGGCTGTCGGGTGGACGGAGAAGTGTTGGCCCGACAGTTGGGGTCTCACCGATGGAGGCGGGCTATCGGTAGGAGTTGGGCCGATGGCTCGATGGGGGGTGTGTTTTATTTGTTGGCGTCGGCGTGACATTCTTCATCGGTGGGGAGAATTTTAGGTTGGCCGATGGTTAATCTCTAGCCGATGAAGGGAATGTGGAGTTTGCGATCAGCCAGACTACTTTTGTCGGTGGGAGATTTTTGAGGTAAGCCGATGGCTTAGGTCTGAGCGATGGGTTTTTGACGAAGGCATGTGTGTCGAGCGCGGCAAAAGCGCTCGACACTTGATGTGTATGCGATCAGGCTTATAAGGTAGTGAAGGGCTCTCCACACCATGCATGTGGGATTTTTCCCCTTGCATTATTTTGAACCTCTGAAGGAGGCGTTTTGGCGGGAAGCCTCATGTTGATTACAGCAACGGTTTCCAAGTGAAGTGCGGGTGGTTGAGCCATCAATGATTGTCGTGCACCGGTATGGGCGATGATACAAACGGTGAAGCTGCCTGATTGAGAATGAAGACTCCCAGGTGGTGGCGCAGGGCTCGAGGGTTCCTTATGTCTCTGCAGCAATAAATTTTGAGCGCCATTCCTTTGAGGGATCTGTATCTGGTGAATTTTGTAACAGTCTTGTAATTAATTGTTGTGGTACACTTTCTGGCTGTTATAAGCAGACTGTGTTACCATTTTTCAAGTTGTTGAAAGTTGAAGATTTTTGGCTCTGTAATTCAAAACAAGCTGATCTGGTTGCTCTGTACAGCTAAATCTGTGAGTCTATGTATCTCTTGTTGTATGTTTTGGCATGAACCCACTGATTTCATGATTAATCTTATATGAGAAATGCTATCTTAGCATGTGTTTTGTTAATTCTGTCTCCAGTATTGCATGTATTCTTCTTCTGAATCTGGATATTTGGGTAATATTTGAGACTCTAGAACATAGAATTCCTATGTTGAATGTCTGATCTTTTAACTTCTGCTCAAAGGGTAGATTAAACTATTTTCAGGTTGAACATTGGGAAGGGTATACTGCAGTAGGGATGCCATAAGTAGAGATAACTTAACACTCTGTATTGGGAGATATCTGCAAGGCAGGTATCACATATATCCCCCTGAAATCTAGTTTTAACTATTCATGCTGATCATTCACAGGTGTATGTCTACTGACTCCAGGCCCTGGATAGGCACCAATCTTGCTTTGTATTTGTGTTACAACCATGTCCAGCTTTGCATCCAAACTTAAAATCTAAATCTAAATCTAAAACAATCATTAGGACATTAGAATTAGTTTTAGGATCCTCAGTCCTCTGTCTACAACTGCAAATAGGCCCAAAGCTAGCCCCTTTGCTCTTATCTTTCAGTTTTGGTCTACTTACAGGAGGACTTATCTGCTTTCTGACAGCATCCCAATCCTTGTATGCGTATCTCATGGATGTTGAGTAGGGAATACCCCCCTAGGTCTTGCAGAGCCTGAAGAAGAAGAGGAGATAAAATATAGAGTCTATCTCCTACACTGTTGGCCCCTGGCCCAGAGATCCTGTTGATCACTGATGGCTACCTTGTAGGGAAATCTAGGAATAAGCATCCAGTCTGGGAAAAAACCAACACACCTGTTGATTCAAAAAAGGAGAAGTTTCTACATTTTTCCATCAATTCCATGCACATTAGTCACTTCAATCAGAAATTCTAATCTTAAGTAATCTATCCTAATTAATCATAAAATAGAACAACCTTGCTATCTTATTTGGGTGCAGACACTAGGAAGATGAACTCAGAAAGGGAAAAAGAGGCAAAAATAGTGTATTTTATGAGTGCAACTCGGCACTCATCAGTCTTGATGGTTTTTCACATCATGTGTTGACATCAATGACAAAGGGAGAGATTGTTGCAATATAAGCAGTAACTATTATCATTGATCTCAACACCTAAATTCAGCACCTAGGGAAGTTGTTTGGATGAGTTTGAGCAAGTGTTTGAGTAGTTAGTGCAGTTGAAAAATTGTTCTATCTCTGAAAACAATGAAGTGTTTGGCTCCACATATCCTATAGATTGAACATCTTTGTCTATGGTTTGGAAGTTATGTTAAGGGATGTCTGTAGTTGCTATGTTTCAAGTTTGAGCCTTCAGTGTGAAGATTTGAGTGAGTTCTATTCACCAGAGTAAAAATTATTTTTCTAAGTATTCAATGGTGACAGGGAGAATGTATTTTGCTTTGCATCTCTCCACATTTACATTTTATAGTTTGTGGTTCTAGAGTTAAGTTTGGGATGATGTTATGTGTCTTTAGTTGAACTGGTTTGTGATTCAGTGCTCCACAAGTGATCTTTTCTTTGTGATAGTGGTTAACGGTATTGTTTAAGTGGTCTGGTTTGAAGAATCTTCTAGATAAAGTGTTTGGATGTTATGTAGAAGTTCTTGGTGATTGTAACATGCTTGTGGATGTTTCTATGTCATGTTCGTGCCTCTTTATTATTCCACAAAGTATAAGTTGGACCGTGGTTGAAATGTGTTCCTAAAGGTCTTAGTGTTAACACTAGTTCAACTTCGTTGTTTCCACTACTTGCGGTTATGCTTTGGAGTTTGTGGAAGTGTGTTGTTGTGTGGGAGATTGCATTTGAGTCCTAGATAAGGTATGGTGTGGTCTACATTCATTCCTCTCCACTGTGGGAATGTTTAGGTCTAGACCTAATTTGAATATTGGTTAAGGTTGATGTTTGTGTCGACCTTGAATTTTTTTTCAAGATTGTAGATGTATAAATATGAATTAGATGATTGAGAAATTGTGTGAAGTTGTTGAGATAGTTGAAATGACTGCATGAGAAACATCATTTGTTATAGGTGTGATCTAGATGAGTTTGTGAAGTGAGTGTGTGATAGTGAGCAGTAAAGAGTATACTTTTGATGCAGATCAATTGTGATAGATTCAGTTGATTTTGTGGTGGATCCTTGGTTATTGTGAGATCCATTCTTATTGTAACTATCTTCTTCTATCTTCTTCTTCTTCTGATAATGAGCCCTTTTGGTAGTAAACCTCTGGCAGTGAGCCTTGATGTAATTTTGATATATCATTTATATTGTGAGTTAACCCTCATTGTGGTTTTCCCTTATTGAGTTTTCCATGTAGAAAATCTATTGTTGCATGTGTTGAATGTGTGGATGTGCTTAAGTTTTTGATTTCATGTTTTCATGGTTAAATCATAATAACAATGATTAAGTGGTTGATGTGTTGATATTTATAAGAAGTTACGTTTTGATTACAACTGATTCACCCCCCTCTCAATTGTCTTGTGCATTTCAACAGTTTTCCTATTACTACTTTTACTGTTGTTTGGTCCATCACATTTGATTTATATGAAATACAACTAGTGATAAATATTAAAGCAAATGTTGAAATGTGATTAATGCTAATGTGATATTTACTAAATAGTTCTTTGTAGAACATATAGTAGAAAAAGCACAATGATTAATGAATTTCACACATAACCAACATTCTATGCTATATTCAGTTAATACAAATGTGATCATAATAACATATGTTTAAGCAAGATGCAACAATGATTAACCAAAAAAGATGCTATGTTAAAATAAATTAAGAAAAAATAAACATATCTTGTCTAAACTGAAGCTAACTAATTAATAAGTTTGCTTTTTTAACATCTAACACATAATCTTAAGCAAAGAATTTCTTGAGGTGTGCAGCATTAATGGATTCCTTAAGTGGCATACCTTGTTCATCAGCTAGATTATATGCTCCTGATCCAAAGGCTTCAGTAATGATTGTGTTGATTTTCAGAGTACCAAGTCTCCAATGTCAAATGAACTATGTATGACCCCCTCATTATACTATCATTTGATACTCTTCTGATGCACTGTCAAGTGCTCAAGAAAGTTGATACGTTGTTCATCAAGCATCTCAAGTTCTTGTAATCTCTTTTCTCATTCCATATCATCATCAATAATGTCCCTCAAGGAAACTCTCAATGAAGGAATTTCTAACTCTAGGGGCATTACCGTATTAGAGCCATAAACAAGATTGTACGGTGTATTTCTAGTAGTTGTGCGAATGCTTGTTCCATAAGCCCATAATGTGTAAGATAATTGAGTATGCCAATTGTATATCGAAAAATTTGGATTTATAAATGGAAATGATTCAAACAATGACATGCATAACCTAAACCCAAATAATTCAATACCTCGAAGATGCAAGATGAGCTTGATTGATCAATTTGTTGTGTTGGTTGCTCGATTCTGCAGCATAACGTTGATAAGGATGCAAGCTAGATGGATTGAAGATGATGGATGAGGACTTGAGATGAAAATTCAGCAGAGTGAGGTTGCATGAAGAAGAATCCTGAAAAATCCCCCCCTAATGGCTCAAGAGAGGCTTGTTTTATAGGAAAGGCTTGGTTCCAATGGATGGCTAGGATCAATTAGGGCTTTAGATGAAATGGATGGATAGGATTGATTCGGTTATCCCACTCTTCAAGGGAGTTGTAGTCATTTGACAAGTGTCAAGGAGAATAGGGCTCATGTGTGCTTGTGTATATAAAAAGTACTACCTATAAAAGATATTAAATAAAGTATGTAGTACCACTTATCTTTTTAAATGAAAGAGGCACACATGTCGGCTAAATGATAAGATAAATTAATTAAATAAATAAAATTTATTTAATTAATTGGAAAGTCGGCTTATGATGAGAACTTAATTCAAATAAAATATTTGAATTAGTTGGGATATGAGTTGGATATTAATTAAATAAATAAAATTTATTTAATTAATTGGCTAAATGAATAGGATGAGATAAGATATGATGTGGAAATTAATTAAATAAATAAAATTTATTTAATTAATTGGCTAAGTAGGATAAGGATGGGATTAAGAGTGGGATTTAGGACAAAATGCTACAAGCTGTCTAAGATAATGTTTTAACAAGGTGTTGCTAGACATGGACAAAGTTGGGACAATTTTGGGTGTCTACATTTTGCCCCTCTTTGAGATGATGTTTGAGATGATAAGCTTTGTATCGAGTAACATCATTTCAAAGAAGTTAAGGTATGGATAAAGGAAAATGATATGGGATGATGATCTAAGGATATGATGAAGATGATGATGATGATGGAAAGATAGGATGATGATGCCCCCTCGAGAGGATAGGCGGGTTGGACAAATGCGGGTATGCTCTCGAAAAGAAATAGCTTGGTCAAGAAAGAAAGATAAGGGAATGGATAGAAGAAATGAATGATGCGTTATGCTGCAATGAAGGTGAGCAACCATGATGTTTGATATAGCGCTAGACGTTATGCACCAAGGTATAAGGACCTAGGTGACGATGTGTCTTGTGCCCCAGCATAATACAACCTTGTCTGAATACAAGATATGAATATTAGCTGGAAAGATGTGGATTTGATGCAAATGCAAGATAAAATAATAACACACACAAGCAAGCAAGCAAACATGCACAAATGATACAAAAACAAACAAGGTATTGCCCCTGTCAAGCTGTAAACCAATGATTAATTGATTGTTGTTGATGATAGTGTTGTCATTGCGGGGAAAGCTATATCCCTAGATCAACACAAAGTTGTTTGCTGAGTTGGTTGGCTAGTTGGTTGATTGAGTTGGCTTACAACAAGGCTAGGATCAAGACCATGGATTGCATTTGGATAACTTGGCTTGATTGATTAACTTGATTGGTATGGATTAAGGAGTGACTTGCATTTGGATCATTGTGTTGAATGATTTGAAGATGATGAAGTGATGATTGGATTGATGTGCTATGATAGATTGATTGGAAGAAGTTGTTTATTGATGATGTATAAGATAGATGATAGAAGAAATGATGAGAGAAGAAAGAGGAAAATCGCTTGTGCCTGAATCTGGGCACTTCCTTCGTACTCCAGACTGCCTACATACCCTATATCCATGGGATCAAGGCACTTAACGATGGAAATGAGATGTAGTTCTGATGTTGTGTTTTATTGATGAGATGATGAAAATGGATTGAATTGATACCAATGACAAGGGAGAAAACCAAGTCTAGGTGTAAAGATGGATGAATGGGATTGGATGGATAAACGGATGGGCTCATAGTAAATGTGATGAAAGGCTCATGATAGATGGATGGGATGGAAGGTTCATGAGAGTTGGATGGATAAATAAGAGGATAGGCCATAAAAAGAATGGATGCATGCCTCATGAGAAATGGATAGGTAGGCTATAGTGGAAAGCTCATGATAAATAGATGGGGATAAGCTATAAGATGGAAAGCTCGTGATAAGGATATGCCATAGTGGATGGATCATAAGGGAGCTAGGATGTGATCTCCAAAGGCTATGTTGCATAGGAAGAACTTGCCCCATTTTAAGTGGTAATGCTTAGGATTTTTACATGAAAAAGTTCATGACCAAGGGATGACATGATAGGTTTTACATGACAAGGTGTATGATAGGTGGATAATGATAAGATGGATTGATTAGGAAGGTATGAGGTATACCAAGAGATATCCAAAGCATGTTTCAAGATTTTGCCCCTATGTCTTCATCAAAATCAAAAGGCAGAAGGATGGATGAATGGATAAATGGGTTCAATAAGATAGGCTTGTTTATGTAATGGCTAAGGATGGTAGGATGGTAAATGATATAATGGGATAGATAGTTTGGAAATGGATAGGTTGGATGAGACAATGTGCCCCCAAGTGTAAGTGACATAGAAGATCAACCTACACATGACGCCTGTTTGCCAGGTTTTCATCATGGTACTTATCCAAGGCGCCTATTTACTAGGTTTTCACCGTTGGATGAAGGGATTTCTCTTTACTATTTTGACTTTTTTTTTTTTTTGTTTTTTTTTTGCTTTTAGATGTGTTGACAATTACACATGGCGCCTGTTTGCCAGGTTTTCACCATGGTAATGGATAGGAGGGACTCAAGTGGCTAGTGCTATGTGAGGTGATAGTGTCCCATTAGAGATGGATGTCATCGCATGGACCATGTCATTATGCTCATAGATGTTGATAAGGGATTGTGTCGATTGGAGATGGATTAGGTAGATAGTAGATTATAATGTGGAATTATGAAAGGTTCATGCAAGGATAGATAGATGGGGATAGTGGATTTATATAGGCTTATGGAATGAAGATGGATGAAAGGCTTATGCAAAAGCATGGACCATAGGGATAGCATGGGGGAGATATGTAGGATAATGGATGGAAGATGGGGAGATGTAGTTATATGGAGGTGTTGCGGAGTGGAAGGGAACCATGACCAACGGCTGCACACAGCGTGATAAACATTGAAGCTTTTGATTGGATGGTGGTGTAGGAAGCAATGGAGATGTTTGCTTAAGAAATGGTTGATGAAGTGATTTAGGAACCCACATAGATTTAGTATGTTTAGTGCTTTTTCTTTGCTTATGGGATTTTTGAAGGGAATGGAAGTTTTGGATGGAAGTAGACTTTTGGATGGATATAGGTGATTGGGATTCTTGAGATGTGGATGAGGATGCCTCATTTGACTTGCTAGCTATTTGCTTAGGAACCCAAACCATTTTGCTTTTGGGCTTTGCTTTTGGAGGTAAGGGCTTAGATAGCTATTTAGATGAACTTTGCTTTGAGTTTGATTCTTTATGTCCTAAGGTATGAAGACCTTTAGGATATTTGGTAAGATTTTTAGCTTTATAAGTAGAGGCATCAAAATTTTTGCTTTTGAATCCCATGGAGTAGGTGGAGTGGATGGAATGATTGGAAGCTTTATGCTTATACGATGTGTGCTTTTGTTGGCCATGATTAGGGATGTAAAGATACTTATGAATGATAGGTATGTTAGGTGTTGGAAGCAATGGTGGCAAGGTGGATGGAGGGATATTTGGAGTTGGTAAAAGTGGAGGCAAAGTGGATGGCGGAAGGTGTATGGTCACATGCTTTTGACATTTATAGGATGATAGAGGTGGATTGGCTAGATATGTTTTAGGTAGATGATGGGGGGTGAGATGGAAAGTGGTAGGTTTAGGATGCATGAAGGGATTACCAACATCTTTAGATTGTTTACCTTGGGGTGTATATCCAAGGCTATATGAGCATGGAGGGATCTTGACATGGTTTGGCTCCAAAATAACTTGTTTGTAAAGGCCTAGACCTTTGCCTTGGTAGTTCATGTTTTGGAGGATGCAATTGACTATGGGACTAGGTGTGGTTTGAACACTAGACTTGAGTTTGTTATTGGATGGAGAAACTGAAGTGGATAAAGGTCGTTGTTGTCCTAAGGAAGAACACTCATGTATAAGGGTGGATAGACCAATAGGACATGATGGATTTGAAGTAGAATCGATGGTGGATGTGGAAGGAGGATCATTAGGATCTTCATTAACATTGTGTTCATGTAGATCCAAGTTATTTGTTTGATCTTTTATGCTTACTTGGGGGACAAGTGTCTCATCATGACAAGTTGATGTTTGCTCATTATGGATAGGGCTAGATGGTAGATGACTAGGAGCAATGTGGATATCTTGGTCATGGATGGTTATGGGATTATGGATAGGATCAAGGTACTTTTTAATAGGTTCTTCATCATAGATATCATCTTGATCATGAGATGGATAAAGTTTTGCCAAATGGATCATCATGGTTCTCATGATCTTAGCTAGAACCTTGATCATAACTATGAGCAAAAGTAGGATTAAGTGGGCTATAAAAGGGATAAATTTGCTCATGAATGAGGTCATGGTGATGGCTAATAGCTTGAGGGAAACCCATAAGTAGGTCATGGATAGGTGGAACTTAGAGGGGCTTTGATCTTGATTAAGACTAGGGTTCGATATTTCCACATGTTTAAGATTATGTTCTTGACATACCTCTTGACTTTGGATGGAAGTGGAAGGTTCTTGAGTGGATTCGATAGGCTCTTGATAGTTATCAACATGAAGGCATGATGGCTCTTGACTTAGGCTTGTGGTTGGAGACTCTTGAATAGACTTGTTGGCTTGTAAGTCACATGATGGGCTTAAAGGGCTAGGTATGTTAATGGAAGGCTCTTGAAGAGGCTCAAGGATATGTGAACCACATGATGAGATTATAGGATTGGACATGACCTTTGGAAGTTCATTGGTAGGCTCATGAATTGGTGTTTGACATGGGGATAGTTTATTCCTAGCTAATAGCCAATGGATCACATCCTTTGCAAGTGTATGAGTGGATGGGAAATATAATGGATGGATGATAATGGTAGATGGCGTTGGATTAGGATTAGGACAAGGATTAGGTTGAGAGCTAATTGGATTGGATGGATTAGGATTTGGACTAGATGGGGGTGATGATGTGGCACGATTTCCCATTATAGGTGGGTACACCTTGTAAACAATTGAGACAAATATTGGGCATTGATTTGTATTATGGCCTTTGGTCCTATGGTATGCACAATAATCATGTTCATCATATGGACGTTCTTCACATGGTTTGACTTTAGGAAGTTCAATGAGTTTTGCTTCAAGCATCCTTTGTAAAACTCTCTCAGCTGCATCCTTTGGTGAATGATTAGAATGACATGGTGATGAAGGTAATGAAGGGCTTGGTGGTTTGGAAGGTAAAGGGATCAATGGACTAGGATTGGGATCACATGGTAGTGTTGAGATAGGATCAGTTGGCTCATGTGATGGCATGTGATTGGATGGTGGTGGCCACTCTAGATTGGTATCTCCCTTGTCAAAGGTTATTGGATCTTGCATAGGATAACTTGGGCTTGTTTGATTTATGTACAAGGGGCCATTGGGATTTGCATGTGTTTCTTGTGGCAGAGGTGGACTTAGATCTATCAATGGTGCTTGGTGGTCTTGTTGAAAAGGTGTACTTGGACTTACTTGATTTATATATAAAGAGCCATTGGGACTTGGATGTTGTTCTTGAAATATCACTTGATTGCTTTGTGGATGGGCTCGGTAGTGCATTGGAATGGTGGTATGAGGGATTGGATAAGCTTGAGGTGGATGTTCATAGGTTGATATGGTGTTGACTTGGTGGATAGGTGGATTAAGTTGATATGAAGTGGATGGATATGACATGTGGCTATGAGGTGGATTAGGTTGGTATGGAGTGGCTAAGGATTGTTGTACTTGTCGAGCTTGACTAGTGGCTAAAAGATGTTGGACTTGGGCTATGAAGTGTTGTAGTTGAGGTGATTGGCTTCCATGGGGTTGAGCTCTTTGGATAAAGAATTGTAATATTTCAATGGCGTCTTGGTTTAGGGGTTGTGATCCTTGATAAAGATTTTGGAGGAATCTTTGGAATTTGATTTCTAGGTCCTCTAGTGTAGACATGTTGTCACCAAGTGTTTGTCTTAAGTCCTTTTAGCAAGTGCTTGTTTAGGGATTTGGATGATGATGTGGCTTGTTTGGATGACTTGGCTATGTTTGGGATGAAAGTGATTGGGTTTGAATGTTATTGGAAGAATGTGTAGGATGACTTGTCTTTATGTGTTTAGGTGTTTAGAGCTTGATGTGACAATATTCAAACAAATGATTATGCATATACACACATGAATCACTCACGCAAGACACATAAGCAAGTTATTAGTTTGGAATAATGTGATGTTGGTTAAGCAAGCACGTGAGGACAATTCAACAAGTCCTAGTCAAGGCAAGGCCACTATCACAAGGAGGTTCTAGTGAAAATCCGGGGGACCGGCACCCCACGAGCATCCAGCAAGCCACTTAAGACTTTAACTAACCCTACTAGGAGTTTTAATATACACAAAGGTACACCTCCTTTCGAGTTAGCACTGTATGGTGAGCGCTAATACCGGTTAGACTTGGCTTTCGCCTTATCCTCTAATTTTTATAGCGGACCGGATGAAAGTACCGCTTGAGGTCGTTCCCTTGGGGTGGATACCAAGGCAGGCCTCTCTAAGGCTAAACAAAAGCAACACAAGTAAATTTTTTTGATCTCCAAGTTCGTGTTGGGACGCGAGGAGAGAGCATACACATTTACTTGGTCACACTCGCATGGGGTTCATTAACCTTAGACATTCAATGTGTGGAAGACAATGCAAGCACTTGTTTGTTTTAAAGCCCAAATCCAAATGTGATGAAAGACAATGGTTCGTTTTAGCCCAATTTCAATGGTATGATTGCAAACAAGTTGTTCGTTTTATGCCCAAAGTCCAAATGTGTTTGCAAACAAGATTAGAAGATGAAAGATTAGAATGAGTGCACCTGATACAATCGCTCTCCAATTTGCTGTAGATGTTGATGCCAATGTTGCTCCAGCTCCCTAGATGCCCTTACAAGTCACCAATTCCAAAAAGAAACAAGTAAACTTGCAAAGAAGATGATTACATGAAAAAGATGAAATCTGAAAATTCTGATGAAAATGATCTGATACAGAAAAATAGATTGCATAAACAGAAAGTTCAGGAGATTCTAAGCAATTTGAAAAAAGTTTCGCTGAAAAACGATCAAATTTGCTCAAGTTATGCTCAAATGAAGTTTGCAATGAACCTAAACTTTGACTGATGAAAAAGCCTGAAAAACAATACAGTCACCTGATAAAAGTGGTACAGTTGTGAAGCTTGTCCTCCCAGCTTTCCAATGAGTCCTCATTTGTGTGATTTTGCCTCCGTATGTGAAAGTTATGATAGAGATACCAAGATGCACAATGACAGCTACCAGAAGCAAGTTACAGTTGCCAGATGCGACCAACTGTTGATCAGAGGCGATCTGTATTTTGAGACAGGTGGGATACTACAGATCAAATGCGACACAAAAAATACCAGATGCGGTTCCTGTTAGCTCATAAGTGATGCGTATTGGCCATAAGCGATCAATTGAGGGCTAAATGCGACCTGTATCTGCAAAAACACAGTCAAAACACAAAACCCTATTCTGCACAGGCGATCACTATTAGTTCATAAGCGATGCCTATCAGTTTAAAGGCGGCTTCTATAAGCTCATAAGCGATGCAAATCAAATTTAAAGCGACCACTGCTAAATCAAAAGCGATGCGCATAAGGTTAAGAGCGATGACTGTTAGTTCATAAGCGATCCGAATAGCTGCATAAGCGATCACTGTTAGGTCATAAGCGACTATGCAGTTTAAAAGCAAATGCTAACAGTATTAAAGATCACAGGCGAGCTGTATTGAGACAAAAGCGATGCGTATCATACCTGAGGCGATCACTGTCAGACCAAAAGCGATCCGATTAAAGACAAAAGCGATTACTATTTAGATAAAAGCGATCAAAATATGAGCAAAAGCGATTAGTATCTGACTAAAAGCGATCAAAATATGTGAAAAAGCGATTACTGTTAGCCCAAAAGCGATCTGGAAAGTTTCAGGAGACGGAATGCAAAAATTAACCATAAGCGACCAAGTTTACCATATGCTATCTCTTTTTGTTCAAAAGCGAGCACTGTTTGTTCAAAAGCGAACCAAATTTGACCATAAGCGACTGCTGTTTGCCCAAAGGCGAGCTGATTTAGCCCAGGCGACTGCTGTTTGATCATAAGCGACCTGAATTACCAGAAGCACATTGTTGCAGTCCGGTTGTTGTTTTCTTCACCAAACGCTCCATTTTTCATCCAATTTAGGCAAATTTGTACTCAAAGTTTATGGAAACGGCCTCCCGGACGCAATGGTGAGGTTAGATTTGGGCTAAGAGATCATCTACATACATTTTTAGCCAAATCTTTGCAAACTAGGGTTAGAAAAATGCAAATTTTTGCTACAAAAGCTTGCAAGAATGAAAGATTCGCGCTCCAAGAGATCTAAACTTCATAAAAACAACTCAAACAAGAGAGGTTAATCAAGGACGTGAGTCCCACCGGGCGTGCCAAATGTATATCGAAAAATTTGGATTTATAAATGGAAATGATTCAAACAATGACATGCATAACCTAAACCCAAATAATTCAATACCTCGAAGATGCAAGATGAGCTTGATTGATCAATTTGTTGTGTTGGTTGCTCGATTCTGCAGCATAACGTTGATAAGGATGCAAGCTAGATGGATTGAAGATGATGGATGAGGACTTGAGATGAAAATTCAGCAGAGTGAGGTTGCATGAAGAAGAATCCTGAAAAATCCCCCCCTAATGGCTCAAGAGAGGCTTGTTTTATAGGAAAGGCTTGGTTCCAATGGATGGCTAGGATCAATTAGGGCTTTAGATGAAATGGATGGATAGGATTGATTCGGTTATCCCACTCTTCAAGGGAGTTGTAGTCATTTGACAAGTGTCAAGGAGAATAGGGCTCATGTGTGCTTGTGTACATAAAAAGTACTACCTATAAAAGATATTAAATAAAGTATGTAGTACCACTTATCTTTTTAAATGAAAGAGGCACACATGTCGGCTAAATGATAAGATAAATTAATTAAATAAATAAAATTTATTTAATTAATTGGAAAGTCGGCTTATGATGAGAACTTAATTCAAATAAAATATTTGAATTAGTTGGGATATGAGTTGGATATTAATTAAATAAATAAAATTTATTTAATTAATTGGCTAAATGAATAGGATGAGATAAGATATGATGTGGAAATTAATTAAATAAATAAAATTTATTTAATTAATTGGCTAAGTAGGATAAGGATGGGATTAAGAGTGGGATTTAGGACAAAATGCTACAAGCTGTCTAAGATAATGTTTTAACAAGGTGTTGCTAGACATGGACAAAGTTGGGACAATTTTGGGTGTCTACACCAATCTTTCTAATGTTTATTAATATTGTTTCATAAAATTTGTCCAATAATCTTGTTTGAGGCTTCTTATTGGCCATTCGATTGAGGATGGTAAGGCGTAGAGAAGTGTTGGTCGTGATGTTAGTCATTCACAAACATAGAATAAAAGTTACACAACAACCTTTACTCATCTTGAAAGATACGATGAATTCAAAGAATTCATGATCCCAAGTCTCTGTTGATTAGGTCTTAATCTACTGACGTTACTCAGTGATTGATGTGTGTTGCTGTTTTCCATTCAGGGGCCTTACGTGTTTCTGCACTGTTCATCATCATCATCTTCAGATGTCCTGCTCTGGATGTTCGCTCTGCATAAACTCCAACAATTCTACCTCTGCACTGTAAATTTAGTCAAATAATGTGCATACAGGCTGATATTTGCATGGTTTCTATCATTATTTATGATTCTTTGCATGATATTTTCAGTACTACATGCATTTAACTCAAATATGCTAAGGATCTTCAGTTACCTACGGGATTTCAGCATATTTCACTGTTTCTGCTTGTTATTTATCATGATTCGCAGTTATGGTGATGAATTAATGAAATTGAAAAAAGGAAAAGGGTTAGAGAGTGAGATTCCCAAAATTACTGGACTTAGATCACTGATCCACATACAAGCTCCCATACTTGCAATGAAAAGAAGGAAAACTAGAAATCATACTTCACCAGGACATTCCACAAATCCGCATGATCTAGTGCAAAGCTTCAAAGGAACAGTTGACAACAACATGTAATGAAATGAAAGCGCTTCCAGTTGAACACAGCATTCACCAGTACATATCCAGAAATCAACAGAAGATTACGTAAAATTTACAATCAGGATGTAATCTGGAACTTCATATTCATTCAGTATGCTCAAGAACAGGTACATTTACAGTGATCTGAAGAAAGAATCTTGACATTTCAACAATTCTATCCTCATTAGTCTCAGTAATCCGATCTCCTAACTTATTCTATAGTAATTGACTTTTGCGCCAGATGCGTCTGTGTATTCTAATGTATTTCTCCCTCTCTTCTTTCTCTTTTTAATGACAAGCTCTGGCTCTTATATAGAGCAACTGTCAGAAAACGGTTCCAATGATCCAAGGATCAGGATCCTCTCATAACAAACAATGGTCCAGATGAAAAGCACATGCTTCATCAGTTGGCAAATGTACAGCTGGCATAGAATATTCCAGCATCTTCGACTTGATTCGGTCTCCAGCTGGCAAACAGCATATTTGACAATATCCTCCTCATGTCTGGTCCATGTTGACCCCATGCGTAACTTTGTAATTATTAGCTTCAGCAGCATCATCATGATTTCCAATGTTGAGCTTCAGCAGCATCATCATGATCTCCTGCAAATAAACAGACAAACATTAAGTTCATCATCATGTGGATAAACAACAGGAAGTAAACATTTTATTAAACATACCTCCCCATGTGCAGCTACAGGCAATCAGGCTTTACCTGTGAAAAATATGCACTAAATGCATAAACAGCATAAAAACAACCAAGTCAACCCTCGTTGACCAAAAAAATCAGGCAGTCGGGCTTTCAAATTTCTATCGCTTCATGTTTTGCCCATTTTCTTGTATATCGGGTTCGGAATATGATGATGATGATCTCAGATTATACAAGGAAATAACTTCCTTTCAACCATCCCTAGAATCCGGCTTTGCATCATCATCATATTTGCATCGGCGAAATTACATATGATCAGGGTGACAATTTTACCTTAGGCCGACGGCAACAGTTATACCGACGCCGAAAATCATGATGATGACCAACTCTATGTCTTATACCTAGCCGCAGGATATTGTGAAATATGATGCTCTACGCCTCCGAATGCTCTGAGGAAAAGCACATCAGGATGTTTTGTTTTTGCATATTCGGGAAGGAAAGACATCGTCATCATCATCATGATGAAGACAAACAGGAGGACTTGGAAAAATTATCCTGCCGCCGAGGAATATCATGATGACGTCATCGTCATCATCAGGCTTGGTTAAAATGCAAAGGGATGACGTCATCGTCATGTTTCGTTAAGATCAGGAGATAACCGGAATATCGGGTCACCTCCAAGGAAGATGATCAGGTGGATGAAATGCAATATGACCCATTTCGGCCAAGGCTATCCTGCTTGGAAGATCAGGATGATGAACATCATCATCATCATATTTGCATTAGGTGATCTAAAACACGATCCTGCTGAAAGTCCTGATGACGTCATCAGGATATCCGGGGCTTGTGTTAGTCTTAAAACATGACGTCATCGTCATCATCATATTGGTGAAATGGATCACGCCTTGGAAAATATCCTGCCGAAGGAGAAAGGTGATGGTGACGTCATCGTCATCATCATATTTGCAAAAGGTTATACTTGTCGGCAGGATGATACTACGAACTGTCGGGAAAGACTAACAAGATCATGATGATCTTGTTCAACAAGGTTTGGGAAAGGAAAATCATCCTCCGTTTCGAAAGATAAGGTGATCATCATGATCACGCAAAAGGAGGTCAGGAGGATATTAGGAAATGTCGGGTCTCGAAATATCATGATGATGCTGATCACCAAGACTGTCGTGCGCGCGCAAATTATGCAGATGGCAGATTTCTCTAAGTAAGGTGATATTACAATATCAGCATGATATTATAATATCGGGTGATGTTGGAATATCATGATGCTCGCAATGTTTCCAAGGTTACTCGACGGGTAAAACACACTAGCACTTAAGATTGACGTCCGGATGTTTCGAGACTGCATGATTTTTATCAGGTGATAGAGTAAGATCATGATGATGACCTTTGGCGATACAAAAGACCGCCCGACGGGAAAGGATTAATACGACTTAAACTTGACGTCCGGATGTTTCGACCTCAGGATATTATCGGGGGGCTTTTCAAATATCATGATGATGATGCTCATACAGCAATTATCAGGTTTGACCAAAACTTTGACTGCTTACAACTCCTTCATATGGACGAATTTTCAAGTGATGTAAAAGGCAAACCTGCATGGAATTTCAAGCTCTTTCCAACCATGAAGTCATAGAAACAAAATATGAACTTTGACAAACTAACCTCATGATGATGACCTACCCCATCCTGACCTTCATGATGATGATGCACCTGACTTAATTTTTACCAAACCGCCAGAAACAGACAACACAAGCCAAAACAAAAGTTGGGTCCCTGTTTTGCCAAGTCAAAATGGGGCGTGTTGTGTAACCACACAACAACTTGCCACCAAAGAAAACAACAAAATTCAAATGATTCAAGTGATGTGATCACATTCATCTATAGTGTTCTAATTCTATCTAAGTAAATCATCATGATCTTTGAATGATAAAATTTCATTATGGTGATAAAGCTAACAAAGGATCAGGTGTGTGCAGATGATTAATTATCCTCATCTTGAAAGCAAGTTGAAAACATAAGTAACTGGTGTTAAACTACATAGTTGGAGATCATCCCTCATAGCCAACCTGGATAGAGCCTTGCTGCCAGTAGGTGTCTATAACCCCGGCAAGGTTATCTGTACAATCTCCCTAAGTAGAGCCCCACTGCCAGCAGGCGTCCATAGCCCCGGTAGAGTTACTTAGATGGCCTAATTTTATTTTGTTTCTGATTTTCCTTTAAAAATTTAAATTTGATATCATCATGTCTGCTCATTTGTACAAGGTGTAGTCACTTGCAGCTTTAGGTTGGAGATTGTATTGGTAGCAAGGGAGTCCCTTTAGATTTTTCACTTAACACCTATACTCATATCTTCAACAAACCCAAGGCTGTTAGGTGTTTCATTGTGTTTGATTCACTTTGGACAAGAAAAAGTACCCTGATGAAAATACATCATAAACCTGATCATGATTATTTATCAGAATGAATTACAATCTATGTCTAAGTCTGACCTCATCACTTGAATCCTAACAATTTATTTATTTTCTTAGGTGATGAAGTGCATCATCCTGACTTACCAGAACAAGGTCCCAACCAACAAACAACAACAACAACAACAACAAGCAAACTGTACAAACAACTATACAAATATACAATATGATACACAAGACTGCCATGAAGTCACTCAGGCCTGGAAATAATGTTTGAGGAACTGTCCATTAACTGGCAACGGGACATCCTCACCTGTCAGGTTCTTAAGCCTATAAGTGCTGTCTCCCAAAATTTCAGAAATCTGAAAGGGACCTATCCATAGTCTATCGAACTTACCATGATCACCTTTCCTTTCATGGGCTTTATCCCACATCAGGACTAAATTGGATATCCTGAAAGCTTTAATTCTGGCTCTCTTGTCAAACCAGCGTTTGACAACAGCCTGATGTTTTGCAAATTGGTCAATTGCTTGGCTTCGTTTTTCTTCCAGATGCATCAACTGAAGCAACCTGACTTCTTGTTTATTATCTATGCCTAGATAGTCTTGGGCAAATTGCAGAGTAGGAATTTTCAAGTTTACAGGGAGGATAGGATCTACCCCATATACTAGCTGGAAAGGTGAGTTTCCTAATGCAATTTTCATTCTAGTTCTGTCTACCCATAAGGCATACTTCAGAAATGAGTTCCATTCCCTGGGATTTTTCTCTATCAATTTTCTTATGATACTCAGTAAATTCTTATTGGTGGATTCTGCTAATCCATTTCCCTGGGGATAGTAATTGGATGAGAACTTAAGTATGATCCCATGATCAAAAGCCCAACTTGACAATTTAGTGGAAATGAAGGCAGAACCATTATCACTTACCAATGCATAAGGAGTTCCATACCTGGTGACAATGTTGCTTTCCAGAAATTTAATGACATCATCAGCAGTACAAGTTTTGCTGCTGATAGCCTCAGTCCATCTGGTACAATAATCAGTAATTGTTAGGACATACCTCTGGCCTGAAGAAGACGGAGGATTGATTGGTCCTATGAAATCCATGCCCCATTGTGCAAATGGGCGCTCCTCCATCACTGGCTGCAATGGTTGTGCAGCATATTTTTCTCTGTTGGCAGCAACCTAGCAAACATGACAACATTTAACATGATCAGCTGTGTCTTTAAAAATTGTAGGCCAGTAATATCCTGCTCTGAGGATTGCATGTGTTGTGGCCAACGCTGATCCGTGGGCAGTTCCAAACTTGTCATGTAGCTCTGTCAAAACTTTATTGGCTTCTGGTTTCTCTAAGCATCTCAGGTATATCCCTTCATAATTCTTTTTAAACAGGGCTCCTCCCTTCATCATATATTTCTGGGATCTCATCTTTAAGGCTCTTCTCTGTGAAGCCTGCATCCTCAAAGGACATCTTCCAGTGATCAGGATGTGCCTGATGTCTGAATACCATTCTTTATTGTCTTTCTCATCTATCATATACTGTTGACTGATGATGCTTGGATCAGTTTCAGATATCATCTGGCTCAGAGCCTGTCCTCTTACTAGCTTCATGGGTGTGATCTCCATGTCATATTCTTGTAGTACCGTAATCCATTTGGCCCTTTTTTCACCAGGTTCACTCTGCATCAGCAGCATCTTTACTGCTGCATCTGGTACCACAGCAATCACTTTGCTCCTCAGTATATAATGTCTGAACTTTTTTACTGCTCTGACTAATGCAAGTGCCTGTCTTTCAACATCTACATATCTCAACTCAACATCCCTGAAAGGACAGCTCATGAAGGCAATTGGTTTCTCTTCTTTATCTTCATTTCTTTGAGTTAACACTGCTGCAGAAGTATGTTCTGAAGCAAATGAGTAGATGTAGAAATCTTTTGTATAATATGGACTAATGAGGACAGGAGCATCTGAAATGGCCTTCTTTATATCTTCAAAAGCAGCTCTGGCTTCTGGTGTCCAGTCAATTTGTGCATCTTTTTTCAACATGGCATTCAGTGGTCTGACAATCTCAGCAAAGCCAGTGATGAACTTCCTCACAAAATTTATCTTACCAAAATAAGATTTAAGCTCCTTTTTGCTTCCTGGAAGTGGTAATTTCATAATAGATTCCACCCTGTCAGGATCAATGATAATCCCATCCTCTGTGATTAGGTGGCCTAGTAACTTTCCTTTTGTGACCCCGAATATGCACTTCTTGGGATTCAAAGATATTCCATATTCTTCACACTTCTTCAGCACACATCTGAGATCAGCAACATGATTTCCCCTTTCCTTGGAGAATATTGTCAGGTCATCCATGTAGATGACTATACACTTTCCTATTAAGCCTCTGAAGGCTATGTCCATTGCTCGCTGGAATGTAGCTCCAGCATTTATCAATCCAAACGGCATACGTCTATATGCAAATATCCCCCATTTTGTGGTGAAGGCAGTCTTTAATCTGTCAATTTTATCAACCATCACTTGGTTGTATCCTGAAAAACCGTCCAAGAAGGACATCATCTTGGCTCCATTTACCATCTGCAGAACTTCATCCAAAGAGGGCAAAGGATAGTTATCCTTTTCTGATGCTCTGTTCAGGTTCCTGAAATCCACACACAATCTGATGTCTCCATTCTTCTTCCTGACTGGTACCAGATTTGCCACCCAAGTGGAGTGCCTTACCGGAAATATTATCCGGGCATTTAACAATTTCTTGACCTCCTCAAGGATGATGGGCTCAAGCAGAGCATTGACTGGCCTCTGCTTCTGTCTGAAAGGTTTTGCATCTGGCTTGAGGGGGATAGTATGAGTTATGACAGAAGTGTCATACGTCTTCAACTCGTCATAAGTCCATGCAATTACATGTATATAATCCTTAAGGGCTTGAGTTATTCCATCTAACTCTTCAGGTGTACAAACCTTACCCAACAAGACATTCTTCTTGTCATCAGCTTGTCCAATATTCACCTGTGAATATTGACCTCCATCTGCCTTAGGCAGATCCTTATGTTTGAGCATATTATCCAGATCAAAGGCTCTTTCTAATTCAATCATACCTTTGGGAATTGTGTTGCTAGGCAACTCTAATATCTCATCTTCTTCCCAGACATGATCTTCCATACTATTTTCATCTATGATCTGAGCTTCAAATACGTCTCTGTTTGATATGAAGTCCAGGATGTGCTGATCATCATCAAACACTTGGAGATTAGTCACATTGTCAGGTACCGAAGGTACTGACACCAATTCTACTGCAAATCTCTTCAGACCAGATATAGACAGTGGTTCCAGTGTACTGGCGGCCTGAGCAAGTGCATCTGCCCTTTGGTTCTGTTCTCTTGGCACGTGAACGATGTTGAAGGCATCAAAGTCTTCAATCAGGTCCCACACACGATGTCTGTAATTTGACAGCTTTCTGTAGTTACAAGAGTAAATTCCCCTTACTTGTCTCACAACTAGTTCTGAATCTCCAAAGACATGCAGGATTTTCACCTTCTTCTTATGGGCAAACAACAGTCCATGAATCAGAGCTTCATACTCCGTGACATTATTAGTGTAGGGGAACTGTAATCTGTAAGCTGCTAAATGGGATTTCCCTGATGGATCAGTAAGGTCAATCCCTACTCCAGAACCTTGCTTAGATTTGGATCCATCAAACCTCAGGATCCAAGGCTTATCTTCAGCGGGACATTTATTTGAACTTTCCTTTTTCTTTGCAGCTCTGGCTGCTGCTCCGCCTGATATCCACCTTAACTTAGGTGTGTCATCTTCAAGCTTCCTCTTTCCTTTATCTGATGAGCCTGATGGCTTTTCCGTTTTCTCTTCAATCCTAGCAGGAGGATGATGTTCAGCACATACAACTGCATGCTTCTTCAAAATGTGTAAGCACAGTGAGCAAGTGGTTTCTGAGTGAGGCGCCTCATGCAGCCTACACCAACCTTTGATTAAAACCTCCTGGGGAGATCTACACTGTTGTGTCATTTTTTCTATTTCTTTAACCAGAAATTCTTCGAACTTCGTCAGGTTACTGCCTTTATCCTCATCAGACAACTCGTAATCCGGTTCCATGAAGCAATCACTACCAGGAGTGATCTTTTCCTTTCTCGCATCATTCGTCTGATTGGACACCAGGATCTCTTCTGTTTTTTGGATATGATCCTCATCAGGATCCGTCGACTCTTCTGTTCCTGCAGAAGACAAATAAAAATTAGTATCATCATCATCATCAGATGTAGCACTCACCTCAGAATATGATGATGATGCCTCACTATACGTCTGCTCCAGCATGATCATGTCCAAGCATGGTTCGCAAGTCTTTTCCGAGTGTGCTTCGCCATGCAATCTGCACCATCCGTCAATCAAGATATCATTAGCAGGTATCTTTAATAATTGACAACGTTTTATCTGAGTAGATAAATGCATCTGAAAATCCTTGAAGTGATCTATTTCGTTGTCATTATCAGGATCATTATTAAGTTCTACAACTGGCATATCCTCATGATAATCATCATCATGATGATGATGAGCATCAAGCATCAGGATCTCTTCTATTTGGACAGTTTGCGGCCTGATGTGATAAACTCCAGGTTCTACGTTTACATACATGATCTCATTTGTTCTGTTATATTCGGTGATCATATGTTTCATCCTAGGCTCAGCATCAATCCTGATCTGATTAGGTATACCTTTCCATGGCAACCACATGTGACTGAAGTCTGTGGACATGTATCCGTTAAGCGTTTTAGACCAGTCCCGGCTAAGCAACATCCCATATGTATCAGGTATGTCAACTACCTGAATGTCAATGTAATACTGGATCCTAGGATCAGACGCTAGCTGCATGTGAATATGAGTGAGTTCTCCGACGACACTTACTTCTGTCTTGTCCAGTTGAGTGACCTTCTTTAATGATTTAGCAGGATGCAGTCCTAATGCGTTGCATATTGACAAAGGCATAACATTAGTTGAGGCTCCTGAATCAACTAAGCAGTTGTGCAAATTCTTACTGAACATTCTTATGGTGAGGAGAAACGATGGTGATTCAGTTTTATCTCTGTACAAGGTCATGTGAGAGGTTTCAGCAGCTTGGACTGTGGCTGACACTTTGGGCTTGACAGTGCTATCTTTAGCAGTATGGTCTCTGCTATTGGATTGACTCGAAAGGTGATTATCCTCTTTAGAAGCAGGATCATCCAGCGACTTCATGAATGCCCTTTTGATGGCAGGAGTTTTCAGTAACTCAGATAGGGACAGGCTGATCTTGATTTTCTTCATTTCATCAGCCAAATAACTGACTAACTTGTCAGACTCATGAGGTGCATTTGCGACTTTTGTTACTGTGTTTTGAGGAGACAAGTACTGAGCATTCACCTTAGGGAACCCAGGGTTATTGCTAGCCTTAGGATCAGGAGGTGTGTTGAAGTTGTTTGGAGGTAGAGATGATGTCAATGGACCGGCAGGTCTGTTGGCATTACTCCTCAGGTTATAATTGTGCTTACCAGGGTATTGCTGCTGGTATGCATGTACTTCCTCATGCTCTCTTGTAGGTTCGTTTTCATCCTCAAAGGGGAAGACATAGTTTGCTTCAAAGGTTAAGGCAGATTCTTCACAGGTCTGATTATATTCCTGATGAGGCTGATTAGTGTAGGTTTCCAGCACAAAAGCTGAATCATATCCACAAGGAACTATTTCATTTCCTTCTGCCTGAGGTGGATTTCCAGAAGTATTAGACACTTCAGTCTGAAAGATGCTGGCAGCAATCCTAAATTGTGGACAATCTAATTCTGCATGTGCATTGGTATTGTGAATCCTGCACCAATTGGTAAGGGCTGCTTCAGCAAGATTGACTCTAGTAGTTTGTTTGGCTTCACCAGGAGGCTGATTGTCTAGGGGTGATGGTAATGAACCATTATTTGGCCTGGAGTTCCACACTCTGGGCTGCCTAGGAGGATTATTGTTATTTGCAGCATTACTGTTGAAGTTATTGTTGTATCCTCTGTCAGGGTAATTTGGTCTGTCATTGGAATAACTCCTATTCTGACCTGACTGTGAATAAAACCCTTGATTTCTCAAGTGTGTTACTTCTGTGGTGAGTTTTCTCAACTGAGCAGCAATTTCTTTGATTTCCTCTTTCTCCTCTTGAGCTTTGGCCACTACATTTTCAGGCTGAGGCTGGAAAAAGGAAGATCCATGGTTATTGTGGGATAGGTCTGTACCCTGAGGTGTCTGAGCATGTGCAGGATATTGTGACGATTGGCCATTTCCATTAGGAGGAGGCATGATACTCAATGGAGGTACTTGCAAAGGTGCAGGCATGATTGCTGGGGGCATCGCTGCTCCATTTGGGTATTGTGCAGGATATTGCGAAGGATAAGCTACAGGATACTGTGCTGGATATTGTGACTACATGCCGGGCAAAGCAGGGAATGCTATATTTGGAGTAGGAGCAGGTATCAGCTATTGATTTACCTTGATAGCTTCTTGAAAAGCTCCTGTCAATGTGGTGATCGCAGGATGTGTTCTCCTGATGAACATGGCGGTTAATGGATCCAGGGCTGAATAATAAATACTTCTAGCAGCATCATCAGCCACCACATATGGGGTAACTAGCTTGGACAACATTTTCTGGAACCTAGCATTGAAATTTGCAATAGGTTCATGCTCAAATCTCTTGATTGTGGCAAACAGGTGGTAATTCATGGATGGATCAATAGGGACCTTGAATCTGTCAAGAAAGGCCTTCTCTAAGACAGCCCACGAACCTACAGAAGATTGACCAAGACTGATGAACCAATTATAAGCCTCTTCCCCTAAGGAAAAAGGGAATAATCTGCACACCACATCCTGATGTTCTATTCTGGCTCTGCAGCAAGCTTCTTTAAACGTCCTGATATGATCATCCGCATCCTGATAAGGATGGTATTTTGGACAAAGCTTGTCTGGATACTTTGGTAACTCATGATACGCAGTAAAGGTCAATGGTGATTCTGCTGCAAAGAACGACATTGCAACCTGAGGGGGCTGAACTGGTGGTGCAGTTGGCTGAGGTTGGACTAAAGGTATACCCTGAGGTTGAACAGGAGGTGTCACGGGTATACCGGAAGGTATTTGCAAACCAACAGGAGTTACAGGAGGAGGTCCTGGTGAAGCTCTGGACGTACTAGACTCTAGAGTATGGTGAACGTCTACAGTCCTAGGTCTAAAACCTCTGACAGGCAATTCTTCGAAAATTTCACTATGTCTAGACCTGGTATTTATCCTGTGAGCCAGGATTTCTCGATTTGGAGGCCAATTAGCTGAAAGTACTGATGATGAACGTGATCTTCCAGACTCAGCCCTCCTTCTAGCGCCAATTTATGTTGGTCGTGATGTTAGTCATTCACAAACATAGAATAAAAGTTACACAACAACCTTTACTCATCTTGAAAGATACGATGAATTCAAAGAATTCATGATCCCAAGTCTCCGTTGATTAGGTCTTAATCTACTGACGTTACTCAGTGATTGATGTGTGTTGCTGTTTTCCATTCAGGGGCCTTACGTGTTTCTGCACTGTTCATCATCATCATCTTCAGATGTCCTGCTCTGGATGTTCGCTCTGCATAAACTCCAACAATTCTACCTCTGCACTGTAAATTTAGTCAAATAATGTGCATACAGGCCGATATTTGCATGGTTTCTATCATTATTTATGATTCTTTGCATGATATTTTCAGTACTACATGCATTTAACTCAAATATGCTAAGGATCTTCAGTTACCTACGGGATTTCAGCATATTTCACTGTTTCTGCTTGTTATTTATCATGATTCACAGTTATGGTGATGAATTAATGAAATTGAAAAAAGGAAAAGGGTTAGAGAGTGAGATTCCCAAAATTACTGGACTTAGATCACTGATCCACATACAAGCTCCCATACTTGCAATGAAAAGAAGGAAAACTAGAAATCATACTTCACCAGGACATTCCACAAATCCGCATGATCTAGTGCAAAGCTTCAAAGGAACAGTTGACAACAACATGTAATGAAATGAAAGCGCTTCCAGTTGAACACAGCATTCACCAGTACATATCCAGAAATCAACAGAAGATTACGTAAAATTTACAATCAGGATGTAATCTGGAACTTCATATTCATTCAGTATGCTCAAGAACAGGTACATTTACAGTGATCTGAAGAAAGAATCTTGACATTTCAACAATTCTATCCTCATTAGTCTCAGTAATCCGATCTCCTAACTTATTCTACAGTAATTGACTTTTGCACCAGATGCGTCTGTGTATTCTAATGTATTTCTCCCTCTCTTCTTTCTCTTTTTAATGACAAGCTCTGGCTCTTATATAGAGCAACTACCAGAAAACGGTTCCAATGATCCAAGGATCAGGATCCTCTCATAACAAACAACGGTCCAGATGAAAAGCACATGCTTCATCAGTTGGCAAATGTACAGCTGGCACAGAATATTCCAGCATCTTCGACTTGATTCGGTCTCCAGCTGGCAAACAGCATATTTGACAATATCCTCCTCATGTCTGGTCCATGTTGACCCCATGCGTAACTTTGTAATTATCAGCTTCAGCAGCATCATCATGATTTCCAATGTTGAGCTTCAGCAGCATCATCATGATCTCCTGCAAATAAACAGACAAACATTAAGTTCATCATCATGTGGATAAACAACAGGAAGTAAACATTTTATTAAACATACCTCCCCATGTGCAGCTACAGGCAATCAGGCTTTACCTGTGAAAAATATGCACTAAATGCATAAACAGCATAAAAACAACCAAGTCAACCCTCGTTGACCAAAAAAATCAGGCAGTCGGGCTTTCAAATTTCTATCGCTTCATGTTTTGCCCATTTTCTTGTATATCGGGTTCGGAATATGATGATGATGATCTCAGATTATACAAGGAAATAACTTCCTTTCAACCATCCCTAGAATCCGGCTTTGCATCATCATCATATTTGCATCGGCGAAATTACATATGATCAGGGTGACAATTTTACCTTAGGCCGACGGCAACAGTTATACCGACGCCGAAAATCATGATGATGACCAACTCTATGTCTTGTACCTAGCCGCAGGATATTGTGAAATATGATGCTCTACGCCTCCGAATGCTCTGAGGAAAAGCACATCAGGATGTTTTGTTTTTGCATATTCGGGAAGGAAAGACATCGTCATCATCATCATGATGAAGACAAACAGGAGGACTTGGAAAAATTATCCTGCCGCCGAGGAATATCATGATGACATCATCGTCATCATCAGGCTTGGTTAAAATGCAAAGGGATGACGTCATCGTCATGTTTCGTTAAGATCAGGAGATAACCGGAATATCAGGTCACCTCCAAGGAAGATGATCAGGTGGATGAAATGCAATATGACCCATTTCGGCCAAGGCTATCCTGCTTGGAAGATCAGGATGATGAACATCATCATCATCATATTTGCATTAGGTGATCTAAAACACGATCCTGCTGAAAGTCCTGATGACGTCATCAGGATATCCGGGGCTTGTGTTAGTCTTAAAACATGACGTCATCGTCATCATCATATTGGCGAAATGGATCACGCCTTGGAAAATATCCTGCCGAAGGAGAAAGGTGATGGTGACATCATCGTCATCATCATATTTGCAAAAGGTTATACTTGTCGGCAGGATGATACTACGAACTGTCGGGAAAGACTAACAAGATCATGATGATCTTGTTCAACAAGGTTTGGGAAAGGAAAATCATCCTCCGTTTCGAAAGATAAGGTGATCATCATGATCACGCAAAAGGAGGTCAGGAGGATATTAGGAAATGTCAGGTCTCGAAATATCATGATGATGCTGATCACCAAGACTGTCGTGCGCGCACAAATTATGCAGATGGCAGATTTCTCTAAGTAAGGTGATATTACAATATCAGCATGATATTATAATATCGGGTGATGTTGGAATATCATGATGCTCGCAATGTTTCCAAGGTTACTCGATGGGTAAAACACACTAGCACTTAAGATTGACGTCCGGATGTTTCGAGACTGCATGATTTTTATCAGGTGATAGAGTAAGATCATGATGATGACCTTTGGCGATACAAAAGACCGCCCGACGGGAAAGGATTAATACGACTTAAACTTGACGTCCGGATGTTTCGACCTCAGGATATTATCGGGGGGCTTTTCAAATATCATGATGATGATGCTCATACAGCAATTATCAGGTTTGACCAAAACTTTGACTGCTTACAACTCCTTCATATGGACAAATTTTCAAGTGATGTAAAAGGCAAACCTGCATGGAATTTCAAGCTCTTTCCAACCATGAAGTCATAGAAACAAAATATGAACTTTGACAAACTAACCTCATGATGATGACCTACCCCATCCTGACCTTCATGATGATGATGCACCTGACTTAATTTTTACCAAACCGCCAGAAACAGACAACACAAGCCAAAACAAAAGTTGGGTCCCTGTTTTGCCAAGTCAAAATGGGGCGTGTTGTGTAACCACACAACAAGAAGCAGTGTTGAATATGATATTTTTCAAGAAATTTCTTCACATCCTTATTCTTGAATGGTGTGATATTGTCAAAAACTAAGGAGGAAGGAATACCAAATTGAGAGATTATGTTATCTTGTATAAAATGACAAATTACTTCAACAGTCATGGATCGTAAAGGAATGGCTTCAACCCACTTCGTGAAGTAATCAATAGTGGTGATTATAAAAGTATGTCCTTGAGAAGAAGGTGGAGAAATTTTTTTAATTAGGTCCAAGCCCCAAATAGAAAATGGCCAAGGTGAAACTTGGGCACAAAGTTCCTGGCTAGGTGCTTGGATTAAATGATGATGTTGTTGACATTGTGGGCACTACTTGACATAAGCGAAGAAATCTTGTTCCATGTGTTTCCAGTAATAGCCCATTTGTATTCATTTTTATACCAATGGTTTTCCTTAAAAATTCCCTCCACAAGCATCAGAGTGAGCTTCTTCTAAATATATCTGGATCTCTGAATTACTAAGACATCAAAGAAGAACACCATTATAAAGACATCTATACAAGACATTAGATAGGATGATATACTGTGCCACAATTTTGTATAGACAAACTCAGGCATTTTTAGATTTTGAATTAGGGATGGTTCCATCACACAAGTAACTAAATATATGGGAGAACCATTTGTCATAGTTCATGTTATAATAGAGGTAAATGTTTGAAGATACTGAGATTATGAACAATAAAGACATTCATTAGGTGAAGCGGTAGGAAATATAAGAGAAGCCATGCTTGCCATTGCATCTGCATGCTGATTGTCTTTTCTAGGTATAGTACCATTTGAAAAAGATGTAAATTGTTGTAACAAAGATAAGGTAAGATCACAATATTGAGATAATTTTTTGTTTTTAGCTTGATACGATCTTGTTAGCTATCACACAATTAATTGTGAGTCACCATATATAGTGATGTTCTTGATGTTAAGAGCCAAAGTGGCATGAAGCCTTGGAATGAGAGCTTCATACTCAGTGATGTTATTTGTACATGAGAAATTTAGATGATAAGACATAGGAATCGACTTACCTGAAGGAGGTGCTAATATAACACCAACACCAGAGCTAGTTCAACATCTTGATCTGTCAAAATATAATTCCCATTTGTCATCTTTATCCAATTTTAGAATTTGATCATCAAGAAATGTCTCCTGATTTTGTATAGCAAAGGGAGAAGGTGCTTCAACTAAATGGTTGGTTAACACTTGTCTTTTGATTGCTTTATGAGAGATAAATTTGAGATCAAATTCAGTTAACAACATAACCCATTTAGCAAGGCATCATGAAAGATCTGTTTAAGCAAAAAAGTGTTTCAAAGGATTGAATTTTACCATGATATGTATCTCGGCATTTAAAAAATAATGCCTAAGATTTTGTGTTATAAAAACAAGAGCTAAGCATTGTTTCTCAATGACAGTATATTGCACTTCATAATCAAGCAATGTTTGACTGATATAATATACAATGCATTCTTTGCCTTCAGTATCATGTTGATCTAATAATGCAACAAGAGCATTACAAGATGCTGAGGTATAAAGAATGAAAGGTTTATTAGCAGTACTGAGTTGTAAAACTAGAGGATTAGCTAAATAACTTTTTAAGTCCTCAAAATGTTTCTAACATTTAGAATTCCATTAAAATTTTGATTACTTCTTTAGTAGTTGAGTAAAAGGGCGAGTCCTATCCATGAGTTGTGAGAGAAATTGGTGAATGGCTTGTATCTTCTCTTGCAAACTACGAAGTTGAGATATGTTTTTAGGTGCTGGCATATTAACAATTGCATCAATATATTTCGTATCTACTTCAATACCACGGTTCAAAACTAGAAATCTCAACAATTTTCTACTATCTATGCCAAAGACACACTTATGGGGATTTAATCACATGCTATATTTCTTCATTCACTCAAAGATCTATTGGAGAGTTATGGCATGATCTTGGTGATGAATAGACTTTGCAAAGATGTCATCAACATAATCCTCTAAGATATTGTGCATATAATCATGAAAGATAAGAGTCATAACATGTTGGTCATTTGCTCAAGCATTTTTAAGTCCAAATGGAATGACTACCAAACAAAATGTACCCCAAGGTGTTATAAAGGTTGTTTTATATTGATCTTGGGGGTTTATAAAAATTTGATTATATCCCAAAAAAACATCCATGAAGGAAAGTAATTCATGGCTTGCTATTGAATCAACAATCATATCAATGTTTGGAAGGGACAAATCATCTTTTAAAGAAGCTAGATTTAAATCTTGAAAGTTAGTACACATCCAAATACGACCATCGGGCTTAGCAATGGCCACTATATTTGAAATCCAAAGTGAGTAATTAATAGAGCAGATAAAGCCAACTTCTAAAATCTTTTCTATCTCAGCCTTGACAGGTAATGCAACCTTAGGATTCATCTTATGGATTTTTTGTTTAAACGGCTTAGCATCCGGTTTTAATATGATATTATGTGTTACAATCTGAGGATCAATACCAGGCATATCCAAATTGTTTCAAGCAAACAATTCAAAACATTTATGTAAAAGCTTAGTTATTTTTTTCTTTTTCTTCCATACTTAAATAATCACCTATAGGAATAACTTTGTTAGTGTTCTATTTCTCCATAAAAACATCAACAATATTTCCATTAAGCAAAGTACTATGGTCTA
This sequence comes from Cunninghamia lanceolata, assembly GCA_027924645.1. Taxonomy (NCBI): domain Eukaryota; kingdom Viridiplantae; phylum Streptophyta; class Pinopsida; order Cupressales; family Cupressaceae; genus Cunninghamia; species Cunninghamia lanceolata. Next base: position 2,163,435 of record BSBN01000477.1, on the reverse strand, counting down.
GGAGGTTGGGTGATTGTGGTAATTCTTCAGATTCTTCCTTAGATTCTAGAGTAGTGTTTATCATACTAGTGGATTTTCCAAAATATGCAACATTGTTTAAACAATAAGGTAATCCACATTTTTTATGGTAACGTGGAATATTTTTGTAGGCTTCCAAGAGTTCAATTATCACTTCATCTGATGATAAGGTATCCAAAGGATTCTCTCCTAGAGAATAATTAGTGTCAATCACTTAGGGAATATCAAATTAAGCATTGATATTGTATTCACATTAAGAGTAGGACATCTATGGACTTTAGAATCCTTGAAAGGATTATATCCAATGCCACTTGAGTAATGGCATGAAGCAGATTTGATAGGTACTCAAATTCCTTGTTGATTAATACTGCAACCATTACCGACATAGTCACAATTCTTATAAAGGATCTGAAATCCTTGACCATAAAGAGAGGCCATCTCCTTGGAAGAAGGTGGTACCTTGTAGGTCTCATAATCTATAGTATAAGTAATAGTATTATTTGTGTTTGTTACCAAAGAGACTTTAGGTTTTTGGCTTGAATTTTTAGATGAAATTAATGCAACATTTGATGTTTCAGGATCAGGATTGTTAATTTTATATTCACTGATGGAGGGGGGTGTAAAATCTAACGAACCCCAATCATCACCAAGAAATGCATTTGATTGTTTAGACTCTTGCACAATATTATCTATGGCAAGAGGAGTTGATAGGTCAACTTTCAAGTTGTTTAAGATCTTGTGATGAACAACTTGTTTTTGTAAATAGTTATCTGGTTCAAGATGAACCTAAATAGTATGAAGTTTATCTTTATAAATAAACTTGATCGAATGATGAAGGGTAGAAGGAACTGCCCCTAATGCATGAATCCAAGGTCTACCAAGAATCATGTTGTATGATAAAGAACAAGGCATCACATGAATCAAGGTAGATAAAGTCACAGGCCTAACTTGTACATGTAAAGTTATGGTGCCTACAGATTGTCTTCCAACATTATCAAAGCCACAGATACTTATTATATCTAGTTTAATCAAAGATGTATCAACTTTAATCTTATGTAATAAATTGATGCAACAACCATTAAGAGCCAATCAATTATCAATCATAACTCATTTAATAAGTTTCTTGTTTATTGTAATGAAGATGATTAAAGGATCATACTAATTTTGAACTTCAAGAGATGGAAACTCATGTTGTTGAAACAAAATATCTATTTTTGTCACATGCATTTAATCTAAAAGAGATGCTACATCATTTGGCTTGATAGCATTCCATTGTATGTAGCTAAAGTTTGTATAAGTTCTCAAAGATAAATCTTAGTAGGAGTAGCACGAAGTTGCTCAAAAAGATCACAATATTCATCAACTTTATGTGTTAAATGAGGTGCTTGAGGAATCATAGGTTGAGAAGTTGAGAAAGATATCAGAATGCTCAATTTTTGTTTTCTTTGTTTATTATTTCGAGTGTTATATGTATGAACAACCATAGTATGACTAGGTTGTTGTGAATTTTGATGCGTTATTTGTTTAGCATAGTTATAAATGTAATTAGGAGGTCTAGAAGAAGTGGAAGACCTCTAACAATGAGCACTGGTTTAGAGTGTGGTTGAGCCACATATGAATGCAAGTTGACCACTATCTTTGGTTTCACAAGTTCTTCTTGAGGTTTAGGAACATAGATTACATTTACTAGTCTTTGAAACAATGACCGTTTAGGAGTCGTAGTGGAATGTTTAATTGAGATAAAGTCCTTAAGGGCTTCATCTAACATATTGAAGTCATCACAACTAAACAACTCATCATACACATGAAAGTCTTGTAAAAAGTAATTTGACATTATAGCATGTGCTAATTAACCCAAGACTTAAATGTAAAATGATATAGCATAAACTTTGTGAAAAATGAAATAGAATAGCTGTTGGCAAGAGACACTATGTAGCTTCATGAGTGTTGTCATTGATGGCAACAAAGTCCATCCCCCACATCTGCAGGACATGGTGTGTCTCTACCAGAAGTCAAATTGAACAATGTTGTGGTCCGGTAAGCAAGAACAGAGCATGCAGCAAGGTCCGACAGTCAGGCCCGGATCTCTTAGAGGAAGTATCTAAGTAAAGTGCAGACTTGGGAAAGTCAAGAGGAGTACCATGACTAACATATTCCATAGATTGCGCCTCAGGTGATAAAAGAGTGAAAAGATATAAGCACCTGAGTATTGGGTTCCTATCTAGTAGAGTAAACTGAGGAAAACCTGACCGACAGAGCATCAAAACTTAATCCAGATGAGATACTGATGGTGATCAAGATTCTTGAGGTATCATTCATGATTGGCTGACATGATTAATGACTTCTATATGCATCTCTTTGATACGCATCACTTGATAAGCAAGGATTTAGCCAACAGACTAGAGTTTGGGAAAATATTGAGTATTAAGGATGCCGACTAAGAAAGATATTGAAATCCTTTGTGTGGATATATATACCAGATGGATTTTGATAAGAAGGTGTGTGTGGTGTGTTGGGAAGTGTGAAGAAAAGTAAAAAGTAGTGTGGAAGCAGTAATACAGGTCTGATATGTGACAGGACAACAACAGCAAAAAGGAGGAAGAATGAAGTGCAGTAGATCAGTGTATTGAGCCTAACCAGAACTAAACCTCAGCATATGTGGATGCTTCTCATCAGTTCAAGTATCTTGTTACTTTCTTATACCTTGTAGAAGGTGAGTCTCTTGTAGGCAGTGAGCCTCTTGTGAGTAGTGTGCTCGGGCAGTGAGCCCTAATTGGCAAGTGCCATTTTTGTATTTCTATTCTTCTAACGGAGAATACATTCTTGGGTTAGTCACCCCATGGTTTTTCCCTTAACAGGGTTTTCCACGTCAAAATCATTGTGTTATGTGAATTGAATTTGTTTCTGCTTTCATGATTATGGATGCTTATTTGTTTTGATGATGCACTAGTTATTAAAGAAGAATAGAAAGTTAAGTTAATTAAGATAACTGATTCACCCCCCTCTTAGTTATCAACTATTGGTATCAAAGCCAAGTTCCTCCAAATAGAGCCTAACAGCTTGAGGAAGATCTTGGAATCTCAATGGATATGTATGGTATGAGGGAATAACTTTAGTCTGCCCTAGATGATCTTGAGCAATCTCACTCCAAAGTCAACAACTTGAAGGAAAGACTCAAACAGGCTGATGATTTCATAAATGAACTAAAAGAGAAACTGAGTATCTCTATGAAAAAGAGAAAGGAACTACTTTAGCAATTGGCAAGTCAAGGTGAAGCCAATGATACAAATGAAGATCTAAAGGAGAAAACCAAGTTATGTGAAAAGTTATCAAAAGAGGTCATTATGGTAAGACATGAAATGGATTCAGGAGTTATGAAATTCACCCAAGAAATTGAAGAGAAAAGAAAAAATGAAGATGATCTAAGACAATCTCTCAAGGAGAAGTCAGAAGACTGCCACAAAATGGATAGAATAATCAAGCATCTAGAATCTGATCTTGAAGAAGCTAGAGATAATGAAGAACAACTTGAGAATCAGATTGACACTCTTAAAAGGGATCTTCAAACATCAAATGAATACAAATAGAAATTCAAGATAAGCTTTGCTCAACTTGAAGTTCTTCTTCAAAGCCAAAAGAAAGTAGATGACAAGCAAGCCTTGGGATATGAGAAAGGTGAAAACTCCAGATCTGGTCAGAACTCTGGATCAGGAAATCCAAGGAACATGCCTAGAAGACCTCCGGTAAGGCAACCAAATGCTCAAAGATATCCATCCTTCAATGGATATTGCCATAATTGCAATAACTTTGGTCATAAAGCAAATTATTGCAGAAGAAGAATGAATCAGTCTAACCCATCCTTCTTTAGACAGTGTTTTAACTACAAAAGGTATGGTCACAAAAATCATGAATGTAGAAATTTGCAAATAAATTCAATGGTAGATGCTTTGCATGCAATAGAATGGGGCATATGGAAAATTAATGTAGATCAAGAGGATTCTAGTCAAATATGAAAAGAAATGTTATTTGCTACAATTGCAATAGATCCAGTCATATTGCCAAATTCTGCAGAAGTAAGAATCAAGACAAAAAGGGTCCAGTGCATCATAATCAAAACCAAGACAAAGGAAAAAGAAAAGTAAATGCAAATGAAATTCAAAGGGAGATGAACAAGATATGGGTGAAAAGAAGTACATAAAATGTTGGGGATGGATCCGCACCAGAATCTAGTGCTGATATTCCTTCCAGAAACTAATTGATGAGCTCTGGCTCAGGGGGAGTAACAAAAGAAAAATATTTTCCCCCACCCAGTCAATAGGTGCCTAAAATTAGCACATGAAAGGTTACAGATTAAAGGGTTCTTAGAGAAACATCTAAATAATCCATGGTAAAGATATTAAAGATTTGCAAGAAGTTTTGAAAAGGTTAATCCTCCAAGATTGATCTGGTTCAATAGCCATTTGATAAGAATAGGATTTTCACAGATAGATCTGATAAAATTAAAATATTTGGATTTGTGGCTAGATGGAATGATTGGTTAAAAGGAGATACTTTGTAAGTTATCATCCTAGGTGCATCTCAATGATTCGAAAAGATCTATCTCAGAAACAAAGTAAACAAGGCAACTAGAATAACCTAAGTTGTGCATTTATTGCAAAATGAAATTAGGGTTTGTGCAGGTATAAAAGGGTTCTTTTGTTCATCATTTGTACATTTGCATTCGAGAAGAAAAGAGGAGCTCTGCAACAAATTATCTCAAGCCTCTCAAAGATCAACCACAGAAATTGATTTATCTAGCATTTCGATCCGGCTCATTTCATGAACCCTAAAAGCGTAAAAGGTATTTCCTACTCTTGAAATCTCTCTCTGAATCTTTTGAAAGATGGCTACTTCGAATGTTGTGAAGATCACTGATAGGCCACGTCCTAAATTCAAGAAACATCCATACAAATCCCTAGAAGTTGATCCCTTAAGCTCCTTTTCAAGCATTCCGCATGGGGTTTTGCATGTAGAAGATGTTAGGGCATATATTCATGCAAACATTGAGGAATTTGGGGAATCCAAACTAATGGATATCTATCACAAACAATTAATAGATGATTCTTTTGAACTCAAACCTCAGTTCAAGGCTATCTAGGTTAAGCATTTTGGATAGTATATCTATTTCCCCTATTTTACAGAAGATGAGTGGGTCTGGTATGTTTTGAGCAGAGTGCATGACAACTTCATGTGGTTAAATAGACCATTTAAGATCACAAAAGATGATATTAAAGTAGTAACTAGTTTGCACTCATCCGGAGGGTTACCTGTTCTCAAATCGGTCAAAAACCAAATTGTGAGTGAGGCTACCAGATCAAAATTTGACAAGAGAGCCATGACAATAGAAGATATCACTGATCCGGATATCAAGTTTGCCTCCATGATAATTGGTTACAAGATATATCACTCCAGTAGGGAAAATTTAGTACTTGGAACTGCAATTTACATTGCTTATCAGATGCTGAGAGAAAATGTTGACTATGATCTTTGTGAGCTTCTTCTAAACCAACTATTGGAGAATTTGTACAAAATAAAGAAAGATAAAAAGAATTCTTTCAAGTATGGTGGCCTGATACTTTGCCTATTCTTCTATTACATGAATGAGCTACCTGAATCTAGTGGCTGGATATGGCAAAATAATAGACCTGTTGCCATACAAATCAGAGATTATTTGCATGGAATAGGTGATGCCAAGGCATAGAAAATAGCACTACGGGGCTACTTCAAGAAATTTTAGAGTATGATGCAAGCAAGAGAGAGAATCCCCCAATCTCTAGTGGAAAAATATAAAGATACAGTGTGCTTCATGGTGGACACTGATCAATGCCTAATGGAGGTAGTGGAACCAAGAATAGTATGGATCATGCCAATGGGGTATGAGACTGATGAGAAAATCCTAGAGTTACACATTCAACATCTTTTGAGTCAGCCCAAGGACCCTGAGGCAGAAAGGTTTGGAACATTTGAAGAGTTGAGTGTAAAGAATCATGTGGAGCTTAGACAACTGGAGATGAAAAGAAAAGTGAGAAAAGAAGTAGAGAATGTTGCCAAAAGGTATGGCATTTCAAAAGATGCACTTGATGCAAATAGAGAGAAGATGGAAAGGGCAGAGAAAGAAAGGCAAGAAACTAAGAAAGATAGTGCTCCGGTGCAAGCCCCCTCCCAGACTAGATCCTCCAAGAGCTTTGCACCTGCCACCTCTAAGAGCCAGAAAGCATCAAAACTAGAAGTTAGAGCATCTGGAAAGGGAGAGAAAAGAACTAAGACAAAGGCCACAAGGTCTTATACCAGTCAAAAGGATGATGAAGAGACTGAGTTAGATGAGGAGGTAAAGAAAATGAAGAAGAAGAAAGTATCCGGTGAATCCTCTACCGGTCAAGACAAGGAAGAAGAGGCAGAAGAATTCGTTGAAAGAGCTACTCTCTACATTGATGATATCATCAAATCAGTTATTGTGGATGGGAATCTACAACCAATGGTTGAATTTTATGATGAATACAGTGAAGCTGATCAGAAGATATTGCAAGATGCCATAGTCAGGTATCTAAACATCTACAACAAAGCATTCATTGAAATTATATCTCTGATTCCCAAAATCTTAGAGAAGGAACTTGAAATAAGAAAAAATAATGCCCAAGCAAAAGACCTAGAAATCTAGGAGCAGATTGCTATTCAGCTCTATCCATCCATCACCCCTAAATAAATGAACATTATCTTCAAGGACTGCAAGGATGAGTTCCGGAGCAAAGCTAGAATAAATCAGCTTATGCTTGGTGAAATTGACAAAGTGGCAAAAGAAACAGAAGATATCCTACGAGATGCTTTTAAAAGATTTAATCTTCCTAGTATAAAGGACTTAGGTGATGAATCCTTTGTCATGAATGACAAAGGAGAATCTACTGAGATAGTGGCAGAAGAGGCAAAGGAGACAAGTGAAGAGAAAGCTAAGGAATTAGATTCCTTTGCTCTGGAAGAGGAAGTCCATGAAGAAGCAAACATCTCTCCTCCAATTTCCCTAGCAGACTCTGGATCTAAAGGAGAAGAAAGAGTAGAAGAGAAGTTCAGTCAAGAAGAAGAGGTGAAGGGAAGAGAAGAAGGTCAAACAGAGAAGACCACAAATGACAGTGCTAGGCTGCAGAAGGGAAGAAAACTTTGTCTCCGGCAAGAGACACTGCAAAAGTAGTCAAAGACTTCTTGACCAAAGAGATGATGGAAATTGATGAGCTGGAATTGCTTCAAGGACCATTCAATTTTGATTCCCTCTCTCCAGTTCAAACTATGAAGATAGCATCCTTTTCCTATGCAAAGGCAAAAGAAAAACTTTTGAAGTCTCACATGGAAGACTGTGAGCTACTTGAGATTGCATCTGGTGCATTGGAGAAAATCATGCCATCCTTCCAGAAGGATCTTTCAGCCTCCTCATCCAGTAACTTAAAATCTCTTGTCAATTCAATTAGCACACATTTTGATTCTTTGGAGAAGTCAGTTGAAGAAAAGGTTCGGAAGGATTTTTTGGGAAAAAGATTCTTCGAAGTGCAGGGTCTAATAACAAATGATAGGAGAGTTATGGATATTGGGATAAAGAGCTTAGAAAATGCTCTTAAAGATGGTGGAGATATATATAAATTTTGTTTATCCTGGCCTAAAGTGACCAAGGATATTGAGAAGAAAGTAAAAGAGCAAGAGGATAAACTGTTTAGTTTGTCTCAAAGTTTTGATCCTCTCTCCTCTTCCATAATAAATCAAGAGTGTCAGACTATTGTAGTCACAAAAGAAATAAAGAAGCTTGAGAAGGAGAAGAAAAATAGAATAAATAGGTTAAGTGAACTTAGAGGGATCATTATCCCTAAGTTAGAGGCCATGTATGAAGCCCTAATTGATGCTTAGGCCACAGCCTGGACCAATGATCCGACAGATCTCAAGAAGGTAGAAGCTTTTGCATTCCTGTTGAGTGGTCACATCTCAATTTTGGACAGGATGAAGCAGAGTTGGGCGATAGAAGTTATATAGTTGAAGAATACTTTTGCAAATATACTTAAGTATATGTAAGTACAACTTGTATATATACTTATGCAAATATGTATAGATTGTTTTTTGAAAATTTTGGTGTGCAAATTCTACCCTTTGTCATTGATGTCAAAGGGGGAGTGAGGAGCAGTGAAAAATGTGGGATCTAGCTAAGGGGGAGCTCTGAAAAAGTGTACATTAGAACAGAGCATCAGCCAAGGGGGAGTACAGTGTGACACTTAGTCATTTTTCACTAAGTGTTGCCATCAATGCCAAAGGGAGAGATTGTTGGCAAGAGACACTATGTGGCTTCATGAGTGTTGTCATTGATGGCAACAAAGTCCATCCCACACATCCGCAGGACATGGTGTGTCTCTACCAAAAGTCAAATTGAAGAATGTTGTGGTCCAGTAAGCAAGAACAAAGCATGCAACAAGGTCTAACAGTCAGGTCTAGATCTCTTAGAGGAAGTATCTCAGTAAAGTGCAGACTTGGGGAAGTCAAGAGGAGTACCATGACTAACATATTCCATAGATTGAGCCTCCGGTGGTAAAAGAGTGAAAAGATATAAGCACCTGAGTATTGGGTTCCTGTCTGGCAGAGTAAACTAAGGAAGACCTGACCGATAGAGCATCAGATCTTAATCTGGATGAGATACTGATGGTGATCAAGCTTTTTGAGGTATCATTCATGATTGGCCAACATGATTGATGACTTCTATATGCATCTCTTTGATACACATCACTTGATAAGAAAGGATTCAGGCGACAGACCAGAGTTTGGGAAAATATTGAGTATTCTTGATGCTGACTAAGAAAGATGTTGAAATCCTTTGTGCAGATATATATACCAGACGGATTTCAATGAGAAGATGTGTGTGGTGTGTTGGTAAGTGCGAAGAAAAGTAGAAAGTAGTGTGGAAGTAGTAATACAGGTCTGGTATGTGACAGGACAGTAACACCAAAAAGGAGGAAGAATGAATTGCAGCAGATTAGTGTATTGAGCCTAACTGGAACTGAACCTCAGCATATGTGGATGCTTCTCATCGGTTCAAGTATCTTGTTACTTTCTTGTATCTTTTAGACAGTGAGTCTCTTGTAGGCAGTGAGCCTCTTGTGAGCAGTGTGCTCGGGCAGTGAGCCCTAATTGGCAAGTGCCATTTTTGTATTTCTATTCTTCTAACAGAGAATACATTCTTGGGTTAGTCACCCCGTGGTTTTTCCCTTAATAGGGTTTTCCACATCAAAATCATTGTGTTATGTGAATTGACTTTGTTTCTACTTTCATGATTATGGATGCTTATTTGTTTTGATGCTGCACTAGTTATTAAAGAAGAACAGAAAGTTAAGTTAATTAAGATAACTGATTCACCCCCCTCTCAGTTATCAACAATAGCACTATTTAAAACACAAAGTTGTAATTTCTACTGTTATATGGAGCCTAATAAGACGTGGAGGTCACTTTTATCAATGCAGTTTCCCCCCAAATTATTTAATGGGGGTTTGGGGACAACACCCCCAAGACAGATTCTCAGATATTTGAGAGGCACATCCAATAAACATTTATGTTTTGGGGGTTCTAATACTGATTTAGCAGGCTATGTGGACTCAGATTTGGCAGGGGATATTGATATCAGGTGGAGTACTATAGGTTATGTCTTTACCATAGGTGGGACAGTGGTGAGTTGAATCTCTAGGTTATAAAAGGTGGTTGCTTTATCCACCACAGAGGTAGAGTATGTAGCTGTAACAAAGGTATGCAAGCAGATGATATGGCTACAATCTTTCATGGAAGAATTGGGTAAATAATAGGCTGAAAGTTATTTGTTTACAGACAGTCAAAGTGTCATATATCTTGTAAAGAATTATGCCTTGGATTCAAAGACTGAACACATACAACTCAGATATCACTTCATCCAGTCAGTGTTGGATGATGGATAGTTAAGGCTGGAAAAGATATATATAGATGAAAATCTAGCAAATATGCTTATAAAGGCAGTGACAAGGGAGAATCTAAGCTCCTCTTTAGCTTCGGTTGGTCTTTAAGACTGAAAAAAATAAAATCAGAACAACAGGGTCTAGGGTGCTTATTTCTAGTGGGAGCTACAGGGTTAACAATGTTATGATCAGTCTCTAAGTGGGAGATGATATGGTGTGGAGTCTGGTCAGTCTCCAAGTGGGAGATTGTTGTTATATAGAGCCTAATCAGACTCATAGGTCACTTTTATTGGTGCGGTTTCCCCCCAAATTATTTAACAGGGGTTTGGGGGCAGCACCCCTTGTGCACTCCTTGTCATGATACAGGGTGGGGTTAAGGGGCAGCGTCCCCGAAACCTCAAAAGATTTTAATTATTTTATAAAGGCATTGGAAGTCATTTTTTCTATTGGTCGACATAAAAAACCCTATTTTGTAACCAACATAAGTCTTGATAAAATGGCTAAGAGTTGGGGTTTCCATTGATATTATATTGTATCTTTTAGTATTGAGTTGCAGGGATTGCTTGTTGTAATCAGTTTGATTTACTGGATAATAATATTGGACTCTCTGTTGATGGATTTAGCCTAAGTTTGGTTCAACCACGTTAAAAATTGTCTCTTGTTGTTATTATTTCTATGTATTTTCATTCCTCTATTAAATCTTTATTCACATTTAATTGATATCTTCTATCAGCTAACCCTAACAATTTCAAACTCTTTTAATGAAAGGATAAAGAAATCACTCAAAATTCAATGCATGCACTTTCATAAAAGAGGTTTTGCAATCTAAATGTGTTTTAGGATGGCAAACTTTCATATCTGATAGTAAAAAGGATGCAAATTCTTTTAAAGCACGTGTTCACCAAAATGTATAGTGGAAAAATGGGGAATCAAGGTAGTTATCAAATCAAACCAAGTCCCACACTTCTACACTAGACATTAGGGAAGCAAAAATCCAACTTGAAGCAAGATATAGATTCTTAGGATCCCTTTTTTTGCTAACTAGGAGTGTAAATGTTTTTTTGATTAGATTTATAATAGGTTTATTTCATCTACTAAGCATGAAACCCTAAATTATCAATCACACTGGAATAATTTGATTTCAAACACAGATGCAAATAGACAGATCATAGAAGCTCAAAGTAAATAGTGTAGAGAACGTGTACCCAGAAGATGAGGCCCTGATGGGCTAGGGTGCTAGTCCCTTTTGCCCGAAGGTTTCAGATTATCAAAATATCCTATATCAGATGTCTGACAATCTCTTGATCTTCCCAATTCTTGGAAATAATACCTAGGTCGGCTTGGGCATGAGTCCTCTTGCCATAAAAGTCTTGCAATCTTGAAATCTAAAACTCTATGATGACTATGTCTGCAATATCTATCTTCCTATTGCTCTTTTCTACCAGATCTTTCTATATACAACTTGCACATACAAAAGGAGGAGAAAGATGTTTATGGCTATATAGGAGCTTGCCTCAGTCAAGACCTATTTTTCATATTCCTACCTCAACAATAATGAATGATAAATATCTGTAAATGTGTGTGCTCATCTAACAAATGTGTATGCAAAAATGTAAAACCCTAGATGACTCAATCATCAAGGAAAGATCAACACCTTGCTTCACTCAATGAAACAACAACATCACCTTAAGGAGATGATAGCAATTAAGACTTGTAGAACAAGAAGGCGAGGTAGCCGTATCCACGGAGGTTTTCCAAGCTTGATGTTGGAGGCTTCAACCCTTCTCCTGATCATACAAAAAGTTGTTCAAACCCTAGGAAGAGAAAGATAGTTTCAAGATCTTGATTCCTAATCTCCATCAAATATCTCCATAATAGAAACTTTCAAATAACTTCAAGAGCTTTAACAAAGTGATGTTCTTGAACGGCAATTTTGGTAGAGTTTTAGCATAAGCTCAAGCATATAGATTGTGTGTGATAAAATGATTTTTAAATGTCTTTAAATATATAACCTTAGGAATTTCAAATATTCAAAATAACATGCCAAAATTGTGGGAAAACAAATTTTTTAAAATGGAATCCTCAGGTGTACAGCGGGAGCCAACACCCCACCAAAATTCAAAATCCTAAAAAACTAGGAAAGACTAGGGCGCTAGTGCCCAAGCCCTAGTTTTTTGACCATATCTACATTAAGGGGGTCCAGAGAATTCCAAATCCAAACTTTCTTTCTAGTTTTAGTCATCAGTTATCCTAAAATATGACATTTCTTTAGTTACACTTAGATCAATCAGGGTTTAGGAAGGTCAGAAACAAATTGGTTGAAAGGTCACCAAAGGGGAGAAGATAAACTATGAGAAATTGTACCATTCCATGTAGGAGGACAAGTTCTGACATAACAATGGTTATTATCTTAGAAGTATTTCTAACCTCTCTTGTTGTTTATCATAGCAAAATATGTGTTTGTGGGAATATTCACTGATTGTGAAGCATATGTCACTTTTGGGGGCATGGGCTTTGTGAAAGCTCTTGTTCCCTTGTGTGTTTTCTCTCTACCTTAATTTGCTTGATATCAGTACATGACATCAATCACCTTAAGGTGGGGGCATATATAAGGGAAGTTGTCTGATGATTTTGGTACTAACAAAGCATGTTTGTAAGCCCTCTGTGGAGGCATGATGTTGTATCTCCAACGTGAGTGCACATCTTTATCTATATTGCAATCAAAAAGCCCTATATAGAGGTAGGATATCATGCATATCCTTTTATTCAAAAGCCCTCTGCAAAGGCAAGGATGGTGTATCTCTTGAGCTAGTGCACATCATTTTTATTTCAAAAGTCCTCTGAGTAGGCAGGATTGGATCTAAGACTATCCTTCTTTAAGTGTGTGTTTGTTAGTTGTTGTGGCATAATCCCAACTATTAGGTGTATTTGCAACGTGTTTGAGATGGTGGGACCTAGCAATAAGCTCCTTTCATCACCTTGTTTGCCATGTTTAAGATGTATAGTATGTCTATGGCATGCTATATGGTGCTCATGTTTTCTATACGTCTTCCATGTGTTTACCCCCATGGATAGTCTCAAGGGTGTGGCAAAATGCCCCTCCTACACTTGGGCTTTATATGGCATGTTTTCTCCCATAGTCTCAAGGGTGTGTTTAAATGCCCCTCCTATGCTTTGGGTTTTGTATGGCGTGTTTTCTCTCAAGTGTAGTCTCAAGGGTGTGGCAAAATGCCCCTCCTACACTTTGGTATTTGTATGGTGTGTCTTTTCCCCCATATGTAGTCTCAAGGGTGTGGTGAAATGCCCCTCCTACATTTTGGGGTTGTGTGTTGCATTTTTACTTTCTATGCATATTTATATATGAAAATGAAAAAGAAATATCAATGTATTCATCGTTTCTTGTGTGACTACTCATGTGTCTCCATCGTGTATTGTGTACCTTCAATGTTGTCTTCTCTATGTTTTGTGTTCTTCCTACTATCTTCATCATGTTTTGCATGCCTACGATGTGTTTTCTAATGCTTACCTAAGACTAGGGGCTAGAAATAGTTCCTCAATCTTTGTGTATGCCTTAGCTTTAAGTTCTTGGCATGTTTTCTATGTTTTTGACTGTACATTAATGTTGGTATCGGTCATAAGATCATACATAAATTAAAGTGGGGGCTAAATGTTAAGTTGTAAAATGTCCCCCTAGGACTTTTACATCCTAAGTTTAGCTCTCAGGTCCCTTTTTTTTTATCATGCATGTTAGAAATGTCTCCCAAGATAAAATGCCCTAAAACCCATGTCAAAATTGACTTAAAAGGGACATTGCAGAGCTTAAACCCTAACCCAAAATAGGTTCTGAGACAAGGGCACTCATGCCCTTGTCCTGCCCTATTTTGGTAGGGTCCAAAGTTTTAGTGTAGGTAAAGTTACCATTAAAGGTGTTCCTTGCCAACATTTTAAGTTTGAATTACAAAATTAAAGTGGGAATGGATATATAAGCATGTGTAGGACTTCATTTGCAAACTAGAAGATAATTTTGAGATTTTGGTGAACTTATGATCATAGAGCATTTAAGGCATTTATTATGTTACAGAGTAAAATATTGTTATTGTGTTCATTATTTCAGATTTGGATTCATCTTCTTATGGCCTAAAAGAGTTTCATCTTCATGAGAGCTACACCTCTGAGGTGATATCTATTCGTGATTTCAATCAATTATTTATCAATTTGTTTTTGCCTCTGTCCTGCAAGGGCATGCACTCTCTATCTAACAATAGTGTTGGAAGACTTGAATGCCATTTCGAGGCTTGACCGAGGCAAGCTCCTAAACACCACAACCCCCCAACCCCTCTCTTATAATTGTAGGTGATAGGTGTTGAATTATGTGGAGTGAAGTTGTAGAGGAGTGTTGCAGAGCATAAGGATCTCAGATCTGAAGGAAAAAAGTAGAAAACAACACGACAAGGACTTGAGGGCTAGTCCCTTTGTCATTTGGGTTTGTAGATCTAGAAATCATTTGAATAGTGTGAATCAATATTAGAAAAGGTCTGAAAACCCTCAACAAAAGGACTACCTTTGACTTAGGCGCGAGTCCTTTTGTCCTCGACATTTCAAAATTTTCAACTTTGAAATCTCATATGTACTTAATCTTCATCTAGTATCTCTATGTGTGAGCATTTGTCAAAATGATTTGTCTATTTATGATTTTGCATAATTAGGGTTTTGAGCATAATTAGGCTTATATTAACACAATAATCTTCAATTTTGAAATTTCTTTATCCTTCCAAGAGACAACAAACCTGTAGCTGAATCCTCTTGTAAGATTTGTGATTCTACTTAGTTTAATGTCCTTTAATGTATCTAGGGAAAGGAGGATCTAAACTATACATCAAATCAAGCCCTATCCCTCTTTTTCTACATAACAAATAGTATCTCTACTACCTAAATAACTGACAATGAAGCTCACACCTTTGATGACTGCAATTTTGCCTCTTCCCACTTCCTTCTAGTGATTGGATTAGTTAGGCACACTCTACAATTGATCACTATCATAGATATGTCTTGAAGATGAATTAGAACAACATCTATAGCTTCTGCTCTTTCTCCTTGAGTCACACATCATAAAGCATTCATTCTGCTCCTTATCTTATTTGTGAACCTTATCAATCACATTGCAATTGCACCTTGCCTAGAACTCAATTTGATTTACAATTTACACCTAATATTACATTGATTGCATTGCTTATCAGCCAGAAACAACATAAAAAATACATTTACAAGTCAGCCAAACTACACACAACATGAAACATGTAGAGGAAAAGTCCTAAACAAGACTACATCCTACACCAATAGAGGACCCATGCCTTGTGGACATCAACACTTGCTAAACCAGGTCCAAAACATTCTTCACAGCTTCAAATATTAAGGAATTACATCTGCACACTCCACTCATTTGAAAATAGGATAGTCTTAAGTAGAGACATATGAAACTTGAAGCATAACAACTACAACTTGAAAACCTTGTGCATTACTGGAAACAAGAAATATCTTCATGAAACTCTTCCATATGAGTCTATAGGGCTCATACAACATCTCCAAACACTCCTTTACCTTTGCACATCAAAGATTTTGGGCCACACATCTTCAACCATGAATTCTGAGAACAACAAGTCATCTGGGACACACTTCAACATACTGTCATTAAAAAATTGAGCTTGTGGATAACCAAGAACCTTGAAAATATAAGAGAGAATGTACTATACATCCATAAACATGTCCATGAAACCATAAAGGAAAACATTCACATCCAAAGGAATCTAGAGCATTCCAACAGGCCTTCAACACCACCTTACTCTACTAGAACACATGCTAATACTCTATCATGCATAAATTTCATAATAGAAGGACATATGATCTAAAACTTTAGAATTATCACCTTCACTACACCCTAAACATAGTTCTAGAACCATATAGCCATAACTACAAATGTGGAGGAATGTGGAGCATCTCGCAGATAATCGTCAAAGGCAGTCATCCTATAGTAGAAACTGTCACCAACTTTTGGAGGCCAAACCTTCTTTGTATCAACACATGCATTCTTAGGAATAGTAGGAGAGATCATACAATATGCATCAGGCCACCAATAAGATCTTCTCAACATCAACAACACATCTAATCATCTTAGTACTTCTAATTCCTATATTAATGTAACTTCATACTCAACTCTACACTAATCATGGCATGACATACAACCATGAACTATATCTTCTCTGTTGGATAAGACATGACATCTGACCATTAACACCATCACACATCCATGATAGCATTGACATCAATGACAACCTTAGGAACCATATGTGTAATGCATAAGATTTGTGAGAATTAGAGTAAAACTAAACACAATTTTATTTTCCATAAATGTAATGCTCACAAAAATAAAATTCAAGATTATAATATGAAAGACATTCAAAAATATTTTTTATTTTTCAAGGTCCTTGGACCCTTCTCTCCTATGTGGCCCCTAATCTCTAGTTCCATAACATAGTCTTCTCTATAGGTAATTTAGATTGAGTAGACAGAGCACTGTTAGGTACCCAAAAGCCACAACCATACATTGAATATGAAACCAACTCTTATTCAATGAAGTAGCCATAGACTTGCTTTTCATAGTACTATTGGACTCAATAGTGCATTCATTAAGCTAAAACAAAATTCTCATTCTAATACATCTAGCAATCACCATAGTACCTCTCATGATTTTAACACTTGCTTTAGAAAACTGAACATGCACACCCACATCTATTAGTTTTCTTATAGATAAAAAATTACATGCTAATCCTAGGATTTGCAAGACACCATCAAATCTTATAACTCTACGATAAAAATATTTTTAAGAATACTACCATGACCAAAAATATTTAAATAGGAATGATCACCCAATTACACTTTACCGCCTTCATATTTTTCATACTTACTAAACTAATATCTATTAGAGGTCATGTGGAAAGATACATCTAATTCAATCAACCATGCATTCTCACCTACATGAGTGGCCAACACTATAATGAATGTGTCACCATATTCTTTCTTGGACTTAGAATCAAAATCAACTTTCTTCTTCTTAGATCATTCTTCTTCTTCTTCTTTTCTTTCCACTCCTTATGAAAGTGACCAGGCTTACCATAGTTCTAACAAATTATCTTGGACTTACCAAGAGATTTTTATATCCCCTTGGACATCGATCTAGATTTATCATGTTGCTTATCATTCTTCTTTATTCTTTCTTTTGGTCTTCCTTGAACACTTAAGGCCTCTTTAGCATTTATAGAGACTTTCCTCCTCATTTATTCAAAAAGAAAAGAACCAACAACATTGTCTAATTTAAAAACATCAAAAGTGATCCCAATAGCCATGACAAAGCTATCCCATGAGTCTAGCAATGAACACAACAAAGTTTGACATCTTTCTTCCTCATCCAATTTTACACCAACACAATTCAACTTAGCCCCTAACATTTTATATACTTCCAGGTAGTCTACAATTCATCCACCTTCTTCCATCCTCAAGGAATAAATCTTCTTTCTTAAGAATATCTTGCTCACTAAAGATTTGGGTTCATAGATCTCACCTAGATTCTTCCATAATTGCTTCAAGTGGGCTCTTCATCAAAATTAATAAGAATAGAATATGCAAGATGCAATCTAATTAGGCCTTTGTATTTTCAATCCATAACATCATATTGAGCAACCAAATTAGCATCCGTAGGTCTCTACATGTTTTCATCAACAACATCCCCTAGATATAATTTATTAATAGATCTTCCATCTTCAATTTCAACATCTCAAAATTCATGCTTAAAAACTTTTCCACCTAAATCCTCCATGATGTGCTTTCCATCTTTACTTCATATAATAATGATCATAAAGTTCTCCTTTTACACAAACCCCTAGTCAAACTAGATTAGCTCAAAAAATCCTCTACCCAATAATCAAAATGTAAATTGGCTAAGCTCTAATACCACTTGCAAGGAAGTAAGGTGTGTGGAAACATCTTCCTATGCTAATCTATGAGAGGAGTGTTATGTAAATGGCTTCAAATATGATCTAAAATTAATACAAAAAATAGAGAATGTCATGTCCCCTTTCCAAAAATAACATTTTCTATTTTTAGTAAGTCAATCCTATCCAAAAATTGTAAGTCACTTTACATGGCAGCTTGGAGGGAAATTAATTATTTAATATTATGTTTGTTCCATTGCATTCTCAAATATTAAAGGACAAATAAATATTAAATAAAATGTATTTAGAGCTCAAATATTCCCTTTGGGCATTTGGATTTGGGAGGGAATATTTCATGGAGATTTGGGGCAGATTTGTGAAGAGATTTGCTAAAAATAGGGAGATTTGAGGCAACAGCTAAGTGGTTTGAGGAGTATTCCAAACAATCACAAGCCTATAAAACAGCCATTTCATTTGACAGATTTTTGGAGATCTTTGGTAAGGAACATAGGAGAAGGGAGCAAGATAGAGGAGAAAGAGAACTTAAAAGTAAACTGAACAAACTTGCAGCACCTACTTTTGATGGTAGCGACAAAATCTCAGGCAAAGCATGGTTACAAAAACTACAAACATACCTCACCCTGAATCCTATGACTGAGAAAGATGCTATTCAGTTTGCAATTCTACATCTAGAAGGTAATACTTTTGAGTGGTGGTATCATGGGACCATTACTCAAGATCATGATTAGGTGAATACATTTGCAGATTTTAGCCAGAGGCTATTACACTGCTTTGAACTCAAAGATGAAGAAGAGTATTTCAAAGAACTATCAAAGATTAAAGAGAAGACTACGGTGAGTGAGTATGTGGATGAGTTTCAAAAAATTGCTGTTATGGTACCTGACATATCAGAAAAAAGGATTGTTTACCTTTTCTTGGAAGGACTTGAAGATCCTTTAGGAGGGCTTATCAAATCCTTTTCACCTACGACACTCCAAGAAGCAATTAGAAGAAGCTTGCATCCTGAACCCACTTTTCCCAAGAAGAGCTTGGCACAATCGTCTAAGGGATTCTTTTCAGGACAGCAAAAGAGTGGTTTCCAAAAGAACACTTTCCCAGCCCCTATACAAAAGATTGCATCACCTGTACCACCTGCAGCCCCTAAGAAGATAGACCTCAATGATAGGAAGGAGCTTAGGAGGAGGAACCTTTGCTTCCATTGCAAAGAACCATGGGACCCTAGCCATTGATGTCTTGGTAAGGGAAAGGTGCATTTCATTGAAGTATCTTTAGAACCTAAGTCTGAGGAGAATGACAAATTTCATGACTCTATAGACCCTAGTTTTAAAGGAGTGGAAGTTGAAAATAGCAAAGAGGGTTCCTTGGAAGCCCTATTAGGAGCCCCTAGATACCATCCATTCCGGGTTCGAGGAGTCCTAGCAGGACAAAGGATGACTGTGTTGATTGATAGTGGGGCTACCCACAATTTCATTGATGAAGGATATGTGATGAAGAGGGGATTAAAAACTGAGGAGTTTGAAGGATTTAATGTCATAGTTGTTGATTGTTTTACAATGCCTTACAAGAAAGTGATTCGGTAGCTCAACATTACTATGGGAGATTATAATCTAAGTGATGATTTCTATGTGGTGGGTATTGGTGAAATGGATGTGGTGTTGGGTGTGCAATGGCTGTACTCCATTGGAGGTTATTACCAAAACTACCAAACTATGGAATTCAAATTCTATTCAGATGGAAGAGAAATTGTTCTAAGAGGCCTTTTGAGTGGAGCACCAAGAGTAGTAACTGCGAAGAAGATGGAAAGGACTTTCAGGTGAGGGCAAGTAGCTTGGGCTGCAACATGCTTGATACATCCTTCAAGTTCCCCACAAGATAAAGGTAAATTTCAATTTGATATTCAAGAAATTTTGGATAAGCATAGTATTGTTTTCAATGATCCACCTCTAGGTTTACCTTCGGATAGAGGATTTCAGCATGTGGTTGAGTTGGAACAGGGTGCAAAACTTGTTATTACAACTCCTTATAGACACCCACGAGTTTATAAGGAGGAGATAGAGAAGACTATTAGAGAGCTCTTGGATATGGGTTTCATCAAGCCTAGTTCTAGCCCATTTGCTTCATCAGTGGTGCTTGTGAAAAAGAAAGACGGCACTCTTAGGATGTGTATAGATTACAGAGCATTAAACAAGAAAAAAATAAAGAATAGATACCCCATTCCAAGAATAGATGAACTCATAGATGAGTTACATGGAGCAGTTTATTTTTCAAAGATTGACTTAAGGTCAGGATACCACCAGATTCGCATGAGGGAGAAAGATATAGAAAAGATAGCTTTCAGGTGTCACTACGGGCACTTTGATTTCTTAGTCATGCCCTTTGGCCTCACCAATGCTATAGCTACTTTCCAATCTTGCATGAACCAGGTATTCAGTAAGCAACTCTAAAAATTTGTGCTAGTCTTTTTTGATGATATTTTGATATACAACAAAACATGGAAAGACCATTTGGAGCACCTAGATACAGTTTTGGGGATTTTAGAACAGCAATCTTTCTATGCCAAAATGTCCAAATGTGGGTTTGGGCTAATTGAAATTTTATATCTGGGGTATGTCATAAGTATTGAAGGAGTCAAGGTAGATAAACAAAAAATTCAAGCCATCCTAGATTGGCCACCACCTACCAATCTCACACAACTAAAGGGTTTTTTCAGACTATGTTGTTACTACAGAAGGTTTGTGAAAGGTTTTTCACATCTTGCTATTCCATTAACTGATTTGACAAAGAAAGGAGCATTCAGGTGGACAGAAGAAGCACAACAAACTTTTGATAAGTTCAAAGAGGTAATGAGCTCTTTCCCTATGCTTGCAATTCTAGATTTTTCTCTTCCATTCGTAGTAGAATGTGATGCATCAGGGGAGAGTGTAGGGGCTGTCCTCACTTAGAATAAACATCCCATAGCTTTTGAGAGTAGAAAATTGAGCAAGTTAGAAAGAGGATACTCTATTTATGATAAAGAAATATTGGCAATAATGCATGCACTGGAAAAGTTTAGACAGTACCTAGTTTGTGGGAAGTTTATAGTAAAGACAGATCATAATAGTCTCAAGTTCTTTAAGAGCAAAAGAACTTGAATGACTACAAATAGAAGTGGGTAAGTAAATTACAAGCATATGATTTTGAGATTGAGTATATGAAAGGGAAGAGTAATGTGGTGGCAGATGCACTTTCTAGGAAGCCTACTTTATGCTCTTTGTCAACTATTTTAGCTGATTAGAAGATGTCCATCATTGCTGAGTATGCAAAAAACCCCTTTGCTACTAACATCTTGGATGAGTTTGTCGAGGATCATAGGTATGTGGTGATGGATGGGCTGATCTATTACAAAAATTGGATCTATTTGGTGTCTGAATCTAAGGTTAAAGAGAAGATCCTAAGGGCCTTTCATGATACACCACTTGTGGGTCATTAAGGATATTACAAGACTTATAGGCAGATCTGTGAGAGATTTGCTTGGAAAGGACTAAAGGATGATGTGCATAGCCACATTAAGGAGTGCATGGTATGTCGATAGAATAAGAGTGAACAACTTTATCATGCAGGGCTTCTATAACCACTACCCATACTGGAACAGAAATGGGAGAGCATCTCCATGGATTTCATTACAGGTTTACCCAAGGGGCAAGGTAAGGATTGTATTTATGTGGTGGTAGATAGATTGACAAAATATGCTCATTTCTTCCCTATTACAACTGAATTTAAAGCACCACAAGTAGTGGAATTGTTTTTTAGAGAAGTTTTCAAATTGCATGGGCTACCCAGAAACATAGTTAGCGACAGAGATAGCAGATTTCTTAGCTCTTTTTAGAAGGAGCTCTTTCACTTAACAGGTACTAAACTCATGCCCAGCACAAGCTACCATCCACAAACTGATGGACAAACTAAAATAGTGAACAAGTGGATAGAGGGATACCTGAGAAATTATGTTTCAGATCAGCAACATGCTTGGGTGAAATGGTTGCATCTAGGGGAATATTGTTACAACACTTCTTTTCATATGTCAATAAGTATGACTCATTTTTGAGCTCTTTATGGTTATGATGCACTTTCCTTTGTTGATTTACTATTTTTAGATAGTTGTGTACCAACAACAAGTGATCTAATAAATCAAAGTCAGGAGATTTTGAGGTCACTTAAAGATAACTTATAGCATGCACAAAATCAACAAAAAATTTATGCAGATAGGAAGAGGACATAGAGAGTATTTGAGGTTGGGGACTTGGTCTTTATGAGATTGCATCCATATAAATAAAGTACATTGAAGAAGAATGGGGTTGATAAACTCAAGCCCAAGTACTATGGTCCATACAAAATCATCCGAAGGATCAGAGAAGTGGCCTATGAGTTGGAGCTTCCTTCAGGTAGTAAAATTCATAATGTTTTCCATGTTTCATGCTTGAATAAAGTGGTAGGATAGCAAGTTGTTACTTCACATGATTTACCACCATTGGATGATGAAGGGAAATTAATTCTGATTTCAGAAAGAGTGCTAGAAACAAGGGAGAAGAAACTCAGAAATAGGTGCATCATAGAATATTTGATCAAATGGAAGAACTTGCCAATTGAGGATGCATCATGGGAGGGACCTAAGATACTTGAGCATCCTAATCTCCATTGCTTAAGGACAAGCAAATTCTAGGAGGGAGGACTTGTCATGTGCCCTTTCCAAAAATAACATTTTCTATTTTTAGTAAGTCCCTCCTATCTAAAAATTGTAAGTCACTTTACATGGCAGCTTGGAGGGAAATTAATTATTTAATATTATGTTTGTTCCAATGCATTATCAAATATTAAAGGACAAATAAATATTAAATAAAATGTATTTAGAGCTCAAACATTCCCTTTGGGCATTTGGATTTGAGAGGGAATATTTTATGGAGATTTAGGGTAGATTTGTGAAGAGATTTGCTAAAAATAGGGACTGCACCTTTGACAAGTGGACGGTGGGCATTGTTGAAGCATCCAAGTGGCATATGGGAGTTGTAACTCCTAAGATTTGGGTATGGGAGATCTTGGATGCCCAAGATGGCCTCTCACATCATAAAATAATGTAACATTTTATTTTGGGAGGCTAATGACATTTTCTCTCTTTCTTGCAGAGTAGATGCTTGTGCAGCTTCAGTGGATAGGGAAACCATTGAAGACGAAGCTTGTGGCTGGTGGACATGAGTTTCCAGAAACCTAAGGATGGTATTCTTGGGTTGATATAGAAATCTTATCTTAGAGATTGCATTTGTGCAGACAAGATTCAGTAGTACAATGTTCTTGTGTTGTAGGATTTTGTAGTGATTTCGTAGTGTGCTTAGGAGTTGTTTGTGTTCCTGTTCACATTTACTGTTGTATGGGGTTTGGTTTTCTATGTGTGCTACTGTAATACATTATCTACAGTATCATTGTATAGCCATATCAGTTCTGGGTGTGAATCTAAGAGTTTGGAGGCTTTGTAGTGAGTTATTTTATGTATATTTCAGCATTTTGCTTAATGGGTTGTGGCTGAAATTATGGATTTGTTGTGATAGTTTTCTGCTGGGTAAATATTATGTATCAAACTTGCACATATGTATTTCCATCAGAAAATAATAATAAAATTGGTTTGGAGTTGTGTTGCAATATTTTGGATGGTTTATTGCACAAACTAGTCACTAGTTTCTAGAAATTGTAATGCATAGTTGTTATGTTAATGCAAAGTCACTTTCAGATTTTGTGGGGTTTTAATAAAAATCAGATTGGGTACATTTTAGAGAATCACATATAAATAAACAATAAGTAATAAACCATAACATAATGATTTATGTGGGGAACCCATACTCCAAAACCTACACAATGTATTATCAAATCAATAGAGGAATACAATACACTTACAATGCAAGTCTTTACAAGAGTAATACACCAACTCCAAAATATGTATTAATTCTTATAGAATTTGAGTAGTACTTGTATACCTACAAACTCTCATTTAATATGAATGACTCCTCAAGCCTTTAATTTATAGACTTCTGGCCCAACTTGGGAACCACTATTGTTTTACTAAACTACATACAACTAAAAATTATGTATTCTCTTATTCTCTTATAGCTTTCATAAATCATTAATTACATCCACCCAATATGGGTGCCCAAGTTGGTCAAGATTCTAGTCTAAAATAGGCTCTTAAAATTCTCTTACACATCTTATAGATGGTCATTTATTCCAATGTAATTCCCTCCATTCTGGGCTCTTACATGTGTCATAGCATTTGCTAAAGATAATGTAAAAATTAAATATTAATATTCCACTATTGCAAGAGAGTGATACTTGGCATAATTGTCACATAAAAGTCCAACACTCTAATTTATTTGGAAGCTAAATATTAAATAATAGCAATAATATGTAACCAACTCGAAAAATATTAAATGATAAATAAATAATAATGGAAATTTTGTAAGGATGAGACACCTAATTTCTCAACAAGATCAACATCAAGTTGCCATTTTGTTTTTAGAAATGGCATAGTAGCTCACTCAAACCTAATCCATAGTTCTAAAAGGTGATAGTTAAAGTTACATTACAATGAAAAAGAAGTCAAAATTTCATGGTGGGACAAAACACGTTGAACTACATAGTATCATTTTCTTCATGAAAAAGTTGAGAATAACACAATAAAAATAGAATACTATACAACATAGGCAATAGTAGTAAATGTGGTGACAAAAACATTATCAAAAGATAACTCTGAGCTTAATGATATAATTTAATTCTCCACAAATCAACTGGAGGATATTTATTTAAGTGGGAATACTAAAATATACAATTAGATTTAAAAATAAATACATGTAAAAATTTCTAACTATGCATAAAAGCATAGTTCCTATATAAATATATTATATAAAAGAATTTAATAAAATCATATAAAAAACATAAATAATTATATATAATATATATTTCCATGGGGGAGAAGCATTTAATATTGTGACCAAGAAAGAATAGCTAAAAGAAAAAATATTTAGAGTCTACATTTATTTTTTAAATATAAAGACCCCCAAAAAATTTCAATATGCAGTGAATAAAATAACCATATAATAAAAGAAAACAAAGATACTAATTTTTTAAATATGTAGTAAATAAAATAATTCTTAACTCTTAAGTAAAACAAAATAACTTTTAAGTGAATAAAAAAATAGTTCTATATGTTTTTAATGTGAAATGCATCTACTAAAAGATGTGAAAACATATAATCTAATTTGCTTTTCTTTTATAAATAGACATTTCAAAAGATAAATATCTCTCAACATCTATTAATATATGTATTTAAGATATTATAATTCATATATATTATATAAATAACATATATAATACAAATATATTTTATATATCATATAACTTGAATTCCTTATTTTTTTTAAAACATTACTATTTATTACTTTGAAATCTACTCACTATAATTTTAAGAAATTAATATTCTACCAATCAACTCAATCCAAATTCAAAATAATGAGAACATATTAATATAGGGAAAATACCTTTACATGATGTGCTTCCATGTTCTTTTTAATTGTAAGCCATTTATCTTCTTTTAAGGACATGGATTTTGTTTTTAAGCACTTTGAGTTGGGTGGTATTTATTCAAAACTAAGTAATAAAAGTAGTATGAATGCAAAAAAAAAAGTTTGAATTGTTTGATTGAAAGAATGGTATCCACTTTGGAAAAAACTAATTGAGAGAAAAGAGGAGAGAGGGCCTAATAAAAGTAGTATGAATGCACAAAGACAAATTTGAATTATTTGATTAGAGGAATGGTATCCACTTTGGAAAAAAATAGTGGAGAGCAGAGAGGGCACAATCACATCACCATTATTTTCATGTTTAAACTTTTGAGTCTTTTTCTTTGCATGAACAGAAACTAGTTTTTCACTTTATTTGACCAATGCACTATTTTTTTTCTTAGTTTTCTAACCATCATTTTATTCTCTATTTTCATTCCATACTCACTTTACTTGACTAACAAATTCTTTCTTTATTCTTCTTGGTCTAGCCTAAAGATGATTTATTTATTCTTTGTGTGTTATTGAGAATAATTCTTTTAAAGAACTTGTTAGAATTCTTTATCATTATAAGACAAATATCTATTTGTTAGATGCCTACTTCTTAGGCTTCCATAATCCAAACTCTATATTTTCTAAACAATTTCTAGATTAAACTTCATGTAAATTTGGACATCCGCTAAGTATCTCTACCAAAAATTTTGTATGGTTGATTTTGGGTTGTTTTAGGAAAAATATTAGACTTTTTCTTTTATAGATAAGGGTGGAGATGAGTGTTTACCTTTCTAACAACATTAACATTTTCCATTTCATAAAGGCTACTACATGTTGATATTTAGTTTTATAATTGATTTTTCTTGGCCTTCTATAATGTTTTAGTGTCTTAACACTCGTATTGATTTAAGAGATTTTCATTAGAGCCTTATTTTATGTTTGGATTGAGATTTGTGTTTATTCCTTTGGGTCCTTTTTATTTCCCTATGTAAATCTTCATTATGCTATGTCATAATCAATATCTTGAGTTTGTTGCAAGTATGTGCCTAACCAGTGTTGTCATTGATGTCAACATATCTGTGTTGTCATTGGTGTCAACTATACTCTTAATTTGTTGCTTGCTTAGATGCTTTGTATTTGCCTATGTAAGTGTTGAAGATAATAAGTAAGTGATCATAATGCTGAGGATATTGGGAAAATTAGTTCCTCTGATGGAAACAGTGAGTTGCATTGGAAATAGTGTATTGCAGAGTATCTTTGTTTATAGAAGAATAGTTCAACAATTTGCTCTGCATTTCCTGTAGAATGAATATCTTTGTTTTTGGATTGAAATTTATTTATAGGCATGTATGAAGATGCTATGTTCCAAGTTTGAGTCTCCGGTATAAAGATTTGAGCGAGTTATGTTCACCAAAGTAAAATTTGCTTTTTTTGGGTATTCACTAGTGACAGAGAGATTTTATTTTCCTCTGCATTGAAGTTTCACAATTTGTGGTTCTGGAATCAAGTTGGTAATAATGTTAAGTGCCTTCAACTCCAATGGTTCATGATTTGGTGGTCTGCAAGTGATCTTTTCCTTATGACAGTAGTGGGCAATGTTGTTTATGTGCTCCAGTTTGAAGAATCTTCTTGACAGAGTGGTTAGAGATTGTGTGGTTGTTCCTAATGATTACAATGTGCTTGTGGAGGTCTCCTAATTATGTTCCTACATTTGGATTGGTCCACAAATAGAAATTTGGATTGTGGATGAAGATTATTCTTAGAAGACTTAATGTTAACACTAGTCTTGACCGACCTTGTTGTTTTCACTATTTACGAAGATGCATTGAAGATTGTGGAAGCATGTTATGGCATGGAAGATTGCTTTTAAGTCCCATCTAAGGTGTTACGTGATCCGCATACATCTTTCCCTTAGCTAATCTTGTTTAGATCTAGACCTATTTTCTATGTATGTTTGTAATGCCAACCTTAGAGATTGCTCCAATAGTTGATGAATGTAATGCCAACCTTGATGTACATTCTAAAGTTGATGAGTTGTATAAAAACATGTGATGTAGCTATGAAAAGAGAGTGTATGTGTACAAAATTGAATAGATAGGTGTGAAGGTGTAAGAAGAGTAGAGCAGAAGTGATACATTGTGCTTCAATGGAACTGAACTCAGGCATGAAGTAGATGCTTCAAATCAGTTCAACAATCCTTGGCAGTGAGCCCTAACATTTACAGTGAGCATTTTGGGTAGTGAACCCTAAGGCAGTGAGCATCTGATTTTTAGTATTGCTATAACATATATATCTTTGTGGGCTAACACCCACCGTGGTTTTTCCCTTATAGGGTTTTCCACATGAAAAATCTAGTGTCTTATGTGTTGATTGTGTTATTGAGTTGATCTTCTTATTTCATGCTTTCATGATTAAATATGAATAACATGAAATAAGTGTTTAATGTGTTGATGTTCATAAGTGTTCAAAGGTTTAAGGACAACCTCACCCCCCTCTCAATTGTCTGGTGTATTTCAATAATTGGTATCAGAGCTAGATTCCTCAGAAATAAGCCTAACAACTTGAGGTAGGTCCAGGATGGCACACACGAATGAACTGTCTTCAAATTGTTGCATATGTAGTGAAATTGATCACTATGCATCCAAATGTCCAAAAAGAAAACTAAGGAACAATGATGAAAAAAGGTATGACCAAACTATCCAAGAGATCATTTTATTTTGTTGAAAAAGATGAAGATGATGATTGTTTATCAAAGGATGTTGAATGTAATACTGAAAATTTTTTGGATACAGAGGTGAGTACCAATAGTAAAGATATGTCTCAAGATAAAAACTATTGGGTTATTGATAGTATCTTTCCAAATCATATACTAGTGATAAAAGCAAATTTACTCATTTAGAGAAGTATAATGAAGGATTAGTTAGATTTGGAGATTACCGTATTGCTAGAATATGTGGGAAAGGATCAATCAATCTTGATGGAAAACAACATATTAATGATGTTCTTTATGTTGAAAATTTAAAGCAAAATATCTTGAGTGTTGGATAGTTATGTAGAGAAGGTTACAGTCTTATATTTCAGAATGATGCTTTTGAAATTAAAGAGAGATTCAAAACTGTGATAGCTGGTGGAAAAATGATAGAAGGAAATCTTTACAATCTTAGAGAAGGTGACATATCTGCTTCATAACTTGAATAGTGAATGTTGGCTCTGACCTAAGAGATTGTGTCATGTCAATCTTGAGGATCTAGCAAGATTAAGCTTAACCCAAGATGTGAAATCTTTGCTAGAAGCTATATTCCCTAACAATATCATTTGCAAGATGTGTCAAGTTGAAAAACATACCAAAGAAAGCTTACAAGTTGAAGAAAAATCCTCAAATGAATTGTGGGAACTGATTCATAAAAATCTCTGTGGTCCCACAAAAGTGAAAAGTCTCCATGATGACATGTACTTTATGTTGTTTATTGATGACTATTCTAAAATGATTTGGGTAAGTTTCCTCAAAGAAAAATCAGAAGCTCTAGATGTATTTAAAGCCTTGAAAATAATGGTTGAAGATGAGTTGAATGTGAAAATCAAATGCATGAAGACTGACAAAGGAGAAGAATTTACCTCTGATAAATTCAATATGTTCTGTGAGACTAATGAGATAAAAAGATAGCTATATAAAGAAAATTGAGTGATGGAAACAATCATCAGAACTATTCAAGAAGATGCTAAGATAATGAATAAGGAAGCTGACCTACTAGAATGTTATTGGAAAGAAGCCATGCATACATCTATCTACACTCTAAATAGAATTCAAGTCAAAGGTAATGATACAAAAATTCCTTATGAATTGTGGTATGGTAAGAATCCTTCAATGAAGTATTTCAAAGTCTTTGGAAGAAAATGCTATATCAAACTAGAGGAAGTTCTTGGCAAAAGTGATGCTCAATATGATGAAGGGATTTTCCTTGGATACTCTACTAAGAGTAAGGCCTACCAATGTTATAATAAGAAATTGAAAAAGATCATTGAAAGTGAAAATGTTAAGGTTGAAGAAGAGGAGACTGAACTAAAGGGAATGCAAAGAAAAGGACACAAATCTACTAAGAAACAAATAAATTGGTGCCTAATTGCCAATATTGAATCCAAATCAGTAACTGATGCTTGCAACACAATGAAAACTCCTAAAAATAAATGTTTGTCCACTAAAGGTAAAGGATCGAAGAATGCTCTTGAAAACCTTGAGAGATCTGAAGATGAAAGTATGGACTTGAAAGGAAACCTAACAAAAGAAAATGAACACATCAAAGAGCTAAGAAAGTAAATCAAAGAGATCAAGCAAAAACTCAAAGAGAATAATTAAGAATTAAGGTCAACAAATGAAGAGAAAGCAAAAGTTGAGGAATGTCTGAAAAATAAAACTAAAGATTGCATAAAGCTTGAAGAAGAAGTTGTGGATCTGAAAACTGATATGAAACATTCATGCGCTGAATGAGACAAACTCGGTAGGAATGTTGCCAGATCAAATAGGCAAATGGCTATGGCAAGTCAGGGAAAATAGGATGTGATATCTGAGGTAAGTGAAAGTTCCAAAGAAAGTCAAGAAGAGAATGTTGAAGCCAAGATGGACAAAGGCAAATAGACTCAGATTCAATGGAATAGATCAAGAAGACCACCGATCAAGCAACCAAATGCACAAAGGTATCCTTCTTTCAATGGCTATTATTTCAAATGTAATAAGTTTGGTCATAGGGCTACTTAGTGCAAGAGTAGAATGAATCAAAATGTTTCATTATTCTCTAGTCAATGCTTAAATTGCAAAAGATTTGGTCACATAGCAAGTGAATGTAGGAATGTGATGAGGAATGGTTTTAGTAATATAAGGAACACTCAATATTTCAATGAGAAGTGCTTTGGATGCAAAAAGTTTGGTCATAGAACTAATGAGTGCAGGAACAAAATGGCAAATTCCTTCAATGGATATTGTCATATATGTAATGGATTTGGACACAAAGCTAACCTATGTAGATCCAGAGAAAATAAAAGGATCAATGGATAGAGGAATGTTGTGTGCATTAATTGCAATAGACCTGGACATGTTGCTAAATTTTGTAGAAGCATGAACATAAAGAAGGATAATCAAGCAGAGTTAAAGAAGACAGTGGAAAAGATTAATCTAGAAGACATCAAGAAGGAGACGGATGAAATTTGGGTAAAGAAGAGTGTGATAGAGATCAAAGACATATCTGCATAGGCATCTGGTGTAGATGTTCATTCCAAAAACTGAGACTAGAGCCTTGGCTTAGGGGGGTATCATTGAGAACCTTTTTCCCTACCAAAGGATTGATGCTGATACCTCAGCATGAAAAGACAAGGTCAAAGTCAAGGTTAAAAGAAGAGTTGTAGAAAGAACAAATTGAGAGAAATCAGATCTAAAAACTTGTTCCTAGAAGAATGTGCTTGAAACAAAGTAGGTTTTCAAAAATGAGAAATGATTGAAGAAGAAGACATTGTTTTCTTAGGAGAGCTGATAGCAGTGACTGTTGATAAGGAGAGCCTATAACAAGGAAATTATCATCTCTATGTGTTGTCATCGATATACTGTTAAATTATGTAGTGTTTCATAAATTGATATGAAGGTTGATAGAAGCTGTGTTTGGATGACATACCCTGATTTGTGTATAATCCAGTTTGAAGCCTTGATAAGACAAGATATGTTACTCTAGAAGTGTTAGTGAAAATCCTAAGGTTCTTTGAAATGTGAATAAGAGTTGATAAAAATTAAAGTGCACCCTTAAGGGGGAGTATTCAGAGCAGTTAAGAACAATACAAGTATGTGGAGTATCTTGATTAAAGGGGAGTATCTAGATGTTGCTGATATGAGTTCTTGATAAAGAAAGTGTTGAGTATAGAGAAAGTTTAGTTTGATTAGAGCAGCAGAGTGCAAGTATGTGCCCTTTGCCATTGATGTCAAAGGGAGAGAGAAATCATGTGAAAAAATTAAGGGAGAGAGAGTGTAGGTGTGTAAAAAGAAAGGGGGAGTATCTTTTCTTGATGGTCATTACAGTTTTTCACATCATATGTTGCCATCAATGACAAAGGGGGAGATTGTTGCGAGTATGTGCCTAACCGGTGTTGTCATTAATGTCAACATATCTGTGTTGTCATTGGTGTCAACTATACTCTTAATTTTTTTCTTTCTTAGATACTTTGTATTTGCTTATGTAAGTGTTGAAGATAATAAGTAAGTGATTGGTGTAGGAGCACCTTAGCCAATCTTGGCTATGAGGTTGTCATAATAAGGTTCTAGGACATCCTAGGACAAGTTTGTGTTGTTTTATCACTATTTTCCATGTAATAAGGTTAAGGTGACCAATTCATATGTGTTTGGAGTCATTTTTTATGTCCTTGAGTCATGTTTTAGTAAACACGTTCTAATAATGTAAGTGGTTGTGAGAGTTGCTTTGCAACTTAGTTTGCCACTTAACAAATCATGTATGTTGGAGGTTGTGAAATGATCAAACAATTTGAAATTTAGTTGTGGATTGATGGAAACTAATGGAAACATGTTCAAAAGCCTTCACAAAGATCAAGGAGAGGTTGTTGAAGGTTTTGAAGGACAAAATTCCAATAAAAACTTTGTTTCACTATTATTTTTCTAGAAAATTTGCTATTCCAGGCTGTGATACTCCCTTGTACAGATATATCATGACCTGCACCCACTTGCATGTGAAAGAGGAGTGAACTAACTTTGTTTTGCATGTGGTTTGAGGAGGATTCATTGTGTTTGCTGTGAGATATCACGTTTTTCCTAAAAACAAAGTAGAAACCCTAATTTAGGGTTTTGGAGGCCAAATCCATATATAAATAAGCCAATCCACTGAAAGATCCCTCCAAAATTAGTGGAATAGGACTATGTAGAGTAGAATTTTTTATTCTAGTAGGTATAAGGTTGGGAAATAGGATTGTAGCAGAGTTTGATGAAGATTATGCCTAATATGACTATGTATTAGGCCTTCTAAGGGTGCAATAATTGAGATAGCATATTATGAGCTATTTCCTTTGATAAAACCCATGAAATTGATTGTTTTTCCATGTATGTGGGGGTCTAGAATAGGTTTGGTGGTTCTAGGGTGTAGTTGTCAAGTAGTTTCTTTGTAAAAGTGGCCTAAATGGCCAAGTTCCAAGTAGGTCTGTCATAGGATTTGAAGCCTTTGTCCAAAAACAACCTATACCCAATTTTGGATATGTTGATAAATGGGAAAATGGGTACTCAAAACCATCCTTGTATTTCCAAAGTGATGCCCCATGTGCAAGAAAACCTCTAATAGACCCAGAAAAGGGCTACAAGACTAGAGTCCTAATTACAAGGGAAGTACTAGTTGTCCTAGGGTTCTATGAAAACCAAGTGTTGGAATAGGTTGGTTGGGTTGTCAAGACATCACCTCTGCATCAATTTGGTATAAGAGCTAGGTTCTAATTAGGAAAGTAGAAAGAAGGAAAGTTGCTCTAGGCAAGATGCCTCCAAAAGCTAGTGCAATGGCCAAAGAGATAAGGGAACTGAAAGAGTAGTTACTCTAGAAGGATAGGCTCTATAAAGAGTCTCAAGAAGCCACCCTACCCATGATAGTAGTCTTGGAAAAGAATCAAAGAAGAGGAGTGGTCAATGATGACCAAAGTGACAAGGAGGAGGAAGATGAGAGTCTTCCAATGGGAGTCCAGGATGAAGATGAGGACTTGGACCCTGAAGAAAAGATGATCAAGATGTTAAGGGTAGTAAAGGGTGACAGCACACCAAAGATGAAAGTTGAAGTGCCTATGTATGGTGGAAAGATTGACAGTGAAGAAGTCTTGGCTTGGATTGATGCCTTAAACAATTTCTTTGAATTTGAAGACATAGGGGACAGAAAGAAGGTGAAATATACCAAATCTAAGTTGAAGGGACCAGCTCTGACTTGGTGGAACTTTGTTCAAGAAGAGAGGGTCAAGAAAGGTAAGTCCAAGATAAGTTCTTTGGATAGGATGGTGGCCAAAGTGAAAGCCTAATTTTTACTAGCGAACTATGCCATACAAACCTTCATGAAACTGCAAAATCTAAAACAAAGAGAATTGGATGTGATGTCCTATACTGAAGAATTTTATAAGCTATTTATTAGGACAGGACACAATGAAGATGAGGTTGAAAAGGTGGCCAGGTATCTAAGTGGTTTAAGACTAAACATAAGAGATGAGATCAACCTAAACCCCCCTAAGGTAGTGGAAGAATGCTTTCAAATGGTTGTTAGAGCAGAGGAGAGAATCAAAAGGAGGTAGAAGTAGAAAGGTAGGGGTAGAGGAAAGAATAATAGGGGTAGAGGTAGCTTTGGAAGAGGTCAATTCCAAAAACAACCAAGAGAATCAAGTGGACAACAAGAACAAACAAGTGAATCAAGGGGTAGTTTTAGAGGAAGAAGGCCAAGCAATAGGGGCAGGTTTGGTGGACCAGGAAGATGGTCCAATACCTTTTCAAGAAAGTGTTATCAATGTGGCCAATTTGGTCACCCTGCTTAGAAGTGCCCTAACAAACCAAGTTCAAGTTCTCATGGAGGAGAGAGGAGAACACAATTTGTGCAAGAGGAGGACCAAGAGAGTGTGAACTCACCTTCAGTACATGCAGCCCCTAAAGTAAGAGAGTCCTTGATGATAAGAAGGACATTAATCAAAGTACCAACCACAAGGGAAGGCCTTATTCAGGACAACTTGCAAGGCACAAGGTAGGGAAGGGTGAAAAAACTAAAATTAAAAAGGATCCCTCATACTTCACCCTACAATGTATCATGGCTTAACAAGGGTCAACAAGTTTTAGTAAATGAACACGCTTGAGTTGAGTTTAATATTGGTGTCTACAAAGATAAGATTCTATGTGACATCATCCCCATGGATGTATGCTATGTGCTTCTTGGAAGGCCTTGGCAATTTGATAGAAAAGCCAAGCATGATGGAGAGAAGAATGTTTATGTGATCACCAAAAGATGGAGTGTCATACACCCTCACACCTTTGCAAGAAGATGAAAGTGCAGCACATGAGGGGCCTAGTGTGATGGTAGTGAAGTAGAAGGAGTTCTTGAAGACCTTACATGAAGAAGGGGTTGGTTTTTCAATTGTTGGTAAGCCCATATCAGACCAAGCAGCAACTGATGCAATAGAAGTTCCCAAGGAAGTGCAGATCCTATTGGAGAGATATGCTAATATAGTGGAGAAAGAGTTGCCAAATTCCTTGCCTCCCATGAGAGATGTCAGCTACCACATTGATCTAATCCCTAGTGCAAGTCTGCCCAACAAGGTAACCTAAAAAATGACCCCACAACAGAATGAAGAAGTCAAAAATTAGATCCAAGAATTGTTAGACCAGGGTTTGATAAGGGAAAGCTTGAGTCCTTGTGTTGTACCTACTGTTTTGGTACCTAAAAATGGTTGAGAATGGAGACTTTGTATTAATTCAAGATCCCATAACAAAATCACAATTGGATATAGGTTTCCTATACCAAGAATGGAGGATCTCATGGATAGCCTTGCAGGTGCATGTTATTTTTCAAAAATTGATCTGAAGAGTGACTATCATTAGATAAGGATAAGGGAAGGTGATGAGTGGATGACTACCTTTGAAACCAATGAAGGTCTCTATGAGTGGTTGGTGATGCCTTTTGGCCTATCTAATGCTCCTAGTACATTCATGAGACTCATGAATGAAGTCCTAAAACATTTCATTGGAAAATTTGTAGTAGTGCTCTTGGATGATATCCTTGTATATAGTAAGACAAAAGAGGGTCATTTGCAACATTTGGATAGGGTATTGAGGAGGTTGGATGAAGAGAGGTTGATGATCAACCTTAAGAAATGTGAGCTTTTTGAAGGAGGAGCCAGTCTACCTTGGGTTTGTCATCTCCAAAGGCACCCTAAAGATGGATCCTACAAAAGTTGAGGCCATTCTCAAGTGGGCAACACCTAAATCAGTTGGAGAAGAGAAGATTTTTCATGGATTGGCCACGCTTTATAGGAAATTCATCAAGAATTTTAGTCACATATGCTCATCCATTCTTGACACCATCAAAAGGGAGAAGAGGAATAAGTTACAATGGATTGTTGCAACAGATAAAAGCTTTGAATACCTGAAACCAAGAGTGGCACAATAGCCTATCCTTGCTCTACCTAACTTCAAAAAAGTGTTTACCATAGAATGTGATGCAAGCAATCAAGCAATTGGGGCAGTTTTGAGTTAAGAAGGCAGACCAGTGGCATTTTTTAGTGAAAAGGTTAATGAGGCCAAAAGAAGGTATTCATCTTATGACCTTGAATTATATGCTATGGTGCAAGCACTCAAGAAGTGGAGGCACTATCTTTTTCCCAAGGAGTTCATTGTCCTCACTAATAACCATGCATTGAGTTACTTGAATAGCCAAGATAAATTGAATCATAGGCACATGAAATGGATGGAATACTTGCAGGCCTACACATTTACAATCAAGCATAAGAAGGGTCAAGCCAACAAAGTTGCTGATACACTTAGTAGGAGAGTGTTGATGGTCCAAGAGATACAACTTCAAATTTTAGGAATTGATTCTCTAAAAGGTATGTACCAAGAAGATGATGATTTTAAGGATGCTTTTGCTATTTGTAATCAGTTTTCCAATGCATTTCATGGAGAGTATTCTGATTTTGTACTACAAGATGGTCTTTTGTTCAAAGGGGCTCAATTGTGTGTGCCCAAGTATTCCATGAGGACAAATCTGATAAAAGAAAAGCATTGTGGTAGTTTGAGTGGGCATTTTGGGGTAGATAAGACTTTAGAGTAGGTTAAAAGATTCTACCATTGGCCAAGAATGCACATTGATGTCAAGAAGTTTTTTGAAAGATGTGTGGTATGTCAAAGAGCCAAAGGATCAAGTAGTAATGCAAGTTTGTATCGGCCCTTACCAATTCCTAATAGGCCATGGGAAGCCATAAGCATGGACTTTGTGATGGGTTTACCTAAGACCCAAAGGGGGTATGATAGTGTGTATGTGGTTGTAGACAGATTTAGTAATATGGCTCACTTTGTCCCATGTAGGACAAAAAATGATGCATCACACATTGTTGGTTTGTTTTTCAAGGAAATTGTAAGGATTCATGGATTGCCACTAAGTATTATATCTGATAGGGATTCCAAATTCATTGGCCATTTTTGGAGAATATTATGGCAAAAGTTGGGGACAAACTTGACCTTCAGTTCTGCCTATCATCCCCAAACTAATGGGCAAACTGAAGTGGTCAATAGATCACTTGGTAACTTCTTGAGGTGTCTCACAAAGGAGCATGGGCAGCAATGGGACTTGGTTCTTCCTCAAGCTGAGTATGCATATAATGACTCACTCAATAGGAGCATTGACATGAGTCCATTTGAGGTTGTGTATGGTATGAGTCCAAGAGGGGTGTATGAGTTGAGAGATTTGAAGGGGATGGAGAAGAGAAGTGCTCAAGGAGAAGACTTTGCCATTGCCATGAGAGATATCCATTAGCTAGTCAAAGAAACTCTTGAGAAGAGTGTTGAAAAGTGCAAGAGGAAGGTAGATTTGAAAAGGATAGATGTTCAATTTAAAGATGGTGATATGGTACTTGCACATCTGAGAAAAGAGAGACTACCTAAGGGCAAATACACCAAACTCATGATGAAGAAGATAGGACCTTGCAAGGTGGTCCACAAGTTTGGCCAAAATGCTTATGAGATAGAACTCCCTCTTGGAGTTGCTATCTCACCCATCTTCAATGTTATAGATCTGTATCCCTTCAAAGGACCTCCTGTTGTGGGTGAAGAAGTAGATGGAGTTGATGATGAAGACTAGGTAAGAGATCTTCCACATAGTCAGCCAATGAAACTTGAAGCTATCTTGGATACAAGGGAGGTCAAGAGAACAAGGAATAAGGTATACAATGAACACTTGGTCAAATGGCATGGATTGCCAAATGAAGATGCTACTTGGATGTCAGAAGAAGATATCAAACAACATGGGACCTCTGTTCAAGAACTTATTTCATCAGGATGATGAAATCTTTTCACCCCAGTTGCATGGTGTAGGAGCACCTTAGCCAATCTTGGCTATGAGGTTGTCATAATAAGGTTCTAGGACATCCTAGGACAAGTTTGTGTTGTTTTGTCACTATTTTACATGTAATAAGGTCAAGGTGACCAATTCATATGTGTTTGGAGTCATGTTTTATGTCCTTGAGTCATGTTTTAGTAAACAAGGTCTAATAATGTAAGTGGTTGTGAGAGTTACTTTGCAACTTAGCTTGCCACTTAACAAATCATGTATGTTGGAGGTTGTAAAATAGTCACACAGTTTGAAATTCAGTTGTGGACTGATGGAAACTAATGGAAACATGTTCAAAATCCTTCACATAGATTGAGAAGAGATTGTTGAAGGTTTTGAAGGACAAAATTCCAATAAAAGCTTTGTTTCACTATTATTTTTCTAGAAAATTTGTTGTTCCAGGCCGTGGTACTCCCATGTATAGATCTGTCATGACCTATACCCACTTGCATGTGAAAGAGGCGTGAACTAACTTTGTTTTGCATGTGGTTTGAGGAGGATTCATTGTGTTTGATGTGAGATATCATGTTTTTTTCTGAAAACGACGTAGAAACCCTGATTTAGGGTTTTGGAGGCCAAATCCATGTATAAATAAGCCCATCCATTGAAAAATCCCTCAAAAATTGGTGGAATGGGACTGTGTAGAGCAGGCTTTGTGATTTCAGTAGGTATAAGGTTGGGAAATAGGCTTGTAGCAAAGTTTGATGAAGATTATGCCTAATATGACTATGTATTAGGCCTTCTAAGGGTGCAACAATTGAGATAGCATATTATGAGTTATTTCCTTGGACAAAACCCATGAAATTGATTGTTTTTCCATGTATGTGGGGGTCTAGAATAGGTTTGGTGGTTCTGAGGTGTAGTTGTCGAGTAGTTTCTCTATAAAAGAGGCCTAAATGGCCAAGTTCCAAGTAGGTCTATCATAGGATTTGAAGCCTTTGTCCAAAAACAACCTATACCCATTTTTGGGTATGTTGATAAATGAGAAAATGGGTACTCAAAACCATCCTTTTCTTTGCAAAGTGATGCCCCATGTGCAAGAAAACCTCTGACAGACACAAAAAAAGGGCTACAAGGCTAGAGTCCTAATTACAAGGGAGGTACTAGTTGTCCTTGAAAAGAAAGTGTTGGAATAGGTTGGTTGGGTTGCCAAGACATCACCTTTGCATCAGTGATGCTAATGCTGAGGATATTGGGAAAATTAGTTCCTTCAGTGGAAACAGTGAGTTGTAGTGGAAATAGTGTATTGCAGAGTATCTTTATTTATAGAAGAACAATCCAACAGTTTGCTCCACATTTCCTATAGAATTAATATCTTTTTATGGTGATTGGAAGTTATTTATAGGGCTGTATGAAGATGCTATGTTCCAAGTTTGAGCCTTCAATATAAAAATTTGAGTGAGTTATATTCACTAGAGTAAAAGCTGCTTTTTCAGGGTATTCACTAGTGACAGAGAGATTATATTCTTCTCCGCATTCCTCCGCATTAAAGTTTCATAGTCTGTGGTTCTGGAATCAAGTTGGTAATGATGTTAAGTGCCTTCAAATCAAATGGTTCATGATTTGGTGGTCCACAAGCGATCTTTTCCTTATAACAGTAGCTGGCAGTGTTGTTTATGTGCTCCAGTTTGAAGAATCTTCTTGACAGAGTGGTTAGAGATTGTACAGTTGTTCCTAATTATTACAATGTGCTTTTGGAGGTCTCTTGATTGTGTTCCTACATTTGGGTTGGTCCACAAAGAGAAATTTGGATTGTGGATGAAGACTGTTCTTCGAAGACTTAATGTTAACACCAATCTTGGCTGACTTGGTTGTTTTCACTATTTGCAGAGATTCATTAAAGATTGTGAAAGAATGTTATGGTGTGGAAGGTTGCTTTTGAGTCCTAGCTAAGGTGTTACATGATCCACATACATGTTTCCCTTATCTAATCTTTTTTAGTTCCAGACCTATTTTCTATGTATGTTTGTAATGCTGACCTTGGAGATTGCTCCAACAGTTGATGAATGTAATGCCGACCATGATGTACATTCCAAGGTTAACAAGTTGTATAAAAACATGTGATGTAGCTGCGAAAAGAGAGAGTATGTGTGTGAACATGAATAGATAGGTATGAAGGTGTAAGAAGAGAAAAGCAAAAGTGATACATTGTGCTTCAATGGAACTAAACTTAGGCATGAAGTAGATGCTATCAAATCAGTTCACCAATCCTTGGCAGTGAGCCAATTTTGGTAGTGAGCCCTAATATTTGCAGTGAGCATTTTGGGCAGTGAGCCCTAAGGTAGTGAACCTCTAATTTTTAGTATTGCTATAACATATATATCTTTGTGGGCTAACACCGACCATGGTTTTTCCCTTATAGGGTTTTCCATGTGAAAAATCTAGTGTCTTATGTGTTGATTGTGTTATTGAGTTGATCTTCTTATTTCATGCTTTCATGGTTAAATCTGAATAATAGGAAATAAGTGTTTGATGTGTTGATGTTCATAAGTGTTCAAAGTTTTAGGGACAACTGATTCACCCCCCTACTCTCAGTTGTCTGGTGCATTTCAATAGAGTTATAGTCATGGCACCCTATTATGGCATGCCTAAGTGCTTTTTCCCCATATGTGCTTATCCTCTATTTGTTTATTAACATGTGTAGTTGCTCATGAATAACATAAGTTATAATTTTGACTTAGGCAGTAACTGATTATAGGCCACCATGACTATGACCATGGACTTGGGTAGTTGTAGTATCATTATGTAATCACCCAAGGAACTCCATGTCAACATTAGTTGTTAGTATCATGGTGGGTGTAATAGCATTGGATGTAGGGTTTGCCAATGAATTTTCTACTATGTGTGCTTAGGTGTGTAATCATTACTCAAAGTGCTTGTGAGTTGGAATTCAAATGAGTCCACATGATAATGATGGTTTGTTATTGAAGGGACTAGTAAAAGGATAACTAAGTGGTGGTTTTTTGGTGGCCATGAATTAATAGGCAATTGAGCCTACATTGTTTTAAGGCCTAGCCAATGGGCCAGCATTGTCCATGCTAGAGTTAGTTGGACCTAATAGTTTTAGTTAGCAAAGTATTTGTGAAGGTAATGAATAAATGATAAATGGCAAAGTTAGGATCCCATAGCTTTGCCCATGGTGTTTTAACCCAAATTTTTATTCTTCAACAATCAACTAGCATTGTCAAATTTGTGTAAGATTTAATAGGCGTGGCATCAGTATTAAAAGGTAAGGTGGAAACTTGGTGGATAACTTAGAAAGATGGATGATTTTTATTTCTCTAAAAACCAATGTGCGTTGTTCCTTATGAGTCTATGTTATGTGGGCAAATGATAATGTAATATGTGGCTTTTGATGACCCATTTAAGGCCTTTATTTTATTATGTGTATACAAGTTCTTTAAGAGGATCAAGTTTTTTTTGCACAAGTTTTTTTGTGGCTGATCTTTTTTTTGAGGATTTGTTTGTGTCTAGATGGATAAATCTTGAAAGCCTCCTTATTTCTTTCACTATTTATCCTGGTTTTAGCATAATATAATGGGAGAGACGATCATGTGGATATTGTGCATGACTCTATCTAGATGCTTGAGGACCTTGTAAGGCCCTACTTTGAGGTTACTCTATGTTTAACACTTCATATGATCTTGGTGGTGGCCCAGTTTGGGATCAAAAAGTCCCAATTTATTGCACATAAAGAACCATGCATCACTTTCACTAGTTGTCCAATGCATAGGCAACACCCCACATTTATCATAGGCCATTTCAATCATATTAAAATCTCTACACAGAACCCAAGTGGTGAGAGGCATTGAATTTTTAATCCATCTCTAGAGAGAAAATTTCTCAATAACATGATTAACATAAACATTAATAACTCCAAAGGAATGATTATTAATGTTGAAAAGTGTTTATTGTGATAAAGAAATTGGTTCTTCACTTTATTTCTTACTCAGGTTCATAACCATCATTTCATTGTCTATTTTCATTCCATACTCATTCATTCTTCACTTTAATTGAACAACAAATTGATTCTTTATTCTTCTTTATCTTTTTTAAAAGAAGAATTTATGTCCCTCTTGTCTAGCATGGAGAAGATTTTTTCCATTCTTGAGTGTTATTGGGAATAACTTTTTTTAAGAAGAATGTGTTTTTTTTTACTAGATGGCTAAAGCCTAAGAGCCTTCTTATTGTTTTTCACTATTTAGCATAGTATAAAGGGGGAGAGGATCATGTCGTTATTATGCAAGTGCTTTCATTATAGTAGACTAATGACTATATCATGTGTGATATTGAATGGGAACATGTCACATATGTCTGAGGTGGCACTATATGATGGACATGTGATTTTTTATTACAGTCAATTCTTTTAGAAAATCTCCTATAATGTCAAAATTGTTCAAAGTGCTCTACATTAGTGATTATCATTTGTTGTGGCATCTAAATTCATTTTGTAAACCTCCCCCATTTTCAGGCATGTTCAAGGTGTGCTATCTTCAAGGGATGCTGATTTTTAGAACTAACAACAAAAAGGTCAATTTGTGAAACTTTGGTCTTAAACATGACACAACATTTTCATACCTTGTGTTTGGAAAATATGGGTGCCAGTTTAGGTTCTTATTTTTCATGTCTCATCCCAAAGGATGCCCCTAGTTTGATTCCCTAAACCTATCATATGCTTGCATGGTTATGCCCCTTGAATAGAAGTGAATGAATGTGTATGCAATATGATATGAGGTAGCCCCACCACAAAATTTTGTGCTTCTTTTGATAAGAGCTAGTT
Organism: Cunninghamia lanceolata; assembly: GCA_027924645.1. Taxonomy (NCBI): domain Eukaryota; kingdom Viridiplantae; phylum Streptophyta; class Pinopsida; order Cupressales; family Cupressaceae; genus Cunninghamia; species Cunninghamia lanceolata. The sequence goes on along the minus strand of BSBN01000477.1, from coordinate 2,120,979 downwards.
GCATGTTAGAGGGAGGATTAATCCACCTTTACTCTTGGTTTATCATGTCTCTTTGTATGTTTATCTTAAACCCTTTCCTCCTCCTAACCCTTTTCTTGTCCCTATTGTAGTTTAGCTTAGCTTAGTAATTTTTTAGTATAGGAAGTCAACCTATTTTGGAGGGTGTTGCATGTTTAAATATTGTGTGCATGCACTTAAGATTGTGTTATCTCTCCTCCTCCCTCCTCTCTAGAGTGATGGTGGTGGTGGTGGTAGTGCCTAATGATTTCCTAGCATATTTGGTGGGACATCATTCTTGAAGATTTCACACCCTTTTATTTGTTGAGCCCACTTATTTTTTGAAATTAAAAACCTAATGATAGTTTTGAAGCTACCCAAAGTTTTGGGTGGCAACCTTGAGATACCTTCTTTTAATAAGCATTAATAGCACCCCCTATGCTCAAACCTTTGTTATACATTAGAGCCTTTACAATCATTGTCTAACACTGTTGGTGAAGAAAAGTATATACTTCTCTCAATTTTTGAATGGCTTTATTTGATTGCTAGTCTCTTTCTCTAAATAAAGTGTTTCACACCATGTAAATAAGTTTTGATTCCCCTCTCTTTTTGTGTCTACTAGAGATCTCTTTACATGGACCCTATTTTATCAACGTATAAAGACCCAAGGCTATTCTCCAATTGTGGGAAAGTGGTTGTGTGTGTCAATACCTTTATGAAAGATCCCCTTGGCACTCACACACCTTCTTTGAGGGTGTCTTCTCTTCTAGTTATAACCATGGCAAGTACATTAATTTGTATATGCAATATGATCTCTTTTGTGGTCAAGAGAATTGTAATAGTTTCCCCTTGCATGCATTATGGACATGTTGGTGTTCCCCTCACAAAAACTCTCTTGCACACTAGATTTTGGTGTGATTTTTGAAAGGATATTTTTGAAAGATCTTGGGTAGCCTTGTACTTATTAAACATGTTCTATTGGTTAACATCTTCAAGCCAAATCCCTTTCTAGTGTTCCCACATGTTCTCTCCCTTGTGCCCATGGTTTTAGAAGTTTTCATAGGTTTTGTACTCACCTCTGTAAGCGTTTGGACTCTTAGCTCATAAAATTTCCCTCTATTATGTAGTTCTTCATCCCTTACTCTTTAGGATAGATTTATTTTAAGTCCCTACAAATTCCCCTTGGCACCACAACTTCTTCATTCTCAAACCATAAGCTCTCTATGGTGATGTTGTATCAGTGTGGAGATCCTCATTTATCAATTGAGTACATTTATCACTCCTTTAGGTGGTTACATTTTCCATTGTTCATTAAATTGAAAATACTTTCTCCTAAAGTAGTCTTTCATGCACCTAAGTTATCTTGGTGAATCTGAAATCTCATTTACATGTGATTGAAATTATTTCCGTGCATCTCACAACTTTTTTTATCATATGTTCCTATCAAAATCTCAATTATTGTAGGATGTTGATCACTCCTTTTAATTACATAGTGAAAATTTCTTCGAAACTTATGATGATGTTGATTTGGGGCTCACCACTTCTAGTTACCTTCAAATTCTCAATCTTTTTGGGAACTTTTGTCTCCTTGTTCTTGTTAGGAAATGAAAATTTGTGTGGTTCATTGATCTCTCTCAAATTTAATAGTATGGGTCACAACCTTTTAGGTTGTGATGATGGTTAGGATGCATCAAACTTACTAGGAAATATTTTAAAGATGTGGCCTCCACACACCCTTGGTCCATTAATCTCTCTTATGTCCAATGGTGTGGATGATTTTTTCCTTCTTCCATCTCTTTGTCTCATGTTAGAATATACCTCAATCCTTCCTTGTTCCTTTTCATTCATAGCTCTTCATGTTGACACTATTTTTTCTTCCCTTTATTTCTATCCACTCTCTCTTTTTATTTTAGGTCAGGGACTTGGTGATCACAATTTGTACCTATTTTTTCACTTACTTTTCTCTGCAATTTATGTCTAGCTACAAGTGAACCCCTTTACCTACCTTAACCTACATCATAGAAGAGGCACACTAGGACTATCATTTTTATGATTAATAATGTTTCTTTCTAACTCTTTTCCCAATGGATATGTTTGCACTTGGTCTTTTGGATTTAGTGCTTTCAAATAAGCTTCGTTGATAGGTCACTGTCACTACATTTAGATTTTTTGCAAAATCTCACATTTTGTCAAAATCCTCTTAAGTGTTCTAGTTAGTGATTATCATTTGTTGTGGTGTCCAAATTTATAATGTAAATCCCACTCCTCTCTTTATGAGGTGTGATTTTTAGGTTGTCTTTAAGGGATTCCTATTGTTAGAACTAATAGGATAATAACCATTTCTTTTGGTGATCCTTTTGATTCTTTGGTGTTAGACATGACATGGCCCTTTTACTGTTGCAAGTATGGGCCTAAATAGTGTTGTAATTGATGTCAACATACTCCTATTGCATTAATGATAAGGATTGGATGAACTATTTGTTGAGGATGTTGAGAAAATTGGTCATATCAGGAACAATGAAGAATAGTGAAGACAGTAAGGTAAAAGTCCAAGATAAGCTAAGGATCAAAGGATGCGGTTTAAATGGTTTGTAGATATGTGTCTTAAGATGATCCAGTTAAGATCTCAGAGGTCCACATGAAGATCTGAAGAAGTTGTGGCCGCTCAAGTAAAACTGGTTCTGGCAGGTGTTTAGAGGTGACAAAGTGATAAAGATAGGTCCAGTGAGATCCACAAATACATTATCCTACTCTATGGATTTGGTGGAGTGTTTAGGAAGTCCTTGTGATGTGTCAACTCGATTGGTTCATAGTTTGGAGGTCCGCAAGAATCTATTCCTTTGTGACAGTAATGATAGACTGTGTTCTTAAGGTTCTGGATGAGGGAGAGAAGGATTTCAGTAAGAAGATGAAGTGTGGATGTTCTTGGTGATCCAGGAAAGCTTGTGGAGGTCTTTAGATCATGTCCAGTTCATGTTGGTGGTCCGCATTGGATTTTAAGCTTGCACTTGAAGAATTACTTCCGGATGAAGGTGTTCTTCCTTAGACTAGCCAACCAGATGAGTTACTCATCTTGCAGATGTTCTTGTAGATGTTTGCCGACTTAGATGATTATTCCTAAGTCAATGTATTGTATAAATAAGGAATTGTGAAGTCTTTTCAAGTTGTATCTTGTGGAGATGAGAGTGTGGTAGCGAGGAGGAGAGTGAAAGGTAGAGCAGAAGTATTGGGCTTAAATGGAACTGATTCAAGCATGGTGAAGATGCTATTCTCTAGTTCATGTATGTGATACTTATTACTTTGTAGACAGTGTGTCTCTTGTAGGCAGTGAGTCTCTTATGAGCAGTGTGCTTAGGCAGTGAACCCTAATTGGCATGTACCATTTTGTTCTTTCTATTCTTCTAATAGAGAATACAATCTTAGGTTAATCACCCCATGGTTTTTCCCTTAATCGAGTTTTTCACATCAAAATCTTGGTGTCTCATGTGTTAATTTGTTTCTGCTCTTGATTTAATGCATTGTGTTTCCATGATTGATTTATTATTATGCTACTAAATTACAAAGTGGATTTAAGTGTTTAATTGGTAGAAAGTTTTGGACAACTGATTCACCCCCACCCTCAATTGTCTGCCCTGAATCTAACAATTGGTATCAGAGCTAAGTTCCTCTAAAAGAGCTTAACTACTTGAGGAGATCCAAGATGTCATCCTACAAGAAGGATAGTCCAAAGTTTGATGGAACCAATTTTAATCTTTGGAAAAGTCATATGAAATGTCACTTGCAATGTATGGGAATGCAATACTAGAACATGGTTTCAACGAAGTATACTCCTCCACAAGGTGGCTCGAAAGCTCCAAATGAAATCACAAATGCTGAAAACAATCTGCGAACTATAAAAGCCCTTCTATGTGCATTATCTGATTTGGAGCTTTCTAATGTTGTTGACCTACCAAATGCTTTTGAGATTTGGGAAAAACTTAAACTTCTGCATGAAGGAGACAAATATGTTAAATGTGCAAGGCTACAAAGTTTGAAAGGGAAATTTGAAAATCTAAAGATGAGAGAAGATGAAAATATCTCTACTTTTATGCCAAGAGTAAATGAGCTTGTTTGTGGCATCAGATGTGCTGGTGGAGTCTTGAATGAAGATGAGATTGTTGGAAAGGTTCTCAGATCCCTTCCTGCTTCTTATAAAATCAAGGCTGCTGCCATTGAAGAATTTAGAGCCCATACAACCATCACAAGAGATTAATTGGTTGGTAAATTGGCTGCATTTGAAATGGCCAAGTTTGGAGATGACCCCCCAAAGACTGAATCTACATTTAAAGCCGGTATGAAAAAGCAAGAAAAGACCTAGAAGAAGAAGAAGCAGAAACTGCTCAGCTTGAAGCCCTTATTGTAAAAAGACTACCTAGAGGATCTGGTAAGTATGAAGGGAAATTGCATATTAAGTGTTTTAACTACAATAAGATTGGTCATTTTGCCTCAAGGTGTTTGGAAAGATTTTCAAGGCTAAATCCTAACAAATCAAGGTTCCAAAAGAATTGTTACTATGTTCATGAAGATGATGATAATGAAGGAGTAACAAACGATGAATCAGAATTAGGAAACAAATTTGGAAGTGATTGGGTGTTTATTGCCATCAAGGAAGAAGATCCAATGCCCTCTGAATCTATCAATCATAAAGTTGTAGAAAGAGCTCTGGCTGCCCAAGTTGAAGAGAAGAATGATTGGGTCATTGACAGTGGATGCTCTCACCATATGACAGGTGACAAAAATAAGTTTATAGATTTGGAAAGGTATGAAGGAGGAGTGGTAAAGTTTGGTGATAATTCTCCTGGTAGAATCAGAGGTAGAGGAACTATTTCCTTTGATGGAAAGAACAAAACCGGTAATGTACTGTATGTTGAAGGATTGAAGCACAATCTTCTCAGTGTTGGACAGTTGATGGACAAAGGCTATGATCTCAGATTTAAGAATGGAAAATGCAAGATCTTTGAGAGTTTCAGAATAGAGATTGCATCTGGTACCCAAACAAAAGGTAACATCTTCCATTTAGTTGGTACTGGTAAACGTTGTCTATTTGTGCAAATTGATCAGAGTTGGTTATGGCATAGAAGAATATGTCATGTGAATTTTGATAATATCATCAAGATAAGCAATACTCAGGCTGTAAGAGATCTTCCAAAATTAGTAAAACCTACAAATAGTTTGTGCAAAGAATGTCAATTGGGTAAACAAAGCAGAGTCTCATTCAAAAGCAAGGAACAATCTTCTACTAGATTATTAGACTTAGTTCATACTGATTTATGTGGTCCAACAAGAATCAAGAGTGTGCAAGGAGATAGATACTTCATGTTACTAATTGATGACTATTCCCGGATGATGTGGGTAACTTTTCTGAAAGGAAAATTAGAAGCTCTTGAGAAATTCAAAATATTCAAGGCTATGGTAGAGAATAAAACTGGATTAAAATTGAAATGTCTGAGGTTTGATAGAGGTGGAGAATTCACATCCAATGAGTTCATAGAATTTTGTGAGAATCATGGAATAAAGAGACAGTTGTCTACTCCTAGGACTCCACAACAGAACAAAGTAGTGGAAAGAAAGAACCAGACCATCCAAGAAGCATCTAGAACTATGATGATGGAAGAAAATTTTCCTCAAATCTATTGGAGAGAAGTTGTCAGCACTGCAGTCTATACTCTCAACTAAGTACAAATCAGAAGCAATACTGGTAAGACTCCTTATGAACTTTGGTTTGGCATCACCCCTACTATAAGGTATTTCAGAGTCTTTGGTAGCAAGTGTTACATTAAAAGAGATGAATATCTAGGCAAGTTTGATGCTAGAAGTAATGAAGGAATATTCTTGGGTTACTCTACTCAAAGAAAAGCATACCGGTGTTATAACAAGAGACTAAGAAAGATTATAGAAAGTACAAATGTGAAGGTTGATGAAGGAATTGAAAAACCCTCAAGGTTTTATGAATATGATGAAGATGATTAGAATGGTGTTCTGATTCAAGAAGCCCAAGTCCCTTCTAAAATTTAGATTCAAACTGATCCGATAAATCAGGAAGAAGAGATGAGTTTTAATGAGCCTGATCAAGAATTAGAAGTGTAAGAAATTTCCAAAGTTCCCAGGTATGTAAGACTAAACCACTCTAAAGATCAGATCATAGGTGATAAAATAAAAGGTGTGCAAACAAGAAGAAGGATTGGTCAAGATTCAGAAGAGTATTGTCTGATTTCAAAGATTGAACCTAAGACAGTGAATGAAACTTGTAATGATGAAACTGGACTAAAGCAATGGAGGAAGAACTGATGCAAATTGAGCAAAATCACACTTGGGATCTTGTTCCCAGACCTAGAAACAAGAATGTGATTGAAACCAAATGGGTCTTTCAGAACAAACTAAATGAAGTTGGTGAAGTAATCAGAAATAAAGCCAGATTGGTCTACAAGGGTTATTCTCAAATTGAAGGAGTTGATTTTGAAGAAACTTTTTCTCTGGTGGCAAGAATTGAAGCAATCAGATTATTTCTTGCTTTTTCTGCCTTCAAGGACTTCAAAGTATATCAGATGGATGTCAAGTCTGCCTTCCTGAATGGTGACTTGGAAGAAGAAGTGTACATTGAGCAACCGGATGGATTTCAATTGTCTGATCATGGTGATATGGTTTGCAAGTTGAAGAAAGCACTGTATGGACTGAAGCAAATCCCAAGAGCCTAGTATGAAAGATTGGATAAACATCTTTTGAAGATTGGTTTCAACAAAGGTACTGCTTATAGTAATTTGTATTTCAAAATTGATCATGAAAATATCTTGATTGTTGAAGTGTTTGTTGATGATATCATTTTTGGAGGAAGAGATAGTATGTGTAAAACCTTTGCAAATCAAATGAAAAGTGAATTTGAGATGTCTATGCTTGGGGAAATGGATTTCTTCTTGGGTCTACAAATCACTCAAACAAATAAAGGAATCTTCATTTCTCAGACTAAATATGTGAAAGAATTGTTGAAGAAATTTGGGATGGAAGACCCAAAGCCAATGAATACTCCCATGGCAACTGGATGTAAGTTGAGAAAAGATGATGACTCTCCCAAGGCTGATCAAAAAAGTATAGGTCAATGATTGGAGGACTATTGTATCTCACTCAAACTAGACCTGACATTATGAATGTTGTTGGTCTTGCTACTAGATTCCAAGCTAATCCTAGAGAATCTCATGTTATGGCAGTCAAGAGGATTTTTAGATATCTAAAAGGGACAGTTGAGTATGGTCTATGGTATCCTAGAGATCATGATTTCTCTCTTTATGCCTATACAGATGTTGATTGGGCAAGAGATATAGATGACTGGAAGAGTACCAGTGGTGGAGCATTTTTTTTGGGGAAGAGATTGGTTTCTTGGATAAGCAAGAAACAAGAGGCAATATCTCTATCCACTATAGAAGCATAATTTATTGTAGTAGTAGGTAGTTGTACTCAAGTTTTGTGGATGAAGCAAATGCTAAGAGACATAAGAGTGGAATATGAGGAGCCTATCACAATCTTCTGTGATAGTTCAAGTGCAATAAATATATCTAAGAAGCCAGTGTTGCATTCAAAGACTAAACATATATCCATCAAGTTTCACTTTTTGAGAGAGAAAGTAAACAACAATGAAGTCAGATTGGAATTTGTGTCTTCCAAGGATCAGATTGCAGACATCTTTACTAAACCTCTACCTAAGAACTCTTTTGAGTATCTCAGGGAGAAGTTAGGGGTTATTACCCCTTCGGTGATGAACTAAGGTGCACTGATGTACATTAGTCTAGTGGATATTATAGTCATATCTTGTGATCTGGATTGATGATGGGAAGCTGCTACTTAGGGGGAAAAGTTGGTATGAGTCTGTAATGGTGGAATTGCAAGTATGTGCCCTTTGCCATTGATGTCAAAGGGGGAGAGAAGACATGTGAAAAACAAGTGGTTGCTGATCAAAGGGGGAGCAGGAAAGGAAAAGAAGACATGTGAATGGTTGTTCCTGATAGAGGGGTTTGTGACAGTAAGAAGAAGTTCCTGTCTTGATGGTCAAAATAGTTTTTCACATCATATGTTGCCATCAATGACAAAGGGGGAGATTATTGCAAGTATGGGCCTAACCGGTGTTGTCATTGATGTCAACATACTCCTGTTGCATTAATGATAAGGATTAGATGATCTGTTTGCTGAGGATATTGAGAAAATTGGTCATATCAGGAACAATGAAGAATAGTGAAGATAGTAAGGTAAAAGTCCAAGATAAGATAAGGATCAGAGAATGTGGTTAAAAGGGTTTGTAGATATGTGTCTTAAGATGATCCAATAAAGATTTTAGAGGTCCGCATGAAGATCTGAAGAAGTTGTGGCCACTCAAGTAAAACCATTTCTGGCAGGTGTTTAGAGGTGACAGAGCGATAAAGATAGGTCCGGTGAGATTCAGAAATACATTATCCTACTCTGTGGATTTGGTGGAGTGTTTAGGAAGTCCTTGTGATGTGTCAACTCAATTGGTTCATGGTTTGGAGGTCCACAAGCATCTATTCCTTTGTGACAATAATGACAAACTATGTTCTTGAGGTTCCGAATGAGGGAGAGAAGGATTTTAGTAAGAAGAAGAAGTGTGGATGTTCTTCGTGATCCAGGCAAGCTTGTGGAGGTCTTTGGATCATGTCCAATTCATGTTGGTGGTCCGCATTAGATTTTAAGCTCACAATTGAAGAATTACTTTCGGATGAAGGTGTTCTTCCTTAGACTGGCTGACCGGATGAGTTACTCATCCTGCGGATGTTCTTGTAGATGTTTGCCGAGTTAGATGATTATTCCTAAGTCGATGTCTTGTATAAATAAGGAATTGTGAAGTCTTTTCAAGTTGTATCTTGTGGAGATGAGAGTGTGGTAGCGAGGAGGAGAGTGAAAGGCAGAGCAAAAGTATTGGGCTTAAATGGAACTGATTCAAGCATGGTGAAGATGCTATTCTACAGTTCATGTATGTGATACTTATTACTTTGTAGACAGTGTGTCTCTTGTAGGCAATGAGCTTCTTGTGAGTAGTGTGCTTGGGCAGTGAGCCCTAATTGGCATGTGCCATTTTGTTCTTTCTATTCTTCTAATAGAGAATGCAATCTTGCGTTAATCACCTCATAGTTTTTCCCTTAACCGGGTTTTCCACATCAAAATCTTGGTGTCTCATGTGTTAATTTGTTTATGCTCTTGATTTAATGCATTGTGTTTCCATGATTGATTTATTATTATGTTGCTGAATTACAAAGTGGATTTAAGTGTTTAATTGGTAGAAAGTTTTGGACAACTGATTCACCCCCCCTCTCAGTTGTCTACCCTGAATCTAACATTTACATCTTGTGTTTGGCACATGCCCTCATAGTTAAAGTTATTATTGATTGTGGAAAACTACATCTATCCTAGGTAGATGGTGAGGATTTTATCTCAATAATATTCTATAGGAACCTAATGCAAAAATGTTGTAGGTGGTGCATGCATCCAAGAAGGCAATCATAGTTTTGATGTTTAAAAACTAAATTTCTAACTAATTGTCATGCCTTATTTGACATTGATTTGACACTACCTAAATATTATTCAGTAGATCTCTAGGCCTTTCTAACAATTGTCTCTTTTTCTTTCTCTCTCTGTTTCTCTCTACTTCTGGGGTTAATCACATAGTTGTGAGAGGAATTCTTATTTTTGTATAAATCAAAGATTTTATCCTCGTGTACAAATCTTATGGTTATCTTTACAAAGTTGGTTAATTTTTAGGTTTGTCTTGTATTTCTAATCTTGCAAAAATGGTTGATTGATCACTAGTTTTTAAAATTGCATTTAATGTAGGTGTTGTTTTAGTTCTTGTTTCTTGTGTCCCATCTTTCAAGGTGCCTCATGGTTTGATTCCCTAGACCTATCATATTCCTTCCTAAATATACCCATGAGTTAAAACAGATGAATCTCTATGAAATTTCAATTGAGGTAACCCCATCACAACCTTTTGTACTTCCTCTTGGATGAGAGGAGTTTGTGTGTCTGAGAGAGGACTAGGCTAAAATTTACTCTTAGTGCATTGTCTCCTCATTTTATGTTTATCTAAACCCTTTTCTCCTTCTAACCCTTTTCATCTCCCTATTGTAGTTTCTAGCTTAGCATAGTAGTAGTTTAGTATAAGAAGATGACCTTCCCTAGAGGATGTTGCACACTTAATTGTTGTGTGTGTGCATGTAAGGTTTCTTTACCTCTCCTCCTCCCCCTCCCCATAATGTTAGTGGTTGTTATAGAAACCAATGGGACCTACTATGTTTATTTGGTAGGGCTCATTTATACTTTCCAAAGGAACTTGAGGAATATCTATAGTGATTAATATTGATTTACTGGATATATCAAAACAAAATTCATAGCTTGAATATGATAATGATATATCAATTTTCATATGAATATTAAAATTTTTATATCTATTATGTATGAAAAAAGGGATGAAGGATACAAGTATACAAACAAGATCAAACCCTCTTCCATAATAACATTCAAGGACAAAACTAAACCAAGTCACTACCAAAGAGAGGTGGACTCAGATACAAGTTTTTGTGATCTTTTTTCTATGGAAAGATATGATTTAACCAAGCCTTTTATCAAAACCCTAGGTCAAGTATGCATAAAACCCTAGTTCTAATATAATCAACTTGTAACAGATAGAAAATGATTGAAACTCAAAATCTAAATAGACAAGGATGATCATAGGTATATCAGAACCTGTGTCTCAAAAGATGAAGTGTTGGAGGATGAAATAGGGACCGCTAAAGTCCTAAAAGTGAGAATTTGTCAGAGGTTAAAACTGAGAAAATGTCTTACTAATGCTCAAATGCTAGATCTAAAGCCTGAAATGCCCAAAATACCACGGTGCCAACTAACCAAGTCTTTTTAGAGGAATATTCTAGAACTTCTTTCGGATCCCAAAACACTGATTGTTACACTGTCTCATTTTTCTTCTCTCTTTCTCTCTACTTCTAGGGTTAATCACATAGTTGTGAGAGGAATTCTTTTTTTTGTATAAATCAAAGATTTTATCCTCATGTACATATCTTATGTTTATCTTTACAAATTTGGTTAATTTTTAGATTTGTCTTATGTTTTTGATCTTGCAAAAATGGTTGATTGATCACTAGTTTCCAAATTTGCATTTAATGTAGGTGTTTCTTTCAGTCATTAGTTCTTGTGTTGCATCTTTGAGGGTGCCTCATGTTTTGATTCCCTAGACCTATCGTATTCTTTCCTAAATATACCCATGAGTTAAAGCAGATGAATCTCTATGAAATGAAAGTTGAGGTGACCCAATCACAACCTTTTGCACTTCCTCTTGGATGAGAAGAGTTTGTGTGTCTGAGAGAGGACTAGTTGACCTTTACTCTTAGTGCACTGTCTCCTCATTTTATGTTTGTCTAAACCCTTTTCTCCTCCTAACCCTTTTCCTATCCCTATTGTAGTTTCTATCTTAGCTTAGTAGTAATTTAGTATAATAAGATGACCTTCCTTTGAGGATGTTACATATTTAATTGTTGTGTGTGTACACTTAAGGTTACTCTATCTCTCCTCCTCCCCCTCCCCATAATGTTAGTGGTGGTTTTGGAAACCAATAGGACCCACTATGTTTATTTGGTAGGGCTCATTTATACTTTCCAAAGGAACTTGAGGAATATCTATAGTGATGAATATTGACTTAATGGATACATCAAAACTAAATTCATATCTTGAATATGATAATGATATATCAATTTTCATATGAATATTAAATTTTTTTTATCTATTATGTATGAAAAAGGGGATGAAGGATACAAGCATACAAACAAGATCAAACCCTCTTCCATAATAACATTCAAGGAAAAAATTGAGCCAAGTCACTACCAAAGAGAGGTGGACTCAGATACAGGTTTTTGTGATCTTGTTTTCTATGGAAAGATATGATTTAACCAAGCCTTTTATCAAAACCCTAGGTCAGGTATGCATAAAACCCTAGTTCTAATATAATCAACTTGTAACAGATAGAAAATGATTGAAACTCAAAATCTAAATGGATGAGGATGATCATAGAGATATCAGAACCTATGTCTTAGAAGATGAAGTGTTGGAGGATGAAATAGGGACTACCCAAGTCCTGAAAGTGAGAATCTGTCAGAGGTTAAATTGAGAAAATGTTGTAATTGATGCTCAGATGCCAGATCTAAAGCCTAAAATTCCCAAAAGACTAGGGTGCCAACTGCCCAAGTCTTTTCAAAGGAATATTCTAGAACTTCTTTTGGATCCTAAAACACTAATTCCTACATAGTTTTCTTGTAAATCCACTTTTCTTGAATCTCATAACTATAACTTGTACACAAGATGACAAGAGAGGGTTTGGGGGGTTGTGTTGTTTAGGGATCTAACTCAGTCAAATCCTGGGATAGAATTCAAGCTTCCTAACACCACTATTAGAGAGTGTGTGCCCTAGTAGAGCAGAGGCTAAAGATAAACCAAATGATGAAATGGTTTAAATAACAATAATGTCACCTCAAAGGTGGAGCCCTTAGGAGAATGAAGGTCCTTCAACTCATAAGGGGATGGATGATGATTCTAAATCTACAACAACACACACAATACAAACATGAATTGTCTCTAATAACATAATGAATTCCTTGAAAGCTCTTTGCTCTAGTATCATAAGTTTGAAACATCCATCTAGGTTCATAATGAATTCAAAAACACACATCTATATGTTTTCTTGCTAACATTTGTGAAATCAAATCACAAAAGATAACAAAGAGGAACATTTTTAAGGGTCCTATGTCGACATAGCATTAATTAGCCCCAACCAATCAGGGGAGACTTGGGTGGTTGGCACTGAAGTATAGGAGCCCTTTTCTAGTTTGGGATAAGATTAAGGAAGGGCCCAAGGTCCCAAATTCACATGGTGCTAGGCAATCTCTTTGAGATGATCAATTATAATGCATAATGTAATTATGGGGGAACTAGGAGCTAAACAAGGAGGTAAAAAGGCATGTGTCCACTTTTTACTCCATAACATTTAAACCCCCACAATAATGTGTGTATGATCTTATGATTGATACATGAATTAAAGTACGGTCGAAGAACATCAAACATATCAAACACAAGAGTGAAGACACACCTTAAGCTTGGAGAACCATTTCTAGCCCCCAAGCTCAGGAAAACATAAGAAAAAACTTAACAGCCACATAAGACATAAAGAATATAGTAAGAAAGTACATAATACATAGAGAAGACAGTGAAACATGCAATACATGGAAAATACATGAATACAATCATGCAATACATGAAGCATACATGATTAAACAAATAAATATGTATAACTCTAACTAAGCACATAAAACACACACAACATGGAGGGAGCTCATCGTTATACACATTTAGACAACAAAAAAACATGCAAGACACGCAAGGAAGACACATAAAACAAATAGAAGACACACAGAATACACGAGTGTCATATAGTATGTTATCAACACACTATATGTCTTATACACAACAAACACGGGTGATAGGGAGGAGCTCATTGCTAAACTCCACTATTTAAGACACGCCAAACACACTTGAGAGTTGATCTATGCTACCACAACTACCAAATGCATGCTTACAACACACCCCATTTTACTTCTTAGCAAAATGAGGACCCCTGCTGTGGCTGTGGTTTTTTCTTGGGTGTGGGTCTACTTGGTGGTAAAAGGGAAAGGAGGTAAAGGGTACAACCCTTGTTGAGAATTGAAAAATTAGCATTAATTACCAAAGTAGAATAGGGGTGAATTCTTTGTCAGAAATGAATAAGGGTTGCTTTTTGAACCATTTCAAAATTCCCAATATTCTACAAGATGTGCGTGTTTTGGTAAAATCCATTATATGAAGGTTTGTATGTTGCATGTACAAGGTTGTTTGCATGTGGAGTCATTGTACTAGTCGTATAAAGTTGTTAGGTTTATGAATCATTATACTTGTATACATATTTTTAATGTTTTACTCTTTACATACAAGACGGACTCGACAGGATTCAAAAGTAAAATGGATAATTGGTTAAGTCGATGGTTTGTATCTCAAGTTGTATGTTTGATGAAAAGAAAGATACAAGGTGATATACAACATGATATACATATCACAGACTCGAGGAGAATATGAAATTTGGTTTTATTAAAGTATGTTTCGCAGTTTGAATGTTGCATGCTTCAGGTTTATACCTTTTGATATATATACAGCATGAAAGTCAAAGAGAATTAAATCTGATATAAGTGATGCATCATACCTTAATGCATATTGAAAGATGCATTCACTTTATATACATGTGCGGAGCTGAAGGGTTATGCAATATGGTTTATAAAAGATGAGGAGTCCGAGATGATTATACAAGGTAGTTTGTAAGTATGGAGGCTTGTATCTAAGAGTAGATACAAGTATTGTTGTATCATTGAGATACAAATGGGAAAGTAAAGTGGGTCCCACAGCTTGTATCTCAAGATTGTATATTATATCAACAAATGAACAAACAAGCCAACATACAAAAAAGGATACAAACAAAAGATGCAAGACGAATTTGAAAAAGGAATTAAATAAAGGAAAGGTTTTGTATGTTTGGGGCGATTGTATGTTAACAATGTACAAATCCTGATATACAAAGAAATAAAAGAAATTGCCAGAAAGATAAAAGGTAAAAGGGGGCTTGTATGGGTTGTTTGTATATGCGCTTGCACCTATGTCACATACATTGCGATATACAAACCAAAGATACAAGAGAGGATATAAAAGAAAAGGGAATAACATTGTTTATGGCTCATTGCATATATGTTTGTATGTTGAAAAGATGCAAAAGGGACATACAAAGAACAATATACAAAGAAAGATACAAGAGACTGTGATGTATGCAGAAATTAAGCTGACGGATAGAAGGTTTAAAATAAAATGTTGAAATAAGAAACCAGAGCCTTAGGTGCATTAATTTCTGTAATTAATGTTGATCTAACACTGAAAAGAGTAAAATTCAACATGTTAGGGTAAATTAGAAGTTATTTTTCTTTCAGATTTGTATTGTCAAAATTAAATTGCAGAAAGAAGAGTTGCTACAGAAATTGAACAAAATTCATCACGGGACCGAATTCCAGAAGCTGGATAGAGTAAAAAATGGTAAAGTAAGTCAACGACATAAGGTTGAGTTGTCGAAAGATACAAGTATTTATCTTAAATGATGTTACAGTTCAGCTAAGTTAAAAGTGTAAGTAACTTTCTGTAATTTCATTTTGAAATGTAAGCATTCAATAAATTACTATGTTTAAATTGTTAATTAGCTAGGTTGGGTTAAACAATGTGAAAGTGAAAAGAAGAAAAGACAAATGGGGGTTAGGGTAAAATGTAAAAAAATAGAAAAATCATAGTAAAACCTAGGTAAGAAGGTAAAATAGAAAGTAAAAAAAATGCATTTTTTACAGGATGGCCCCAAAGTAGAAAAAGGTAGATAGAGGAGGTGAAGTTAAAAAAGAAAGGAAGCCACACAAAAAAATAGAGAAGGAGTTTCCACTACATAGAGGGTACCCTTCATTGATCAGTACCAGTGGAGTAGGGACAGACACCAACATAGGGGACTATGATGCGAATGGTGTTTTGCAGAAGATCACAGTAGCAGACGCTACACCTGACATGAGGTGTATATGGGAGAGTGGATTGTACAGGGCTATGGGTTTTCTGTTAGCTATGGAAGCCAAAGATTTATGCCTAGATTGCATATACTTGTATGACCCAGCTACCAGAAAAATAATGTTCCACGATAGACTCATTGCGGACTTATCCACAGAAGGGATTGCTAGAACATTTGGTGTTGAAATACATGAGAAAATGGTGGATATTAATATAGACTAGTATAATGAAGATTCCAATAATAATGAGAGGGATTGTAGAAGCAAAATCTTCTACAGTTGGTATAGTGTAGAAAATAAGCCCAAAGTTGTGGCAAGAGTGCAAAAGAATTTGCAAAGAATATACTTTACAGAAGAAATATACTTGATGATTACAATGTTAAGCAGATTAGTGGGATTGAGAGATGGTACTAAGTGTGAGCCTTGGATGTTCACTGTCATCCAGTTCATGAGAGAAGCAAAAAAAGAGCAAGGACAAATTCAATGGGCTAAGGCTATAAGCACACCCATATGGAAACAGGCAATGCTAAGAAAGCAAAAGATGATGCCTTTCTATTTGTCCTCATATATATTGTATTCATGTGCAGCAAAGGTTCAACCATTCATATATGGGATAGACAGGGTTGGAACCTTAGGAAATGGTCTAGATCAGAAGCTGGTATATGAACATTATTCTAATTTACAGGAAGAAAATGCATTGAGGAAGTATGCTCTAGTGAATGATGTATTCTATAAATACATGGTTAGAATTTTAAGGGAAGATCCAGATAAGAGATTATCTAAAGATGCAGAGGATACAGTTGGTTTGAATAGTTCCTGGTATAATCAATTTCAACACTTTACTTATATCAGAACTAAGGGTTTTGAAGGAAAACCTTTCATACTACCCAGGTATCCTTCAAATAAATGGATTGTTTTGGAGTTCTCAAGGCATAATTTGAATACCTTTAAGATGTACAAAAAGATTTTTAACAGAGGAAATCTTAAGTTACCTTGGGCAATTGGTAGATACTCATGCTATAGTGAGGAGGTTGCTGGTTATTCATAAAAAGAGTTGAGGTATTATGGATTTGAGGAGTTTGAGTTGGCCCAAAGGTTTGATCCATTTCATAGAATCCAAAACACAATTGATTCTAAATTCAAACATCAAATACATATCTAAGATTTTTGGTCAGACTGTAAGAATGATAAAGAGGTAAGAAAGAGAGCTCATAAAAGATTAACAATAGATGAAATGAGGTCTATTGGAGACATCTACATTCCCCCAGAGGTTAAAGAAGATGATAAATTGTTGCACCATAGTTATGAAAGTGCTAGGCTTGCTTCTATTAGGGAGCTTGATTGGTCACAACCATGGAACACTTCTTTAGACACAGTGTCCAAATCGGTCATCTTGTTTTCGAAGACATGGTTGAAAGATAGAATTGAAGAGCTTAAAGATGAAGGAGTGGAGATTACATATCCAAAGAAAGGAAAAAAGAGAGTAAGGGAGCATAGTGATGATCTTCAATGCTTCTATGAAAAGAAAAGAAAGATTGTGGAGGCCAAAATTGTGGAGAAGGATAAAAATGCTACTCTGATGGATCCTTATGCATTAGGAGTGACAGTAGCAGTATCATCTGGCACATTTGTGGAGGCAAAGTCATTAAGCCAGGATATTAGTACAGAAGAAGCACATGCCTCCAAAGAAATAACAGGACAGAAGGTTAGGAAAACAATACCAGTGAGCATATCAAAAGGGGAGACTTCAAAAAAGAGTGAAGTTATAGGAGCACAGCAGTTAGGTGCTAAGTTGAGTGATATACCTGGTGCATCCACCTCAGAAGAAAAAAGACTATTAGGGTTAGCCGGTAGAAGATATCAATTAAATGCAAATAAAGATTAAACAGAGAAATGGAAATACACAGAAATAATAACAACGAGAGACAAGTTTTAACGTGGTTCACCCAAACTTGGGCTACATCCACCAAACAGAGAGTCCAATATTATTATCCAGTAAATCAAACCGATTACAATCAACAATCCCTGCAACTCAATACCGTTGCAAAATGCTACAATACAATATCAAAACCCTAACCCTTAGCCTCTTTTTCTCAAGCTTTTTGTCGGTTACAAAATAGGGTTTTCTTATGTCGGTCAATGAAAAAATTAACTCCCAGTGCATTATGAAATAATAAAAAACTGTGTGAGGTTTCGGGGGCATTGCTCTCGACCCCATGGGGGCACTGCCCCTCGACCCCGCCCTATATCGCGACAGGGAACGCGCCAGGGGCGCTGCCCCTTGACCCCGTCTTGGGGGCGCTACCCCCAAACCCCTGCAAGGGGCGCGGCCCCTTGACCCCGTAGGAATTTGGGGGGGAAACTGTGCCGATAAAGTGGGGTAAATATAACCTCTAAGTCTGATTAGGCTCCATATAACAACAATCTCCCACTTGGAGACTGATCAGACTCCACACCATATCATCTCCCACTTGGAGACTGATCATAACACCACTGACCCTGTAGCTCCCACTGGAAATAAACACCCTGGACTCTACTATTATGTTTTTGGTTGTTTTCAGTCTAGAAGACCAACCGAAGCTGAAGAGGAGCTCAGCTTCTCCCTTGTTACTGCCTTTGTAAACATATCTGCTGGATTGTCATCTGTATGTATCTTTACCAGCTGTAACTATCCATCATCCAACACCGACCGAATGAAGTGATACCTCAACTGTATGTGTTTGGTCTTTGAATGCAAGGAAGAATTCTTTGCAAGATGTATGGCACTCTAGCTGTCCATAAACAAATAACTGTTAACCTGTTGTGTGCCCAATTCATTCATGAAAGATTACAACCATATCATCTCCTTGCTTGCCTCTGTTGCAGCTACATATTCTGCCTCTGTGGTGGATAAAGCAACCACCTTTTGTAACCTGGAAATCCAACTCACCGTTGTTCCACCTACAGTAAAGACATAACCTGTAGTACTCTGCCTGGTATCAATATCCCCTGCCAAATCTGAGTCTACATAACCTGCTAAATCAGTATTAGATCCCCCAAAACATAAGTGTTTATTAGATGTACCTCTCAAATATCTAAGAATCTATTTTACCGCATTCCAATGCTCTAATCCGGGATGACTCATATACCTGCTAACGACTCCTACAACATGTGCAATATCTGGTCTCGTGCATACCATGGCATACATTAAACTTCCTACAGCTGAAGCATAGGGTACCTTGGACATTTTCTCTTCCTCCTCTTGTGTCTTAGGACACATCTCCTTAGTCAATTTCAAATGACTAGGCAAAGGTGTGCTGACAGCTTTGGCATTCTCCATGTGGAATCTCTGCAACACCTTTTCAACATAAGTAGCCTGAGATAGAGTTAATTTTTTGTTCTTCCTATCTCTACAAATTTTCATACCAAGGATTTGTTTTTTTGCCCCCAAATCCTTCATAGCAAATGACTGTGCTAACTGATGTTTTAACTCTCTTATGTGATCCATGTTAGACCCAGCTACAAGCATGTCATCAACATATAAACATAAAATAATGTAGTTGTCATTATCCAACCTCTTAAAATAAACACAATGGTCAGAATTACACTTGCTATAGCCTTGCTCAGCCATAAAACTGTTAGATTTCAAATACCATTGCCAAGGTGCTTGTTTCAGGCCATACAAACTCTTCTTCAATCTGCACACTAGTTTCTCCTTACCTTTGACCTCAAATCCTTAGGGCTGTTCCATATATATCTCCTCCTCCAAATCACCATGGAGAAAGACAGTTTTAATATCTAGCTGTTCCAAATGTAAATCTTCAGCAGCCACAATACTTAAAACAGTACAAATAGAAGTCATCTTGACAACTAGAGAAAATATCTCATCAAAATCAATGCCCTTTTTCTGTGCAAATCCTTTTACAACTAACCTAGCCTTAAATCTTTTCTTACCTCCATCTTCCTCTTTCAGTTGGTAAACCCATTTATTTGGTAAAGCCTTTTTACTTGCAGGTAACTTACATAATTCTCAAGTCTAATTTTTCAGCAAGGAGTCCATTTCTTCTTGCATTGCAAGCTCCCACTGAACCTGTGTATCCACCTGCATAGCTTCATCATACCCTTCCGATTCACCAGCATCTGTTAACAAAATAGAATACAAAGAGGGAGAAAACCTTTCAGGAGGTCTACTGATCCTTGTTGACTGTCTAACATTCACTGGAGTTTGTGGTATTTGTGGTTGTTGTTGTGGAGCATGAGGAACCACTGGAACATCACTATTTGGAGTATCGTCCAGCACAACATAATTCTTTTCTTTCTTCTCATGCTACTGCAACTGATCTTTGTACAACACCTTCTCATTGAATATAACATCCCTGCTTCTCACAATTTTCTGATTTTCAAAATCCCAAAGCCTATAACCAAAGTCATCAATGCCATATCCAACAAAGGTACACCTTTTTGATTTTGCATCCAGCTTGGTTTATTTTCAGAATCTATATGTGCAAATGCTTCACAGCCGAAGGTTTTCAAAAAAGAATAACTCACCTTCTTGCCTATCCATGCTTCCTCTGGAATACCACAGCCCAAAGGAACTGAAGGACCTCTGTTAATTAAATATACAGCAGTGTTGACAGCCTCTGCCCACATGTTTAAAGGCAACCCAACATGCAATCTCATGGTCCTTGCACACTCCATTATTGTCCTATTCATGCGTTCAGCCACTCCATTTTCCTGTGGAGTCCCTGGAACCATTTTCTGCCTACGAATTTCATTAAAGGAACAATAATCTTCAAATTCTTTGCTACAATACTCACTGCCATTATCAGATCTGAGACATTTTAATCTTTTACCCGTCTCATTCTCAACCAAGCTTCTCCATTTCTTAAATGTTTCAAATACATCAGATTTCTGTCTAAGGAAATAAATCCAGACCTTCCTAGTTGCATCATCTATGAATGTAACATAATACTGAGAGCCACCGAGAGAAGATACCTGAGCTGGTCCCCATACATCTGTATGCACAAGCTCCAATTTTTTATTTTTCTTTTGCTTCCCATCCTTGAGAAAACTGACTCTCTTTTGTTTTCCATACACACAACTTTCACAGAAATCCATATTAATACATTTTAGACCTGGTAAAACTTTCTTAGAATGAAGTACCTTCATACCTTTTTCACTCATATGCCCAAGTTTGTTATGCCACAGTGTTGTCTCAGAACCTGCAGCAACTTTTCCAGTCTCTTCCTGCAAACCTGTAGCAATTGTTCCTGAACCTGTTTGTTTTTTCTCTGTAACAGCTAAAGTAGATGGAACAATATGACCTGTACAAAGATATAAGGTGCCTACTTTCACACCTTTTGCTACTACTAAGGCACCTTTTGAAACCTTCCAATTTTTATCAGTAAATGTAACAGTGCAACCTTGTTCAGTTAGCTGCCCTGCTGAAATTAAATTCCTACTGAGCCTTGGAACATGCCTTACCTCTTGTAGTAGCCAATGATTCCCATTCTGTAACTTAATCTTGATTCTTCCCTTTCCAACAATTTGACAGGGTTCGTTATCTCCTAAATAAACCAACCCAAAATCCCCTTCGACATAATCAAGAAAATAACTTCTATGGGGTGTAGCATGAAATGAGGCCCCTGAATCTAAAACCCATGAATCATCAACATTATCTAGAGAAAGAATCAAAGTGTCATCTTTAGATTTATTACTTACCACATTTGCTTCCTTATTACCTTCTTGTTTGTCTCCTTCTTTATTCTTCTGAGACTAGCAATCTTTCTTCAGATGACCTGGTTTTCCACAGTACCAGCAATCCTTCTGTCCTCTGGTTTGGGATCTTTTGTCCTTTGATTTTCCTTGTGACTTCCCATGACCTCCAGAACCTTTTCCTCTCTCCTTTGATCTGCCCCTGCTTTCTACATTCAAAACATTGCCTGATTTGGATCCACCTGAGCTTTTCTTACGAATTTCCTCACTCAGAATAATACCAACAACATCATCAAATTTTAGGGTATTTGAACCAGAAACAGAGTTACTAACCGCCATTACCAAACTATCCCAGCTTTCAGGCAATGAACATAATATCAAGAGAGCTCTAACTTCTTCATCAAATTTTACATTTATAGAAGTCAATTAACTAACAATCATATTAAATTCATTTAAATGACCTGTCACAGATCCACCTTCAACCATTTTCAAATTAAACAACTGCTTCATGAGAAATACCTTATTTGAGGCTGAGGGTTTTTCATACAATTTAGCCAAAGCTTTCATCAAACCATCTGTTGTCTTCTCTTTCGTTATATTGAATGCCACTGACGGTGCCAGGCACAACCGAATGGTTCCCAGTGCCTTTCTATCAAGAAGATTCCAATCCTCATCAAACATTGTTGCCGGTTTCTTGGCTACTCCTTCCAACGGCCTCCATAATTCTTTTTGATAGAGGTAATCCTCCATCTGCATCTTCCATAACTGATAGTTCTGCCCATTGATTTTATCAACCTTCATTTTACCCTCGTCTGCCATTGCTCCCATTCAACCGTGAGACTTTCCTGTAGACGATAATCAAACACAACCCGCTCTGATACCACTTGTTAGGGTTAGCCGGCAGAAGATATCAATTAAATGCAAATAAAGATTAAACAGAGAAATGGAAATACACAGAAATAATAACAACGAGAGACAAGTTTTAACGTGGTTCACCCAAACTTGGGCTACATCCACCAAACAGAGAGTCCAATATTATTATCCAGTAAATCAAACCGATTACAATCAGCAATCCCTGCAACTCAATACCACTACAAAATGCTACAATACAATATCAAAACCCTAACCCTTAGCCACTTTTTATCAAGCTTTTTGTCGGTTACAAAATAGGGTTTTCTTATGTCGGTCAATGAAAAAATTAACTCCCAGTGCATTATGAAATAATAAAAAACCATGTGAGGTTTTAGGGGCGTTGCCCTCGAGCTCCCACGGGGGCGCTGCCCCTCGACCCCGCCCTGTATCGCGACAGGGAACGCGCCAAGGGCGCTACCCCTAGACCCCGTAAGGGGTGCTACCCCTTGACCCCGTCTTAGGGGCGCTGCCCCTTGACCCCGTAGGAATTTGGGGGGAAACCGCGCTGATAAAAGTCGGGTAAATATAACCTCCGAGTCTGATTAGGCTCCATATAACAACAATTGGTGTTGGAAATAAGCCACACCCGGACTGACGATGGACTGGTCCAAGAGGGGCCAGTAGCTCAGTGGTAGAGCACTCCAGCAGCATATGGAAGGTCCTAGATTCGAGTCCTAGCTGGTCCATGTCTCAACATGGTATCAGAGCCAGGACAGGCTAGGAGCCCCAAGCACACGAGAAGTGTGGCTTAAGGGGGGGTGTTGGTGTTGGAAATAAGCCACACCCGGATCGACGATGGATTGGTCCAAGAGGGGCTAGTAGCTCAGTGGTAGAGCACTCCAGCAGCGTATGGAAGGTCCTAGGTTCGAGTCCTAGTTGGTCCATGTCTCAACAAAGACAAGTATATGCTCAGGTAAAGACAAAATTGGCTGAAAAAATGTTGCAAGGGTCAAAAGTGCATGAAGCCAAACAAGTCACTGAGACTGTCCACATTGAAGATGACAGTAGTGAAAGTGAAGAGAGAAATGGATTCCAGAAAAGAAGTTGGAATGGAAGAAGAGGAATCCAATGAATTTTTAAGTGAAGAAGAAGAGCAAGACATTCAAGCTGAAATGGAAACTGAACAAGGTTCAGTGTCTGAAAAAGAAATAGTACAAGAAGAATCAGGAACAGTGGATCCTTTTGGTACCTTGGTTTCTCCTAAAATAATAAAGGATGTGCAAGATGTAGCACATAAAATTGAAGAATCTAAAAAATAAGATGCACCTAAGGAAACAATAAAGAAAGCACCTACTCAAGCCAAAGAAGAAATAGGAGCTAGTATCCCTGGTGTAGATGTATTAAACATTCTAAACATGTATGGTGAATAAAGTGAAGAAGAGAGGAATATAGAAAGCAGAAAGGAACAAGGAAAAGAGACAAAAGAAGCTAATACAATGGTAGGTTCACCTTCACATACAGAGCAACTACAAAAGGAAAAGGAAACTGTAGAAGAGGAAGCAAATAAACCTAAAGGTGAAGAAAATACAGAAAACATTGATGAAGATAAATCTGAAAAACAAACGGAAGATATAGACATGACAAATGTAGAACAAACAAATAAAGAGGAAGACCAAGAAAAAGAATCATCAAGGAAAGAAGGTCCTGAGGAAGAGGATGAAGGTGGAGGGGATACATAAATTAAAGAGGAAGAAAATGAGGGTGAATCTAAACAACAGAATGATCTAATGATACAAGAGCGAGCCCCTCAACAAGAGCCTCCTCCACAATAGCAACAGGAACAACAATAGCAACAAAAAGAGTAGGGAGAAGTAGAAAGGCCTCAGGAAGGGGTAATCAATGAAGAAAAGACTACTGAAGGCACAGAAGAAGTTCCAGCCTAGTTAGGTGTAGAGATAAGGAAAGAAAAGGTAGAGGTACAATTAGTACCTATAGACATCAAAAGTCTATTGGGCGATACAATGCCAAGGAAAGAAAGGAGAAAGGCCAGAACCATGTTAGCAATACAAAGGAGTCCAGATGGATCCAGGATACTGAACTTGGCCATAACACAAAAAGAGAAGCCAAAAGGAGAAATAACACTAGATGAATATAAAATACTCAATTTTGACCTAGGGCATACAACAAGGGAGCAACACATAACTAAATGGGAAGATATGCACCAGGCTACAACAGAAATGTTAAAGAGGGATAAAGATAAACAAGAATATCTGGAAGGACACATTGTCCAATTACAACAATTCATTAGGGAAATATTTGATCCCAATACAACAGTACTGGAATTACCTAGTGAAATAGCAGTTGTGTCTAAAGATGAAATAAAAGATATGGAAAATAAGAGGCTTAAATCCAATGTTTTTGAAGAGTGGTTCAAGGACTTCATGCAAGAAGGAGAAGAGGTAATTAAACAAGTACTGAAAGGATGGGAATTGGCTGCAATAGAAAAGAATAAATGCATTATACTTCTATATAATGGTCAATTTAGAAGAGAAGAGTGCAAATTTGAATTGGAACAACTAGAGGAAATTGAAGAGAGAGAAGAAGAATTAATAAATGAAGGAGTAATTACCCCTTCAATGGTGAATCAAGTGCCACAGGCAAGGTTGGAATTGAAATTTGAAGAGAATAATCTCAGAAGATGCATAGCAGTCACTCAAGGTTTAGAAGAAAAGGTAGATAACATGATCAAAATGCATAAAAGGATATTGGAAAGGCTCTTAGATCATGAGTGCATGGATACACCAACATATGAACTTCAAATGAGCATTAACAAAATTTAAAGCCATTTTTACACCATATATGGAGAATCTAGAGGCATATCTAAGTAAACAAATGATTGATTCATTGATGGAGGAAAGTGCCAAGATGAAGAAATACAAGAAGAGGACTGAAGGTTCAGATAAAGAAGAAAAGAAACTAAAAGAGGGAGTCACAATGCAGGAATATGTATGGACAAAGACTCTAGGGGGAGATTGCACCTTTATAGGTGTAATAAATAACTTCAAAGCATATTTTAAAGACTAAGAAAATGTAAAAGGAGCAAACAATACTAATAAAAGGATCAAGTAAAGGGTATCTATGGGTAAAGTCTACAAGAAAGTAGAAGTCAAAGGAAGGGAATCTTATTTTGAAAAGATTCTAATGGCATCCTTTGAGGTAGAAAAGATACCATAAGGATATTTTGAAGAAACGGTTAGAAACATATGTGCACCCTTGATCAATAATAGATGAATACTAACCGTGGATTGGATTTTGTAGCCGTAGCAGTATGAAGCTTCAAATTCTATATAAGAAGCGCGACTACTTGTATATTAGGGACACATGAATTTTTTGAAGTATAGGTTGAACTTGTAATTTGTTTGAACATTTGATTAGAGAAGTATTTTAGTTTAGAGGAGGAGGTCGCCTGTGTCTACACTAAGGAATGTGCGGAGTGTCTATCTTCCTTATTGTATCTGTAAGATGTTTATAAGTATTCTGTTGATTTGATTAATGAACCAAAAAGGTCATTCATACATTGTAAACCATATATGACTGTGTACTTTAAATACAAGTGAATTTGAGATTCTGCATCTATTTTCAGAGTGTTTTTTGACTCTTACTTGTATCTAAAGTATTACCTCTTTAAAAGCTTGCAATCTTGGATGTGTGTTCATGAAAATATTTAGGGCTTCACATTTGGAGATTTAGTCTGTTGATTTGATCAAGTTTGATGTATTTCTTACAATGTGAATAATAGAGCATTTAGATCCTATGGTAAAATGATATTCAATTTGAATTTCTCTAACTTTTCCCCCAAACATTTGAAATAATTAGCTCAAACATAGAGATTTTAAGGAAATTGTCTTACATTTGAAAGAAGCATGAAGAATTGTGTTAATATTTGACAATTTTCATATCAATTGAAAAGAAAAGCTTGTCTCATTATAAATCATACAAAGATTTGTGATATAGTAGTAAATTTATGAAAAGAAATGAATAATTTGTTTGTTTTTACAATAATTTGCATAATTCAAGTCCAGTGAGGCACAAATCATCTTAAATCAAGTAGGGCCCCTTGAATATTACAGTTTCACATTAACCTACTGAATTGTCCACAAGGTCAAGATTTGACCATACAGAAACTTGGGATTAAGAACTCTTAAGTGATTTCTTCATATCTTTCAAGACAGTTTAGGTTGATTTTGTGAATTTTAACTTTTGTTATGATTGTGTAAAAATAATTATCAACAGTTTTTGGCGCTAGAAGGAGGGCTTGATTGGAGTTAAGGTAGGACTTGAGTAAAGCTAGCTCATAACAGTGGTAGGGTGACCAGGTCTAGATCTAGTTCAGAGGATATCTTTGTACAATTACCTGATAAAAGGTAGAGTAAGGGTCCTTTGATTTGGAGTCCTAGAATATCACATGTGGGAGGCTCATCTGGAATGCCTCCTGGATCACCTTTTAACATCCATAACATAGTGAGTCCTGATAGTTCTTCATTTAGATCTTTGAATCTTGTTTTAAGTCCTCCTAGAGGTCCAAGTCCACCTAGAAATCCAGGTACTCCCGGAGGTCCAAGCCCACCACAAGGACCTGCATTGGCTTATTTCAATGTCAATTCTCCTATAACATTTAATGATTATCATGAGATGCCAAAAAATCTTGAAAAGATATGTCCTAAATATCAATTGCATCAGGATCCGAAAGGTCACATTAAAATATTCAAGGAGGCATGCTTTAGGGCCAGGTTAGAGTATGAGGATGTTGTGTGTAGGTTATTTCCTTACACCTTTAATGAGGAGGCTTCTAACTGGTATGTTAACTTGCCTAATGGTTATATTTCTTCTTGGGCACTTATAGAAGAGGCATTTTTGTCTAGGTTTAGGGGACCAGTTGATCCTTCCACCTTATATCATAAATTGGTTATAATTAAAAGAAGTAAAGGAGAGTTGATTGATAACTTTAATGATAGATTTCAAAAGGCTTATTCCATGTTAGTGGCCCCTTACACAGTGACTGCAGATGCATTATTAGCCATGTATTATGTTGCCCTTGTTCCACTAACTACCATGTTTGTCAAAAGAAAGGTTGATATAGATACAATATCTAAAGCTTATAAAGAAGCAACCTCAATAAATCAGGAGATGAGGTAAACAACTTATAATCCATTTCTTAATGGAGGAAACCCTGGGATGAAAAGTCAAGCACAACCTTGGAATGGAGTCCCTATGCATAATACTCCGTTACTGAACCCAGTTCTTACATATACACCTGTGTATAATCCTTCCCCAATCCAGACTATAGTCCCTTATACTGGCAATAGTACCAATAATAATTAGAGTAATGGTTAGTCTTTCTTCTAGTCTCCTCAGGATATATTTGTGGCAAAGGCACAAGAAGATAGAGAAGAGATCAAAGAAACTACTGCACACCTCAAAAGATTGACTATTGAAATGACACAACTAAGAAATGAAAATTTCTATGGTAGAAATAATCAAGGATATAGTCAGAACCATAACCAGAATTATAACCAGGGTCAAGGTCCAAACCAAGGCCAAAATTATAGTCAGAATCAAAATCATAATCAGGGACAAGCAATGCAGAACAAATGACCTGCTATAGATAACAGGACCTGGGGTAATAACAATAGAAATCAGAATCAGCCAAGGCCACCTAGGAAATGGAACACATGGCTAAATAATGGCACTTTAGCTTCTCCATTTGAGAATTTGGATAATCAGGAGACAAAAAAAATAGCTAGAGTTCAAATGACCAATGTAGCATTAAAAAATTGGTGCATGATTCATAATACCAGTGCACACACTAAACTAGATTGCCCTCAATTTCATCTAGCAGCAAGTATTTTCAATGTGGATGTAAGGCTCCCACCTCTGAGTTTCTCATTCCCAAAGGCAATGAAATAGTACCCTCAGGATTTGAGACTGCCTTAGTCTTAGAGACTTTTACCTTTACAACTAGGGAGGAAGAAGATCAGATGTTAGAAGATAAGCCTTACTTTTGTGAGAACTTATACCCTGAATCAGCCTTAGTATTGAATGCATTTCAGTTCCCCTTTGAAACTAAAAATGAAGTTTTATATGAAACAAAGGAGGTACAGGCTTTTCAATAGTATAACAAAAATTATACCTACAATTTGAGAAGTAACACTAGGCCTGGAGGTCCTTTCACTACTTCCACTCCTCCCAACAATTTCAATACTCTTGCAGATCAACACGTTAGTAATAACCTTGCTATACTAAAGGCTAATCATCATGTGAATGGTGGGACAACAACATCAAAATTCCAAACAGGGAAAACATAGACAGTGGAAATAATGAGATTAATGAGTTACTTGTCTGAAGAGATAAAAAAAATCAAGGTCAGTATAACTTTATGTGAATTGCTGAAAAGTCTAGAGGTTAGAAATGCTTTCATAAAGTATTTGGATACATCTGTGACAAGCGAGGTCTCTGTTGATATGAATGTTCCTAGTAAAGATCCACAGTCCAAAGAAAAAACTAAGAAAACTGAACAGCCTTCCAACACTAATGTGGTCATGTATGCAGATAAGAGGGAAGTCCCCCCTTTCTTATTAACCATTAGGATGTTGGGAAAGAACATACATAATTGCATGGTAGATTCTGGTGCATTAACCAATGTAATGCCTTTAGGGATATGCTAGACTTTAGGGTTGACTCCTACCAAATCTGCCAGAGTCGTTACACAATTAGACAAAACTGAGGTTAATGTGATAGGATAATTAATGCATATTCAAATGTAGTTAGCCTCAGGTCCTAGGGTGAGTCAATTTATTGACATTGAGGTGGTGGATATACCTGTGAATTACGGGATGTTGTTGAGTAGAGATTGGTCCAAAACATTAAATAGATATATGACCACTGAATTTTCACACATGTGGTTACCTTGGAGAGGTGTTCCAAATCAAATTAGGATAGATGCTAAACCTAGAATGACACACCTATTTACAAAATACAGCAGGACTAATGAGATATTGTATGCTTTTGTTGAACCTAGTGTTTATAGAGTCACTAATAAGGGAGTGTAAATTGAAGAAATCCTGATGCTAAATTTTAAAGAAAAACTTGTCAGTAAAGAAACAATAGTGTTCATTGAGTCTGATGAAAATCCTTTTGATGAGGAAGACAATGCAGTAAATAGTTTTGGTCAGATCATAAGCTAGGAAATAGAAAAGTGCATTGAACAAAAGATTCTAGTTTAGTGCAAGTTGTATAAAAGCATGTGCAGAGTCCATAATAAGCCTCATTTTGAAGAGAATTGTGGAATGTACAAAGACATTATAGAATATCAATACATAAAGTGCACAAAAGGGATGGAATTGTAGGAAGGAAAGGTTAATCCTAAGCAACAAGAGATATACTTTCAGGACAACATGGATGTATTAATTCCAGATTTAGAGAAAGAAGAGTGTCTATCATTCTGATTTACAAATTGAGAATATAAATATGCAAGTAGGTCAAAATGAATCACCCATGAATAAACAAGATAGTACATCACAGGTAACAGAAAAGGTGAGACATGTCAAAATAAAGGGTCAAAAGAATAAAGAGGGCATGTGGACACTAAAATGTGATGGATTTAAATCTAAACAAGGTGCAGGTGCAGGTGTTGAACTTATAGATCCTAATGGTAAGTCATTTTTAGCAGCATATAGGCTACAATTTCCCTGTACTAATAATGTAGCAGAATATGAAGCTTTATTTTATGGACTTGTTATGGCTATCAAGAAAAGGGTGAAAATGATCAGAGTATTCTCATATTTTGAGTTAGTGGTCAGACAATTAAGAAAGTTATATGCATGCAATTATAATAAGATGGTTTGTTATAGGCATAGGATGTGGGATTTGATCGATTCATTTGATGCCTTTAACATAGAACATATCCCTAGGGAATTGAATCATAGACCAGATGCATTAACAGTTGCTGCTAGCACTTTGGAGCCCTTAACATTGTTAGGTTTAAAGCAATTTTCTATTGAATTAGTAAATGTTCTGAGCATACCAGATAATGTTACTCATTTTCAGGTATTTGAAGTAGATCAACAAATTGTGGATTTTCTCACTTGTAAGGAAGTGTTTGAAGCTCAAATCATTGATGATCAAGAAAGGCCTGATGTTTCTTGGGATGAAGACATAATAAACTTGAAAAGTAATTTCTTACCTAAAGGAGTAATTGAGTTGGAAAAGATTTTTGACTTTGATGGGGTAGTTAGACAAAAAGATTTGCCCAAAACTGAAGGGGGAAAATGTGACCCATATAACTTGGGAACAAAGCAAAGTCCACATAATGTACTGATTGAAAGGCTTGCTCTAAGAAGTTAAGACAAGAAATTGTGGATGTTTTGAAAGAATACAAACATGTAATAGCATGGACATATGAAGATTTGAAGACATATGATACGTCCATCATAACTCATGTAATACCCTTGAAACCAAAAGTTAAACCATTTAGACAGAAACAAAGGCCTGTGAATGCTATTTTAGAGCCTTTAATCTTTGAGGAAGTGAAAAAATTGTTGTCTGCCAGGATAATCTTCCCAGTAAGACATTCAACCCGGGTAGCTAATTTGGTACCTGTGAGAAAGAAAAGTGGAGACATTAGGTTATGTGTTGACTTTAGAAATTTGAACAAAGCTTCTGAAAAAGATAGTTATCCCTTGCCTCCAATAGATGAAGTATTGCAAGTAGTAAATGGGGCTAAGATGATGTCTTTCATAGATGGGTTCTCTAGATATAACCAGGTCTTAGTTGATAAAGAGGATAGGTTGAAGACTACTTTTACTTGCAAGTGGGGTGATTATGCATATAGGAGAATGCCTTTTGGTTTAATTAATGCAGGTGCCACTTTTCAACGAGCCATGGACATTGCATTTCATGGATTATTAGGTAAATGCATTGTTATTTATATGGATGATTTAACTGTGTACTCTAAAGATGCATCCACTCATGCAGAAGATTTGAGAAGGGTACTTAAAAGATGTGAAAGGTATGGGATTTCTCTTAACCCAAAGAAATGTTCATTTGGTGTGATTGAAGGAAAATTGTTAGGACATGTCATTTATGAAAATGGGATATCCATTGATCCTGACAGAGTAGAAGGAATAAGAAAATTGCAATTACCTAACAGTAAGAAGGAATTAAAATCCTTTTTTGGTAAGATTAACTTTGTTAAGAAGTTTATTACAGGGTTTTGCAGAAATTATTCAACCATTAAACGCCATGCTCAAGAAAGATACAAAGATAGAATGGACACCAGTAACCAAAGATGCATTCAAAGATATTAAGGAGGCCATTTACGATGCTCCTATGTTAGCAAGTCCAAATTATACCAAACTATTTTACATATATTCTTTTGCATCTTCACATTCAGTTGTAGCTGCGTTGACACAAAAAGGAGAAGATAATGAAGAAAAAAGTTCATAGCTTTCATGAGTGCACCTCTGAAGGATGTACAACTGAAGTATCTAGATACAGAGAGACAAGTATTTGCACTAGTAAGGGTAGTTAAAAAGTTTAGACATTACATCTTAAGAAGTCAAGTCAAGGCCATAGTACCAGATGTAGCAGTAAAAATACTACTAATGCAGAATGAGCCTAGAGAGAAAAGGGCTAAATGGATTACAATATTGCAAGAGTTTGATATGGAGATTATTCCAATGAAGCTGGTTCAAGCCCAAGCATTAGTACAGACCATAGAAAACACAGATCCAAATTTGGTGAAGCAACAGTATGTATTAAATTCTAATGATGCATCAAGTTGGTATGAGGACTTAAATACATTTCTAATATCAGGTAAATATCCAAGTAAAATGAAGTCTTCTCAAAGGAGAGCTTTAAAGATTAAAGCATAGAGATACATGGTACAAGGAGGTCTTCTATTCAAGAAGAACCAGAAGGTATATATTTAAGATGTTTAAATAGAATTGAAGCAGATAAGGTATTGTTAGAATTGCATGATAAGTATGGAACTGCTCATGGTTCTCATTTAGCTACTGTGCATAAGATATTAAGAGTAGGATACTATTGGCCAATAATGTTTAAAGATACAGAGAGTCATATTTGAAGTTGTCACACTTGTCAAACTACAGTAGACAAATGAAGGAATCAGGATAATCCATTACAGCTAGTCATTAAGTCTAGGCCATTTGCATAGTGGGGCTTAGATTTCATTGGAGTTACAAATCCTCCATCATCCGCATGACATAAGTCTATATTGACAATAACTGACTATTGTACAAGGTGGACTGAAGCCACATGTTGCAATTTCTCTACTACTGAGGTAGTTATCAAATTTCTTGAAGAAAACATCATAACAAGGCTTGGAGCTCCATATTCGATGGTATGTGATAATGGCCCTGCATTTTCTTCTCTAAAATTTTTTAAATGCACATTTGAATATGGGATAGTTTTAAAATTTTCTTCAAATTATTATCCTTAGGGGAATGGTTTAGCTAAGTCCACAAACAAGATTTTATTAGATATAATCAAGAAACTAATTGTAAAAAATCCTAGAGAATGGAATACATTGTTAAAATATGTGATGTGGGTAGATAAGACTAAGGTTAAGTTAGCCTTAGGCAATGCACCTTATCACCTAGTTTATGTGACTAATCCCATACTTCCAGTGAATTTAAGAATACCTGTCTGAAAGTTTGCTAATGAGTATTTAGGATTTGATGATCACAGAGAAGCCAGGATAATCCAAATGTTACAATTGGATGAGAACAGGGATCAAGCCATTGAAAAGTTTGCCAAACATCAAACAGTGGTCAAAAGATGGTTTGACAAAAGAGCAAGAGTCAAAACATTTAGAATATCAGACTTAGTATTGTGTTGGGATAAAGCACATGAAAAGAAAGGAAATCATGGAAAGTTTGACAAATTATGGTTAGGTCCATTACAGGTCACAGAGATAATAGGAGATAGTACATTTAGGCTCAAGACCTTAACCGGAGAAGATGTACCATTACCTGTTAATGGCCAACACTTGAAACATTACTTTCAGGCTTGAGGTGAGGGTATTTGTTATGTTATGTATCATAGTGTAAATAATGTATAGTTGTCTTGTTGGGTTTGGTGGGGTTGTGTTTTGGTTTTGTGTGGTTGTGTTTTGTTTTGTTATGGTGGTTTGTGAGTTGTGTTATCTTGGTAGGGGTGTTTGTTCTGTTTTGAAATATACAGGAGCAGATTAACCACCACTGAAAACAATAGAAAATTCAAAACATTCAGGTTAATTATTTGAAACTTATGCATAACTTGTTGTGACTGTCATAAATGTAGAAAATGGTTTGGCTGGTGAAATTTTGTCTTCAATAACTGTGGGTTGAGTATTCAAGGGAAGTTTCTCACAATGAAACACCTAAAATACTTGGGTTTGTTGAACATACCAGTGTAGGTGTTAGGTGAAAAATCAGAGGTCACCCTTGCTACCATTACAATTCTCATCTTAATTTCAGCAGGTCATCACACCTTGCATCATGAAGTTACAATAGTAATATCTTATAAAGTCTCTATCTTACACAAAATATAAAAAACAAGTAAATAAATAAAATAGATTTTACTAAAAATCTAGATTAATCCATCTAAGTAACTCTACCGGGGCTATATACGCTAGCTGGCAGTGGGGCTCTACTTAGGAGAATTGTAATGATAACCTTGTCGGGGCTATAGACACTTGCTGGTAGCAAGGCTCTATCCATTTGGCTATGAGGGAATGACATCAACTATGTAGTTTAATATCAGGCACTGGTTTATTCAACTTATTTTCAAGATGAGGATTATTAATCACATGCACCCACTTAGACTCAATTGAGAGATTCATGCACCTTATTGAATACATTAGGTCTCAAGTTAAATAATGATCTATAGAAGAGAAAGTTGGAAGTTATGAATTTATTTCATTTAGTTTTCTTTAATGGTTTTAATTTAATTGTTTTGTTTGGTTGCTAGTTGTTGTGATGCTCACAACATGCCCCATTTTACATCTTAGCAAAATGAGGACCCCTGTTGTGGCTGTGGCTTTTGCTTGGGTGTGCGTCTGATTGGTGGTAAAAGGGAAAGGAGGTAAAGGGTACAAACCTTGTTGAGAATTTAAAAATTAGCATTAAGTACCAGAGAAGAATAGGGGTGAATTCTTTGTCAAAAATGAATAAGGATTGCTTTTTGAACTATTTCAAAATTCCCCATATTCTACAAGATGTGCGTGTTTTGGTAAAATGCATTATATCAAGGTTTGTATGTTGCATGTACAAGGCCATTTGTATGTGGAGTCATTGTACTAATCACATAGAGTTGTTGGGTTTATGAATCATTATACTTGTATACATATTGTTAATGTTTTATTCTTTACATACAAGTTGGACCCGACAGGATTCGGAAGTAAAATGGATAATTGGTTAAGTCCACGGTTTGTATCTCGAGTTGTATGTTTGGTGAAAAGAAAGATACAAGGTGATATACAACACGACATACATATCATGGACCTGAGGAGAATATGAAATTTGGTTTTATTAAACTATGTTTCGCGGTTTGAATGTTGCATGCTTCGGGTTTATACCTTTTGATATACATACAGTGCGGAAGTCAAAGAGAATTAAATCTAATATAATTGATGCATCATACCTTAATGCATATTGAAAGATGCATTCACTTTATATACATGTGCGAAGCTGAAGGGTTATGCAATATGGTTTATAAAAGATGAGGAGTTCAGGATGATTATACATGGTAGTTTGTAAGTATGGAGGCTTGTATCTAAGAGTAGATACAAGTATTGTTGTATCATTGAGATAAAAGTGGGAAAGTAAAGTGGGTCCCACAACTTGTATCTCAAGATTGTATATTATATCAACAAACAAATAAACAAGCTGGCATACAAGAACGGATACAAACAAAAGATGCAAGATGGATTTGAAAAAGGAATTAAATAAAGGAAAGGTTTTGTATGTTTGGGGAGATTGTATGTTAACAATGTACAAATCCTGATATACAAAGAAATAAAAGACATTACCGGAAAGATAAAAGGTAAAAGGGGACTTGTATGGGTTGTTTGTATATGCGCTTATACCTATGTCACATACATTGCGATATACAAACCAAACATACAAGTGTGGATATAAAAGAAAAGAGAATAACATTGTTTATGGCTCATTGCATATATGTTTGTATGTTGAAAAGATACAAAAGGGACATACAAAGAACAATATACAAAGAAAGATACAAGAGAATGCAATGTATGTAGAAATTAAGCTGACAGATAGAAGGTTTAAAATAAAACGTTGAAATAAGAAACCAGAGCCTTAGGCACATTAATTGCTGTAATTAATGCTAATCTAACACTGAAAAGAGTAAAATTCAATGGGTTAGGGTAAATTAGAAGTTATTTTTCTTTCAGATTTGCATTGTCAAAATTAAATTGCAGAAAGAAGAGTTTCTATAGAAATTTTCATCGCGGGATGGAATTCCAGAAGCTGGACAGAGTAAAAAATGGTAAAGTAATTCAATGACATAAGGTTGAGCTGTCGAAAGATACAGGTATTTATCTTAAACGTCGTTACAGTTCAGCTAAGCTAAAAGTGCAAGTAACTATCAGTAATTTCATTTTGAAATGTAAACATTCAGTAAATTATTGTGTTTAAATTTTTAATTAGCTGGGTTGGGTTAAATAATGTGAAAGTGAAAATGAGAAAAGACAAACGGGGGTTAGGGTAAAATGTAAAAAAATAGAAAAGTCATAGTAAAACCCTACGTAAGAAGGTAAAATGGAAAGTAAAAAAAATGTATTTTTTATAGGATGGCCCCAAAGCAGAAAAAGGTAGATACAGGAGGTGAAGTTAAAAAAGAAAGGCAGCCATGCAAAGAGATAGAGAAGGAGGAGATGTCACTACATAGAGGGTACCCTTCATTGATCAGTACCAGTGGAGTAGGGACAGACACCAACATAGGGGGCTATGATGCGAACAATGTTTTGCAGAATATCATAGTAGCAGACGCTACACTTGACATGAGGTGTATATGGGAGAGTGGATTGTACAGGGTTGCGGGTTTTCCATTAGCTATGGAAGCCAAAGATTTATGCCTAGATTGCATATACTTGTATGACCCAGCTACCAGGAAAATAATGTTCCACGATAGACTCATTGCAGACTTATCCACAGAAGGGATTGCTAGAACATTTGGTGTGGAGATACATGAGAAAATGGTGGATATTGGTATAGACCAGTATAATGAAGATTTCAATAATAATGAGAGGAACTGTAGAAGCAAAATCTTCTACAGTTGGTACAGTGTAGAAAAAAACCCCAAAGTTATGGCAAGAGTGCAAAAGAATTTGCAAAGAATATACTTTCAAGAAGAAATATACTTGATGATTACAATGTTAAGAAGATTAGTGGGATTGAGAGATGGTACTAAGTGTGAGCCTTGGATGTTCACTGTCATCCAGTTCATGAGAGAAGCAAAAAAAGAGCAAGGACAAATTCACTGGGCTAAGGCTATAAGCACACCCATATGGAAACAGGTAATGCTAAGAAAGCAAAAGATGATGCCTTTCTATTTGTCCTCATATATATTATATTCATGTGCAGCAGAGGTTCAACCATTCATACATGGGATAGTCAGGGTTGGAACCTTAGGAGATGGTCCAGATCAGAAGTTGGTATATGAACATTATCCTGATTTACAGGAAGAAAATGCATTGAGGAAGTATGCTCTAGTGAATGATGTATTCTATACATACATGGTTAGAATTTTAAGGGAAGCGCCAGATAAGAGATTATCTAAAGATGCAGAGGATACAATTGGTTTGTACAGTTCCTGGTATATTCAATTTTAGTACTTTATTTTTATCAGAACTAAGGGATTTGAAGGAAAATCTTTCATGCTACCCAGGTATCCTTCCAATAAATTGATTGTTCTGGAGTTTTGAATGTAGAATTTTAATGCCTTTAAGATGTACAAAAAGAGGTTTAATAGAGGAAATCTTAAGTTACCTTGGGCAATTAGTAGATACTCATGCTATAGTGAGGAGGTTGCTGGTCATTCAGAAAAAGAGTTGAGGTATTATGGATTTGAGGAGTTTGAGTTGGCCCAAAGGTTTGATCCCTTTCATAGAATCCAAAATACAATTGATTCTAAATTCAAACATCAAATACATATCTAAGATTTTTGGTTAGACTGTAAGAATGATAAAGAGGTAAGAAAGAGAGCTCATAAAAGATTAATAGTAGATGAAATGAGGTCTATGGGAGACATCTACATTCCCTTGGAGGTTAAAGAAGATGATAAATTGTTGCACCATAGTTATGAAAGTTCCAAGTTTGCTCCTATTGGAGAGCCTAATTGGTCACAACCATGGAACACTTCTGTGGACACATTGTCCAAACCGGTCATCTTGTTTTTGAAGACATGGTTGAAAGATAGAATTGAAGAGATTAAAGATGAAGCAGTGGAGATTCCATATCCAAAGAATGTAAAAAAGAGAGTAAGGGAGTATAGTGATGATCTTCAATGCTTCTATGAAAAGAAAAGAAAGATTGTGTAGGCCAAAATTGTGGAGAAGGATAAAAATGCTACTCTGATGGATCCTTATGCATTAGGAGTGACAGTAGTAGTATCATCTAGCACATTTGTGGAGGCAAAGTCATTAAGCTAGGATATTAGTACAGAAGAAGCACATGCCTCCAAAAAAATAACAGGACAGAAGGTCAGGAAAGCAATACCAGTGAGCATATGAAAAGGGGAGACTTCAAAAAAGAGTGAAGTCATAGGAACATAGTAGGTAGGTGCTAAGTTGAGTGATATACCTAGTGCATCCACCTTAGCAGAAAAAAGACAAGTATATGCTCAGGTAAAGATAGAATTGGATGGAGGAATGTTGCAAGGGTCAAAAGTGCATGAAGCCAAACAAGTCACTGAGACTGTCCACATTGAAGATGACAGTAGTGAAATTGAAGAGAGAGAAATGGATTCAGGAAATGAAGTTGGAATGGAAGAAGATGAATCTAGTGAATTTTTAAGTGAAGAAGAAGAGCAAGAAAATCAAGCTAAAATCAAAACTAAACAAGGTTCAATGTCTGAAAAGGAAACGGTACAAGAAGAATTAGGAATAGTGGATCCTTTTGGTACCTTGGTTTCTCCTGAAATAATAAAGGATGTGCAAGATGTAGCACATAAAATTGAAGAATCTAAAAAAGAAGATGCACCTGATGAAACAGTAAAGGAAACACCTAATCAAGCCAAAGAAGAAACAAGAGCTAGTATCCCTGGTGTAGATGTATTAAACATTCTAAACATGTATGGTGAACAAAGTGCCGTAGAGAAGAATATAGAAAGAAGAAAGGAACAAGGAAAAGAGACAAAAGAAGCCGATACAATGGTAGGTTCACCTTCACATACAGAGCAACTACAAAAGGAACGGGAAACTATAGAAGATGAAGCAAATAAACCTGAAGGTGAAGAAAATACAGAAAACAATGATGAAGATAAATCTGAAAAACAAATGGAAGATATAGACATGACAAATGTAGAACAAACAAATAAAGAGGAAGACCAAGAAAAAGAATCATCAAGGAAAGAAGGTCTCGAGGAAGAGGATGAATGTGGAGGGGATACAGAAATTGAAGAGGAAGAAAATGAGGGTGAATCTAAACAACAGAATGATCCAATGATACAAGAGCGAGCCCCTCAACAATAGCCTCCTCCACAACAACAACATCAACAACAACAACAACAAGAGTAGGGAGAAGTAGAAAGGCCTCAGGAAGAGGTAATCAATGAAGAAAAGATTGCTGAAGGCACAAAATAAGTTCCAGCCTGGTTAGGTGTAGAGATAAGGAAAGAAAAGGTAGAGGTACAATTAGTACCTATAGACATCAAAAGTCTATTGGGCAATACAATGCCAAGGAAAGAAAGGAGAAAGGCCAGAACCATGTCAGCAATACAAAGGGGCCCAGATGGATCCAGTACCACAAAAAGAGAAGGAAAAAGGAGAAATAACACTAGATGAATATAAAATACTCAGTTTTGACCTAGGGCATACAACAAGGGAGCAACACATAACTGAATGGGAAGATATGCACCAGGCTACAACAAAAATGTTAAAGAGGGATAAATATAAACAAGAATATTTGAAAGGACACATTGTCTAATTACAACAATTCATTAGGGGAATATTTGATCCCAATACAACAGTACCAGAATTACCTAGTGAAATAGCAGTTGTGTCTAAAGATGAAATAAAAGATATGGAAAATAAGAGGCTTAAATCCAATGTTTTTGAAGAGTGGTTCAAGGACTTCATGCAAGAAGGAGAAGAGGTAATTAAACAAGTACTGAAAGGATGGGAATTGGCTGCAATAGAAAAGAATAAATGCATTATACTTCTATATAATGGTCAATTTAGAAGAGAAGAGTGCAAATTTGAATTGGAACAACTAGAGGAAATTGAAGAGAGAGAAGAAGAATTAATAAATGAAGGAGTAATTACCCCTTCAATGGTGAATCAAGTGCCACAGGCAAGGTTGGAATTAAATTTTAAAGAGGATAATCTCAGAAGATGCATAGTAGTCACTCAGGGTTTAGAAGAAAAGGCAGATAGCATGATCAAAGTGCATAAAAGGATAGTGGAAAGGCTCTTTGATCATGAGTGCTTGGATACACTAGCATATGAACTTCAAAGAGCATTAACAGAATTTAAAGCCATTTTTACACCATGTATGGAGAATCCGAAGGCATATCTAAGTAAACAAATGATTGATTTATTGATGGAGGAAAGTGCCAAGATGAAGAAATACAAGAAGAGGAGTGAAGGTTTAGATAAAGAAGAAAAGAAACTTAAAGAGGGAGTCACAATGCAAGAATATGTATGGACAAAGAGTCCAGGGGGAGATCGCACCTTTATAGAAGGTGTAATAAATAACTTCAAAGCATATTTGAAAGAGTAAGAAAATGTAAAAGGTGCAAACAATACTAATAAAAGGATCAAGTAAAGGGTATCTATGGGCAAAGTCTACAAGAAAGCAGAAGTCAAAGGAAGGGAATCTTATTTTAAAAAGATTCCAATGACATTCTTTGAGGCAAAAATGATACCATAAGGATATTCTGAAGAAATGGTTAGAAACAAATGTGCACCCTTGATCAATAATAGATGAATACTGACCGTGGATTGGATTTTGTAGCCGTAGCAGTATGAAGCTTCAAATTCTATATAAGAAGCTATACTACTTGTATATTAGGGACACAGGGATTTTTTGAAGTATAGCTTACACTTGTAATTTGTTTGAACATTTGATTAGAGAAGTATTTTATTTTAGAGGAGGAGGTCACCTGTGTCTACACTAAGGAATGTGCGGAGTGTCTAGCTTCCTTATTGTATCTGTAAGACATTTATAAGTTTTCTGTTGATTTGATTAATGAAGCAAAAAGGTCGTTCATACATTCTAAACCATTTATGACTATGTACTTTAAATACAAGTGAATTTGGGATTCTGAGTCTATTTTTAGAGTGTTTTCTGACTCTTACTTGTATCTAAAGTATTACCTCTTTAAAAGCTTGCGATCTTGGATGTGTGTTCATGAAATTACTCAGGGCTTCACATTTGGAGATTTAGTCTGTTGATTTCATCAAGTTTGATGTATTTCTTACAACGTAAATAACAGAGCATTTAGATCCTATGGTAAAATGATATTCAATTTGAATTTCTCTAACTTTTCCCCCAAACATTTGAAATAATTAGCTCAAACACAGAGATTTTAAGGATATTGTCTTACATTTGAAAGAAGCATGAAGAATTGTGTTAATATTTGACAATTTTCATATCAATTGAAAAGAAAAGCTTGTGTCATTATAAATCATACAAATCTTTGTTCTATAGTAGTAAATTTATGTAAAGAAATGAATAATTTGTTTGTTCTTACAACAATTTGCATAATTAGAGTCTAGTGAGCAAAAACGTCGTTCATACATTCTAAACCATTTATGACTATGTACTTTAAATACAACTGAATTTGGGATTCTGAGTCTATTTTTAGAGTGTTTTCTGACTCTTACTTGTATCTAAAGTATTACCTCTTTAAAAGCTTGCAATCTTGGATGTGTGTTCATGAAATTACTCAGGGCTTCACATTTGGAGATTTAGTCTGTTGATTCGATCAAGTTTGATGTATTTCTTACAATGTGAATAACAAAGCATTTAGATCCTATGGTAAAATGATATTCAATTTGAATTTCTCTAACTTTTCCCCCAAACATTTGAAATAATTAGCTCAAACACAGAGATTTTAAGGAAATTGTCTTACATTTGAAAGAAGCATGAAGAATTGTGTTAATATTTGACAATTTTCATATCAATTGAAAAGAAAAGCTTGTGTCATTATAATCTTACAAATCTTTGTTCTATAGTAGTAAATTTATGCAACGAAATGAATAATTTGTTTGTTCTTACAACAATTTGCATAATTAGAGTCCAGTGAGTCACAGATCATCTTAAATCAAGTAGGGTGCCTTGAATATTATAGTTTCACATTAACCTACTGAATTGTCCACAAGGTTAAGACTTGACCATATAGAAACTTGGGATTAAGAACTCTTAAGTGATTTCTTCATATCTTTCAAGACAATTTAGGTTCATTTTGTGAATTTTAACTTTTGTTATGATTGTGTAAAAACAATCATCAACACAACCCCACCTCGCAATGAGGACTTTGTTATAAGGATGTGCAACTAACTCAAGAGTTACACCATCCTGCTTTTCACAGAAGGGATTTTAAAATGTAACCCCACCTACATCCACAAACATATTATAGTGAAAAGAAAGCATGTGCTCAAAGTATACAACCCCTCCTACATCATAGAGACACCTTATAGTGAAAAGGAGGTATACGCAACAAAACAAATTACACAATCCCACCCGCATCACAGAGATGCCTTACAGTGAAAAGGAAGTGTATGTAAACACACTTTATCCATGTCTAAAATAATCAAGTAGTTACCATGATATATGCCCCCACCTTAAATTGGTTGATCCTTCTTGCTCGTATCAAGCATATTTAAGGTAAAGTGAAAAAACACAAGGGAACAAGAGCTTTCGCAAAGCCCATGCCCCAAAGTGACATGTACTTGCAATCACTGAATATTCCCATAAACACATTGATATTATTGTCTAACATAATCAATAAGATAAGATTTGGTTAGAAAATCTATTCTAAGATAACAACCAAATCAATTCATGAGAGTTATACAAAAATCATATTACATCCTAGACCAAAGCTACACTTGTGGGTTCAAAATCGAGTATAGCCATGAGGTTATACTTTAGGTATCTCAGAACTAAGTGTAGCTACAGGGTGAGATACAAAACAATTCAAAGTGCATAGAAGTAGATTTAGAATATTGCAGAGGTTCATTACAATAAATTTCATTACATGAATGACAACACAAAGTGATTCTACTAGTCAAGCGTTAGTAATATTTCAATGCCACCTTCATATATGGAATGGGTCCATTTTTGCTTTCTTGTTGTAGGGACACACAGTCCTTATCAATATTTTTTTTTTTCATCATCTACCAACTAGTAGAGACAATAAAGAATGGAAATACTAAAATGAGAGAGGAGATAAAACTGACTTAGATTCACAATATGGGAAGATACCCCCAAGACATCCTCCACAATGTTATCCCCCCAAGCTACCACATGCAACAATTACAATAAGAGAGAGAAGCAATTAGAAGAATAGAGAAATAAATAGAAGAATGATCAAAATAGAGGTGGTGTCCTTGTACCCTTGACCTTACAAGAGTATCAAGGGTCATCCAAGGAGATCTAAACAACATTTAAGACATCATGGGGGAAACACAACACAACACATAAGAGGAGGCAACCCATGAGAGAAACTCCAAAAGGTGATACATCAAAGGTGGTTGAATGAGTGAGAAATACTTACCTACTAGCTGTTGTCCTTAATCAAATCATATTCTTCCTAATCTTGATCTTCATTGTTGTCTATCATCAAGAATTCATGATTTTCCCCATTCTTTGGCACTTGTGAAGAGAAAGCTGTTACAAAATTGATTTTATGATTTTGTGATGAATAGCTTCACTCTTGAAGGTTTTCTCCTGATCCTTGTAAGGATGATGGAGGAGGAACCTCAAGATATAATCTCATTTCTTTCTGTCAAGGTGGCACTGGCACACCTGGCTCATGCATATTAGTATACTTATCCACTATCCCCTTAGGTGGAATAAGTCTATGAATGATGATTGAATTAACATCATTTTCACTCTGATGAAGCTCA
Source organism: Cunninghamia lanceolata (assembly GCA_027924645.1). Lineage (NCBI taxonomy): Eukaryota > Viridiplantae > Streptophyta > Pinopsida > Cupressales > Cupressaceae > Cunninghamia > Cunninghamia lanceolata. The sequence continues at coordinate 2,077,353 of BSBN01000477.1, read as the reverse complement.
ACATCCATCCTCAAAGGATTTAATGTGAGAGACCTTTCTTCATCCACCAATGCTTCATCTTTTGAAGAGAGAGCATTGGAACAAATGGAAGGTAAACTGTTGTTAAGGGAATTGTTGATGATTGTATCTTTAGTGATGTCCAAAGGGTTTGAACATGAAACCAAAGGAGAACTATCCATGGTCTTCACATCCTTAGTTATATCCAAGGTACTTGAACATTTAATCAAGGGGAGGAAATTGAGAATCTTTCCTTCCTTAGTGATATCCAAGGTACTTGAATATTTAACTAAAGGAGGAAGATCAAGGGTCTTCACTTCCTTAGTAATATCCAAGGTGCTTGAATATTCAACTAAAGGAGGATGATCGATAGGATGATCATTATAGAGTTCATACACTATGGTAGGGATAGAGTTAGATGAATGCTCATTATCTATCCATAGAGTGATCTTCATTAGAGGGGGTTCTTCATTCACTAATGCTTGATCTTTCCAAGGGAGAGCACTAGAATGAAGAGAGGGTAGGGTGATGTTAAGGGATGTGTCAATGATTTCATCCTTTTGTACCAAAATATCCTCATAAGTGGGAACAACTTTGGGAGAGAGATCATAAGGTGAATTAGACAAAGATAACTTACCATCACATGTATTAGAGACTAGATATAGGGCATGGTCCTGACCTTTAGCAATAGGAATCGTAGTGGAATGTCCAATAGAGATAAAGTCATCTAGGGCTTCATCTAACATATGTTATAAATAGGATAGACAATGAAGAGGAGGGGGGGTGAATCAGTTGTCTCAAAACTTTTAATACTTTCTGTAGTTAATTCTTTCTTTTACCATTTAACAACAAATCAATAACTTAATCATGAAAACAACAATCATAAGTGTAAGAGCAGCAGCACAATAACACACTTGACACCAATATTTTTAATGTGGAAACCCGGTTAAGGGAAAAACCACAGTGGGGGTTAACCCACAAGAATTAATACCTTGTTAAAAGTATTTTTACAAATGAGAATGCACATGCATTTGGGCTCACTACCTAGAGCTCACTGTTCAAATAGAGGCTCACTGCCTACAAATGATTACAAGAGAATAACAGATATTTTAAACTGATGAGAAGCATCTACTAATGCATGAATTCTGTTCTAGTTAAGCACAAAATACTAATCTTACACATTTCATCTTCACTTTGCCTTGTTTGTTGTTCTGCCTTCATCTGAATCTTAGATCTCTACTCTTTTCACATTTACTCCATATTCACAACACACAGACACCCAATTCATTCAAATACTTCAGGTATATTTATCCGCATCCTGATCTTCAATTACTTTTCAGTCGGCTTCAAGAACACTTAGAACTTTATTGAATACTCTGCTCTGTCAGCTAGATCCATGCATAACTTGAGTCGTGGACCAAAAATTGCACTCACAAATCATCAATTAGGTCAGCCACTATCACTGGTCATCACTAATTTCCCAATCAACAACTTCCATACATCCAGAACCAAGATCATTTACAAGGTTGGCCTATTCTTCTATCTGCTCTGTCAAACTGTTAACCTGATACTTAGAAGCTAATAAATTTGAATCCTTTATCACCGAAGGCCAAAACTCTAGATTTAGATTGTCTTGATAGTGCTTATGACTACCTTAGATCTGCAACAAACTATGACTTTTTACCGGAGAGATATGGACCAAGATACTGGACCCTATCATTTACTCTATTTCTAACTACCTAGACTTAGATAAATCTTCAATATGATTTCTAGTATGGGTAAATTATGAAATATAGATGTGTAGTAGAGACTTAGTTACCATCAATGACAATACTTATCATGCTTAGAAGTGTCTCTTGCCAACAATTTCCTCCTTTGGCATTGATGGCAACACTTAGTGAAAAATGACTAAGTGTCGGAATAACTCCCCCTTTGCTTGTGCTCCATACTATTGTTCACACTACTTTCTAGTGATCCCCCTTTGTTGGATTCCTCATTTTTCACTGATCTTCACTCCCCCTTTGACATCAATGGCAAAGGGTGGAGTCTGTAAGCCAAAATTCTCCAAAAATTCTGGCAATAACTTCTCCAAGACTCTAGTTGCAAGCCCTAATAGTTCACTGTCCTCCATGTGAGATTTTAATAGCTTCTCTCTAGCCTTGGATTGAGTGAAGGATGCAATCTTCATCACTTGTACCGGAGAGAGAGCATCTAGATTAAATGGTCCTTGGAGTAATTTAGGTTCATCAAACTCAAGCATATCTTTATCTAGAAGACTTTTCACTGCATCTGCAGTGTCTCTTGCAACAATTTTTGAACCACCCTTTTGTTCCTGAGATTTCTTAGCATCTGTAGATGCATCAACATTTGCACCATCTTCTTTTTCTTTATCTCCATTACCCTTTTCTTTCTCCTTTTTTGCTTTACCTTTTTCTGTATTATCTACATTGTCTTGACCATTTACAGTCTGATTAGGAGGGCTTTGTGTAGTAGCAACATCACTTCTTTTTTGGATTGATCAGGTGGAGTAGGAATATCTCCTGCATCATCTACTTTATCTATCATCTATGTGTCTTTTTGATTTATTTGTTCCTCTTTTAGAATAGAGGAGTCATCAACTTTGGTTTGTTGTTCACTGATGTTTACTCTTTCAACATCTGGAATCGATGAATCAATTCCATCATCTGTCTCCTCATAGATTTGCTCCGGAGGATCATTTCCTTTTTCAATCTCTTCTTCTGGAGCTTCTTGTTCTGGAACTGAAGGATTCCTCAACTTGTTCCTTTGAAACAATATAGTATTTATCTTTGTCAAGGGCTTTTCTCAAAATTTCTTATGTTTCCTGTACAACTTCCTCAGTTTCACCAAGCATTAACTTGTTCATCTAGATCTTGCTTCTGGATTTCTCCTTAACTTCCATGAGGATTTTGTCAGTTTCTCTTATGGTCATTACTAGACATAGGGTGGAGAGAACATATTCTCTAAGTTCTATGTCTTTGTCCTTGGTGGCTTCCTTCCTCATTTCTAGTATTTTCCTTAAACTTTTAGGAATCTCTTGCAGAATTTCTAGTAGAGCTCTATTGAATTTATTCAAGTACAGGATGGTGGCATCCTCCAAGATTTTCTTATTTACCTCATCAAAACTATCATAATATATTTTGATAGGCTTTAGATTCCCATGAACAGTAATTGATTTTATAATTTGATCAATAGTCATAGCAACCTTACTAGTCTCTTGCCTTTTACTTCCCTTTTTGCTTTCGGAGGGTTGGTTCTCAGAGGCCTTTGAAGTCTTGGCCTTCTTGAATCTCATCTCTTTAACTTCTTCATCTATCTCTGTCTCTTCATTGTCTTTTGTGCCCACATATGTTCTTGTGGCCTTTGTTTTCTTTCTCTTACTTGCTTCACCAGATCGTCTTTCTTCTGGTTTTGTAGGTTTAGGGGGAATAGAAGTAGCAACAAAGCTTCTAGTAGTCCTTGAAGTGGAGGATAGTTCCACTGGAGCATCTTCTTGTTTCTTGTCCTATTTTTCTTTTTCATCTTTTTCAATTCTTTCTCTGTTTTGCTTCACTACCTCCTTGGTTAGACCGATGCTCTTAGCATACCTTTCAACTTGCCTCTGTACTTTCCTTTTGGTCTCTCGCCGTTTGAGCTCCACATGCAATTTTAGACTTAGCTCCTTGTATGTTCCAAACCTTTCCATAGATGTGTCTTTTGATTTGCTCAGGAGATGTTGAGCATACATTTCCAAAACTTTCTCATCAATCTCATATCCCATTGGCATAATCCATATGGTTCTTGGTTCAACAGCCTCCATCAAGCACTGATCAGTGTCAACCATAAAGCATTTTTCATTCTCATATTTCTCCATAACTGACTTCAGGATTCTCTCTCTTGCATGCATCAAACTTTGAAAGTTTTTGAAGTAACCCCAAATGATTGTCTTCTGAGTTTGGGAATCACCAAGGCTGAGTAGATGATCTCTTATTTGCCATGCAACTGGCCTGTCATTTGTCCAGTGCACACCTTGAACTCCAAGCACTTCATTCATAAAATAGAAGAAAATTCATATAATCAAGGAACCATACTTGAAGATATTTTTATTTTCTTTCTTTATTTTTCTCAGATTCTCAATCAACTAATTTTTTAGTAGTTCACAAAGATCATAATCAGCATTCTCCTTTAACATTTGATAGGCTGAATAAATTGCAGTTCTGGAGATAGGATTTTCCCTACTAGACTGGTAAACCTTGTACCCAATCACCATGGAGGCAAATTTAACATCCATTTCTATGATAGCATTGATGGTCATTGCCCTTTTGTCAAACTTGACACCAGTAGCATTAGTCACTGTTTGGTTTTTCATAGCTTTCAGCATGGGTAATCCACCAGATGAATTTACCCAGTTACAATCTTGATAACATCCTTTGTAATCTTAAATGGTTTCAATAGCCATATGAACTCATCATGTATTCGTCTCAAGATATATCGAACCCATTCATTCTCATCAAATATCAGAAACCTAATGACTTGCAGAAAATGTTTGCTTTCTAGAGCTTTGTATTCCGGTTTCAATTTATAGCTATCATCCTTTAAGTAGTTGTTAAACAAATCCAAGAGTTTTAGGTTTCCAAATTCATCCATGTTATAGTGGATGTATGCCCTAATATCCTCAACATGCAGTACACCATATGGAACTCTAGAAAATGTACCTAACGGTTCAACTTTGACTAATTTGTATGGATGCTTCTTAAATATTGGTTAGGGCCTTTCAGCTACATCAACAACTAGAGGTGTAGCCATCTCAACAAATTTTAGATTCAAGATTTTACAGAGAAGTACCTTTTTTCTTCTGCACAGGGTTAGAGTTGATCAATTGCTGGTTGAATTCGCTCTTTGTGCTTCAGTTTCTGGATTTGCAGCTCTTGTTTCCTTTGAATGTAAAGTGATTCAAATGTATGACCAAGTGACCTTTTATCCTCTGCAAAACCTAATTTCACATTGTAATAAATGCACTGCCCTAACTGCATCTGGTTACTCTATTTATTGAACTATTCTACATGAATTACTCCATAAATTTTCATATTAACATCTTTTCTTCCAAAAATTCTTCCTAAAGTTTTGAAACAATTCAAAATATCTTCTCTCATTATGCCATATCTAGGCACCCACGTACTAACTAGGGGAATTTGATGTTCAATGTAGCTCCCCCTGAGCTAGAGCTCCTAATTTAATTCCTGGAGGAATTGTTAGCACCAGATTCTGGTGCGGACCCATTACTATGGTTCCCAATTGTTTTCTTGACCCATGTCTCGCTAATTTCATTCTGGATCTCATTCTCGTCAATTTTTCTTTTGCCTTTGTCTTGTCTCTACTCATCCAATTTTCTGTTTACCAGACCCCTTCTTTCATTAATCCCACTTCTGCATAATCTTGCAAAATGACTGGATTGGTTACAATTGAAGCACACAACATTTCTTTCCCCATTTGATTGATTTCCTCTTGATCTGCACTGAATGGCCATATGTCCAAATCTATTGCATGCAAAGCATTTTCCATTGAAAGAATTCCCATTTCCTCTATTTGATGAGTTATTCATTATCATACTTCTACATTCATTGGATTTATGACCATACCTCTTTCAATTGAAGCATCGTTTGGAGAAGGATGGATTATTTTGATTTACTCTACTTCTGCATTGAGTGGCTCTATGACCAAATTTATTGCACTTAAAACAATTTCTGTTGAAAGATGGATGGATACCTTTGAGCGTTAGGCTGTCTTACCAGAGGTTTTCTAGGTTTGTTTCTCTCATTCCTTGGTTGAGAGTTTCTTTGTCCAAATCCAAAACATTCACCTTTCTTATATCCAAGACCATGCTTGTCATTAGCCTTTTTCTGACCCTCAAGTATTGCTTCAAGCTTAGCTGAACTTATCTTGAACTTCTCCTTGTATTCATTTGCAACTTCTAGGTCATGTCTGAGAATGACAATTTGTCTTTCAAGATCTCTTTCATTGTCTCTGCTTCCTTGTAGATCAGATTTTAGATAGCCAGCTATACTATCTATCTATAGCGTTCATCAATTCTTTCTTTTAGAGTTTGATTCAAGTCTTCTTCAGTCTTCTTCCTTTGCTCAATTTCTTTGGTTAGACTCATTGCCCTAGATTCCATCTCAATTTTTAGAACAACAACTTCTTTTGTTAGCTTCTCACATTCCTTTGTCTTTACTTCCAAAGCTTCATTCATGCCATTTTCTTCAGTTAAACTGGATAACCACAGAAGTAGTTCATTTTTCCTTTCCATAGATTTCTTTAATTTATCTTTTAACACTTCAATGGTGTCATCAACATCTTTAAGTTCACCTCTCAGAGTACTAATTTCTGCTTTAGACTGGACAAGATCTTCTAGGGCCAACTGAAGTTGATCTTTGAGTGAACCCATTAAAACTCCTTCCAAGATCTTTCCTTAAGCTATTAGGCTTCTCAAAGGAGCTTGGATTTGATACCAATTGTTGGAAATAGGACAAACAACTGAGAGGGGGGGTGAATCAATTTTCTCAAAACTTTTAATACTTTCTATAGTTAATTCTTTCTTTTACCATTTAACAACAAATCGATAACTTAATCATGAAAACAACAATCATATGTGTAAGAGTAGCAGCACAATAACACACTTGACACTAAGATTTTTAACGTGGAAACCCAGTTAAGGGAAAAACCACGGTGGGGGTTAACCCACAAGAATTAATACCCTGTTAAAAGTATTTTTACAAATGAGAATGCACATGCATTTGGGCTCATTGCTCAAATAGAGGCTTACTGCCTACAAATGATTACAAGAGAATAACATAGATTTTGAACTGATGAGAACCATCTACTACTGCATGAATTTAGTTCCGGTTAAGCACAAAACACTAATCTTACACATTTCATCTTCACTTTGCCCTATTTACTATTCTCCCTTCATCTGAATCTTAGATCTCTGCTCTTTTTGCATTTAATCCATATTCGCAACACACACACACACACCCAATTCATTCAAATACATCAGGTATATATATCCACATCTTGATCTTCAATCACTTTTCAGTCAGCTTCAAGAACACTTAGAACTTTATTGAATACTCTGCTCTATTGGCTAGATCTATGCATTGTTGGGATAAGGTGCCATTAACCTTGTAAATCCCAATATTGTATTATTCCATTTATTATTTGTGATTACCCATAAGGGATGTACAAGTTTCACCAGCAGTGGTAAAAATTATTTAATGTCCACAGTAATTACGAACTTACTGCATGGTAAGTCCTGGAGTTACTAGCAGTAGTTATGGGATGTTATTTACTATGGTAAATAGTAATTGGTCAAAGTGGGGTGCACATGTGGAGGAATAATCTATTTTTAGTGTTATGATGCACGTCATAGATGCTATAAGAGGGTGTAAGAGATTCTATGACAACTGTAAGTTGTCATAAGAATCTATGACACTAATAATAGCATATGATGCGTCATAAGATGTTGTAAGTGGCTATTTTTGCCGCCAAGGCATTCAAGCTTGCATGGGCACATTTTCCCAAGTGTAGGATGCATGTATGACAGCATTTATGACCCCGTAAGAGCCTATTCTTGGCTATGGACACCCAAGGTTGTATTGTTGACTCTTGAAAAGTGTTATGGGCTTGTAAGAAGTCATTTAATGTCTTGAGGTTGTGTAAATTCTATAAAAACCATAGCATAGTAGATGAGATGGATATAACAGTTTACAGGTACCCAGGTTTTGTTGGAGTGAAGGTTGAAGGACAAAGGAAGTGAATGTATTTGTAATCTCCTTTTGTGAAGATAATACAACTTGGCCTCTTTTCTTGGTGGAGTTTTTCACCTGAAAGGGTTTTCTCCAAGTTAAACATTTGTGTTATGTGCTTTATTCTGCTTCTGGTATATTTATGTATTGTGGGTTTATGTTTTGTTACAATCTCTATTATTAATGCACACTTAAAAGATTGCTGAAATTTATTCGAATCAGATTTCCATTGAAGTAGTGTTGCTTTCATTTCTAACATTTGGTATCAGAGCCTAGCTAGCTTTGACTCTTGGGTAGTAGTGTGGAGCTATAGCTGTAGTGGGAGATTTGGTTGCATTTGTTTTGCAGATCTTGTGTTGTTATTATGGTTGCATCCACCATTGCATCAACCTCTCGAATGGACATTGAGAAGTTCAACGGAATGGGGTATGAGTTGTGGAAGTTAAAAATGGAAGAATTGTTGGAAGAAAGAAACCAATGGTTGGATGTCCAAAAAGAGAAGAAACCTGACGATGTCTCTCAAGATGAGGGGGATTGACTGCATAAGAAGGCACGGGGAACCATCCAGTTGTGTCTTTTAGACTCTGTCCTGTTGAATGTCGCAAAGGAAGAGACTGCATACAAGTTGTGGAAATGGTTGGGTGAGATCTATCAGGCCAAGAGTATGGTAAATAAACTTTATTTAAAAAGAAAATTGTTTTCCATGAAAATGAAAGAGGGTGAGTCAATTGTAGAGCAATTAAATTCATTTAATTTATTGGTGAGTCAGCTTGATTCAGTAGATTTTGAGGTTAGTGAGGAAGATAAATGCATCTTACTTCTTTGTTCTTTACCTGAGTCTTAGGAGAATGTTATCCTTGCTATCATTGCTAACCTCACAGATCCGAAGTTTGATGCTCTTGTTTTAGTGCTACTATCACAGGAATTAAGGAAGAAGAGTTTGGATAGTTTAGGGGATGCTCTTAGTGTCAGGGGAAGGTCTAAGGAAAGAGGACCTAAGGGAGATCAGAAAGGGGCTAAGGACAAGTCCAAGGGCTGGTCTAAGACTCTTGGTAAAAAGAACAGAGTTAAGTGTTGGAACTATGGTAAAAGGGGACATGTGAAGAAGGAGTGTAGAAACCCAAAGAAAGAGTGGGAGAGGGCTTTGGATAAGTCCTTGAATGTAGGTGAAGAAGTTTTACTTTCTGCATGTAATGTTGTTTTTGATGAAAATTGGTTGGTTGACTCAGGATGCTTGTTTCATATGACTCCGCATAAGGAATGGTTCTCCTCATATGAAGAATATGATGGAGGTAATATCTACCTTGGTGACAACTCTACATATCCAACTGTCAGGAAAGGAAAGGTATTGTTGTGTTTCAGTGATGGGAGGAATAAAACCCTCCCTGGTGTTTTGCATGTTCCTGGATTAGCTAGAAATCTGATTTTAGTTTCGAAGTTGAATGATTTGGGAATGCATGTGACATTTGACAAGCATGGCTACATATTAGTGAGAGGGAACTTGGTGGTAGCAAAGGGGAAGAGATTCGGAAGCCTGTTCAAGCTTGAAGCCACTACAGTTTATAATGCCTCCTATGTATCTGAGGCTTCTGAAAACACTTGTATGTTGTGGCATCATAGATTGGGCCACACAAGCAATCATGTATTAAAAACTATTAAGAATAATAAATTTGTTGGATGGTTTCTCCTATTCTGATGAGCACTTTGATTTCTGTGAGCATTGTGTATAATGAATCTATCAGAAACTCTCGTTATTTTGTAACCTTCATTGATGATGTATCCAAATTTACATGGATTTATTTTATGAAGCATAAATCTGAAGTTTTCACTAAGTTTAAGGAATTCAAAGTCTTAGTAGAGAATCAATCAGGTTTAAAGATAAAAATATTAAGATCTAACAATGGAGGGGAATATTGTTCTAAGGAATTTGATGAGTTTTGCAAGCATGTAGGTATAATCAGACAAAAGACAACTCCGTATACACCACAACAGAATGGTGTTACAGAAAGGATTAACCGAACAATTATGGAAAGGGCCAGAAGTATGCTTAGTGATGCATAGTCATATAAATACTTTTGGGCAAAGGCTGTGTGTACTACTTGCTACTTGATAAATAGATCTCCTTGTAAGGCTCTTGATTCAACACCTTATGAAGTGTGGACAGGTAAGAAACCTTCTGTTTCACATTTAAGGGTTTTTGGCTATGAGGCTTTTGTTCATGTGCCTATGGAAAAGTGATCTAAGTTGGATCCAAAGGCTGAAAAGTGTACATTCATTGGATAAGGTGATAATGTCAAAGGTTATAAGCTTTGGAATCCACTAACCCACAGGATTATCTTTTTTAGAGATGTTATTTTCAGGGAACTTAGAGCTATTTTTGAACCTAAGCAGCAAAAAGAAAAAGATGAAAAGGTAAAGAAGGTGCACTTTGATTTAGACCAACAAGATGCACCTCAGGAAGAACATAATGATGGATTGGGGGGTGAAGAAGAAGAAGAAGATTCGAGTAGTTCTGATGAAGATGAGTCTGTTGTTATAGAAGAAGTTGGTGCAGATGATCATGTAGAAGAATGAGTAGAGTCTCTTACTCCACCCTTGAGGAAATCCACAAGACAATGGAATCCAGTTGACGGGTATAGCCCACCAGATTTATGTTGTGTATATGCTTTATTGAGTACTAATGATGAACCTAGATCCGACAAGGAATCTATTTCTGCAGATGATAGTGAGTCTTGGCAACTAGCCATGTAGGAGGAGATGATGGCTTTAGACTCTTGTAACACTTGGGATCTTGTTCATTTTCCTAAAGGAAGAAAGGCCATAGGATGTAAGTGGGTCTTCAAGAAGAAGTTTGGAGTAGACGGTTCATTGGAGAAGTACAAGGATAGACTGGTAGCCAAGGGCTACTCCCAGAGAGAGGGAGTTGATTTTGGTGAGATATTCTCTCTTGTTGCTAAATAGACTTCTATTAGATTTCTCTTATCCATTGCTACAACTTATGATTGGGAGATTGAGCAAATGGATGTTAAGATTGTGTTCTTGCATGGAGATCTTGAAGAAGAAATTTATATGCAACAACCTACAGGTTTTGAGGTAAAAGGAAAAGAACATTGGATTTACAAGTTAAAGAGGTCTCTTTATGGTCTGAAACAGTCCCCTAGAATGTGGTATCAAAAGTTTGATTCATTTGTTTTGAAATTGGGTTTTGTTAGAAGTGAGGAGGATCATTCTGTTTACATTCATTGTGTTGATGATTCGATATTGGTTATTGCTTTGTATGTTGATGACATGTTTTTCAGCAATACTAAGGGTATGGTCAGTGACCTTAAAGCCCAACTTTCAGGTGCATTTGAGATGAAGGATCTTGGTGCTGCAAGGTATATTTTGGGAATGGAGATTAGGAGGGATAGAGTTAACAGAAAGCTTTGGTTGTCTCAAAGTAAGTATGTCAATACTATTGTGCATGTTGGAACCTAAAAATTATGGCAAAATTTCAAGTACCCATGATGAAAATTGGAATCAACATCAAAAATGAATTGGGGTTGCTTTTTGAAATTTCTAAAAATTCTCTATTTTTTTTAAGTTATGACCAAGTCAATGAAGGTCAAACTAAATATTGATCAGAATGCATGTATACTAGATACAAAATAAATTGTATGTATACCAGATACAAAAGGGGAGCACATAAAAACTTTCTATATTCGAGCATGTATATAAGATACAAATATGAATGGTGAAAAGTTTTGTATATTTGTTTATATGTATATAAGATACAAAGCTCACAAAGCATGCAGATACGAATATGCAGATGCATGAAGATCTAGACCTGATAACTTTTCATAGAACAAGAACCGACAGAGTTAAGAGTTTAAATAAATAATTGGTCAAGTCTGTCGGATGTATTTTGAGTTTATATGTTTGGCAAAGGGAAACATACAAGACGATATACAAAGCTATATGCATGTCGCGGAACTGAAAAGATTATGAAATGAAGTTTTATTGTTGTATGTTTTGTGCATTGTATGTATGTTTCAGGTTATACATTTCAATATACATACAATGCAGAACTCAAGAAAGGTTGAAATTTGGTTAAAATGATGCATCATGACTTAAAGTATATCGAAAGATGCATTGCACTTTATATACATCACGGAGCCGAAAAGTAAGTAAACTATGGTTTATAAAAATGATAAGTCGAAAGAGGTGATACAAATGAGTTTGTATGTATTCGGATTTGTATCTAAAATTGGATACAAGTATTGTTGCATTTTGGAAGATACAATCAGAAAAGTGATGTGGGCTCCACCATTTGCATATTGGGCTGGTATAAATAACAATGTATATCTTCGATATACAAGCCGATATACAAGTTAAAAGGATGCAAATAAGAGATACAAACCAGATGCGAAAAGAAAGTTAAATACTGAAAAGTCATTGTATGTTTGGGATGCTTGTATGTTTATAATATACATACCCGATATACAAAGGAATAAAAAGCATTACTGGGGATAAAAGGTAAAGAGAGGGTTTGTATAAGATGCTTTGTATGTGCACTTATACAAGATAACATACAAACAGAAATATACAAAGAAAATATACAAGAGAATAATATACAAAACCTGACATAATTGGAGATTTGAACATTATATACATCAGGTGGGGACAACATATGTATGTTGGAGATATATGTATACAATATGCAAGAAAGTAATACAACAGGATATATACAACGACGGATCTGAAGATAATTTCAATTTATTTCATAAACCCAATAAAGTCTGCGCTTGTATATGAAAGATATGTATTCAATATACAAGAAGGTGATGAAAAGCTGAACTTGAAGGTAATTCAGAAGGTTGTTTTATAAAACTGATGGGGTCCACATTTGTATATATGTTCCAAATTCATATGATATACAATATACAAATGCAAAGATTGAAAGGAAGAAAATTTCAACACAATATAGAGGCCAACCACATATGCATATGTATATGAGATACAGAACGATAAAACTTGCATATACAAGTCCCATAGTTAGCCGAAAATGAATCCGATATTAAAGGGCAATTGCCCCATGTTCTTAAAATCCAACCTGGTGGTGTATCTACTGAAAAAGTGAAATAGACATATACAAATGCATCCAGTGCAAATTTAGAATACTGTTATCCTCAAATAGAGATTACAAAACATTTCAAAGACAAAGAAGGTTAAAATTAAAATGTTTTAATCTATTGAAGATAATTAATTAAGTGAAGAGTTGCATCGAGTGGTTGTCTCAAGGGTCACAACCCTTGAAAGTGCAATGTATATATGAAAGATGAAATCAGCAGTAGAATATAATATATAAAATTTACAATGTTTCTCAAAGACCATGTTGCAAGTATCTTATTGAAGAAGTAAATTGAAGTTCTCTAATTTAGTGGTTTTATCTTGGTATCAATTGTTTGTTGAAATTAATCAATTGTATGGTTGTCTCCATTTCAATATTTCCTTGTTATTCAAATTAATATATCAAGTATATAGTTAATTTGCCAATACACATTTGCTATATCTGTGTGATTGAGTTAATTGGTTTCCATAGAGGAATTAAAATCCTTCTGATCAGTCACAGTAACTTGGAAGTGTTAGTTTGGATTACTAAGAAGAATCATATAACTAGGATTGCCATTCTGTCTTCAAGTTGATATTATCTGTTGTTTTGCATATTTCATTCAATTGGTTCTTTCAAGAAAGGATTAAATTACCTTCTGGTGAATAACAAGAAATCTGATTGTATTAGTTGGATCATTAAGAAGAGTTTGTCAGTCATCTCCCTGTATGTTTATACAAGTTATAAACTAAAAATTTGTGCCAAACAGTTAGATTTACTGCCCACTATAAGCCACTAGTCTTAGTCTTTCATTTGACTCTGTTTACCCAACAAGGTATTGGTCTTATTTCAATTCATCATTTAAATCCTTTTTTTAGCATAATCATAAAATTCAGCTTGATATTGCTTATACAATTTATAACAACCATTCATCAGATATTAAAATTAGTTAGCAAGCTTTCATCTATTCTACACCATTTTGCCACTGTAGATAGATCCATTTAGTCAAACTACTTACCCTCAACCTACTTTAATTTTTAGGGTTCACCCACCTAGGTTTAGTAGGACCTAAAGCGTAGGGAGTCATCAAACCCTAAAGGTTGATTCCGTCGCGTTAGTTCAAAAACATTGCAAATCTAAGCATAGAGCCTAGCATCCTCTTAGGATTAGCAACCTGCATTTTTGAGACCTAACAAATTGGTGATTCTATTGGGGAAAACTTGAGAAAATCCAGTAGCAGGCCATCTTACCTTATAGAGTCATTAAAACTTTCAGATTAGGTCTTCAAATAGAGATTCATAATTGTGAAATTTGCACTCCCCATCCAAGTCTACCCTAACAAATTGGCGACTCTATTGGGGATAAATAAAGGACCTTAGTAACAAACCATTCCTTTTATAGAGTCATTTTAGAAACTTTAACTTTTGTAACTCTGCTGACAAGAAGAATCCAGAAAGATAAATTTCAAATTGTTTCCTATTTACAAAATAGGTGGCAACTCTAGTGACTGTTATAATAGAAAATTGATACCAAATGAATGGTAGGAGATCCAAGATGGAAGGCAAGAAATTGCAATTATCTCCACCAATTAGAAACATCTCCAAAAGAAATGGAACATCAAATTGTTCTCACCAGAATAATAACCAAGAAGCTCAAGAGGATAATGCAGAGCAAACTCTTGTGATTCACAATAAGTTCACACCTCTGCATGATTCAAATGAAAATCTCAATGGAGTAACTAACGACATATTGGCAAAATACAGACCTAATCCTCAAGAACAGCTTGAGTGTGAAGCACGGGCCATGAGGGAAATCAATCAAAGACAAGCTGAATATGATTTCAAGATGTCATTACATCAGGGAGAAGGGGTAAAACATGGATTCTCAACTCAAGAAATAAATAAAAGCCCAAAGGCTTCAGGAGGTATGAATCAGGCACAACAAGATCTTCTTAGGCTCCAGGAGGAACTTGGAATGATTAAGATAGAGGAAGCTAAGAGGTTGTTGCAACAAGAGATTCAACAGATAAAGAGTAGGGCTAAAATAGCCCCCCCAAAATATGTACCTCCACATAGGAAAAATAGTTCAAGGAATCCACAGCAAAATTTACACCAAAAATACAGGTGGTGCTTCAAATTCACAAGTCTTCGAAAGTCATCAAAATGCCATTCCTAAAGTTCCTAGACCACCTCCCATACACAACACCTCTCAGCATATGGCTAATCCTTACCCACCCCCTGGCCAACAATATTATAGACCACAAAATCCTTAAATAAATCCCCACATAAACCCACAGCAGCAATATGCCTATTATCAGCCTCCAGGTGGATATAATTACTATTCTAATCCACCACCAATGAATTTTCCACTCCAAATCCTCACAAACATATGTAGCCAATTTGATTTGATTGGATATCAGTTGTATCCATATCTTATGGATAGTAATTGGAGAAATATAGTTCCCAAGTTCATTGGGAACAGTGCAATATGAGCTAAAGATCGCATCAGAGCCTTCAATGCTTTCGTACAAGATATTGGTATGGAATTTGAAGATGTTAGAATGAGATTATTCATGATGTCCCTAACTGAAGATGCAAGAGACTGGTTCAACAGCTTACTTGATGCCTCAATTAGTTCAATAACTAATTTCCATAATCAATTTAAGGAGTAGTATGGTAATCAGTATGCCCCTAAGTTTGCATTACATGAATTGATAAGTATCCAAAAATACCAAAATGAATTAGTGTATGACTTCAATCTGAAATTTTCCAAATTACACAACAAGATACCACACGGATCCAAACTATCTGATCTAACAGCATTGAGCATTTATATGAAAGCATTTGATCCCAAGACAGGGTACGAACTTAGAAATTGATACCCTACGATCCTGGATGAAGCACAGAAAGTGGCCTTAACAATTGAAAACAATAGGAAAGCTGCAGGTATGGTTAGCAAGAGGGATAACCCTAGAAATCCTCAGAACCCAAACGTTCAACAAACTAAACAAGAAGGTCAACATAGGCATGAAAGGCCCAGGTTGCATGATATGTCGTATAATACAAATTGGAAAGATGGGAGACCCCTTGATAATAGCAGAAAGCAACACTATGGCAAGGATACCCCTGACCCTCTAAAAAGAAATATGGCACATATGGTAGAAGATAAACCTTGGTGTCTGGTATGCAATTTACCACATTCACTTGAGTATTGTGAGGTGGCTAAAATAGTACAACAAGAAGAAATGCTATACAATTATAACAGAGACAATCACACCATAAACATGATGCAAGATACACCATATTTGCTAACTGAAGACTATTCTTCTACAGAGGAAGAGGGATATGAATATGATGTGGGAAACAAGAGACATCATATCAATATGGGAGAACAAGAAGTGTTCTCAGATCAGGAGGATGGTTATGAGGAACCTACTTATTATAACAATCAGCCATATGATCAATGGAGAAAGCCCACTAAAAATGAAAGAGAAGCTCTTACAATAGCTGCAATAGCTCAAGCTAAAAATGCTTCTGACTTAAGGAATAGGATAGTGAATATTGACCAAGGAACACCTGGGAGTGTATTCATAAAAGATCAGAATTACAAAAAGAATAATGCAAAGTTATCATTCAAAGAACCAGAAAAGGGTCGTAAGAGTAAAATGAAAGAAAAATCACAAAATGAAGAAAAAGAAAATATAAAGACAAAAAAGAATGATCAGACTATGGCCCATTCTTTTCACATTGCTCATGCAATATCTCAAGTAAAAATATCAGTTCCACTTTTAGAAATGATGAAGATGGACAAATACAAGAATGCAGTAGTTAAACTGATTTCAGATATACCAAGTCAAAAACATAAAGGATCTAAAAACAGAACAAACAATATTCATCAAGAAACATTCCAAATGCCTGAGGTATACCTAGGTGATACATTGACAAAGAATCCCTCACAGGTGGACCCTTTCTACACTACATTATTGATAAAAAACAGGATAGTGAGGAACTGCATGATTGACTCAGGTGCTACCGTGAACATCATGCCAATAGTAGTTATGAAAGAACTAGGAATGTGGGTTGATACTACATTTGGTAGGTGTTATGCAATGGATAATAGATCCATCCTAGTCGTTGGTATTATGAGGGATGTGGAGATAAAACTTGCCTCATATCTAAAGCAACTTATAACATTGATATTACTGTAGTTGACATCCCACCATATTATGGAATGATTCTATCAAGACAATGGGCTGCAATGGTAGGAGGGAATGTCCAATTGGACTTATCATATGCCACAATACCAGTTGGAGGTAAAGAAATCAAGCTGTGCAGGGAGCCAAGGTATGAAAATATTATAGAGTGCTTGGATCAACATCGAATAAATTTCTTTTGTGATACAGATTTGGGAGCCTTCAAGGTTGAGAAAAGTCAGCTAGAATTGCAGAATACTGATCCAATACATATTGAATCTAAGAAAGAATAAAATGATGTATGGAAGATGTATTTTGATGGTGCATGCAACAAAATGGGAAATGGGGCCGGAGTAGTATTTATTTCACCAAGAGGTAAAACTTTCAAATACTCTTTTCTATTAACATTTGAATGCACAAACAATGTAGCAGAGTATGAATCTTTGCTCATTGGTTTGAACATAGCCACCAAGCATAAGATAAAAAAACTAGCTGTATATGGTGATTCTGAATTGGTTACTTCCCAAGTAAGAGAGAAATACCTATCAAAAAACAAGAGGTTGAGACAGTACAAAAATGTAGTATGGGATGATATTGAGTTATTTGATGCCTTTTCAATCAACTGGATTGATAGGTCAAAAAACATTATGGCAGATTTTCTAGCGAATATCGCATTGAAAAGAGATGAAGTCATATTGGGAGGTATTACAGAAGTTGAGTTCAAAACCAGACACACTATCCCAGATAATGTACATAATTGACAAGTATTTGACAATGATGGTGATATAATCAACTTCCTGCATTGTGCTAACTATTATGAAAATCGAGAGATTGATTTCAATGCATTTGTAGAAGAACATGATCGGAAGGAAACCCTTTTTGGTCAAGAGATAGTTCAATTGAAAACAAATAACATACCTAAGAGACTCATAGCATTGGAAAAGGCATTTGATGGACATGATAGATTTAAAATGAAAGACACACTAGTGGTTTAAAATGACCTTGAAGAGATTAATTTGGGGACACAGGCAGCCCCAAAGAATGTATATATTGGAAAGAGTCTTAACCCCAAAATCAGGAACAAAATCATCAACTTACTTAGGAAGTATAGGCATGTATTTGCCTAGTCATATGATGATTTAAAAGCATATAGAGAGGATTTGTTTCAGAATGAAATACCACTAAAACTAGATGCTAAACCATTCAGGCAAAAACAGAGGCCTATCAATCCTATATTAGCTCCTAAGATGCTAGAGGAACTTACAAAATTAAGGGATGGAGCTATCATTAAAGCCATCAGACATTCCTCTTGGGTTTCTAATTTGGTGCCTGTCAGGAGAAAGAATGATGATATTAGATTATGTGTGGACTTCAGGAATTTAAACAAGGCTTCTCTTAAGGATAACTATCCCCTCCCTAATATGGAAGCAATATTACAAAAAGTTACTGGATGTGAATTGTTGTCAATGATGGATGGCTTCTTAGGTTACAATCAGGTGAAAGTCAAAGAATCAAAGCAATTTAAGACTGCATTCACCACTCCATGGGGAACATATGTATATTTAAGGATGCCATTTGGACTCACTAATGCTGGAGCAACATTCCAAATAGCAATGGATGTGGCCTTTGCTGAATTGATTAATAAAATCATGATAGTATATCAAGATGACTTGACAACATATTCCAAAAAGGCTGAGGATCATTGTACACATTTAGAGCAAATATTTATTAAAGCCTTAGAATATGGGATTTCATTGAATCCTAAGAAGTGCCATTTCGCAGTAACAGAGGGGAAGTTGCTTGGTCACATAGTCTCAAAAGATGGAGTGAGAATAGATCCCGAGAGAGTAAAAGCAATTAACCAATTCCCTATCCCTAAAAATGTGAAAGCTATACAGTCAT
This sequence comes from Cunninghamia lanceolata, assembly GCA_027924645.1. Lineage (NCBI taxonomy): Eukaryota > Viridiplantae > Streptophyta > Pinopsida > Cupressales > Cupressaceae > Cunninghamia > Cunninghamia lanceolata. The sequence continues at coordinate 2,058,374 of BSBN01000477.1, read as the reverse complement.
TTTTTGGCCAAATTAACTTTGTTAGGAGGTTTATATCAAATTTTGCAGAAATTGTTACTCCCATATCAAGGATGTTGAAAAAGAACTCAGAAGTAAAATGTGCAACAAAAACAATAGAAGCATTTGACACTATCAAGAGGTCAATCAAAGAAGCCCCTATCCTAATATCTCCTGATTTCAGTAAACTATTCCAACTATTTTCATTTGCCTCATACCATACAGTTGCAACAGTATTATTGAAAAAAAATAATGGACATGAACAACCCATTTCATTTTTTAGCAAATCCCTTCAAAATGTAGAATTAAAATATGACATTGTTGAAAAATAGGCATATGCATTAGTGAAAGAAGTTAAAGCTTTTAGGCCATACTTGGTGGGAGCTGAAATCAAAGCATATGTGCCTAATGCTGCAGTAAAAGATGTATTGGTCCAAACTAAAGTCACAGGTAGAAGATGCAGATGGATCAATAGAATTCAAGAGTTCAATATTGAAATCCAGATCACTAAACTAGTGAGAGGATAGGGTCTTGCTAGGTTGATGGCTGAAAGTAATCATGAAGCATCCCAGATATGTAGTACTAATGATGTTGATAATACAAGTTCTAGCATTGAGCATACTCCGTGGTATACAGATATCATATATTATCTAAAGCACATGAAATGTCCTGATGGGTATGATGATAATAAAAGAAGGACACTTAAATTGTAGGCCTCAAAATATGTATTTATTGATGGAGATCTTTACTAGAAGAATAGGGATGGTATCTTATTATTATGCCTAGATGAGCATCAATCAAAACATATCATGAAAGAGTTACATGAGGGTATGTGTGGAGGTCATTTTTCAGCAAAGACTACAGCCCACAAGATCCTAAGGGCTAGATATTATTGGCCTAGAGTTTTTAATGATTCATATTATTACACTAGGAAATGTGAGGCATGTCAAAAGTTCTTAGGAAAGTTGAAATATCAGGGAGCATTGCCCTTGAAACCCATGCAAGTGGAGGCTCCATTCTATCAATGGGGTATTGACTTCATAGGAGAAATTGTGGAGAAGTCAAGTGGTGGACACAAATAGATTTTAGTGGCGACAGATTACTTCACAAAACGGGTGGAAGCAATCCCAAGCAAGCAAGCAACAAGAAGGGTGGTGATTAATTTTCTGATGGAAAATATTATATTCAGATTTGGTGCCCCAGTAAGGTTAATCATAGACAATGGAATGTGTTTCAGGTCTGATGAATTCAAAATTTTCTATAGTACACATGGCATCACTATGTCCTATGCTGCCCCATATCATCCACAAGCAAATGGACAGATAGAATCCAGCAACAAAAGCCCTTTGAAAATCATAAAAAGAATGTTGGAAGGAAACAAGAAAGCATGGGATTCAAAGTTAAGAATGGTTGTATGGGCTGATAGGATTACTGTAAAAAGAGCAATTGGGAGATCTCATTTTGAACTAGTATATGGAACCCAAGCGAGAATACCATTAGAAAATCTCCTACCAATTTACAAATTTATTCTTCAGAAAGATTTAAACATTCCCGAACCAATGGAGGAAAGATCAGAACATCTTGCAGAGCTTGATGAAACAGGGAGACTAGCCCAAAGGCTGAATATTAAGTTACAATTACAAGTGAAATACCTCTTTGACAAAAAGGCCAAAGATAGGAAGTTTGAAATAAATGATTTAGTACTGATGTGGAATGCTAGGTGCTAGGACAAAGGAAAGCATGGAAAATTTGAAGCTTTATGGTTAGGTTCTTTTGTTATAACTGGCAAAGGAGGTGATGATTCTTACTATTTGCAAAACATGTCTAGAGAAGAGCAAGAATTGCCTGTGCATGGGCAATATTTGAAACCTTTATTTTCATCAAATATCATGCACAAAGAGAATTAAGTGTTGCCAGTGCATGGACAACCCTTAAAATTCTCAAAATAATTTCATTCCATGCACAGTAGTTTAGGGAAACCAAAAGAGATTAGGATCTGCCAGTACATGGATAGTCCTATCAATCTCTATATTAAAAAAAAACTTTTCCATGTACAGTAGTATAGGATCATTCCCATTCCCCATCATTATCACCCCCATCCCCCATTCTCATACAATTCTGTGAAATCACAATCTTGAATAAATGAAACATATGGTCTACTCCCCAGAGATCTGGGATCTTGTTATGCTCACAAGGGGCATACATCCCCAATAAGAGCCACTATTGGAACCTAAAAATTATGGAAAACTTTTAGGTACCCATGATGCAAATTGGAATCAACATAAAAAATGAGTTGGGGTTGCTTTTTGAAATTTCTAAAAATTCCCTATTTTTTATTAAGTTATGACCAAGTCAACGAAGGTCAAACTAAATATTGGTCAGAATGCATGTATACCAGATACAAACTAAATTGTATGTATACCAGATACAAAAGGGGAGCACATAAAAACTTTCTATATTCGAGCATGTATATAAGATATAAATATGAGTGGTCAAAAGTTTTGTATATTTGTTTATATGTATACAAGATACAAGGTCATAAAGCATGCAGATACGAATATGCAGATGCATGAAGATCCGGACCTGATGACTTTTCATAGAACCAGACCTGACAGAGTTAAGAGTTTAAATAAATAATTGGTCAAGTCTGTCAGATGTATTTTGAGTTTGTATGTTTGGCAAAGGGAAACATACAAGACAATATACAAAGCTATATGCATGTCGCGGAACCGAAAAGATTGTGAAATGAGGTTTTATTGTTGTATGTTTCATGCATTGTATGTATGTTTCAGGTTATACATTTCAATATACATACAATGCAAAACTCAAGAAAGGTTGAAATTTGGTTAAAATGATGCATCATGACTTAAAGTATATCAGAAGATGCATTGCACTTTAAATACATCGCGGAGCTGAAAAGTAAGTAAACTATGGTTTATAAAAATGATAAGTCCAAAGAGGTGATACAAAGGAGTTTGTATGTATTCAGCTCTATATCTAAAAACTGGATACAAGTATTGTTGCATTTCGGAAGATACAATCAAAAAAGTGATGTGAGCTCCACCACTTGCATATCGGGCTTGTATAAATAAAAATGTATATCTTCGATATACAAGCTGATATACAAGTTAAAAGGATGCAAATGTAATGCCCCGTCATGCAACCCTAGAGTGTTAGTTTAACTAGAGCGGAAAACAGAACTATTTTTTTTTTTAAAGCAATAAAGTACAAAACAGGATCTAAAGATATTATAAAACACATAAAAAGGAAAAGTACACTTCTAACCACTCTAGGGCAACATAACTGCATTAGGAGATTAAGTAAAACCATAAAAGTGATAACCATCAATCTGTAGAGATAACTAACCCAATAGCTTTTTTTTTACAACAATAATATAATTTGATTACATAGTCCCAGTTCTAAATTACATGATTACAAGAATACAAGGTTACAAGAATACAAGATTGCAAGATCGATCTCGTCGATTTACATAAGAAGGTATACAACACTGCTAAAGAATAAAAGCCACCTGAAACTGGAACATCTCCGTACAAGGCTCAAACTGGATCTCCAAGAACACCAATGGATAGCTCTACCTCCCAACCATGTGGAACCCTGAGGTCCACCCCACAGAGCTAGGAGATAACAAGAGGATTACCACTAGGTCAAGGTTGCAGTCAAGGACACAAATACCAATACCAAACTCCATGAAGACAAACATGATGAGAGGACTGCACAGAACTGATAGTACTCAACCAGACAGATCAAAACATCAGACTAGATCAATCATGAAGACAAGACCACACTCCAGAGGTACCAACAAGGATGAAGAGAAAGTAACTGAACCGCGTAAGGAGAGTGTCATCGCATGGCCCTAGCATGGGTTACCCAGGCTATCTCTCACTAGAAACTGGCCCCCATCTATGGTTACCCTGGCAGCCTCTCTCTAGGTGCCAGCCCCATAGGGTGACACATGCAGAGCTGACATGTCCTCTCATGAAGACGAGGAGGTCGGCCTTGCCAACTAGGCCTTCTCATCCCTCCCTTAGCCTATGAAAGCACTCAAGGTGTGGGTGAGGTCACATTACTTATCTTGTTAAGTGTAATACTACCCAACCCTCCTAAATACATTATTAGATATCCACTTGCTTACAACTTCCGTGGGGTTACCCAGGCGACCCCTCACTAGGCGCTGGCCCCACCATGGCAGCCACTCCCTTAGCGTTCTCTGACCAACCAGACAATCCACAACATGCAAGGATAAAGGTTACAAAAAGAGATTCTATTCCATTACAAGTGCCATTCACTTGGCCATAATGCTACAATTCCCATTACCCTTCTCAACTCAAACAAACTTCAAGTGCCAAAAGAAAAACCCAAGTACCAAGGGTGAGGACAAAAAGTTAAACCTCTGGAGTTGGTGACAGGACACTTTACCAAGTTGCGAAGACTAGGTTTTCAAGGACCATGACACCCTAGAAAATCGACAAGGAAATAATTAACTCCATACATTCTTAATATAAGATAACAAAATAATCAACTTTAGACTCAAGGAAGGCTTCACGCCATGGTTTGCATAAAAGAAATCACAACATCAACAGGTAGATACATTGTCACATTCTCTACCCCAAGAGTTTGCACTTTTGTGCAATAGAAACAACCATATTATCACTTAACCAAATCCTTTTCACAGCTATAACAACAAGTTCCTCATACTAAACTTTCAAGGAATGATAATTTTACTTTGTTTCTTATCTGAACAAAGATTCACTAAAGATTTATCTCAGAGAAAAAGGCACTAGGAATCATACAAAACCTAGCAAAGCACTATTGCCCCGTTTAATTACAAGATGGCATTGAGAGAAAATAACTAGTTGAAAAGAAATCCTAACAATAACAAATAGAGGATTGCTTAATCCTCAAAATGAAAAAAAATAAAAATAAAAATTAAATATCTAAATTAGTTAAATTCCCATTATTATGATAGACAATAACATAATAAAGAATTTCTATCGTCCTAACAATAACCTTATTACATTTTAATTGCTAGTTAAATATGAGCAAATAGGTTAATAAGAAGATAATTTAGATATCCCTTGCCAAACTTTAATTATAAAATAAAGATCAAGTAATATTTTAATTACTAATCATAAAATTGTATAAGTCATAATTCTCTTTTTATAAAGGATACGGTCATTTCTAAAATTATAACTCATGCTCAAATAGGCAAGTCTAAATTGGCATCAATTCCTATACCGTCGAATTTTATCTCACAACAGATAAAGGAAACCTTCTATTTCAAACCTAAATTCTTTCTAAACATAAGAGAAAGCACTAAAACATAACTAACTACATTTCCCACCCCACCTATGCAAGTTGATCATGAATGAAATACAACTGATACACTATTTGCTCCTGGATGGCATGCAGAAAAGAAAGAGGAATCCTTCTAAAGGCACACCATCAATGCAAGTCTAATATAACGCAGCTCCTACCAGAGCAAACTCACCCTAAGGATCAGCTTAGAGGGGTTTACAGTTTCAAGGAGAGGTTAGGCTGAAAGAATTGCTGCCAGAGATACTACATGCAGCAACTAGAGGTCTCAAAGACATACAGAGGGAAGCCAGATCACCATCGAGGCTCAAGGAGGACGACTTCGATTGCATGGGAATTTCTAACAATAGGACCAAGATCACTACTATGTTGTTTCAAACCGATTTAGTTCCTATCGAATAATGAATGTAATTTGCTATTTCTATTTCTCAGCTTTCTAACAGCAAGTAACGTAGGTTTGGTAGCTTAATGGACCAAGGAAAGAAAAATTCTTTAAGGAGTTTCTCACCTACTACTGTTAGTTTTAGAGGCGAACTTCTTGCTTGGAGGAAATGACAATCGGTGCAGTTCTGAGGATCAAAAGAAATCAACACTAAGGTTGCTACAGAAGCTCACACTTAGGCAAGACAATAGTTGTGTGAGAGACCTAGTGAGGAAACTTGTATACAGCGCTCAAGGAAACTGATGGGAGGGGCGGTAAGTTGGTTTGCACCAGACATTATTGTTTGAACTCAGGATGCCTCACTGAGGTATTTAAACTAGGACATTTTAATTGGCGTCGTTGCTTGTAGGTCGCCTAGTGTGCTCAAGACGACCAGTTGACACCAATGGATGACTCGAGGTACGACCTCAGCTAAGCAGGCATGCAAAAAGGATAACAATATGCACAAATCTTTTTGGTAGACCCTGATCAAATGCAGTTCAACGAAAATACTCATATAAGCTCCACGGGTTTCAGACTACGCTAGAAGGAGACATCTCCATAGGTGAAGTGGTTTAGGGCATGTAATGCCCCATCACGGAAGTTGCATGTGCCTTACAATTCTAATGTGGCCTGCTACAGAGGGTTACAAGCATGATACAGGAAGTGATAAAACCCAAGGACAAAATCAACGCAAATGGGAAAAGGTTCCATTTAATTCATAGACACAAATCATAGAACAACCACACAAAAGCAAGAATTTCACAAAGGAGGACAGGATGACAAACAGGTCGATTCTATGCCGAGTCACCATCTAAAGAATTCAACAAGAACTCTAATACTATGGAGAAATCAAAGACAGGGAATGCGAAAGTTTATAAGACATACCCATACCAAAACGCTCCAGAACTCAATCTTTTCTCAGAAACTTCTACTCTTTCTTCGCAAAGAATTCCTCTGTAACCTACTTCCTCTCCCCCAACAAAATCCACCCACAACACCCCAAAAATATAGACATAAAAACCCCCTTCATGCCAAACTTCCCGAGACCAAAAATAGGCAATAGCCATTAATTCCAATAACTCCCAAATAACTGCACAATCCCACTCCATAAAGAAAATTTGAAATTTTTCCAAACATAGAGATTCTCCAATCTCTAATAATATCCGGCAACTATCAACCTTAAATTATTCACCCAAAATAAATAATAAGTCAAATATATTTCTAATTACCTCTTCAACAACAACTTAAGAATCATAGACATTAAAACCTTACAATAACTGATTATGCCAATAAAAGGCTTTACATAAACAATATTCCAATTTTACGACTATACCAAATACTATAAGGTCGTAAAAATACAAAGGACACATAGACAAGTATAAACAACTTCAACAACACTCCACTACACGTGACGACCAACAATAGAAACTAAGGAACAACGTTGCATCATGCACAAGACTACAACCAGGACACAAGATGACGACAAAAACACAAGACTATGATAGGGACTGGAATTGTCCTAGCGGTATAATACCTCATGTTATCTCTGTCACAATATCCATGGTGTAGGGCCCACTCAAACCTGCTAAATTAGGTGGAGTCGAGGCCTGGTACCTGTAACCTGCGTGAAAACTAATGGGTTATATATAATCAACTGTAAATGTATATATATCACACACACCGAGACAAAGAATCACGGCGTAGTAGGGTACTTGATCTGAGCAGTACTACACCATCCCCGCTCCAAAACAAGACTATAATCAGAAGCATAAACATGATATTTTCTAACCATCACTAAGCATATCCATCTCATCACAACTGAAGTAATCATAATGTCATCAAAACTCATAACACATATCTCAATACATTCATCGAACATAGTCCATCAAGATTAAGGAGAACATAAACCAATACATACTAGTCCAAATGTCTCGAAACTATAATTATGCAATATAAAACTATCAACTGTTCCAGAACTGACAGAAAGCAATAATAGAAATAACATCTAACACAAGCCAAAATGTGAGGGGCATTACAACAAATAAGAGATACAAACCGGATGCGAAAAGAAAGTTAAATACTGAAAAGTCTTTGTATGTTCGGGATTCTTGTATGTTTATAATATATATACCTGATATACAAAGGAATAAAAAGCATTGCTGGGGATAAGAGGTAAAGAGAGGGTTTGTATAAGATGCTTTGTATGTGCACTTCTACAAGATAACATACAAATGGCAATATACAAAGAAAATATACAAGAGACTAATATACAAAACCTGACATAATTGGAGATTTGAACATTATATACATCTGGTGGGGACCACATATGTATGTTGGAGATATATGTGTATGATATGCAAGAAAGTAATACAACAGGATATATACAAAGGCGGATCCTAAGATAATTTCAATTTATTTCATAAACCCAATAAAGTCCATGGTTGTATATGAAAGATATGTATTCGATATACAAGAAGGTGATGAAATGTTGAACTTGAAGGTAATTCAGAAGGCTATTTTATAAAACTGATGGGGTCCACATTTGTATATATGTTCCAAATCCATATGATATACAATATACAAATGCAAAGATTGAAAGGAAGGAAATTTCAACACAATATAGAGGCCAACCACATATGCATATGTATATGAGATACAGAACGATAAAACTTGCATATACAAGTCCCATAGTTAGCTGAAAATGAATCCGATATTAAAGGGCAATTGTCCCATGTTCTTAAAATCTAACCTAGTGGTGTATCTACTGAAAAAGTGAAATAGACATACAAATGCATCCAGTGCAAATTCAGAATACTGTTATCCAAAAATAGAGATTACAGAACATTTCGAAGACAAAGAAGGTTAAAATTAAAATGTTTTAATCTATTGAAGATAATTAATTAAGTGAAGAGTTGCATCGAGTGGTTGTCTCAAGGGTCACAACCTTTGAAAGTGCAATGTATATATGAAAGATGAAATTAGTAGTAGAATATAATATATAAAATTTACAATGTTTCTCAAAGACCATGTTGCAAGTATCTTATTGAAGAAGTAAATTGAAGTTCTCCGATTTAGTGGTTTTATTCTGGCATCAATTGTTTGTTGAAATTACTCAATTGTATGGTTGTCTCCATTTCAATATTTCCTTGTTATTCAAATTAATATATCAAGTATATAGTTAATTTGTCAATACACATTTGTTGTATCTGTGTGATTGAGTTAATTGTTTTCCATAGAGGAATTAAAATCCTTCTAATCAGTCACAGTAACCTGGAAGTGTTAGTTTGGATTACTAAGAAGCATCATATAATTAGGATTGCCATTTTGTCTCCAAGTTGATATTATCTATTGTCTTGCATATTTCATTCAATTGGTTCCTTCAAGAAAGGATTAAATTACCTTCTGGTGAATAACAAGAAATCTGATTGTATTAGTTGGATCATTAAGAAGAGTTTGTCAGTCATCTCCTTGAACATTTATACAAGTTATAAGCTAAAAATTTGTGCCAAATAGTTAGAGTTACTGCCACTATAAGCCACTAGTCTTAGTCTTTCATTTGACTTTGTTTACCCAACATGGCATTGGTCTTATTTCAATTCATCATTTAAATCCTTTTTTTAGCATAATCATAAAATTCACCTTGATATTGCTTATACAATTTATAACAACCATTCATCAGATATTAAAATTAGTTAGCAAGCTTTCATCTATTCTAAACCATTTTGCCACTATAGATAGATCCATTTAGTCAAACTACTTACCCTCAACCTACTTTAATTGTCAGGGTTCACCCACCTAGGTTTAGTAGGACCTAAAGCACAGGGAGTCATCAAACCCTAAAGGTTGATTCCATCACGTTAGTTCAAAAATGTTGCAAATCTAAGCATAGAGCCTAGCATCCTCTTAGGATTAGCAACCTGCATTTTGAGACCTAACAGTGTAGAGGTTTAGTTTGCAAGATTGTAACCCAATTAGAGTTCCTTTACCCACTGGTACTAAGCTTTCATTAGATATGTGTCCAAAGACCGAGGATGATCTTGAGGATATGTCTAATGTACCAGATGCTAGTGTTGTAGGGAGTTTGATGTATGCAATGGTTTGCACTAGACTAGATATTGCCCAAGCAGTGGGAGTTTTGAGCAGATTAATGTCTAACCCTAGTAGACAGTATTGGAACTATGCGAAGAAGGTGTTTAAATATCTTGCAGGTACTCCTGATCATTGTTTGGTTTATTCTGGTATTGATAGTGCTCATAAATCTTTGGACATACATGGTTTTGTTGATGTAGATTTGGCAGGTGACTTGGATAGTCAAAGGTCCACTAGTGGCTATGTGTTTACTCTATTTGGAGGTGCAATGAGTTGAATGAGTAAGAGGTAGCCCACGGTTGCTTTGTCCACTACAGAAGCAGAGTATATGGCTGCTACTCATGTCTCTAAGGAGGTAGTTTGGTTGAGGAGACTATGTACATGTATTGGTTTTGATTGCACGATCATTCACATTGGTTGTGATAGCCAGAGTGCTATCTATTTGGCCAAGAATCACATGTATCATGCTCAGACTAAGCATGTTGACGTTTAGTATCACTTTGTTCGAGAGTTGGTTGCAAATGGAGAGATTGAGCTAACGAAGATATACACTCAAGAGAATGTTGCAGATTCATTGACCAAGCCTGTGAGCACAGAGAAGTTCATGTGGTGCAGAGAGGCCATGGGCCTTGTTTCTAGTGCCTGATTATTTTTCATTTGATTTCCTATGGGTTTATTTACAATGTATAATGTCAAGTGGGAGATGTATACACCTAAAATTGGCTCATGCCGAATTAAGTAAATATTTTAATATTTATCTTAATTCATATTTTCTTCTGTCAATTAAATAAATATTCTAAGTTTATTTGATTGGTTCATTATCCCATAATTAAATAAAATCAATTCATTTAATTAAATTCCCTAATTCGTCTAATGTCTCACATAATTAAATAATCCTAAATTATTTAATTAATCCTAAATTCCTCTATCCTAAGTCCTAATTCCATAAATCCACCTCATCAATCCACCTCACCTTTCCACCTCACCATGTTGCACATGTAATTAAATATTTTAAATATTTAATTAGCTAATATTCCCTCACCCACATGTCCTATTTATCCTCTAGTCAAAATTAGTTAACTCATCAATCAAGTCTGTTAACTAATTAATCATTCGAGTTCACTAATCAATCTATTCTGTTGATTCCTCAATCAACCCAGTTAACTGATCAATCAAGTCAGTCAACTCCCCAATCAATTCACTTAATTGATTGGTCTATTCTATTAACTATTCAATTAATTTAGTTAACTCCCCTGTTGCATGATGGAGCTTGGACACTTGTCCTCTTTCTATTCGCGCACATTCCTCAACCATCCTCAACCATTGATCTTCTCATTTCTTCTCAACCATTGATCTCTTCTCTTTTGAGTCCATAAATGGAACCTTATTCTTCCATTTCTGTCATCCAAGATTTAACTAGAACTACTCTATTGAATTACTAGTGCGCCTTTGGCACCCCATTACTATCCATTTTGCTTGAGATCACCCCATTGCTTTGAAGCTCATCTTCATAGCACATTCATATCACAGCCAATCTATTCTTGTCATCTTCAACAAGCAAGGGAGTATACGCTTCTGAGGGCTTCATTACAATCAAGATCAAGAACAAATAGGTGAACAATGGAAGCCGCAGGATAACAAGGTTTGTGAGGTTTATGATTTATTTGTTCAATCTTATTATTTGCATATTTCATTGTGTTATTGGGTTTGATATACTTATTTATTTCATCCAATTTTCCTGATAACATTCTGGTGCCCACCGTGATTTGACCCCATCTTGTTTGTGAGTGTTTTAGAAGTTTTTTGTTGCAGATTCAAGTGTGTTTCAGATAACATTCAGGAATCGACTTTCACAAACGGCCTCCTTCGCACAAACTGAGCTCACCGTTGAGTCCAGAAGGCCTCGGAGGTAAGAAATCACATATAATTTATCTAGTTGTGTTACTTGAAATTTTTTGAATTTTTTTTTTACTTTTGAACATATTTTTGCAAAAAAACAATAACACAAAAAAAATTTGTTTAAAAACAACAAACAAAATTTAAAAAATAAAAAATAAAAAACAGAATCATTTTTTTGTTTTCAAATTTAAAAAAGAAAAAAAATAACAACAATCATTTTTTTTACTTTCAGATTTGTTTTATTTTTTAACAAAACACAATTAAAAAAAAGAAATTAAAAAAAAAATTATCAAAAAAAATACAGCAAACAATAAAAAAATTACATAGAAAAAAAAAAAAAAGAGCAGGGCCAAAGCCATGCACACCCCCTTTCCCCCCACCCCATACCCCCCTCCACCTGCAGCCCCCTTCCCACCACCCCAATCCACCCCTTCCCTCGCAACCTTACCCCTCTACCCCCTGTAGCCCCCCCATCCCCCTAACTCCCCCACCCCCTGCGCTTCCCCATCCCCCCCGTTCCCCGTTCCTCAGCTCCCTCCTCGCCCAGCTCCCACCCCATCCCCCGGCCGCCCAACCTACCCCCCGTGCCCAAACCCTCCCAGAACGCCCACTCCCCTCTGCCCTACACCGATCCCAAACCCCCTCCACCTGTCCCACGATCCACACCACCTGCCCTTAGCCTCACCTCTCCCGCGCGCACCCGTCCCCCGCCTACTCTCTGCCTCCCCTCCTCCCTTCCCCTTCCCCTTCCTCCCTACCGTCCCCGCCACAAACCCTCCCCTCCCCTCTGTCGCCGCCCTGCCTACCTCCCCTCTGTCGCTGCCCTGCGTGCAACCACCGCCGCCTCTCTACCTCCGCCAACGCTCTACCCCTGCACAGTCCGCCTCTCCTACACACACAGCACAGAAAATACAATAAAAAAAATATAAAACAAAAAACAAAAACAAAATATAAAACAAACCAAAAACAAAAAAAATTAGGGTTAGGGTAGTTTTAGTTTTTTTTTAATATTATAATTTAATTTTTTTTTAAAATTTAATATTAGAAATATTTTTTGTCTTTTATTTGTTTTTAAATTTATTTATTTATTTTTTTAAAACAAATGTTCATGTAGGTAAAATAGGCGTATTTTTTCCTTTTAGCATAACTTTTTGCAGGAGAATTGGATTTTTGCAAAATTATAGTTGTTGGAAAGGGGATTTGACACACTTCGCAGTGGTGGAGGTAGTTTTAGCCTATTTGATCAATTTCATTAGGTATAATCAGTCAAACCTCCCATTTACCTTGAAAACTTCAAACGATCATAACTTTGGCATTTTTTTATCGAATTTTCATGACTTTTTTTTTAAACAGCATAGAATTTTGTGTAGATTCTAATTTTCATATCTATTTTGCTGTCAAAAATCATATTTTCATGAAATTTTCTAGATTATGTGTTTTTCACCTAACCATTTGATTTACAAACTTCTTGATTCAATTTTTGTTTTTGTGGACTACAGGTGGATATCAAGAGACTACTAATCTAGTTTGGTGCAAAACATCTACTGAAGATAATCATTTTCACTAAGTGTTGAAGAGGACTGATTTAGGCATTCTCATGCAACTTGCATACAATTCTCATCTAGTTCTAATTAGGAAGGAGTAACCCATTGTTCATGCAACTTGCATACACTTTTCGTCTAGTTCTAATTAGGAAGGAGTAACCCATTGTTCATGTAACTTGCATACAATTTTAATCTAGCTCTAATTAGGAAAGTAAAAATGCATACATGCAAATTTCACATAGTCCATAACTAGGAAGAGAGTAATTGAACCATTGCTATATCTGCATATTGCTATCTTCTTTAGTTAGATCATTGCTATCTTACAAACGGGAATGAACATTGCTATCTTTTTAACCACTTCAAAGTTAACAACCACGTGAGTGCACAAGTAGAATAGCCCATTTAGTTTTTCTACTTTTAACTAGGTTTGGATTAATTAGTGTCTTCTATGTTTATCGAATGACAATAGGCTTATGCTCTCCCCTTTACTGGGTGACCATAATGCCAGACTTGTTATTCTAATTGTTTAACCTTTAGAGGGGCCTGCTCTTGGATGCACGCTTGTCCAAGTGGGAACGACCCTGAGTGGAAACAGGCTAAAGCCTAGCCCTACCAATCCACTTAAAATAAATGTGCTTGAGGTGAAAACCTCCTGCAATGAGTGCTGTTGTGTTACACCGACGACCAACCTCCCCCAAAACCCTCTAAGACGTAACCCTTTGAGGCTGGGAGACTCCATAATGGAGAGTAGTGCTGCCGCATGTGTAACCACTCGAACGGTTGCCTTGACTACGAACCAATTGTTTAGTAAGCCAAAAACCCCTATTTGTTGATGCAAAGGGCAGAGCCCCCTTGAAGTGGCCTCGATTCATGTGATTCTTAGTAGAGGTAGCAGGGACAATCCTATGGTTCGGAGGGGGTACGAGCCTAAGAAAACTCAGATCTGGTATGCGTGAGAAGTGAGTACCATGGAGGGGAGCCAATGCTACCAGATCCTGGAGCTACACACTTTGAATTTGCACAGCTAGAGGATTCAACACATATTGTGCTATCCAGCTTAGGGTGTACTTATTTTTGAGTCAAAATAGTCCAAAAATACAAAAAAAGAACAAAAGATAAAATCATGAAAACTTCTATGTGTTTGCTGTGTCTTTGCCATAATTAAAAATTAGAATTCTCAAAAACACCAAGTTTTCAAACCAAAAAATAGGAAAATCTTGAAAAACCATTCCAAGAGCAAAATCAGTACCTTCCAAGAGCAAATTTTTCAACTTTTTAAAAACCATTTCAAACTGTCTCAGTTTTTCCAAAAACCTGATTAAGATCTTGCAAATCCACCATTTCCTTCATCTTCCATACCTTAACTATTTTTTTCCACACTACATCCAAAGTCTCACAAAATTCTTTCAAAATCCAACAAGGTTAAGACCAAGCTATTTTTTATCACATCAACATCTCAAACAAACCTAGTGAGTCTCCACCATCAAGGATCACTTATCCTTTCTCTAGGAACTCCACTAGTGTCTTGTGCAAGACTAGTCCCATCAAGTAAACGAGTTTCTATCATCCTTACTTTGACTATCATTTTGTACACCCTACTTTGTTTGACACCAACTAGATATAAAGAGAACCTTGCTCATAATCTTGTCCCATTCTAACACCTTGCTCAAAGACTTTCTCACTCCATACCATCTCTAGTCACCATTTGCATTGTCTTAACATGGTCTCAAAAGAAAAAATAGATTGAAATGGCTGAGAAAGGTATCCCAAACTCTCACAAAAGTGAAGAGGGAATTTCTATGGAAGAGTTCATTCAAGCACAACATGACCCAAAATTTCAATGACTATTAGACAAGGTACTTGCTCAAGACCCTACCAAATTCTTTTTACACTTAGCAAATCTAGGAGTCAAGCTCCCCAAAGATTTTGATGTAGAGGCTCTAAAAGAAACTAAGGAAGAAAGAGACCCTGAGGGAAGTAGACATGAGGAAGTACCCATAGACAAATGCAAAGTCACCATTGATTCCATGGATGCCCTAAGTCTAGTGAACCAGAAGATTCAATCTTTAGAACAACTAGTCATAGACATGAAAACAGGAGCATTGACCAAACATTACACCCTAGAGGATATTTCACCATATCCTTTTGATAGGACCCTGACCATGATTCCTTTCCCCTCTATATTTAAGGTGCCAAAATTTGATAAATATCGAGGAAAGGGTGATCCAAGGGACCACATCAGGGAATTCAATGCTGCTTGCCTTGAGGTCGCACACAATGACACTTACCTTATGCGACTGTTTCCAACAAGATTGGGAGGACAAGCCATGGAATGGTTTTCTAGACTACCACCTGGCATTAAAACATTCAATGAACTTGTAGACAAATTTTTCACCCACTTCTCTTACAATATTGAGCACGACACCTCAATCTTAGATCTTTGTAACACCAAACAAAAAGGTGGGGAATCTTTTGTTGCCTTTCTACAAAGATGGAGACAATTAGCAAGTAAATGTCCACACCAAATGCCTGAAAAGCAAATGCTGGAAATGTTTGTGCACAACTTACAAACCGATCTGAGCTATCAGATTCAAATCCAATGTCCTACTTCCTTTAGCAAGGTCATTGAGATCGGTCTCATCATTGAAAAAGATCTAATTGCCAAAGGTCAAATCAAGCTATATAAAGACACTTCTAGTACCAACACCAACAATGATAAACCAAGATTCTAGATGAAAAACAAAAACATTGTGAATGATGGGGTGGTGGATGCCAAGAATGCAGCACCCAAACAACCAATCTTAAATTTATCAGCTCCTCAAAGAAACCCCCCACAAAACAAACCAAGGAACACTGAATCATGGTTTACCAACTTTCAACCTAGGAGAAAGCTCACACCTTTGGGAGAATCATTGGAAACTGCCCTATGGAAGTGTTGGTTAACAGATTTGTCCTTATTTAAAAATATTTTATTCTGATTCTATACCCTTCCTCTTTCAAGAACAAATGAATTAATCAACAAATGGGTGAACAATCAAGAATAGTTCCCCTCTTAATTTAGGTACAACTCCCTTTAAAATCTTCAATGAATTTGATTTATTTTAGTTATCCCAATACACTTTTAACTAGAAAGTGCCTAAAGGCAAACTAACATCCATACATCATCATGTTATGAATGCAATATTTCTTTTTTCAAACACCATTTTATGATAGAATACACAGATTCTATTTTAGATATCAACCAGATACATAAACATACAAATGTTGCTGAACCAATAAATTATAGAACACATATAATGAATTGTCTAAAAAGAGCAATTACCATATGAAAGAAGATTTCACACAGAAAACCCAATTTCAAATACTCAAATGCACAGATTAAAGCATGCAACAATTGTTTCTCCTTTTCATTCACAGATGAAAAACTATTTCAGACAAGCATCAAGTATATTATGAAATAACAGTAGTTCAGCTTCAAAAAATTTCTCCCTTCTTTTCTTTTCTATCTGCTCTATCCCTTCAGTTTAGCAATGAAAAGCATATATATATGACTACCCTAATTATCTAGTCAAGTAAAACCAAACCCAGAGCTAAAGTAACTCTGACCCATACGGGATTTAGTTTTTACAAATTGACTTAAAGATTAAGCTTTTGAAAATAGCATAACTGAAAAACTAAATAAAGAAAACTGAGTGAATAAGATCATGGTTGAGGTGATGAATTTGAATCTCCAGATTTGTTGTGTGCGGCTGGGGAGGCACGTTGAGCTTTCCACTCCTAAAATGCCGTAAAAAACTCTTGAATTTTCAGAAAATTGGGGATGCCGACATGTTTTACCCTTGTTTTCCAGACATCCTTTTCCCTCCATATTTTCCCCACCTTCTCCTTGTGTTCTGGGAGTGCGTCGATGTAGAGATAAAGAAGTGACTCTACTTTTGAAATTCGGGAGAAATCTTTAGTTAAGATGTTGTCACTTTCTTTGACAAAGCTGATTTTATCCTTAAAGGATTGAATCACTGTATCAATATTCTCCTCCGGTTCCCCATCATCTTTTATGTATTTTACATTGATACATTGTAAATCATGCTGCAATGATTGGGTGAACTCAGTTATTTCCTTAATCATTTTTGTAAGTTCAAACTACCCTTGCCGAGATACTAAATTTCTCCATTCAATGTTCTTCTTATTCACATACAGTAAATCTTCATCCAAACCTGTTAAATTCTGTTCTGATAGAAATTTGGCTATTCCATACTCTTGAACCTCATCAATTTGATTCATTACATTTACCCACTTGCCTTCATCTTTTATCCAGGAAGTGTTCTGTGCCTTAAGGTCCTTGATGGTGGCTGTAGTTTGATCATATATATTCTTTAGTTCTTGAATATATTCGATACCTTTCTACATAATACCGTCCAACCAATCATCAAATACCTTAGCTATCATCCTGTTCCTATTTACTTGGTCTAACATCTTCTGGTTAGCTGGAGACTTAGGATCAAAAGTCAGAGAAAGTTGTGAAACTAGTTGTGGACTGGGGTTATGAATGGCATCCATGTACTCTACCATAGCGCGCACAGTCTACTTCAATTCTCTTTTGTCTTTCTCATCTTTCTAGGTCCAACTAACAATCCTTTTGGTGGATGCCTCAAGATGATGAACATCCACTGCTCTTGAAGCAACCCCAAGATCCACCCTTTCAACAGTGAAATCCTACACTGTGGGGTCTTGAACTTCTTCATCCATCGTTGGCCTGGCTATTTCTGCACTCCAGTTTCTAGTATTAAGGTCAATACTTACCCTGGATGTCATTTTTAGCTTCTTAGATTTAGGGGTTTTGCCCAAACACTTACTCACCATGTCTTCCAATGGCAAAGAAAATGGAATTACCTTTCTTTTGTCACTGATCCGACTCTCCAGCCATTTGGGTGTAGGGGTCGAGACTTCTTTTCCAGGGTTCAATTGACCAGAGGACACATCTGAAATCATCATTAGTTTAGGGGTCTCTAAAATAACCTCTGACTATTGATTTGTACTAACCTCCTCTATTCTTAGTGAACCAGAATCCTTATCATCCATTGCTTCCCTTGAATCCTCCTCGGAATTCAAATCTACAATTATTCGCTCAGAAACCTACTCTTTCCTCCTACTTTTGGTTCTCGATCTAGTAGCACAAGGGGGCAGAATATGGTTGTGAGGGCTCTTTTGGATTCTCTGATGATAGGGCTCCTTCCAGTTATTGACTTGGAAGTACCTGCACCACAGATAGCAATAGGCTGGTTAGAAGAGCTTATCAGGAATGGTGATTCAATCGTTAACGTGCATTCTTGGGTATCTTTATTCTGGAACCCTTTCTGTTTCTATTCCTTCAACCATTTCTTAGTCCTTGTGTATGAGGAAAAATCGATTAAATCTAAACTAATAAAACCAAAAACCAATCACATAAAGCGAACCAATCTAAGTAAACGCCATTATCATAAAATCAAAAGACAAATTAAAGCTCTTACCAAAATCTGTATTGTTCCCTTTTGGAGAAGTGTAGATTGTTCAATCAAGTTGCGAAAACCATAGTTGCAACAAGCAAGTAGTGTGCTTAATGTGCTCAAAGATCAATGTTAAGAGATCGTAAGGTTGCTCAATCGACGCATTTTGTATGCTCAAAGCTCTATTAAGTATGCTTGAGAATACGATTGAAGAGAGAGATAATGAAGGAGATGAGGGGGGTTTATATAGGTTTCAACAGAGATCGATCAACGGTCTAGATAATTCAGAAGAATCAATGGAGGAGAACAGTTGAGGAACGTGCAACGAATAAGAAGATGACAAGTGTCTTGCTTTCTTTTGCATGAGAGGAGTTATCAAGAATAGAAGAATGAGTTAAAGCAATTAACAGAATGTAATGATCAGTTAAGTGATTTAAAACAAGAAGAAGGGATTTGCATGAGAATAAGAAGATATTTTGCTTTATTAAATATTAGAAATATTTAATTGCATGAGCAAGAAAGCTTGAGTTATATTTGAGATAACTTCAAATTTAGAAGAAAAAGCAATTCAAATAAATAATTGATTTATTTAAATTTAGAGAAGATATTTTGGAAGAAATAATTAAATAATTGGAATTATTTAATTTAAAAGATTTGGAAAGCAAATTAAATAAATAAATTTATTTAATTGTTGTGCATGATTTTGGAAGAATGATTTTGATTTAATTAAATAATTTAAGAATTATTTAATTGTAGATAAGAGGGAATTTGTTGAATTAATTAAATAATTGGATTTATCTAATTAATGTGGATTTGATTTTTGGAAAGAGGATAATGATCTAATTAAATAATTAAAATGATTTAATTGTGAAAGAATAATAGAGGAATTTGATTTAATTAATTAAATAAAGAGAATTTATTTAATTAATGTCGCAATTTTGTGATTTAGAAGAATTTGGTGAAATTAATTAAATAATTTAATTATTTAATTAATGTGTGAAATGCAGGTGATTTGACAGATTATGAAAAACAAGTGGTGCAGTGACTTGGTCATTTTAGGGTGTCTACATTTGCCCCTCTTTGATGCGATGCAGTTTATAGCATTGCGTCAAAGAAATTAATTTTTGAAGATGCAATACAATTTTTTGACACCCCAGTGTAGGTAGTTGCCCCAGCGTAGTTAGTGTAGGGTGCCCCCTTGAGAGGAAAGACATGGAAGCGACAAAAGAACTGTGTTGACACTCAACTAGAAGATTTTGTTGGAGAAAGATGAGATTGGGTTGATGATAGATAGAAGAAAGGAGATAGGAGAGAACATGAGAGAAAGACTGTTGATCAATCATTGCTGGAAAACTATATAAGGCCATGGATGAATGGATGGGTAAATGAACGAGCTTGTTGCATTGGTTTCACAATTGTATATAAAGAGCAATCCTTATTTTTGATATAGCACATGGATAGTTCGCCACCAAGGTATAAAAGACCAAGGTGCAATAATATCCGAGTGCGTGGACGTTGACTCTACAAGCAAGTGGTTTGATCTTAGATCCCTTAGACATAATATGACCTTGTTGGTACATGTGAATGAGCCATAGTCTTGAACATAAAATAAACTTCAATACATGTAAATGCAAGAAGAATTATTAATATGTAAGGTGCTAGGTCATAACACACACAATATAAATATGATGTTAAGAAAGATACTAAAGATCATTCCTCAAACACGGCATACAAAAAAAAAGCAATGACTATGCCCCCAATCCGTACTACATTGCAACATACCAAGATTATAGATAAATCAAGGTAGCCTTGAATAGGTAATGGATAAAGGAACAAAAGATAAACCATAACACAAATTGGCTGACTTACAAAGTAAACATACAGCCCACATATTCTCTTGCCAAAGAGGTTGCTCAGGATAGATTGGATAGGAAGAGATAACAGCCTTATTGTAGGAACTCCATGTCTATTAAAAGGTGCTAGCTACCTAAAAAGACAATGTCTTGCTGCAGGAAATGCCACATGTCGCAGGAGACGCGTGTGTTGGTCTTGACAATGGAACACTGCACAGAAGACAAGCCTATGGATCTGGTACTATGGTTAAGCAGGATATAGCTGATGGTGGCAATCAGAATAGCTGGACAATAGATGACTCTAGAAGAAAGCTGCTTTGCTTTAGGCTTTGTTAAGGACTTTAGCTTTGAAAGGATGCACTAGCTTGCTGCTTGAGTTAGTCAAGTCGAGGTGAATGGATTTTGAAACATGGAAGATAAGAAAGGTGACAGTACTAATGGATTGAAATAGGTGGAGAATGATGGATTGTATGTGCCTGAGTACTGGATACATCCTTCGTATTCCAGACTACCTACATACCTTATATCCACGGGATCAAGGCACATTACGAGGAAAGGTGAAAGTGATAAATATGTAGTTCTGGATAGAGTGATGAATGGGTCAAGGTACTTGAGTGTGGGTGGAGGAAATGATGAGATCTTATGTACCTAAGTACTGGATACTTCCTTCGTATTCCAGACTGCCTACATACCCATATCCATGGGATCAAGGTACCTTAAGATTGAGAAGAGATAATATGTAGTTCTGGTTGATGTGATGATGTGGGAAAAGTGTTGAGAAGATAACATCCTTATCATAGGAGTGATGTGTCCATTAAAGGGTGTTATCTGCAGAAAGGAGAACGATTGAAGAGCGGTGAACCATAAACAAGGATCCATTCCTAGACCTAAGTTAAGGAAAGAGTTGCCCCCATTCCGGTAGAGGAATTTGTATGGATGACTGACGAAGAAGACCTAGAAAGTTGTGACCTAGGACCAGGCAGCGCAAACTGTTAACACAGATCAAGATGTGGGATGACGACGAGGGACATTTGACAAATTTCCAAGCTATACTAGATAGGGAGATGGAAATGCAAACAAAGTCAATGGTTTTATTATGGATGGATGGATGAAGCGTGCTTTGTGCACTGGACATGGAGTGGACATGACTCGATAGATGATGGATGTTGAGTCTACACATAGCGCCTGTTTGCCAGGTTTTCACTATGGTACTTATCCAAGGCGCCTGTTTACCAGGTTTTCACCAGAGGACAGATTTTTTTGGATTTTTTGGTTTTTTTTGCTTCTTTTTTTGGTTTTTTTTTTGGAATACTCTGAGGATCAGACATAGAACTTCTTGAGATGGACACTGTTAAGTGGCTCATCTAGAGGAATGCCGTCAAGTGTAGCTAAAGTATAAGCTCCTGATCCATATGCTGCTGTGACAATAAAGGGACCTAACCAGTTAGGCTCAAACTTGCCCTTCTTTTCTTGATCTACTTGATTTCTCTGATTCTCTTTAAGTACAAGATCACCAACTTGAAACCGTCTTTCTTTGATCTTTTTGTTGTAATTACGCCGGAGGCGGTTTTGATAGACATGGAGATGATTAAGTGCAGCAAGGTGCCTCTCATCTAAGAGTTCTAGCTCAGCTAATCTGGAAGTGCGATACTCTTCTCCACTGATTAGGTCCTGCATGGATACTCTGAGGGATGGGATCTCGACCTCTATAGGTAGGATGGCTTCAGAGCCAAAGACCAAGTCATATGGTGTGGAACCAGTTGGTGTTCTGATGCTGGTACGGCAAGCCCATAGGGCGGGATTGAGGTGCAAGTACCAATCACGACCAGCTTCATTGACTATTTTCTTGAGTATTTTGAGAATGGTTTTATTGGAAGCCTCAGCTTGGCTGTTACTCTGCTGATAGTAGGGAGTTGAAAACTGATGCTAGATATTGTATTGTGTGCATAAGGCACGGACATCTTGATTCTTGAATGGTCTCCCATTATCAGTGACAATGGCTTACGGGATACCATACCAGCATATGAGGTAGTTTAGGATAAACTTGGCTATTTGCTTGCCGGTGATATAGGTCATGGGAATGGCTTCCACCCACTTCGTGAAATACTCAGTGGCGGTAATGATAAACTTGTGGCCATTGGAGGAGGAAGGGTGGATTTGTCCTACGAGGTTGAGACCCCATTGAGAAAAAGGCCATGGAGTAGTCACAAACTGTAATTCATGAGCTGGTGCGTGAATCAAATCTCCATGTTGCTGGCATTGTAGACACTTCTTACCAAACTGTGCAGCATCTTGCTCTATTGTAGGCTAGTAATATCCTGTTCTGAGTATCTTCTTAGCGAGATTAGGACCGGTAGAATATGTGCCACAGACACCTTCGTGTATGTCTCGTAAGGTAGCTTCAGCTTCTTCCGCGTTAAGACATCATAAGAGGATACCATCGAGACTCCAATGATATAGTGTATCACCTAGAATGATGTAACGAGAGGATCGACAGATAAAAGTTTTGCGTTGGGTGGATGATAGGTCAGGGTGAAAGGTTTTGTTTTTAAGGTATTCATAGATATCTTCATACCATGGGGAATTGGGACCAACAAGTTCACAAATGATTTTAGTAACTGGAACGTCGACGGCTGGTATCAACAATTGTTCGATCAAGAATTCACATTTCTGTGTATTAGTAGGCATGTCGATCAATGACCCTACAGAGGCCATAGAATCTAGAGCTTTGTTATGCTCTCTTGGAATTTGCTCAAATGTGATGCTAGAAAAATGTGGTTTGTAGGCGTCCACTAGTTGCTTGTAGGGGACCAACTTTTCATCTTTTGTTTGGTACTCATCTGTGACTTGGCAAATGACTAGTTGTGAGTCTCCATAAACCTGTAATTCTGTAATGTCCCATTGAACTGCTATGTTGAGACCTATGAGGAGTGCTTCATACTCGGCAATGTTGTTGGTGCAAGGGAATGCAAGCTGATATGACTTAGGAATATAGTCATTTTGAGGTGTGACAAACAAGATGCCGGCCCCTGATCCATGTTGTGTGTAGGAACCATCAAAGTACAACTTCCACATTATTGAGTTGGAAAGAGTGAATAGATTCTCATCTGGAAAGTCTACTACCATAGGGTGTGTGATGCAGAGGCATCCACACTAAAACCTTGACATACAGCATGTATGTCTACAACCCATCATCATCATCATATTTTCTGTTAACATTGTCAGCATCATCATATTTTCTCTTGCCGACCGATATCCTCCTACAGACAAACCTTCGACCTTTCGCCTGTCAGCAGCATCATCATATCCAGCTATCGGCAGCATCATCACATTCGGCAAGCGCAAACATCCTCCTGATGTTCACTGTTCATCTTATCGCCAACCTCTATCTGCAGCATCATGATGTTCGACATCATCTTCATCAGCAGGATATAAAATATCAGGTTCCTCCCATATATCCTGATGACGACAACCTCACGCACCTTTCCTTCGATGCTTACGTCACCCTGATATCCGACTACTCAAACAACAGCATCAAGATATGAATTATCCTATCAAATGAAACATCCTGATGATGATTATCCTGATGACGATGACGTCATATGTAGTTCCTTCAATATCCTACTGTCGGCCAAACTTAACATTATCGGCCCGCAATGATTTTATCAACCCGATCGACTAACTTATGCCGATATACTCTTCCTCGGCAACACCTGATGATGATCACCCCGAAACGCATTCACCTTATGCAAACAATTGCATCATGCTCACCTCCATCTACTCGGATGACGCTCGAAGTAACTGCAGGATATCCACAGAAATATCCTGATGATGCCGTTGTGACAAATTTCCAACCTTAGCAAATTTCGATCCGCTGAACCTCCTGAGGTGACCCGATCTACTTCCTGGGTGATCTTCCAGACTCTAACAACCAACACGACCTAGCACATGCCCATGCTAGGGTTCTCAACACCTCTTGACTGCGATCCTGCAAACATACATGCGAACAAATAGAAAATGCAAACTAAAACCTAAACTATTGTACATAGCCATTCCACCGATTCAACGAATCAACCGGTGGAATGGATCAGTGAATCCATGCAACCACCAGAACAGCAACTAGATTACACAGTGGAATCCAAACAGAAAATTGACACAAACAGGATCTCTTTATTGATTTCAAAAGATGCAAATACAGTACTCTGTCTCACTCTGCAATCTAACTCCTTAATCTGTATCTATATCTCAATCTGTCCTAAGACCAACCGATCCTACTGCATAAATAGGAACTGCTTGCGAGTACTACCACTCGATTCCCAGCAGCTGGGAGCTTCCAAGCGGTTGGGAGGATCCAACTGAACTAACAAACTATACAGCTGTCATCAGCTGTCATAACAAACTACCTAAAAATAGAAAAGCACGGTCAACTTGGACCTTATTACATGCATTGGTCTTATAAGACCTTCTTGGAAACATTAACAAGACTTAAAACTAACTAACTGCCTCATGGAGGCCAGCTGTCAGGTAGGTGCTCCTGCACCAGTGTGTATCTTGCATAGGTGCTTCTGCTAGTTGATCTGCTAGAGCTTGTCCTTTGATTTCTTCCAATCCGTATACTCAATGTCGAACTCACTAAGGATCATGACCCATTTAGCTAGTCTGCTTGTAAGAGCTGCTTTTGCTAGTAGATACTTCAAGGGATCAATTTTGGCTATCAGATTTATGTGTTGGTTCAACATGTAATGCTGCAACTTTTGGGAGGCAAACACTATTGCTAAACAAGCCCTTTCCATCAGTGAATAATTGAGCTCATATCCCACCAAGGTTCTACTGATATAATAAATTGCATGCTCTTTTCCTATTTCATCATTTTGTGCTAGAAGGGCCCCTAGGGCCGAATTTATAGTGGAGATGTATAATATCAAACGTTTGTCTGCAACTGGTGGAACCAATATAGGAGGTGTAGCTAGATACTCTTTAAGTTGATCAAATGCTGCCTGACACTTGTTGTCCCATCGAAATGAGACATCTTTTCGGAGCAAGTGTTGAAATGGTTGACATTTATCTGCTAGCTGTGAGATGAAACACCTGATGGATTGCAACCTTCCCTGAGGGCTCCTTAATGCTTTAAGATTCTTTGGTGGAGGCATCTCCACTATAGCCTTGACTTTTGCGGGATCTACTTCGATGCCTCTACGAGATACAATATATCCCAATAGCTTCCCTGATGTTACACCGAAGACACACTTCTTTGGATTGAGTCTTACTTGGTATTTCTCGAGCCTGTCGAAGATCTGTCCTAGAACCTATATGTGATCTGCCCTAGAAGATTTAGCTAGTATGTCATCCACATAGTCCTCCATGATATGATGAAAGAGATCGTGGAATATCACTGTCATTGCTCTCTGATAGGTTGCTCCTGTATTCTTTAGACCAAATGGAATGACACACCAACAATAGTTACCCCATGGACAAGTGAAGGTTGTTTTATGTTGATCTTCCTCTGCTATCCTTATCTGATTGTAGCCTGAGAATCCATCCATGAGAGAAAGCATCTCATGACCTGCTATCAAGTCCACTATAATGTCAATGTTTGGTAGTGGAAAGTCGTCTTTGGGACATGCCTTGTTGAGATCTCTAAAATCATTACACATGCAGATGCGCCCATTGGGTTTAGACATAGGTACAATGTTTGAGACCCAATCTGAATAGTCAATGGGTCATATGAACTTTGCATCTAATAACTTTTGTATTTCCACTTTTACCAAGAGAGCTATCTATGGGTGCATCTTTCTCAACTTTTGCTTGACTGGTTTAACTTTTGGATCAACTGTGAGATAGTGAACAACTAGCTTGGGGTCTAGCCCTGGCATATCAGCATAGGTCCATGCAAAGTTGATGGTTCTCTGTAAGAAGAATGTGTTAAGATTCCTGTGCTCTGTTTCTGATAATGATGCTGCTAGGAATGTAGTCTTTGGATTTTGTTCTGTGCCTAGGTTTATCTCTGTAGAATCTTCCACCAGGAGAGCTGATTTCTCTTGATACTTAGATGGTAGGGGAAGGTCAAATCCTCCATCCTCAAGTGACATAGTTGGGTTTTCACCTTTGGATACATCCTTTGTTTTTACTATTTTGTGATCAGGAGGTGCCATAGTGTGGTTTTCACCTAGAGATCTTTCCTTATTTTCACTTTTGCGACTGGAGGATTTGGCATTCTCACCAAAATACACTGTTGGCTCAAGTTCCATTACAAAACCTAATTTATGATCGCCAAGAGGGATACCTTCCCGAAGTCCCATGAATTCAGCTAAAGCTTCGTCATTTTGAAATATATCTATAACGGGGGAGCCTTGTTGGTCCCAATCGATAAGTTCAGGGTAGACAAGTGTTACATTCTGGGTACTGGTGGTGGAGGTTAAGGATACGGAGGATAGCATAAAAATGGAGGATTCCGCGAATAGGTTGGTCATATGGAGGGAAGAGTCATCGATGATATCCTCTGTAGACGTCGAATCGGCGGGAAAAGTTTCAACTACCTCGTCGAGGATATACTCGATGTCCAAGGCGTGTGGTACCTTCTTACCAAATCCTAATCCCTTCTTGTCTAGCTTCTTTGTCACAACAATGGGTTCTAGAGTTCCTTGATTCTGTTTCCCAAGGCCACCTTTGCCTTTATAGCCCATGTTTTTTACTATCCTTAAGCCATTGCCATATATATCTTGACTGGTATTGTGACTGGTTCTTTCTCCTTATAGAGCCAAGAAGAAATGTCCTCAATAGTTTCCTCTTCCAATAGCTTTCCCTGTTGGAATTTGGTTAAGAATGCTGGGGGAGGAATAGCCGCTTTTTTAGTTACTTTGGCAATGGGTGGTTGGCCATAAGATTTTGGAGATAAAGGCATCCGCCCTACACAACAAGATTTTGAGATATCATATGTTCCAAAGCCTATATCTCGGATGCGAGCCGTGATTACAGGCAGAGGATTAGGTTCACTTGTAGAGGCTGGAGTCAGCATTGCAAGGCCAACATATAGTGGGGATTCAAGGGCTTTGTCATTTTTTGGCACTTGGTTGTAATTCTTATAACTTCCTTGCAAGACACGATAGAATTCAAAAGGATTGGGGTCTCCTGGGATAGTTATCTCTGTACCATTGAATGGGAACTTGAGAGACTAATGGTATGTGGAGGGAACAGCCTTCATTGCGTGGATCCATGGGCGGCCTAGGATAATGTTGTAAGGTAGTTCAATATCGAGGACTTGACACCTGGTTTCAAGCATGACAGGGCCCAGTTGTATAGGCAAGTGGATAACACCTTCTGAGCGGCATTCAACATCATCATACCCCTTGATTGTAATACTATGATCAGTGTGGACATGATCCTCAGAGTATCCCAATTGCTTTAGTAACTTTAAAGAATAGATGTTGAGACCAGCACCACCGTCTATGAGTATGCGTTTGATTTTGCATTTATGTATGAGAACTTCAATATGAAGGGCATCATTGTGACAAGGATCATGGGATGGGAGATCTTTCTCAGAGAAGACCACATTGTAGGGTGAAGCAATGTTGCCTACTATAGCTTGGAAATCCGTGACCGCTATGTTGTTAGGAACCGAAGACTCTTGGAGGGCTTTTTCTAGCACTACTCTATGTGCAGGTGATGACCGTAAAAAGTCCAAAATAGAGATCTGTGCTGGCGTTTTCCCTAAATGTTTGACAAGATTATAATTAGATTGAGCTTGAAGACTAGGTGTAGGACCACGAATGGTGACATGACCACGATGAGTTGTAACAGCGCAATCTGTAGATTTACCTTTGATTGTGAGGGTAGACACTCGACTCTCTTTGAAACGACTGATAATGGAATCAAAGGAAGTGGAAGCATGATTGATACCTTTACCTCTATCCTGAGGAGGAGGTGGACCATGATGAGGGAATGGTTCCTTGTACATATTGAGATCTTTGTTCGTGTGTTGAGCTACTTGTTCATTTCCAAAAGTGATTTGGTTGTCGTCAATGAGATTTTGGATTAGGTGCTTGAGTTTCATGCACGACGCAGTTCTATGTCCTTTGTTCTGATGGAATTCACAGTATTCATTTTCTCTATACTACGTAGTTTTGTAAACAGGTTCACCATATGGGGGTGCATCTGGTAAGGTGATGAGTCCTTTCTGTAAAACCTGTTGTAGGACCAACTCCATAGGCACTCCCAAGGGAGTAAATTGACGTCATGGAGGGTAATCTTGTTGAGGTCGCTCATGTTGTTGTCGTTGTTGATTTGGAGCTCGACTTAGTTTGGAGAGCTGCAGCGGTGTTTGCAAAGTTTGGACATGTTTAGAATCAACCACACTGTCGTTAACCATGTTTTTGTTTTTGTTCCAGTATTTGGGTTTATCATTCGTCTGTTGATGAGGAACGTTGTCTTTCATTTCTTTGAAGATTTTGACAACACCCTTAGCAATGAGGGCCTTCTCAATATTGATTCCTTTGTATGTGATTTCGTCGAAGGTTGTAGCACTGAGGATTTGCAAGTGGAAACCTAACTCTTGGTTGAAGTTCTGCACAAATATGCTAACAAGCTGTTTCTTAGGAATCTTGAAAGGGAATTTGCTAGCTATTTGTCTCCACCATTAAAGGAAAGAAATGAAAGTTTCACCATTTTTTTGTTTATTGTTGCATAGATCAGTCATGGAAATCTCATGCTCTGCGTTGTAAGAAAAGTGGGTGGCAAACTTCTCTGCTAGCTCGTTGAAAGACTTGATACCCATGGGTAAGTGTGAGAACCATTCTATAGCTTGACCTCCAAGACTGTGAGGAAAGAGACACATAAGATATGTGTCATTATGTGAGACCTCGAAGCAAGCAAGATAGAATTCCCTAAGATGGTCTTTTGGATCACCTTTTCCTTTGTATTTATCGAACTTGGGAATAGTGAAATTTTGAGGAAAAGGGATCATTGGTAATGACCGATCAAAGGGGTAAGGACACACTTCCTCTAAAGAGAAGGTCTTCTTGGTGTGGCCAAACGTAAGATCAGATAGTTGTTGTTGAACTTCTGTGATTTTTAGCTCCATAGTCGTGGGAGGGGTTGGTAACATCTCCTGTTGCCCTAGAAGTGGTTGGTGTTGCCCATATGGAAGATTATAGTGTAAGCCATGCACACTGGTGTTATAAGGGTCATAAGATTGATTGGGATCATATGGGTTGTATGTTTGGTTTAGATTGGGTTGGAATTGGAGGTTTTGATTTGGCAGAGGTGGAGGTGGCACTAGGTAAGAATGTTGGCTTTGTGATGGTTGAAGAAAAGTATTGGGTGGAGGAAAGCTAAAGTGCATTTGATTAAGTTGTGATGGCAGCACATAGCTTTGGGAAACTTGATGTTGGGAATGTTGAGAGTGGCTAGGCGATGTGTGAAAGAAATTGAGCGAGGATGAATGTTGTGGAGGAGGGGCATAGGTAGAAGTGATTTGCGACAGTTGAGGTGGCTTGATGACGAGTGTAGAAGAATGTTGTGGTTGGGATTGCATGACTCTAATTGGTTGAGAGACATGAAGGTGTGATGATATAGGAGGTGGTATTTGTTGAGACCCTTGTTGCATGGCTACATAATTGTTCCCCGGATTGTAATTTGGTGGGAAACCTATTCGTGATGGGGTAACCAAGATTCCACTTGCGATTGGTGTGGACACTTTAGGAGGTGGTTGCATATTCAATTGAGTTAAGGTGGCTTGCTTAGCTAACTCATCTTGACGTTGGAGAGTTTCTTGTCGGTTTTTATAGATCTCCATAGGAGTCAGAAGCGGTGATACGACCCTCTCTCTAGTTGGGTTTTGATAGAGGGGATTCCTATATTGCGATCTCTGTTCAGGTAAAGGTGTGGTCACTGTTGACATGGTTTGAATTGCTTGTATGGTATCTTGGGTGTTGTTGTTCTCCTTGAGAGTGGATAAATCAAAATCTTGAGGTAACTTGGCACCTTGCTCTGCAAGCAAGCGAAAGAAATGATCTTGGTTCTCACTAAGGATTTTGTCAAAGGCAGCCACGATTCTAGGCTCTCGTATGATTTCATCAAGATCTTGCCCATCTTCTTGAGAGGATTGACCTATTTCAAAGTGTCGCTCTTCTTGAGATGGGGGTTGATCTATGATATAACCTTGTGGCACAAAATCTGGAGGCAAGCCGGTGGTATACTGGGGTGTACTTACCAAAGGGACCCTAACCTCTTGAGGATTGCTTGGTTGATCAATGTGCGGCATGTTCGAAGAGCTGATTGGTTTTGCCGTGGGTGTACTAGGAGTAACCTTGGGAGTAATGTTGAGATGACCAGATTGCGGTGTGCGAGGAGGCGATTTGTGCTTCTTAGGGCCAACTTGTTTAGACTTCATAGTTTGCTAGAGCCTAGTGGTTACCATGGGATACACTAGGACAAAAGGTAATGCTAGGATTCTGTGAGGTGCTTTGAGAAAAGGACAAACTTTGATGCATAATGTACTAGACCAAAGGCGCTATACTATTTGACCAGAGGCACAGGACTGTGCAACCAAAAGCATGCTACTATGACACCAAAGGTGACAAACTAAGCTACCAGAAGTGAGTTACTGCTATGCCAAAGGCGATCTACAGTGACCAAAAGTGAGCTACTGTTATACCAAGGGCGCTGAAGTAGAGTTTTGCCAGAGGCAAGTTACTGCTATGCCAAAGGTGATCTACTATACTACCAAAGGTGAGCTGCTGTAATACCAGGGGCGCTGAAGTAGTGTCTGATGTTTCTAAAAGGCAAAATTTTGATAGATTGTTTTTGTTTCTGATTGGATTTGTTTGGCAAGAGAAAACACAACAAACAATATTGGCACAAACAAGGGACTGACACATCAGATAGTGTATGTTCAAGGCTCAAAACAAGCCCAATGTTTCCACAGGTATAAGATAATTGCAATCAATAACAAGCACTTTTTATCCCTAGAGACAAGGTTTCATTGCAATAGATCAGCTCACAGCTTAATACTCCGTCGATAAAAATAACATTCCATAAAGGTGTCAGATATTTAGTATCTTTGCAAGAGATGATAGGTAGGGATATCTCACCCTCCCCTTGGAAAGCTCAAGTAGGTCACAAGAGCTTTATGGCCAAGGGAATACTATCTCTTCTCAAGGGAGCCAATGGTGAGTATCTTAAGGGCTTAAATCGATTCCCCTTGCACTGATGATTACCGTAATGTTCAGAGGTAGGTCAGGTAGTCTCTATCTAGAATGGTTCTTAGTGACTTTGAGGGACCAACACCTTACGAGAAATGCGACAAGCTACCAAAAGCTTTAACCAATCCTACTAAGAGTATCAAACACTTCGCTCAATGTGAAAATTGTTTCCACAAAGAGCTAGTACACCTCTTTTCAATTTGGCACCACAAGGTAAGGCTAATGTTGGTTAGGACTTGGCTTTCGCCTTATCCCTCTTATATAGCGGTTCAAAGGAAAACTCTACTTAGGGTCGTCCCTTTTGGATGAAGCATAATCCAAAAGCAAGCCCTTCTAAAGGAAGTACTGAAATGTAAGAGCAAGCACGTCAAACAAAGGTTCAGTTGTCCCGTTATAAGAAAAAATAAGGTGCAACTAATTTAGGCACACACACATTTGTAGTTGTCAGTTGTCCCTTATGAAATTGAAGTGTTTGGCATTCATGTCCATTGTCCCTTAGAAAATTGAGGTGTTTTCACATACATGTCCATTGTCCCTTAAGAAAAGCAGTATGTTCCTAAGACTTAAATTGCCGAAATGATTTGTTCAATTATCCTTTAAGAAGGCAATGTGTTTCTAAGACTTAGTGAGATAAATCAAGATTTCTTCAATGCTCGTCCTACATGAACATGTTAAAAACACCTATTTGCTCTATGTGAGTAATAAGAAGCTGCAACAAGTCAGTTAGTTCCACAATGATTCACAAGTTAGCAAAAATAAAACAATTTGACTAGAAGTGAGTTACTGCTATACCGAAAGTGACTTACTGTGATAACAAACGCACTGCATTGTGTTTCCAAACACATGGTGATGTAGACTAGTAGCAACTTACTGTGTTACTAGAAGCGATGCACTGTGCTACCAGAAGCGTGGTACTGTGCTACCAAAAGTGAGCTACTTTGACCAAAAGTGAGCTACTTTGCTACCAAAAGCGAGCTACTGTACTACCAAATGCACAATGTAATAACAGGCCTGCAAAAAATAATATTTCATTAAAAAAGCTAGATCAAAGGATGATTGACTAATTGAGTGATGATCTAGGATGTTGAAAAGTGATAAGATGCTGCAACAAGTTAGTTAGTTCCACAAGAAAACAACAAGATGTCAGAAATCAAGTCAAAACCCTAACAATAAGTGAGAAACCCTAGAAAACCAAAGTGAAATCCATAAAATTGGTAACAAAATGATGAGATACAAGAGATTAAATATCACCAATGGATTCCTTATGATTTTCTATGCAATTTTTTAAAAAAAAGTATCAAATTTCGTTAAGTTTTGAGAAAGTTATGGGGTTTTGAAATTTGCAAGCCTGTTATCCTAACTAAAAGCGCTTTATTGTTATACCAATAGTACTTTGCTGTTATACCAAAAGCGCTTTACTTCTATACCAAAAGTGCTTTTCTATTTTTTCATGTGCGCTTCACTGTATTACCAAAAGCGCGATTCTGTGCTACCAAAGGCGTTGCGAGATGGCCTGAAAGCGTTGTACTGCTCTACCAAAGGTGCTTTTCTATGTCGAGATGCACTATTCCATACTGTACTTCAAAAAAATTAATTTCTCAAAGAAAAAGAGGGATTAGTGGGTCCCACCGAGTGTGCCAGAATGTGTATGAGGAAAAATTGATTAAATCTAAACTAATAAAACCAAAAATCAATCACATAAAGCGAACCAATCTAAGTAAAAGCCATTATCATAAAATCAAAAGACAAATGAAAGCTCTTACCAAAATTTGTATTGTTCCCTTTTGGAGAAGTGTGGATTGCTCAATCAAGTTGTGAAAACCATAGTTGCAACAAGCAAGTAGTGTGTTTAATGTGCTCAAAGATCAATGTTAAGAGATCGTAAGGTTGCTCAATCGACGCGTTTTGTATGCTCAAAGCTCTGTTAAGTATGCCTGAGAATATGATCGAAGACAGAGATAATGAAGGAGATGAGGGGGGTTTATATAGGTTTCAACAGAGATCGATCAACGGTCCAAATAATTCAAAAGAATCAATGGAGGAGAATAGTTAAGGAACATGCAACGAATAAGAAGATGACAAGTGTCTTGCTTTCTTTTGCATGAGAGGAGTTATCAAGAATAGAAGAATGAGTTAAAGCAATTAACAGAATGTAATGATCAGTTAAGTGATTTAAAACAAGAAGAAGGGATTTGCATGAGAATAAGAAGATATTTTGCTTTATTAAATATTAGAAATATTTAATTGCATGAGCAAGAAAGCTTGAGTTATATTTGAGATAACTTCAAATTTAGAAGAAAAAGCAATTCAAATAAATAATTGATTTATTTAAATTTAGAGAAGATATTTTGGAAGAAATAATTATATAATTGGAATTATTTAATTTAGAAGATTTGGAAAGCAAATTAAATAAATAAATTTATTTAATTGTTGTGCATGATTTTGGAAGAATGATTTTGATTTAATTAAATAATTTAAGAATTATTTAATTGTAGATAAGAGGGAATTTGTTGAATTAATTAAATAATTGGATTTATCTAATTAATGTAGATTTAATTTTTGGAAAGAAGATAATGATCTAATTAAATAATTAAAATGATTTAATTGTGAAAGAATAATAGAGGAATTTGATTTAATTAATTAAATAAAGAGAATTTATTTAATTAATGTCACAATTTTGTGATTTAGAAGAATTTGGTGAAATTAATTAAATAATTTAATTATTTAATTAATGTCTGAAATGCAGGTGATTTGACAAATTACGAAAAACAAGTGGTGCGGTGACTTGGTCATTTTAGGGTGTCTACAATCCTCCTTATCACTGGGAGAGTTTTCACCTCAATCCTATCTTCTTCTTCTTTACTCCAGTTAATTTCTAGAATAGGTGATTGTTTTATTTGTTCAAATTGGGGGTCAATTATCTGTTCTTCATTACCAATAACTCCAGAAATGTCCATACTCAGATTAAGGGTGATTATTTGTCCTAAAGAAAACCTACACCATAGTCTCCTCCTGACCTCAAATTCATCTGAACAGTCCTCCCAGTAATCCTCCAATTTAGGGATATGCGAATGTCCTGTTCCAGAATCCAAGTTATCCCTGACAAAGCCTTTGCTATCAAATTGGGACTTGGTAGTGAAGAACTGAAAATTGAACTTTTTAAGGTTCACTTCTAAATTCAATGCATCAGATTTTGACTGGCACGAGTAATGTCCAAGTTCAATGGGGAAAGAGATACCAGATCCCTTCTTTGTTGAGAACTTTTTATCCACATGTGCTAACTGTCTGCATACCTCTATCAGCACAAAACGGTCAAACACATACCTAGGTAACTTAACAGGTTCACCATCAAATCCCCCAACTCTGATGTAAGTGAACTTAGAAAATTGAATAAAGAAACCACCATAAATGCAAACTAGCTACATTGCCTCATTGGACATTCTCTTATTTAAATTACCTGCCAGTTCATAAGTCATTCTCCCAGTGAAAACATCACTAACCCTCTTGTAATTCCCATAACAGTTATGCATCTGCAATTGTGAATAATATTCATAAATTTTACTATCCTTAGCTAAAGGTGCATGAGGTAGCCCCAACCACTGTCTTGTGGACGCCAGGCAATAGAAGAGGTATGAAGACATAAAAATCTTTATTACCCAAAGGATTACTCAGACCTTGATGCAAAAATTCAGCTACAATTTCTGCCCAGTCTAAGTATTGCTCTCCTTGGAGGATAACCTATATGAGAAAGTACATCCAGTCTTCCCAAAAATATGCCTGTGCACTGCCCTCCAGCCTATGTAGTAATACCACAATATCCCTCACTTCCTGAATCATGTGATCTCTGGTAAGTGGTCTAGGCAACCTTGAACCTCCTTTCTAGAATTTCAGTAACCAGTTTCTTGCTATCACACTTTTGTAGTTTTCTTTCTTAAGTGAGAAATGCCCATAAGAAGAAGAAATATTAAGGCTAGAATATGCTTCCTTAGGCGGTATTCTCATCACAGACATTAAGTTTTGTCTATTGACATGAAACAATACACCACCATCTGCATTTCTGATGCTCCTATTTTGGGGTTCATACCTATTCATGCACTCAAGAACTAATTCAGGGTACTGTACGGCTATGGGAAAGGCTGCAGCTTCAATTAAACCACTTTCTATTATCTTCTTCATCATGGGAGTTGGTACAGGATTTTAGACCTTTCCCTAAACTCTTCTAAATCATATTGAACCAGTGAAGTATCCCCGAATTTAGGATGAGAACAGGTAAGACCACGGCCATGTTCATAACCCATACAAGCAGATCTCAAAGCCATAATTGGAGGATATAACAAAAAATGCTTTGAATTTTGAAAATAATGTCA
The DNA here is from genome assembly GCA_027924645.1 of Cunninghamia lanceolata. Classification (NCBI taxonomy): domain Eukaryota; kingdom Viridiplantae; phylum Streptophyta; class Pinopsida; order Cupressales; family Cupressaceae; genus Cunninghamia; species Cunninghamia lanceolata. The sequence continues at coordinate 2,022,186 of BSBN01000477.1, read as the reverse complement.
GAAACTCAAAGGATTTTTCTTTCCAGCTAAGAAATGGAAACAACATGTAGGAAGAATAGAACTCACCTTCAGGAAATCTGAAATTATTGTGAAATTTGGGCAATAAGACCTTATACCTCCTACACTATTCTCCTCTGCGTCACACAATATGTTCACTTGCCAAATTCGGCTTTTTCTCTCTTAATAATGGCATTAACAGATTGAATAATTATTACCCGAAACAATACGTGCCGAAAATGTTTGAAAAGACATGAACTCTGACATCCTCATTAATGGCGAGCATTATTCACGCGCGACCATAATGTATAATAATTATCCACAACTTTACCAAAATTAGAACTTTTTGTTTCATAATGAGTTTCAGACATATTTTCCTCCAACTTTCCTGCTAAATGTGACTTGAGGATCTCGAAGAGAGGTAAGATTATAATCACCGAACCGGTGAACTTTGAACCATTGAACCTTGGGAATGTGGTTCAAAGACAAAGTTCAAAGGTGCGAGGACTACACAAGCCAACTGAAATCACATGGCTTGTAAATGACCATTGACTATGAAACAGTATGCCATTGAACTTTGAACCATTGGACCATCGAACCTCACTACAGAGTTCAAATGGATGGTTCAACGACACATTAAACTGCACAAAAGAACTGAGTAATGTGACTCATTACAAGGCATCGAATGTTGAACCTTGAACCATGGAACCTTTGAAACATTGACAAAAGGGTTCAAGTTCAACCCGAAAACTCAAAGATGTTAATTACACAAGGGACAAAATAGCTCACTTTGGGGAAACATTGAACACAATGAACTATTGAACTTTTGAACTTTGAGAATAGTTCAAGTTCAAAGATTCAAACCTTTAGTAATTTTGCACATAAAGATGATAGACGGGTAAAACTTGAAAAATCAAGAGCCGATTTAAGAAACAAAGGTATGACCAATAAGACAATAAAGCAAATCGACTCTTGCTTAGGAAATTTATGAATAGATAAATAAGGGCGACTCAAAAGGTAACATTGGCTCTGACTGGGGACTGCATTTTATGGCAAAATGCAGAGAACTCAGAAACTCTGGTTACGTAAAAATTGAAACACAGGGATGGAAGAAAAGAAGCAAGACAAACCAAAATCAGGAAAGGAAAACACAAAACTAGACAATAAAGGAAAGGTTATGTACAAAATAGGGGACTCTTGTTTCACAGTCGATACAATTTAAGATCCTATCCATTATAGGATAGGGGTAAAACAGCTCCATCCAGATATTTCAATTTAAAAGAATTTGGACCCAGTACCTGATTAATTTTGAAAGGTCCTTTCCAAAGTGAGTCAAATTTGCTATATGCTCCTTTTGGTTCTCTCCTTCTATCCCACATCAATACTTCAACTCCCTCCATGAACTTCCTAGGCCTTGTTTTCTGATCAAAAATCTCTTTAACTCTAGCCTGATGAGCAGTAATTCGATCGACCAATTCATTCCTCTCTTCTTCAATCTTAGTTACGTACTTAATCCTCTTCTCCAGGGAATCTTGGAAGTATTGATCTTTGATTACACTTTGTAGTTTGGCTGCAGATAGCTCTAGAGGTAAAGATAACTGGGCTCCAATTCCATAAACTAACTCAAAAGGAACCATCCCTATTGCCCTTTTTGGAGTTATTCTTTTGGCCCACAGTGCTTCATACAGTCTCTTATGCCAATCTTTGGGGTTATCATTCACCAATTTCTTCATGATAGCAATCAGATTCTTGTTACTAGATTCAGCTTGTCCATTCCCTTGAGGGTAGTAATCTGATGAATGGGAGAGAGATATACTATGCTTATAACAAAAAGAAGTCATTTCAACTGAAGAGAAATTGGTACCGTTATATGCTACAAGCTTCTGGGGAACACCAAAATGTACCAAAATATTTTCTTTAAGGAAATTACACACCACCTCTGAAGTGGTTCTCTTTATAGGGGTCACTTCAACCCATTTTGTGAAATAATCTGTTGCTGTCAGAATGTGGGTATGTCTTGCACTTGAAGGGGGTGAGATAGGCCCAATAAAATCCAATCCCCACTGTTTGAATGATTCTTCAATAACAACGGGCCTTAAGGGCAATGCTGCTAATTGTGGCCTTCTTGAGAACATTTTACATTTTTCACAGTTAGACACCCATTTATATGTATCTTTAAACATACCCGGCCAATAGTAACAATTTCTAAGGATTTTGAAAGCTGTGACTGAAGAAGAGAAATGTCCACCACAGGCTTCATTATGAAAAACTTCCAAGAGCTTGTCCTATTGCTCTTTGTCTACACATCTCAAGAAAGTTCCATCTAGTCCCTTTTTGTAAAGGAAATCCCCCCAAATAACATATTTTGCCACTTTTAGCTTTAGGTTTCTTTTCTCTTTTAGAGATAAGTGACTGGGACAATCTCTGTAAGTAAGGTAGTATGCTACATCTAGAAACCATGGGTCCTGTAAACTTACCAGTAGGATAGTGGGAAGTCCTTCTTCTTCCTCTTCTTTTTTGTTCTCAGCAATCAATTTACATAAACCTTGACCTCTGACCAGTTTAGTTGGCCTAACTTCCAGATCATATTCTTGGATTTTAGCAACCCACGTTGCTCTATTGTTTAACCCAACATCTTGTTGAGACAAGATACTTTTCATAGTCAAACTTGGAACAAATACAACTGAATGAGAGTGGAGTATATAATATCTGAATTGTTTAACAACCTTTACTATAGCAAAAGCTTGTTTTTCAACCAAGGAATATTTTAGTTCATGCTTTTTAAGGGGAATGCTCATAAAGGCTATTGGGGATTCTTCATCCAATTCATTTTTCTGTAACAAAATACTTGACATGGTGTGTTCTGAGGCATAATAGTAAATAATAAAATCTTTTTGAAAATTAGAATTTACCAAAGTAGGTGTGTGTGCAATCACCTCTTTGATATCCTCAAACGCTTTCTTAGCAGCTTCATTCCACTTGAATGTCTATTTTTCGCTCATCATTCCCACAATATTCTTTGTAATTTCAGCAAAGTCAGGAATGAACCTTCTGAGAAAATTAACCTAGCCAAAGAAGGACTTGACTCCAGTCCTATTTGAAGGGAGACTAATCTATTGTATCACCCTGACCCTCTCTGGATCAATCCTGATTCCATCTTTTGAAACTAAGTGCCCTAATAACTTCCCCTCTATAACACAGAAGACTGACTTCTTGGGATTAAGTGATATGCCATGACTCTGACATCTTTGTAAAATAGTCTCCAGATCCTTCAGGTGATCTTCTCTATTTTTGGAGAAAACAGTTAGATCATCAAGATAAATAACAATAATTCTATTCTTCAGATCTCTAAAGGATGAATCCATTGCCCACTGAAAAGTTGCTCCGGCATTAATCAGGCCAAAGGGCATTCGGTTATAGGCAAAAGTTCCCCAAGATGTAGTGAAGGCGGTCTTATGCTGATCAGCTACAGCCACACCTATTTGATTGTAACCTGAGAATCCATCCAACATGGACATCATTTCAGACCCAGCAACTATTTGTAAGATGTGGTCCATCATAGGTAAGGGATAGTTATCTTTCAGACTAGCCTGGTTCAAATTCCTAAAATCAACACATTCTTATTTCTCCATTCTTCTTGCGCACTGGAACAATATTTGCCACCCAAGTGGAGTGATGAATTGGATAGATAATTCTAGCTTTCAACATCTTATCAATCTCCTTAAAGATGGCCTCAGCAACTTTCGGGTTATAATTCCTCAACTTCTACCTGAATGGGGTTGCATTTGCTTTCAAAGGAATATGGTGTTGAAATTGCCCATGTCTAAAATTTTTAAGGTCATCATAGCACCAAGCAAAAACATCCTTATACTTAATTAGTAGATTGATCAATTTGTTTCTCTCCTCTAAAGAACAACACTTACCAATAGAAATCCACTTAGGGTCAGCCTCACTCCCAATATTTATTTTCTCAAAATCCCCAGATTTGTCAGTGTTCTAAATAATTTTGCCCTTAGTATATTCATCTTTTCGAGTAAACAAATGTTCTAAGGAGACCAGTCCTTTAGGGATTTTGTTTCCCTTCAACTGAATTACATCATCTTTTGGATTAATCCTTGGATCAGGACTGAATTCTTTACATTCTATTTCTGAGCCCTCAAAATAAGTTCCCAGGAACATTTCAGCATTCTCTAAGAATTTTCTAATCTGATTATCACTCTCAAAAACTTGCCAGCTTTTAGCATTGTTCAGAACATTAGGGTGATATACGAGCTCTATTCTATAAGAATCCTTTTTAAAATCAGGATGTGGTAGAAGAAGAGAAGCTGATACTGCTAAAGAATCTGCTCAGGTGTTCTGGTCTCTAGGAATTGCTTTAATAGAGAAGACATCAAAATATTCAATCTCATCCTAGACTCTATTTCTGTAATGCTTTAATCTTTCATTCTTAATAGAAAAGATGCCCCTTACCTGCTTCACAATTAATTCAGCATCTCCTCTCACTTTAAGTACCTTTACACCCTTTCCTTTAGCTTCATATTCTGCAGTGTTATTGGTGTTTCTGAACTCTAATTTAAAAGAATGAGAAAAAATTTCACCTTTTGGTGAGATCAACACAACCCCAGCCCCTGAACCAGCAATAGCACAACTGCTGTCAAATTTCATAATCCATAGGTCATCAGAATGTATAGACCTTTGGATCAATTCCTCCTTGAGGTCTTCTCCAAACCTCTATTCAAAAGAGAGGAAATAGTTACCAAATTCACATTCCTCAAACAAAATCTGGGACTTGGGATCATCAGAGGGATAGATAGTAAACTTACACTTAGGTTCAGGTTCAAGCTTTACTTTCTACTTTCCCACTAGGATTGTGGCTTCTGACCAATCCAATTTAATCTACCCACCCAAATCCTTGCAAAATGTCCTGATCAACAACATCCCATAACTAGCAGGGATATCTACTACCAAAATAGTCAATTTCACTTTTTGTCAAGGTAAGCTGCAAGAGAAACTCGTGCATTTTTAATCTATCCAAGCAAGGAAATTTGTTTACCATCCATAGAATAACACCTACCAAATGTCTTTGTAAGTGATAATCCTAGGGCTTTGGCTACAGAAGAAGGCATAATGTTGTCAGAGGCTCCTGAATCTATAATACAGTTACTAAGCTTATGACCATTGATGAACAAAGATACATAAAACGGGTTGGGTTTCAAATCAGCTGAATAGGAAGTATCATTTGATGAATGACTACCAGGTGAGGAAGCAAATAGTTGAGCAATGGCAGACTCAACATTGACATCTAGTTGACTCTTAGGTTCAATTTGTGTAGGACCACCTTTAACATATTTAACTAGTTTGTCAAGTTCATTAGGTTTTAACTTGAGATACTCAAAAGGAGAGATTTGAATTTTGGCAGATTTATAGAATTCTACAATATCAAAAGAAGCTTCTGGATCATTTTTATGCAACAATTTAATTTCCTGAGCCTTCAAATTAGCATCATGAGTTCTAATAAAGGGCTCCTTACCTTTACCAGGTACTTCTTGCGTATTAGAGGATCTCATATTCCTCTGACTCCTGGTGAGCACGATACATGAAGGATCTTCAAGGGTAACCAATATTTCACCTCCCCTTTCTAAATCTGATTCATATTCAGGGAAGTTTACTCAAAGTCACCAGGCTCCTCAAAGTTCCTTTCTTCTTCAGTAAACTCCCCCAACACATCTTGAGTAGCAGTCATTTGAGCATACCTGAGCATCTCCGGACAAGAATTCCCATCTTGATCAGTAGTCAAATGAAAAGCACACATGTTCCCCCTTCCAGGAGGAGCTTCAATAGTTAGCCTTGGTTGTGCTGATGTCAGAGGTAAAGCCCTACCAACATTTGCCTATTGATTCAAATTCCTCCTACCAATATCTTGATACGGTTGTTGGAAAGAAGGACCAACTTTAGGTAATTGTCTCTTTAAGGCAATCATATCATTAACCAGTCTTTGCACTACAGGATCCGTAGATGATGAGGGGTGAGCATTTGGCACTTTGACCTCTTTCTTCCATTTACCGGCCATAATAAGATCATCCTCCAATCCTACTGCCAAAGCTTGTGCAGCTAGAAAATCAGCATTTGCACCTCTTCTAAGATGAAAGCTGATATCAGGAGGCATAGAATTGATAAAGAAGCATTTCTAATTTTCACCAGTTGGCCTTTTAGTAGCAGGGATTTTATTTACAATTCTATTGAATTTAGCCACGAATTCCCTCATAGGTTCATGTATCTCTTTCTTAAGCTGAGTCAGCTATGCAAGGAGAGAGTGTTCATCTTTTGCGCTTTTGAACCTGTTTTGAAACATAGTTTTCATGTCATTCCAGTTTGTGATTGAGTTAGTTAGATGACAGAACCATTGTGCTGCAGTATTGGTCAAGGTTTGCACAAAAAGCCTTATGGCTACATCTTGGTGTTGCACACCTAATACACTTCATGCTTCTACAAAGGCATACAAATTTTCTTCTGGTGATTGTCTCCCATCTCCATTAAATTTGGGCAAATTTTCCTGTGCATTTTTAGGCAAAGGGTTTAGGTTAGCCCCTAGGTTCAGAGGCCCTATGGCTGCTCCACAAGGCTGGGCCATTGGTAAGAAGTTTATGGTAGAGGGGAAGATAGTACCGGAAAGAGTTAAGGCTTGACAGATAGGAGAGGTAGAAGGTTTAGGGGGGCTAGGGGGTCTACTTCTAGCTCTTCTATTATGAGTTGGGATATAAGGAAAATTAATATTTTGTAGTGCTTGAAAGGTAGGATCCTCAACTCCCTCTCTTCTCAAAGACCTTGTATATGGTCTGGAATCTAACTTATAATATTGCAACTAGATAGACAACTATTATTTCTATGCTGTTCTTGATTTCTTTGCACTTCAGGGGCTTGATTTCTTGCTGCATTTTGTGCTTGCCTCCTTCTCTGCCTGAGCAACAACAATCTTAGACTTTCAGCCAATTCCTCCTCTTTTTCTAATACTCTGCTTGCTCTTCTATAATCTTCACTATTCCGACGAGTACGCCAAGCAAGGGTATTCAACTGGCTAATAATGTCTTCTTGCTCATCCTGAAAACCAAGATTAGGCTGCAGAAAAGGAATTATGTTTTCATGTGGGCGCACCATTGTTGCTTCATATTAAGGTGATCAATCTTCTAATAAACGACTTTGTATCCCCAGTAGAGTCACCAAAAACTGTTGGTTAACAGATTTGTCCTTATTTAAAAATATTCTATTCTGACTCTATACCCTTCCTCTTTCAAGAACAAATGAATTAATCAACAAATGGGTGAACTATCAAGAATAGTTCCCCTCTGAATTTAGGTACAACTCCCTTTAAAATCTTCAATGAATTTGATTTATTTTAGTTATCCCATTACACTTTTAACCAGAAAGTGCCTAAAGGAAAAATAACATCCATACATCATCATGTTATGAATGCGATATTTCTTTTTTAAAACACCATTTTCTGATAGAATACACAGATTCTATTTTAGATATCAACCAGATACATAAACATACAAATGTTGTTGAACCAATAAATTATAGAACACATATAATGAATTGTCTAAAAAGAGAAATTACCATATGAAAGAAGATTTCGCACAGCAAACCCAATTTCAAATACTCAAATGCACAAATTTAAGCATGCAGCAATTGTTTCTCCTTTTCATTCACAGATGAAAAATATTTCAGACAAGCATCAAGTATATTCTGAAATAACAGTAGTTCAGCTTCAAAAAATTTCTCCCTTCTTTTCTTTTCTATCTCCTCTATCCCTTCAATTTAGCAATGAAAAGCATATATATATGACTGCCCTAACTATCTGGTCAAGTAAAACCAAACCCAGAGTTAAAGTAACTCTGACCCATACGAGATTTAGTTTTTACAAATTGACTTAAGGATTAAGTTTTTGAAAATAGCATAACTGAAAAACTAAGCGAATAAGATCATGGTTGAGGTGATGAATTTGAATCTCCAGATTTGCTATGTGCGGTTGGCGAGGCACGTTGAGCTTTCCACTCCTGAAATGTTGTAACAAACTCCTAAATTTTTAGAAAATTGGGGATAACGGTATGTTTTACCCTTGTTTTCCAGACATCCTTTTCCCTCCGTATTTTCCCCACCTTCTCCTTGTGTTCCGGGAGTGCGTCGATGCAAAGATAAAGAAGTGACTCTACTTTTGAAATTCAGGAGAAATCTTCAATTAAGATGTCACTTTCTTTGACAAAGTTGATTTTATCCTTAAAGGATTGAATCACTGTATCGATATTCTCCTCCGGTTCCCCATCATCTTTTATGTATTTTACATCAATACATTGTAAATCATGCTACAATGATTGGGTGAACTCGATTATTTCCTTAATCATTTTTGTAAGTTCAAATCACCCTTGCTGAGATACTGAATTTCTCCATTCAATGTTCTTCTTATTCACATACAGTAAATCTTTGTCCAGACCTGTTAAATTCTTTTATGATAGAAATTTGGCTATTCCATACTTTTGAACCTCATCAATTTGATTCATTACATTTACCCACTTGCCTTCATCTTCTATCCAAGAAGTGGTCTCTGCCTTAAGGTCCTCGATGGTGGTTGTAGTTTGATCATATATATTCTTCAGTTCCTGAATATATTCGGTACCTTTCTGCATAATACCATCCAAGCAATCATCAAATACCTTAGCTATCATCATGTTCCTGTTTACTTGGTCTAACATCTTCTAGTTAGCTGGAGACTTAGGATCAAAAGTCAGAGAAAGTTGTGAAACTGGTTGTGGACTGGGGTTATGAATGGCATCAATGTACTCTACCATAGCACGCACAATCTGCTTCAATTCTCTTTTGTCTTTCTCATCTTTCTTGGTCCAACTAACTATCCTTTTCGTGGATGCCTCAGGATGATGAACATCCGCTGCTCTTGAAGCAACCCCAAGATCCACCCTTTCAACAGTGAAATCCTGCACTGTGGGGTCTTGAACTTCTTCATCTGTCATTGGCCTGGCTATTTCCACACTACAGTTTCTAGTATTAAGGTCAATACTTACCCTGGATGTCATTTTTAGCTTCTTGGATTTAGGGGTTTTGCCCAAACACTTACTCACCATGTCTTCCAATGGAAAAGAAAATGGAATTACCTTTCTTTTGTCACTGATTGAACTCTCTATCCATTTGGGTGTAGGGGCCGAGACTTCTTTTCTAGGGTTCAATTGACCAGAGGACACATCTAAAATCATCATTAGTTTAGGGGTCTCTAAAATAACCTCTGACTGTTGCTTTGTACTAACCTCCTTTGTTCTCGATGAACCAAATTCCTTATCACCCATTGCTTCCCCTGAATCCTTCTTAGAGTTCAAATCTACAATTATTCTCTTAGAAACTTGCTTTCTCCTCCTGCTTTTGGTTCTTGATCTGGTAGCATGAGGGGGCAGAATAGTTGTGAGGTCTCTTTTGGATTCTCTAATGATAGGGATCCTTCCAGTTATTGACTTGGAAGTACCTGCACCACAGATAGAAATAGGCTAGTTAGAAGAGCTTATCAGGAATGGTGATTCAATCATTGACCTGCATTGTTAGGTATCTTTATTCTGGAACCCTTTCTATTTCTGTTCCTTCAACCATTTCTTGGTCCTCCTTATCACTAGGAGAGTTTTCACCTCAATCTTATATTCTTCTTCTTTACTCCAGTCAATTTTTGGAATAGGCGATTATTTTATTTGTTGAAATTGGGGGTCAATTATCTATTATTCATTATCAATAACTCCAGAAATGTCCATACTCATATTAAGGGTGATTATCTATCCTAAAGAGAACCTACACCATAGTCTCCTCCTGACCTCAAATTCATCTGAACAGTCCTCCCAGTAATCCTCCAATTTAGGGATATGCAAATGCCCTATTCCAAAATACAAGTTATGCCTGACAAAGCTTTTGCTATCAAATTGGGACCTGGCAGTGAAGAACTAAAAATTGAACTTTTAAGGTTCACTTCTAAATTCAATGCATCAGATTTTGATTGGCACGAGTAATGTCCAATTTCAATGGGGAAAGAGATACCAAATCCCTTCTTTGTTGAGAACTTTTTATCCACATGTGCTAACTATCTGCATACCTCTATCAGCATAAAACGGTCAAACACATACCTAGGTAACTTAACAGGTTCACCATCAAATCCCCCAACTCTGATGTAAGTGAACTTAGAAAATTGAATAAAGAAACTACCATAAATGCAAACTAGCTACATTGCCTCATTGGACATTCTCTTATTTAAATTACCTACCAGTTCATAAGTCATTCTCCCAATGAAAACATCACTAACCCTCTTGTAATTCCCATAATAGTTATGCATCTGTAATTGTGAATAATATTCATAAATTTTACTATCTTCAGCTAAAGGTGCATGAGGTAGGCCCAACCACTGTCTTGTGGAAGCTAGGCAATAGAAGAGGTATGAAGACATAAAAATCTTTATTACCCAAAGGATTACTCAGACCTTGATGCAAACATTCAGCTGTAATTTCTTCCTAGTCCAAGTATTGCTCTCCTTAGAGGATAACCTATATGAAAAAGTACATCCAGTCTTCCCAAAAATATGCTTGTGTGCTGCCCTCTAGCCTGTGTAGTAATACAACAATATCCCTCACTTCCTGAATCATGTGATCTCTGGTAAGTGGTCTAGGCAGCCTTGAACCTCCTTTCTAGAATTTGAGTAACCAGTTTCTTGCTATCACACTTTTGTAGTTTGCTTTCTTAAGTGAGAAATGCCCATAAGAAGAAGAAATATTAAGGCTAGAATATTCTTCCTTAGGCAGTATTCTCATCATAGACATTAAGGTTTGTCTGTTGACATGAAACAATACACCACCGTTTGCATTTCTGATGCACCTGTTTTGGGGTTCATACCTATTCATGCACTCAAGAACTAATTCGGGGCACTGTACGGCCATGGGAAAGGCCGCAGCTTCAATTAAACCACTTTCTATTATCTTCTTCATCATGGGAGTTGGTACAGGATTTTTAGACCTTTCCCTAAACTCTTCTAAATCATATTGAACGAGTGAAGTATCCTTGAATTTAGGATGAGAACAGGTAAGACCAAGGTCGTGTTCATAACCCAGACAAGCAGATCTCAAAGCCATAATTGGAGGATATAACAAAAAATGCTTTGAATTTTGAAAATAATGTCAGAAACTCAAAGAATTTTTCTTTCCAGCTAAGAAATGGAAACAACATGTAAGAAGAACAGAACTCACCTTTAGGAAATCTAAAATTACCACAAAATTTGGGCAACAAGACCTTATACCTCCTGCGTTGTTCTCCTTTGCATCGCACAGTATGTTCACTTGCCAAATTTGGCTTTTTCTCTCTTAATAATGGCAATAACAGATTGAATAATTATTACCCGAAACAATACATGCCAAAAATGTTTGAAAATACATGAACTCTGACATCCTCATTAATGGTGAGCATTATTCACGCGCAACCATAATGTATAATAATTAACCAAAACTTCACCAAAATTAGAACTTTCTATTTCATAATAAGTTTCGGACATATTTTCCCCCAACTTTCCCGCTAAATGTGACTTAGAGGATCTCAGGGAGAGGTAAGATTATAATCACCGAACCGGTGAACTTTGAACCATTGAACATTGGTAATGTGGTTTAAAGTGAAAGTTCAAAGGCGTGAGGACTACACAAGTTGACTGACATCACATGGCTTGTAAAAGACCATTGACTATGAAACAATACGCCATTGAACTTTGAACCATTGAACCATCGAACCTTGCTACAGAGTTTAAACGGATAGTTCAATGACACATTAAACTACACAAAAGAACTGAGTAATGTGACTCATTACAAGGCATCGAATGTTGAACCTTGAACCCTGGAACCTTTGAAACATTGACAAAAGGGTTCAAGTTCAACCCAAAACCTCAAAGACGTTAATTACACAAGGGACAAAACAACTCACTTTGGGGAAACATTGAACACAACAAACTATTGAACTTTTGAACTTTGAGAATAGTTCAAGTTCAAAGGTTCAAACCTTTAGTAATTTTGCACATAAAGACGATAGATGGGTAAAACTTGAAGAATCAAGAGCTGATTTAAGAAACAAAGGTATGACCAATAAGACAATAAAGCAAATCTACTCTTGCTTAGGGAATTTACGAATAGATAAATAAGGGCGACTCAAAAGGTAACAGGAAGCTAATCACAAACAAGATCATAACACTTCCAATTGCGTAGGAATATGAACCAAAGGTCAAACCTCATTGGTGGAATGACAATGACTTCTGTGAGTTTCATCAAAACAGGGGGCACAAAGCCAATGATTGCATTGCCCTAAAACACACTATCCAAGATTTGATAGAGAAAAACAAGATATCCATTAACGAACATACCTCTAACAGTGATCATCAGGCATTCAAGGATCCTCTTCCCAACTACGAGCACGAAGGACCTTCCAACTAACATAACAGTGGAAATAGCAATGCCAATTACACAAACGTCGCCCTTGACTATGTTGTTAACCACATATCAGAGAGTGAGCCACATATCAATGTGATCACTATAAACAAGGATCCAAATTGTAATGTTACCACACACAGTAATAAAGTCACTCTTAGAGGAGCCTCCACCTCGTCAGTTAGTTAGTACAGTATCTTGAACCAACTACATAAGACATCTGCACATATCTCCATCCTAGAACTTCTGCGTCTATCCCCGTCTCATAAGGCCATTCTTGACAAAGCTTTAGCGGAAGCCTCCGTCCCTACAAACCTTGTCGAAGAAAAATTCCAAACCATGGTAGGTCACATTACCTCACCTCATTCCCTATCATTCACTGAAAAGGATGATATGTCAATCACTCAACCCCATAATTCCTCCCTTCATATCGAAGCTTTCATTCACAAACATAAGATAAAGAGAGTCCTAATTGATGGAGGAGCTGGTTTGAATATTTGCACCTTGAAGGTAATCCTTACATTGGGGTTTTTGAAGAAAGCTATAGATCCGAAAATGAAAATCACTATCAAAGCCTATGATGAGGAGAGAACTTCCAAGGGAATTGTTACTTTACCAATCAGAGTGGGACCTATAGTAAAAGATGTGGCTTTCCAAGTCCTTGATATAGAGCTAGCGTACAACATCCTTCTTGGGAGACCATGGATACATGCTCTAAAAATAGTTCCATCAACATACCATCAGTGTATCAAATTCCCTCATGAAGGTTAAGAGATCACCATCCAAGGTGACCCTAATCCATATCAATACTGCAACTCCATTCACTTTAAACCTAAAGTGGTGATTCCTAGCAATCATGCCTCTGCTTCGTCTTCATCTTGTGTTGACTCGGCTTCACTTGCTTCCTCTTCAAGAGCGTCTCAACCTAAACTCCAACTCAAGGATAAGGGCTTGGGTGAAGACTCAATTTCACAATCCCTTTGTTTGACACAACTCCCCCTATCTCCCAAATCTCACAGGAGACCTATCCTAAGCAAGCCCACAATAGAGAAAACTACCAAAGGACCTTTCGTCAAATGGGGAAGCCTTGAAGAGGAGAGTGATGAAAAAGATATCCTACAATGGCTATATAAGGATGAAGGTAGTTCATCAACACAACACGACCATCCCACTATATCAACTGCAATGTATGGTCAAGGTTTCCAAATGCTACAAAGAATGGGGTAAGAAGGACACGGTCCACTCAGTTCAAGAAAGGATGGTATCACTGAACCCATCCAACCTCTAACCTTGACAGCTCGAGACACTATAGGGCTAGGATATATTGGAGCATCAAGAAACAACAGGGAAAATAAGAACAAAGGCAAGCAACAAGAAACATACACTAGCAATCTGGTGGAGCAAATTCAGTAAATGCAACTTCTTCATGGGAGTGAAACTGACTCAAATGAATATGAATGGGACAGTCTATTGGAACTATCTTGTGATGAGAAAGACATTGATGTTGTCCACGAGTATGACCCAACCCATGATAATGAGGAACGAGGTCCAAGGGCTAGACTGCTAGAGTCTGACCCGCATAGTAACAATAGTGAAAGTCGTGAGGAAAGAATGATACCCCCCTTATCGGATCCACTAATAGAGAGTACCATCACAGACCTTGGATGTGCTTTTAACAACTCTATCCTAACCATCAACACCGTCAAAATTGAACAACCCAACAATCCCTTACCATTGGTACACCCTGAACTTATAGACTGGGACCTAGAAGGTACTACACCTGAGCTTGATACCTTTGAAAATGATGAAGCCATCATAGATTTCCTTGAGCTTAGAGATCATATACCCGTAGGGGACCACAGAGCTGGCTATGTTATAGAACTCAACGAGATGGCCTATTTTGGAGAGAGTGCCAAGCCTTTCAGTCTCAAAAATGTAAAAATGCAAGAACGATCTAATGGTGAAAACTGCTTTGCGGCAGTGTTAGATCATGAAAAAAGTAAAAATAAAGATGCATCCAATGGTGAAAACCTTTCTGAGGCACTGAAGGATGGAAGGATTGACCCTCTACCCAATCTTACACATCAGGAGAGATCATCAATCTTGATAGAACTGGTAGAACCGATCAATGTTAGCACAGGTGATAATCCCAGAATGATCCACATGGCAAAGGCTCTAACAGAACAAGAAAAATTGACATTCACCGACTTCTTCAAGAGAAAACATATGCCGACATGCCAGGGCTAGATCCAAATCTCATCATGCATCACTTATCTTTAGCTCCAGGAGCTAAACCGGTCAAACAAAAACTTAGAAAGATGCATCCGCATGTGGCCCTCATGGTAAAAGAAGAGCTAAAGAAACTATTAGATGTCAGATTCATTAGACCAATTCACTATCCTGAGTGGATTTCAAACATAGTACCAATGGCTAAACCGGATGGTAGAGTTTGACTATATAATGACTTCAAGGACCTAAACAAAGCTTGTCTGAAAGATGACTTCCCCCTGCCAAACATTGACATGATTATAGATCTCATGGCAGGACATACCATGTTGTCACTAATGGATGGTTTTTCTAGATACAACTAGATAAAAATTGCACCTGAAGACCAACATAAGATTGCATTTACATGTCCTTGGGGCACCTACTGTTGGTGTGTCATGTCGTTTGGTTTGAAAAATGCCAGTGCAACATATCAGAGAGCGATGACTACAATCTTCCACGATATGATGCATAGTATAATGGAAGATTATGTTGATGACATTATGGAAAAATCACTTACAAGAGAAGGGCACTTGGCAATGCTGGATAAAATCTTCACAAGACTAGAATAGTTCAATGTGCGCCTCAATCCAAAGAAGTGCATATTTGGAGTCACCTCAGGTAAGATGCTAGGATACATAGTGTCTGCAAATGGAATTGAAGTCGACCCAGCTAAAGTGAAGGCCATCATGGAAATGCCACCTCCCAAGAATCTCACTCAGCTAAGGTCCATACAGGGAAAACTGTAATCTATCAGACGGTTCATTTCTCAATTGGTAGACAAGTGCCACCCATTTTCCCACCTTCTACATAAGAATGTCCCTTTCAAATGGAATGAGTCATATGAGCAAGCATTTCAGCAATTAAAAGAATATATGATGAAACCACCTATGTTAATGCCACCAATTCAGGGTAAGCCTCTCCTACTATATATCTCGGCTACACCAACAGCTTTAGGAGCTCTTCTTGCACAACAAAACCATGAAGGGAAAGAGCAAGCAATATACTATATCAGTCAAACACTTGTTGGGTATGAACTGCAATACACGCCCATTGAAAGAGCATGTCTCACTGTGGTCTTCGCCTCGCAAAAGTGGAGACATTATATGTTGTCACATTCTATTAAGCTCATGGCAAAGATCAATCTACTCAAATACTTACTCAACAAGGCAACATTAACAGGTAGATTATCTAAATGGGTCATGCTTCTCAGTGAGTTTGATATCAAATATGTAGACAGGAAAGCAATAAAAGGTCAAGTACTTGTAGATCAACTAGTAGATGCACCTCTCACAGATAATAGCCCTTTGAGCTTTGAGTTTCCAGACAAATCTATCTTTCATATCACTACAACAATCTGGAAAATATACTTCGACGGATCTTACACTCAGCATGGATTGGGGGCAGGTATCTTGTTGGTCAACCCCTAGTGGAAACACTATTCCAAAGTCATACAGATTACTCTTTCCCTGCACTAACAATGTGGCAAAGTATGAAGCCCTAGTCATTGGTGTCAAGCTAGCAGTAGAATGGAATATCAAAGAACTACAGGTATATGGTGATTCACAGCTGGTCATAAATCAAGTAAATGATGACTACCAAACAAAAGATGAGAAATTGATCCCTTACAAACGGATGGTAGATGACTTCAAGGAATACTTTGATCAGATCTCTTTTGAGTAGATACCACAGATAGAGAATAAAGCTACAGATGCCATGGCAATGATTACATCTCTCCTCAATATTCTTGCAAATCAAGCATGCTATGAGTTCTTGGTAGAGCCAGTGATCTGTCCTACATATGACACCCCTAAATCCCATATCATTTGCCACATTGTCGGTGTTGATTCCCCTCTATACAGAAAAATCTTTGCCTACCTTAAAGCAAATACCCTCCCACCTGACCTCTCTAGGAACCAAAAATGAACCTTCATCCGTCAGGCATCCCAGTATGCCATTATCGCCAATACCCTTTATCGTCGAAGTCTTGATGGTACTCTCCTTAAATGTCTCAATAGTAAGGAATATTAAACCACCCTGAGCGAAGTACACAACGGTATATGCGGGACCCACTCTAGTGGCCCTACCTTGGCTAAGAAACTCATACGCATGGGATACTACTGGCCAACAATGGAACAAGATGTCTATCATTTTGTAAAGAAGTGCACAAAATGCCAAGTCCATGGGAACTTGATACATGCACCAACACAGGAACTACAGCCGTTAACAACTCCTTGGCTTTTCTGTTAGTGGGGACTCGACTTAGTGGGCAAGATTCATCCTCCCTCATCTAGCGGCCATAAATTCATAATCACCACCATGGAGTACTTCATGAAGTGGATTGAATCCGTGCCTTTAGCCAACATTACAGGCAAACAAATTGCCTCATTTATCCTAAACTATATTATTTGTCTCTATGGTATCCCTTCGTCCATTATCACGAATAATGGATGACCCTTCAAAAATCAAGATGTCAGGGAACTATGTGACAAATTCCATATCCAGCACTGCTTTTCAACCCCATACTACCCCCAAGGCAATGGTCAGGTGGAGGCATCAAATAAAACTATCCTGAAAATCCTAAAGAAAACTGTCAATGATGCCGGTCATGATTGGCATGTCCAGCTAAATCTCGCGCTATGGGCCTACCGCACAAGCATCCGCACACCCATAGGTGCAACACCATACTCCCTAGTCTATGGATTTGAAGCTATCTTGCCCATTAAAGTCGAGATCCCATCCTTGCAAATTTCGTTAAAAGGCCTCATATCTGATGAAGAATACATAGTGACCAGACTTCAAGAGTTGGAGCTGCTCGAAGAGAGAAGGCAACATGCCTTTAACCACCTAAAAGCATATCAACAGAGAATGTCCAGAAGCTACAATCATAGGGTCAAGCCCCAAGTATTCCAAGTTGGTGATCTCATCCTCAGAGAGAACCCCAGAAATCAGCAAGATAGAGAAAAGAAAGGAAAGTTTGAACCCAACTGGTTAGGTCCCTATGTCATCATTGCAGCTTATGGCTCAGGAGCATATCAACTAGCTACATCTGATGGTGAACTGTTTGATGATCCCATCAACAGCATGCATCTCCAAAAGTTCTACACCTAAACCCCAATGCAAGGGAGTCCTGAAAAAATTCAAAAAAATCAAAAAAATGATCAAAAGCAAAAATTCAAGAAAAAATAAAAAAAGCAAAAAAAATGGAAAAATAGTGAAAACAAAAAATCGTCTTATGGTGAAAACCTGGAAAATAGGTGTCATGTGTACTTTTAGCTTCTATGCAAATAAAAGCAAGTGGTGAAAACCTGGTAAATAGGCACTATTCTGCGACAAACCATTTCCTCCATCTATTGTGACTTCATGTCTCTTGTATCTTCCATATCGTTCATCTTGAACCGGTCATTCGAACCATTGTGGAACTATGTCGCCTCTGAGTTATCATGTAGGCAAGGCCATTCTTAATGCGCCCCTGAGGCTCCTCTTCACTCCACTCCACTATCCCGTCTGTCCCATATCTGGTCCTTCTATCAATCTGAGTCCATTCTATTTCTTTGTCCTTTGCGATCGCCTAGGTCTTAGGTCCATCAGGTTCACCTCGAACTACGTTTCCTCTGCATCGTCACGTAGGCAAGGCCATTTAGCAATGAGCCCCCGAGGCACTAGGTCAGTCCATTAGGGTCCGTCTCTCCATATGTGTTCATCTTATCACCCATAATAAGTCGATCCTTGTCTAAACTGGGGGCAACTCCTCGATCTGGTTATGGATTTGGATTCTTGAATGCCGCATGTTCTAAGAGGATACCAATAAAGGATTGTGATACTTTCACTAGGCAAACAAGCACAGCAAAAACAAGCTTCCCAAAGAAAAAATTCTTGACCCAAAACATCAACCTGTCCAAAGCAGAACACTGTACCGAAACACTCAAACTAATTCTATATCAATTATGGCAAAAAGACACATCTAACACGAAAATATTTTGTGAACAATTTAATTTACAAAGTCTGGGATTTTTGCTAAAAGCTAGAGATGCTATGATGGGGGCATAATCTTTTCTTTGTCTGCTACTTGTGGATTAAACTTTAGTAATGTAACGACTTTTGTCTAACGACATGATCAACAAAAAGATCATCGAGGACTCCGAGGTCTGAAACATGAAATTGTCTGTTGAACGCAAGTACTCAGGTCATCTAGATTCAAGTTTGACTAGATGCTTATATCAACTTGCTATAACAAAATCCGTGTAAGGAATACTCAGGTCATCTCGATCTACTTATACCTAGATGCTTGTATTCTCTTACAACATTTCAAAAAGAAAAAAATACCAAAAAGTGCCCAATGATGAAAGCAAAGTACTTGCGCCCTAATGATGACAAATATCCATATCCATAACGTATCCAATTGCATTTCACATCCATATCCGTATCCATATCCATATCCATATCCCATGCAATAAATTTCTATGCAGCGTATCAATGTTTACAAAGAAAAGCTTGTAATTTCTTCTGTCAAGGCATTCTTTTATCAATCAAATTTCTATCTATCATCATATCTTTCATCCTTGTCTAATCAATTTGAACAATGATCCAAATGCAAGTCTATCCTTAATCCATACCAATCAAATTGAAGTCAATCTAGTTAAATTATCCAAGTGTCGTCAGTGGTCTTGATCCTTGTCTGGTCGTAAACCAACTCAATCAATTATAATCAAACATTTGTCTTATACAGGATGTAACATTGTCAAAATTAGACCAATACACACGTCTTACACGACATGTTTCATTTCCTGAAACCAAACATTATCCTTTGTGTTGCTCTAGGGATATATCGTTCCCCGCCATGACAACATTGTCGTATATCATTATCAATCAATCATGTGGTTTACAGCTTGACAAGGGCAATACCTTGTTTGTTCTTGTATCATTTGTGCATACTTGCTAACTTGCTTGTGTGTGTTATCATTCTATCTTTCTTCACATATCAGTCGGTTCTTTCTTCACCCATTTTCTTCAAACCTAACCTTCTTCTTCGTGAGATTGTCCGTCTCACATCCTTCTGCCTTCTTCTCGTCCAATCTCTCGAGGGGGCATCCTGTCGTCAAACTTGTACGAGGGGCAAACTGGGGCATGTATCATTGTCAGAAAAATTCTTATTCTTTGAAACAACATGATAAAACACATTGCTTCAAAGAGGGGCAAAATGTGTACACCTAAAATTGGCTCATGCCGAATTAAGTAAATATTTTAATATTTCTCTTAATTCTTATTTTCGTCTGTCAATTAAATAAATATTCTAAGTTTATTTGATTGGTTCATTATCCCATAATTAAATAAAATCAATTTATTTAATTAAATTCCCTAATTCATCTAATGTCTCACATAATTAAATAATCCTAAATTATTTAATTAATCCTAAATCCCTCTATCCTAAGTCCTAATTCTATAAATCCACCTCATCAATCCACCTCACCTTTCCACCTCACCTCTTCCACCTCACCATGTTGCACATGTAATTAAATATTTTAAATATTTAATTAGCTAATATTCCCTCACCCACATGTCCTATTTATTCTCTAGTCAAAATTAGTTAACTCATCAATCAAGTCTGTTAACTAATTAATCATTCGAGTTCACTAATCAATCTATTATGTTGACTCCTCAATCAACCTAGTTAACTGATCAATCAAGTCAGTCAACTCCCCAAATCAATTCACTTAACTGATCGGTCTATTCTGTTAACTATTCAATTAATTTAGTTAACTCCCCTATTGCATGATGGAGCTTGGACACTTGTCCTCTTTCTATTCGTGCACATTCCTCAACCATCCTCAACCGTTGATCTCTTCTCTTCTGAGTCTATAAATGGAACCTTATTCTTCCATTTCTATCATCCAAGCTTTAGGTAGAACTACTCTGTCGAATTACTAGCACGCCTTTGGTACCCCATTACTATCCATTTTGCTTGAGATCACCCCATTGCTTTGAAGCTCATCTTCATAGCATATTCATATCACAGCCATTCTATTCTTGTCATCTTCAACAAGCAAGGGAGTATATGTTTCTGAGGGCTTCATTACAATCAAGATCAAGAATAGATAGGTGAACAATGGAAGCCGCAGGATAACAAGGTTTGTGAGGTTTATGCTTTATTTGTTCAATCTTGTTATTTGCATATTTCATTGTGTTATTGGGTTTGATATACTTATTTATTTCATCCAATTTTCCTGATAATAGGAGAATGTTGGGATAAGGTGCCATTAACCTTGTAAATCCCAATATTGTATTATTCCATTTATTATTTGTAATTACCCATAAGGGATGTACAAGTTTCACCAGCAGTGGTAAAAATTATTTACTGTCCATGGTAATTATGGAGTTACTGCATGGTAAGTCCCAAAGTTACTGGCGGTAGTTATGGGATGTTATTTACTATGGTAAATGGTAATTGGTCAAAGTGGGGTACACATGTGGAGGAATAATCTATTTTTAGTGTTATGACACACGTCATAGATGCTGTAAGAGGGTGTAAGAGATTCTATGACAACTGTAAGTTGTCATAAGAATCTATGACATTTTTCCAAGTGTAGGATGCATGTATGACAACATTTATGACCCTGTAAGAGCCTATTCTTGGCTATGGACGCCCAAGGTTGTATTGTTGACTCTTGACAAGTGTTATGGGCTTGTAAGAAGTTATTTAATGTCTTGAGGTTGTGCAAATTCTAGGTTCTTCTAGAGTAAAGGTTGAAGGACAAAGGAAGTGAATGTATTTGTAATCTCCTTTTGTGAAGATAATACAACTTGGCCTCTTTTCTTGGTGGATTTTTTTACCTGGAAGGGTTTTCTCCATGTTAAACACTTGTGTTATGTGCTTCGTTCTGCTTCTGGTATGTTTATGTAATGTGGGTTTATGTTTTGTTACAATCTCCATTATTAATGCACACTTAAAAGATTGCTGAAATTTATTCGAATTAGATTTCCATTGAAGTAGTGTTGCTTTCATTTCTAACATGCATAACTTAAGTCGTAGACCAAAAATTGCACTCACAAATCATCAATCAGGTCAGCCACTATCACTGGTCATCACTAATTGCTCAATCAACAACTTCCATACATCTAAAACCAAGATCATTTACAAGGTCAGCCTGTTCTTCTTCTGTCTACTCTGTCAAACTGTTAACCCGGTACTTAGAAGCTAATAACTTTTGAATCCTTTATCACCGGAGGCCAAAACTCTAGATTTAGATTTTCTTGAGAGTGCTTATGACTACCTCAGATTTGTAGCAAATTATGACTTTCCACCAGAGAGATTCGTACCAAGATACCGGACCCTGTCATCTGCTCTGTTCCTGACTACCCAAACTTAAATAAATCTTCAATCTAATTTCCAATATGGGAAAATTATGAAATGTGGATGTGTAGTAGAGACTTAGTTGCCATCAATGACAACACTTATCATGCCTAGCAGTATCTCTTCCCAACAACATATTGAAGTCATCACTACTAAACAATGATTCATATTTATTATTATCTATGAATTTAGTGATATTTTCTAATATCGAGGGATATATTGCCATGAGATTTTTGAAAGTTCTATCAAAACCAAATATATATAACAAAGAATTTCATATGTGGAACACATAGAGATGTCAATGTCATAAATGCATGCTATTTGTTTTAAGACACGAGGATGCTTATTAGCAAATTTGGAGAACTTATTAATTTCTATGATGTATGCAAACAAAACTTCCAAAGATGAATAACAAGAAGCATCCATGATGAATGTATGATAACTCATTCCACACCCAAACACTAGTTTGAGGAAATTGGGTTTTTGAAAAAAATAAAGAACACAATAGTTTCACTACAAACAAAGTGAGTATAATGTGAAGAGTTTTGTACAACAAGGATATGTAAATGATTTTAAAAGTTTTCTCAAAGAAGTGTAGGGAGAGTGTTAAAACCCTTAATGTTGAAATACACAATGTGTAATTACAAACATTAAAATTTTGAAAGCAATGATGTCAATTGATGTAACTATACAATTTGCAAAATAAGATTTGAATGATTGTTTATAATAGAGAAAAATATGAAATAAGATTTTGACTACAAACCCTAGCATTGCAGCATATGACTAGGTTATATAAAAAATGAAAGTTTTCAACAAAACCTTAGCAAATGAGAGTTTCAAATGCAAGATGTGATATAATGAAATGATTAGTTGTTATAATATGGATCAGATCTAATGTAAAAATCATAAAATCAAATGTTTCAAATGATATGCAATGAAAATAATGCAAAACTATGCCTTTATGCAAGCCTAGAATGTTTTTTTTTTTTCCCAATTTATGCAAGATTTTTCAATGAATGATGATAAGTATGATATGAATTAATGCAAGAACAACAAGATGCAAATTCTTGATGTTACAGGTTCACCAAAATGTTATGTAAGAAAAAGGGGATGAAGGATACAAGTGTACAAACAATATCAAAACCTCTTCCATAGTAATATTTAAGGAAAAAACCAAGACAAGTCACTACTAAAAAGAGGTGGACTCAACTACAAGTTGTTTTCTCTTATTTTCTATGGAAATATATGATTTAACCAAGCCTTTTATCAAAACCCTAGGTCAAGTATGAATAAAACCCTAGTTCTAAGATAATTAGCTTGTAACAGATAGAAAATGACTGAAACTCATAATTTGAATGGACAAGGATGATCAGAGGGATATCAAAACCTATGTCTTAGAAGATGAAGTGTTAGAGGATGAAATAGGGACTACCCAAGTCTTGATAGTGAGAATCTGTCAGAGGTTAAAACTGAGAAAATGTTATAACTGATGCTCAGATCCCATAGCTGGAGCCTAAAATGCCTAGAAGACTAGGGTGCCAACCACCCAAGTCTTTTTAGAGGAATATTCTAAAACTTCTTTCAGATCCCAAAACCTTGATTCCTGCATAGTCTTCCTATAACTCCACTTTCCTAAATGTCATACCTATTATCTATACACAAGACGACAAGAGAGGGTTTGGGGGGTTGTGGTGTTAAGGGATTTACCTCAGTCAAATCTTAAGATATAATTCAAGCTTCCCGACACCATTATTAGAGAGTGCATGCCCCAACAGGGTAGAGGCTAAAGATAAAGCAAATAATGAAATGATTCAAATGTCCCAACAGGGCAGAGGCTAAAGATAAAGAAAATGATGAAATGATTCAAATATTAATAATGTCACCTAAGAGGTGGAGCCCTTAGGAGAATGAAAGTCCTTCAACTCATAAGGAAATGGATGATGATTCCAAGTCTACAACAACACACACAATACAAACACAAATCTTCTTTAATAACATAATGAATGCCTTGAATGCTCTTTGCTCCAATATCATAAGTTCACAATATCCATCTAGGTTCATAATGAATTCAAAAACACACATATATATGTTTTCCCACTAACATTCATGAAATCAAATCACAAAAGCTGACAAAGAGGAACATTTTTAAGGGTTCTATGCCAACATAGCATTAATTAGCCCTAACCAATTAGGGGAGACTTGGGTGGTTGGTACCCAAGTCTAGGAGCCCCTTTTTAGTCTGGGATAAGATTAAGGAAGGACCCAAGATCCCAAATTCATATTGGTGCCAAGCAATCTCTTCAACATGATCAATTATAATGAATAATGAAATTACAAGGGACTTAGGATCTAAACAAGGACGTAAAAAGGCATGTGTCCACTTTTTACTCCATAACAATATCAATTCAATTAGCATTGATATTCATCCATCTTGAAGGTGGTAGTGGTACTCCTAATGGCCATAACAAGGTGGTCCCACGAATCCAATAAAGAACACATCAAAGTCATACATAGATCCTCCTCCTCCATTTTCACACCAACGAAGCTCAATTGGGGAACAAGCATGTTGAAACTATTTAGGTGATTTGTGACAGATCCTCCATCTTCCATCCTTAGAGAGTACAACTTCTTCCTCAAGAAAAACTTATTTACCAAGAATTTAGCCTAATAAATCTGACTAAGTTTCTTCCATAGATCTATAGTTGTAGCATCTTCATGGACATTCAATAACATGGAGTTAGCCAAATAGAGTTTCACAAGACCCTTAGCCTTTCAATCCATCAAATCCCAGTCTTCTTTTTTTATGCCTGATGGCATCTTTATAGATATAGAAGTCCATAGGTCTCTATCAACCAACATGTCTTCCATCTTGATTTTCCACAACTCAAAGTTTCCTCCACTAAAATTTTCCATCTCTATCATCCCAGATGTTCTTGCCATCTCTTTCTTGCAACAAAGATTTAAAAATCCTCTGTAGAAACTCCCACTCAAATGAAGATAAGTTCACAAAACCCTCTACCCAAAAAATAGAGCCAAAGTTGATTAGGCTCTGATAGCAATTGACAAGAAGCAAGGTACACATTATACACTTCTTACACTAATCTAATAGGAAATCTGTACAAACTTTAATTCTTTTAACAATTATAGTAATGAAGAGACATAATACAGGAAAGACATAAAATAACACATGTAGATACAAATGCTCACAACCCAAGATATACATGGAAAACCCTTTTGAGTGAAAAACCCAACACTCCAAGCACAACCCAATGTATTAATTTGTAAAAAATGAAGGTTACAATACACTTCAAGAGCCAAGCTCTTACATGAGTTCACCACTATTGATATTCAGGAGTAATTCTGAAAGCATAATAGTACCTACAAATGAATGACATACACTGCTCCAACAAGAAACTTATTTATAGAGTTTCAAGGCCAAAATGAGAAGCTTCTAGAGATGTGTGCCAACTTGGCCACGTGGCCCATTTTCCAATGCTTGTGTACCTATAGTGGCACATGTACAACATGCACTTGACCCTCTTACAACCATCATAACATGCAAGTTTGACTTTCCCAATTTTGGCCACTCCATCCAAGAATAGGCTATGACATATGTTCTTACACATCTTACAACTATCATAGAACTTGTCATATATAAAAACACTTATAGATGTAAGAGAATTTGTCATAACTAGCTAGCAATAGCATATTCCTCTTACAACTTGTCATATTAAAACTTGGGTACTTAGAAATGCCTTCTCAACATGCAAAGATCTACTTTATGACAAATGTCATACTTGTCATAAGAATCTTCAATTATAGGCTCTTGAATGTCATAGATTAGATATCATATGTGATAATCTCTTACACATTGAACAAGATGTTGACACATGACAAATTAATGTTGTTGCAAGTACGTGCCTAACTGACATTGTCATTTATGTCAACATATCTGTGTTGTCATTGGTGTCAACTATACTCTTATTTTGTTATGAGTTAGATGCTTTGTATTTTCCTATGTAAGTGTTGAAGATAATACGTAAGTGATCTTGATGCTGAGGATACTGACAAAATTAGCTCCTCCAGTGGAAACAGTGAGTTGTAAATGGAAACAGTGTATTGCAGAGTATCCTTGTATACAAATGAATAGTCCAACAATTTGCTCCGCATTTCCTGTAGAATGAATATCTTTGTCTATGGATTGGAAGTTATTTAGAGGAATGTCTAAAGATGCTATGTTCCAAGTTTGAGCCTCTGATATCAAGATTTGAGTGAGTTATGTTCACCAGACTAAAAACTGCTTTTTCTATGTATTCTGTGTTGACAGGTAGAAAGTATTTTGTTCCACATTCCTCCGCATTGAAGTCTATCATTCTATGGTTATGGATTTTTAATTTTGTATTGATGTTAAGTGCCTTAAACTTCAATGGTTCATGATTTGGTATTCTGCAAGTGATCCTTCCTTTATGACAGTACCTAGCAGTGTTGTTTATGTGCTCCAGTTTGAAGAATCTTCTTGACAGAGTGGTTAGAGATTGTGTGGTTGTTCTTGGCGATTAAAATGTGCCTATGGATGTCTCTTGATTGTGTTCCTACATTTGGATTAGTCTACAAAAGAAAGTTTGGATTGTGGATGAAGACTTTTCTTAGAAGACTTAATGATAAAACCAGTCTTGGCCGACTTGGTTGTTTCCACTACTTGCGGAGATGCATAAAAGATTGTGGAAGTGTGGTGTGATGTGAAAGATTATTTTTTAGTCCTAACTAAGGTGTTATGTGATCGGCATAAATCTTTCCCTAATCTAATCTTGTTTAGGTTCAAACCTATTCTCTATGTATGTTTATAATGCTGACGTTGGAGATTGCTCCAACGGTTGATGAATGTAATGCCGACCTTGATGTACATTCCAAGGTTGATGAGTTAATAAAAACATGTAATGCAATTGAAAAAAATGAGTGAATGGGAAACATGAGAAGATAAGTGTAAAGGTGTAAGAATAACATAGCAGAGTTCATATATTATGCTTCAATGGAACTAAACTCAAGGATGAAGCAGATGCTATCAAATCAATTCACCAACCCTTGGTAGTGAGCCACCCCTGGGCAGTGATTCGTTCTTGGCAGTGAGCCCTAACTTTAGCAATGCACCCTAAGATTTGTAGTGAGCATTTTGGACAGTGAGCTCTAAGGCAGTGAGCCTCTGATTTTCAATATTGCTATAACTTATTTATTCTTGTGGGCTAACACCCACTGTGGTTTTTCCCTTATAAGGTTTTCCATGTAAAAAATTTGGTGTTTCATGTGTTGACTATGTTATTGTGTTGAGCTTCTTATTTCATGCTTTCATGGTTAAATTTGAATAATAATAAATAAGTGTTTGATGTGTTGATGTTCATAAGTGTTCAAAATTTTAGGGACAATTGATTCATCCCCCTCTCTCAGTTGTCTGGTACATTTCAAAAATTGGTATCAGAGTAAGGTTCCTTGGGAGTAAGCCTAACATCTTGAGGAAAATCTAGGATATCTTGAAAGAAGGAAGCTCTGCAGTTTGATGGAACAAATTATGCTCTCTAGAAGGTGCAAATGAAAGGTCATCTTCCTTGCCTTGGATATAGAGTATGGAAAGTGATAGAGACAAAGTATACTATGCCTCAGAATGGTTTGACAACTGAAGATGAAATCAAAGAATATGAGTTGAACATAAAATCTAGAGATGCTCTTCTAAGTGTCCTGTCTAACATTGAATTGATAAATGTCGTGGATTTGGAAACTGCTCATGAAGTTTGGGAGAAGCTGTAAAATCTGTATGAAGGAGATACATATGTAAAAAGTGTGAAATTGTAGGGTTTAAAAGCAAATTATAAGAGTTTGAAGATGAGTGAAGATGAGAACATAACAGCCTACATGTAAAGAGTTGATGAAATTGTCAATGGAATAAAAGGAATAGGAGGAACTATTGATGTGAAGGAAGTTGTATTGAAAATTCTTAGGTCATTACCTAAGTCCTACAGTCACAAGGTAGCTGCAATTGAAGAAGTAATGACCATGAAGGATTTCTCTAAGGACCAGTTACTTGGAAAGCTTATAGATTTTGAAATGAGAATTTGATGATGCTTTACCGAAGGTTGAAACTACTTTCAAAGCCAACACTTCAGAATGAAAGGAAGCTAAGTGTGCGGAAATCGCTTCCTACACTAATCTAATGAGGGGAGGAGAGTGCAAATTCAAATTTATCCTAAATATTACAACAACATTAAACCATTAATGTGAGATATTGCAGAAAACACATAAGGAAGAAAGAATGACAGAAGAAGAGAGACACAAGATATATGTGGGGAAAACCCTTACGGGTGAAAAACCCCACACTCCAAAACACTGCTCAACTGTATTACGTAAACAAAGAGACTACAATACAAATCAGAGCCAATGCTCTTGCTAGAGTCTTCACCACTTGTATCTAGAGATGATCTGGTATCATAATAGTACATGTAAAACCTATAGTAAATCACCTCCTCAAAGCACCTGTTTATATATAGTTTATAAGGCAATTTTAGCTCTATCTTGGAATGGGCATCCAACATGGCCTCATGGCCCAAAACCCATGCCTATGGACACTTGGCCAACCTTGTAGAATGTCCCTGACACTTTTCAGGTCACTGCATCCCAAAGAGGTCACCTATTCCCAAAATGGGTAATGACAGATGCTTCTAGGACTCTTATGACCATCATAGAATCTATCATAGCATCATGACTTACACTTGTAAGACAATCTATCATACACATGCTATAAAAAGAATATTCTCTTATAATATGTCATAACCCACCTTGGGGCACCCAAAGATGCCTTCCCCAAAGATGCTCTTTGACACATGTCTTCACCTATCATAGTATCACCTATTTCTTACTCTTACATGTCATAACTTTGTCATAGGAATCTATCATAACCGTTTCGGTCAATATTCCCTTACACAACATCTAAGATGCCGACACATGAAAAAATATTCCTACCACTAAGTGGGATGCCTATCTCCTCATGTGAAGACAAAATTACAAGTTGTCATCTTCCATGTAGGATGACACATCACCGTGCCACATCCCACAAGATGACAATATGAAATTTACAATTAATTTACATCATAGGCAATGAATAAATAAATACAATCAAATAATGCAAGGAATTACCAAGGTTGAGACACCTTAATTCCCAACATTCTCCCACTTGTCGAACACCTTGTAAGAGCTAATAGAATTAACAAGATTTAACTGCTATAGGCCGAGAGGCCCATAGACTCTGAACTTCTCTGTGCCCACTGGCTTTGTCAATGCATTTGTAACATTCTTCAAAGCATCTACCTTCTCCAAATTTACCTTCCCATCCTCTACCATGTCTCACACAAAGTGAAACTGTACATCAATATGCTTTGTTCTGGCATGGAAAGTTGGATTCTTCACAAGGCAAATTACACTTTGACTGTCACAACTCATCGTAATTTGACCTGCATCAACACCAATATCTGAACACAATCTCTTAAGCCAAATGGCTTCCTTACAAGCATGAGTTGCAGCCATATACTCAGCTTCTATAGTGGACAAAGAAACCATAGGTTGTCGCTTACTCATCCAACTAATTGCACCACCAAACATTGTGAACACATATGTACTGGTGGATCTCCTACTGTTAGTGTCACCTGCCCAATCAAAATCTGCAAATCCATGAATACAAACTGAATGCAGAGGTCCTGTAGCATTATCGTGATAACATATGGAATACTTGGAAGTACCCCTCAAATGTCAAAACACTCTCTTAACTGCATCCCAATGTACCCATCCATGATTAGCCATAAACTGACTAAGGACTCCCACTACTTGGGCAATGTCTGGTCTTGTGCAGACCATAGCATACATCAAACTACCAACATCACTAGCATAAGGTACTTTGCTCATGTCCTCCACCTCACTAGGAGATTTTGGACAATCACTAATAGATAACTTTGTTCCCAATGAAACAGGAACACTCACTAGTCTACAATCTTCCATACTGAACCTGTCCAACATGGTCTTCACATACTTACTCTGGCTTAACCAAAGTTTTTTGTTTGCTCTGTCTCTTCTGATTTCCATTCCCATAATGTACCTGGCTGCCCTAAGATTTTTCATCTCAAACTATGCTAACAACTGAGACTTCAAATCAGAAATCATATTCTTACCATTCCCAATTAACAACATATCATCAACATACAATGCAATAATGAGAATGTGATCATTGTAAAAATTGTAATACACACAATGATCTGATTTCAATCTCAGATAAACAATTGACAACACAAAGGCATCAAACTTCAAGTACCACATCCTAAGAGACTGCTTCAAACCATACAAAGACTTCTTAAGCTTGCAAACCAAATTTTCTTTACCTTGCTCTATGTAATGCTTTGGCTGTGACATGTAGATTTCTTCCTCCAAATCACCATGAAGCAAAGTTGTCTTCACATCCATCTATTCTATCTCTAAATCATAAGCAGCTGTAAGAGATAATAGAAATCTAATGGATGTCAGCTTTGCAATGGGAGAGAAAATTTCACCATAATCAATTCCCTCCACTTGTGAGTACCCCTTCACAACCAATCTAGCCTTGTACTTTTCAACACTGCCATCTGCACCAAATTTCTTCTTGAACACCCATTTGCAACCAATGGGTTTCTGTCCATCAGGCAAAGGCACCAAGTCCCATGTTTTATTTTTTTCCAAAGAAGCCATCTCATCCTCCATGGCCTCCTTCCAGAAAACTGCATCTTTCATGCCCATAGCCTCTTTCATAGTTCTAGGCTCATCAATGTTAGAAAGTAAAGCAAAAGCACAACTAGAATCAAGTAATGAATAACCAAACCTATCAGGTTGCTTTCTTGTTCATGTAGACCTCCTCAATGGCTGAGGTTGAGGTTCTACTTCTTCTTCATTACTTCCAGAGCTACTAGAGCTCTCCTCATTATCAGGCCTCATAGGTTCTATTGGTTCAGTCTTTTCAGGGGTAGAAGGAAACTGAACCACATCTTCTTTCTTTTCTGACTATTCTGGCTGTAGAATAATAGAAGAAAGTGTTAGCTCTCTGAAGATAACACTTCTGCTATACAACACTTTCTCAGTCACGGGATCCTAAAGCTTGTATCCTTTCACACCGACACCATAGCCAATGAAAATACATTTAACAGCCTTGTTCTCCAACTTAGATAATTTCTCCCTAGACACATGTGCATATGCCTCACAACCAAAAACATGAAGATGCATTACTGAAGGCTTCTTACCAGACCACACCTCCATAGGTGTTTTGCCAACAAGAGTTGATGTAGGAGATCTGTTTACCAGATAGTAAGTAGTGGCAATAGCTTCAGTCCAAAACTTTTGTTCGAGGCTTGCTCGAATAACTATACTCCTAGCCTTCTCCATCAATGTCCTGTTCATCCTCTCTGCAACTCCATTTTGCTATGGGGTGTATAGAGTTATCTTATGCCTTTCAATCCCTTGTTCTTTGCAAAACTTATCAAATTCTACCAAACAAAACTTGTTGGCAAGAGACACTATATGGATTCATGATTGTTGTCATTGATGGCAACAAAGTCCATCCCACACATCCACAGGACATGGTGTGTCTCTACCGGAAGTCAGAGTGAAGAATGTTGTGGTCTGGTAAACAAGAACAGAGCATGTGGCAAGGTCTGACAGACAGGTCCAGATCTCTCAGAGGAAGTATCTTGGTGAAGTGCGGATTTGGGGAAATAAAGAGGACTACCTTGAGTGGTATATTCCAAGGATTTAGCCTCCAGTGATAGATGAGGAAAAAGATATGAATAGTTGAGTACTGGATTCCTGAGTGATAGTATGAACAGAGGAAGAACTGCTGACAGAACATCAGACTACTTTTCAGATGTATTACTGATTGTGGTAAAGGTTATGAAGGCATGAAACATGTTTGGCCAACATGATTAATGACCTATACAAGCATATACTTGATCTGCATTACTTGATGTGCAAGGATTCAGTCGACTGATCAGAATTAGTGAAAAGATTGACTATTTCGAGTGCCGACTAGAAAAGTGATGAAATTACTTGTGCAGATATATATACACAATGGATTCAGTTGTGAGAGTAGTTGTTGTGGTTGGTTATGTGCGAATAAAAGCAGAATAGCATAACAGTAGTAAGGAAGATTCGGTATGTGAAAGGAAAGCAGCAAAAGAGAAGAGGAAAGATGAAGTGCAGCAGATCAGTATACTGAGCCTAACCGGAACTGAACTCCAGCATTTGTGGATGCTCCTAATCAGTTCAAGTATTATATAACACTCTTTTGTAGACAGTGTGTCTCTTTGTAGGTAGTGTGCCTCCTTGTGAGTAGTGTGCTCGGGTAATGAGCCCCAATTGGCAAGTGCCATTTTGTATTTCCTTATTCTTCTAATAGAGAATAATCTTTGGGTTAATCACCCCGTGGTTTTCTCCCTTAACAGGGTTTCCACGTCAAAAATATTGTGTCATGTGTATCTCTATTTTCACGGTTATGTTTGCTTATTTGATTTAATGCTACATTGATAAATAAGAAAGTTCAAAAAGAAGAAATAATTAGGATAACTAATTCACCCCCCCTCTCAGTTATCAACAATTGGTATCAGAGCTAAGTTCCTCCTAATAGAGTCTAACAGCTCGAGGAAGATCTGGGAATCCAAATGGATGCCTATGGTTTAAAAGAGCAACTCAAGACTGCTCTTGAGGATCTTGAACAGTTAAACTCTAAAGTCAATGAATTAAAGAAAAGACTCAAACAGGCTGATGATTTCATGAGAGAACTAAAAGACAAATTAAGTCTATGAAAAAGAGAAAGGAATTGCTTCAGCAATTGGCAAAACAAAGTGAAGCAAGTAATGCAAATGAAGAGCTGACTGAGAAAACTAAGTTATGTGAAAAATTATCAAAAGAAGTCATTATGGTAAGACATGAAATGGAATCAAGAGTTATAAAGTTTACCCAAGAGATTGAAGAGAAAAGAAAAACTGAAGACAATCTAAGACAATCTCTCAAGGAGAAATTAGAAGATTGCCACCAGATGGATAGAATTATCAGACATCTTGAATCTGATCTTGAAGATGCTAAAGATAATGAAGAAAAACTTGAGGATCAAATTGTCTCTCTCAAAAGGGATCTTCAAACAGCAAATGAATATAAAGAGAAATTCAAGATAAGTTTTGCTCAACTTGAAGTTCTTCTTGGAAGTCAAAAGAGGACTGATGACAAGTATGGCTTGGGATATGAGAAAGGACAAAGCTCTGGATCCGGTCAGAAGAATTTTGAATCAGAAAATCTAAGGAACAGGCCTAGAAGACCTCTGATAAGATAGCCCAATGCTCAAAGATATCCATCCTTCAATGGATACTACCAGAGCTGCAATCACTTTGGTCACAAAGCTAATCAGTGTAGAAAGAGAGTGAATCAGACTAATTCATCCTTCTCTGGACAGTGTTTTAACTGCAAAAGGTATGGTCACAAGTCTCATGAATGCAAAAATATGCAAATGAACAAATCATTCAATCTTAGATGCTTTACATGCAATAGAATAGGACACATGGCTAATCAATGCAGATCAAGTGGATATCAGTCAAATATGCAAAGAAATGTTGTTTGCCAAATCTGCAATAGGTCCGGTCATAGTGCAAAAGTCTCTAGAAGCAAGAATCAGGACAAAAGAGGTCCGGTATATCATAATCAGAATCAAGACAAGGGTAAACAAAAGATGAATGCGGATGAAGTTAAAAATGAGATGAGCAAGATTTGGGTGAAGAAAAGTACTGAGAATGTAGAGGTTGGATCCACACCAGACTCTGGTGCTGACATTCCTTCCAGAAATTAAAAAGTGAGCTTTGGCTCAGGGGGAGATACAAAGAAAACCTTGTTCCCCCAGCCAGTCAATTGGTGTTGGAACTGGCACAAGAAGAGTTGCGGATTAAAGGATTCATAAGGAATACATTCAAACTAACTGTGGTTAAGATTTGGCACATCCGTAAGTTGTTTAAAGTTTAGGATTGATCCGGTCCTTCAAGTCATTCGAATAAGGCAAACCAGAATAATGTAGGTCGAGCATTTATTGTGATCTGATATTAGGGTTTGTGGAGCAATATAAGGGTTCTCTCATTAATCACTTGTTCATTCTGCACTCAATAAGAAATGAAAAGTGGAGCTCTACAATGAAATTCCTCAAGTTCATCA
Source organism: Cunninghamia lanceolata (assembly GCA_027924645.1). Lineage (NCBI taxonomy): Eukaryota > Viridiplantae > Streptophyta > Pinopsida > Cupressales > Cupressaceae > Cunninghamia > Cunninghamia lanceolata. The sequence continues at coordinate 1,987,827 of BSBN01000477.1, read as the reverse complement.
AAGATCATTTGCAGAAGTCATCACATCCAAAATTCAATCCAATCAACTCCATGTAACCAAAGGCGCATAAGGTATTTTCCGTTTTCAATATCTCACTACAAATCTTTTTGACAATGGCTACTCTGAACATAGTAAAGATCTCTGATAGACCTCACCCCACTTTCAAGAACATCCATACAAATCCTTAGAGGTAGATCCCCTAGGAGCCTTCTCTAGTGTTTCACATGGCGTGTTGCACACCGAAGATATTAGGGTTTACATACATGCGAGTATTGAAGAATTTGGGGAATTCAAACTAAGAGATATCTATCACAAATAACTGCTAGATGATTCATTTGAGCTTAAACCAAAATATAAGGGCATCCAAGAGAAACATTTTGATCAATCCATTCATTTCCCCTACTTTGAAGAAGATGAATGGGTCTGGTACGTGTTGAGTAGGATGCATGATAACTTCCTATGGCTGAACAGACCTTGCAAGATCACAAAGGAGGCAATTAGGGCAGTAACTAGTTTATACTCCTCCGGAGGGATACCTATCCTCAAATCTGTTAAAAACAACATTGTAACTGAGGCCACCGGATCAAAGTTTGATAAGAGGGCAATGACTATTGAAGACATTACTAACCCAGACATCAAATGTGCATCTATGATAATAGGTTACAAGATATATCACTCCAGTAGGGAGAACTCAGTATCCGGAACTGCAATATATACAACCTATGAGATGCTAAGGAAAAATGTAGAATATGATCTCTGTGAACTTCTTTTGAGCCAATTAATGGAAAACATACAAAAGATCAAAAAGGATAAGAAAAACTCTTTCAAATATGGTGCACTAATCTTATGCTTGTTTTTCTACTTCATGAATGAGTTGCCCGGATCAAATGGATGGGTATGGGAGAATGACAAACCGATAGCAGTACAGATCAGAGACTATTTGCATGGGCTTGGGGATGCTAAAGCAAGAAATTCAGCCCTATGGGGATATTTCAAAAACTTCCAGAGCATGATGTAAGCAAGAGAAAGAATTCCCCAGTCTCTTGTTAAAAAATACAAAGATACAGTATGCTTTATGGTAGATACTGATCAGTGCCTAATTGAGGCAGTAGAACCAAGGACCGTCTGGATCATGCCCATGGGGTATGAAGTTGATGAACAAATCATGGAATTGCATGTTCAACACATGCTAAGTCAGCCAAAGGATCCAAAAGCAGAAAGGTTTGGAACCTTTGAGGAGCTGATTATAAAGGTTCATGTGGAACTGAGGCAACCGAAAATGAAAAGGAAAGTTAGAAAAGAAGTTGAAGAAATTGCAAAAGGCCTAGGCATCTCAAAGGAGGCACTTGATGCCAACAGGGAAAAGAGGCAAAAGGCTGAGGCAGCAAAGAAAGAAGCAGAAAAGGAAAGCAAGGAAGGTGCTCTAGTAGAAACCTCAACCTGGACTAGATCATCAAAGAGATCTACACCTGTCACAACCAAAGGCTCAAAAGCATCAAAACCAGAAGTCTAGGCATCCGGAAAAGGAGAGAAAAGGTTGAAGACAAAAGCCACAAGGGCTTATACAAGTCAAAGAGATGAAGAGGAAACTAAATTTGATGAAGAATTTAGGAAAATGAAGAAAAAGAAGAAAACATCCGGTCAACCCTCTACCGGATAGAAGGAAGAAGAAAAGGTAGAGGAATATGTTGAAAAACCCACTCTTAACATTGACGACATAATCAAATCAGTCACAGTGGACAGAAATCTTCAGCCAATGGTTGAGTTTTATGATGATTATGGTGAAGCAGATCAGAAGATATTGCAAGATGCTACAGTCAGGTATCTAAATATCTACAATAAAGCATTTATTGAAATTATATCTTTGATCCCTAAAAGCTTGGAGAAGGAACTAGAATCAAGAAAGAACACTACCCAAGCTAAAGATCTTGAGATCTGGGAACAAATAGTTATTCAGCTATATCCTTCAATTGATCCCAAGACAATGAACATGGTATTCAAAGACTGCAAGGATGAGTTCAGGAGCAAAGAAAGGATGAATCAGCTCATGCTTGGTGAGACTGACAAGGTAGCCAAGGATATAGAAGAGATCCTCCAGAAGGCCTTCAAAAGATTTAATCTTCCTATTGTAGAGGACTTGGGTACTGATCCTTCAACCACAAGTGTTGCAGAAGAAACTTCTGAGAACATGACAGAAGAGGTGGCCCCTGAACAGACTAACATTTCTCCTTCGGTTTCCCCTACAGTCTCCAGATCCAAAGAAGAAGAAAAATTATAGGAGAAAGAAGCAGAGGTGAAGGAAAAAGAAGGTGACAGTGCAAAGGTTGCAGAGGGACAGAAGACTTCAGCAGAGAAAACCACAACTGCTAGTGGTGGGAATGTAGAAGGAGAGAAAACTCCAAAGGACAGCTCCAAGACTGTAGAAGGGAAGAAACATCTTTCTCCAGCAAGAGACACTACACAAACTGTCCAATAATTTCTAAGCAAAGAAACAATGGAGATTGATGAACCGGAGCTTCTACAAGGTCCATTCAATTTTGATTCTCTTTCTCTGGTACAGACAATGAAGATAGCTTCATTTGCAAATGCTAAGGCTAATGAAAAACTCCTAAAGTCTCATATGGAAGACTGTGAGTTGATAGAAGCTGCATCCGAAGTGCTAGAAAAGATCATACCATCTTTTCAAAAGGATCCCACAGCCTCCTCTTTCGGTAATCTCAAAACCTTGGTCAGCAGTGTTAGTACACATTTTGACTCTAGAAAAATCAGCTAAAGAAAAGGTCCGGAAGGAGTTTTTGGATAAAAGGTTCTCTGAGGTACAGGGATTGAACATTAATGATAGGAGAAACATGAACATTGGGATAAAGAGCTTAGAAAATGCTCTTAAGGATGGTGGTGAAATGTATAAATTTTGTGTATCATGGTCCAAAGTAACACTGGACATTGAGAAGAAAATAAAAGAATAGGAGGATAAACTATCAAACCTATCAAAGAATTTTGATCCTCTCTCCTCCTCTATAACAAATCAAGAATGTCAGACTATCGCAGTCTTGAGTGAAATCAAGAAGTTGGAGAAGGAAAGAAAAAATAGGATAAGTAGGTTGAGTGAGCTCAGGGGGTTAATTGTCCCCAAACTAGAGGCCATGCATGAGGCCATAAAAGAAGCCCAAATTACAGCCCAGACCACTAATCTGACAGATCTAAAAAGGGTAGATGCATTTGCATTCCTATTGAGTGGGCATATCTCAATTTTGGATAGGATGAAGTAGAGTTGGGCGATAGAAGTTGTACAGTTGAAGAACACTTTTGTAGACATACTTAAGTATATGTAAGTACAACTTGTATATATATATTTATGCGGCCAAGTATAGTTAAATTTTTGAAAATTTTGGCATGCAGACCCTACCCTTTGCCATTGATGTCAAAGGGGGAGTGAGGAGTAGTGAAAAATGAGGAATCCAACTAAGGGGGAGCTCCGGAAAATGTATATAAAGACAGAGCATCAGCCAAGGGGGAGCATAGTGTAAACACTTAGTCATTTTTCACTAAGTGTTGCCATCAATGCCAAAGGGGGAGATTGTTGGCAAGAGACACTATATGGATTCATGATTGTTGTCATTGATGGTAGCAAAGTTCATCCCACACATCTACATGACATTGTGTGTCTCTACTGGAAGTTAGAGTGAAGAATGCTATGGTCCGATAAACAAGAACAAAGCATGTGGCAAGGTCTGACAGACAGGTCCGGATCTCTCAGAGGAAGTATCTTGGTGAAGTATGGATTTGGGGAAGTAAAGAGGAGGACTACCTTGAGTGGTATATTCCAAGGATTTAGCCTCCGGTGATAGATGAGGAAAAAGATATGAATAGTTGAGTACTGGATTCTTGAGTGACAGTATGAACAGAGGAAGAACTGACTGACAGAACATCAGACTACTTTCTGGATGTATTACTGATTGTGGTAAAGGTTATGAAGGCATGAAACATGTTTGGCTGACATGATTAATGACTTATACAAGCATATACTTGATCCACATTACTTGATGTGCAAGGATTCAGCCGACTAATCAGAATTAGTGAAAAGATTGACTATTCCGGGTGCCGACTAGAAAAGTGATGAAATTACTTGTGCGGATATATATACATGATGGATTCAGTTGTGAGAGTAGTTGTTGTGGTTGGTTATGTGTGAATAAAAGTAGAATAGCATAACAGAAGCAGTAAGGAAGATCCGGTATGTGAAAGGAAAGTAGCAAAAGAGAAGAGGAAAGATGAAGTGCAGCAAATCAGTATACTGAGCCTAACCGGAACTGAACTCCAGCATTTGTGGATGCTCCTAATCAATTCAAGTATTGTATAACACTCTTTTGTAGACAGTGTGTCTCTTTGTAGGTAGTGTGCCTCCTTGTGAGCAGTGTGCTCGGGCAGTGAGCCCTAATTGGCAAGTGCCATTTTGTATTTCCTTATTCTTCTAACAAAGAATAATCTTTGGGTTAATCACCCAGTGGTTTTCTCCCTTAACAGGGTTTCCACGTCAAAAATATTGTGTCATGTGTATCTCTATTTTCATGGTTATGTTTGCTTATTTGATTTAATGATGCATTGATTAATAAGAAAGTTCAAAAAGAAGAAATAATTAGGATAACTAATTCACCCCCCCTCTCAGTTATCAACAAAACTCACCACCATTGTTAGTTCTCAAACACTTAATGTTTTTACAAGTTTGATTTTCAGCAAAGGCTTTAAACTCCTTAAACTGACTAAAGACTTCAATCTTGCTTCTGATAAAATAAACCCATGTCCTTCTACTATAATCATCTATGAAAGATACAAAATATATAGATTTTGAAATTGAAGGAACATTCATAGGACCAAACACATCAGAATGAATTAGATCCAATACACCAGAAGACTTGTGAGAACTAGAGTAAAACTGAACACGGTTTTGTTTTCCATAAATGCAATGTTTGCAAAAGTTGAACTCGAAATTCCAATTATTTAACCCCTCAATGAGGTTTTTATTTTTTAGGGTACATAGACCCTTCTCACCAATGTGGCCATATCTCAAATGCCATAACATAGTCTTTTCAGTAGGAAAATTGTCTTCCATGGCATGTGCACTACCATCAGAACCAGTTACAATAGGTTTCTTCACTGCATGTTCAGATGGTGGGGATGAAGTGACAGCAGCTCATTTCCTTGAGTCAGAAGAACTATTACACTGTGAAGTACATGCCTCCAACTGAAACAAAGTACCCCTCTGAGTACCCTTGGCAAGCATCATAGATCATCTTGTCATCTTGCATCCATCCTTCGAAAAGACAACCTGCACACCTGCATCATTCAACATACTTACAAAAATAGGTTCTGTGCAAGGCTTGAAATGTGCATAACTCCAATGATCCCCTTCACTCATCCATCAGGGAATCAGATTGAGACTCTTCCATGACCAACAATCTTCAGATGAGAGTTGTCACCAAGGTACACCTTTCCACCATCGAACTCTTCATACTTAGTAAACCAATCTCGATGCAAGGTCATGTGGAATGATGCACCAGAATCAATTAACAACACATCATCAGATGCATGGGTGGCCAGGGCTGTGATGAAGGCATCACCATCATCTTTGTCAAAATCTGAATTAGGAGCTTTCTTCTTCTTTTTCTTCTCCTCTTTGCATTCCTTTTGGAAATACCCAGACTTGCCACAGTTCCAATAGAGAGCCTTGGAATTTCCAGGAGATTTGGATCTCCCATAGGATTTGGATCTGCCCTTCTCATCTTTCTTGTCTTTTTTTTCCCTTTCTCCTTGGGTCTTCCACAAACTGCAAGAGCCTCTTTGGTTACCTCAGAAGACTTTCTTTGCATCTCTTCAGATAACATCGAAGATACCACTTCATCCATTGTGAAAGTGGATGTGGTGCTCCCAATAGCCATCACAAGATGATCCCACAAGTCCGGCAAAGAACAAAGAAAGGTCATGAAACGATCCTCCTCCATTTTCACACCCACAGATGTCAACTATGTAATGATCATGTTGAAAGCATTCATGTAATTTGCAACAAATCCTCCATCTTCCATGTTTAGAGTGAACAACTTTTTTTAGGAAGAGTTTGTTTACCAAGGACTTGGCCTGATAAACATCACCCAACTTCTTCCAAAGATCCTTCATTGTCTTCTCCTCATGGATGTTCAACATAATAGAGTCAGCTAAACAGAGTCTTATGAGACCCTTAGCCTTCTGATCTTTGAGGTCCCAATTAGCTTGTGACATTGTTGTAGGTTTCACACCAGATACGGTTTCCCATAGGTCACAATCAACAAGTAGGTCCTCCATCTTGAGTTTCCACATCTCAAAATTAGTGCCATTGAATTTCTCCACCTCAATCCTTCTAAATGTGGTTGCCATCTCCTTGCTACAACAAGATATAGAATACTCTGCACAAGACTCCCACTCAACCTAAGATTAGCTCAAAAAACCCCTACCCAGCAGCTAGAACCAAAAACTGGCCAACTCTGATACCAACTGAAAGGAAGTTAGGTGTGCAAAAATTGCTTCCTACACTAATCTAATGAGGGGAAGAGAGTGCAAATTCAAATTTATCCTAACTATTATAGAAAAATTAAACCATTAACATGAGATATTGCAGAAAACACATAAGGAAGAAAGAATGATAGAAGAAGAGAGACACAAGATATACGTGGAGAAAACCCTTGTGGGTGAAAAACCCCACACTCCAAAACACTGCTCAACTGTATTACGTAAACAAAGAGATTACAATACAAATCAGAGCCAATGCTCTTGTAGGAGTCTTCGACACTCATATCTGGAGATGATTTGGCAACATAATAGTGCCTGTAAACCCTGTAGTACATCACCTCCTCAAAGCATCTATTTATATAGAGTTTACAAGGCAATTTTGGCTCTATCTTGGAATGGGCATCCAACATGGCCTCATGGACTAAAACCCATGCCTATGGACACTTGTCCAACCTTGTAAAATGTTCCCAACACTTGTCAAGTCACCCCATCCCAAAGAGGTTGCCTATTCACCGAAATGGGTAATGACAGATGCTTCTACGACTCTTAGGACCATCATAGAATCTGCCATAGCACCATAACTTACAGCTGTAAGAGAATCTATCATACACATGCTATAAATAGTATATTCTCTTACAACATATCATAACCCACCTTGGGGCACCCAAAGATGCCTTCCCCAAAGATGCTCTTCGACACATGTCTTCACCGGTCATAGAATCACCTATTTCTAACTCTTACATGTCATAACTTTGTCATAGGAATCTGTCATAACTGTTTCGGTCAATATTCCCTTACACAACATCCAAGATGCTGACACATGGAAAAATATTCCTATCACTAAGTGGGACACCTATCTCCTCATGTGAGGACAAAATTACAAGTTGTCATCTTCCATGTAGGATGACACATCACCGTGCCACATCCCACAAGATGACAATATGAAATTTACAATTAATTTACATCATAGGCAATGAATAAATAAATACAATCAAAATAATGCAAGGAATTACCAAGGTTGAGACACCTTAATTCCCAACATAGATAAGACTTCCAGAGCTGAGAAGTACAGAGTGGAATCTGATGATGAGCTTGATGAAATTGAGGTCAACTTTGTTGACAGACTACAAAGAGGCTCTAGTATGTAGAAAGGCAAATTATCTTTCAAATGTTTTTCATCTAGTAAGGTTGGTCACTATGCTTCTAGATGTCCTAAAATAATTAAAAGGAATAGAAAAAGATTTGAGTGCAAACCTAGAGTTCCAAAGAAATGCTACTGTGTTAGAGACATTGATGATGAAGTTATAACAAATGATGAATCTGATGATACTAATACTAGTGCAAATGAGTTCTTGTTTATTTCTATTAATGAAGAACCTGTGACTACTAATCCTACTAGTTGTGTGAAGGAAGAGAAACCAGTGGAGGAAAGTGCTTTGGCTATTCAAGTGGAGAAAGATAAGGATGAATTGATTATTGATAGTGGATATTCACATCACATGACCGGTGACAAAAGTAAGTTTGTGAGTTTGGAAAAGTATGATGGAGGACTAGTAGGTTTGGAGATAATGTAGCTGGTAAGATTTGTGGGAAAGGATCTATTTCTTTTGATGGAAAGCACAACACTGATAATGTCTTATGTGTAAAGGGTTTAAAGCATAATCTTTTGAGTGTTGGTCAGATGTGTGACAAAGGATATGATTTGAGATTCAAAGATAATGGGTGCAAGATCATGGAAAGCTCCAAAACAATGATTTCTATAGGTAAGAAGACCAGAGGTAATATTTACTAGTTAAGAGGAACTAATGATTACTATTTATTGGCCTAGGTAGATGAAAGTTGGTTGTGGCATAGAAGGATGTGTCATATAAACTTTGATAATTTGGTGAAGATAAGTTTAGAATAGGCTATGAGAGATTTATCAAAGCTTGTGAAACCCACCAATACCATTTGTAAGGAATGTTAGTTGGGGAAGCTGAAAAGAACTAGTTTCATGAGAAAAGAGCAATTTTCTGCTAGCTTGCTAGATCTAGTGCATACAGATCTCTGTAGTCCTACAAGGGTGAGAATTCTACAAGGTGACAGGTATTTTATGTTGCTTATTGATGATTATTCTAGAATGACTTGGCTAATTTTTTTAAGAGACAAATCAAAATCCCTAGAGAAGTTCAAATCTTTCAAAGCAATGGTTGAGAATGAAATAGATCTAAAAATCAAATGCTTGAGGTCTGATAGAGGAGGTGAGTTCACATCAAATGAATTCAACATTTTCTGTGAAGAGAAAGGGATAAAAAGATAGTTATTTGCACCTAGGACTCCTCAGCAGAATGGAGTTGTGGAAAGAAAAAATAGGACAGTTCAAGAGGTTGCTAGGACAATGATGAAGGAAGCAGATCTGCTAGAAGTTTTCTAGAAATAAGCAATACATACTATTGTCTATATTCAAAATAGAGTTCAAGTGAAAGGTAATGGTGCTAAAACTCCTTATGTATTATGGTATGGAAAAATTCCTACAATAAAATATTTGAAAGTTTTTGGAAACAAATGCTATATCAGAAGACAAGAAGATCAAGGAAAGTTTGATGCAAGGTGTGATGAAGGAATCTTCCTTGGATACTCTACCAAGAGTAAGGCCTCCCGATGCTACAACAAAAGGCTGAAGAAGATTGTTGAGAGTGCAAATGTGAAGGTGGATGAAGAGAAAGGAAGAACATCAAATCTGAATGACTATGAATTAAATGAACCTATTGTCACAGTAAATGAGAAGAAAGAGGAATATGAAGACATTCAAGATGAATAAGAGATGGCTATAGAAACTACAATTAAGACTCATAGGTATGTAAGGATCAATCATTCAAAAGAAAAAATTATTGGAGACATTGACAAGGAAAAGAGTTGTAGTAGAACAAGTGAATTACTATTTTCTTTCTAAAGTAGAAACAAAAATTGTGAATGAATCTTGCAATGATGAAAGTTCCAGGTAAAATCCATGAAGGAAGAACTAATGTAGATAGAGAAGAATGAAACTTGGGAATTAGTTCCTAGACCTGCTGATAAAAATGTTATTGGAACCAAATGGGTTTTCAGGAATAAGCTAAATGGAAATAGAGAAGTTGTAAGGAATAAAGCAAGGCTTGTGTAAAGGATATTCTCAAATTGAAGGAATAAATTTTGAAGAGACTTTTACTCTAGTGGCTTAGATTGAAGAAATTAAAATATTTCTAGCATTTATAGCTCACAAAGATTTCAAAGGGTATCAGATGGATGTGAAGTCTACATTCCTGAATGGTGAGTCAGAAGAGGAAGTTTACATTGAGTAACCAGAAGGATTTCAATTATCAAACCAAGGTGATATGGTGTGCAGGTTGAAGAAATCTTTGTATGGACTCAAGCAAGCTCCTAGAGCCTAGTATGCAAGGTTGGATAAGTACTTATATCATTTAGGGTTCAATAAAGGTACTATTGATAGTAATCTATATTTCAACATTAATGGTGACCAAATTTTAATTGTTAAAGTCTTTGTTGATGACATTATCTTTGGAGGCAATGAAGATATGTGCATGAAATTTGTTGGTGAAATACAAAAGGAGTTTGAGATGTCTATGTTTGGTGAGATGAATTTATTTTTAGGTCTGCAAGTTACTCAATTAGATAAAGGAATCTTCATATCCCAATCTAAGTATGTGAAAGAGTTATTGAAGAAGTTTAGAATGGAGGACTCTAAACTACTATGTACTCCCATGGTGACTGGTTGTAAGTTGAGCAAAAATGATGAATCACCTAAGACTGATTAGAAAAGGTACAGATCCATGATTGGAGGATTACTTTATCTAACTCAATCTAGACCTGATATAATGCATGCAGTATGTCTTGTAGCAAGATTTCAAGAAGATCCTAGAGAATCACATGTGATGGCAATCAAGAGAATTCTAAGATATTTGAAAGGCACATCAGATCATGGCTTATGGTATCCAAAGGACAATGATTTCACTCTCAGTGCATATACAGATGCAGATTGCGCTAGAGATGTTGATGACAGAAAGAGTCCAAGTGGAGGTGCCTTCTTCTTGGGAAATAGATTGGTTTCATGGCTGAGCAAAAAGCAAGACTCAACCTCCTTGTCTACTACAAAAGTAGAGTATATTGCAGCAACATGTTGTTCCACTCAAGTGTTATAGATGAAGTAGACCTTAAAGGACATAAGAGTTGTGTATGGTGATCTGATTGCAATGTTTTGACAATACAAGTGCCATAAACATTTCAAAGTATCTAGTGATGCACTCAATAACAAAGCACATATCAATAAGGATCTCTTTTTGAGAGAGAAGGTGACAAATAATGAAATAAAGATGGAATATGTGTCCACAAAGGATCAAATTGCAGATATTTTCACTAAGCCTCTGTCTAAAGATACCTTTGAGTATCTCATAGAAAAGTTAGGGGTTATTACCCCTCTTACTCTGAACTAAGATACATAAGAATGCATCAGTCCACTAGTATCCAAAGCTTCATTTCGTGATCTAGATTTATGTTTTGAGAGATACCTCTTAGGGGAGTAGCAAGTTTTCCTAAGATGTGTTCCTGATAAAGAGCAAAAAGTGTTACAGTATTCATGAAAGAACAATTTGATGTCAAAGGGGGAGAGAAATCATGTGAAAAACTTAGAGGTAGAAAGAGTGCAGATGTGTAAAAAGAAATGGAGAGTATCTTGTCTTGATGGTCATTACAATTTTTCACATCATATGTTGCCATCAATGACAAAGGGGGAGATTGTCGCAAGTACGTGCCTAACTGGTGTTGTCATCGATGTGAACATATCTGTGTTGTCATTGGTGTCAACTATACTCTTATTTCGTTATGAGTAAGATGCTTTATATTTGCCTATGTAAGTGTTGAAGATAATAAGTAAGTGATCCTGATGCTGAGGATATTGAGAAAATTAGCTCCTTCAGTGGAAACAACAAATTGCAAATAGAAACAGTGTATTGCAGAGTATTTTTGTTTACAAAAGAATAGTCCAACAATTTGCTCCACATTTCCTATAGAATGAATATGTTTGTCTAGAAATTGGAAGTTATTTAGAGGAATGTCTGAAGATGCTATGTTCCAAGTTTGAGCCTCCGGTATGAAGATTTGAATGAGTTATGTTCACCAGAGTGAAAATTGGTTTTTCTATGTATTCAGTGGTGATAGGGAGAAAGTATTTTTCTCCCCATTCCTCGGCATTGAAGTCTATCATTCTGTGGTTCTAGAATTAAGTTTTTATTGATGTTAAGTGCCTTAAACTTCAATGCTTCATGATTTGGTAGTCTGCAAGTGATCTTTCCTCTATGACAGTAGCTGGCAGTGTTGTTTATGTGCTTCTATTTGAAGAATCTTCTTGATAGAGTGGTTAGAGATTGTACGGTTGTTCCTAGTGATTACAATGTGCTTGTGGATGTCTCCTAATTGTGTTCCTACATTTGGATTGGTCTGCAAAGGAAAATCTGGATCGTGGATGAAGACTATTCTTAGAAGACTTAATGATAAAACTAGTCTTGGTCAACCTGGTTGTTTCAACTACTTGCGAAGAAGCATAAAAGATTGTGGAAGCATGTTGTGTTGTGAAATATTATTTTTGAGTCCCAACTAAGGTGTTACATGATCCGCATACATCTTTCCCTTAGCTAATATTGTTTAGGTTCAAACCTATTTTATATATATGTTTGTAGTGCCGACCTTGGAGATTGCTCCAATGGTTGATGAATGTAATGATGACTTTGATATACATTCCAAGGTTGATGAGTTGTATAAAAACATGTAATGTATTTGCAAAAAATGAGTGAATGGAAAAAATGAGAAGATAAGTGCGAAGGTGTAAGAAGAGTAGAGCAGAGGTGATATATTATGCTTCAATGGAACTGAACTCAGGCATGAAGTAGATGCTATCAAATTAGTTCACCAATCCTTGGCAGTGAGCCACCCCTTGGTAGTGAGTTGTCCTTGGATTTGAGCCCTAACTTTGGTAGTGAGCCCTAACATTTGCAGTGAGCATTTTAGGCAGGGAGCCCTAAGTCAGTGAGCCTCTGATTATCGATATTGCTATAACTTATTTATTCTTGTGGGCTAACACCCACCGTGGTTTTTTCCCTTATAGGGTTTTCCACATAAAAAAATTGATGTTTCATGTGTTGACTATGTTATTGTGTTGAGCTTCTTATTTCATGCTTTCATGGTTAAACCTGAATAACAATAAATAAGTGTTTGATGTGTTGATGTTCATAAGTGTTCAAACTTTTAGGGACAACTGATTCACCCCCCTCTCTCAGTTGTCTGGTGCATTTCAACAAATGTCACCTCAAATGGGATGCCTACATTTCCCCATGTTGACATGTCCATCCAAGTCCTCTTCCAAGTGGGATGGCCATAACTCACTATGTCACCTCACACTAAATGACAAAATAGGATGTGCATAAATAAATACAATATAGGAAAATAATAAATAAACAATTAAATACTAATGTTAGGAAATTAAGAGGGTCGAGACACCTTAATTCCCAACAAAAAGGTGAAGCAAAATTGATTTTTTGTCACCACTTTGATAGGTGCAAAGTAGACTCCATTGAGGTTTTGATTTAAGACTAGGCAGTTATTTCCAAGGGGTTTGATCTTAGGGGTTTTATCTAACCCTTTTCAATTAAACCCCTTTAGATGGAACCCCTCAAGGCTTAAACCATTAATTTTTCTAAAAAAATATGTTATTTTAGACAAAAATTAGGATGTCCCATGTTTGGGGCTTAGTATTGTGTGATCACCCATTGCACTCAATAGTGCATGAATTAAGCTGAAATAAAATTCTCATTCTACTACCTCTAGCAATCACAATAGTACCTCTCATGATTTTAACACTTGCTTTAGAAAATTAAACATGCACAACCACATCTATTAGTTTTCTTATAGATAACAAATTACATGCTAATCCTAGGATTTGTAGGACACCATCAAATCTTATAACTCTACCATCAAAATAGTTTTTAGAATACTACCATGGCCAACAATATTTAATTAGTAATGATCACCCAAGTACACTTTACTGCCTTCATAGTTTTCATACTTACTAAACTAATATTTGTTAGAGGTCATGTGAAAAGACACACTGATTCAATTATCTGTGCACTCTCACCTACATGAGTGGTCAATGCTATATGAATGTGACTATATTCCTTCTTGGACTTAGAATCAAAATCATTCAATTAACCATGCACTCTCACCTACATGAGTGGTCAACGCTATAATGAATGTGACCATATTCCTTCTTGGACTTAGAATTAGAATCAACTTTCTTCTCCTTCTCCTTCTCCTTCTCCTTCTCCTTCTTCTTTTTCTTCTTCTCTTCTTTCCACTCCTTATGAAAGTTACCAGGGTTACCATAGTTCAAAAAAATTACCTTGGACTTACCAAGAGATTTTGATCTCCCATGGGACATGGATTTGGATTTATCATGTTGTTTATCATTCTTCTTTCTTCTTTCTTTTGGTAGATTCCTCAAACACTCAAGGCCTCTTTGACATTTAGAGAGACCTTCCTCCTCTTTTCTGCAGAAAGAAAATAACTAACAATATCCTCTAATTTAAAAACAACAAAAGTGATCCTCAATAGCCATGACAAGGCTATCCCATGAGCCTAGAAATGAACACAACAAAATTTGACATCTTTCTTCCTTATCCATTTTTACACCAACACAATTCAACATAGCCACTAACATGCTAAATACTTCCAGGTCATCTACAATTCATCCACCTTCTTCCATCCTCAAATAATAGAGCTTCTTCCTCAAGAATATCTTGTTCACTAAAGATTTGGGTTCATAAATCTCACCTAGCTTCTTCCATAATTACTTCGAAGTGTGCTCTTCATTGACATTAATAAGAATAGAATATGCAAGACAAAATTTGATTAGAAATTTGTATTTCCAATCCATAACGTCATATTGAGCAACCAAACTAGCATTCATAGGTCTCTACACTTTTTCATCAACAACATCCCATAGATCATGATTTATTAATAGATCTTCCATCTTCAATTTCTACATCTCAAAATTCATACCTAAAAACTTTTCCACCTCAATCCTCCCTGATGTGCTTTCCATATTTACTTCCTACAATAATGATCACAAAGTTCTCCTTTTGTACAAGCTCTCACTCAAACTAGATTAGCTCAAAAAAGCCTCTACCCAATGATCAGAACCAAAATTGGCCAAGCTCTAATACCACTTGTAAGGAAGTAAGGTGTGTGGAAACATATTCCTATGCTAATCTATGAGAGGAGTGTTATGCAAATAACTTCAAATCTAATCTAAACTTATTACACAAAATAGAGAATCACATAGAAATCAATAATAAGTAATAAATCATAACATAATTATTTATGTGGGAAAACTCTTTCAATGGGAAAACCCCATACTTAGAATTAGAATCAACTTTCTTCTTCTTCTTCTCCTTCTCCTCTCCTTCTCCTTCTCTTCTTTCCACTCCTTATGAAAGTGACTAGGGTTACCATAGTTCCAAAAAATTACCTTGGACTTACCAAGAGATTTTGATCTCCCGTGGGACATGGATTTGGATTTATGATGTTGCTTATCATTCTTCTTTCTTCTTTCTTTTGGTCTACCTCAAACACTCAAGGCCTCTTTGACATTCAGAGAGACCTTCCTCCTCTTTTCTTCAGAAAGAAAATAACCAACAACATCCTCTAATTTAAAAACAACAAAAGTGATCCTCAATAGACATGACAAGGCTATCCCATGAGCTTGGCAATGGACACAACAAATTTTGACATCTTTCTTCCTCATCCATTTTTACACCAACACAATTCAACTTAGCCACTAACATGTTAAATACTTCCAGGTCATTTGCAATTCCTCCACCTTCTTCCATCCTCAAAAAATAGAGCTTCTTCCTCAAGAATATCTTGTTCACTAAAGATTTAGGTTCATAGATCTCACCTAGCTTCTTCCATAATTACTTCAAAGTGGGCTCTTCGTAGACATTAATAAGAATAGAATATGCAAGACACAATTTGATTAGACATTTGTATTTCCAATACATAACGTCATATTGAGCAACCAAACAAGCATCCATAAGTCTCTACACTTTTTCATCAACAACATCCCATAGATCACGATTTATTAATAGATCTTCCATCTTCAATTTCCACATCTCAAAATTCATTTCTAAAAACTTTTTGACCTTAATCCTCCCTAATGTGCTTTCCATATTTACTTCCTACAATAATGATCACAAAGTTCTTTTGCACAAGCTCTCACTCAAACTAGATTAGCTCAAAAAAACCTCTATCCAATGATTAGAACCAAAATTGGCCAAGCTCTGATACCACTTGTAAGGAAGTAAGGTGTGTGGAAACATATTCCTATGCTAATCTATGAGAAGAGTGTTATGAAAATAACTTCAAATCTAATCTAAACTTATTACACAAAATAGAGAATCGCATAGAAATCAACAAGTAATAAATCATAACATAATGATTTACCTGGGGAAAACTCTTTCGGTGGAAAAAGCCCATACTCCAAAACCTACCCAATTTACTATCATTTAATCAATAGAGGATTACAATACACTTATAATGCAAATCTTTACAAGAGTAATACACCGGCTCCCAACTATGGAGTGATTCTTATACCATTTGAGTAGTACTTGTGTGCCTGCAAACTCTCATAAAATGAATGACTCCTCAAGCCTTCAATTTATAGACTTTTGGAAACCACTATGGTTTTACTAAAATACGTACAACTAAAAATAACATATTCTCTTGTGCTCTTATAGCTTTCATAAATGTTTAATTACATCCACCCAATATGGGTGCCCAAGTTGGTTAAGATTCTAGTCTAAAATAGGCTCTTAAAAATGCTCTTACACATTTTATAGATGGTCATTGATTACAATGTAATTCCCTCCATTCTTGTCTCTTACATGTCATAGAATTTGTTATAGCATTTACTAAAGATAATCTAGAAGTAAAGTATTAATATTCCACTATTGCAAGATACCCATACTTGACATAATTGTCACATTGAATTCCAACACTCCATTTTATGTTGGAGCTAGATATTAAACAATAGAAATAATATGTAACTAACTACATGAAAAAATATTAAATGATAAATAAATAATAATGGAAATTGTGTTTAAGGTTTGGACACCTAATTCCCAACAAGATCAACATCAAGTTTCAATTTTGTTTTTAGAGATGGCGTAGTTTCTTACATGAGTAAGAAACAACAAATAATTTCACTTTCTAGAATTGAAGTAAATTATATATATGAGCTTTTCAAGCCACAAAATAATTAGTTTAGTTAAGAAAATTATTGGATATTGAGCTCACTCAAACCTAATCCATAGTTCTAAAAGATGATAGTCAAAGTTGCATTACACTTATATAGAACTCAAAATTTCATGGTGGAGAAAAACACATTAAACTACATAGTATCATTTTCTTCATGAAGAAGTTGAGAATAACACAATAAAAATGGAATACTATACAACATAGGTAATCGTAGTAAGTGTGTTGACAAAAGCATTATCAAAAGATAAGTTTGAGTTCAAAGATACAATTTAATTCTTAATAAATCAACTCAGAGATATTTATTTAAGTTAGAATATTAACAAAGTTTAATTAAAGACTTACAATCACATAAAATATGCAATTAGATTTAAAAATAAGTACATGTAAAAAGTTATAACTATGCATAAAATCATAATTCCTAGATAAATATATTATATAAAAGAAATATATAATATAATATAAAAAAACATAAAAATTACACATAACATATAGTGGCATAGGGGGAGAAGCATTTAATGTTGTGACCAAGAAAGAATTGTTAAAAGAAAACTTATTTAGAGTCTACATTTATTTTTTAAATATAAAGACCCCAAAAAATTTAAATATGTAGTAAATAAAATAACCCTATGGTAAAAGAAAACAAAGATACCAATTTTTTAAATATGTAATAAATAAAATAACTCTTAACTCTTAAGAAAAATAAAGTAACTTTTAAGTGAATAAAACAATAGTTCTATATTTTTTTATATCAAATGCATGTACTAAAAGATGTGAAGAGATATAATCTAATTTACTTTCCTATCATAAATAAAAAATTTAATATAGACATCTCAAAAGATAAATATTTCTCAACATCTATTAGATAGATGTATTTAAGATATTATAATTCATATATATCATATAAAATACATAAATAATACAAATAAATAAATAAAACATTACTATTTATTACTTTCACATCTATTCATTATAATTTTCAGAATTAACATTCTGTCAATTCACTCAATCCGAATTCAAAATAATTAGGACATATTGATAAAAGGAAAATCCCTTTACATGATGTGATGTCATACTACTTTTAATTGTAAGTCATTTATCTTCTTTTAAGGACATGAATTTTCTTTTTAAGCACTTTGAATTGTGTGGTATATATTCAAAACTAAATAATAAAAATAGTATGAACATAGAAAGATAAAATTTGAATTGCCTAATTGGATGGTATCCACTTTGGAAAAGTCTGGTGGAGAGGAGAGAGTAGAGAGGGCCAATTACATCACCATTATTTTCATGTTTAATCTTTTTCAGTCTTTTTCTTTGCATGAATAGAAACTAGTTCTTCACTTTATTTAACCAATGCACTATTTTTTTCTCAATTTCCTTAGCATCATTTCATTCTCCATTTTCATTCCATATGCACTTATTCTTCACTTTACTTGACCAACAAATTCTTTCTTTATTCTTGCATGTTATTGAGAATAATTTTTTTAAAGAAGAATTTATGCACTTGTGAGCATTCTTTATCATTACAAGAAAAATATCTATTTGTTAGATGCCTACGTCTTAGGCTTCCATAATCCAATCCTTGTATTTTCTAAACAACTTTGAGGTTAAACTTCATGTTAATTTGGACATTGGTTAAGTATCTCTACCAAAAAATTTGTATGGTTTATTATGGGTTGTTTTAGGGAAAATATAAAACTTTTTCTTTTATAGATAAGGGTTGAGATGAGTGTTTGTTAACAACATTAACATTTTCTATTTCAGAACTTAGACTACTACATGTCGATATTTAGTTTTACAATTGATTTTTCTTGGCCTTTTAGAATGTTTTAGCACATCTTGACAATGATAATTGGTTTAATAGATTTTAATTACAGCCTTATTTTATGTCTGGGTTGAGCTTTGTGTTTATGCCTTTCGATCCTTTTCCTTTCTTTATGTAAATCTTCATTGTGCTATGTCATAATCAAGCTCTTGAGTTATAGTCATGGCACCCTTTTATGGCATGCCTAAGTTCTTTTTCCCCCTATTGTTTGGAAATGAGGTGTCTCAACCTTGCACATATTTCCTATAATAGTTATGTTTTATTTAATATTTTCTCACAGCTATTACATATTGTCGATGCTTTGAAACTTAGTTTATTTGGTGTCAAAAGATGCCCACATAGTGGTATGTTATGGAAGCCTATTTTTAGGCATATTATGACATATTCTATGACATTTGTAAGGGTAAAAAATAAGGGAGAATACTTTAGACATGAGAGCCTATTCTTAGACTAGAATCTTGCCTTCTTGGGCACTACACCTCATGAGACGTTTTGAACATGGTTTTGTAAACCATAAAATGGTTTCCTGGTTACAAGAGGTATATAAATTGAAGGCTTGAGGAGTAGTTTGTGTGTGAGTTTGCAGATACTGTTATGTTGCCAGAATGTTATCAAAATTCTTCCAGAAATGTTTACTAGTGATACTCTTGTAATAAACTTGCTCTGCAATTGTATATAATCTTGTTGTTAGATTTGAAATACATTGAGTGGGCTTTTGGAGTGTGGGGTTTTTCACCTAGAAGGGTTTTGCCCATGTATATCTAGTGTTTTGTGTTTCATTGTTTATTTTCTATTATGAATGTGTTTCTAAAATTTCTGTAACTGTTAGATCAGATTTTAAAAGATCGCATAAAATCTCTCTTCAAGATTGGTGTAGCAAGTTGTTTCCTCTACTCTAACTTCACTACAAGTGGTATCAGAGCCTGATCACATTTGGTTTCAGTTGTGGGTTGTTGGGTTTTTTGTGCTAATCAAGGTTTGAGTGGGAGCTTGTGTAGAGGATACTTTGTGATCTTGTTGCAAATATTTTTCAAATGGTGAGCACATCTAGGAGGATTGAGGTATCAAATTTTCAAGTATGAACCTTGAAATGTGGAAGTTGAAGATCATGGAAGATCTATTGGTTGATCGAGATCTATGGGATGTAGTGGATAAGAATGTATAGAGGCCTACGGATCCAAATTTGGCTACAAAATATGATGTAATGGATAGAAAAGTTAAATATCACATAAGATTGTGCCTTGTAGACTTGATTTTGATAAATTCCCATGAACAATCCACTTCGAAAAAGATTTGGAAGAAGTTGGGTGATATATACCAAGCCATATCTCTAGTAAATAAGATTTTCTTGAGGAAGAAGTTGTATTCCTTGAGAATGGAAGAAGGTGGATGGATTTATGAGCATATAGAAACATTCAATATGTTGGTGACTTGGTTGACCTCGGTTGGGGTTAAGATGGATGAAGAAGAAAAGTGCCAAACTTTGTTGTGTTCTCTACCAGACTCATGAGATAACCCAGTCGTGGTCATTGGAAGTACTTTAGTCACCTTGAAGATGGAGGATGTTTTTGGTTCTCTACTCTCTGCAGAGATGAGAAGGAAGATCTCTCTAAATGCCAAAGAGGCTTTGAGTGTCTAAGGAAGACCAAAATAATGAGGCAAATATAAGAGGCAACATGGCTATTCCAAGTCTAAGAATAAGGGGAGATTAAAATCTCCTGGTAAGTCCAAGGCCATATGCTATAACTGTGGCAAATCTAGACACTTCCGAAAGGGCTGCAAAGAAGAGAATAAAAAGAAGAAGAAGAAGAAAGATTCTAATTTTGAGTCTAAAAAGGAAGATGGAGATGCCTTTATTGCATCATTGGTGACTCATGCAGGTGATAATTCATGGTTGATAAACTTAGGTGCATCTTTCCACATGACTCTTGAAAAAAACTTGTTTAGTAAGTATGAAAACTATGATGGTGGTAAGGTGTATTTAGGTGATAATTCTTTCCTTGACATTGTTGGCCGTACTAGTATTCATGTGATATTTTCTAATGGTAGAGTTAGATGATTTGATGGTGTCTTGCATATCTTAGGACTAACAATAAATTTATTATCTTTTAGCAAGCTATAGACACCTAAAATTGGCTCGGGTCGAATTATATTAATTCTTATTTTCTTCTGTCAATTAAATAAATATTATAAGTTTATTTGATTGGTTCATTATCCTAAAATTAAATAAAATCATTTTATTTAATTAAAATCCCTAAATTCTTCTAATGTCTCAAATCCTAAATCCACCTCATCAATCCACCTCATCTTTCCACCTCATCTCTTCCACCTTACCATGTTGCACATATATTTAAATATTCTTAATATTTAATTAGCTAATATCCACTATTGTCCAAAATTGAATATTTAATTCAATTGTTTCCCATTATCCTCCACCAATTGAATTTTCAATTCAATTGTTCCCCATTATCCTCCACCATGAATTCTTAATTCAATTGTCATAACTCACTATCCTCCACTCTAAGTTTTTAATTCATCCACTATCCTCCACTCAGAATTTTTAATTCATCCACTATCCTCCACTCTGAATTTTTAACTCATCCACTATCCTCCACTCTGAATTTTTAATTCATCCATTATGAATTAAAGATTCACAAAAAATGAGGGCCATTGATCTCATCAATTGATCCTCACCCTCCATTCTATTTTTAGAAAATCGATAAATAGAACCCTCTTCTAAGCAATTAGTGAGACTTCTTCTGGCATCCTTACTATGCCCAAATTCCTCTATCATCCTATCTTCTTCTTCTCAATTCTCTTCTTCTTACCATCGTAATGCAGGAATCATTCTACCCATTTCTACTTGTCATCTTGAGGAATCGAAGCAAGGAAGCAAGCTCCCTGAGGGCCCATTTTCATCATTCAAGATCAAGAAAGAATAGGCAAGCAATGGAAGCCACAGGGTAACAGGTTTTGTTGTTTTTATACTTCATTTGTTTATTCCTGTTATTTTCATATTTCTATTGATGTATTGGGTTATTATTTATCATTATTGATATTTTCCTAATTTTCCCATTCACATTTTGGCATACCCGGTGATCTAACCCATCTTGTTTGTGAGTGTTTACCTCAAGTTTTTGTTGCAGATACAGGTGTTTCGAAGAACCTTCGGGCATCAACTCTCACAAGCGGCCTCCTACGCGCAAATCAAGCTCACCGTTGGGTCCAGACGACCTCGGAGGTAAGAAATAACATATCATTTGTCTAAATTGCTTTTGAAATTTTTTGAAATTTTTTTTACATCTCAACGTATTTTTGCAATAAAATCAAATAAAAAATTAAAACAAAAATAAAAAAATAAAAAATAAAAAATAAAAAATAAATTGCATTACATTTTATTCTTGTAATGTTTCTTTTTAACATTTGTGTTCATATAAAAAAAAATTAAAAAACAAACACAACAATCAAAAATCAACACATAACAAAAAAAAAAAAACACACCAAATTGAACATTTTTTTTTACATTAGATTTTATTTATTTTTTGTTGTTTAACATTTTCATTTTAAAAATTAAAA
Source organism: Cunninghamia lanceolata (assembly GCA_027924645.1). Lineage (NCBI taxonomy): Eukaryota > Viridiplantae > Streptophyta > Pinopsida > Cupressales > Cupressaceae > Cunninghamia > Cunninghamia lanceolata. The sequence goes on along the minus strand of BSBN01000477.1, from coordinate 1,965,545 downwards.
AAAAAAAAAAACCAAACAAACCATAAAAAAAAAATATATAAACAATAAACAATACAAAATAACAAACATTAAAAAAAACAAAAACAATACAAAAATCAAAATAAAAACCAAAAAAAACAAAAGAAAAACCCCAAACCCCGATACCCTTCCCACCCCCCACAGCCCACCCGCAACCCTTAAAACCCCCGCCCCCTGTGCCTACCCCCCCTCCCCCCTGCGTCCCCCTACGCCCCCCTCTACCCCTCCCTTCCCCCCCTGCGTCCCCCTGTGCCCCCCTCTTCCCCCTCTGCCCCTCCCTTCCCCTCCCTCCCCCGGCCCCCACGCGGCCTCCTTCGCCCCTCGCGCATAGTCACCGCTTGCGACCCCCACAGCTCCAACTACTGCCTGTGACCCCTGCCACTCCTTCGCTGCCCCGTCCCCTCCGCCTAACTCCCTCCCCTCTGCCTCCGCCTGCCGCTTCGCCTACTACAACAACCTCCCCTCCGCCTTCGCCCGCCACTCTGCCTACTGCAACAACCCCCCTCGACCTCCCCCCGCGCCCAGACCTCTTCCCGCCTCTGCCCATCTGCCAACCTCTACCCACCACCGCTCGCCACCACCCACCTTCCCCACCTCTGCTCCTCCACCCACCCATTCATTGCTTTTTAAAAAAAAAACAAAAAAAAAAGTTTTTATATTAAAATAACTAACCAATCATAATAATAACATTAAAAAAACAATCAAAACCAAAAAAATAAAAAACATTTTAAAAACAAATTTTTACACAATACAAACACAAACAATCACAAAAATTTTAAAAAAACAAAAAATAATAATATTTTTTTTTTTAAACAAAAAACAAAAATTCAAAGTAAAAAATCAAACCAAACCAATAATTTTTTTAAACAAAAAAAAATCAAAAAAATAAAAATCAGAAACTCAACATAAGAAAATAATAATTTTAAAAAACAAAAAACAAAAAAATCAAAATTAAAAAAAATCAAAAATAAACAAAAGGGGGAGTTCATTTTTTTTTTCCCACATAGTAAAATAGGCATTTTTTTTCAAATTTTCACAACTTTCACATACGACATCGAAATCGCACAAATTTGGACTTTTCGGAAAGATGACGAGACAACCTTTGCAGTGGTGAAAATATTTTCAAGTGACAATACCTTTTACCAACAAGTTTTTGCAATCAAAATCAAACCTACTTGCACAACGCATTTGGTCAATTTGTTTCCCTTTTGCTGACTTGTGAGTTTTTGTGGAACTAACTGCCTTGTTGCAGCTTCTTATCACTCACACAGAGCAAATAGGTTTTCTAACATGTTTATGCAAGACGAGCGTTGAAGAAATCTTGATTTATTGCACTAAGTCTTAGAAACATATTGCCTTCTTAAGGGATAATTAAACAAATCATTTCGGCAATCTAAGTCTTAGGAACACACTGTTTTTCTTAAGGGACAATGGATATGTATGTGAAAACACCTCAATTTTCTAAGGGACAATGGACATGAATGCCAAACACTTCAATTTCATAAGAGACAATTGACAACTACAAACGTGTGTGTGCCTAGTTTAGTTGCACCTTATTTTTCTTATAATGGGACAATTAAACCTTTGTTTGACGTGCTTGCTCTTTCATTTTCATACATCCTTTAGAAGGGCCTGCTTTTGGATTGCGCTTCATCCAAAAGGGATGACCCTAAGCGGAGTTTTCCTTTGAACTGCTATATAAGAGGGATAAGGCGAAAGCCAAGTCCTAACCGACGTCAACCTTACCTTGTGATGCCAAACTGAAAAAAGGTGTACTAGCTCCTTGTGGAAATGATTTTCACATTGAGCGAAGTGTTTGATACTCTTAGTAGGATTGGTTAAAGCTTTTAGTAGCTTGTCACATTGCTCGTAAGGCATTGGTCTCTCAAAGTTACTACGAACCATTCTAGATAGAGACTACCTGACCTACCTCCAAACATTGCGGTAATCATCAGTGCAAGGGGAATCGATTTAAGCCCTTAAGATACTCACCATTGGCTCCCTTGAGAAGAGATAGTATTCCCTTGGCCATAAAGCTCTTGTGACCTACTTGAGCTTTCCAAGGGGAGGGTGAGATATCCCTACCTATCGTCTCTCACAAAGATACAAAATATCTGACACCTTTATGGAATGATATTTTTATCGACGGAGTATTAAGCTGTGAGCTGATCTAGTGCAATGAAACCTTGTTTCTAGGGATAAAAAGTGCTTGATAGTTGTTTGTAAATTGTCTCATACCTATGGAAACATTGGGCTTGTTTGTGAGCCTCGAACATACACTATTTGTTGTGTCAGTCCGTCTTTGCCAACTTTGTTTGCTGTGTTTTCTATTGCCAAAAACAAATCTAATTAGAAACAAACCAGATCTATCAAAATTTTGCATTGTTAAAACATCAGACACTACTTCAGTGCCTCTAGTAGAATAGCATCTCACCTTTGGTATAACAGTATCTCGCCTTTAGTATAATAGTACCTCACCTCTGGCTAAACTACTTCAGCACCCTTGGTATAATAGTAGCTCACTTTTGGTAACCGTAGCTCACCTCTAACACAACAGTATCTCACCTTTGGTAGCTCTGTCCATCGCCTTTGGTATTACAGTAGCATGCTTTGGTTGCACAGTCCTGCGACTCTGGTCAAACAACATAGCACCTTTGGTCTAGTAAATTATGCACTGGAGTTTATCTTTTCCAAATCACAAGCAAAATCTCAGCAGTCCTTTTGTCCTAGTGCATTCCATGGTACTCACTAGACTCCAGCAAACTATGAAGTCCAAGCAAGTTGTCCCTAGGAAGCGAAAATCACCTCCTCACACACCACAATCTAGTTGTCTCAACATTACCCCCACGGTTACTCCTAGGACACCCACAGAAAGATCTACAAACTCTCCAAGCATCCCACAGCTCGATCACCTAAACAATCCACAAGCAGAAACACTAGGTCTGCCTCCAGATTTGTGCTGCAAGGTTATATTGTCAACCAGGTCCCAGCTCAGGAAGTAAGGGTCCCTTTGGTAAGTACACCTCACTATACTCCTGGCATGCCTCAGGATCTTGTTGGTTATACCGCAGAACTAACTCCATCTCAAGAAGAGCGACACTTTGAAATAGGTCAATCCTCTCAAGAAGATGGACAAGATCTTGATGAATTCCTACAAGATCCTAGAGCCATGGCCGCCTTTGATAAAATCCTGAGTGAGAACCAGGATCATTTCTTTCGCTTGCTTGCCGAGCAAGGAGCCAAATTACCTTAAAATTTTGATTTATCCAATCTCAAGGAGACAAACAGTACCCAAGACACCAAACAAGTAGTGCAAACCATGTCAACAGTGACCACGCCTTTACCTAAACAAGGCTTGCAAGGGAGATCAATTGTGCAATATAAGAACCCCCTTTATCAAAATCTGCCAAGAGAAAGACCAATATCACCGCTGCTGACTCCTATGGAGATCTACAAAAATCAACAAGAAACTCTCAAACGTCAAGCGGAGCTAGCTAAGCAAACCCCCTTCACTCGATCAAATATACAACAAACCCCTCAAGTATCCACACCAATCGCAAGTGGAACCTTGGTTACCCCATCACGCCTAGGTTCCCCACCAAATTACAATTTGGGGAAACAACTATGTCGCCATGCAACAAGGGTCTCAACAAATGCCACCTCCTATATCATCAAGCCTTCATGTCTCTCAACCAACTAGAGTCATGCCAGCCCAAACCACAACATTCTGCTACGCTCATCATCAATCAACCTCAACCATCACAAATCACATCTACCTATGCCCCTCCTCCACAATGTTCATCCGTGCTAAATTTCTTTCATACATTGCCTAGCCATCCTCAACATTCCCAACATCAAGTTTCCCAATGCTATGTGCCACCATCACAACCTAATCCAATGCACTTTAGCTTTCCACCCCCAAATTCTTTTCTCCAACCATCACAAAGCCAACATCTTACCTAGTGCCGCCCCCACCTCCTCCGAATCAAAACATCCAATTCCAACCCAATCTCAACCCACCATACAATGCATATGACCCCAACCAATCGTACGACCCTTACAACACCAATGCGCATGGCTTACACTACAATCTACCGTATGGGCAACAACAACCACTTCTAGGACAACAGGAGATGTTTCCAACCCCTCCAACAACAATGGAGCTAAAGATCACGGAATTTCAACAACAGCTATCTGATCTTACATTTGGCCACACCAAGAAGACCTTCTCCTTAGAGGACGTGTGTCCTTATCCTTTTGATCGGTCATTACCCATGATCCCTTTTCCTCAAAATTTTACCATTCCTAAGTTTGATAAATACAAAGGAAAAGGTGACCCGAAAGACCATCTCAAGGAATTCTATCTTGCTTGCTTCAAGGTCTCCCATAATGACACACATCTTATGCATCTCTTTCCTCGCAGTCTTGGAGGCCAAGCTAAGAATGGTTCTCGCACCTCCCTACGGGTATCAAGTCTTTTAATGAGCTGGCAGAGAAATTTACCACCCATTTCTCCTACAATGCAGAGCATGAAGTCTCCATGACTGATTTGTGCAACAACAAATAGAAAAATGGCGAAACATTCATTTCTTTCCTTCAGCGATGGAGACAAATGGCTAGCAAATTCCCTTTCAAGATTCCAGAGAAACAGCTTGTTAGCATATTTGTACAAAACCTCAACCAAGAGTTAGGTTTCCATTTGCAAATTCTTAGTGCTACAACCTTCGACGAAATCACATACAAGGGAATCAACATTGAAAAGGCCCTCATTGCTAAGGGTGTGATCAAAAATCTTCAAAGAAACAAAAGACAATGCTTCTCATCACCAATTGAGTGATAAACCCAAATATTGGAACAAAAACAAAAACGTAGTCAACGACAGTGTGGTCAATTCTAAACATGTCCAAACATTGCAAACGCCGCTGCAACATGCACAACCAAGTCTGCATCTGCAACAACGACGACAACCATGTCAAAATCACCAACAATGACAACAAGAACGGCCTCAACAAGATTACCCCTCAATGGCGTCAATTTACTCCCTTGGAGAACCCATAGAGGTTGTCTTACAAAAGATTTTATAGAGAGGTCTTATAACCCTACCTGATGCTCCCTCCTTATGGGGAACCTGTTTATAAAACTGCACAGTATAGAGAAAATAAATACTGTGAATTCCATAGGAGCAAAGGGCACAAAACTGCATCGTGCATGAAACTCAAACACCTAATCCAAAATCTCATCGAAGACAACCTAATCTCTTTGGAACATGATCCACCAGCTCAACACACGAACAAAGACCTTAACATGTATAAGGAACCATTTCCTCACCACAACCCTCCTCCTCAGGATAAGGGTAAAGGTGTTAATCATGCTTCTACTTCCTTTGACTCTATTGTAGGTCATTTTGAAGAGAGTCGAGTGTCTACCCTCACAATCAAAGGCAAATCTACAGATTGAGTTGTTACCACTCGCCATGGTCGTGTCACCATTCGTGGTCCTACACCTAGTCTTCCGGCTCAATCTGATTATAATCTTGTCAAACATCTAGGGAAAATGCCAGCACAAATCTCTATCTTGGACCTTTTACGGTCATCACCTGCACATAGAGTTGTGTTAGAAAAGGCCCTCCAAGAGTCGTCGGTTCCTAACAACATAGCGGTCGCGGATTTCCAAGCTATCATGGGTAATATTGCTTCACCTTACAACGTGGTTTTCTCTGAAAAGGACCTCCCATCCCATGATCCCTATCACAATGATGCCCTTCATATTGAAGTTATCATCCATAAGCACAAAATCAAATGCATACTCGTAGATGGTGGTGCTAGTCTCAACATCTATTCTTTAAATTTACTTAAGCAATTGGGATACTCTGAGGATCATGTCAACTCTGAGCATAGTATTACAATCAAGGGATATGATGATGCTGAACGTCAGTCAGAAGGCATTATCCACTTGCCTATCCAACTGGGCCCCGTCATGCTTGAAACAAAGTGTCAAGTCTCTGATATTGACCTACCGTACAATATTATCCTAGGTCACCCATGGATCCATTCAATGAAGGTTGCTTCCTCCACGTACCATCAGTCCTCTAAAGTTCCCATACAATGGTATAGAGATCACTATCCTAGGAGACCCTAATCCTTTTGAATTCTGCCGGGTCTTGCAAGGTAGTTATAAGAATTACAACCTAGTGCCTAACAATGAAAAAGCCCTTGCCTCCCCACTATATGTTGATCCTGAAAACCTAACACAAGCCTCTACAAGTAATCCTAATCCTCTGCCTGAAATCAAAGCGCACATCCGTGATATAGGCTTTGGCACTTATGATATCTCAACATCTTGTTGTGTAGGGCGGATGCCTTTGTCTCCAAAATCCTATGGCCAACCACCCATCGCCAAAGTAACCAAAAAAGTAACTATCCCTCCCCCAACATTCCTAACCCAATTCCAACAGGGACAGTTATTGGAAGAGGAAACGATTGAGGACATCTCTTCTTGGCTCTATAAGGAGAAAGAACCAATCACAATACTAGTCAAGCAATATGGCAATGGCTTAAGGATCATCAAAAACATGGGCTATAAAGGCAAAGGTGGCCTTGGGAAATAGAATCAAGGACCTATGGAACCCATCATTGTGACAAAGAAACTAGACAGGAAGGGGTTAGGATTTGGTAAGAAGGTACCACACACCTTAGACATCGAGTATATCCTTGACGAGGTAGCCAAAACTTTTCCCGCCGGTTCGACGTCTAATGAGGATATCATCAATGACTCTTCCCTCCATACGACTGAACTATTTACTGAAACCTCCATATTTATGCTATCCTCCATATCCCTAGCCTCCACCACAAACACCCAGAATGTCGCACTTGTCTACCCTAAACTTATTGATTGGGACCAACAAGGGTCCCCCGTTATAGATATATTTCAGAATGACGAAGCTTTAGCTGAGTTCATGGGACTTCGGGATGGTATCCCTCTGGGTGATCACAAAGTAGGTTTTGTCATGGAGCTAGAGCCAACAACTTATTTTGGTGAGAATGCCAAATCCTCCAATCGCAAAAGTACAAATAAAGAAAGATCTCTAGGTGAAAACCGCACTCTGGCACCTCCCAATCACAAAATAGTAAAAACAAAGGGCATATCCAAAGGTGAAAACCCAACTATGGCACCTGGGGATGGAGGATTTGACCTTCCCCTACCATCTAAGTACCAAGAGAAATCAGTGCTCCTGGTGGAAGATTCTATAGAGATAAACCTTGGCACAGAACAAAATCCAAAGACCACATTCCTAGCAGCATCATTATCTGAAACAGAGCATAGAAATCTTAACAACTTCTTGCAACGAACCATCAACTTTGCATGGACCTATGCAGATATGCTAGGGTTGGACCTTAAGCTAGTAGTTCATTATCTCACAGTTGATCCCAAAGTGAAACCAGTCAAACAGAAGTTGAGAAAGATGCACCCACAGATAGCTCTCTTGGTAAAAGTGGAAATAGAGAAATTATTAGATGCAAAGTTCATATGACCCATTGACTATTCAGATTGGGTCTCAAACATTGTACCTATGTCTAAACCTAATGGGCACATCCGCATGTGTAATGATTTTAGAGATCTCAACAAGGCATGTCCCAAAGATGACTTTCCACTACCAAACATTGACATTATAGTGGACTTGACAGCAGGTCACGAGATGCTTTCTCTCATGGACAGATTCTCGGGCTACAATCAGATAAGGATAGTAGAAGAAGATCAACATAAAACAACATTTACTTGCCCTTGGGGTAACATTGTTGGTGTGTCATGCCGTTTGGTCTAAAGAATGCAGGAGCAACCTATCAGAGAGCAATGACAGTGATATTCCAAGATCTCTTTCATCACATCATGGAGGACTATGTGGATGATATACTGGCTAAATCTTCTAGGGCAGATCACATACAGGTTCTAGGATAGATCTTTGACAGGCTCGAAAAATACCAAGACTCAATCCAAAGAAGTGTGTATTTGGTGTAACATCAAGCAAGCTGTTGGGATACATAGTATCTCGTAGAGGCATTGAAGTAGATCTAGCAAAAGTAAAGGCTATAGTGGAGATGCCTCCACCAAAGAACCTCAAAACATTAAGGAGGCTTCAGGGCAGGTTGCTGTCCATTAGGCGCTTCATCTCACAGCTAGCAGATAAGTGTCAACCATTTCAACACTTACTCTGAAAGGATGTCTCATTCTGATGGAATTATAAGTGTCAGGTAGCATTTGATCAACTTAAAGAGTATCTAGCTACACCTCCTATATTAGTTCCACCAGTTGCAGACAAACCTTTGATATTTTATATCTCCACTACGAATTCGGCCCTGGGGGCCGTGCTAGCACAAAATGATGACTCAGGAAAGGAGCATGCAATTTATTATATTAGTAGAACCTTGGTGGGATATGAGCTCAATTATTCACCAATGGAAAGGGCTTGTTTAGCAGTAGTGTTTGCTTCTCAAAAGTTGCGGCATTACATGCTGAACCAACACACAAATCTGATAGCCAAGATTGATCCCTTGAAGTATCTACTAGCAAAAGCAGCTCTCACAAGTAGACTAGCTAAATGGGTCATGATCCTTAGTGAGTTTTCTATTGAGTACATGGATCGTAAAGCAATCAAAGGACAAGCCCTAGTAGATCAACTAGCAGAAGCACCCATGATAGATACACACCCTATGGTAGCAGACTTTCTGGATGAAAATCTATTCATGCTTTCCAACTCCACAATGTGGAAGTTGTACTTTGATGGTTCCTACACACAGCATGGATCAGGGGCCGACATCCTATTTATCACACCTCAGAATGACTATATTCCTAAGTCATATCGGCTTGCATTCCCTTGCACCAACAACATTGCCGAGTATGAAGCACTCCTCATAGGTCTCAATACAACAGTTCAGTGGGACATCACAGAATTACAAGTGTATGGAGATTCACAACTAGTCATTCACCAAGTCACAGATGAGTACCAAATAAAAGATGAAAAGTTGGTCCCCTACAAGCAACTAGTGGATGCCTACAAACCACACTTCTCTAGCATCACATTTGAGCAAATTCCAAGAGAGCATAACAAAGCTGCAGATTCTATGGCGTCTGTAGGATCACTGATAGACATGACTGTAAATACACAGAAATGTGAATTCTTGATCGAGCAATTGTTGATATCTGCCGTCGATGTTCCAGTTACTGAAATCATCTGCGAACTTGTTGGTCCCAATTCCCCATGGTATGAAGATATCTATGAATACCTTAAAAATAATACCTTTCCCTCTAACCTATCATCCACCCAACATAAAACCTTTATCCGTCGATCCTCTCGTTACACCATTCTGGGTGATACACTATATCGCTAGAGTCTCGATGGTATCCTCTTACGATGTCTTAATGTGAAAGAAGCTGAAGCTACCTTACGAGACATACATGAAGGTATCTGTGGCACACATTCTACCAGTCCTAATCTCTTTAAGAAAATACTCAGAACAGGTTATTACTGGCCCTACAATAGAACAAGATACTGCACAGTTTACTAAGAAGTGTCTACAATGTCAGCAACATGGAGATTGGATTCACGCACCAGCTCATGAACTACAACCTGTGACAACTCCATGGCCTTTTTCTCAATGGGGTCTCAACCTCATAGGACAAATCCACCCCTCCTCTTCCAATGGCCACAAGTTTATCATTACCGCCCACTGAGTATTTCACGAAGTGGGTTGAAGCCATTCCCATGACCTATATCACCAAGAAGCAAGTAGCCAAGTTTATCCTTAACTACCTCATTTGTCGGTATGGTATCCCCAGACCATTATCACTGATAATGGGAGACCATTCAAGAATCAAGATGTCCGGGCCTTATGCACACAATACAATATCCAACATCAGTTTTCAACTCCCTATTATCCACAGAGTAACAGCCAAGCTGAGGCTTCCAATAAAACCATTCTTAAAATCCTCAAAAAAATGGTCAATGAAGCTGGTTGTGATTGGCACCTACAACTCAACCCAGCCCTATGGGCCTACCGTACTAGTATCCGAACACCCATGGGTGCCACACCATATGCTTTGGTCTATGGCTCTGAAGCCATCCTACCTATAGATGTCGAGATCCCATCTCTCAGAGTATCCATGCAGGACCTGATAAATGAAGAGGAGTATCACACTTCCAAATTAGTAGAGCTAGAATTACTAGATGAAAGATGCCTTGCCGCGCTCAATCATCTCCATTTCTATCAAAACCGCCTACGGCGTAATTACAACAAAAAGGTCAAAGAAAGACAGTTTCAAGTTGGTGATCTTGTACTCAAAGAGAATTAGAGAAATCAAGCAGACTGCAAGAAGAAGGGCAAGTTTGAGCCTAACTGGTTAGGTCCCTTTATTGTGACAGCAACATATGGATCAGGAGCTTATACTTTAGCTACACTTGACGGCATCCCTCTAGATGAGCCACTTAACAGTGTCCATCTCAAAAAGTTCTATGCCTGATCCTTAGAATATTCCAAAAAATATATATATATATATAAAGAAAAAGAGAAAAAAGCAAAAAAACACAGAAAGCAACAAAAAAAATAAAAAATCCGTCCTCTGGTGAAAACCTGGCAAATAGGCACCTTGGATAAGTACCATGGTGAAAACCTGGCAAACAGGCGCTATGTGTAGAGCCAACATCCTTGGTTTCTTCTACCCACCTGTTCCATTCACCTGTACGTCTACCTATCCGAGGTGCTTCCTTGTCATTAGTATTATCTGTTCCATACCTGAGTCCAACTCCACTTTCCCATCTATTCCATATCTAGTCCTTCTGTCAATCCGAGTCCACACCACTGTCATCGCCTAGGTCTTAGGTCTGTTAGGGTTTACCCTGAACTACGCTGCCTCTGCACCATCACGTAGGCAAGGCTATTTAGCAATGAGCCCCCGAGGCACTAGGTCAGTCCCTTAGGGTCCGTCCCACCAATAAGGATTGTAATACCTTCTGGTAGAAAAAACAAGCGCAACAAAGCACACTTCCTAAAACAACAAAAATCATGATTCAAAACATTAACCTATCCAAAAACAAAGTAGCACATCGTACTAAAACACTCAAGCTAAATCTCATATCAATTATGGCAAGAAACAAACACATCTAAATGCAAGAATGTTTTGTGATTGGTTAGATTAACTTACAGAGTCTTGATTTATGCTATCATGCCTTTCTATGCTACTCGAGGATGCCAAAAGCTAGAGATGCTATGATGGGGGCATGATTATTTTCTTTGTTTGCTGCTTGTGGGTTAAACTTTAGTAATGGGACGATTTCTGTCTAACGACATGATCGGTAAAAGATCATCGAGGACTCCAAGATCTAAACATGAAAAGGGGCAATCCTTGTCTGTTGAAAAATGCAAGAAGTACTCATGTCATCTAGATTCAATTTTGGCTAGATGCTTGTAGTGACTTGCTAAATCAAAATCCATGTAAGCAATACTCAGGTCATCTCGGTTTAATTATACCTAGATGCTTGTATTTTCTTACAACATAATAAAGCCCAATGATGAAAGTGCTTCAAAATACTTGCTATATCAAGGTGGCAAATATCCATATCCATATCCATACCGTATCCAACTACAATTCATATCCATCCCCATATCTATACCGTATCAACTTGCATCTCATATCCATATCCATACCCATACCGTATCCAATTGCAAGTCTATCCTTAATCCATGCCAATCAAGTCAAATCAATCTTGTCAAATGATCCAATCAGAATCAGTGGTCTTGATCCTTGTCTGGTCATAAACCAACTCAATCAATCAATCAATCAATTGTCTTAGACAGGATGTTGCATTGTCAAAAGCAGACCAACACACGCGTCTTATACGACATGCTTCATTTCTTAAAACCAGACACTATCCTTTGTGTTGCTCTAGGGATATATTGTTCCTCACCATGACAACACTATCATATCAAATGTCTTAGACAGGATGCTATATTGTCGAAACCAGACCTGGAGTCTTATACGACATCTCATTCCTAAAACTAGACATCATCGATCCATATCATTGGTTTACCACTCGACAGGGGCAATACCTTGTTTGTCCTGTGTCATTTGTGCATACTTACTTACTTACTTGTGTGTGTTATCATTTTTTATCTTGCATTCCATATCATTCATCCCTTTCTTCTGCATTCAACCATTTCATCTCCTGTCAACATATCTTATCGTGAGATTGTCCGTCTTACGCCTGCCGCCTTCTCCCTGTCCAATCTCCCGAGGGGGCATCCTATCATCATAACCTGTACCAAGGGCAAACTGGGCCATGTATCATTATCAGACTATTTCTTATTCTTTGAAACAATGTGATAAAACACATTGCTTCAAAGAGGGGCAAAATGTAGACACCTAAAATTGGCTTGGGTCGAATTATATTAATTCTTATTTTCTTTTGTCAATTAAATAAATATTATAAGTTTATTTGATTGGTTCATTATCCTACAATTAAATAAAATTATTTTATTTAATTAAAATCCCTAAATTCTTCTAATGTCTCAAATCATCAATCCACCTCATCTTTCCACCTCATCTCTTCCACCTCACCATGTTGCACATATAATTAAATATTCTTAATATTTAATTAGCTAATATCCACTATTGTCCAAAATTGAATATTTAATTCAATTGTTCCCCATTATCCTCCACCAATTGATTCAATTGTTCCCCTTTATCCTCCACCATGAATTCTTAATTCAATTGTCATAACTCACTATCCTCCACTCTGAATTTTTAATTCATCCACTATCCTCCACTCGAAATTTTTAATTCATCCACTATCCTCCACTCTAAATTTTTAACTCATCCACTATCCTCCACTCTGAATTTTTAATTCATCCATTATGAATTAAAGATTCACAAAAAATGAGGGCCATTGATCTCATTAATTGATCCTCACCCTCCATTCTATTTTTAGAAAATCTATAAATAGAACTTCTTCTAAGCAATTAGTGAGACTTCTTCTGGCATCCTTACTATGCCCAAATTCCTCTATCATCTTATCTTCTTCTTCTCAATTTTCTTCTTCTTACCATCATAATGCAGGAATCATTCTAGCCATTTCTACTTGTCATCTTAAGGAATCGAAGCAAGGAAGCAAGCTCCCTGAGGGCCCATTTTCATCATTCAAGATCAAGAAAGAATAGGCAAGCAATGGAAGCTGCAGGGTAAGAGGTTTTGATGTTTTTATACTTCATTTGTTTATTCGTGTTATTTTCATATTTCCATTGATGTATTGGGTTATTATTTATCATCATTTCAAGATATTTTCCTAATTTTCCCATTCACACAAGCTAATAGATGCGAGTGTGCATGTATATTTTTTTGAAGAAGGTATGAAAATGATGAGAGGTGCTATGGTGATAGAAAGATGAAGTAGATTGGGTACTTTGGACCAGCTTGTTGCATGCATGGTTGAATGTAATAGCACTTCTAATAAAATTAAGCCAAAAATTGCTTCGCTAAAAAAAGAGATGGTTTCTTCTTCTACGAATGGTCATGGCTTCTAGGTACCCATGGGTGCTCTATCTACTAAAATAAAGTTGCTTGTAGAGAAGACCATGTTATGGCACCAAAGGCTTGGCTACAATCAAGAGAAGGGTTTAAAAGCCCTAAAAATAAGAACCTCATTGAGGGTTGAATGATTGTAATCTAGAGTTTGATTTATGTGAACATTGTATCTATGGCAAACATAACCGCATTCAGTTTTACTCATCTTCTCATAAGTCTTCATGTATCTTGGATCTAATCCATTAGGATGTATTTAGTCCCATTGATGTTGCTTCTATTGGTAAATTAGTTTATTATGTTACATTCATTGATGATTTCAGTAGAAGATTATGGGTATATGTTTTAAAGAGTAAATCTAAAGTTTTTGGTCATTTTAAGCAGTTCAAGGCTATGGTAGAAACTTAGACTAGAAAGAAAATTAAATGTTTGAGGACTGACAATGGTAATGAGTACTATTCTACAGATTTTGACAAATTCTATACAAATTGCAGGATTAAAAGAGAAAAGACAACTCTGTATTCTCCACAACATAATGGTGTTCTAGATAAAGAATGAATAGAACATTGATGGAGAAGGTTAGGAGCATGTTGAGTGGACCTGATCTAGAACAAAATTTTTGGGCTAAAGCTATTGCCATTGCTTGTTATTTGATCAATAGATCTCCTACACCAACGCAAGCGTTATAGGGGAAAAAAGCCTTCACTTAGACATCTCAGAGTTTTTGGTTTTGAGGCATATGCACATGTGCCTAAGGAGAAGAGAACAAATAAGGTTGTCAAATGTATCTTCATTGGCTACAGCTATGGTGTGAAATGATACAAGCTTTGGGACCTTGTTGCACAAAAAGTAATTTATTCCAAAAGTGTTATTTTTAGAGAGACTAAATCTTCTCTTGTTGCTTTTCAGCTAGAACAACATAAATAAATTGAACAAAAAAGGATGTGATTCAACTTCCCTCTATGCTTGAGAAGGTTGAATCGAGACCCCAAGATAGACAAGAAGTTGAGGAGAGCTCATCAAGCTCTGAATCTTTAGAAGAGGAAGAAGAGGAGGAAGAAGTGGAAGAACCTCCACCTCATCTTGTTCTAAGGTCTACAAGGTATAGGCAACCATCAGAAAGGTATAGGTATTCACCTGATGATTGGAAGTGTATATTTTCTTTGAGTACAAACATTGATGAACTAAGATATGTGCAAGAGGCTTTGGTATGAATGATGCAGAGTCCTAGAAAATAGCCATGGATGAAGAGATGACAGCTCTTAAAAGGAATGATACATGGCACCTTGTACTATTTCCAAAAGGACACAAACCTGTTGGATGTAAATGGGTGTTTAAGAAAAAGATTGGTTCATATGGAAATGTTGAAAAGTATAGGCACGGTTGGTTGCAAAGGGATACTCTCAGGTTGAGGGTATTGATTATGGTGAGATCTTTTCCCCTATTGCTAAAATGACATCCATTCAATTTTTATTATCTATTGTAGCAACTTATGACCTAGAGGTCGAACAAATGGATGTGAAAACTACCTTTCTTCATGGTGATTTAGAGGAAGAAATCCATATGACACAACCAGAGCACTACGTGGTGAAAGGTAAAAGAAAGTTAGTTTGTAAGTTAAATAAATCTCTGTATGGCCTTGAACAAATTCTTAGGATGTGCTACCAAAAGTTTGATACATATGTGCTGAGTTTGGGATTTGTGCGGACTTCAGATATTTCCAAGGTACAATAGAGTACTCTATATGTTTTCATGGTACAAGAGATTAGCATTCCTTGAGTATTCATGGTTTTGTGGATTCACAATGGGCCAATGATGTCGATAGTAGAAGGTCCACCAATGCATATGTGTTTACTCTTAATGGTTGTGTAATCAGTTAGATGAGCAAGCGATGGGTTGTGGTCTCTTTGTCCACTACAAAGGCATAGTATATGGTAGCTACTCATGATTGTAAAGAGGCCATTTAGTTGAAGTGACTGTGTTCAGATATTGGATTGAAACAGTGTGTGGTTACAATTTATTATGATAGTCAGAGTGCAATCTGCCTTGCAAAGAACCTGACTTTTCATACCAAGACCAAACACATTGATGCTTAGTACCACTTCATGAGAGATATGGTCGAGGATGGCAAAGTGAAGCTAGAAAAGGTAGAGATAATGACAAATGTTATAGATGCATTAACTAATCCCATGAGCACAGTGAAATTCAGGTGGTGTTCTGAGTCTATGGGCCTTTCGGCTCTTAGTAGTTGATCCATGATGGTCTGTTTCCCCTAGCTCCTGCAAGGTATTCAAGAAGTGGGAGAATGTTGGGAAATGAGGTGTCTCAACCTTGCATATTTCTCATAACTGTTACAGATTGTCGGTGCTTTGAAAATTGGTCTATTAGGTGTCAAAAGATGCCCACATAGTGGTATGTTATGGAAGGCCTATTTTTAGGCATATTATTATAAATTCTATGACATCTGTAAGGGTCAAAAATAGGGGAGAATACTTTAGACATGAGAGCCTAATTTTAGACCAGAATCTTGCCTTCTTGGGAACTACACCTCATGAGAGGTTTTGCACATGGTTTTTTAAACCACATAATGGTTTCCTAGTTGTGAGACGTCTATAAATTGAAGGTTTGAGGAGTAGTTTGTTTGTAAGTTTGCATGTATTGTTATGCTACTAGAATGCTGCCAGATTTCTTCCAAAATTGTTTACTAGTGATACTCTTGTAATAAAATTACTTTGCAAGTGTATGTAATCTTGTTGTTGGATTTGAAATATATTGAGCAAAATTTTGGAGTATGGGGTTTTCCCCACGTATATGTGGTGTTTTGTGCTTTATTTTTTATTTTCTGCTATAAATGTGTTTCTAGAATTTTTGTAACTGTTAGTTTAGATTTTAAAAGTTTACATAAAATCTCTCCTCAAGATTAGCATAGGAAGTTGTTTCTGCTACTCTAACTTCCTTACACCTGTTAGGGTTAGCCCGCAGAAGTTATCAATTAAATGCAAATAAAGATTAAATAGAGGAATGAAAATACACAGATATAATAACAACAAGAGACAATTTTAACGTGGTTCACCCAAACTTAGGCTACATCCACCAATAGAGAATCTAATAATATTATCCACTAAATCAAACCAATTACAACCAGCAATCCCTGCAACTCAATACCGCTGCAAATGCTACAATACAATATCAACGAAAACCCTAACCCTTAGCCATTTTTATCAAGACTTATGTCAGTTACAAAATAGGGTTTTTTATGTTGGCCAATAGAAAAATAATACCCCGTCTTGGGGGCGCTGTCCCCAAACCCCCATTAAATAATTGGGGGGAAACTATGCCGATAAAAGTGACCTCTAAGTCTGATTAGGCTCTATATAACAACAATCTTCCACTTGGAGACTGATCAGACTCCACACCATATCGTCTCCCACTTGGAGACTGATCATAACACCGCTGACCTTGTAGCTCCCACTGGAAATAAGCACCCTGGACCCTGTTGTTCTAATTTTATTATTTTCAGTTTTGAAGACCAACCAAAGTTGAAGAGGAGCTCAGCTTCTCCTTTGTCATTGCCTTTGTAAACATATCCGGGGTCATCCCACAATAATGGGTTACACTTTTTGGCCAAACTTGACATTGAAATCAATATTTTGAACTAAATCTTCACGTTCTAACACCTATAGCCGCTAAACCATTAGGAATTTGAAGATGATGCGAACTAGTGATTTGTGAGATTTTTTTTGTAGATTCTAAATATATTTTAAAAAAAATTTAGAGTTAAATTGTAAATTTTTTTACATCTCCCTTGATAACTGGTTTTTAATAGTAAACATTTTTTTAAAGTGATGTGTATTCCGTAGCACATAACTTTTTTTCTACAAAGGATAAAATTCTGACTCTTTTTAATTTAGATTGGTAACACAGATATATAGTGTATGCATTTGGTTTCATAATGTTTTGTTGAATATATATATTTTTAATTAATTTTGAAGTCAAACCAATTATAATTTAGACATAGACATATTCTGTAAAACATAACTTTTTCTGTATGTATCAAAATTTAATTTTTTTTCTTTTTTGGAAACAAGGACATCAATGCCTAGTGCATAGATATTTTTTAGAATTTTGTTTCAGTAATTTACTAATTTTCCATGTGTGTAGAATAGAGAACTGGATGTTCGGTGAAAAATATACATTCACAAGAAATACAAAATAAATATAATAATCAAATTAAATATATTTAAAATTATAACTTTTGGGAATCTTATAATAAGGACTACATACTTACAAAGCATAAATTTTAAATGAATTCATTTGATCCCTCAAAAGATAAATCAAAACTAGTTTTTTATCAGCATTTTGATAGGTGTAGAGAAGACTCAATTATAGGTATGGTTTAAAACTAGCGTGGTTCTATCCAAGGGGGTTTGAATCTAAGGGGGTTTGATCAAACCCTCTTCAATTAAAATCTTTTAAATGGAACCTTTCAAGTCTTAAATCATTCTATTTTCTAAAAATATGTGATTTCAACAAAAATTAGGATGTCCCAGAAAGTGTAACCCATTATTGTGGCAGCACCCTCCGCTGAATTTTTATTTGTATGTGTCTTTTCTAGCCTTAACTGTCCATCATCCAACACTGACCAAATGAAGCGATACATCAACTGTATGTGTTTGGTCTTTGCATGCAAGGCATAATTCTTTCCAATATGTATGGCACTCTAGCTATCCGTAAACAAATAGCTATTAGCCTATTGTTTGCCCAATTCTTCCATGAAGGATTGTAGCCATATCATCTCCTTGTTTTACTTTGTTGCAGCTACATACTCTGCCTCTGTGGTGGATAAAGCAACCACCTTTTGCAATCATGAGATCCAACTCACTACTATTCCACCTACAGTAAAGACATAGCCTATAGTACTGCACCTGGTATCACTATCCCTTGCCAAATCTAAGTCTACATAGCCTACTAAATCAGTATTAGAGCCCCCAAAACATAAATTTTTATTGGATGCACCTCTCAAATATCTAAGAATCTATTTTACCACATTCTAATGCTCTAATCTAGGATTACTCATATACATGCTTACAACTCCTACAGTATGTGCAATATCTAGTCTTGTGCATACCATGGCGTACATTAAACTTCCTACAACTGAAGCATATGGTACCTTGGACATTTTTTCTTCCTCCTCTTATGTCTTAGAACACATCTCTTTAGTCAATTTCAAATGACTAGGCAAAAGTGTGTTGACAGCTTTTGCATTCTCCATATGAAATCTCTGCAACACCTTTTCAACATAATCAGCCTGAGATAGAGTCAATTTTCTATTCTTCCTATCTCTACAAATTTTCATACCAAGGATTTGTTTTGCTATTCCTAAATCCTTCATAGCAAATGATTGTGCTAACTATTATTTTAACTCTCTTATGTGATCCATGTTAGACCCGGCTACAACCATGTCATCAACATATAAACATAAAATCATGTATCTATCATTATCCAAACTCTTAAAATAAACACAATGGTCAAAATTACACCAACTATAGCCTTGCTCAGCTATAAAACTATCAAATTTTAAATACCATTGCCAAGGTGCTTGTTTTAAGCCATATAAACTCTTCTTCAATCTGCACACCAATTCCTCCTTACCTTTGACCTCGAATCCCTATGGTTGTTCCATATATATCTCCTCCTCTAAATCACCATGGAGAAAGGTAGTTTTCACATCTGACTGTTCCAAATCCAAATCTTCAGCAGCCATAATACTTAAAACAGTACGAATAGAAGTCATCTTAACAATCGGAGAAAAAATCTTATCAAAATCAATACCCTTTTTCTTTGTAAATCCTTTTATAATTAACCTGGCTTTAAATCTTTTCTTGCCTCCATCTTCCTCTTTCAGCCTATAAACCCATTTGTTTGGTAAAATCTTTTTACTTGTAGGCAACTTACATAATTCCCAAGTCTAATTTTTCAACAAGGAGTCCATTTCTTCTTTCATTGCAAGCTCCCATTGAACCTTTGTATCCACCTGCATAGATTCATCATACCCTTCCGGTTCACCAACATCTATTAACAAAATAGAATACAAAGAGGGAGAAAACCTTTCAGGAGGTCTACTTAGCCTTGTTGACCATCTAACATTCACTGGAGTTTGTGGTATTTCTTGTTGCTATTGCGGCACATGAGGAACCATTGGAACATCACTATCTAGAGTATCATCCAGGACCACATAATCTTTTTCTTTCTTCTCATGCTGCTACAACTAATCTTTGTACAACACCTTTTCATTGAATATAACATCCCTGCTTCTCACAATTTTTAGATTTTCAACATCCCAAAGCCTATAACCAAATTCATCAATGCCATATCCAATGAAAATTCACTTTTTTGAATTTGCATCTAGTTTGGTTCTATTTTAAGAATCTACATGTGCAATTTATGCTTCACATCTGAAGGTTTTGAGAAAAGAATAACTCACCTTCTTACCTGGCCATGCTTCCTCTAGAATACCACAACCCAAAGGAACTGAAGGATCTCTATTAATTAAATATACATCGATATTGATATCCTCTGCCCACATGTTTAAAGGTAGCCCAAGATGCAATCTCATTCTCCTTGCACGCTTCAGTATTGTCCTATTCATGCGCTCAGCCACTCCATTTTCTTGTGGAATCCCTGGAACTATTTTCTTCCTATGAATTCCATTAAAGGAACAATAATCCTCAAATTCTTTGCTACAATACATACCACTATTATCATATCTAAGACATTTTAATATTTTACCTGTCTCATTCTCAACCAAGCTTCTCCATTTCTTAAATGTTTCAAATACATCAGATTTCTACCTAAGGAAATAAATCCAAACCTTCCTAGTTGCATCATCTATGAATGTAACATAATACCGAGAGCCACCGAGAGAAGATACCTGAGCCAGTCCCCATACATCTGTATCCACAAGCTCTAACTTTTCATCTTTCTTTTGCTTCCTATCCTTGAGAAATCTAACTCTCTTTTATTTTCCATACACACAACTTTCATAGAAATCCATATTAATACATTTTAAACCTAATAAAACTTTCTTAGAATGAAGTACCTTTATACCTTTTTCACTCATATGCTCGAGTCTGTTATGCCACAATGTTGTCTCAGAACCTGTAGCAACTATTTCAGTCTCTTCTTGCAAACCCGTAGAAACTGTTCTTGAACTTGTTTGTTTTTTCTCTACAACAACTAAAGTAGAAGGAACATTATGACATGTACAAAGATATAAGGTGCCTACTTTCACACCTTTTGCTACTATTAAGGCACCTCTTGAAACCTTCCAATTTTTATCATTAAAAGTAACTATGCAACCTTCATCACCTAGCTGCCCTGTTGAAATTAAATTCCTACTTAGCCTTGGAACATGCCTTACCTTTTGTAGTAGCCAATGATTCCCATTCTATAACTTAATCCTAATTCTTCCCTTTCAAACAATCTAATAGGGTTCATTATCTCCTAAATAAACCAGCCCAAAATCCCCTTAGACATAATCAAGAAAATAACTTCTATGGGGCGTAGCATGAAATGAGATCCCTGAATCTAAAACCCATGAATCATCATCATTATCTAGAGAAATAATTAAAGCATCATCTTCAGATTTATTACTTACCACATTTGCCTTTTTATTGCCTTCTTGTTTGTCTCCTTCTTTATTCTTTTGAGACCAGCAATCTTTCTTTAGATGACCTGGTTTCCTACAGTACTAGCAATCCTTCTATCCTCTGGATTGGGACCTCTTGTCCTTTGATTTTCTTCATGACTTCCCATGACTTCCAGAACCTTATCCTCTCCTTTGATCTACCCCTGCTTTCTGCATTCAAAACACTACCTGATGTGGACCCTCCTTAGCTTTTCCGTCACATTTTCTCACTAAGGATAACACCAACAACATCATCAAATTTTAAAGTATTTGAACCAGAGACAGAGTTACTTACAGTCATTACCAAGCTATTCCAGCTTTCTGGCAAAGAACATAAAACCAAGAGAGCCCTCACCTCTACATCAAATTTCACTTTTACAGAAGTTAACTAATTGGTAATCATATTAAAATCATTTAAATGATATGTCACAGATCCACCTTCAATCATTTTCAGATTAAATAAACGCTTCATGAGACATACTTTATTTGAGGCTGAGGGTTTTTCATACAATTTAGCCAAAGCTTTCATTAGTTCATTTGTTGTCTTCGCTTCTGTTATATTGAATGCCACAGATGGTGTCAGGCACAACTGAATGATTCCCGGTGCCTTTCTGTTTAGAAGTTCCTAATCCTCATCAATCATTGTTGCCTGTTTCTTGGCTATTCCTTCCAAACGCCTCCATAAATCCTTCTGATAGAGATAATCCCCCATTTGCATCTTCCATAACTAATAGTTCTTTCCATTAAATTTATCTACCTTCAATTTACCCTCATCCGTCATTGCTCCCACTTAACCATGAGACTCCCACTCAATTGTGAGACCTTCCTATAGACGATAATCAAACACAACCCACTCTGATACCACTTGTTAAGGTTAGCCAATAGAAGATATCAATTCAATGCAAATAAAGATTAAATAGAGGAATGAAAATACATAGACATAATAACAGCGAGAGACAATTTTAACGTGGGTCACCCAAACTTGGGCTACATCCACCAACGGAGAGTCTAATAATATTATCTAGTAAATCAAATTGATTATGACCAGCAATCCCTGCAACTCAATACCACTACAAATGCTACAATACAATATCAATGGAAACCCTAACCCTTAGCTATTTTTGTCAAGACTTATGTCAGTTACAAAATAGGGTTTTTATGTCAGCCAATAGAAAAAATAACACCCTGTCTTGGGGGTATTGCCGCCAAACCCCCGTTAAATAATTTGGGGGGAAACCATGCTGATAAAAGTGACCTTCAAGTCTGATTAGGCTCTATATAACAATAACACCTATGTTCTTATCTTCTATTTTTTCTTTAACTTGTGAAGTTTCTCATGAATAACATACATAACAATTTTGGTTTAAATGGTAACCAATTACAGGCCACCATGACTATGGCCATGGACTTGGGTAGTTGTAGTATCATTATGCAATCACCCAAGGAACTCAATGTAAACATTAGTTTGTAGTATCATGGTGGGTGAAATGTCATAAGATGTAGGGTTTGCCAATGAATTTTCTACTATGTGTTCTTAGGTGTTGTGTAATCATTGCTTGAAGTGCTTGTGCGTTGGCATTCAAATGGGCCCATAGGATAATGATGGTTTATTATTGAAGGGACTGGTAAAAGGACAACTAAGTGGTGGTTTTTGGTTGACCATGACTTAATAGATAGTTAAGCCTACATTGTTTTAGGACCTAGCCAATTGGCCAACATTGTCCATGCTAGACTTAGTTGGACCTAACAGTTTTATTTAGCAAAGTATTTGTGAAGGCAATAAAGAGATGGTAAGTGCATGGAAAAGTTAGGATCCCATAGCTTTTCCCATGGATTTTTAACCCAAATTTTTAATTTTCAATAATCAACTAGCATTGTCAAATTTGTGTAAGATTTAATAGGCTTGGTAGTAGTATTAAAAGGTAAGGTGAACACTTGGTGGATAACTTGGCAAGATGGATGATTTTTAGTGCTTTAAATACCAATGTGCGATGTTCCTTAGGGGTCTATGTTATGCGGGTGGATAATAATGTGACATGTGGCTTTTGATGGGCCATTTAAGGCCTTTATTTTATTATGTGTAAAGAAGTTCTTTAAGAGGCCCAAGTTTATTTTTAGTTGTACAAGTTTTTTGTGGCTAATGTTTTCGTCAATGATTTGTTTGTGGCTAGATAGCTAAATCTTGAGAGCTTTCTTATTTCTTTCACTATTTAGCCTTAGTTTTAGCATAGTATAAGGGGAGAGAGGATCATGTGGCTATTGTCCACGACTCTATCTAGATGATTAAGGAACCTGTAAGGCCCTACTTTGAGCTTACTCTATGTTTACCACTTCATATGATCTTGGTGGTGGCCAAGTTTGGGATCAAAAAGTCCCAATTTATTGCACATAAAGAACCATGCATCACTTTCACTAGTTATCCATTGCATAGGTGACACCCCACATTTATCATAGGTAATTTCAATCATATTAAAATCTCTACATAGAACCCAAGTGGTGAGAGACATTGATTTTGTAATCATTCTCTACAGGGAAAATTTCTCAATAACACGATCAACATAAACATTAATAATTTCATAGGAATGATTATTAATATTAAAAAGATCCCACAATGCTTAGTTGGTGGGGTCACATCCTTGGTCAACTAAGTACTAATGTCATGTAGGAGATAGAAAAGTGACAACACCACCATGGCCTAGTTCATAGGTATTACACAAAAAATGACTAAAAGGCGAGATGACACAACAAGCCTCTAAAAGTAAAAAACTAGAAATTTTAACCTCTTGCAAATAGAGAATGTCCATACCTTGAAAATGATGTCGAGTATCATGAATGGAATACTTCCATGGGAGGTCTGTCAAACTTTGGGCATTCTAGGAAACATAGTTCATAAACAAGTGTCGATATTCATCTCCTCATTACGTTGAGAGGCATTCTACACTCACAGCAAGGGCTGAAACATTCAGATTCCCATAAACAATTAAGATTCAGATTCCCATGTAAACAAAATTCATAAAATGTGTAAATAAATAAATTCGTGGAAGCCAAATGGATAGAAAAATAGAAAAACTTGGGGAGTTATGGAGTGAAATCTTTATTACGTTTGAAGAATATGAAAAGTCTCGCAGCATAGTCTCTTTAAATTAACTCATGTGAGCATATCAAATACTCTAACTCCAAGTAATTTATAAATGCCAACAAATTGGAAGATATCTCTCAACGTACTATAGATATATATTTTTAAATATAAATATACTAGTTATCTAGCTTGTCTAGAGATGAGTAACTATTTTGTAGAAATGCCTCTTCTAAATTAAAGATTTCTATCTAGATAGAATGTTGTTTCCCTAACACATATTCCCCTTCTTCTATCTGCCTTAGCTAGTTGTGGGACCACCACTATGTTGCTAGGGTGGGAAGTATGTTAGGTAGTGGTGGTTTTTGAAGAGGACACCATCGATGCTATAATGGCACTCGAGAGAATTTTGCCTCACCAAACATCTTTCCCCATGTTTAGAGGTTTTGAAACTATTTTTTTTTATTGGCCCTAGACCCTCAGGAGGGCTTAGAAAGGGGACCATTAACATTTGAGATGAAATATATTTTTATCATATAAATAGTAAAACATATTTTTATAAACTATAAAAACTTTAAAAAAATAATAATATAATTTAATTTTCTATATAATTTAATTATTATTAATTGACACTGAGAGGTATTCTTTAACATCGAAAGTCATTCTAAAATGGTAGCAAAGAATAGAGCATCATGTGGATGTAAAGAAAAACTCTTACCTTTCACCTTAAATTTGGTAGCCATTTACATGTTAAAATATTAATTTTTAACAATAAAAAAATGATATTAATGATGTCATTTAATAATAAAATGGCTTCTAAAATAAAATATAAAGTAAATAAATCAAAATAAAATGGAAAAAAATTCATACAAAAATTGATTTAAAAAAAAAGATAACTAAAATAAAGTAAAAGAATATATATAAAATAAAATAATTCTTAGCCGTTCATGGCACAATGTGATGGTTAAAGGATGGCGTTGTCATCCATGCCCCCAAGGTGCAAATCCTTATTGGGCCAACGAGCTCATGGGCTTTGACCTTTGCTGGACTAAGGAGCTCGTGGGCTTTGAGCCCGGCTGGACCAACGAGCCTTGCATCCTCGGAGGGCCAAAAAAAAAATACTATATTCTCCAAATTAAAGATTGAAAAAAAAAAACTATGTCCTCCAAATTAAAGATTGAAAAAAAAAATACTATGTTCTCCAAATTAAAGTTATATACAATCTGTCGTTTCCCATCATGTAAAATAATTTTCTGGAAGGACGAGCTTATTTTGTTATCATCTTTATCTATCTATTTATAAGATGTGTAGGCTTTCAGAGTCCACAGCATTTGGAAGCAACCTCTTTAAAAACAGAGTGAAGTTGTTTCACATAGATTCAATCAAGGCCATCACCTAAGCTTTTCTATTGAAAGTTTCTGTTATTATCCATGGGTTGTTGCGGTGGTGGTTGTTGCTGGTGGAAGAAGAAGCCAGATCCTGCTCTTCCACCAATACATCCTCCAGATCCTTCTCCTCCACCAATACATCCTTCTCCTCCACATCCTTCTATCCCCTCAACACATTCGCCAGTTGAGCCATCACCAACGCTGGTAGACGTATTGAAAAGCTTCGAAAATGCGGACATTGCAAAGGCGGCTGACTTCATCAAGGCCATTAGAGAACAGCTGAAAGGAGCGACCACTCAGATGGTAGGATATAAACTTCATTTCTTGTGGTTCCAACGAAGATTAATGATGAGAGGTCTTTATTGATTATTTATTTATTTTCTTTTTAATTGTCTTACAGAATGCACAGGATACTCCAACCACAAGTTCTAATACAGATAAGTTGTCAATGGGGGCTTCCTTTATTGAGAGCGGGAAATTTTTTTTAAAATTTGCCAGCGATCATACACAAAAAATTGACACCAAGGTAAACCTCATATGACAATATGGGTATCTTTTCCTTAATTAATTTTTCAGTAGCACTTATCTTCTATTTGCTATTGATTTACAGGGTGACTTTTTTCAGTCTCAAGGAGTAACAAAAATTGTAGGCGACATGCTTAAGCAATTTGGCCAAGTGCATTGGGCAGTTACAGGGCTTTCTATCGTAGGATATCTGATATTGAAACGTCAAAAAATGTCCGAGAACCAGACTGGATGTCTAGATCTCTTGAAAGTCATGTTTGACCTTGCTTCTCATATTACGAACTTAAACTTTCTTACTCAGGGAGAAGAGATAAAGGAGAAATTGGAAAATGCCTTCCGATATATTGTTGAAGGATCAATATCTTGTGCTTCCCAACTGAAATCGGGAAAATTTTTCCGGTCGATACCCTGTTCCCTCCATGATTTATGGCTTAATTTTATTTTCTTACTATTATATTTCTCCTTATTAAATGCATAGTATGATTTACCCTTTGGGATTTTTATTTTTATGTTGCAGCTTCTTGAAATCATCAATAAACTCTGACACCTTGAACGGTATCCGCTCCAAGATAGATTTGATCTATCAAGATCTGCAATTGGCTACTGGAATAAAAACGTTAGAACAGCAGCAGGAAATGGCAACAAAGCAGCAGGAAATAGAAGCGCTGCAACAGAAAATAGTAGAGCTGCAGCAGAAAATATTAGCGCTGCAGCCGCTTCCTCTTTCTCCATCACAGCCAGTCTACCCGAATTACGCAGGTGAGTAAAAACAAGTCATTCTTTTTAAGACATTACAATCTGAAATGTTAAATGTGATGATAGCATGAAACTTTAACTTGATTTTCAAGTTTTACAACCAAGTTAAATCATTCTTTATTTAAGGTGCACATGTTTATTATTTTATCTTTTAATTTTTATTTTTACGTCAATTGAAAAACAGATTGTCACAAGATCTGTTACAATTTCGGTAGAAAAATCTAGGAATTTTAATAAATTTTTACTTCGTTTGGCATTCCTGGGAATGGAGTTGTAAAGAGTTCAATAATAATCATCCAAATTTGCTTCGCCATAGAGCGTTTAACACCTAATAATAATAAAATTAAAAAGAGAATTCCTATTTTCGTACAATTTAGTTTGTAAATCTTGATTTCTTAATTGGTACTTGGTGAAATGTAAATCTAGTATTTACTATGACACTCTTCTTCTTCTTAACAGTTGGAATAGTAGAACAGTTGGAAGCAGTAAATACGTTGCTGAACATGGAGAAAAAAGAAGATTGCTCTTCCAGTGCCGTTGTTATTTGGGGTTTTGGTGGCATTGGGAAGACAACCCTCGCAGAAGCTGTTGTCTCCACAGTAGATAGAGAGAGTTACAATTATTGCAGAATTAACTTAGATGAGGTTTCTGAAAAAAATAACTATATGGAAAAGCAGCAGCAAATTTTGAAGATTGCCTTTCCAAATTTTGAAGGTGGAAGGAAAATAGAATTGAAAGATGATGCAGATGGTAGAGATAAGTTAACAGATGCTTTTAAAAGTGAAACAAATAAGCCTGTGTTTTTGTTTATAGATAATGCCCTGCATGTAGAAGATCTAGAGAAAATTCTGCCGGAAGACTTGGGAGGTCTTCCCCGGCGTAGCAGAATGCTTATTACAACCAGGGTCTTGAGCGTCACAGATATGCTTGAAGAACGTGGCCTTCAGCGCAAGGACTATCCTGTCAAAACTCTCTCTGACGATCATGCGGCGGAAATTCTGTGCAATGACCCTGTAATTCGTGATCGTATCAAAGATGATCTAGAAAAGATGGTCAAGCTCTGCAATGGGATTCCGTTGGTTCTGAAGATGGTTGGTGCGCATTTGCGCAAGCAGAAATATAATGTAGACCCTCGCACGGAGATACTTAGAGCTTTACAAAGCGGAGGGACCATCAAAGAAAATAATCTCAGCAACCGTTTGTTTGATTTTGTGTATAAGAAGCTGGAGGTGTCTACCCAAGAAGCATTTTTAGACATATGCTGCTTCTTTGATAAGGGTTGCCCTCGTCGATTTGCAGAGTACATTGTGGGGGCTGAGGAAGTCACGTTCCTTAAAGAGGCAGCATTGATAACCACAGTGATGGGAGAATCAAACTTTTCACGATATTATTCCTATGGTGATTGGGAGGAGGAGGAGGAGGAGGAGGAGGAGCTGGTGTCTGTTCACGATATTATTCGATCAATAGGGCGCAATTTGTCAAAGTCGAGTAGAATTATGGATTTAAACTCCTGGCGTGAAGCTGAAAAAGATGAGGTATGTTTCTCCTCTAATTATACTTAAATGGATTAAGCAACTATTTACTTTCATTTTTAAATGAAACTTCCTAACACCTCAGTCTCGCAGGGCAAGCTCAAAGGAATTAAAGGAGTTTGGCCTGAATATGCAGGTTGCATGCTTAAGAAAAGACACTTTAATTCGATGGAGGACACATTAAGAATTCTGGTCTGGAAGAATATTAGCGATGTCTTTGGGGGTAGTATAGATGTTAGCGCTAAATGTTAGGACTGAAAGTAGAACTCAATTGCAGAAAGAAAGAAGTAAAAACAGTGCACAGATGTAATTAGAAAGCAAACAGAAATAAGACACCGGATTTATCGTGGTTCACCAAACTTGGCTACATCCACACTGAGCAGAGGAATTGTATTGATTATCAATTGTGTTTTACAATGAGATATCAAGCATATATAATGCTTCATTATACATCACAAGAGGAATGTGAAAGGACAAGCAATTGGAGGGAAAAATAATGTGTCCATTGGTCTTCATTTCCTTACAATCTCCCACTTGAAGGTCAACGGATGCTGCAACTCACCAATCATTCCCCTGCTCTAAACTTCTGATTACTTCTTCTTAACTAGACCAAGAGAAGTCCTGGCACATTCGAACTTCTCTTTGGGAACAACCTTGGTGAAGATATCTGCCGGATTGACCTTTGTGTCAATTTTTGCAACTTGTAACTTGCCCTCTTCAACCACATGACGAATGAAATAAGCATGTATGTCAATATGCTTAGAACGACGCTGAGATGAATGATTATGAGCCATAAAAATGGCGCTGCGACTATCACAAAACAAAACATAGTCACTTTGTTGACATTTCAAATCACCAAACAACTGCTATAACCAAATCATCTCCCTAGCACCTTCGGAAAGAGCCATGTACTCAGCTTCGGCAGAAGAAAGAGCAACAGAATGTTGCAGCCTTGAGACCCAACTAATTGCAGCTCCAGCAAACATAAAAACATAGCCAATAGTAGATCTCCGCTTATCTAAATCTCTGGCAAGATCAGAATCAGTAAAACCTTGCAGCTGTACCTTATTGCCACCAAAACACAAAGCATAATCAGAAGTACCTTTAAGATACCTTAATATCCATTTGACGGCTTCCCAATGAGGCTTACTAGGATTGCTCATGAACCTGCTCACAACTCCCACTGCATGAGCAATATCGGGATGAGTGGAGATCATAGCATACATAATGCTACCAACAGCTGATGTATAAGGAACACCTTGCATAAACTCTTTATCCTCTTGTGTTTTTGGACACAAATCAGAAGATAAACGAAAATGGGCAACAAGAGGAGTAGAAACAACCTTTGCATCAGCCATACCAAATCTGTCTACAACCTTGTCAATGTATGCCATTTGTGACAACATGATCTCCTTCTTTTGTCTATCCCTAGTGATGGTCATTCCAAGAATCTTCTTGGCTGGGCCTAAGTCTTTCATAGCAAATCTTTTAGCTAATTGAGACTTTAATTCAGAAACAATCTTCATACTTGTGCCAGCTACCAACATGTCATCAACATAGAGCAAGAGAATGACAAACTCACCATTAGGAAGTCGCTTATAGTAGACACAAGGATCTGATTCACATCTCAAGAAGTTATGCTCAGTCATAAAGCGATCAAACTTGAGATACCATTGGCGCAGGGCTTGCTTGAGCCCATACAAGCTGCGCTTCAATCTGCAATAAAGATGTTCCAGTCCTTGTTTTTTAAATCCTTCCGGCTGTTCCATGTACAGTTCTTCACCAACATCACCATGTAAAAACGCTATTTTAACATCCAACTAATCAAGTTCAAGATCCCAAACTGCAACCAAACCCAAAACTGCCCAGATTGTGGTCATTCTCACAACTGGTGAGAAAATGTCATTAAAATCTATGCCTTTCTATTGATCATACCCCTTGACAACCAGTCTAGCGCGATAGCGCTTGTTGCCTCCATTTGCCTCTTTCAACTTATATACCCAGCGGTTCTTCAAGGGTCTTCGATTAGGCGGAAGTGGCACTTAATCCCAAGTGTTATTAGCTTGCAATGAACTCATTTCATCTTGCATCGCCTCTTGCCACTTCGAAGAATCAACTGCCTTGCAAGCCTGTTTATACATAGCTGGTTCAGGTTGATCAGAAATCAATGATTCTGGCTGTGCCTCTTCTGAATATAATAACTCATAATCAGAAAATTTAGAAGGATGTCTCCTCTCCTGGGTAGACCTCCTTAATTGAGAAACCTCCTCTTGCAAATTTGAATCATCCAGATTCATTCTGTGTAACTGGTTTTGAATATTTGCTATGTCATTTTGTAAATTACCTCCATTCTGAACAATGTTTTCATGACTCTGCCTCTGTACACTTCCCTGTGCTTGCACATTTCCTTGTGCTATTTCTCCAATGTTCTGCCTCTGCACACCAATTGGCTGAGGCAACAAAAATTAAGAATGTACTGGAGGCAGTGTATGGGCCATATGAGGCTGCGATGACACATGTGGCAGTGCTCTATCCCAAGGAGGCTGCATAGTATTTACCAGAGGCTGCGTTTCACATGAAGGCAGCGAACAAGATTGACTTGGCTGCGTTTGGGTTAGAGAAGGCTACATAGGAGTGAAAGGCAGCGCACTTGTGTATGGGGGCAGTGATATACCAAAGGGAGGCAGCGTAGAAGTTGGGGAAAACAAATGACTTCCACCATCAGCTGCAGACGTGCTTTGACAAAGCTGTGTGGAGTTTGAAATGAGCTGGCATCCAGTTTGTTGAGGACGCTGATCATTAGATGACGGCTGCATATATATAACTGGAGGCAGCGAATGAGTTAGGGGGGCAGCGATGTCACTGTGGAAGGTTGCGTTGGAAATAGAGATAGTGAATTTTCATCTGGGGGCAGCGTTGACACTATAGGAGGTGGCGTTGCATTTAGAGGCAGTGTTTGATCATTAAGAGGCTGCGTGGGCAGTGAGGGAGGTTGTGTTGGATGGGTATGACCATCTATTGAGGGAGGCTGCGTTTGTCTAAAATTAGCAACTTTAACAGGTTGCACACAAATATGTGGAGGGATGGTAGAACCCAAAGACTGTGAACATGTAGTCAGAGGTTGAGAAAAAGAAACACCATTGTCAAACAAATCAACTGATATATAATCTTTTGAACATGTGTTTTCTTTGTGCAAACCTGGGAAAACTTTTTCGTTGAAGACGACATCCCGACTGCGAGTGACCTTTTTGGCAATGAGATCCCACAACCTAAATCCATACTGATCCTCGCCATACCCAACAAAGATACACTTTTGCGACTTGGGATCCAATTTGGATCGTTTCTCATGAGGAATAAGAGCAAACGCTTCACATCCGAACACCCGTAGATGACTATAAGAAATACACTTATCCAACCACCTTTCCTCGGGAATGTCAAGATTTAACCAAGATGAGGGAGCTCGATTAATGAGATAAACTGCTATGTTGCAAGCTTTTGCCCAAAATTCTTTTCCTAGTCCAACATTGGAAAGCATACACCGTGCTTTTTCCAAGATCATTCTGTTTAGCCTCTCCGCAGCCCCATTTTCTTGCGGTGTATAAGGAACAACTTTGATTCTTCGAATACCATTGTCAGCACAAAAACTATCAAACTCTAGTGAACAAAATTCACCGCCATTATCAGTTTGCAAACACTTGATATTATGCCCACTCTGATTTTCAACTAGAGCTTTAAAAATTTTGAACTTGCTGAACACTTCAGATTTTTTGTTAAGCATAAAAATCCAAACTTTCCTAGTGCAATCATCAAGGAAAGTTAAAAAATAATTAGCACCTCCAAGAGAAGTTACCTCAGTTGGCCCAAAAACATCTGAATAAACCAACTCCAAAGGTGAGGTGTTCTTCTCATGACCCGTCTTTATGAAGCTGATCCGCTTCTGCTTGCCGTAGAGACAATGTTGGCAAAAATCTAAATCCACAGATTTCAACCCCGGTAGTTGTTCTCTTTTGATTATGACTTCAAGACCTTTTCTACTCATATGTCCAAGCCGTTGGTGCCACAACTCGGTTTCGCTGTCTGTCACTGTCATAGCAGCTCCCACTTGAGAGTCATTCTCAAAAACATATAAACTGCCCTCTCTATTTCCTTTGGCAATCTGCATGACACCTTTAGTAACCTTCCATGAATCTGGATAGAAGGTAGTATTGCAGCCTTGTGAGAACAATTGGGTTATAGAAATCAGATTCTTTTTCAGTTTTGGGACATGCCTAACATCTTGCAAAAGCCATTTGCTTCCATTTTTAGATTGTAGGAGAACATCACCTCTACCAATGATGTCCAATGAATTGTTATCCCCCAAGTAAACCTTCCCGAACTGTCCTCCTTGATAATTAGAGAAGGCATCCGTGCAAGAGGTGGCATGAAAGGATGCACCCGAATCTAGAACCCATGAATCTGAAGTGGTTTCACTTACGAACAAAACTAAAATATTATCACCCTTGTCATAAACAGCATTGACCTCGCTGTCTTTAACCTTCTCTTGCGCCTTCTTATAGGAATAATAATTTTTCTTGGTGTGACTGGGCTTACCGCAGAACCAACAGTCACCAAATCTACCTCTGGATTTTGACCTCTTCGCTGATTTTGATCTTCTTCTGTTATTGTCTTTGCCTCTATATGAGGCCTTCCTCTACTAACAGCGGTTAAGGCTTCACCGGAAGATATTTCTTGGTTCTTTCTACACATATCTTCACTAAGGAGTGTAGCTGCTACGTCATCAAACACCAATTTTGTTTTGGCTGAAGCTGAAGTACTTATGGCCATCATGACACCTTCCCAGCTGTTGGGCAATGAGCATAGCAGCAAAATTGCTTTAATTTCATCTTCCAACTTTATCTCCACCGAAGTCAGTTGGGTAAGTAAGGTATTAAACTCATTAAAATGGTTTGACATGATTCCGCCTTCTTTCATTTTCAGGTTATAAAACTTTTTCATAATAAAAACTTTACTGGATGCTGAAGCCATCTCATACATCTTACAAAGTTTATCCCACAACTCCTTCGAAGTCTTCTCTGTTGAAACATTAAACAACACATTGCTGGACAGCGAGAGGAAAATCGTAGCTCTTGCCTTCTTATCCATCTTGTCCCACTCTTCATCCGTCATTGAGCTTGGTTTCTTTGCTACCCCTTCAAGCGCAAGTGAGAGGTCTTGTTTTATCAGCAAAGACTCCATATGTACTTTCCACAGTCCAAAATTCTGACCGGAGAACTTCTCAATCTTTGGTTCTTCCATGGCTCGAAAATCCAACACTGATTTTCGCAATTAGCTATACCGTCATCGTACAGCTCTGATACCAATTGTTAGGACTGAAAGTAGAACTCAATTGCAGAAAGAAAGAAGTAAAAACAGCGCACAGATGTAATTAGAAAGCAAACAGAAATAAGACACCGGATTTATCGTGGTTCACCAAACTTGGCTACATCCACACTGAGCAAAGGAATTGTATTGATTATCAATTGTGTTTTACAATGAGATATCAAGCATATATAATGCTTCATTATACATCACAAGAGGAATGTGAAAGGACAAGCAATTGGCGGGAAAAATAATGTGTCCATTGGTCTTCATTTCCTTACACTAAAGACGCAGTGAGATTACCAGAGTTAAGATTTATGAAAATAGATGGTGATATGTCTTGGGTGAATGTAGAAGCACTTGATAAATTGGGTGTGTTGTGGTGTGAGAAGCTTCCCACTAAGCAGAGAGGTCCTCTCAAGGCATGTCCTGAGTCCAATAACATACATACTTCCATTTCATTTTTGCACATTACGGTTATGGTTTTAAATATTGATTTTCTTAATTGTTATGTTTGTCACGCTTAGTTAAAGTTCTGACAAAGAAATACTAACTGTGCATGCAGTTACCAGAAAGTTTAAGGTACTTAAGAGTCTTGGAACAGCCAGCTGTACCGCGGGACTTAGTGCCAAACTCCTCCTTGGAAGAATTACATCTATCTTTTTCAGAACCAAGGAAGCCCTCTAATGAAGAAAGAGACAACAGCGAAAATGCAATTAATGGCTTTCTTCAAGGCTTAGATAAGTTGAAGACTCTCAGAGTGAAGCGTTGCGATTCTTTATGCGAGCTTCCTCAGCAAGTGTGTAGGTTTCCGCAGTTGAGTAGACTCTGTATAACAATGTGTAGTAACATGGAGCGTCTGCCACAATTGTTTGGGCAGTTGGAAACTCTAACACATTTGGACCTGTCAGAGTGCAAAAGTTTGAAAGAATTGCCAGAATCGTTTGGGCAGCTCAAAGCTCTAACAGATTTGGACTTGTCACAGTGCAAAAGTTTGAAAGACTTGCCAGAATCGTTTGGGCAGCTCAAAGCTCTAACAGATTTGGACCTGTCAGACTGCAAAAGTTTGAAAGAATTGCCAGAATCGTTTGGGCAGCTCAAAGCTCTGACATACTTGGACCTGTCAGAGTGCGAAAGTTTGAAAGAATTGCCTTCCACCTTTGACCAACTTGAAGCTCTGCAGTGGTTAAATTTAAGGGGTTTGTTCAAGTTAGAGTCAGATATTTGCCTGATGGATGACAACATCAAAATTGTACAGAAACGTGAGCATTTTTGTACCGACTGTTGGAAGGATAAAAAGGTGAAAATTCTAAGCTAAAAATTTAGCTCCAGGAACAGGACATAAGAGGTAAAAGTTTACAATTGATGTCAAAATAATATGATGTAAATACAGTTTTTAAGTTATCATTAAAATAAATATTAAATTAGGGTTGGAGATTTTTGTAGTATAAGTTTACATGACGTTATTTTTCTCATTTACCAAAAAGTAATCATATATTATTTTATAATAGCTGTTTTTAATCGGTATATATATTTTCATATATCACAAACTAAATTATTTTAAAATGTATTGGTTAAAACTAATTATAAAGTGAAATACTTCTTTTTCTGATCGGACACAACTTATCACGACAATCGTACTGAATGTTGTGATGATGAAATGATTAAATTATTCTTTACACTCACCTCACACCAACAGCTAAGAATAATAATAAAAAAAAAAAACTTTAAATCACATCGCCTGATGCTCTCTTGCTTTATCACATCACTCACTTTTCAAGGAATTTTTACCACTAAACTCTTTATTATTAGTATATTTGATAAACTCTTTATTATTAGTATATCTGATAAATAATATATTTGGTTCTTAAGATGCATGTGCTTCTGGATTACACTGTGTATGTTTTTGAATCAACGTTTCGGATCATACTCAATGATCCATCATCAGGGAGAGGAGTGTGAAAAATAGATAGCAGACTTGAGCCTTAAAAAAGAGGAATAGAGGGGAAGAGGAACGGAAAACAAAGGGCAGTGGTTGTGGGGAGAAAAAAGGAAAATAAAAAGAGCATGAAATTATTTAATATATTGTAAACAATGGGAAAAGAATTCTTAAAATAACAAGAGCAATAAGGGGCAACAAAGGATAAAAAATGTAGAAGAACGAAAGCTCAAACAGAAGAAATAGAAAACAAGCACAACATAAGCAAAAAGAGAGAGAAAAGAGCACGAACATGGGTTAATATAGAAAATAGAAAGGCCAGTGAATATAAGCAAGCATGCGAAGTAAGTAGAAACCAATTATTAATATAAATATCATACTATATAATAAATTAAATAAAAGGAATTGTAATAAAATAATAGAATTTCTAAAATAAGAATATATTAATATAGAGACGAAAAAGTAAATAATTAATTAAAAAATCATAATAATATAGGAAAGTAATATTATGGAACCACAAAAAAATGTGAGAAAGCATGTAACAATATAGTAATATAGAAATGGGAAAAGGAAAGATAGAAATATTAGTATAGAGTGTATTTATTTAATAGAGGGATAGATTGAGCAAGAAAGAAAGAGTGCGAAAGGAAAGAGATAAATTGGAAGCTAACAAGGATTAATACAAAGGTTTAAACCATAAAACTATAAATATATCTGCACCAAGCGTGCACCCACGCAAGCCCCATACAGAAAGTGCAAGAAAAAAGCATGAAATCAAGAGAAGTAAAAAAGAGCACAGAAGCAACGAAAATCCTTCAAAAATAGGCCGAAGGTGAAGGCAAGAAGGGAGAGGGAGAGAGCGGGAGAAAGAGGGGGAGGAAGGGAGGGGAGAAAAGAAAGAAACCCAGAGCGGGAGTGAGGGAGGGTCGAGTAAAAGAGAGGACCGAAGCAGTGGTGGACGAGGAGGAGGAGGAAAAGATAAGGGTAGAGGAGGGGTAGGTAGAAAGGATGGGCAGAGAGGGCAAATCAAGTGGGATGAGTGTGTGATTGGAGAGAATTCAAAAGAGGTTGCCAGGTTGGGCTAAGATGCCACCCTTCATCACGATTGAGATTGGAAGGGTGACTTTTGATGAAGATGGCTTCATGGAGTTTCCTTTTGAAAAAACAATCTTCTTTGGCCAAGACTTGGGTGTGTTCCAAACAAATGTGGTGCTTGGTATTGAAAGAGTGTTCGGCTAGGGCAGATTTGGAGATGCGATCGTGTCTAATGTCTGCATTGTGCTCTTTAATCCTCGTGTGAATGGATCGGCCTGTTTCACCAATGTATGGTGTCCCACAAGAGCAGACGATTTTATAGACCCCAGAGTTGATTAGATTGTCTCTTGGATCTTTGGTAGAAGGGATAAGTGTCTTGAGGGTAGAGACCGGTTTGAAGGCACAAGAGAGGCCTTTCCTGCGCAAGATTTTCGAGATTTTATGTGAAAGGCCCTTAATGTAGGGTAGGGTGGCAACCCAAGTAGCATTGGCAATAGGCTTGGGATTGGGATTAGCTTGGTTCTTGGCAAGGTTAAAGGCTCGTGAGATACATTTGTTGCGGTAACCATTGAGCTTAAAAACTCGAGAGAGGTGGGCAAGCTCAAGGTCAATGTGCTCCTTGTCACAAATGCGATAGGCACGAGTCGCAAGCGTCTTAAGGACCCCTGCTTTTTGCGCAGGATGGTGGTGGGAGGAAGCGTGGAGGTAGAGGTCTGTGTGGGTAGATTTTCTATAGACACTACGAGCTAGGGAGCCATCCTTTTTTCTCATGATAAGGACGTCTAAGAAAGGGAGTTGGTTGTCATTCTCGAGCTCCATGGTGAATTGGATGCAATCTGCCAAATTGTTGAGGTGAGTGTGGAAGAGCTCTAAATTCTCACGACCATGAGGCCAACAAATGTTGGTGTCATCTACATACTGTTTCCACCACCTTGGTTTGAGGCGGAAGGTGCTCAGGGCTAAATCCTCAAAGTGTTCCATATATAGGTTAGCAACCACGGGGGATAGGGGAGAGCCCATGGCAACTCCATCTGATTGCTCGTAGACCACATCTTGGAATGTGAAGAAAGTGGAACGTAAACACAATTCAACCAGAGAAGCAATCTCGTCATTAGTTTTACGTCTGATGAGCTCCAAAGAGTCATAAATCGGGACTTTGGTGAACAAAGACACCACATCAAAACTAACCAAGATCTCATTCTCTTTAACCTTTTTGTCATGAATGAATTCCACAAAATGGGCAGAGTCTTTGATGAAGGAATCTGATTTGCCCACCAGGGGAGATATCAGTTTGGCAAGGAAGGCGGCTAATTTGTAAGTGGGCGAGAGAGTGGTGTCTACAATAGGTCGGATAGGAACACCCGGTTTATGGATTTTAGGCGCCCCATAAATACGAGGAGTGATTTCTTTGTTAGGGAGAAGGCGTTTTTTGGTCAGGCCATCGAAAGAAGAAAGGGAGATAGCCTATTTGACTTTTTTGAAGACCTTGGAGATGGGGTTGAGGGGGAGAACTGTGTAGCTCCCACTCTGGGTAAGGTGGTCAAGCATCTTGGCAACGTAGTCAGGCTTGCTAAGGATGACGGTTGCATTCCCCTTGTCCGCTTTGGTAATGACAATATCACTATTCCTTGTGAGTTTTTTAAAAGCAAAAAACTCATCTTTAGGAACATTCCACAAGGGGCGTTTTGCATGTCTCAATGCCACCGCACAATCCTGTCTAATTTCATCAGCAGTGGCATTGGGAAGGGAGCGAACAGCATTTTTAATTTCGATCAAAAAGTCAATCTTAGGGATGGCTGCAGGGGTGACAGCAAAGCCCAAGCCTCTTTTTAGGAAGTTGAGAGCAAGGGGGTCAATGTGAGTGTTAGAAAGGTTGATAACAAGTTTGTCCTCCCAATTTTTGATGGTATCAGGTGCCATAGCCTTGGCATAATGTTTGGAGGAGCTCAAAATATGATGGTTAAAGTTGAAGCTTGATACAGGGATAGAGGTACAAGTGTCGGCCGCGAGGTGGGAGGTTGATGTTGTTGACGGGTTGGTGATAGGGGGAGAGGTGAGTGAGACGGGATGAGGAGAGGGTAACGTGTTCATGTGAGGGAGCTGGGTCACGTGGAAGGGGCCGGGCGGGTATGTGGGCTGTGCCGCGTGGTTAAGCACATCAGACCAGAGTGAGACGGGACGGGGAGAAGGCAAAGAGTCTGCGTTAGGGGGCTGGGTCCTGGTGCAGGAGCACCCACACATGATCAGGATATAGGTCCGCATGATGACATACCTGATCAGGATATAGGTCCGCATGATGACATACATGATCAGGATGTAGGATAGTTATCATCATGCTGACGGGATAATCTATTTTTAGTATGTTTGACTTATCATGTAATAAGGTCCACTGTGACCGATGCTATGTAATAGTTCAGCATAGGAGTATGTGTAGGCAGTTAGAGATCGGGATAAGAGAGTCTGAGCTGTCCTCTCTCCCAGCCGCTTGGAAGCTCCCAGCCGCTGGGAAGTGATGTTAGTAGTACTCGAAGGATTTGTTATATATACCTTCGATCTGTAGGGATTAGAGAGATAGTTTTGATATAGTTTTGATATTGATGTACTGGTGTTGAGTTGATATTCAGGAGAGCAGTTCAGACAT
The DNA here is from genome assembly GCA_027924645.1 of Cunninghamia lanceolata. Classification (NCBI taxonomy): domain Eukaryota; kingdom Viridiplantae; phylum Streptophyta; class Pinopsida; order Cupressales; family Cupressaceae; genus Cunninghamia; species Cunninghamia lanceolata. The sequence continues at coordinate 1,926,021 of BSBN01000477.1, read as the reverse complement.
TGTGAAGCTGTATTCAGGACATTGAATTTCAATTGAATAAGATCTCGTCTTTTGCATTATCTGTTTGCATCTGGGTTGATTTCCTTTCTGTTTTGCAAGCTAATGACCACTTTCAACCCTTCCACCGGTTGATCCTGCAAATCGGTGGAATGGTCCTGTATCATAGCTTAGATTGCATTTGTGTTTTCTGTTTATGCATTGCATTGTTCAGGAGATCTGTTAGAAGCATGCTGTAAATCAGCCTAGCATCCTCATGTGCTAGGTCTAGAAGATAAACTGTTAGATTTTGGTTTGAAGGTGATCCGGCCCGGTCGTCACATGATCTTTGTGAAATTATGCGGTTGTGAGTGTTTTCATGCAGTGGAAGGATACACAGGAGTCTGCATGTGCGTTTCCAGTCGGAACGAGCCGCAACATCATCTGCGAATCCATCGCCATCAGGATCGGGTCATGAAGTTGCTGAATTTTGCATGTTGCAGGTGCATCATGATGTTTTGAGTTGGATATATACTCAGTGTATATATCGCAGTCAGGATCATCTCTCGGGGAAGGTCATCATCCGCATATCGCTAACGGATGCGGGTGTGAAAGTTGAGTTTTTTTGGCTAAGTGTTGAAGAGCTCATCAGGATGATGTGTGACGTCATCGTCATCAGGATATGACGTCATCGTCATCAGGATATTAGGAAATCCCTCTATGTGGGTTTATCCTGTTGTCGCTAAGTGGAAAGGTATCGGCGTAGGCAGGAAGTTGTATTAGCATCATCAGGAGGTTTCGAAGAACCGGATGTTTAATATCATGATGCTGTTGCTTGTATCGTCGGGCCGTGAAGCATCGAAGGCAAGTTGTTGAAGTGGAACGTCATCAGGATATTTGGACAACCGGATATTTGGATATCCCGCTGCCGAAGGTGATATTGAATATCATGATGATGCCGCTTGTGTTTGGCACCCGATGAACAGTGCAACCGGAGGATGTTTGCGCCCGTTGATTATCATGATGATGATGACAGGTGACAGTCGAAGGAGGTAAATAGTAATCGACAGGAGGATATTTGCGATCATCAGAAATATGATGATGCTGTTGAAATATGATGATGCAGTTGGTGTTGTTAGGAAATATGATGATGAGGTTCAGCCGATAGAGAAGTTTATCATGCTGTTTGTTTTGTTGGCAGCTCCTTCCTGTTAGGTTGCCTCCGTTGCGTTCCACTCTGCATCATAGTGGTATCAGAGCAAAGGTTAGGATCTTTTGGAAAAGATAAGCAGGATGTCAGACGAAGAAGGAACATCTGAGTTTCCAACAAAGATGACCAACGCTGAGTTGGCAGTTCTGGTGAAGAAACAGATTGCAGAAAGTAAGGCCGTGAAGGCTCAGAATCAGGAGTTGAAAGATGAGTTAGCAAAGTTGAGGAGCAGAGTAGGTTCTGGTAGAGAAGATGATAGGGAAGAAGAGGATATCCCTAATTGGAGCAAGGAGGTCGTTCCTACAGACCAGAGACCGCTGTTGAACGCCCTCAAGGCCATGGAGAGGAGAACCATGGATGTGAAGCTGGACTTGCCAGTGTTTACAGGTAAGATGGACCCTGATTCAGTAATGGAATGGATAGACTGTCTGAACAATTTCTTTGTGACAGAGGAGATACCAGAACAACAGAGAGTGAAGATAGCACAGTCAAAGATGAAAGAAGCTGCCTTGACATGGTGGAACTTTGTTCAGGATGATAGAGTGCAGGAGGGAAAACGTAGAGTTGCCACATGGAAGAAGATGATGGAATTGGTAAAGGAGGCTTATATTCCTTTGGACTACAGTATCCAGCTACACAAGAGGAAGCAGAACCTGAAGCAGAAGGAGCTAGATGTCAGCTCATATACAGAAGAGTTCATGAAACTCTGTATGAAGACCAAGGTGAAAGAAAGTGAAGAAGAAAAGGTAGCCAGATACCTTAATGGACTGAGGTTTAATATTCAGGAAGATCTGAGTCTGCATAACCCAGATACAGTGCAGAAAAGTTTTCAGTTGGCACTGAAGGTGGAAGAAAAGCTGAAGAGAAAGCAAGATCAGAACAACAGAGGAAGAGGAAGACAACAAAGAGGTGGAAGAAGTCCTTTCAGAGGCAGAGGACAAGGACAGGGATATCAAGGAGAGTCTAGTCAAGACAATAGCAAGGGCAACAATAGCCAGAGTCAGAGAGAGAATTTCAGTTAGCAAGGTAACTTCAGAGGTAGAAGACCTTACAGAGGAAGATCCCAGGGCAGAGGATCCATCAGGTGTTACAACTGTAACAAAGAAGGCCATATAGCCAGCAGATGTCCAGACAAAGCCACAAGCTCAGCAGGAGAAAGGAGGACAAATCTGGTCAATGAACCTGATAATCAGAGTAGGACAAGTTCTAATGATTTTCAGAGTGTAAATGGTCCTGAGAATTATGGATATCCAGAAAGTGGAGAGTCCCTGATGATGAGAAGAACAGTAACTACCATGAAGGTACCTGATAAAGAAGCCCCTCAGAGGAAGTCCCTTTTCAGAACCACTTGCAAAGCAGGAGGTAAGGCTTGTAAAGTTTTGATTGATTCTGGTTCTACTGAGAACTTTGTGTCTGAAGAAATGGTGGTGAAGCTGAAGCTTAGGAGATTGCCTCATCCATCTCCATATAAGGTCTCATGGCTTACTCAAGGTCAGCAGACAACTGTAGAAGAGCAGGCTTGGGTAGAATTCCAGATTGGTGGATATAAAGATAAGTTGTTGTTTGATATCACCAAGATGGATGCTTGCAACCTTTTGTTTGGTAGACCATGGCAATATGATCTGAAGGCACAGCATGATGGTGTCAAAAACACCTATAAAATCACTAAAGATGGTAAGGATGTAACACTACTCCCATTGAAGGAGAAGGAGGAGAAGTCTAAAGGCAAAGAAGTGAAGGTCATGCTGATGGAAGGCAAACAGTTTATGAAAGAAGTGGCAGCAGAAGGTGCAGTTGCATATGCCCTAATCCCCTGTATGAGTGTGAATAAGAAACAACAGCAAGAAGCCAAGAAGGAGAAGAAGCCAAGGCTGATAGACCCAGCTGTCCAAGAGTTATTGGATAAGTACAAAGGTGTTATCTCAGAGGGAATGCCAAGATCCCTACCACCTATCAGAGATATCAGTCATTGCATAGACTTGATTCCAGGGTCTACACTTCCAAATAAAGCAGCTTATAAGCTTACCCCAGAACAGAATGCAGAAGTAGCCAGGCAGATTGAAGAATTGATGAATTCAGGTTTGATTGGAAAGAGTTTGAGCCCATGTGCAGTACCAGCTGTACTAGCACCTAAGAAGGAAGGCACTTGGAGACTTTGCACAGATTCCAGAGCCATCAACAAGATCACAATCAGGTATAGGTTTCCAATCCCCAGAATTGAGGATTTACTTGATTGTTTGGGAAATGCTAAGTACTTTACTAAAATAGACTTGAAGAGTGGATACCATCAGATAAGGATTAGACCAGGTGATGAGTGGAAGACAGCATTCAAAACAAATGAAGGTTTGTATGAATGGAAGGTTATGCCTTTTGGTTTGTCTAATGCCCCTAGTACTTTCATGAGGCTGATGAATGAGGTTCTGAAGGAATTCATTGGTAAGTTTGTCATAGTCTATTTAGATGACATTCTGATTTTCAGTAACACCAAAGAAGAGCATCTCAGGCATATAGAGCTGGTTCTCAAGAGATTACATGAAGAGAAGCTGATGATAAACTTGGACAAGTGTTTGTTCATGAAACAGGAGATCACCTATTTAGGTTTTGTCATCTCACAAGGCAAGCTGCAGATGGATAAGGAGAAGGTGAGTGCCATTTTGAATTGGCCAACTCCACAGACCATGAATGAAGTCAGAAGTTTCCATGGGTTAGCAACCTTCTATAGAAAGTTCATCAGAGGGTTCAGTCATATTTGTGCACCCATGTTGGATACCATCAAAGGAGGACAAAAGTGCAGGTTTATTTGGACTCAAGGAGCAGATGATTCCTTTGAGGCATTGAAGAGGAAGGTGGCACAGCAGCCAGTCCTTGCACTTCCAGATTTCAATAAGATCTTTCAGGTAGAGTGTGATGCCAGTCACATGGCCATTGGAGCAGTACTCAGTCAAGAGGGTAGACCAATTGCATTTTTCAGTGAAAAGCTCAATGATGCTAAGAAAAGGTATTCATCATATGATCTGGAAATGTATGCTTTAGTTCAGTCCCTAAAGAAATGGAGGCATTACCTGATGCCAAAGGAGTTCATAGTCTTCACAGATAATCAAGCTTTGAGTTTCATCAATAGTCAGGAGAAGCTGAACCACAGACATATGAAGTGGGTAGAAACACTACAGGCTTTCACTTTTACCTTGAAGCATAAGAAAGGGGTTAAGAACAAAGTTGCAGATGCTTTGAGCAGGAGAGTTCTCACAGTAAATCAGATTCAGTTAGAGAGTGTTGGCATTGACTCACTCAAGACCATGTATGAGTCTGATGAAGATTTTGGAGAAATATATCAGGTCTGTACTTCTTTTGGGGAGAAATACCATGCTGAGTTCTCTGAATTCCTGATCCAAGATGGATTGTTGTTTAAGGGTGGACAGTTGTGCATCCCAAGGTGTTCTATGAGGTTGAATATAATCAAGGAGAAACATTGTGGAGCCATGGCAGGTCATTTTGGTCTAGACAAGACTCTTGATCTGGTCAGGAGGCATTATTTCTGGCCTAAGTTGCAGTCAGATGTCAGGAAATTTGTAGAAACCTGTGTAATTTGTCAGAAGGCTAAAGGCAGGTCAACTAATGCAGGGTTATATCAGCCCTTACCCATTCCTTCCAGACCATGGGAAAGCATCAGTATGGATTTTGTTTTAGGTTTGCCAAGGACCAGGAGAGGATTTGACAGTGTCTTTGTTGTAGTGGACAGGTTCAGTAAGATGGCACATTTCTTGCCATGCAAAACCACTGCAGATGCCTCATATATTGCAGATTTATTCTTCAGGGAAATTGTCAGAATTCATGGGTTACCTTTGAGCATAGTTTCAGACAGAGATGTGAAGTTTGTGGGTCATTTCTGGAGAACCCTATGGAGGAAGCTGGGAACCAATTTATCTTTTTCCTCTGCATATCATCCTCAAACGGATGGACAAACTGAGGCTGTGAACCGTTCCTTAGGGAATCTACTTAGATGCTTGACAAAACAGCATGGAGAGAAGTGGGACAATATTCTGTCTCAAGCTGAGTTTTCATATAATGATACTGTCAACAGGAGCACAGGAAAATCGCCTTTTCAGGTAGTATATGGAATGCATCCCAGAGGTATTTTAGAGTTGCGAGAACTACCTACAGCAGATCCTGTTAGTGCAGACGGAGAAGCTTTTGCTGAAGCAATCAAAGAAGTTCATGATCAGGTTAAGACCCAACTCCAGCAAATAACTTTGAAATATAAGGAGTATGCTGACAAGAAGAAGAAGGATGTTCAATTTGCTGTTGCAGATTTGGTTTGGGTTCACTTGAAGAAAGACAGGCTCCCTAAGGGGAAGTATACTAAGCTCATGCAAAAGAAAGTTGGACCATGTCAGATTTTGCAAAAGCATGGACAGAATGCTTATAAGATCCAACTACCACCTGATCTTGGTTTATCTCCTATCTTCAATGTATGTGACTTAACTCCATACAAGGCTAATCCAAATGCAGATCAGGATATCCTACAGGATACAGTTGCTGAAGACATTCCTCCACATGATCCTCCACAGATACAGCAGATTTTGGACACTAGAGTGGTCAAACAGACCAGGAATAAGAAGTACTTGGAGTACCTCGTCTCTTGGAAGGGACAACCGACTTCTGAAGCAGTATGGATGACTGCAGAACAGATACAGAAGCATGGTGCCGACCTTGATACTCTCATCTCAAGTGGACTTGAGATTTCTTCTTTTGGGGAGTATGGTGCAGGAGCACCCGCACATGATCAGGATATAGGTCCGCATGATGACATACCTGATTAGGATATAGGTCCGCATGATGACATACATGATCAGGATGTAGGATAGTTATCATCATGCTGACGGGATAATCTATTTTTAGTATGTTTGACTTATCATGTAATAAGGTCCACTGTGACCGATGCTATGTAATAGTTCAGCATAGGAGTATGTGTAGGCAGTTAGAGATCGGGATAAGAGAGTCTGAGCTGTCCTCTCTCCCAGCCGCTTGGAAGCTCCCAGCCGCTGGGAAGTGATGTTAGTAGTACTCGAAGGATTTGTTATATATACCTTCGATCTGTAGGGATTAGAGAGATAGTTTTGATATAGTTTTGATATTGATGTACTGGTGTTGAGTTGATATTCAGGAGAGCAGTTCAGACATTGTGAAGCTGTATTCAGGACATTGAATTTTTATTGAATAAGATCTCGTCTTTTGCATTATCTGTTTGCATCTGGGTTGATTTCCTTTCTGTTTTGCAAGCTAATGACCACTTTCAACCCTTCCACCGGTTGATCCTGCAAATCGGTGGAATGGTCCTGTATCATAGCTTAGATTGCATTTGTGTTTTCTGTTTATGCATTGCATTGTTCAGGAGATCTGTTAGAAGCATGCTGTAAATCAGCCTAGCATCCTCATGTGCTAGGTCTAGAAGATAAACTGTTAGATTTTGGTTTGAAGGTGATCCGGCCCGGTCGTCACATGATCTTTGTGAAATTATGCGGTTGTGAGTGTTTTCATGCAGTGGAAGGATACACAGGAGTCTGCATGTGCGTTTCCAGTCGGAACGAGCCGCAACATCATCTGCGAATCCATCGCCATCAGGATCGGGTCATGAAGTTGCTGAATTTTGCATGTTGCAGGTGCATCATGATGTTTTGAGTTGGATATATACTCAGTGTATATATCGCAGTCAGGATCATCTCTCGGGGAAGGTCATCATCCGCATATCGCTAACGGATGCGGGTGTGAAAGTTGAGTTTTTTTGGCTAAGTGTTGAAGAGCTCATCAGGATGATGTGTGACGTCATCGTCATCAGGATATGACGTCATCGTCATCAGGATATTAGGAAATCCCTCTATGCGGGTTTATCCTGTTGTCGCTAAGTGGAAAGGTATCGGCGTAGGCAGGAAGTTGTATTAGCATCATCAGGAGGTTTCGAAGAACCGGATGTTTAATATCATGATGCTGTTGCTTGTATCGTCGGGCCGTGAAGCATCGAAGGCAAGTTGTTGAAGTGGAACGTCATCAGGATATTTGGACAACCGGATATTTGGATATCCCGCTGCCGAAGGTGATATTGAATATCATGATGATGCCGCTTGTGTTTGGCACCCGATGAACAGTGCAACCGGAGGATGTTTGCGCCCGTTGATTATCATGATGATGATGACAGGCGACAGTCGAAGGAGGTAAATAGTAATCGACAGGAGGATATTTGCGATCATCAGAAATATGATGATGCTGTTGAAATATGATGATGCAGTTGGTGTTGTTAGGAAATATGATGATGAGGTTCAGCCGATAGAGAAGTTTATCATGCTGTTTGTTTTGTTGGCAGCTCCTTCCTGTTAGGTTGCCTCCGTTGCGTTCCACTCTGCATCAGGTCCCAAGGAAGAGGCAGGGCGAACACGTGGACTTATGGACTTGGCTCGACACTCAATCACACGCCAGAGCTCAAGGATTGAAAACAAAGTGTGAAAACAGACAAAAGAAGAAATTCTCAAGACTGCTACACAAGAAATTTTGGTCTTCCCCTTTGTTCTCACTCAGCTCCTCCATGCACACCCCCGACCCGACCTCATCCTCCTCACATGGTTCTCTTGGTGAATCTCTGGCGTCAGGCCCCATCTCACCCCCTCCGAGCCTACACAACTCTTCTTCTATCTTTACTTCTGAGGCAAACTCGACACCTTCTCCTCTGGACCTAGCCCAATCCACCACCATTCTCACGTCCAACACCAGCGCAACGTTCTCTCCTTCGCAGCATGGCCACAAGTCCACTCCTGTTGTTTTGTCTGGGACAAACTCCATACTTGCTCACTCACTGCATTTACCACAGGCTCTCAACCCGCCCGGGAAATCGCGTTATGAAGCTCTTTCGTCACCGGTGATCACGTCGATCACTCCTAGCAGCACGAACTCTCTTGCATTGGCTTTCAATTCGAAGGGCGCGGCTAGGATCTCCATTGCTCATGGTCCAGTGCCCCTGGTTTCAACCTCAACAGAGCCGCCATGGACATCTAGTTTCCTGACTGCGCACAACACAGGTGAGTGGCCAGTGACCGTTTCTCCCAACGTTCTAGTTTTTAATGCTGATTTGACTCGTCGTCTTCTGGCTTCTAACTGCCCCCCCTCCTCTTCCTTTCTCCTCACGTCTCCACCTTCAACGCCCACCTCGCGCCCCGTGCTACCTACAGGCCCGTCCTATCCCACATCCCTCCCTCCCATCTCTTCTGACTCCCCTAATTATAACCACTCTTTGATGCCTTCGCCAGCTTCCTTCCTCTCCCACGCGGTAGACTCCTTAACTTCTACCAACTCCCTTGCCACCTCCATGAACGTGGATGTGCCAAACCACTCCGCACTGTCCACGTGTTCACCCTGCCTCTTCCTTGGGACCCAGCCCCCTAACGCAGACTCTTTGCCTTCTCCCCGTCCCGTCTCACTCTGGTCTGATGTGCTTAACCACGCGGCACAGCCCACATACCCGTCCGGCCCCTTCCACGTGACCCAGCTCCCTCACATGAACACGTTACCCTCTCCTCATCCCGTCTCACTCACCTCTCCCCCTATCACCAACCTGTCAACAACATCAACCTCCCACCTCGCGGCCGACACTTGCACCTCTATCCCCGTATCAAGCTTCAACTTTAACCATCATATTTTGAGCTCCTCCAAACATTATGCCAAGGCTATGGCACCTGATACCATCAAAAATTGGGAGGACAAACTTGTTATCGACCTTTCTAACACTCACATTGACCCCCTTGCTCTCAACTTCCCAAAAAGAGGCTTGGGCTTTGCTGTCACCCCTGCAGCCATCCCTAAGATTGACTTTTTGATCGAAATTGAAAATGTCGTTCGCTCCCTTCCCGATGCCACTGCTGATGAAATTAGACAGGATTGTGCGGTGGCATTGAGACATGCAAAACGCCCCTTGTGGAATGTTCCTAAAGATGAGTTTTTTTCTTTTAAAAAACTCACAAGGAATAGTGATATTGTCATTACCAAAGCGGACAAGGGGAATGCAACCATCATCCTTAGCAAGCCTGACTATGTTGCCAAGATGCTTGACCACCTTACCCAGAGTGGGAGCTACACAGTTCTCCCCCTCAACCCCATCTCCAAGGTCTTCAAAAAAGTCAAACAGGCTATCTCCCTTTCTTCTTTCGATGGCCTGACCAAAAAACGCCTTCTCCCTAACAAAGAAATCACTCCTCGTATTTATGGGGCGCCTAAAATCCATAAACCGGGTGTTCCTATCCGACCTATTGTAGACACCACTCTCTCGCCCACTTACAAATTAGCCGCCTTCCTTGCCAAACTGATATCTCCCCTGGTGGGCAAATCAGATTCCTTCATCAAAGACTCTGCCCATTTTGTGGAATTCATTCATGACAAAAAGGTTAAAGAGAATGAGATCTTGGTTAGTTTTGATGTGGTGTCTTTGTTCACCAAAGTCCCGATTTATGACTCTTTGGAGCTCATCAGACGTAAAACTAATGACGAGATTGCTTCTCTGGTTGAATTGTGTTTACGTTCCACTTTCTTCACGTTCCAAGATGTGGTCTACGAGCAATCAGATGGAGTTGCCATGGGCTCTCCCCTATCCCCCGTGGTTGCTAACCTATATATGGAACACTTTGAGGATTTAGCCCTGAGCACATTCCCCCTCAAACCAAGGTGGTGGAAACGGTATGTAGATGACACCAACATTTGTTGGCCTCATGGTCGTGAGAATTTAGAGCTCTTCCACACTCACCTCAACAATTTGGCGGATTGCATCCAATTCACCATGGAGCTCGAGAATGACAACCAACTCCCTTTCTTAGACGTCCTTATCATGAGAAAAAAGGATGGCTCCCTAGCTCGTAGTGTCTATAGAAAATCTACCCACACAGACCTCTACCTCCACGCTTCCTCCCACCACCATCCTGCGCAAAAAGCAGGGGTCCTTAAGACGCTTGCGACTCGTGCCTATCGCATTTGTGACAAGGAGCACATTGACCTTGAGCTTGCCCACCTCTCTCGAGTTTTTAAGCTCAATGGTTACCGCAACAAATGTATCTCACGAGCCTTTAACCTTGCCAAGAACCAAGCTAATCCCAATCCCAAGCCTATTACCAATGCTACTTGGGTTGCCACCCTACCCTACATTGAGGGCCTTTCACATAAAATCTCGAAAATCTTGCGCAGGAAAGGCCTCTCTTGTGCCTTCAAACCGGTCTCTACCCTCAAGACACTTATCCCTTCTACCAAAGATCCAAGAGACAATCTAATCAACTCTGGGGTCTATAAAATCGTCTGCTCTTGTGGGACACCATACATTGGTGAAACAGGTCGATCCATTCACACGAGGATTAAAGAGCACAATGCAGACATCAGACACGATCGCATCTCCAAATCTGCCCTAGCCGAACACTCTTTCAATACCAAGCACCACATTTGTTTGGAACACACCCAAGTCTTGGCCAAAGAAGATTGTTTTTTCAAAAGGAAACTCCATGAAGCCATCTTCATCAAAAGTCACCCTTCCAATCTCAATCGTGATGAAGGGTGGCATCTTAGCCCAACCTGGCAACCTCTTTTGAATTCTCTCCAATCACACACTCATCCCACTTGATTTGCCCTCTCTGCCCATCCTTTCTACCTACCCCTCCTCTACCCTTATCTTTTCCTCCTCCTCCTCGTCCACCACTGCTTCGGTCCTCTCTTTTACTCGACCCTCCCTCACTCCCGCTCTGGGTTTCTTTCTTTTCTCCCCTCCCTTCCTCCCCCTCTTTCTCCCGCTCTCTCCCTCTCCCTTCTTGCCTTCACCTTCGGCCTATTTTTGCAGGATTTTCGTTGCTTCTGTGCTCTTTTTTACTTCTCTTGATTTCATGCTTTTTTCTTGCACTTTCTGTATGGGGCTTGCGTGGGTGCACGCTTGGTGCAGATATATTTATAGTTTTATGGTTTAAACCTTTGTATTAATCCTTGTTAGCTTCCGATTTATCTCTTTCCTTTCGCACTCTTTCTTTCTTGCTCAATCTATCCCTCTATTAAATAAATACACTCTATACTAATATTTCTATCTTTCCTTTTCCCATTTCTATATTACTATATTGTTACATGCTTTCTCACATTTTTTTGTGGTTCCATAATATTACTTTCCTATATTATTATGATTTTTTAATTAATTATTTACTTTTTCGTCTCTATATTAATATATTCTTATTTTAGAAATTCTATTATTTTATTACAATTCCTTTTATTTAATTTATTATATAGTATGATATTTATATTAATAATTGGTTTCTACTTACTTCGCATGCTTGCTTATATTCACTGGCCTTTCTATTTTCTATATTAACCCATGTTTGTGCTCTTTTCTCTCTCTTTTTGCTTATGTTGTGCTTGTTTTCTATTTCTTCTGTTTGAGCTTTCGTTCTTCTACATTTTTTATCCTTTGTTGCCCCTTATTGCTCTTGTTATTTTAAGAATTCTTTTCCCATTGTTTACAATATATTAAATAATTTCATGCTCTTTTTATTTTCCTTTTTTCTCCCCACAACCACTGCCCTTTGTTTTCCGTTCCTCTTCCCCTCTATTCCTCTTTTTTAAGGCTCAAGTCTGCTATCTATTTTTCACACTCCTCTTCCTGATGATGGATCATTGAGTATGATCCGAAACGTTGATTCAAAAACATACACAGTGTAATCCAGAAGCACATGCATCTTACTATCATGGACTGTGGAAAACTCATGCCTTCTATTGCTGCCCTTCATGGGAGGGAAATTGTTTTCAAAGCAAAGCTTCTTGAGAAGCTGAGGATCAAGCTTTCAAAGAGACTCGCAGACTTGGCCTTCTTAAAGCGTTGTAGAGACAACCGCCTTACCCCCTCCTTCGTTCAGATACCTCATCTTCTCAGGAACCACCACACTTCTCACATCTTTGAATGGGCTGGTCTAGCCCTACTCAGATCTGTAATCCAAGGCACCAGAGCTCTGATAAATCGGATCTCATCCAGATTGTTCTATTTGCACCTTGAACTGGCAACCTCTTTACGTTGGGACTTATGGACTTGGCTCGACACTCAATCACACGCCAGAGCTCAAGGATTGAAAACAAAGTGTGAAAACAGACAAAAGAAGAAATTCTCAAGACTGCTGCACAAGAAATTTCGGTCTTCCCCTTTGTTCTCACTCAGCTCCTCCATGCACACCCCCGACCCGACCTCATCCTCCTCACATGGTTCTCTTGGTGAATCTCTGGCGTCAGGCCCCATCTCACCCCCTCCGAGCCTACACAACTCTTCTTCTGTCTTTACTTCTGAGGCAAACTCGACACCTTCTCCTCTGGACCTAGCCCAATCCACCACCATTCTCACGTCCAACACCAGCGCAACGTTCTCTCCTTCGCAGCACGGCCACAAGTCCACTCCTGTTGTTTTGTCTGGGACAAACTCCATACTTGCTCACTCACTGCATTTACCACAGGCTCTCAACCCGCCCGGGACATCGCGTTATGAAGCTCTTTCGTCACCGGTGATCACGTCGAACACTCCTAGCAGCACGAACTCTCTTGCATTGGCTTTTAATTCGAAGGGCGCGGCTAGGATCTCCATTGCTCGTGGTCCAGTGCCCCTGGTTTCAACCTCAATAGAGCCGCCATGGACATCTAGTTTCCTGACTGCGCACAACACAGGTGAGTGGCCAGTGACCATTTCTCCCAACGTTCCAATTTTTAATGCTGATTTGACTCGTCGTCTTCTGGCTTCTAACTGCCCCCCCTCCTCTTCCTTTCTCCTCACGTCTCCACCTTCAACGCCCGCCTCGCGCCCCGTGCTACCTGCAGGCTCGTCCTATCCCACGTCCCTCCCTCCCATCTCTTCTGACTCCCCTAATTATAACCACTCTTTGACGCCTTCGCCAGCTTCCTTCCTCTCCCACGCGGTAGACTCCTTAACTTCTACCAACTCCCTTGCCACCTCCGTGAACGTGGATGTGCCAAACCACTCCGCACTGTCCACGTGTTCGCCCTGCCTCTTCCTTGGGACCCAGCCCCCTAACGCAGACTCTTTGCCTTCTCCCCGTCCCGTCTCACTCTGGTCTGATGTGCTTAACCACGCGGCACAGCCCACATACCCGCCCGGCCCCTTCCACGTGACCCAGCTCCCTCACATGAACACGTTACCCTCTCCTCATCCCGTCTCACTCACCTCTCCCCCTATCACCAACCCGTCAACAACATCAACCTCCCACCTCGCGGCCGACACTTGTACCTCTATCCCCGTATCAAGCTTCAACTTTAACCATCATATTTTGAGCTCCTCCAAACATTATGCCAAGGCTATGGCACCTGATACCATCAAAAATTGGGAGGACAAACTTGTTATCAACCTTTCTAACACTCACATTGACCCCCTTGCTCTCAACTTCCTAAAAAGAGGCTTGGGCTTTGCTGTCACCCCTGCAACCATCCCTAAGATTGACTTTTTGATCGAAATTGAAAATGCCGTTCGCTCCCTTCCCGATGCCACTGCTGATGAAATTAGATAGGATTGTGCGGTGGCATTGAGACATGCAAAACGCCCCTTGTGGAATGTTCCTAAAGATGAGTTTTTTGCTTTTAAAAAACTCACAAGGAATAGTGATATTGTCATTACCAAAGTGGACAAGGGGAATGCAGCCGTCATCCTTAGCAAGCCTGACTACGTTGCCAAGATGCTTGACCACCTTACCCAGAGTGGGAGCTACACAGTTCTCCCCCTCAACCCCATCTCCAAGGTCTTCAAAAAAGTCAAACAGGCTATCTCCCTTTCTTCTTTCGATGGCCTGACCAAAAAATGCCTTCTCCCTAAGAAAGAAATCACTCCTCGTATTTATGGGGCACCTAAAATCCATAAACCGGGTGTTCCTATCCGACCTATTGTAGACACCACTCTCTCGCCCACTTACAAATTAGCCGCCTTCCTTGCCAAACTGATATCTCCCCTGGTGGGCAAATCAGATTCCTTCATCAAAGACTCTGCCCATTTTGTGGAATTCATTCATGACAAAAAGGTTAAAGAGAATGAGATCTTGGTTAGTTTTGATGTGGTGTCTTTGTTCACCAAAGTCCCGATTTATGACTCTTTGGAGCTCATCAGACGTAAAACTAATGACGAGATTGCTTCTCTGGTTGAATTGTGTTTACGTTCCACTTTCTTCACGTTCCAAGATGTGGTCTACGAGCAATCAGATGGAGTTGCCATGGGCTCTCCCCTATCCCCCGTGGTTGCTAACCTATATATGGAACACTTTGAGGATTTAGCCCTGAGCACCTTCCCCCTCAAACCAAGGTGGTGGAAACGGTATGTAGATGACACCAACATTTGTTGGCCTCATGGTCGTGAGAATTTAGAGCTCTTCCACACTCACCTCAACAATTTGGCGGATTGCATCCAATCCACCATGGAGCTCGAGAATGACAACCAACTCCCTTTCTTAGACGTCCTTATCATGAGAAAAAAGGATGGCTCCCTAGCTCGTAGTGTCTATAGAAAATCTACCCACACAGACCTCTACCTCCACGCTTCCTCCCACCACCATCCTGCGCAAAAAGCAGGGGTCCTTAAGACGCTTGCGACTCGTGCCTATCGCATTTGTGACAAGGAGCACATTGACCTTGAGCTTGCCCACCTCTCTTGAGTTTTTAAGCTCAATGGTTACCTCAACAAATGTATCTCACGAGCCTTTAACCTTGCCAAGAACCAAGCTAATCCCAATCGCAAGCCTATTACCAATGCTACTTGGGTTGCCACCCTACCCTACATTGAGGGCCTTTCACATAAAATCTCGAAAATCTTGTGCAGGAAAGGCCTCTCTTGTGCCTTCAAACCGGTCTCTACCCTCAAGACACTTATCCCTTCTACCAAAGATCCAAGAGACAATCTAATCAACTCTGGGGTCTGTTAGGTCTCAAAAATGCAAATTGCTAATCCTAAGAGGATGCCAGGCTCTATGTTTGGATTTGCAACGTTTTTGAACTAACTTGACGAAATCAACCTTCAAGGTTTGATGATTTCCTACACTTTAGGTCCTGCTACACCTAGGTGGGTGAACCTTGAAATATTAGAGCAGTCTGAGTGTGGACGAATGGACTAACTAGGTCTATCTACAATGGCATAGGATGTAGGATAGATGACAAAGCTGACTAATTAATTCTACGTATAAGTAATTGGCAGAAATTATATAAGAAATAAAAAAAAGGTTTTAATTAATGAGTTGAATGAGACTAGTGCCTTGTTGGGTAACAGAGTCAATTTGAAGGACCAAGAACAGTAGTTTCTAAATGGTAATAATTCTAGATATTTGGCACAGTTCTGGTTTATAGCTTGTATAAACGTGCAAGTAAATGACTGACCGACTCTTCTTGATAATCCAACCAAATAAAATCAGATATCTTATAATTCACCAGAAGGTACTTTAATCCTTGCTTGAAGGAACCAAATGAAATGAATAGACAAGATTAACAGATAATATTTTACTGGAGACAGTGTGTCAATCCTAATTATATGGCTCTACTTAGTAATCCCAACTTACTACTTCCAGGCTACTGTGAATAAATCAGAAGGGTTTAATTCCTTATGATGGACACCAACCGAATTAATCACACAGATACAGCAAATGTGTATTGACAGATTAAATATATACTTGATATCTTAATCTGAATAACAGGGAACTGCAGAAATGGAGACAGCCACACAATTGAATAATTTCAACAAATAACTGATACCAAAGTAGAATTACTGAATCAGAGAACTTCAAACTTCTTCTTCAAATAAAATATGCAACATAGTCATTTTGGAATATTATGTATATGTATATATGAATATCTTCTATTGCTGATGATTTTTCAGCATAGATTGTTTGAACTTATATAGATATTTTCATGAAGAGATACAACTCTTCAATAAGTCTCTTGGGATTTTAACCAATACAAACAATAATTACATAAGCTTAATTAGGCTCTGTTTAGCCATAAATAGACTTTTGCCAGATGATCTAAGTACTCCTGCGCACGGTGAGAATCAGTAAGCTCGACTGCACTCCTGGTGATTATATCAAGGGTGACCATTTCCTCCAGTTGTTTGCAAACTTCTGTAGATACAGAGGCTTTATCTTTTAGAGCTCCTGTGGCTTTGTGCAATATAACTTGACAATCAACAGTCCACTCTTCTTTGCTCTTTACCTCTCCATTATCTTTGAATATCCTGGGCACCCCTACGTCTGAGGCATCAGTCCCTTCCTTAGCATCAGCTTAGAGTTTATCATAATAATTCTGGTGCCGTTTGAGCAATGCTCTTGCATCAGAGATATCTGTACCATCAGTGGCCCCTCTGTTTTGCAACTCGATCACCTTTTCTTGTATCCTCTTATCAAGCCTTTCATGTTCTTTGACTGCTTTATGATTTTCCGAGTAGTTATCCCAAAACTGGTTTAACCGCCGTACCATGTTTGCATACCTGCTTTGCAGTATTGTAACAAATGCATCTATTTGAATTTGTTTGGCCTGATCATGGGATATCACTTGACTACTTTGTGAGCTCTCACCTTGAGTTATTCTTTTCGTAGATTGGCCAAAGGTGCTCTTAACAGCGTCCTTCAAGTAGTCATTCTCTTTTGTTAATCTTTCACAACTCAGCTTATAAGCATCTCTTTCCTTGATTAACATCTGAGCTTGTGCTTTATTTAACTTTGCAACATTGATACCAATGTCTGCAGTAATAATGGGGTCAGTTTCACCTGCTCTGAAAGTCATAACATGGCCAAAAGTTTTTTCAGTGTCTATGATGGCCATCTTCTTATGGGGAGGATACAATGCCCATATCATTAAAGAATTTTCATCATTATTGTATCTCGTTCCCATATAGACTTCATTAACTCCTTCTGGAGTAAGCTTATACTTATCATCAGCATTATTCAAAAAGCTATCAAAAACCAGAGCAGAATTTAAATCCAAACCGGGAAAAATCATAACCCCTGCATCTTTGAGCAGCTGTCTGCCTCTGCTTGGTGTCATGTCCTGCATTTCCTTATCCACTGTCTCCTTTAACATATCTAATAAATGTTTTTCATTGTCAGCAGAAACATTATCTACTGACTCTCTAATTTCTTTTCCCTTGTATTTATACAGGAATGATTTAAATTCCTTCGAATGAATGAATGTATCATCTGACACAAAAGAATCATAAGCCTTTTGGCGTGGATCTTCATCAGCAGACCCCTCCTCATCATGTATCACAACTGGAGGCTGATATTGTTGCATTTTTCTTTTAGACATTTCTATTGTCTTATCTTGTGGCTGTTCTTGTTCAGTCAATTCTTCCTCTTCAGAGGATACCACTTCAACTTCTGCCAACTGCTTTTTCTTTTCATTCAAATCTCTGTTATATTTCTCTACCACCAAGTCGACTTCAGCCTCTTCCAAATTTCTAATGACATCATCATGTGGATAATGTATGTGCATGTATCCACTGAGATTTTGTTTTCTTCTTGCATAGTCAATGAAACCCTCAGGGTCAAACCCTTTCCTCACCTCAGCAGTCACCATGTTATAATGCATTAGTTTATCCAAAATGAGATTGTATCCTTCTTTTGAAACCACAGTAAAATCTCCAAAACACAAAGTACTGGGCATGAATGATTGTTTATCATGCGAACTTAGATGCATGACATTTGAACAATGCATTTGCCTAATTATTTCCAAATATGCAATTCTGTCAGGGACAGTTTTAGGCAATATAAATGGAGCATCCTCAAAACCATACACTCTGATCATAGTAGCATCCTCAAAACAATACCAATCTCCCCAATTATGAGTGACAGTAGGGGGGCCACCAAAATCTTTTGGTCTGAGGAATCTTTTTATTTCATTTGAAATTGAATATTCACAGGGGTGGTTGAAATACCTATATAGCACTTTAACACAATGCTCTTCAAATTGAGCATAGCTGGAGTTAGCATACCTGCTATCCCAGATTCTGGTCCACATTTGTACAGGTATCTTCTCCCCTTTCTTATCCGCAGCAACAACTTGAAACTCATTTGGCCACAATCCTACTTCCTGGCCATAGTATAAGACCATATGCATGAGCATCGAGTAATGCTCAAAAGAGCATGCTGGAGCATTGTTTTTTATTGCAGATAGACCCGAGTCTATTCTAGTAGCAACATAGGAGGCATAATCAAATTGTCTGGCATTGTGACATTGAATATCAGAGGTTATGACCATTAGAGGAATAGTCATGAACTCAGGGACCTCTGAGCCAAGGACTTGGCCTACAGAATAGTAAGTATATTGAATGTATGGTTCAAAAATGGATACATGAAAGGGAGGGCCATCATTCTCAGTCAAGGGTATCACTTCTCCTTCAATCCTGGGTCTATGAATGGGTAACCTCCATCCATTGTAGGTTGTATCCATTCTCCAGTATTCTTTATCCAAATCTTCATAAACAATAGGGACAGTGCACAAATCATCCAAATCATACACCTCACAAATAGCATTTTTTGATAGGTGTATAATTGGTTCTCCTTGAGGGTTGCAGATAGTTTTCAAGCCTGGATTGTAATGCCTGGCTAACAGTTGCAGGAGTTCTACATTCAAGAATACATTAGGTACAACCAGTTTGCCTAAATTCATGTGCCATGGGTTTGACACAGGAGCATTTCTAAATCTTCTATTGTAGTGGAATCTGAAGAGTTCATATCCCCTAATTGGGGTCCAAATATCTCCCAGGCGCTTATGTTTGTCTTCCAATTTTTCTACTTCTGCCCTGAGTTGGGCAGACCTCCTGGCCTTGGGAGTTGACCCAGGCAACTGATCAATCAAGTCCTGATTTAGTTTTCTGTCTTTCACTTTTTCTTCAGGGGTTTGATCATTTTTTTGCTTCTTTGGTTTACTGGTTTCCCCTTGTGATTTTCTTCCTTTTCCTTTCCCCGGAGTTTCCATTTTTGAAAAATTTGGCAGGAAATTCAAATACAGGCAATATAGTGGTTTGTGTATGTGTACCTGTCGTTCGACGGCTGGAATTGGAAGCCTTTTCTTTTGCCCTGAGAATTCTTCTGTATTCTGCTCTCGGACGGTTTTTTAAAATTATAATGATCGTATGAACTTCGTAGCCGTTTTGTATTAATTATCTGATCAATTCAATGTTCATCGCTGTGAAGTGTCACATCGCCATAACTCTTCTTATCGGCGTGATTTTTGAAATGTCTGGGTGACCTCAACCTTTTTTTTTATGGCGCGGACAGTCAATCGGCGTGACCCCTCAATTGTATCCCCGACGCCATGTAGTATCATATTTCAAGTGGGTGCGACCATCGGCATGACTTCCTTCATCGCCAAGGGTTTTAGATCTCTCTGCGATATGGCGAGTCCCACCGATATGCTTTGCTTATCGGGAAGATTGAGACCATCGGGATACTAAAATTATGTTTTCCCGATCTTTATTGTCTTACCGATAGTCTCTTCATGTATGAACTTTTATCTTTATCGAAATGACATTCACTATCGGGATAGCTTTCTCAATATATCCCGATCCAAATCATCTCCTCGATGCCTTTTGTTATATCCTTCATCGGGCAAAGTTTAGTAAAGTGTCACCGACACCTTTTGATCGCCGTGACTTATGAATCGGCAAGACTTGTTTCTTTTGTTCTGATATGTCAAGTTATCCCGATAGAGGTGCATCGCTGTGAGTCTTGCCGATGGCTTTCTTATCGCCAAGACTCTTGATCATCGGAGACTTACTTGTTTTCTATTCCGATGGTTCATTTCTCACCGATGACTATTGCTTTGTTACCCTCGCATGCTGTTCGGTGAAACTTTTGCCGAAAGTGCTTCATCGGTATGATATATACCGTCGGGGCAGCTTCTAAAAGATCATCCGATAGATATCTGTCATACCGATCGGCATGACCACTTGCCTTTCTTGCCAATGTAAAGTCATCGGTGTTGCTTACTCCATCGGTGAGCTCCATAATTCTTCTTCCGATCTCTATTTTCACGCCGATGGTTGTTTTCAAACAATTCCTTGTGTATCGGTGTAAGCCACACGACCTCTTGCCGATGGATTGATTTTGATGAAATTTGACACTGCTCATCCCCAGACATTTTATGAGATACAAAAATTTTATATTATGGTCCTTTTGGGATATTCCTCAGGGTTTATTCAAATATGATGGAGTAAGGAAATAGTAAAATTTTGAAAATTTTACTGTGCTAACAGTGGCTCTGTCTGGGATGTATACTCCCTGTGAGTATACAAGGATCCAGATCTCCTAGGGAAGTAGACCACATCTTTTATTATTTTTGGGGTGAGGTTTTATGAAACTGGAAAAAGGAAAGGAACAAATGATGGGGAGCGGGAATGATTCCTAGACTACTGTGCATGGAATAAGATATTTTTGAGAATTATTTGAATGTTATCCATGCACTGGCAACACTCAATTCTCTTTGTACATGTTTATGAAAAGAACTGCTTCAAGTATTGCCCATGTACTGGCAATTCCTGCTCCTCTCCTGACATATTATGTACATAGTAAGAATCATCACCTCCCTTGCCAGTGATAACAAAAGGACCCAACCACAGGGCTTCAAATTTTCCATGTTTTCCTTTGTCTTGACATCTTGCATTCCACATTAGTACCAGATCATTTATTTCAAACTTTCTTTCTTTGGCCTTTTTGTCAAAGAGATATTTTACCTGTGATTGTAATTTAACATTCTGTTTCTGAGCCATTCTTCTTGTTTCATCAAGCTCTGCTAATTGTTCCAACCTTTCCTCCATTGGTTCAGGGATATTCAAGTCTTCCTGGAGAATGAATTTGTATACTGGTATAAGATTTTCTAATGGTAATCTTGCTTGGGTTCCATATACCAATTCATAAGGGGATCTCCCAATTGCCCTTTTTATAGTAATCCTGTCAGCCCATACTGCCATTCTTAATTTTGAATCCCAAGCCTTCTTATTTCTATCCAACATTCTTTTTATGATTTTCAACAGACTCTTATTACTTGATTCAGCTTGTCCATTGGCCTGTGGATGGTAAGGAGCAGCATAAGAAACAGTGATACCATGTGTGCTGCAAAAACCTTTGAATTCATCAGATCTAAAGCACATCCCATTATCAGTAATCAGTCTTACAGGAGTACCAAATCTGCATATAATGTTATCCATTAGAAAATTTATCACAACTTTACTAGTAGCCTGTCTGGTTGGGATTGCTTCCACCCATTTTGTAAAGTAATCAGTAGCTACTAAAATCCATCGGTGCCCCCCACTTGATTTCTCTAAAATTTCTCCTATAAAATCAATACCCCACTGATAAAATGGAGCCTCAACTTGCATAGGTTTTAAGGGTAGTGCTCCATGATACTTTAACTTCCCTGAGAACTTTTGGCATGCTTCACACTTTCTAGTGTACTGGTATGAATCGTTAAAGACTTTAGGCCAATAGTACCCTGCCCTCAAAATCTTGTGGGCTGTGGTTTTTGCTGAGAAATGTCCTCCGCACATGCCTTCATGCAATTCCTTCATAATATGTTTTGATTGATATTCATCCAAACATAATAGTAGAACCCCATCTCTATTTTTCCAATAGAGATCTCCACCAATGAGTACATATTTTGAAGCTTGTAGTTTGAGTGTCCTTCTTTTGTTATCATCATATCCTTCAGGACTCTTCATATGTGTTAGATAATATACTATATCAGTATACCATGGAGTGCGTTCAATACTGGTACTTGCATCAACATTACATATATGGGAAGCTTCTAGATTACTTTCAGCCATCAATTTGGCAAGACCCTGTCCTCTTACTAATTTAGTGATTTGGATTTCAATGTTGAATTCCTGAATCCTATTGATCCACCTACATCTCCTACCGGTGACCTCAGTTTGGATCAGTACATCCTTCACTGCAGCATTAGGAGCATATGCTATGATTTTAGCCCCTACCAAATATGGTCTAAAGTTTTTTACTGCTTTTACCAATGCATATGCCTATTTTTCAATAATGTCATACTTCAACTCTGCATTCTGAAGGGACTTGCTAAAGAAAGAGATTGGCTGTTCATATCCATCATTGTTTTTCTGCAACAACACTGCTGCCACTGTATGATAGGAAGCAAATGAAAAAAGTTGGAAAGGTTTGCCGAAGTCAGGGGATATTAAGACTGGAGCTTGTTTGATGGCCTCTTTAATGTTACCAAATGCTTCCATTGCTTCTGTTGTCCATTTCATATCTGAGTTCTTCTTCAGCATTCTTGATATAGGACAAACAATCTCTGCGAAATTTGGTATAAATCTTCTGACAAAATTTATCTGACCAAAAAATGATTGTATAGCTTTTACATTTTTTGGAATAGGGACCTGATCAATTGCTTTCACCCTTTCAGGATCTATTTTAACTCCTTCCTTCGAGACTATATGGCCAAGCAATTTTCCTTCTGTTACTGCAAATTGGCATTTTTTAGGATTCAATGATATTCCATATTCTAGGGCTTTGACAAATATCTGTTCTAGATGTGTGCAATGATCTTCGGCCTTTTTTGAATATGCTGTTAAGTCGTCTTGATAGACTATCATAATCTTATTGATCAATTCAGCAAAAGCTACATCCATCGCTCTTTGAAATGTTGCCCCAGCATTGGTTAATCCAAATGGCATTCTCAAGTATACATATGTTCCCCACGGAGTGGTGAATGCGGTCTTGAATTGTTCAGACTCCTTAACCTTTACCTGATTGTAGCCGGAGAGACCATCCATCATGGATAGTAATTCACATCCAGTAACTTTCTGTAATATCGCCTCCATATTGGGAAGAGGATAATTATCTTTGAGAGAAGATTTATTCAGGTTTCTGAAATCCACACACAGTCTAATGTCACCATTCTTTTTCCTGACAGGTACTAAGTTTGAGACCCAGGAAGAATGTCTAATAGGTTTGATTATAGCTCCATCCCTTAACTTTGTAAGTTCCTCCAGCATTTTCGGAGCCAATGTAGGATTAATCGGCCTTTGTTTCTGTCTGAATGGTTTTGCATCTGGTTTGAGTGGTATCTCATGTTGAAATAGATCCTCTCTATATGCCTTTAAGTCATCATATGACCAAGCAAACACATGCCTATACTTCCTAAGTAGATTGATAATTCTACTTCTGATTTTCTGGTCAAGATTCCTCCCAATATATACATTTTTTGGGGTTGTCTGAGTCCCCAAGTTCACTTCCTCAAGATTCTCAGGTATCACTGGTGTTTCTTTCTTCTTGTATCTATCATGCCCATCAAATGCTTTTTCTAATGCAATAAGCCCTTTGGGTATCTTATTTGTCTTCAGTTGAACCACTTCTTGGCCAAATAGGGTTTCTTTCCCATCGTGTTCCTCCACAAATGCACTGAAATCAATTTCTTGATTCTCATAATAATCAGCACAATGTAAGAAATTGATTATATCAGCATCGCTATCAAACACCTGCCAGTTCTGTATATTATCAGGGATGGTAGGTCTAGTTTTAAATTCTACTTCTGTGATCCCTCCTAATGTTAGATCATCTCTCTTTAATGCAATGTTTGCTAAAAAGTCTGCCATGATGTTTTTAGACCTATCAACCCAGCTGATTGAAAAAGCATCAAATAATTCAACACTATCCCAAACTGCATTTCTGTACTGTCTTAATCTTTTATTCTTAGATAAATATTTTTCTCTTACTTGGGAGATGACCAATTCAGAATCACCATAGACAGCCAACTTTTTTATTTTGTATTTGGTGGCTATGTCTAGGCCAATGAGTAGGGCTTCATACTCAGCTACGTTATTGGTGCATTCAAATGTCAGTAAGAAAGAGTATTTGAATGTTTTACCTCCTGGTGAGATAAAAACTACTCCGGCCCCATTTCCTATCTTGCTGCATGCACCATCGAAATACATTTTCCACAAATCATTTTCTCTTTTCATAGATTCAGTGTGTATTGGGTCAGTGTTATGCAATTCTGGGGTAGTTTCTCCAACTTTGAAAACCCCTAAATCTGTGTCACAAAAGAAATTCACCTGATGCCGGTCCATTCTTTCTATAATATTGTCATACCTTGGTTCTCTGCACAACTTGATTTCCTTGTCACCTACTGGTATGGTGGCATATGATAGATCTAATTGAACATTGCCTCCTGCCATTGCAGCCCACTGCCTTGATAACAGCATTCCATAATACGGTGGGATATCAACCACAGTGATGTCAATGTTATATGTTGCCTCAGGATACGAAGCAAGTTTTATTTCTACATCTTTCATAATACCAACTACTGGAATAGATCTGTTATCCATTGCATAACATTGGCCATACGTAGTATCAACCCACATCCCTAATTCTTTCATCACTGCTATAGGCATGATATTCATAGCAGCACCTGAATCAATCATACAATTCCTGACTATTCTGTTCTTGATTACTAGTGTAGTATAGAATGGATCTACCTGTGAGGGATTTTTTGTAAGCGTATCACCAAGGTAAACCTCAGGCATCTTAAAATTTTCCTGATGCACATTATTTGTTGTTTTTTCAAATCCTTTATGTTTTGGATTAGGTGTATCAGAAATCATCTTGACAACTGTACTCCTATATTTATCTATTTTCATCATCTCTAGGAGTGGGACTGATATCTTCACCTGAGACACTACCTGTGCAATGTCAAAAGAAGGGGTTATGATTTGGTCATTCTTTTCTGTTTTTGTATTCTCTTTTTCTATATTTTCTTTCATTTTATTTTTATCCCCCTTTTTTGGTTCTTTAGGTGATGATTTTGTATTATTCCCCTTGTTATTCTGGTCTTTTATGAATACACTCCCAGGAGTTCCTTGCCCAACATTTGTTGTTCTATTCCTTAAGTTATAAGTGTTTCGAGCTTGAGCCACTGCAGCTACTGTAAGAGCTTCTTTTTCATCCTCAGTAGGTTTTCTCCATTGACCATATGGTTTATTGTCATAAATATCTTCCTGGTCTGAGAATACCTGCTGCTCTCCCATGTTAACATGATATTTTTGGTTCCCTACATCATACTCATACCCTTCTTCCTCTGAAGAAGAATAATCTTCTGTTACCACACATGGTGTATCCTGCATCATATTGATGGTGTGATTATCCCTATTATAGTTATATAGCATTTCCTCTTGCTGTATTGATTTAGCTACCTCACAGTATTCAGGTGAATGTGGCAAGTTACATACAGAACACCAAGGTTTATTTTCTGCCATATGTGTCATGTTTCTCTTCAATGGATCAGGAGTATCCTTTCCATATGGCTGCTTTCTGTTGTTGTCAATAGGTCTTCCATCCTTCCAATTTGTATTGTAAGGCATATCATGTAACCTAGGTCTATCCTGCCTATGCTGACCCTCTGGTTTAATCTGTTGAGCATTTGGATTCTGAAGATTTCTATGATTTTCCCTTTTACTGACCATTCCTGCAGCCTTTCTATTATTTTCAATAGTTATGGCTATTTTCTGTGCTTCAGCCAACGTTGCAGGACACCGATTTCTGAGTTCATATCCTGTTTTGGGGTCAAATGCCTTCATATAGATACTCAGTGCTGCCTGGTCAGATAACTTGGCTCCATGTGGTACCTTATTATGTAACTTGGAAAACTTCAGGTTGAAATCAAATACTGATTCATTTTGATACTTCTGTATACTTATTAGTTCATGTAGTGCAAACTCAGGAGCGTATTGGTTACCATACTGATCCTTAAACTGGTTATGGAAATCAATTATTGAATTGATTGATGCATCGGGCAAGCTATTAAACCAATCTCTGGCATCTTCAGTGAGGGACATCATAAATAACCTCATTCTAATGTCTTCCCAGTCCATACCTATATCCTGTACAAAAGCATTAAAACTTCTGATATGATCTTCTGCAGATACTGCATTGTTTCCAGTAAACTTGGGAACCATGTTTCTCCAAGTACTATCCATAGGATATGGATATAACTGATATCCAGTCAAATCAAATTGACTGCATATATTAGCAAAGTTTTGGGGAGGGAAATTGAGATGTGGTGGATTGGGATAGTAATTATATCCACCTGGTGGCTGATGATATGCATATTGTTGATGTTGGTTCATATGGGGATTTATGTGTTGATTTTGTGGCCTATAATATTGTTGACCAGGGGGTGGGTAATTATTTGCCATATGTAGGGATGCATTACGTATGGGAGGTGGTCTGGGGATTTGGGGAATAGTGTTCGGATGACTTCCAGAAGCATGTGAGTTTTGAGCACTATTTGTATTTTGTTGTGTATTTCTTGAAATATTCCCTCTATGCGGGGGTACATATTTAGGGGGAGCTGTTTTGGCTTTATTTCTCCTCTGTTGAATTTCTTGCTGCAATAACTCCTCCTCTTGTATCTTGTACCTTTCGAGTTCTTTCCTGAGCATGAGTATTTCCTGTTT
Source organism: Cunninghamia lanceolata (assembly GCA_027924645.1). Lineage (NCBI taxonomy): Eukaryota > Viridiplantae > Streptophyta > Pinopsida > Cupressales > Cupressaceae > Cunninghamia > Cunninghamia lanceolata. The sequence continues at coordinate 1,899,337 of BSBN01000477.1, read as the reverse complement.
CTCATCACTCATGTCTTGATTATTTATTTCCTGATATTCTGGATTGTCATTCATTCCCTGATTTGACAATTCATATCCTATCTCCTCTCCCTGGTCAAACGAGACCTTGAAATCATGTTCAGCTTGGTTCCTATCAATATCCCTCATGACCTTTGCATCATGATCCCGCTGTTCTTGAGGAGTGGGTCTGTACCTTGCCAAAATATCATCAGTTGCTCCACTGAGGTTCTCGTTTGAATCATGCAGAGGTGTGAATTTGTTGTGAATTGCAATATTTTGTTCTAAATCATTCTCCTGGATGTCTAGATTATTATCTTGGTGGGAATATTTTGGATTCACATTTCTTTTGGAGATGTTTCTAAGTGGTGGAGATGACTGTAAGTTTCTGCCTTCCATCCTGGATCTCCTACCATCCATTTGAAATTTTTGTTATAATTGTAACTAGAGTCGCCACCTATTGAATAGGAAAAGTTTATATTTTTATCTGTAAGGTTCTTTGTCACCAGCAGAGTTACCAAAAAGAAATTTTAAATGACTCTATGAAAGAAAGGATTAATTTCTAAGGTCTTTTTACTAAGTCCCCAGTAGAGTCGCCAATTTGTTAGGTCTCAAAAATGCAAATTGCTAATCCTAAGAGGATGCCAGGCTCTATGTTTGGATTTGCAACGTTTTTGAACTAACTTGACGAAATCAACCTTCAAGGTTTGATGATTTCCTACACTTTAGGTCCTGCTACACCTAGGTGGGTGAACCTTGAAATATTAGAGCAGTCTGAGTGTGGACGAATGGACTAACTAGGTCTATCTACAATGGCATAGGATGTAGGATAGATGACAAAGCTGACTAATTAATTCTACGTATAAGTAATTGGCAGAAATTATATAAGCAATAAAAAAAAGGTTTTAATTAATGAGTTGAATGAGACTAGTGCCTTGTTGGGTAACAGAGTCAATTTGAAGGACCAAGAACAGTAGTTTCTAAATGGTAATAATTCTAGATATTTGGCACAGTTCTGGTTTATAGCTTGTATAAACGTGCAAGTAAATGACTGACCGACTCTTCTTGATAATCCAACCAAATAAAATCAGATATCTTATAATTCACCAGAAGGTACTTTAATCCTTGCTTGAAGGAACCAAATGAAATGAATAGACAAGATTAACAGATAATATTTTACTGGAGACAGTGTGTCAATCCTAATTATATGGCTCTACTTAGTAATCCCAACTTACTACTTCCAGGCTACTGTGAATAAATCAGAAGGGTTTAATTCCTTATGATGGACACCAACCGAATTAATCACACAGATACAGCAAATGTGTATTGACAGATTAAATATATACTTGATATCTTAATCTGAATAATAGGGAACTGCAGAAATGGAGACAGCCACACAATTGAATAATTTCAACAAATAACTGATACCAAAGTAGAATTACTGAATCAGAGAACTTCAAACTTCTTCTTCAAATAAAATATGCAACATAGTCATTTTGGAATATTATGTATATGTATATATGAATATCTTCTATTGCTGATGATTTTTCAGCATAGATTGTTTGAACTTATATAGATATTTTCATGAAGAGATACAACTCTTCAATAAGTCTCTTGGGATTTTAACCAATACAAACAATAATTACATAAGCTTAATTAGGCTCTGTTTAGCCATAAATAGACTTTTGCCAGATGATCTAAGTACTCCTGCGCACGGTGAGAATCAGTAAGCTCGACTGCACTCCTGGTGATTATATCAAGGGTGACCATTTCCTCCAGTTGTTTGCAAACTTCTGTAGATACAGAGGCTTTATCTTTTAGAGCTCATGTGGCTTTGTGCAATATAACTTGACAATCAACAGTCCACTCTTCTTTGCTCTTTACCTCTCCATTATCTTTGAATATCCTGGGCACCCCTACGTCTGAGGCATCAGTCCCTTCCTTAGCATCAGCTTAGAGTTTATCATAATAATTCTGGTGCCGTTTGAGCAATGCTTTTGCATCAGAGATATCTGTACCATCAGTGGCCCCTCTGTTTTGCAACTCGATCACCTTTTCTTGTATCCTCTTATCAAGCCTTTCATGTTCTTTGACTGCTTTATGATTTTCCGAGTAGTTATCCCAAAACTGGTTTAACCACCGTACCATGTTTGCATACCTGCTCTGCAGTATTGTAACAAATGCATCTATTTGAATTTGTTTGGCCTGATCATGGGATATCACTTGACTACTTTGTGAGCTCTCACCTTGAGTTATTCTTTTCGTAGATTGGCCAAAGGTGCTCTTAACAGCGTCCTTCAAGTAGTCATTCTCTTTTGTTAATCTTTCACAACTCAGCTTATAAGCATCTCTTTCCTTGATTAACATCTGAGCTTGTGCTTTATTTAACTTTGCAACATTGATACCAATGTCTGCAGTAATAATGGGGTCAGTTTCACCTGCTCTGAAAGTCATAACATGGCCAAAAGTTTTTTCAGTGTCTATGATGGCCGTCTTCTTATGGGGAGGATACAATGCCCATATCATTAAAGAATTTTCATCATTATTGTATCTCGTTCCCATATAGACTTCATTAACTCCTTCTGGAGTAAGATTATACTTATCATCAGCATTATTCAAAAAGCTATCAAAAACCAGAGCAGAATTTAAATCCAAACCGGGAAAAATCATAACCCCTGCATCTTTGAGCAGTTGTCTGCCTCTGCTTGGTGTCATGTCCTGCATTTCCTTATCCACTGTCTCCTTTAACATATCTAATAAATGTTTTTCATTGTCAGCAGAAACATTATCTACTGACTCTCTAATTTCTTTTCCCTTGTATTTATACAGGAATGATTTAAATTCCTTCGAATGAATGAATGTATCATCTGACACAAAAGAATCATAAGCCTTTTGGCGTGGATCTTCATCAGCAGACCCCTCCTCATCATGTATCACAACTGGAGACTGATATTGTTGCATTTTTCTTTTAGACATTTCTATTGTCTTATCTTGTGGCTGTTCTTGTTCAGTCAATTCTTCCTCTTCAAAGGATACCACTTCAACTTCTGCCAACTGCTTTTTCTTTTCATTCAAATCTCTGTTATATTTCTCTACCACCAAGTCGACTTCAGCCTCTTCCAAATTTCTAATGACATCATCATGTGGATAATGTATGTGCATGTATCCACTGAGATTTTGTTTTCTTCTTGCATAGTCAATGAAACCCTCAGGGTCAAACCCTTTCCTCACCTCAGCAGTCACCATGTTATAATGCATTAGTTTATCCAAAATGAGATTGTATCCTTCTTTTGAAACCACAGTAAAATCTCCAAAACACAAAGTACTGGGCATGAATGATTGTTTATCATGCGAACTTAGATGCATGACATTTGAACAATGCATTTGCCTAATTATTTCCAAATATGCAATTCTGTCAGGGACAGTTTTAGGCAATATAAATGGAGCATCCTCAAAACCATACACTCTGATCATAGTAGCATCCTCAAAACAATACCAATCTCCCCAATTATGAGTGACAGTAGGGGGGCCACCAAAATCTTTTGGTCTGAGGAATCTTTTTATTTCATTTGAAATTGAATATTCACAGGGGTGGTTGAAATACCTATATAGCACTTTAACACAATGCTCTTCAAATTGAGCATAGCTGGAGTTAGCATACCTGCTATCCCAGATTCTGGTCCATATTTGTACAGGTATCTTCTCCCCTTTCTTATCCGCAGCAACAACTTGAAACTCATTTGGCCACAATCCTACTTCCTGGCCATAGTATAAGACCATATGCATGAGCATCGAGTAATGCTCAAAAGAGCATGCTGGAGCATTGTTTTTTATTGCAGATAGACCCGAGTCTATTCTAGTAGCAACATAGGAGGCATAATCAAATTGTCTGGCATTGTGACATTGAATATCAGAGGTTATGACCATTAGAGGAATAGTCATGAACTCAGGGACCTCTGAGCCAAGGACTTGGCCTACAGAATAGTAAGTATATTGAATGTATGGTTCAAAAATGGATACATGAAAGGGAGGGCCATCATTCTCAGTCAAGGGTATCACTTCTCCTTCAATCCTGGGTCTATGAATGGGTAACCTCCATCCATTGTAGGTTGTATCCATTCTCCAGATTCTTTATCCAAATCTTCATAAACAATAGGGACAGTGCACAAATCATCCAAATCATACACCTCACAAATAGCATTTTTTGATAGGTGTATAATTGGTTCTCCTTGAGGGTTGCAGATAGTTTTCAGGCCTGGATTGTAATGCCTAGCTAACAGTTGCAGGAGTTCTACATTCAAGAATACATTAGGTACAACCAGTTTGCCTAAATTCATGTGCCATGGGTTTGACACAGGAGCATTTCTAAATCTTCTGCTGTAGTGGAATCTGAAGAGTTCATATCCCCTAATTGGGGTCCAAATATCTCCCAGGCGCTTATGTTTGTCTTCCAATTTTTCTACTTCTGCCCTGAGTTGCGCAGACCTCCTGGCCTTGGGAGTTGACCCAGGCAACTGATCAATCAAGTCCTGATTTAGTTTTCTGTCTTTCACTTTTTCTTCAGGGGTTTGATCATTTTTTTCCTTCTTTGGTTTACTAGTTTCCCCTTGTGATTTTCTTCCTTTTCCTTTCCCCGGAGTTTCCATTTTTGAAAAATTTGGCAGGAAATTCAAATACAGGCAATATAGTGGTTTGTGTATGTGTACCTGTCGTTCGACGGCTGGAATTGGAAGCCTTTTCTTTTGCCCTGAGAATTCTTCTGTATTCTGCTCTCGGACGGTTTTTTAAAATTATAATGATCGTATGAACTTCGTAGCCGTTTTGTATTAATTATCTGATCAATTCAATGTTCATCGCTGTGAAGTGTCACATCGCCATAACTCTTCTTATCGGCGTGATTTTCGAAATGTCTGGGCGACCTCAACCTTTTTTTTTATGGCGCGGACAGTCAATCGGCGTGACCCCTCAATTGTATCCCCGACGCCATGTAGTATCATATTTCAAGTGGGTGCGACCATCGGCATGACTTCCTTCATCGCCAAGGGTTTTAGATCTCTCTGCGATATGGCGAGTCCCATCGATATGCTTTGCTTATCGGGAAGATTGAGACCATCGGGATACTAAAATTATGTTTTCCCGATCTTTATTGTCTTACCGATAGTCTCTTCATGTATGAACTTTTATCTTTATCGAAATGACATTCACTATCGGGATAGCTTTCTCAATATATCCCGATCCAAATCATCTCCCCGATGCCTTTTGTTATATCCTTCATCGGGCAAAGTTTAGTAAAGTGTCACCGACACCTTTTGATCGCCGTGACTTATGAATCGGCAAGACTTGTTTCTTTTGTTCCGATATGTCAAGTTATCCCGATAGAGGTGCATCGCTGTGAGTCTTGCCGATGGCTTTCTTATCGCCAAGACTCTTGATCATCGGAGACTTACTTGTTTTCTATTCCGATGGTTCATTTCTCACCGATGACTATTGCTTTGTTACCCTCGCATGCTGTTCGGTGAAACTTTTGCCGAAAGTGCTTCATCGGTATGATATATACCGTCGGGGCAGCTTCTAAAAGATCATCCGATAGATATCTGTCATACCGATCGGCATGACCACTTGCCTTTCTTGCCGATGTAAAGTCATCGGTGTTGCTTACTCCATCGGTGAGCTCCATAATTCTTCTTCCGATCTCTATTTTCACGCCGATGGTTGTTTTCAAACAATTCCTTGTGTATCGGTGTAAGCCACACGACCTCTTGCCGATGGATTGATTTTGATGAAATTTGACACTGCTCATCCCCAGACATTTTATGAGATACAAAAATTTTATATTATGGTCCTTTTGGGATATTCCTCAGGGTTTATTCAAATATGATGGAGTAAGGAAATAGTAAAATTTTGAAAATTTTACTGTGCTAACAGGGTCTATAAAATCGTCTGCTCTTGTGGGACACCATACATTGGTGAAACAGGTCGATCCATTCACACGAGGATTAAAGAGCACAATGCAGACATCAGACACGATCGCATCTCCAAATCTGCCCTAGCCGAACACTCTTTCAATACCAAGCACCACATTTGTTTGGAACACACCCAAGTCTTGGCCAAGGAAGATTGTTTTTTCAAAAGGAAACTCCATAAAGCCATCTTCATCAAAAGTCACCCTTCCAATCTCAATCGTGATGAAGGGTGGCATCTTAGCCCAACCTGGCAACCTCTTTTGAATTCTCTCCAATCACACACTCATCCCACTTGATTTGCCCTCTCTGCCCATCCTTTCTACCTACCCCTCCTCTACCCTTATCTTTTCCTCCTCCCCCTCATCCACCACTGCTTCGGTCCTCTCTTTTACTCGACCCTCCCTCACTCCCGCTCTGGGTTTCTTTCTTTTCTCCCCTCCCTTCCTCCCCCTCTTTCTCCCGCTCTCTCCCTCTCCCTTCTTACCTTCACCTTCGGCCTATTTTTGCAGGATTTTCGTTGCTTCTGTGCTCTTTTTTACTTCTCTTGATTTCATGCTTTTTTCTTGCACTTTCTGTATGGGGCTTGCGTGGGTGCACGCTTGGTGCAGATATATTTATAGTTTTATGGTTTAAACCTTTGTATTAATCCTTGTTAGCTTCCGATTTATCTCTTTCCTTTCGCACTCTTTCTTTCTTGCTCAATCTATCCCTCTATTAAATAAATACACTCTATACTAATATTTCTATCTTTCCTTTTCCCATTTCTATATTACTATATTGTTACATGCTTTCTCACATTTTTTGTGGTTCCATAATATTACTTTCCTATATTATTATGATTTTTTAATTAATTATTTACTTTTTCGTCTCTATATTAATATATTCTTATTTTAGAAATTCTATTATTTTATTACAATTCCTTTTATTTAATTTATTATATAGTATGATATTTATATTAATAATTGGTTTCTACTTACTTCGCATGCTTGCTTATATTCACTGGCCTTTCTATTTTCTATATTAACCCATGTTCGTGCTCTTTTCTCTCTCTTTTTGCTTATGTTGTGCTTGTTTTCTATTTCTTCTGTTTGAGCTTTCGTTCTTCTACATTTTTTATCCTTTGTTGCCCCTTATTGCTCTTGTTATTTTAAGAATTCTTTTCCCATTGTTTACAATATATTAAATAATTTCATGCTCTTTTTATTTTCCTTTTTTCTCCCCACAACCACTGCCCTTTGTTTTCCGTTCCTCTTCCCCTCTATTCCTCTTTTTTAAGGCTCAAGTCTGCTATCTATTTTTCACACTCCTCTTCCTGATGATGGATCATTGAGTATGATCCGAAACGTTGATTCAAAAACATACACAGTGTAATCCAGAAGCACATGCATCTTACTATCATGGACTGTGGAAAACTCATGCCTTCTATATTTGGTTCTTGTTACATTGATTCTATTTTCAAATATTTGTTGAAGGCGCTGTTGCAGTTGTCATTAACAACTATGTTCCTCCCTCCACTACTTATATCAGAAACTATGTTTATATTAATGTGCTATTATCTCTTATTAACAGATTTTATTTTTAAGGGTGTTATAATAAATAAAATTAGAGAGTCCCTCTGTAGTGGAATGGTAAAAGAGGAATTTTGATTGATTCCTATTTTCATTAAATAAAAATAAAAATAAAAAATATTGTTTACATAATTAAAATTTAAATAATAACATTTAAAATTTTTTATTGAATAATAAAATTTAGTTTTTTAAATGAATGATGATTATATCACTCTTTATAAAATAAAAGGAAAATATTATACTATTCACAAAAAAGATTTGTGGTAGAAAGGTATATTGGTCTTGAGGTGCATGTGCTTCATTTTGTTAGTCATTTTGTATTGGATTATCATACGTATTGATGATGTACCTGTGGATTGCCAGGGAGGTGTATAAATAATACATTTTAGATTTGTGTATATACTTGGACTTATTTTGTATTTGATACTATTATTGTTCTTATTAGTGATGCTTTTTTGGATGACCGTTGAGGTGTATGGATAATATATTTTGTTTTGTGCATATTCTTGGACTCATTTTGTAGTTGTTACTATTATCATACTTACTAATGATGTTTTTGTGGATTGCCAATGAAGTGTATGGGTAACGTATTTTGGATTCATGTATTTATATTTTTATATGTTAGACTTTGAAATGTTTTCATCTTCATAATTTTCACTATGATATGTGATTATGCTTATGTTTATTGAGTTCAATATTGTAATAATTTTACTAAATATTTGTAAATCAGAATCATGCTAGTGTTAGATGATTTTCAAATAGACATGTGAGATGAAAAAGAGTGCCTAATCAACAATGAAGCAATTAGGTCAATGTTTCCTCATCTCACATTGGAACACAAGCTACCAACGGCTATAGACTTGGCTACTATCCTTAAAGGAGAGACAAATTATAGGTTGGTGGGAACTCTATTCCTTTGTTGCGATGATTAGGGATTGATGACAAATGAGTTGAGTAAATTATGCAATGTAAGGACCTAGTGAGCAAACTAAGTAAAAGTGTAGACAACAACTACAGAAGACAAAAAAATAGCAGAAATGGAATAAGTAGACCAGAGTGAACCTGTCACTAGAAGTAGGATCTGTCAAAGTCAGGCACGAGCATTGGGCACCCTAGTCTTAGGGTTTTAGGGAAGATCAACTTTTGTGCATAGATCTCTGATTCGGTATCCTTTATCTCCTCATCATTCATCGATATCAACAATATTTTCTCCAGATCTGTAAACACAAGAGGAGGAAAAGGGTTGGTCTATATAGGGGCTTGCCTCGATCAAATCATGTGTAAGTGTTTCCACTTCCACAATAGAAAATGAGAGAGTGTTCACGATGAGAAAAGGTAGATAAGTAATAAAGATTGCAATAATCAAATGTAATGAAATGAACTCACCATGAGCATGAAACCCCAATTGGACTTGATGTTGCAACACTAGTCACAAAATAGGAGCTGTAGAAGAAGGAAGAAGCTTCCTCAAATACCTGAAAGGGTTAGCACAATAGCAGTAATAATTCACAAGTACAGAGCTTTAGAATTGTAGAGAGAGCTTGTAGATAGATCAAATATTCATTCAAAACATCATTTCATCATCCATTCATTCACCTCTATAAATGAGAGAGAGAGCTACATATATATGAATCCCAATTGCTTTTAGAAGAGTCATGTTAGGCTAACAAAAGGTGTACCACTCGATGTAATAAGGTCAACACTACAATCCCAAACTTTGTTTGGGGTAAAATGTCTAGACACGGGCATTGAGCACCCTAGTCCTGGCTAAATTAGCTCCCAAAATTCTACTAATTAAAGGATTTACCATTACTCTTATTCAAGTGCTAAAACAACCACTTCATGAATAGAGATAAGCATACACATTGAAAAGTGTGCTAAACCTAGTGTGAAATTGTAAGTCGTAACAATTTTTGATGCTACATTTAGTCCACTTTAGTGGGGGTATGAGCTTACATTCATACGTGAATTAAAGTATAAAGAAGATAGGTCTCTTTACAAAACATCAAAGAAGTAGAATGTCACCAAGTTGAGAGGTGTAATAGCCCACAAGCTTAGGATTCTACAAGTCTACAAATGCATAGAAAAAGAGGTTACACACACATAATACACATAGCATGGATCACATACACATATACCATATATCTGAAAACATAATAAACATGAGATGAGATGCATACAGAAGAACAACTCAATTAAGTGCTCCACATTTCTTGTAGACTAAAGATCTTTCTCTGCGGATTGGAAGTTATTTAGAGGCATGTCTATAGATGGAAAATCCTGAGTTTGGGCCTCTGGTCAAAAGAATTGAGTGAGAATTGTCACCAAAGTAAAACCTACCTTTTTCTACTTATTCACTGGTGACAGGGAGAAAGTATTTTGCTCCACAATAAAATATGTTGCTCTGCAATTTCAGAGGGAAGTTTGGGATGATGATACGTGCCTAAAATTCAAATGGTTCATGATTTGGTGGTCTGCAAGCTATCTTTCTTTTATTACAATTGAAGATAGTGAAAGTTTAAGTGCTCCAGTATGAAGAATCTCATGGATAAAGGGGTTAGAGTTTGTATGGTTGCTCTCGGTGATTACAATGTGCTTGTGGATGCCTCCTGATTGCGTTCCTGCCTTTGCTTTGGTCTATGTTAAGGAATAGAGATCATGTTTGAAGATTATTCCCAGATAACGCAGTGTGTAACCAGTCTTAACTGACCTAGTTAATTCTAGTCATTGCAGAGATCTATGGAAGATTGTAGAAGAATGTCATAACGTGGAAGATCGTGTTTGAATCCCATAAGGTGTGGTGTGATCCGCATACATTCTTGTTATTGTTCCTTAGCCCAATTTTGTAGTAGGTCAAGACCTATTTTGTAAATATTTGTAATGCCGACCTTGGAGATTACTCCAATGGTTGATGAATGTAATGCCAACCTTGATGAACACTCCAAGGTTGATGAATTGTATATATACTTGTAATTTGGATGGAGAAAGGGTGTCCTTGTGAAATGATGCGAAGTTAAGTAAAGTGTAGAGCAAAGCAGAGGAAGAACATTGTGCTTCAATGGAACTGAACCCAGGCATGAAGTAAATGCTACTATCTTAGTTCAAACCTTTGGCAAGGAGCCTTTTTCTGGATAGTGAGCCCTATTGGCAATGCGCCTCTAATTTTTGGTATTTCTATAAATTATATATTTTGTGGACTAACATCCACCGTGGTTTTTCCCTTAACAAAGTTTTCCATGTAAAAATCTCGCGTCTCTTGTGTATGATCTTGCAAATGTGTATATGTTTCTAAGTTTATGCTTTCATGGTTAATCATATCAATCAGTGAACAAGTCTGTGATGTTTTAAGGTGCAGAAATATTCAAGGTTTTGTGACAACTGATTCACCCCTCCGTCTCAGTTGTCTAGCTCATTTCCACAATTGGTATCAAATCTAGTTCCTTGGAGTTAAGCTTAACCACTTGAGGTAGATCCAAGATGTTTGACAAGAAAGATAGTCGATGGTTTGATGGAAGAAATTATTCCCTGTGGAAGATCTGCATGCAAATCCATCTCATCTGCTTAGGTTATGATGAATGGAAGATGACCATATCAAAATATGAAGTACCAAAGGGAGGTCCTATAACTGAAGAACAGATCAAGGAGTATGAAGTAAATATCAAAGCCAAAGATGCCCTGTTGAGCACCCTATCTGATACAGACATGACTAAGGTTGTTGAACTAGAGACTACTCATGAAATCTAGGACAAATTAGAGAAGTTGTATGAAGGAGATGAAGATGTGAAAAGTGACAAGTTACAAAGCTTGAAGTCAAGATATGAAAGTATCAAAATAAGTGAAGATGAAAACATCTCATCCTGTATACAAAAGATTGATGAACTTTTAAGTGGCATCAAAAATGTGGGAGGAAAAATTGAGGAGTTTGAAGTAGTAAATAAAATTATGAGATCTTTACGTAAATCCTATTGTTCCTAAGGTAGTTGCAATTGAAGAATTTAAAGAAGTGCAACTGATTACAAAAGATCAGTGGGTTGGAAAGCTAATAGCTTTTGAGATGAGGGAACTTAGTGATTCACTTCCTAAGATAGAAATTGCTTTTAAAGCCAACACTTCTTAAAGACCTTCTAGGCTTGATAAGTACAAGGTGGAACCAGATTATGAGCTTGAATAAATGGAGGCAAATTTTGTTAGTACTTTACCCAGAGGTACTGGTAAGTTCAAAGGTAAATTACCTTTTGTTAGTGAACGGATTTGTCCTTCGAAAATAAATACAGAAAATGACTCAAGACACCCAGGAAGAAGAACAAACAGTACTAATATTTGGAGAAGTTGTCATTGGGTTGACAACCTTCCTCTAAATTTTTAGAGGTACAACTCCCTCCTAAGATATGTAATGAATAAAAATATGGGGTGTGCTTTTATCTAGAAAGTAGAAAAGGTGCATTAAAATCTACCCATCACCATGAAATAGATGTGCATGACCGATTTCGGAAAGAAATGAATGTAGATAAATGATACATAGTCCACCTATCCAACATTCACAAACAAGGATAAATTGATTTAAAGATATAGCTATATTCCTCCTTAACACATACCAATATAAAATAAGCAATATTGAAGAAAAATTACAAATTGACACAAAAATAATTGCAATCACAGAAGATACTTGGAGACACAAAGTTCTATAAGTAATTCTTCATTTCTTCAATATAACAAAACTCAATGTTTTTGCAATGCCTCCATACATAAGCTGAGCTAAGAAAAATATAACTGGAAAATAAAACAGAATAAACTTGCTCTCCTTCCCCTATTCACAGACAACCAAAAAAAGATGTCTTCCCTTCGAAAGCCCTTCACTTTATATAATTTTTCAAAACTTCCCAAAAATTATAACTGTTCAAAATGGTCTTTTTCGAGTAACCGTTATTAAGAAAGTGACCTCAAAATGGAAATGGTTACATTATATCAAAATTGTAATTATCATCACTAATTTCAAAAGGACTTCATACATGCAAGACAAGTGGCATTCAACTACCCCCAATTCTAAGCATATTTCCATAAAAAGTTGGCACAACTTAGCATGTTCTTCTTCTTCCTCTAGGATGAAAATTGCCCTGCTGTATTCAACATAACTGGTCTTCTCCTTCCAAGTAACTGAGAGATGATATCAATTTGTTCCTCCTCAGGCCAATGCAAATCAGGTTGTAGAATAGGCATAGGCTCATCATCCCAAATTTCATTATTCGCAGGAAGTCCCATTCTAAAAGATGACTTGGTCGACAAGAAAGACTGAACTTAGAGAGCACCGTCACCTTTCTCTACAGTCAGGTTTATTTAATTACTCCAGCAAGTAATGATGGTTTTTAAACTCATTAATGTCATGCTACCACCTTAGTGAGCTCTGTTACACTTGTCATTTAAGAGGTAATTAATGTGTCATTGATTTTGTATCTTGAGCAATGAGTCTCAAGATTGAGTTTGCATTTCATAGCTCCTAAAAAAACATTCTCATTGCATACCACATGAGTAATCTGATGAGCTGATGATACCTTGAAAAATAAGCACTGCAAAGATGCTAATTAGTCGGGGGTCGGAGCAGATTATGAACTTTGAACCTTGAGAAGGAGTTCACAAAATTTGAAAATTCCTGACAATGAGTAAGGTTAGGGCGTCGGAGCTCTTACGATCCTTTGAACTATTAGAGTGATATTCAAATAATTTGAACTTCCCCGACACAAAGGAGAAATCGGGAAGTTGGTCATTTCTCGCACTTAGGAACATAAGTCAGGGAAACAAAAGATTCAAGAATTTGAAAAATGCCTGATGACAAAGACTCATAAAAAAATGTTCCTAAGACTTCAAAACTTTTTGGGATGGAAAATGACCAGACTGGGGCAAAGCGATGATTAAATCAATCCCTATGCACTAAAATTTGAAAATTTTTGGGTTCAAAATTTTGGGGTAACAATAGGCTCTAATTGGGGACAAGGACTGCAAAGGACGAAGCAAGGAACCCATAATCATAAGTGTAGACTAGTGCCTTATTAATTGGGCAATAGAGTTAGATAGCACAGGGGACAAAGAGGCTAGAACAAGCCAAAAATAGGGCAAACAAAAAACTAGACTACCAGCACAACAAAAACTCCTAATATGTACATGGTAGGAAGATCCTACCTCCAGATGACTCTAGAATGGTTATGCAAATCCATTAACCGGTTGGGAGAAATAGCTGCCTATGTGAAACAATGCCAGATGAGTGAAAAGTCCACAGGAAACTAGTTGCCAACTAGTGACCACCGTGATCAAACTGGTAAAAATGACTTCACATAAAAATCCTCTAGATGTGTCTTGATGTCCGAGAAGCCATTTTTCATTGTACACTTCTTGACGACTCATACCAACATTGTCCAGCACATGACTACCAACACCTGCCTGTATAGTCTCATATAAAATGTCAGAATACATTTGATTTTGCAAAGATGGAGAAGTCAACCCACGGATTGGGCAACCCACACATAATTCATGAAATGGAGATTTTGAATTCTGACTTGCAACATATGGCCTATTGTGCCCTATATAATCACCCTTCTTAGCAACAGACAAACCGATATCCCATACCTAAAAATAACCCTTTGAATCATTGGAACACCAACCATCATCCATACAGGTCTTATGCAGAACTGGTAGTAGATGAGGCTGAAAATCTATATTGTAGACAGTATTCCGTGTGGCTGGAAATCACCTTCAACAGAAACAATATTCTATTTTTGTGCTGAAACTGATTCATGTATTATATGGCCCACTTTATCATTTCCCACATCAAAATTATTGCATATATTTCTAACACAAGCTTCTTTTAATGAATCATTCTCAAAAGGCATAATTGTATCTTCAAAGTGAAGTGACTCAAAGATGGATCTTTCACTCACCATTGGTTGTATATGCACCAGAGAAATAGCTTCACTTTCACCTTTTTCTTTGCATGCTTTCACTGCTTCTTCAAGGGACGTTTCAAAAGAATTTTTAGTCTTCGTATCGCTGTCCTCTTTTTATAAATGGTGCATTGTGGCATGAGATTCTTCATCATGTGTATCTTTTTCACAAACATAAGTCTTCTCATGGATGCAAGCAAGAAAATGTGTATCTTTCCCATCTCTTTGTTCAATTTCTTGCAAAGTTGTAAGCAAGGCTGGGTGTACTTTATCAGATTGAAACTGCATATTGCCATAAAAATTCTTTAAAAAGCTTACTTGTGTAGGATCATCAAGTACCTGTTTATTTTGAGATGCAGATATGGAAGAGGTGAAGTCTTCATCATTACTAAGAGGGTTAGTAGATGGGGAATACAATTCATCCATTCTCTTGTTGGGCTCTTCTTTGTCTTCTTTCTTATTGTGGGAGGCAAGAGTGACTTTCAAATCTTGTTTAAAGATTTCAGCATTTATGACCTCTTCTTGTAGCCACACTTCTATATTATTTGACTTAGGAGATGTGAAGCCTTCATTTTTCAACTTGCATGTATACCGAAGGAAAGGTATTCAACACCTTTTCTTCATGCCATGTACTCCCATGTTGCTCTTCATTGCTTGAAAAAGTAAATGATTCTATCTCTGCAACACTTACTTCACTTCTACCAGAATGTTTGGAATGAAAAATAGAGAGATTGAAGCATTCAATAGAAGGGGGTTGAGTATTATGGCAATATGTAGGCTGAAAATTCTGTCTGTGCATAATAGGCTTGTTCAGTGGCTCACTACTCATAACCTGACTTTTCCATAAACCACTTAATATCAAATCATCTTCAATCTTTACTGCCTCTTGTTGAGCAACTTTTATGTCATTTACTTTACTCCTTTTCAACTCAAACTGAACATCTGGATGCAATACATAAATAAAAGTACATAGCTGGAGTTGTTTATCTGGTTGAATAAAAGTAGGAATCTCTTTTAGTAGCCAATTAAATTTATCCACAAAATCTCTGATGGATTCTTCATCTTGCTTGTGAATGTGAAAAAATTGATACAATAGAGCAGCCTCATCAACAGGACTTTTAAATCTTTCTAAGAACTTAGTCTTCAATGAATCCCAATTAGTTATACATTTTCCTTCTCAATGATGAAACCATTTTGATGCAGGCCTAATAAGAGATTTGCCAAATAGCCGAATAAAAATATCTTCTTTACTTACCCTGAAAATTTTGCATGCAACCATGAATGCAAGAATGTGATTTTCAGCATCTTGATGATTTTCTCCACTAAACTTTGGGAAATGCCTTCTTGATCCTTTAGGCAATGGTGAATATGCAGGCAAAGAAAGAGGCCCAAAATGATTTCCTCATGGCTGGGAAGAAATCAATGCCATAATACAAATTTGAAAATTAAATCAGACAAGAATCTTTGTGGGAATAAATTATTTCTGGACATATTTGATTTTATAGAGCTGCCAACCTCCGTTCTCAGGGAGGCACCTTCAAATTGCTGGGAACATAATAACACTGGTCTATCACTTTTGAATCCCCTGTAGAGTCACCAAAAATCTGTTAGTGAACAGATTTTTCCTTCAAAAATAAATGTAGAAAATGACTCAAGATGCCTAGGAAGAAGAACAAACAGTACTAATAGTTGGAGAAGTTATCATTGGGTTGACAACCTTCCTCTAAATTTTTAGAGGTACAGCTCCCTCCTAAGATATGCAATGAATAAAAATATGGGGTGTGCTTTTAACTAGAAAGCAGAAAAGGTGCATTAACATCTACGCATCACCATGAAATAGATGTGCATGACCGATTTTGGAAAGAAATGAATGCAGATAAACAATACACAGCCCACCTATCCAGCATTCACAAACAAGGATAAATTGATTTAAAGATACGGCTATATTCCTCCTTAACACATACCAACATAAAAGAAGAAATATTGAAGACAGATTACAAATTGACACAAAAGCAATTGCAATCACAGAAGATACTTCGAGACACAAAGTTCTATAAGTAATTCTTCATTTCTTCAATATAACAAAACTCAAGGTTTCTACAATGCCTCCATACATAAGCTGAGCTAAGAAAAATATAACTAGAAAATAAAATAGAATAAACTTGCTCTCCTTCCCCTGTTCACAGACAACTGAAAAAAGATGTCTTCCCTTCGAAAGCCCTTTACTTTATATAATTTTTCAAAACTTCCCCAAAAATTATAACTATTTGAAATGGTCTTTTTCGAGTAACCATTATCAAGAAAGTGTCCTAAAAAATGGAAACGGTTACATTATATCAAAATTGTAATTATCATCACTAATTTCAAAAGGACTTCATACATGCAAGACAAGTGGCATTAAACTACCCCCAATTCTAGGCGTATTTCCATAAAATGTTGGCGGTACTTAGCACGTTCTTCTTCTTCCTCTAGGGGGAAAATTGCCCTACGGTATTCAGCATAACTGGTCTTCTCCTTCCAAGCAACTGAGAGATGATATCAATCTATTCATCCTCGGGCGAATACAAATCAGGTTGTAGAACAGGCATAGGCTCATCATCCCAAATTTCATTATTGGCAGGAAGTCCCATTCTAAAAGATGACTTGGTCGACAAGAAAGATTGAACTTAGAGAGCATAGTCACGTTTCTCTACAGTCAGGTTTATTTAATTACACCAACAAGTAATGATGGTTTTTAAACTCGGTAATGCCATGCTATGATGCAGGAGCATCCAGTGGTGTAAGGGCAATCTTGTATCACCCAAAAAGAAGTTAATTCAAAATCATTGTAGTTGTTTTCATTTCTTTCCATAATTAATGTTTCTGGTTCCATAATATCCAGAATAATAATGTAGGACTTTCAGTTTTTCTAAAAACTGCTAAAAATAGTGACTTGCCTAATTAGGAAAGTGTACCTGCTATTTTTAGAAAGTTTGCATTTGGGCACATAACAAAGCAAAAACTTCCAGAAAGTTACATAATGTAAATATAAGACCTTTGGCGAAGGAATCAGGCAAAGATCATTTGTGAGCTGAAAGATATTAAAGTTTTTGTTTTCCGAAAAGCCCCTGAAAATTTTCAGAACGAGATATGAGGCACTAAAACTTTCCATAACATCCCAAAAAGTTGATAGAAATCCATTTATGAATTTCTAGCGTGATAGTTCACATCACGAGCTTTTTGGCGCTTAAAACGGTTTGTCAATCAGACACCCGGATCAAAAGTTATGCTTCCCGGAAGTTGACCTACTTTTGGAGGGAGTTGCAAAATTTGAAATTTAGCTGGAAGCTGCCAAAAAGTGCTATTTATGACTATTTTGGGAACCCTGGGCAGTAGTAGAGTTAAGGGGGCCAGTGTAGAGTCAAGAATAGGTGGGAAAATAGAAACCCTAACTAATTTGGGGTTACAGAAGGCTGAAGATTCTAGAGACTTGAGGTGGGGAAAGTTGTAATGTGTTGCAGCTAGTAGAGGATTCATCCTCTGATTGTAATTGAGCTTCTATAATGTAATGAGTTAGCTAGTTCAATAAAAGAAAGTTCTATTTGCTATGTTCAATATCTGTTATTGTGTGTTTTGTGATTTACCCCCTTCATCAAGTGGTATCAGAGCGAGGGTTCCTGAGTGTGTAGACAGATCGCCGACTGTGAGGCAATTTGCACCAGGACCTGAGGTTGTGGGTTTGCTGCGGAGACCAAGATGCCTCCATGAAGAAATCGTGTTGGGAGGAATGCTTTAATAGAAGAGGGTTTTAGAGCCCTACAAAGGCAAATCAATGCATTGCAAGAGGAGCTACGGAGAGGGTTTGAGCCAAGGATAAGAGAAGAAAGTGAAGATGAAGCTGAAGAAGAGCTATCTGAGGAAGAACAAGAAGCTACCGGAGATGTTGCAGAAGTTAGGTTGTTGAGGGCCATTTTGAAGATTGGAAAGAGGCCCAGGATCGAAGTTTCTACATATTCTAGAGATTTGAATCCAAAACAGCTTATTGATTGGATAAATGACATGGAGGAGTATTTTGAGTATGAAGATGTGGAGGACCCAGATCGAGTTAAGTTTGCAAAAACAAAGTTGAAGGGCCATGCCAATATTTGGTAGAAGGAGGTCCAATTAGAGAGGAATAGAAGAGGAAAAGGAAAGATCACCAGATGGGATCGGATGGTGGAGAAATTGAAGAAGCAGTTCATTCCTGTGGACTATGAGATGGAGTTGCTGAAGAAGCTGCAAGGACTGAAGCAAGGTAACAAGTCTGTTAAGGAGTATACAGAAGAGTTTTATAAAATTACTATTAGGACAGGCCATGCAGAGCCCAACAAGGAGAAGGTATCTCGTTACATTAATGGGTTGAGGCCGAGTATTCAAGAGGAGTTGAGCCTGGTCAGAATGACCACCATAGAAGATGCGTACCAGTTTTCCCTAAAGGTGGAAGAGAAGCTGAATAAAAGATTTGACAGCAAGCAAAGGGGAAGAGGTCAAGGCAGAAGGACTGGTGGAAGACCCTATGGGGGCCAAAATGAAGATGCAAAGAAAAGTGAAGAAGCTGGTACCAGTCAAAATCAGAGAGGTGATAATACCTATCGCCCTCGTGACCAAAACAATGGTGAGCAAAGAGGAAGAGGAAGAGGCAGACCTGGGCAAGGACCTAGAAGAGGAGGTTTTAGAGGAACCTGTTTCCAATGTGGAGAAGGGCATCGAGCATACGAGTGTCTGCAACATCAAGGAAGGATGAATAGAAGACCTGAAGGTAATGCATGAGTTGCACATGTGGATGAAGATGCACAATCTGAGCACTCTGAAGATGCAGAAAGGGGAGAAACCCTAGTTGTGAGAAGAACTTTGTTGAATGAGGAGAAAGAACCCAATCAGAGGAAGAGTTTATTTCGCACAAGGTGCAAATGTGAAGGTAAGTGTTGTGATATTATTATTGACAGTGGAAGCACTGATAATCTTGTTTCAGGGGAGATGGTTGACAAGAAGAAAGCATCCACATCTATACCAGATTGCATGGTTGCAGAAGGACCATAGAGCTTTGGTCAATGAATAGTGTTTAGTGAAGTTCAAGATTGGTGACTACCAAGATGAGGTGCTGTGTGACATCATACCGATGGATGCATGTCATATGTTATTGGGGAGGCCGTGGCAGTATGATCAGAGTGCTGTCCATGATGGCCGTGCAAATACATACTCCCTAACAAAGGATGGAGTCCGTCATAAGTTGAAGCCCTTGAAGGAGGTGGAAGAAAAGGTATGCAGTACTGCCAGAATTTGCTTGGTAGATGGTAGAAAGTTTTTGAAGGGTATGAAGCATGAGCGTCATTGCTTTGCATTGATTCTTAAGATTAGTCAAGAGAAATGTGAAGATGTACCAGCAGAAGTTTCAGATATGTTGGAAGAGTTCTAGGACATTATCTTTGATAATGTACCAGAAGGTTTACTACCAGTAAGGAAGATAAGTCATCAAATGGATTTGATACCAGGATCCAGTTTGCCAAACAAGGTAGCCCACAGAATGACCCCTGCAGAGAATGAAGAGCTGAACAGACAAGTTCAGGAGTTGTTGAGGAAGGGACTGATAAGGGAGAGCCTAAGTCCATGTGCAGTACCTGCAGTACTAGCACCAAAGAAAGATGGAGAATGGAGGATGTGTACAGACTCTCGAGCCATCAATAAGATAACGATCAAGTATAGATTTCTATTGCCAAGAATGGATGACATAATGGATTGTTTGAGTGGAGCCAAGTACTTCACGAAGATTGATCTGAAGAGTGGGTATCACCAGATTCGAATTAGAGAAGGAGATGAATGGAAGACAGCCTTCAAGACAAAGGAGGGTTTGTATGAGTGGTTAGTCATGCCATTTAGGTTAACCAATGCACCGAGCACATTCATGCGGCTCATGAATGAGGTACTAAAAGAATTTTTGGGAAGTTTTGTTATCGTTTATTTGGATGATATTTTGATTTTTCAGTAAGACTTGGGATGACCATCTGATGCATATCAGAAGAGTTCTAGAGAAGTTGAGGGAGGAGAAGTTGCTGATTAATCTGAAGAAATGTAGTTTTGCAAAGAAAGAGTTGGTATACCTGGGATTTGTTGTCTCAGAGGAAGGTCTTAAGATGGACCCAAAAAAAGTAAGGGCTATCATTGAGTGGCCTACGCGAAGGAGTGCAACGGAGGTAAGATCTTTTCATGGTTTGGCAAGTTTTTACAGAAAATTTATCAGAAATTTCAGTAGCATTTGTGCACCTCTAACTGAGACAATGAGAGGGGATAGAAAAGAGTTTAGATGGACTAAAGGAGCAGACAAGAGCTTTGATACATTGAAGCAGAAAGTCGTAGAACAACCTATTTTGGCACTTCCAGATTTCAATAAGGTATTTCAAGTAGATTGTGATGCTAGTGGTAGTGGTATAGGAGCTGTTTTGAGCCAAGAAGGTAAGCCCATTGCCTATTTTAGTGAGAAGCTTAATGATGCCAAGAAAAAGTATTTTGTTTATGATCAAGAATTTTATGCAATAGTTTAGGCTTTGAAGAAATGGAGACATTATTTGTTGCCAAAAGAGTTTGTTTTGTATACTGATCATCAGGCTTTGCAGTATCTTAATAGTCAAGGGAAGTTGAACCAAAGGCACTTAAAATGGGTTGAGTTTTTCAGAGTTATACCTTTGTTTTGAAGCACAGGAGTGGGAAGTCCAACAGAGTTGCAGATGCCTTGAGCAGAAGGCAAAATTTGTTGACAGAAATGAAGATAGAGGTTGTTGGGTTTGATGAGCTCAAAAGTTTGTATCTTGAAGATCCAGATTTTGCAAAGGCTTGGAAAGCTTGTCTAGAGCCTGTTACTTTGGACAGGACAAAATGGTTGGATTTCATAATCCAAGATGGCATGTTGTTTAGAGGAAGCCAGTTGTGCATTCCGAGGAGTTCCATGAGAGAGAACCTGATTATGGAGAAGCATAGTGGAGGATTGGCTAGACACTTTGGTCGAGATAAGACCATTTCTATTGTTGGTGAAAATTATTATTGGCCACAGTTGCAGCAGGATGTGAGGAAGTTTGTGCAGAGTTGCAGAGTATGTCAGATGGTAAAAGGAACAAGTCAAAATATAGGATTGTATCAACCATTACCTATACCAGAGAAGCCATGGGATGATATTAGTATGGATTTTGTTCTTGGTTTACCAAGGACATAGAGAGGGCATGATTCTATTTTTGTGGTGGTGGATAGATTCTCAAAGATGGCACATTTTATTCCTTGTAAGAAGACTAATGATGCTATTCATATTGGAGAGTTATTTTTCAAGGAAGTGGTGAGACTACATGGTCTACCAAAGAGCATAGTTTCAGATCAAGATACCAAGTTTGTTGGTTATTTCTAGAGGACATTGTGGAAGAAGTTGAAGACAGATTTGAAGTTTAGTTCTGCACACCATCCACAGACTGATGGACAAACTGAAGTGGTGAATAGGAGTTTGGGTAACCTGCTACAATGCTTAGTAGGAGATAAGCCCAAGGGATGGGATTTGATTTTACCACAGGCAGAATTTGCTTACAGCAATTTTGTCAATAGGAGTACTGGTAAATCACCATTCCAGATTGTATATGGCAATAGCCCAAGAAATGCTTCTGAGTTAGGGAAGCTGGACAATGGAGAAAAGACAAGTGCTGAAGCTGAAGACTTTGCAGAACATCTGAAGAATTTGCATGAAGAGGTGAGAAAGCACATTAATAAAATGAATATTCAGTACAAGGCTAAGGCTGATCACAAGAGGAGATATAAGGAATTCTAGGTAGGAGATGAAATCATGGTTCACTTGAGAAAAGAAAGGTTCCCAATTGGAACATACAATAAGTTAAAAATGAAGAAATTTGGACCATGCAGATCCTGAAGAAGCATGATTTAGGAAATGCATATGAGGTAGAGCTGCCGAGTGGGATCAATATTTCCCCTGTTTTCAACATTGCTAATTTATCAAAATATCATGAAGCTAGAATAGAGGATGGACCAACAGAAGTGCAGTGGAGTATTCCGGCATCTACTTCAATGGAGGCGATAGAAGAGATCTTGGATAGCCGTGTGGGAAGAAGTACTCGAAACAAGAAATATGAAGAATATCTGGTAAAATGGAAAGGAAGGCCTGTTGAAGATTCTTCTTGGTTGTCTAAGGCAGAGGTTGACCATTTGGGTTTTCCTCATACAAACACATGAGACGTGACAGGGTCACTTCTCAAATTACCCTAGGTGTCTGATGCAGGAGCATCCAGTGGTGTAAGGGCAATCTTGCATCACCCAAAAAGAAGTTAATTCAAAATTATTGTATTTGTTTTCATTTCTTTCTGTAATTAGTGTTTCTGGTTCCATAATATCCAGAATAATAATGTAGGACTTTCAATTTTTCCAAAAACTGCTAAAAATAGCGACCTGCCTAATTAGGAAAGTGTACCTGCTATTTTTAGAAAGTTTGCATTTGGGCACATAACAAAGCAAAAACTTCCAAAAATTTACATAATAGAAATATAAGACCTTTGGCAAAGGAATCAGGCAAAGATCATTTGTGAGCTGAAAGATATTAAAGTTTTTGTTTTCTGAAAAGCCCCTGAAAATTTCTAGAACGAGATATGAGGCACTAAAACTTTCCATAATGTCCCAAAAAATTGACAAAAATCTGTTTATGAATTTTCGGCGTGATAGTTCACATCATGAGCTTTTCGGCGCTTAAAACGGTTCGTCAATCGGACACCCGGATCAAAAGTTATACTTCCCGGAAGTTGACCTACTTTTGGAGGGAGTTGCAAAATTCGAAATTTAGCTAGAAGCTACCAAAAAGTGCTATTTATGACTATTTTGGGAACCCTGGGTAGTAGTAGAGTTAAGGGGGCCAGTGTAGAGTCAAGAATAGGTGGGAAAATAGAAACCCTAACTGATTTGGGGTTACAGAAGGCTGAAGATTCTAGAGACTTGAGGTGGGGAAAGCTGTAATGTGTTGTAGCCAGTAGAGGATTCATCCTCTGATTGTAATTGAGCTTCTGTAATGTAATGAGTTAGCCAGTTCAATAAAAGAAAGTTCTATTTACTGTGTTCAATATCTGTTATTGTGTGTTTTGTGATTTACCCCCTTCATCATGCTACCACCTTAGTAAGCTCTGTTACACTTATCATTTAAGAGGTAATTAATGCATCATTGATTTTGTATCTTGAGAAACGAGTCTCAAGATTGAGCTCACATTTCATAGCTCTTGAAAAGACATCCTCATTGCATACCACATGAGTAATCTGATGAGCTGATGATACCTTGAAAAATGAGCACCGTGAAGATGCTGATTAGTCGGGGGTTCGAGCAGATTCTGAACTTTAAACCTTGAGAAGGAGTTCACAAAATTTGAAAATTCCTGACAATGAGTGAGGTCGGGGCATCAAAGCTCTTACAATCCTTCGAACTATTAGAGTGATATTCAAAAAAATTGAACTTCCCCGACACAAAGGAGAAATCAGGAAGTTGGTCATTTCTTGCACTTAGGAACATAAGTCGGGGAAACAAAAGATTCAAGAATTTGAAAAACACCTGATGACAAAGACTCATAAAAAAATGTTCCTAAGACTTCAAAACATTTTGGAACAGAAAATGACTGGATTGGGGCAAAGCGATGATTACATCAATCCCTATGCACTAAAATTTGAAAATATTTGGGTTTAAATTTTTGGGGTAACACCTTTCAAATGTTTACTTGTGGTAAAATTGGTCATTATGCGTCTAGATGTCCTGAAAAAGTTCCCAAGAGGTCTAAGAATAGACCTAGGATTCCAAAGAAATGTTATTATGTCAAAGATTTTGATGATGAAGGAGTAACAGATGATGATTCAGATAATGGTAGTACTACTAGAAATAAATGCTTGTTCATTTCTATTAAAGAAGATCCTGTGTCTACTAATCCTACTAGCTGTGTAATGAAAGAAAAATTAATGGAGAAAAGTATGTTGGTAGTTCAGGTTGTTCAAGATAAGGACAAATGGGTTATTGATAGTGGATAATCCCATCACATGACTGGTGACAAAAGTAAGTTCATAAGTTTTGAAAGATATGATGGAGGACTGATTAGGTTTGGTGATGATACATTTGGTAAGATTTGTGGAAAAGGATCTATTTCTTTTGATGGAAAGCATAACACTGATGATGTCTTGTGTTGCAAGTATGTGCCTAATAGTGTTGTCATTGATGTCAACATATCAGTGTTGTCATTGGTGTCAACTATATCCTATTCTTTTGATTGATTGGATGATCCTTATGTTGAGGATATTGAGAAAATTAGTCTCTTAGTCAGAAACAGTGAAGATAGTGTTTTGAGTATGAAGAACAGTGCTGAAGACTGCTCCGCATTTCCATAATATTGAAGATATAATCCTGTAGACTGGAAGGTAGTTAGAAAATGTCTAAGGATGTTAAGTTCTGAGTTAGAGTCCTCCACATGAAGAATTACATAAGTTATGTTCACCAGAGTGAAGAATGCTTTTTATGTGTGTTCAGTGATGACAGCGAGACAATATTTTGCTCCACATATTTCCACATTGAAGTATTTTGATCCACGGTTTTAGAGTAATGTTTTGGATGATGATAAGTGCTTTGAATGCTAATGGTTCATGCTTTGGAGGTTCCGTAAGCTATCTTTCTTTTGTATTAGTCGAAGACAATTGAGTTCCTGAGTTCTGGTCTAAAGAATGTTGTGATTTAAGTTGCTTGAAGTTGTGTAATGGTTCCTGATGATTCAAATGGGCTTGTGGATATCTTTGGATCATGTTCCTACATTAAAGTTGGTCCACATTGAGGATTTTTCTCATGGAAGAAGATTTCACCTTAAGGACCTAAAGATAGAACCTACCTTGCTCGACTCGGTTGATAGAGTTTATTTCAAAGAGCTAATAAAAGTTTGATGAATCATGGTGTGTTGTGGAAGATTGATTTGAGTCCCAGATAAGCTATGGCTAACATGGTTGTGATCCACGTACATTGTTATATTGTATACTTAATGTCTTTTGTATTAGGTCTGGACCTATTTCATATGTTTGTAATATCATCATTGGAGAGTGGCCCAATGCTTTGAAAAAAGTAATACAAATGTAATGCCGACTTTGATGAACATTCCAAAGTTGATGTATGATATAAATATTTGTAATTGAGTCATGAAAATGTGTAACTAAGAGAGATAGGATGCGGAGTTGAGGTGAGAAGAAGAAAAGAAGAGGAGATTAGAGGAATTGGTTGGTGCTTCAATGGAACTAATCTTTGGCATGGAGTAAATGTTGTTATCTTAGTTCACCCTTCTAGCAGTGAGCCTTCTACATATTTCTTTGTAGGCAGTGAGCCTCTTGGGCAGCGAGCCCTGGGTAGTGAGCCTTCTTTTTCTCATTGATATAACTAATGCTTCTTGTGGGTTAAATCCCCACCATGGTTTTTCTCTCTAACAAGGGTTTTCCACATAAAAAATCTGGTGTCCTATGTGTCTGATCTTGATGTGTGATTAAGTTTCTATTTCATGCTTGCATAATATTAGTAAATGAATATTTGGTGATTGAAGAAGAGTAAATTTGTGTGACAACTGATTCACCCCCCCCCTCTCAGTTATCTGGCTTATTCAACAATTGGTATCAGAGCCAAGTTCCTTAGAAGAAAGCTTGACCACTTGAGGCAGATCCAAGATGTTGTCCTACAAGAAGGAGAGTCTGCAATTTGATGGAACTAATTATTTTGGCTGGAAGCTCCACATGATCACTCACCTCATATGTATGGGTAATTGTTATTGGACTATAACCAAAGATGAGTATGAGATTCTGGAAAATGGTCCGCAAACATAAAATAAAATCAAGGAATTTGAGTGGAATATGAGAGCAAAAGAAGCATTAGTCAGTTCCCTAACTGACACTGAAGTTACAAACATTATGGAAATGGAAACTGCTCATGAAATCTGGAAAAAGTTGTAGATGTTGTATGAAGGAGATGAATCTGTGAAAGGTACAAAATTGCAGAGGTTGAAGGAAAAATACGAGAGTTTGAAGGTGAGCAAAGAAGATAATATTACTTCCTTCATGCAGAGAGTAAACGAACTTGTGAGCAACATCAAGAGTGTTGGAGGAAAATTGGCTGAAGCCAAAATAGTGAACAAGATTCTTAGATCATTGCCCAAGTCCTATTCCCATAAGGTGGCAACAATTGAAGAAGTTATGACAGTCCAAATGGTTACAAGAGATTAGTTACTTGGAAAGTTATCTGCATTTGAAATGAGGGAGCTTGGAGACTCACTTCCTAAACCAAAAATTGATTTCAAGGCTAGCATCTCTAGAAAAGACAAATATAGTGTGGAACTTGATAATGAACTTGATGAAATACCTTCCTACAAGGCCAACACTTTAGAAAGAGTTCCCAGATCTGAGAAGTACAAGATAAATCCAGACCATGAGCTTGAAGAAATGGAAGCCAATCTTGTTAAAGGCTACCCAGAGGTACAGGTAAGTATGAAGGTAAATTTTACCATTCAAATGTTTCTCCTATGGTAAAATTGGACATTATGCTTCTAGATGTCTTGAAAGAATACCCAAAGTAAATCCAAATAGGTGAAGGTTTCAAAAGAAATGCTATTATGTTGGAGACTTTGATGATGAAGGGGTCACTGATGATGAATCCAATAATGGTAGTACTTCCAGAAATGAATGCTTGTTCATTGCTGTAAAAGAAGAGTTTGTGCCTACTAATCCTACTAGATGTATGAAGAATGAAAAACCAGTGGAAGAAAAGGCCTTAGTTGCTCAAGTAGAAGACAAAAATGAGTGGGTCATTGACAGTGGATGTTCACATCATATGACAGGTGACAAAAGCAAGTTTGTAAGTTTAGAAAAGTATGACGGTGGACTGGTTAGATTTGGAGATGATACTGTTGGTAAGATCTGTGGTAGAGGATCTATTACTTTTGATGGCAAGAACAACACAAATGATGTTCTATATGTAAAAGGACTAAGCATAATTTGTTGAGTTTTGGTTAGATGTGTGACAAAGGGTATGATCTCAGATTTGAAGATAACAAATGCAAGATCTTGGAGAGCTCCGGAGCAGTGATTGCAACTAGAAAGAAGACAAAAGGTAACATTTATTATTTGAAAGGAACTAGTGAACACTGTTTGTTGGCTCAATCTAATGAAAGATAGCATTGGCATAGAAGGATGTGTCATGTCCATTTTGACAACATTGTAAAGATAAGTTCTATTCAAGTTGTAATGGATTTACCAAAGCTACTAAAGCCTGCCAATCCCATGTGTAAGGAGTGCCATCTAGGAAAACAAACAAGAGTAAGCTTCAAAAGTAAAGATCAATCCACAATTGGGCTACTGGAGCTAGTGCATACTAACTTGTGTGGTCCAACCAGAGTCAAAAGTCTGCAAGGAGATAGATATTTCATGTTACTCATTGATGATAATTCCAAAATGATGTGGGTCACTTTTCTAAAAGAAAAAGCTGAAGCATTAGATAAGTTCAAGGCTTTCAAAGAAAAAGTTGAGAATGAACTTGACTTGAACATCAAGTGTCTGAGATCTGATAGAGGAGGAGAGTTTACATCAAACGAATTCAATCTCTTTTGTGAAAATAATGGAATAAGAAGACAGCTATCTGCACCAAGAACTCCACAACAAAATGGAGTAGTTGAAAGGAAAAACAGGATAGTTCAAGAGGATGCTAGGATAATGATGATGGAGGTTGGTCTACCAGAAGTGTATTGGAAAGAGTTTGTACATACTGCAGTATATGTTCTGAATAGATTTCAAGTTAAAGGCTATTTAGGGTAAAATTGGATTTTATTAATCTTTTGTTGTTTAGATGTTAAAATCTGCCTCTCCACTAAACATTGAAGGATCTAGAGTCGAGTGGCGAGCACTATCATACCCTAGGTCACTTTTAGATATAGGGAAACTTAGATTAGGGAATTAATTATCAATTTTTCCTTCTCCTATGCCCAATTGACCATTAAAACACTAATTATGCAAATATGACAACAAATTAATGAATTACAAAAAATGCTCTTGCAGACAGGAGTAAAATACCAAATTATAGAATACCTATTTTCGGGTTTCTGAGGCAGAACAGTCAGGGACACTAGAGTGGGTGCCCAAGTCCAAGGTACCTTCTTTTTTGGGGAATTTGGACCTCCTTTCAACACTGATCAACCCTATAACTTCTATTTCCTGGGATTTGTCTACGGAGGACACTAGAGTGATTGCCCAAGTCTTGGAAGTGCTCCTATGTTTAACTTTTCTACAAATCCTAAATCTCTGATGCTTGCCCAGTCTTCTTGCAACTTCAATTTTTTCAGATGCGATACTTGTAACCTGGAATCACAAGACTTAGTTTGGGGGTTGTGGTGTTTAGAGGTTTGCCTCAGTCAAACCCCAGAGGACAATTAAGTCTCTGAACACCATTGTCAAATAAAGAGGGCGTGCCCTTGTGAGGTAGAGGCTAAAACCAAATGAATCAATGATAAAAACACAATAATATGTCACCTTGTAGTGAAGCTCTCATGGAGGAAGATGCTCTTCATGCCATGAGGAGTTTGATGCTCAAATCTACAAATATCAACACACTAAACATACAAGTCTGCTCTTGCCACACAATAGAAAACCTTGAATCACCTTGAGAACACAATACCTTGCTAGTAATCATCTAGTTTACAAATGAATGCATAAGCATGTTTATATATGCATCTACAAACACTCTCACCAAGATATTTGAAATTCAAACTTACTGTGTCGGCAAAGTGACCTAATAACAGTCACTAACCGACACCCAGGGATTGGGGCTACCTCAAAATAGGGAAGGACTAGGGCGTGGGTGCCCAAGTCCTCCCCCCTATTTTGGGTAGGGTACAGCTCAAGGGGTCCACCTAGGTCCAATTTGCCCTGGAACCTAGGTCTCATTCCATCGGGGTGTCAAAATATGAAATAAAATGTCCTAAATGCACAGTAAAGACCTGAGAGCTAAACTTTATGAGGGAAAAGCCCCTGAGGGGACATTTTCTGACGTTACATTTAGCCCCCACTTTAATGTATGTATAAACGCGAGGCTAATACATGCATTAAAGTAAGGTCACAAACACAACAAACACATCAAGCATGGAGAAAATACACCAATCCCATAGAAGATAGTAACAAGCATGCAAAACATGGAGAAGACAATTATAGTCACGTAGAACATGAAGCATACAGTCAATGCATAGAAGACACATTAATGCATGGAAGATAGAAGTGATATATTTTCTTTTCTTTTTCTCATATATATGAAATGCAAATGTAAGTACTAGAAAGTAGACAAACCTCCCATAATACATGATGCACCACCATAGGGTGCAAGTCTCTGTATATATGGGGCAACACACACGCAAGACACGCCAAACCTCCGAAAATGCATGAAGCACTACCCAAGAGCGTTGGTCTTTGCATATGGGGCAACAAACACGCCACACAAAACAAGAATGCCAAAACACACACACTTGAAGACACGGTAGACAAGCAATGGTGTGTTCCCTATTTCTAGGCTTATCACCATCTTAGGCACATTACAGGTACACACTGATGATTGGGCTTTGCCACAACAATCACTGAAAATATGCTTAAGGGTTGAGTTAGTCACAAAACCGCTCCCCGCCTCTACAGAGGACTTTTAAAAATGACAGGATGATGCAATCTGCTCTGAGAAATACACCATCCCTGCCTCCGCAGAGGGCTTGAGAAAAAGGATATGCTCGATATCTCACCTCCACTGCATGATGCACTACTCTGGGGCGCAAGTCTCTGCATCTGAGGTCAAACACATTGCTAACATCTATAATAGATAGCTTACCTTATATGCCCCCACCTTAAGGTGGTTGATATCAGTTATCGATATCAAGCACATTAAGGTAGGAAGAAAACACACAAGGGAACACTAACTTTCACAAAGCCCATCCCCCCGGAGGTGACATGTGCTTTATGATTGCCAAATGTTCTCACAAACACATCTCTGCAAGAAACATGTTAGTGTCTACAACATCATGAAAAACAACAACATCAATGCATATGATTAACCACACAAAGAGCCAAGGTTATACAACAAATTCAGAGTTCGAGGATAACTGTCGGGCTATATCACAAAGCTCTCTGAATCAAGTATTGCCAAGGCTAGATTCAAAGGAAAACAAAGGTGCATAGAGCAACAGTATTGTTAAGGTTTGTAAATGTGACAGAAACATCATCAAATTCACTATGCGGAAAGCACACGTGCTTCCACTAGCCAAGCATCAGATAAGATATACAACCCCATCATGATATTAGGAACTAAGTCCAAATTTTTATTGCTCTCGAAAGGGACACTAGCTCTGCATCAGTATAAATGTTTTTCATCATCTGCCCGCTAAGTAGAAACACTAAGGGGAAACAATAAATAAGAGAGGAGAAACAAGTGTCTTATGGACAGTCACGTAGGAGGGTGCCCCCAAGTCACCAACCATGAGGCTATGTCCGTCAGACACAACACACAACAATGAAATCAGAGAGAAGCAATATAGAAGAATGATGATACAAATAGAAGAATGTCACAACGGAGTCAGTCTCTTGGTATTCGGAACCTTACGAGAGAATATGAGGTCATACCATGAGGCCTAAACAACACATAACACATCACGGGGGAAGCACATCATGAGAGAGATAAGGGTTAGAGATACTTACCTGTAGGGCTTTATATTATATGTTGGAATTCATGAACCTCTTGGAGAGGTATTCGATCATGTTTGTTGCAAAATTTGAATGGTTCTTATGAAAGTCTTGTTTGTTATCATATGATGCTTGTTCTTTAAATCCTTGTTTAAATGAGGCTTTTTGTTGCTTATGAGGGGGGGAACCACTATTATTTTTGACTATTGATTGTCATCTTGCTTTTTTCTAATTTTTGGCAAGTTTTCATTGGTGAATCTTTCTAGAGTAGTAGTAGGATTCATCCTATACCATCTTTCTCATCTGTATCGATTGTTGTTCTTTCTTTTCTGATGCATTTTGGTTATCTCCTGATCCATATAAGGATAATAGAGGAGGGACCTTAGCAAAATTTTATTTCTTCATGGGTGAGGTGGGGTATCCACTTGTTTCTCATCGACTTCAATCATTCCCACGATACTATCATATTCCAAGTAATCATCCTCGTCTACTTCCACTAAACCTTGTTCCACCATATTATTTTCAGTATGCTTAAGAAAAGGTTTAGTGAAGATTTGTAAATTCTGATTTGGTAGAGAAACTGACTTATTTCCATTATCATTCACACCTGATACCTGGATGACATTTGAATCAATAAGGTCCTATATCTCATGTTTAAGACGCATACATCATTCAGTGTAATGTCCTTGCGTCTGATGATAATGAAAAAAAGTATTAGCATCGAAGTAAGGTCCTTGTTTACTAGGATCAACAAGTTTAATCAGGGGACGCTTTAGAATGTTGTTACTCACAGCTTGATTCATGATAGAATGATAGGACTCGGATATCGGAGTGAACATTCTTGGTTGATATGATGGTTTCTTTGGATTGTTTATAGTAGACACATTTGTATTTGGTCCATTGATCTTGATGAAACTTCTATTATTGTTCCTCTTAAAGTTGTTTTGCGATGATCTACCCATGGATTGACCAACTTGAGCCGATGAGTTTTGGTTTTCATACTGACTAGGCGAAAGTTGATAATCACGAAGGGCAGTGCATAAATGTTGAAATGAGTTGTACTTCATCAAGAGGATCTTATCATGAATATGAGGTTGTAAATTTGTAATAAATATCTTCTAAACATCCTCATGTTTTATTTGATACTGAATCTATGCATAAAGGCCTTGATGCCGACTAATGAATTTAGTCAACTTTTCTTTCAGACCTTGTTTGCATTGAACCAAGTCAATACGGGTGATTTTGGGTCCAATATTTTCTTGAAAATGTTGTAAAAATTGATCAATCAACTGTGAAAAGGAGTGAATTGAATTCAGAGGCAAAGAGCAAAACTATTCTAAAGCAGTATCT
Organism: Cunninghamia lanceolata; assembly: GCA_027924645.1. Lineage (NCBI taxonomy): Eukaryota > Viridiplantae > Streptophyta > Pinopsida > Cupressales > Cupressaceae > Cunninghamia > Cunninghamia lanceolata. The sequence goes on along the minus strand of BSBN01000477.1, from coordinate 1,866,775 downwards.
TTGAGAGATCGCGAGAAAAGTTTTGCCAACAAATCCTCTTCAAAATAGAAATCACTACACATAGCTGTGAATGCTGCCACATGGATATTAGGATCTCCTTTTCCACCATATTTTTCCAAGCAAGGAGTCTCAAACCTTTCAGGCATAGGGGTTCTCAAGATTGCATAGGATAACAGATTACAGGTATGATATGTCAGTAGACTAGGTTGTGAAGAATTTGTCAAATTTGTTACCTTTTGTTGTAAAGCAATCATGCCTTGTAAATTTTGGTTTAAGATGGAATCATTTGGAGATGCAGTTTGTTGTGAGGAATTGGAACCAAGGTGAGGAGGTGATTAAGCTTGAGATACAATAGGCAGAAGCTGGGAATATGTTAACGGTGGTTGGCTATAATGATAGGTAGAAGATGGTTACGAATATGTAATAGGTAGCTAGAAATGAGTGGAATAGATAGGAGGTTGAGAATAATTATTCATAGAAGATGTCCCTTTAGGAACCAAATTCTGATAATTAAATCCCACAACTTTGTAATTAGTGCCATTAGATACTCCAATACCAGTTGTAGCATTACTACAAGTGTTTGCATTAGTTATTAAGATCATTGATGTAAAAGTGGATATTCTCGTACTCGGTAAAGGTGCCGAGACTTGTGTATGAGATGGTGATAAAGTGTTGTTTATCACTTGTACACATTCAGTCACTGGTATAATGTTGGTCTGTACAATATGTGCTAGACCATGAATTGCATTAACGGCATCTTGTCCTTCTTTTATCAATTCTCTTATGTTATGAATTGTAGGGACTGCTTCTTCAACTATTCTCTCATTTTACATTATTGCTTGAAATTGGGCTAATTCTTTATCCAATTTTTCTATTTGTTCATCTGATACATATCTTGTTGCCTCAATAGTATCATCAACATCATGAAAAGTTTGTTCTTCCATTGTACTTGTAATAGGTGCAATGTCTTGTAATGTTTGGGTTTCTCCTTTTGTAAAGAAAGTGTTCAAAGTACCAACTTCTTCAAGAGAACTAGAACCCATGTGTCTTATGCTTCTTATTAAAGGTATATTTCACTTATGGCAGTGAATTATTAGACTCATGCAACAATGTGCCCAAGTTTTAGGCTTAGGATATGTTGTAAATGCTTGATTTTTTGATATGTTTTCAATGCAAATGAATGAAACAAAGGGTGTTTGTAAGGATTTCAGTCAAGGGAAGCAAGTTATATGTCTGATATCAGTCCAAAACAGAAAAAAGGTCACTCTCAATGCAATCTTGATGTGATTTCAAGTTGATGCCAAGTCAAAATATAGTGAAAATATGTCAAAATAGACACTTTTTTCACCAAAATTCAATGCAATAGAGCATATCAAAGGGTGTTGTGAGGAAAATGATGATGGAAATAAAATAATATCAATACTAAAAGCCACTTGGTGCCAGAATACCCAACACAACATGCTTTTTGTGCCTCTTAAGGTCAAACCGTAGTGAAAATGTAGCAAAAATAGGCTATTTTTCACAGTTTTTCAACTCCAAGACCTAGCCAAAGGGGTGTTGTAAGGAATTTTAGGATGGAAAGAAAATAATATCAGTGATATTAGTCACCTTAATCCATAAAACTGATTACAACACACTTGGAGTGCAAACTAGGTCGAACCCTAGGGCAAAAATAGTTTAAAAGTGTAGTTTTTCACCAAATTTTCACTACAAGAGCCCGTTAAAAGGGTGTTGTGAAGATTTTTATGAGGGGAAGAGAATGATTACCCCAATAATATAAAAATAATTCCAAAATATCTTTTACAACACACTTATGGTGCAAGTTTATAAAGTCGATAAGGCCAAATTTAGTGAAAATTGTTGTTTTTGAAGCCCTAGATTTGAGATCTTGGAACAAAATGCTATGTGTTAGGGTAAAATGTGGATTAATCAAATGAACAATAATAAACCCAAAGATCAACAGAATAATGAAATCAGGAAAGATTGAATGAAAAGAGCAATGAATCACAATGCAAACCTTCCCTGTTTCAAAGCTTCTGTTGTTCGCCTATTACAACTGTCCTTTGCTAATGAAGTAGGCCCTCAGTGAGTGCACTCTTTTAGCTGTGTTGTAGGATGTCGATAGTAAATGGCTGTGTTGATAGATATTGTTGTGAAGTAGAGCTTCAAAGCAAATGGTGATCTCAAGTAGATTGTATTGGGGGTGCCAAAGGCGCGCGGGTGGAATTCTGCAGAGTAACAATACAAATAACATAGATGATTAGAATGGGAGGATGAGGTTTCATTTATAGACTCAAAAGAATGAGGATTAATGGTTGAGAGGAAGTATGATGACCAACGGCTGAGGATGGTTGAGGAATGTGCAACTAGTAGGAATAGGACTAGTGTCCCACCTCCATCATGAAAGAGGGGATTTGACAAAATTGATTAGAGAGTTAACTCCTTTAACTAATCAGTTAACAAACTTGATTAGTCAGTTGGAAGAATGAATTATGGAATTGATTGAATTGATTGAGTGATTAACTGATTTGACCAGTTAGTTAACACTTTTGATTGATTAGTTAACTAACTTCCGATTTGAGAAGAAATAGGACATGTGGGTGAGGGAAAAATAAGTAATTAAATATTTAATATATTTAATTACATGTGCAACCCGGTGAGGTGGAAAGTGTGAGGTGGATTTTTGGAATTAGAGCTAGGATAGAGGAATTTGGTTTAAATAAATAATTTAGGATTATTTAATTGTGTGAGACATTAGAAAAATTTAGGGAATTTAATTAAATAAATTGGTTTTATTTAATTATAGAATAGTGAACCGATTAAATAAATTTGGAATATTTATTTAATTGATAGAAGGATGGAATAAATATTTAGAATATTTATTTAGAATGAATCATGTCATTTTTAGGCGTATACATTTTGCCTCTCTTTGATGCAATGCAGTTTACAACATTGCTTCAAAGAAATCGATAGTCTGACAGTGATACATGCCCTAGTTTGCCCCTAGTACAAGTTTAATGACAATAGGATGCCCCCTCGGGAGGTTGGACGGAAAGAAGGCAGGAGGTGTGAGACGGACAATCTCACGAAGACGAAGGGAAGCTAGGTTAGAATGAAGAAATTAGTTGAAGAAAGAGTTGAATGATACGTGATGCAAGATGGAATGATGACACACACAAGCAAGCAAGCAAGTATGCAAAAATGACACAAGAACAAACAAGGTATTGCCCTTGTTGAGCGGTAAACCAACGATATGTACTAATAACGATATACAACAATGTTGTCATGGTGGGGAATGATATATCCCTAGACCAACATGGCAGGCGTGTTGTCATGGCGGGGAATGATAGATCCCTAAAGCAACATGAAGGATGGTGTCTGGTTTTAAGAAATGAAGCATATCGTGTAAGACGCGTGTGTTGGTCTGATTTCGACAATGTTACATCTTGTATAAGACAATTGCTTGATTAACTGATAAAGTTGGTTTACAACCAGACAAGGATCAAGACCATTGATTGTGAGTGGATCATTTGTGCAAGATTGACTTGACTTGATTGGTATGGATTAAGGATGGACCTGCATTTGGATCATTTCTTGGGTTGACTGAAATTGAGAAGAATGGATCACAACGATAGATGGAATACTGATTGATAGAAGAATGACTCAATAGGACTCACAAGCTTTTATTTGTATTGATACTCTGCATTGTTTGGATCATTTATTGCATGGGATATGGATGTATGGATGTGTATATGGATATAGGATGGATGTTTTGCTTTTGGAGTGCTTTATTTCATCATTGGGCAATTTATTTTTGGTACTTTTTGTGAAATGTTGTAAGTTAATACAAGCATCTAGGTATAATTGAACCAAGATGACCTGAGTATTGCTTACATGGATTTTGATTTAGCAATTTGATACAAGCATCTAGTCAAACTTGAATCTAGATGACCTGAGTACTTCTTGCATTTCAACAAACAAGGATTGCCTCCATTCATGTTAGACCTTTGATGTCCTCAATGATCTTTTGCCGATCATGTCCTTAGACAAGGTGTCAAATTACTAAAGCGGAATCCACAAATAGCAAACAAAGAAAATGATCATGCCCCCATCATAGCATCTCTAGCTTTTGGCATCCTTGAGTAGCATAGAAGGACATGATAACAAAAATCAAGACGTTGTAACTTAACTATGATTTCAATTCACAAAACATTCTTGCATTTAGATGTGTTTATTTCTTGCTATAATTGGAGTAAAATCATTTAGAAAGCCTTGGGTATTTCACCTTGCGTTTGAATGGGTTAAGCTGTTCAAAGTCAAGATTTTTGTTTGAAGGGCAAGTTCTCCTTGAATTTGCTTATTTGGTGAGAAGATTGCACAATCCTTATTGGGGAGACGAACCCTAAGGGACTGACCTAGTGCCTCAAGGGGCTCATTGCTAAATGGCCTTGCCTACGTGACGACGCAGAGGCAACGTAGTTCAGGGTAAACCCTAATGAACCTAGACCTAGGTGAGAGAAAGTGGAGACAGACTCAGATTGATAGAGAGACTAGATATGGGATAGATGGGGCAAATGGAAGCCTTGGTGGTGCATTAGAATAATGGCCTTGCCTACGTGACAGCGCAGAGGCAACGTAGTTCATGGACTTGGACCATGGACACTAATGAGGGACACTATGCCCGGCTCACACTGAGGAGACGGTATGGGACAAAACCTTGGTTGACAAGGCCACAAGGAGAGTATCAAGCCATGATAGGTAACTGTCAAGTGTTGATTGTGGGACAGATATGGGTCAAATGGGAAATGAGCGAAGGAAGAATGGATTCAAGGTGAATGGATTCTCAAAGATGGAGGAGGCGGTTTATCACAAGCAATGCCTATTTACCAGGTTTTCATCACTTGCTTTTATTTGCACGAGAAGCTAGAAAGTAAACATGACGCCTGTTTGCCAGGTTTTCATCATGATACCTATCCAAGGCACCTCTTTGCCAGGTTTTCACCAAAGGATGATTTTTTTTGTACTTTTCTGATTTTCTGAGTTTTTTGCTTTTTTTTCCATTTTTGAATTTTTTTGTATTTTTTTTCAGTTTTGATTTTTTTTTTTTGTATTTTTTTCAGTTTTGATTTTTTTTGTATTTTTGTGCCCCCTTGCATTGGGGTTCTCCTAGGTATAGAACCAGCAAAGGTGCATGTTGTTGATTGGATCATCAAACAACTCACCCTTTGATGTTGCCAACTGATATGCCCCCGATCCGTAAGCAGCTACAATCACATAGGCCCCAAGCTAGTTAGGTTCGAACTTGCCTTTCTTTTCTCTATCTTGTTAATTGCGAGGATTCTCTTTGAGAACAAGGTCCCCAACCTTAAAGCATCTTGGGCAAACCTTGTGGTTATAGCTTCTTGACATCATCTGTTGATATGCTTTGAGATGATCAAAGGCTTTCTGTCGCCTTTCTTCTAGCAGCTCTAGTTCTTGCAACCTGGAGACCCTGTATTCTTCGTATGATATGAGACCTTTCAACGACACCCTTAGAGATGGTAGTTCGACCTCAATGGGGAGGATGGCTTCTGAACCATAGACAAGGGCGTAGGGTGTAGCACCTATGGGAGTGCGTATACTGGTTCTGTAGGCCCATAGAGCGGGATTGAGTTGGACATGCCAATCACAGCCAGCATCATTAACAGTCTTCTTTAGGATTTTCAGAATGGTTTTATTCGATGCCTCAACTTGGCCATTACCTTGGGGGTAGTATGGAGTGGAGAAATGATGTTGGATTTTGAAACGCTCACAAAGTTCTTGGACATCCTAATTTTTGAATGGTCTTCCATTATCTGTGATAATGGATGAAGGAATGCCATATCTGCAGATAATGTAGTTCAAGATGAAAGAGGAAATTTGCTTGCCTGTGACAGTGGTGAGGGGAACGACTTCAATCCACTTTGTGAAATATTGAGTGGCAGTTATGATAAATTTGTGGCCGTTGGAAGAGGGTGGATGAATCTTTCCCACAAGGTCAAGTCCCCACTGGCAAAAGGGCCAGGGTGTCGTTAAAGGTCTCAACTCTTGAGCAGGTGCATGGATCAGGTTCCCGTGTATTTAGCACTGTTTGCACTTTTTGACGAACTGATATGAATCCATTTCCATGTTTGGCCAGTAATAACCCAAACGCATGAGTTTCTTGGCTAAGGAAGGACCACTAGAGTGTGTTCCACAGATCCCTTCATGTACGTCTCACAAGGCAGTTATGGATTCTTCTTGTTCTAAACAACAGAGCAAAGTACCATCAAGACCACGTCAGTAAAGGGTATCAGCTATGATGGTGTAGCGAGAGGTTTGTCGTATAAAAGTTCGTCTCTGGTTAGAGGAGAGGTCAGGTGGGAGAATGTTGCCCTTGAGGTAAGTGTAAGTCTTACCGTACCAAGGTGAATCAGATCCAACTAGAAGGCAGATGGAATGGGTCTCAAGAAGATCATAAGCTGGTTGCCGAATAGTTTCCACTAAGAACTCATACCGTGACTCATTTTCAGGTATTTCTAGAAGAAAGGCTATGGTAGCCATTGCATCTGTTGCTTTATTCTCGATCCTTAGTATTTGCTCGAAGGAGATGGTCCCAAAGTGCTCTTTGAAGTCATCGACCATCCGTTTGTATGGGATGAGCTTTTCATCTTTGGTTTGATACTCATCATTGACCTGATTGACTATAAGCTGGGAATCACCATAGACATGCAGTTCTTAGATTTTCCACTCAGTTGTCATCTTGAGACCAATTACCAAGGCTTCATATTCCGCTATGTTGTTGGTGCATGGAAATAACAAATGGTAAGACTTCAGAATTGTGTCACCTTGAGGAGTTATAAACATGATACCTGCCCCCGATCCATGGTTTGTGGAAGACTTGTCGAAGTAGAGTTTCCAGGAAGATGTTGACACATTGAATAAGGATTCATCTGGAAATTCAAACTACATGGGCTGGCTGTCTTGTAATGGTGCATCTGCTAGTTGGTCAGCTATGATTTGTCCCTTGATGGCTTTTTTGTCCACATATTCGATGTCATACTCACTGAGAAGCATTACCCACTTTGCTAGGTGACCTGTGAGAGCTACTTTGCTGAGGAGATACTTCAACGAGTCAATTTTTACAATGAGTTTTACTGGATGTGCAAGCATGTAATGTCAGATTTTTTGTGAAGCAAAAACTACCGCAAGACATGATCTTTCTATTTGTGAGTATTGCAACTCGTAGCCCACTAAGGTTCGACTGATGTAGTATACAGCTCTTTCCTTGTTCTCGTAATCTTGTTGTGCTAGAAGAGCTCCAAGAGCAGTAGGTGTAGCAGATATGTAGAGAATTAGAGGTTTTCATTGGATCAAAGGCATGAGAATGGATGGATTCATAAGGTACTCCTTTAGCTTGTTTAATGCTTCTTCACACCGCTCATCCCACCTAAATGGAATGTTCTTATGCAGGAGATGGCTGAAAGGTTGGCACTTGTCTGCCAGCTATGATATGAATCTGCAGATGGCCTGCAGCTTGCCCTGTAGGGATCTCAACTGAGTTAGAGTCTTGGGCAGTGGCATGTCCATTATAGTGTTGACCTTGGTAGGGTCTACCTCTATTCCGTTTGCCGACACGATGAAGCCTAGCAGCTTGCCTGACGTTACCCCAAACACACATTTCTTTGGGTTTAGTTTGACTTGGAATTGGTCCAATCTTCGAAAGACTTTTTCTAGCACATCCAGGTGTGAGTCTCTTGTGAGAGATTTTGCTAGGATGTCGTCGACATAATCCTCCATTGTTACATGCATCATGTCATGAAGTATAGTTGTCATAGTTCACTGATATGTGGCACCTATGTTTTTCAACCCAAATGGCATGACATTCCAGCAAAAGGTACCCCATGGGAAAGTAAAAGCTGTCTTGTGTTGGTCCTCTGGTGCTATTTTGATTTGATTATACCCTAAGAATCCGTCCATGAGTGATAGCATTGTATGTCATGCAGTTAGGTCGACTATGATATCGATGTTTGGCAATGGAAAATCATCCTTGCGGCATGCTTTGTTTAAGTCTCAAAAATCATTGCATAGTCAAACTTGGCCATCTGGTTTAGACATTGGCACAATGTTGGATATCCATTCTGGGTAATCTATGGCTCTGATGAACCCCACATCCAGCAATTTCTTGAGTTCTTCTTTGACCAAAAGTGCTATGTGAGGATGCATCTTTCTCAACTTCTACTTTACTAGTTTTACTCTTGGATCCAATGGCAGATGATGTAGAATTAAGTTTGGGTCTAAACCTGGCATGTCTGCATATGACCAAGCAAAGCTACCTCTCTTCTTCTTAAAGAACGGTACAAACCTAGTTTTCTCTGGTGGTGTGAGAGATTTGGCAAAGTGGATAATCTTAGGCTGTTCTTCTGTTCCAATATTCATAGGCTCTGTCGGTTCCACAACAATCTGTGACCTTTCCTGGTACATATCACTAGGGAGAGTGTCAAGCTTTCCATCGTCAGGTGCCACAATTAGGTTTTCACCTTCGGATGCATCCTTTCTTTTTATTGTTTTGTGATCTGACACTGTCGCAAGGCAGTTTTCACTATCAGATCTATTTTTGATCTTGATATTTTTGTGACTGGAAGGCTTGGCACCTCCCCAAAGTAAGCCATGGTATTCAGTTTGATAGCAAAACCAGCTTTATGATCTCCCTTGGGTAAGTGGTCCCTAATTTCCATATAATCAATGTAAGCATCATTGTTTTGGAACATATCTAGTTGGGGAGTTCCTTGCAGATCCTAGTCAATAAGCTCAGGGTGCAAGAGGGGAAGGGAGTCAGATGATAGACCTAATTCATTGATGGTGTGAATGGAAATGTTAGGAGCATTGGCGAGGGTAGTGTTCAGGGTGGTACTTTCCTCCAAGTTGTTTATTGCAATGGAATTTAAACTTTCCTCGAAAGCCATAATCTCAGGGATGGGCGAATTAGACTCCAGTGGTCTGTCCCATTGTGTTTGTCCCTTACGGTAGGGGCTAAGAGTTTGGATGGTGTCGACCTCTTTGTCATCATAGGAGTGCTCTGTTAGCTCATCCCACTCATACTCATTTGAATCTATGTCGCTATCTGTGTCATTGTCTACTTGGAGTGTTTGGATTGTTTCTACTAGGCAAGCATTTTCTTTAGCTTTGCCCTTGCCTTTATATCCTAGGCCACTAGTGTTTCTAGTCGATGAGGATGAAGAAGGTTGAATAGGTTCAATGATTTCTTCTTTTCTGAGGCCGATGGGGCCTTGTCCTTCATACCCCATCCTATGCAGAATAGTCTCACCTTGCCCGTAGAGTTCTGTTGGGAGTCTAGGTGGATCTTGGGGTGTGTTTTCTTCTTCAGCATAAAGCCATTGCAGGAGATCTCGTTCCTCTGTTTCATAAGATAAGGTCCCCCGTTTTACAAAGGGAGTTGCGGGGGCTACAGGAGGAGCAAATGGCTTTGGAAAATGTTTGGGTTGGCCAAAAGAGCAAGGAGACAAAGGCATCTTGGCAAGATTGAGGCTGTGCTCAATGGAGTATTCCCCCACTCCACTTTCTTTTTCTGTGCTTTGGGTCTTGAGGAGGAAGCTTTGGCGGTATGGTCTTATTGCGGGGTAGGGGAAATGTATGCTCTATTGTTCGGTATGACACACTCGGGTTTTGCACAGAAAGAATTACAGTGTTGGTAGGGGTCAGAGTCGCCTTGAATGGTGACTTGCTTGCCATTGTGCGGGAATTTAATGCATTGATGATAGGTTGAAGGGACAGCCTTCATGGCATGAATCCATGGTCTCCCGAGTAGGATATTATAAGCGAGCTCTCGATCAAGGACTTGACACACCACATCTTTTATTACTAGTCCCACTTGAATGGGTAGGACAACTATTCCCTTTGTGGTTCTTTCTTCCTCGTCATATGCTTTGATGGTAATTTTCCTCCTTGGATCAACTGCTTGTTTGGAGAACCCCAGTGCAAGGACTAGCTTTAATGTACAAATATTTAAACCGGCACCCCCATCAATGAGAACCCTCTTGATGCGGTGCTTGTGTATGAATGCGACAATGTGCAGAGGGGTGTTATGAGGTTGGGATACAAAGAGGTCATCTTGCTCAGTAAATGATATGGAGTTGGAGGTCAGATTGCCTACCATGGTTTGAAACTTTTCTTGGGCCAAATTAGTGGGGACAGTGGTTTCCACTAAGGCTTTCTCAAGAATCTCCTTATGAGAAGGAGATAGACGCAATAGCTCCAATATAGAAATGTGAGCCGAAGTTTTCTATAACTGGTCGATGACATTGTACTGACGGAAGTTGGATGGAGAAGGTGATGACCTTGGAGGGCCGGTATTGAGTATGACTTTACCACTACAGGTAATTATACTACAACCAGTTCTATTAGGTCCTGGTTGTTGGTTGGGTGAGATGACATTGACTTGTGGGATGTGCTCAGAAATGCAGTTTATGGTATAGTCAAATGGCACACTTGCATAGTTGGCATTACTAGTCCCGTTGTTCTGATTTGGTCGGTTACGATTATTGTTGTTGTCATTGTTGTTATAGCTGTTGTTGTTGTTGTTGTTGTTGTTGTGGCCATTGTTGTTGTTGTTATACGGCATGTTGTGATTCAGAAGTGGATCCCTGTAGGCCACATGAGATTCATTGGAGGTATGCTGTTGTGTCCCTCCCTGGTTCTGATCTAGTACATCTTGTATGACATTTTTGAGGTAAATGCAGTTATTAGTTGTATGCCCCCTTCCTTGATGATATTCACAATAGTCTGTGTCCTTCCAGTAGGAAGGTTTGACTATAGGCTCGTAATCACTTGTTGGCGGTAGAGAAATTTCGTTGTTAGCCAACAACTTCCTTAGTGCAGACTCTTGAGACTCACCCAATGGTGTGAATTTTCTCCTTGGATTTGAACTAAACCAAGGTCTGGGCTCCCGAGAGGGTGGTTTGTTGAGCGTACCATTGTTTGTTTCTCCCTTGAGAGTGAATATGGGTTGTTGCTTGGGAGCTGTTGCCTTGGCATCCACTACCCCATCATTGACCACATTCTTGTTCTTGGTCCAAAACTTTGATTTATCTGTTGTGTAATTAGAAGTAGGTGTGTCCTTGTATAGCTTGATAGCTCCTTTAGTGATCATAGCCTTTTCAATGAATAAGCCCATTTCGATGACTTTTGAGAATGATGTAGGGCATTGTATCTGTATTTGATAGCTAAGATCAGTGTTCAGGTTATGGACAAACATCTCCAATAGCTACTTCTTAGGTATATCATAAGAACACTTACTAGCTAGTTGTCTCCATCGTTGTAAGAAGGTGGCGAATGACTCACCACTCTTTTGTTTGGTGTTGCATAGATCTAGCATAGATACCTTGTGTTCTATGTTGTAAGAGAAGTGCGTTATAAATTTATTGACAAGTTCATCAAAAGTTCTAATTCCTGGTGGGAGACGTGAGAACCACTCCATAGCTTGACCACCTAAAGGTCTTGGGAATAATCTCATCAAGTAGGTCTCATTGTGAGCTACTTCTAAACATGCTGCATTGAATTCCCTAATATGATCTCTAGGGTCCCCCTTCCCTTTATATTTGTCAAACTTTGGAACTCCAAACTGATAGGGGAATGGTTTCATGACCAAATTTTTGTCAAAGGGGTATGGTGCTATATCTTCCAAGGAGTAGTTCTTGGTACTTGTACCTATCTTGAGATTTGACATTTCTTGTTTGAGACTCTTGAGTTGTTTTCTCATTTCTTCCATAGGAGCATTTTGATCTGTGGGTCTCTTTCCTCTATCATTTGCATTTTGGTCTATGGTATTCCTTTCCCTCTCATTTGAGTGTGGGTCTATAGCATTCTTTTCCCTTTCATGATCATTATCCATATTTTCCATGATTGTACTTATATCAAAGTCTGCGGGGAGTTTAATTCTGAGACTAGCAAGATGATGGAAGTACTTATGGGGGTCTTCAAGGAGCACCTTCTCTACTAGGCGTTGGAATTTTCTATCTTGGATGTGTGCTTCATAATCTTCATGAGAAATTTCTTCGTCACTATCATGTGGTGGGACGATGCGATTGGATGAGCCGGCTATCTCTATTTTCTTTTTGTACTAGGATCGAGTAAGAACCATGCAAGGTGACGTGGGATGGAGTGGACTAGGATTAGAAATTTTGGCAAGGTGCCGACTGAGACTATTGTGAATAGGATACCTAAAACAAGGTTTAGACAAAGGATTCTCTCGCTCAATGACTTCAAGTAAGATGGTTGACACAATACGGTAGCCACTAGTAAGGGTAGTCGATACCTGTCTTACTGTGTAGGGACTAGTCGTTCAACAAGACTACTAGCAAAGGTACTGTGACCTACTAGGCTTACGTGAATTCACTAATGAAAAAGAAGACCTATGTCAAATTGATATGGAATAAACTGACTTTGTTTTGACAGGAGGTGAATGGGTGATTGACGGAAGAGAGATACTTTGGGTGGAACGGATGAAGACTGACTGCAAGGATGAATTTGATCTCAGAATGTGAAGCTAAGCTGAAATGGGTGCTCCAAACAGGTAAAATTGTTTCCTCAAAAATAGTGCAAGTGCTCACTGTCGTGTATGCGTAGAAACAAATGCACAGCAGAAATGAATATATGCGCTGGAATTCACAATATATGCGTAGCATTGGTAAAGTATAAATGCGCAGTAACAGTGTGCATATGTGTAGCAAGTCTACACGTATGCGCAGCAAGTCGACACAAATGCGCAGCAGAAATGGGTATATGCACAGCTCTAGTTTTTTTGGCAAAATTTTGGAGTTGTCTATTGTTTTTGGTATTTTTTTGGCTAGAAAAAGGCCTTCTTGATCTGATTTTATGAATTAACAGCAAGAAAACATAGCAAGCACAAAGAATATTTTATAGTTTTTCATTATTTTTGTGGTTTTTCTGACTCTATTTTGGAACAAAAGCAAGCACAAAGATCCTAGGCTAGAAATGGATTACAAGGGATTTTGGCCACTAGAACAAAGAGGTATTTAATGTGGGCAACTGTTCAAGTGGTTACACATGCGGCGGCACTACTCTCCATTGTGGAGTCTCCCAGCCTCAAAGGGTTATGCCTTAGAGGGTTTTTGGGGAGGTTGGCCGTCGGTGTAACATAGCAACACTTGTTGCAGGAAGTTTTCACCTCAAGCACAATTTATTTTAAGTGGCTTGGTAGGGCTTGGCTTTAGCCTATTACCCCTTAGGGTCATTCCCACTTGGACAAGCGTGAATCCAAGGGCAGGCCCCTCTTAAAGGTTAAACAAATGGAATAACAATTCTGGCACTCTGATCACCTAGTAAAGGGGAGAGCATAAGCCTATTGTCATTCGTCAAGCACAGAAGACACTGATTAATCCAACCTATTTAAAAGTAGAAAAACTAAATGGGCTAATCTACTTGGGCAAGCACAGAACTTTGAAGTGATTTTAGCAAGATAGCATTGGTTCAGTTTTAACCCCAGAAATCAATGGTGAGTTCAGTTTTAATCCTCGTAGCACGAATAGTTAACTTTGAAGTTTTGGTCCAACGAGATAGCAATAGTTCAATTTTAACCCAGAAATCAATGGTGAGTTCAGTTTTAATCCTCGTAGCATGAAATAGTTAACTTTGAAATTTTGGTCCAACGAGATTGCAGTAGTTCAATTTTAACCCAGAAATCAATGGTGAGTTCAGTTTTAATCCCAGATAGCAATAACTTGGAAAGTGTTGCAATGCAAGAAACAAATGATCCAGTTACTTCTTTCCTAATTAGAGCTAGGTGAGGATTTGAATGAACATCAGTTTTACTATCCCTTAGAAAGTGAAGTGTGAACTATTTAAATGCAACTATATGAAACTAAACCCGAACCTATCCTGCAAAACAGCTCCAGCGAACACCTGCGAAAAGGTTAGCGTTAGCAAACTTTCCTAGAAAAGCACTAAGACCACTGTTTGTTACAAATGTGCAGCTTCAGTGATTAAATGTGTAGAGATAGTCAACAGAAGCGCAACAAGAACAAATGCACCGCAACAGTGCGTAAAAGCATAGCAAAAATACACAGAAGCGTAAAAGGGACTAATGCACAGTAACAGTAATCAAATGCACCGTAAAAATGAACAGATGCGCAGGAATTTTGAATGCGCAGTAGCAATGGATGCATGTGCAGCAAGAATTAACATATGTGCAATAATAACAAAAGTGCCGTAACAGTGCGCAAAAGTGCAACAAGAAAGCACAGATGTGCAGATATGATAGAAGCATCGTAATAGTGGGTATATACGCCATAGAAATGTTCAAATGCATCGAAGTAGCCTGTACGTGACCTTGCATGACCTGTACGGAACCTGCCTTCAAAAAAGCTTAGATTTTGATGAGATAAAGGGGCAAAGGCCCCACGGTGGGCACCAAAAATGTTAGGGTAAAATGTGGATTAATCAAATGAACAATAATAAACCCAAAGATCAACAGAATAATGAAATCAAGAAAGATTGAATGAAAAGAGCAATGAATCACAATGCAAACCTTCCCTATTTCAAAGCTTCTGTTGTTCACCTATTACAACTGTCCTTTGCTGATGAAGTAGGCCCTCAGTGAGTGCACTCTTTTAGCTGTGTTGTAGGATGTCGATAGTAAATGGCTGTGTTGATAGATATTGCTATGAAGTAGAGCTTCAAAGCAAATGGTGATCTCAAGTAGATTGTATTGGGGGTGCCAAAGGTTCACGGGTGGAATTCTACAGAGTAACAATACAAATAACCTAGATGATTAGAATGGGAGGATGAGGTTTCATTTATAGACTCAGAAGAATGAGGATCAACGGTTGAGAAGAAGTATGATGATCAACAATTGAGGATGGTTGAGGAATGTGCAACCAGTAGGAATAGGACAAGTGTCCCACCTCCATCATGAAAGAGGGGATTTGACAAAATTGATTAGAGAGTTAACTCTTTTAACTGATTAGTTAACAAACTTGATTAGTCAGTTAGAAGAATGAATTATGGAATTGACTGAATTGATTGAGGGATTAACTGAATTGACCAGTTAGTTAACACTTTTGATTGATTAGTTAACTAACTTCTGATTTGAGAATAAATATGACATGTGGATGAGGGAAAAATAAGTAATTAAATATTTAATATATTTAATTACATGTGCAACCCGGTGAGGTGGACAAGGTGAGGTGGAAAGTGTGAGGTGGATTTTTGGAATTAGAACTTAGGATAGAGGAATTTGGTTTAATTAAATAATTTAGGATTATTTAATTGTGTGAGACATTAGAAGAATTTAATTAAATAAATTAGTTTTATTTAATTATAGAATAGTGAACCGATTAAATAAATTTGGAATATTTATTTAATTGATAGAAGGATGGAATGAATATTTAGAATATTTATTTAGAATGAATCATGTCATTTTTAGGTGTATACACTATGCGAATGGTTTGAAGTATGATTTTCTATGTAAATTACATACTCTCAAATTTCAAAATTATTTTCAAGCTATAACATGCAAAATGCCCATGTAAATTTAATGAAAATGCACCAAAATTGCTAGTTTTTGTTGAAATTTTCAATGCAAAAATGTAAATATTTTCAATTTAAATGTAAATTCACATTAAAATGAAAGAATAAAGCCAAATGTAAATTTGAATGAGCATCTAAAATCAATATAAAAATTTGATAAAAGATTTTGCCTACCAACCCTAGATTTTGGAATTACTAGTTTATATAAAATTGTCAAAATTTCCACAAAACCCTAGCAATTAAATTATGAAAATGCAACCCAAAATTTTGAATTTTTGTATTTTTCTGTAGTTTATATCAGATCTGATGCAAAAATCATGAATTAGGAAAATTTATCAAGAATTGATGCAATTTAGTAAGCCCAACAATGCAATTTTTTTGAATTTTCCCATTTTTCAATTTTTCTAAATTTTGCTCAATGCAATAAATTGGATGACTAAATGAATGAATGAAATCAATCCAAATATGCAGATAAACACTCAAAAATTTGCAATTTAAGTTCAAAAACATGGGTTCACCAAAATGTTTAGGGTAAAATTAGATTTTGTTAATCTTTTGTTGTTTAAATGTTAAAATCTACCTCTCCACTAAACATTGAAGGATCTAGGGTTGAGTGGTGAGCACTATCATACCCTAGGTCACTTTCAGATGTAGGGGAACTTGGATTAGGGAATTAATTATCAATTTTTTCTTCTCCTATGCTCAATTGACCATTAAAACCCTAATTATGCAAATACGACAACAAATTAATGAATTACAGAAAAGCTCTTGTAGACGGGAGTAAAATACCAAATTATAGAATACATGTTTTTGAGGTTCCGAGGTGGAAAAGTCAGGGACACTAGAGCAGGTGCCCAAGTCCAAGGTACATGCTTTTTCAGGGAATCTGGATCTTCTTCTGACATTGATCAGCCCTGTAACTTCTATTTCCTAGGATTTGTCTATGGAGGACACTAGAGCGAGCACCCAAGTCCTAGAAGTGCTCCTGTATCTAACTTTTCTTTAGATCTTGAATCCCTAATGCCTGTTCAGTCTTCCTGTAACTTCACTTTTTTTAGAATCGATACTTGTAACCTGTAATCATAAGACTTGGTTTGGGGGTTGTGGTGTTTAGAAGTTTTCCTCAGTCAAACCCTGGAGGACACTTAAGTCTCTAAACACCATTTTCAAATAAAGAGGGTGTACCCTTGTGAGGCAAAGCCCAAAACCAAAGGAATCAATGTTAAAAACACAATGATATGTCACCTTGTAGTGAAGCTCTCATGGAGGAAGATGCTCTTCATGCCATGAAGAATTTGATGCTCAAATCTACAAATATCAACACACAAAACATACAAGTCTATTGTTGCCACACAATAGAAAAGCTTGAATCACCTTGAGTTTACAATAGCTTGCTAGTAATCATCTAGTTTACAAATGAATACTTAAGCATGCTTATATATGCATCTACAAACACTCCCACCAAGATATTTGAAATTCAAACTTACCGTGTTGGCAAAGGGACCTAATAACAATCACTAACCGACACCCAGAGATTGGGGCTGCTCCAAAATAGGGTAGGACTAGGGCATAGGTGCCCAAGTCCTCCCCCCCATTTTTTGCAGGGTACAACTCAAGGGGTCCACCTAGGTCCAATTTTCCCTAGAACCTAGGTCTCATTCCATCGGGGTGTCAAAATATGAACTTAAATGTCCTAAATGCACACTAAAGACCCAGGAGCTAAACCTTATGAGGGAAAAGCCCACAAGGGGACATTTTTTGACGTTACAAAGGCAAAACCAATCATACTCCTTATGAAATATGGTATGGAAAGGCCCCTATTGTCAAATACTTCAAATTTTTTGGTAGCAAGTGTTATATCAAAAGAGAAGAAGACTTAGGCAAGTTTGATGCAAGAAGTGATGAAGGAATCTTTCTTGGTTATTCCACCAAAAGCAAGGCATACCAGTGTTACAACAAGAGGCTCAAGAAAATCATTGAAAGTGTAAATGTCAAAGTTGATGAAGGCAAGGAGAAAGTGTCTAGATCCAGTGGATATGAATCAAAAGATCTAGATGCATCAACAAACAAAAGAGTGGTATCAATTACAAGTGTTTCAGCCAAAGAGAATCAAGTTCAGATTAATCTCGAAGTACAAGTACAACTGGAAGCCAGTTTAGATGATGAAGAGCTAGCTCTGAAAGTTGTAAAGACTCTGAGGTATGTAAGGTTGAATCATTCTAAAAATTAGATCTTAGGAAGCAATGAGAAAGGAGTGTAGACTAGGAGTAAAGATGTAGAAGAACAAGTAGAGTTCTTTTTTATTTCAAAAGTTGAACCAAAAACTGTGAGTGAAGCATGCAATGATGAAAATTGGGTAAAAGCCATGAAACCATAATTGATGCAAATAGAGAAGAACCATACTTGGGATCTTGTTCCTAGACAAACAAATAAAAATGTAATTGGCACCAAGTGGGTCTTCCGAAATAAGCTAAATGAGAGTGGATATGAATTAGATGATCTAGATACATCAACAAACAAAATAGTGGTATCAATTACACATGTTTCAGCCAAAGAGAATCAAGTTTAGATTAATCTTGAAGTACAAGTACAACATGAAGCCAGTTCAGATGATGAAGAGATAGCTCTGGAAGTTGTAAAGACTCCCAGGTATGTAAGGTTGAATCATTCTAAAAATTAGATCTTAGGAAGCAATGACAAAGGAGTGTAGACTAGGAGTAAAGTTGCAGAAGAACAAGTAGAGTTCTGTTTGATTTCAAAAGTTGAACCAAAAATTGTGAGTGAAGAATGAAATGATAAAAATTGGGTAAAAGCCATGAATGAAGAATTGATGCAAATAGAGAAGAACCATACTTGGGATCTTGTTCCTAGACCAGCAAATAAAAATGTAATAGGCACCAAGTGGGTCTTCCAGAATAAGCTAAATGAGAATGGTGAAGTCACAAGAAACAAGGCAAGATTGGTATGCAAAGGATACTCACAGATTGAAGGAGTAGATTTTGAAGAAACCTTTGCTTCGGTGACAAGGATTGAAGCAATCAGGATGTTTCTAACATTTGCAATTTACAAGGATTTCAAAGTGTATCAGATGGATGTCAAGTCTACTTTTTTGAATGGGGAGCTAGAAGAGGAAGTCTACATAGAACAACCAGAAGGATTTGAGTTGTCTAAACAAGGAGACATGGTCTACAGATTAAGGAAAACACTATATGGATTGAAACAAGCCCCCAGAGTCTAGTATGCAAGACTGGATAAGTACTTAGTTTAGTTAGGATTCAGTAAAGGCACTACTGATAGTAATCTCTATTTCAAGATTCATAATAAACAAATTTTGATCGTTGAAGTCTTTGTTGATGACATTATCTTTGGAGGAAATGAAGGCACGTGTATGATCTTTGCTAAGGAAATGCAAAATGAATTTGAGATGTATATGTTTGGTGAGATGAACTTCTTCTTAGGTCTGCGAATTACACAATCAGATAAAGGTATCTTCATTTCTCAGTCAAAGTATGTGAAAGAGTTATTGAAAAAGTTTGGGATGAAAGATTCAAAACTAGTACATACCCCTATGATAACCAATTGCAAGATGAGCAAGGAAGATGACTCACCCAAGGCAAATCAGAAGAGGTAGAGATTCATGATTAGAGGATTACTTTATCTGACTCAGACCAGACCTGATATAATGCATACAGTATGCCTAGTAGCAAGATTTCAAGCTAAACCTAAAGAATCACATGTGGTAGCAGTCAAGAGAATATTAAGGTATCTGAAAGGTACACCAGATCATGGCTTGTGGTATCCAAAGGATAATGACTTTACTCTCAGTGCATACATTGATACAGATTAGGCTGAAGATGTGGATGATAGAAAAAGTACAAGTGAAGGAGCATTCTTCTTGGGAAACAGGTTGGTATCAAGGTTGAACAAGAAACAAGACTCAATATTCTTATCCATTGTAGAGGTAGAATATATAGCAGTAGCATGCAATTGCACTCAAATACTATGGATGAAGCAAATATTGAAGGACATTGGAGTTGTGTTTAAGGATCCCATTACAATCCTTTGTGACAATACAAGTGCCATAAATATTTCAAAGAATCCAGTTATGCATTTGAGGACAAAACATATATCCATCAGATATCACTTTTTAAGAGAAAGATGATAGAGAATGAAGTCAAGCTAGAATATGTGTCTACAAAAGATCAGATTGCAGACATTTTCACCAAGCCTTTTCCAAAAGATACCTTTGAGTACCTTAGAGAGAAGTTAGGGGTTATTATCCCTCCTAGTTTGAATTAATATGCATAAGGGTGAATCAATCTGGTGGTGCTCATTGTACCATTTCTTGATCCAGATTAATGTTTTGGAGCTACTACTTAGGGGGAGTAGTCAGTCAATGATGGAGTCAGTATAGAAAAAGGATTGGTGTAAGACAGAGCAATGAAATGCAAGTATGTGCCCTTTACCATTAATGTCAAAGGGGGAGAGAAGACATGTGAAAAACTCTAAGTGCAAATGTGTAAAGAGATAGGGGGAGAATCTGGTCTTGATGGTGAATTTAGTTTTTCACATCGTATGTTGCCATCAATGACAAAGGGGGAGATTGTTGCAATTATGTGTCTAATAATGTTGTCAATGATGTCAAAATATTAGTGTTGTCATTGGTGTCAACTATATCCCATTCTTTTGATTGATTGGATGATCTTTATGTTGAGGATATTGAGAAAATTAGTCTCTCAGTCAGAAATAGTGAAGACAGTGTTTTGAGTATGAAGAACAGTGTAGAAGACTGCTCCACATTTCTAGAATATTAAAGATATAAGCCTATGGACTGGAAGGTAGTTAGAGGAATGTCTAAGGATGTTAAGTTCCAAGTTAGAGTCCTCTACATGAAGAATTGCTTAAGTTATGTTCACCAAAGTGAAGACTACTTTTTAAGTGTGTTTAGTGATGACAGTGAGACAGTATTTTGCTCTGCATATTTCTGCATTGAAGTATTGTGATCTGCGGTTTCAGAGTAGTGTTTGGGATGATGATAAGTGCCTTGAATGCTAATGGTTCATTCTTTGGAGGTTCTGCAAGGTATCTTTCTTTTGTATCGCACCACACCTTAGATAGGACTAAAATACAATCTTCCACCCCATGATACGTTTGCACAATCTTCAATGCATCTCTACAATTTATAAAAACAACTGATTCAGCTATGACTGGTGTTCACATTAGGTCTTCTGGGAACAATCTTCAATCACGGTCAAAATTTCTCTCTATTGACCAATCCAAAGGTAGGAACATGATTGGGAGACATCCATGAGCACATTATAATCATCAGGAACATCCGCACAACATCTAACAACATTATCCATAAGATTCTTCATTCTAGAGCACTTGAACTTAATTGTCATCTACTTTCATAAAAGAAAGATCACTTGCAGACCACCAAATCATGAACCATTGGAGTTGTAGGCACATATCATCATCTCAAACTTCACTCTAGAACCACAAACTAGAATTCTTCAATGTGGAGAAATGCAGAGCATAATACCTTCTCCCTATCACTAGTGTATATCTAGAAAAAGTAGTTTTACTCTGGTGAACATTACTCACTCAATTCTTCATATCGGAGGCTCAAACTTGGAATCTAGTATCTTTAGACATGCCTCTAAATAATTTTCAATCCAAAGATAAAGATAATCAATATACAGGAAATGCAGAGCAATCTTCTAGACCGTTCTTCTATATGAAACACATTGTTTCCACTGTAGCTCATTGTTTATACTGAAGGGGCAAATTTTCTCAATATCCTCAACATCAAAAGCATTTAAGAAACCAAAAAGATAAGGGCATAGTTGACACCAATGACAACACCAAGTAGGCACATACTAGCAACAATCTCCCCCTTTGTCATTGATGGCAACATATGATGTGAAAAACTTTAAAGACCATCAAGACAAGATTCTCCCCCTTTATCTTTACACATCAACATTCTTTCTCCCTAATTTTTTCACATGATTTCTTTCTCCCCCTTTAACATCAATGGAAAAGGGTGTTGGAATCATTTGTCGTTGCACCAAAATCTCGAGCTGTCAACACTCTCTACAAATGATAGACTTAACCCAGATCCACAAGAGGCTCACTGCCATGTCACGAATCCTAAGGTCAGCGTTGAACACCTCACTGACAAGGGGGCAACTCACTACCAACAATCCCCCCCTTAATGCAACCTAAGGGATTCAAACCTATGACCCATGGCTCTGATACGAATTGTTGGAATTTTTTGTCGTTGCACCAAAAGATTGAGCTGGCAACACTCGTTACAAACAATAGACTTAACCCAGATCCATGAGAGGCTCACTACTATGTCACGAATCCTGAGGTTAGAGTTGAATGCCTCACTAACAAGGGGGCAGCTCACTGCCAACAAAGGGCACATACTTGTATTCTTTTGCTCTGATGAGATGAATCTTTTCTCTTTACTCATCACTTGACTACTCCCACTGAGAAGTGGCCCTTAAATCATCAATCCAGTTAAGAAATGAAGCTTTGTACACAACTGGACTAATGCATTCCCATGCATCTTAGTTCAGGACAGGAGAGGTGATAACCCCTAACTTATCTCTAAGATACTCAAAAGTATCCTTAGGCAGAGGTTTGTCTATAATTCGATCCTTTGTAGATACATACTCCAACTTGACTTTATTCTTTGTCACCTTTTCTCTTAGAAAGTGATATCTTATAGATATGAGCTTTGTCCTTGAGTGCATCACTAGATTCTTTGAAATGTTTATAGCACTTGTAATATCACAAAAGATTGCAATTGGATCTTCATACACAAGTCTGATGTCCTTCAATGTCTGCTTCATCAACAAAAACTGAGTGCAACTACATGCTACTACAATGTACTTTGCTTCTGTAGTAGACAAAGAGATTGAGTCTTGATTCTTGCTTAACCATGAGACCAATCTATTACCCAAGAAGAATGCACCTCCACTTGTACTTTTCCTGTCATCCACATCTTTGGCCCAATCAACATCTATATATGCACTGAGAGTGAAGTCATTATCTTTTGGATACCATAAACCATAATCCATTGTGCCTTTCAAATATCTCAGAATTCTCTTGACTACCATCACATGTGACTCTTTAGGATCTACTTGAAATCTTTCCACAAGACAAATGACATGCATTATGTCAGATCTAGTTTGAGTTAGATAAAGTAATCCTCCAATCATAGATCTATATCTTTTCTGATCTACCTTAGGCGAATCATCAGTTTTTCTTAATTTGTAACTAGTCACCATGGGAGTGTACACCAGTTTAGAGTCCTCCATCCCACACTTCTTCAACAACTCTTTCACATACTTAGACTGAGAAATGAAGATACCTTTATCTAATTAATTAATTTGTAAACCTAAAATGTTCATCTCTCTAAACATGGACATTTCAAATTCTTTTTGTATTTCCCTAGCAAAATTCATGCACATACCTTCATTGCCTCCAAAGATGATGTCATCAACAAAGACTACAACTATTAGGATTTGTTCATCATTGATCTTGAAGTAGAGATTGCTATTAGCAATGTCTTTACCGAACACTAATTACAACAAATACTTATCTAACTTTGCATACCAGGCTCTGGGGGCTTGTTTTAGTCCATACAATGCTTTCTTCAATCTGCACACCATGTCACCTTGATCTGATAAGTGGAATCCTTCTGGTTGTTCAATGTAAATTTCTTCCAATTCTCCATTCAAGAATGCAGACTTCACATCCATTTGATATACTTTGAAATATTTGTGGGCTACAAATGCCAAAGACATTCTGATTGCTTCAATCCTTTCCAAAGGTGCATAAGTTTCCCAAAATCTATTCCTTCAACTTGAGAGTACCATTTGCATACCAATCTTGCTTTGTTTCTTACAACTTCTCCATTTTCATTCATCTTGTTTCTAAAGACCCATTTGGTGCCAATTACATTTTTATCTACTGGTCTAGGAACAAGATCCCAAGTTTGACTCTTTTCCATATGCATCAGTTCTTCTTTCATAGCCTTTACCCAATTTTCATCATTGCATGTTTCATTCACAGTTTCAGGTTCAACTTTAGAAATCAAATAGTAATTTACTTGTTCTTATGCAACTCTTTTTTTGGTTTGTACCTGTTTGCTCTTATCACCTATGATTTGATCTTTAGAATGATTTAACTTTACATACCTAGGAGTCTTTGCCATAGTTTCTGGAGCCATTTCTTCTTCTTCTAAACTATCTTCTTGTTACACTACTTATTTACTTGCTGTAACAGTCAGTTCATCTGATTCATATCCACTTGGGTCTGATAACCTTTCCTTTTTTCATCAACCTTAACATTGGCACCCTCAATGATCTTCTTCCATCTCTTATTGTAGCACCAATAGGCCTTACTTTTGGTGGAGTAACTAAGGAAGATTCCTTCATCACACCTAGCATCAAACTTGCCTAGGTATTCTTCTCTTTTGATATAACATTTGCTACAAAAGACCTTGAAGTATTTTACTGTAGAAACCTTTCCATACCACAATTTAAAAGGAGTTTTGGTACTATTACCTTTGACTTGAACTCTATTTAGGATGTCTATAGTAGTATGTATAGCTTCTCTCTAGTATGATTCTGGTAGCTCAGCCTCCTTCATCATTGTTCTAGCAGCCTCTTGAACTGTCCTCTTCTTCCTTTCAATAACTCCATTTTGCATAGGAGTCCTAGGTATAGACAACTGTCTCTTTAACCCTTGTTCTTCATAGAAAATATTGAATTCATTTGATGTGAACTCATCTCCTCTATCTGATCTCAAACATTTGATCTTTATATCTAGCTCATTATCTAACAATGCTTTGAATGCCTTGAAATTATCTAAAGTTTATGCCTTCTCCTTTAAAAAGGTAACCCAAGTAATTCTAGAATGATAATCAATAAGCAACATAAAGTGCCCGTCTCCTTGCAGAATTCTTATTCTTGTGGGTCCAAACAGATCTATATGCACTAATTCTAGTAGCCCATCAGCAGATTGGTCTTTTCTCTTGAAACTTGTTTTTGTTTGCTTCGTGAATTGACATTCTCTACACATAGTATTAGTGGGCTTCACTAGCTTGGGCAGATCTCTTACAGTCTAGGTAGAACTTATTTTCACAATGTTGTCAAAATTGATATGACACATTCTTCTCTGCCACAGCCAACTCTCATCAATCTGAGCCAACAAACAATAGTCATTAGTTCATTTCAAATGATAAACATTATCTCTAATTTTCTTGCCAGTTGCAATCACTATTTCGGAGCTTTCCATGATCTTGTATCCATTGTCCTTGAATCTCGTCACACATCTGACCAACACTCAAAAGATTGTGCTTCAATCCTTTCACATATAAGACATCATCAGTACTATGCTTGCCATCAAAATAAATGGATCATCTGTATCATCTCCAAACCTGACCAATCCTCCATCATACCTTTCCAAACTTACAAATTTACTTTTATCTCTAGTCATGTGAAGTGAGCATCCACTATCAATAACCTATTATCCTTTTTCTTTATCAACTTGAATAGCCAAGGCACTTTCCTCCACTGGTTTTTCTTCCTTCACACAGCTAGTAGGATTAGTAGACATAGGTTCTTCTTTAATAGCAATGAACACAAATTCATTACCAGTAGCACTAGCATCATCTGATTCATCATCTGTTACTCCTTCATCATCAATATCTCTAACATAATAAAATTTATTTGGCCTCCTAGGTCAATTTTCAAACTTCTTTGGAACTCTCACAAGACACCTATAAGCATAGTGACCAACTTTACCACAAGTAAAACATTTGAAAGGTAATTTTCCTTTGAACTTACTGGTACCTCTGGGTAGACTATCAACAAAATTGGCTTCAATGTCATCAAGTTCATAATCAGGTTCTACCTTGTACTTTTCAGCTCTAAAGATCTTCTCTGAAGTGTTGGCCTCGAAAGCAGTCTCTATGTTTGGAAGTGTATCACTGAGCTCTCTCATTTCAAAAGTTGTTAGCTTTCCAAGCAACTAATCTTTAGTAATATTTGTCATAGTCATTATTTCTTCAATTGCAGCTACTTTGTGACAATATGCTTTAGGTAATGATCTAAGAATTTTGTTCACAACTTGAGTTTCATCAATGGTTCCTCCCATACTTTTAATGGCACTTACAAGTTCATCAACCTTTTGCATGAAGGATGCTATGTTGTCATCTTCACTCATCTTCAAACTTTCATATTTCACTTTCAAACTCTACAACTTGGTGCTCTTTATAGATTCATCCCCTTCATATAGAGTTTTTAGCTTCTCCTAAATTTCATTTGTAGTTTCCAGCTCCACGACCTTCGTCATATCGATGTCAGTTAGGGCACTCAACAGGGCATCCTTGGCTTTTATATTCAGCTCATATTTTTTGATTTCATCTTTGGTTTGAGGACCATTTTTTGGAACTTCATAATTATTTTTAGTTGTTTACCAAATGCTATATCCAAGGCAGAGGAGATGGGTCTTCATGCATATCTTCTAGGTAGAATAGTTCGTTCCATCGAATTGCAGACTTTCCTTCTTGTAATCCATCCCAGATCTACCTCAAGTAGTCAATCTTGCTTCAAAGGAACCTTTCTCTGATACCAATTGTTGAAATACACCAGACAACTGAGAGGGGGGTGAATTAGTTGTCACAAAACTTTAACTAATTCTGCACCTTAATACATCAATCACTTATTCATTACTCTTAGGATTTAAACCATGAATGCATGAAGGAAGAAACTTAAACACAATTGCAAGATCAACACAAGAGACACTAGATTTTTACGTGGAAAACCATATAAGGGAAAAACCATGGTGGGTGTTAGCCCACAAGATAAATGAGTTATAGCAATACCAAAAATTAGAGGCTCACTACCTTAGGGCTCATTGCCCAAATGTTTAGGCTCACTGCCAAAGAGTGGCTCACTATCGAGGGGTGGCTCACTGTCGAGGGGTGGCTCAGTGCCGAGAGTTTGTGAATTGATATGGTAGCATCTATTCCATGCTTGAGTTCAGTTCCATTGAAGTGTTGTATGACTCCTTTGCTATTCTCTTATTTTCTTATCTTCGCATATTCACACAAGGACATGTTTTTCATGACTTCATCACATGTATATATATCATTTATCAACCTTGAAATGTACATCAAGGTTAGCATTACATTCATCAACCATTGGAACAATCTCCAAGGTCGGCATTACAAACATATACAAAATAGGTCTAGACCTAATACAAATTTAGTTAAGGAAAAGATGTAAAGATGTATACAGATCATGCCATGCCTTAACTAGGACTCAAAAGCAATCTTGCATGCCATGATACATTTGGATAATCTTCAATACATCTCCATAATTTGTGAAAACAACCGAGTCAGCTAAGACTGGTGTTCACATTAGGTCTTTTGGGAACAGTCTTAAATCACAATCCAAATTTCTCTCCATGGACCAATCTAAAGGTAGGAACAGAATCATGAGACATCCACAAACACATTGTAATCATCAAGAACATCTGTACAAACTCTAACCACATTATCCATAAGATTCTTCATTTTGGAGTACCTGAACTTAACTATCATCTACTGTCATAAAACAAAGATCGCTTGCGGACCACCAAGTCATGAACCATTGGAGTTGTGGGCACATATCATCATCTCAGACTTAACTCTAGAATCACAAACCAAAATTCTTCAATGCGGAGAAATGTGGAGCATAATAACTTCTCCCTATCACTAGTGTATATCTAGAAAAAGTAGTTTTACTTTGGTGAACATAACTTACTCAATTCTTCATACTGGAGGCTCAAACTTGGAACGTGGCATCTTTAGACATGCCTCTAAATAAATTTCAATCCGTAGATAAAGATATTCAATATGCAGGAAATGTGGAGCAATCTTCTAGACCGTTCTTCTGTATGCAACACATTGTTTCCACTGTAGCTCACTGTTTCTACTAGAGGGGAAAATTTTCTCAATATCCTCAACATCAGAAGCATTTAAGCAATCAAAAAGATAAGGGCATAGTTGACACCAATGATAACAAAGATATGTTGACATCAATGACAACACTGGTTAGGCAGATACTTGCAACAGTTTAGTTGTTAAATCATGTCTTCTCTTCGTGTATACCTTGTGTATTGCATACCTACTCTCATGCCTTCTCCATGTATTGTGTGCTTCTTACTATCTTCTTCATGTTTTGCGTGACATTCATGTGTCTTCTTGGGCTTACCTAAGATTGGGGGCTAGAGATAGTTCTTCAAGTCTTAGGTGTGCCTTTAGCCTTATGTGCTTGGCATGTTTAATGTGTATTGACCATAATTAATGCATGTACTAATTGTATGATCATACACACATTAATGTGGGGGCTAAATGTTATGGAGTAAAAATTGGACACTCACCTTTTTACCTCCTACTTTAGCTCCTAGGTCCCATTTAGTACATTATGCATTATGATTGATCATCTTGAAGAAAATTGCCTAATATGGATGACTTTTTAGGACCTTGGGCCCTCCCTAATCCTATCCTATACTAATTAGGGGGCCCTTGGACTTGGGTACCAAAAACCCAAGTCCTCCCTAATTGGTTAGGGAGAATGAAGGGTATGTCAGCCTGGGCCCTTCCAAAAGGTTTGTCCTTGTCGACTCTTTTGGTTTGATTTTATGAATGTTAGTGGGAAAGCATATATAAGTGAGTTTTTGAATTCATTTAGATAATAGATGGCTAGTGCAAACTTATGATCTTGGAGGAAAAAGCATTCAAAGCATTCATTATGTTTCTATATCAGATTTATGTTGTTATTGTGTGTGTTGTTGCAAGTTTGAATTCATGATCTATCTCCTTATGAGTTGAAGGGTCTTCATCTTCATGAGGGATTCACCGCCAAGGTGATATAATTGTTGTTTGAATCAATTTATCATCATTTGTTTTAGCCTTTGTCCTACTAGGGCATGCTCTCTCATCTAACTATAGTGTTGGAATGCTTGAATGTCATTTTGGGGTTTGACTGAGGTGAATCCCTAAACACACAACCACCCAAACCCTCTCTTGTTATCTTATGTGTAGGTTACAGGTGTGAAATTTGGGAGAAGTGAAGGTACAGGAAGAATAAGCAGGAATCAAGCTTTTAGGATTTGAGAAGAGTTCTAAAATATTCCTCGACAAGACTTGGCTGCCCTGGGCAACCTAGTCTTTTGACCAATTTGTTATCAAATCTAGCTTTTGAGTATCATCTACAACATATCTTCAATTTTAACTATTAGTAAATTCAAACTTCTAGACTTGGCTGCCCCCCTATTTTGTCCTCTAACACTTCAACTTCTGAAACACAGATTACAATATCTCCCTGATTCCTCTTGTGTAGTTACTTTCTAGGTTTCAATCATTTCTATTCATTACAAGCCAATCTTCTTAGAACTAGGGTTTAATGTTTGTTTAACCTAGGGTTTGATAGAAAGGCTTGGTTAAATTTGATCTTTCCATAGAAAAAAAGAGAATGAGATCTGTAGCTGAGTCTTCCTCCATTTGATAGTGATTTGGCTCAGTCCTATCCTTGAATGTTATAGTGAAAGAGGGGTTTGATCTTGTGTACACATTACTTCATCATTCCTCCTTTCCTTTACATAACACAATCTATTTGAATTGCTAGTATACCATAGTTCACATGCAAAAATTGAGCCAAAGCCTATTTACACAATTTTTTAAACTTCTACACATTCTTCCCTTGCAGTGCAATTCAAAGCAAATGTACAATGATTATTCCCCTTCAGCTCCTCTTTGCAACTCCAATTTAAAATTCCTTTGTTTCTTTGGCTTGGTTGACCCCTTCATTGATCTCATACACTTATCTTGTGTTCCTTCCTTTCTATTCATATGTTGTTCCCAATGTCTAGCAACTTGGTTGTTTATTTTTTTCCTCTACAAATTTGTCCAACACTCTTCCAAATCACCCTTCTTCTCTACCCCACCCTTCTAAATTATGTTTTCCTCTACTCCTATGGTTGATTTCTCCCTTTGTTCAATTCATTTCTCTCATCTATTTTCTTGTTCTATGTATTTCTATCTGATAATTGAATTCCTTCTCTCTAGCAGCAAACTCAACATCTATTTCTTCATACTCTATTTCCTCATTCTGGGTAGCGAACCCCGTCAAGAAATCATTGAATCTCTTTTGTATGGTTGAATATCTAAAAAATGAAGTGTCTTGGAATGTTAAATGACATCCCATGTATGGAGAATGTGGGCCCCAAAGACTTTAAACTTTCAAGTTTATGTGGCTCAGCCAAATCATCCAAGCCATTTGCATTTTCTTCTAATTCAATCTACAAGGAGTGTAATTCATGAAGGTAAGAGTTTGGTATAGTCACGGTTAGGAGGGTCCTCAAAGAGAATAGTCCAGACCGTGCAACAAGAGTAAACACAATGGAAACAACACAAAGCTACAAAGCAAATGCAGATTCAGTCATTCAGTATATCATTGAATTCCAATACAAATTGGCTGGTAACATGCAGGCTTACAGGTAGGGCTCACAGGCCTAATCACACAGTTACAAAATATGTATAAGATATAGAAATGAAGCTCCTTCAGAATAAATCTAAC
Source organism: Cunninghamia lanceolata (assembly GCA_027924645.1). Classification (NCBI taxonomy): domain Eukaryota; kingdom Viridiplantae; phylum Streptophyta; class Pinopsida; order Cupressales; family Cupressaceae; genus Cunninghamia; species Cunninghamia lanceolata. The sequence goes on along the minus strand of BSBN01000477.1, from coordinate 1,836,569 downwards.
TTATAAATCTTCTATCAATCGTGAACTACTAAATATTGCTTTCCTAAGGATCTATTACATCTTTAAATATCATCTCTGAGGCTTTAGATTCCTCCGGGTTGGCCCAAGAAGGTTACAAACTCCAAGAAAGAGTTTTAATGTGTGTTCACAGATAGGTTAGACCTAATTGAATAGAACTCCTTTGCAAATGAAGGGAATGAGGTGCAGATCACAAGGGAGGGTTGGCCACAAACCATTGAACATTGAATTATGTGTCATTAAGCTCTATAGGTCAAGAAATGCTTCGAGAATCTTCTCCTTCAACTAGTTGGTCTTGACTGCTAGGATGCTCTGTTTTGAGAAAACAATCAACCTTCTGATAGTGATATATTTTCGGTAATTGATCCAAATGCTTTGCAAATCAGATATGTTGTAGATGAATGTATCTAGATGCTAAGTTCTACTCCACAAGGTCTAAAATGCAACTGCAGCAAAATGCGGACCAAAATACAGAAACTACTTATGACTGAACTGAATCAGGAAAATGAAAGAAACAACTTGAAAGGCAAATGTTTTTTTTTGGTTGATGCAAGATTGTTTGAAACTAGGGGTGCTCCTGCATTAGAAACCCGGGGTTGTTTGAAAAGTGAGTCCCTTACTTTGATGGGGCTAGAGGGAAACCAAGACGGTCAACCTCAGTCTAAGAAATCCAAGATGAATCTTCTTCTAGTTTGCCTTTCCACTTCACAAGATATTCTTTGTACTACTTTCCTCTCGTGCTTCATACAATTCTACTATTCAAAATGCCTTCAATATGTTCTAGTGCTTGTTGTGGCAACTTCTTCTTCAAGTCTCCTCCCATGTTGTCACTGAACTCTACTTCATGATATTGATATAGATCTACAATGTTGAAAATATGTGATATACCTAATGTCTCTGGTAACTCTACTTCATATGCATTTCCTAAGTATCCTACAAGGTCCAAACTTCTTCATCTTCAACTTGTTATATGTCCCAACTACAAATATCTTTTTTCTCATGTATACCATCACTGCATCTCCCACTTTGAATTCCTTATGTCTCCTCTTTTCATCTGCATGCTCTTTATATTTGTTGTTCATCTTTTCCAGATGTTCCTTAACCAGATTATGCATGTCCTTCATGTGATCTACAAATTCTTCAACTTCTGCACTTCCCTTTTCCTCTGCATTAATATCCCTCAACTCTGCTACTCCTCTAGAGTTTACTCTAGTTACAATCTCAAAAGGTGTCCTTTCGGTACTCCTATTCACTAAATTATTATATGCAAACTCTGCTTGTGAAAGAATCAAATCCCAACTCCAAGTCTTCTTGCCAACCAAACATCTCAACAAGTTTCCCAAACTCTTATTCACTACCTCTATTTGTCCATTAGTCTATGGATAAAATGTTGAACTGAACTTCAAATTCGTCTTCATCTTCTTCCAAAGTGTCTTCCAAAAGTATCCCACAAGTTTTGTATCTCAGTCTGAAACTATGCTCTTAGGTAATCCATGTAATCTTACAAATTCCTTGAAAAATAGGTCTGCTACATGCACTACATCAGTTGTCTTCTTACAAGGTATGAAATGAGCCATTTTTGATAACTTGTCTACTACCACAAATATAGAATCATGTCCTCTCTGTGTCTTTGGCAATCCCAATACAAAATTCATGCTTGTATCCTCCCAAGGTCTCTCCGATACTGTCAAAGGTTTATACAATCCAGTGTTCTTACTTTTTACTTTTGTAACTTGACAAACTCTACAACTCTAAACAATTTTCCTTTACATCCTTATATATCTGAGGCCAAAAGTAGTTTTCACTCACCAATGCTACTATTTTATCAATGTCAAAACGTCTTGCCAATCCACCACTATGTTTCTCCTTTATCACATTATCCCTCATTGAACTTCTAGGTATGCATAACTGATTTCCTTTTAATAGCATATCTTCCTAAATGAAATAATTCAACCATTTACTCCTATCTATCATAGTAGGTTCTTTACATGCTTTCCAAGGTTCTACAAAATCAATGTCTCCCTCATACATATGCTTTAATTGATCAAATCCCAGTACTTCAACTCTCATCTCTGTCAACAAGTTCCTTCTCCTACTCAATGCATCAACAACTTTGTTTGATTTACCACTCCTATGCTTCAGTACAAAAGTATAACTTTGCATGAACTCTACCCATCTCATATGCCTCTGATTCAACTTACCTTGACTATTTAATTATTGTAAGGCTTGATGATCTGTATACAACACAAACTCCTTAGGCAACAAGTAATGTCTCCACTTCTTGAAGTCTTGAATTATGGCATAGAACTCCTTATCATAAACTGAATATCTTTTCCTTGCATCATTCAACTTCTCACTGAAATATGCTACAGGTCTACCTTCTTGACTTAACACTACTCCAATTGCATTTCCACTTGCATCATAATCAACTTGAAATACCTTATTGAAATCTGGTAAGGCCAAAATAGGTTGCTCTGTCACTTTCTGCTTCAACTCAAAACTTTTGTCTACTCCATATGTCCACTTAAAGTCTTTTATGTCACCTCTCATTGTCTCTGTCATAGGGTTACAAATTGAACTAAAATTTCTGATGAGCTTCCATTAGAAACTCACTAAACCATGAAATGAACTGACTTCTCCAATGCTCTCTAGTGTAGGCCATTCAACAATTTCTCTCACTTTCTCAGGATCCATCTTCAATCCTTTCACAGAAATCACAAATCCAAGATATAGGTCAATTCTTCCTTCATGAAACTACACTTCTTCAGATTTATCAACAATTTCTCTTCTCTCAATCTCTGCAATACTTGTCTAAAGTGCTACAAATGTTCTTCTCTTGTCCTACTGAAGATCAGAATGTCATCCAAGTATACAATCACAAACTTACCCAAGAATTTCCTCAAGACTTCATTCATCAACCTCATGAAAGTACTCAGTGCATTTTTCAATACAAAGGGCATTAATAACCACTCATACAATCCTTCATTTGTGTTAAAAGTAGTCTTCCATTCATCTCCTTCTCTGATTCTGATTTGATGGTATCCACTCTTCAAGTCTATCTTTGTAAAATACTTTGCTCCACTCAAACAATCCATAATGCCATCCATCCTAGGCAAATGGAATCTATACTTAACTGTGATCTTGTTGATTGCTCTCAAGTTAGTACACATTGTCCTTTCTCCATCCTTCTTTGGTGCTAATACTGCAGGTACTGCACAAGGACTCAAGCTTTCTCTGATATATCCTTTCCTTAGCAATTCTTGTATTTGTCTATTCAATTCCTCATTTTCTGTTGGTGTCATTATGTGTGCTGCTTTGTTAGGCAAACTAGCTCTAGGTATAAGATCCATATGATGACGGATACTCCTCATAGGTGGCAATCCTTCAGGCACATTGTCTACTATAATGTCTTCATATTCTGTCAACAACTCTTTTATCTCCTCTGGATGTGATTCTTCATTCTCCTTCTTCAATGTTTCAGGATTCTTAGGGATCAAACCATAGCACATATTCTCATGTCTCAAACCATCCATAAATTTTCTTCCATCTACCAAACAAATTCTAGCATTCCTACATACTTCACTCTTAGGATCATCTTCTAAAGGAATCAATGTAATTCTTTTCCCATTTGTTGTTATAATATATGTATTATTTCTTCCATCCTGTATATCTTTTCTATCATACTGCCAAGGACTACCCAACAAAATATGACATACATCCATAGGCATAATATCACACAAGACTTCATCATGATAAGATCCAATATGAAATTTCACCAAACATTGTTCACTCACCAGTACCTTATGATCATCCTAGATCCATGCTATCTGATAGGCTTAGGGTGTTTCAATCTTTCCAACTTCAACTTAGTCACCATTTCCTCTAAAACTAGATTATCTAAACTACCACTATTAATAACAACTTTACAACACTTACTTCCTGATTTACATCTTGTTCTGAACAAACTCTTTCTCTGTGGTGGTTCTTCATTAGTCTCAATTTGAAATAATTCTCTCCTAATCACAAGTGATTTCCCCTTCTCAGGTTTTCCAGTTCTTCTTCAACATAGGTTGCTCTTCCACTGTTCTCTATTTTCTTTCTTATACTTCCCTGATTACATTCAAATGCTCTATGTCCTTCACCTCCACATTTAAAATAGGTACCTCTAAATGTTCTCTTATTAAATCCTCTTCCTTCTCTTTTGTATCCTTCACTTCGATATGCATTAGGGTTTCCTCTCTAGTAAAAAGTTCTGTCATCTCTCTGGTATACAATGTTATCTCTATCTTTCTTCTTCAATGTGTTTTCTTGTCTATTCTGCTCTGCATACGATCTTTCTCCTCTAAAAAATGTTCTACCTCTCTATCTTTGCTCTTGCTTCTTATTCAACTTTTCTTCCACTTTCAGGGCAAATTGGTATGCTTCTTCTAATGTAGTCATTCTCACCAAACTCAGTTCTCTTTGAATGTTGAATCTCAATCCATTGATGTATCTAGCCACTTTCCCCTTGCTTGCTTCACTATGTCATGTCTTTATGATCATCTTATGAAATTCTTCAGTATAGTCCTTCACAAATTTCTCCTTTTGTCTCAAGTTTTGTAATCTCTTCAACATCTCCAGCTCATAGTCAGCAGGTATAAACTAATTCTTCAACTTTGTCACCATTCTATCCCATTTTGTAATCTTTTCTTTTCCTCTTCTGTTCTGATCTAATTGTACTTATTTCCACCATATAGCAGCATGTCCTTTGAGCTTTGTCTTTGCAAATTTCACCTTCTCTAGATCTTCAATTTCCTCATACTCAAAGTATTCTTCTAGGTCATTTATCCAGTCAATAAACTCTCCAGGATTCAAATTACCAGTATAGTTAGGCACATCAACTCTAGGTCTCTTTCCAATCTTTGAAATAGCTCACAACATCTTTGCTTGATCTGATTCTTCTTCTTCTTCGCTTCCTAGGGTTTTGCCAATTTGATCAACATATTAGAATTCTTCTTCATCATCACTTTCAGTATTAGGTCTAGGTGTAAGTCCTCTTCTCCTATCTTCTTAAATAGCATCAAGACAAACTCACATTATTTTCATCATTTCCATCATCTCATCTATCCTTCTAGCCATTGTACCAATAGTAGGGGTTCTCCTCAGTGGCATCTTCCTAGGATCGGGTGCAAACTACCCCAAGTTTGGTGATCTGACTACAAGGTGACAACTGCCCCACAATCAGCGATCGGTTGACAATACAAGTAGGCTGCCTCAAATTTGGTAGTCTATCTACAACAAGATCTTACAGAAATCCTTCACCAAATTCACTCAATTCACTCCCAAAGATTTGAACTTTTTCTCTGATACCACTTGGTGTAGTCACAGTTAGGAGAGTCCTCAAAGAGAACAATCTAGACCATGTAGCAAGAGTAAACACAATGCAAACAACACAAAGATACAAAGCAAATGTAGATTCAGTCATTTAGTATATCATTGAATTCCAATACAAATTGGCTGGCAACATGTGGGATTACAGGTAGGGCTCACAGGCCTAATCACACAGTTATAGAATATGCATAAGATATAGCAATGAAGCTCCTTTGCAAGAAATCTAACTTATGAATCTTCTATCAATCATGAACTACTAAATACTGCTTTCCTAAGGATCTATTATATCTTTATATATCATCTTCAGAGCTTTATATTCCTCTGTGTCAGCCCAAGAAGGTTGCAAACTTCAAGAAAGAGTTGTAACGTGTGTTCACAGATAGGTCAAACCTAATTGAATAAAACTCCTCCACAAATGAAGGGAATGAGGTGCAGATCACAAGAGAGGGTTGGGCACGAATTATTGATGATTGAATGATGTGTCATTAGGCTTTGTAGGTCGAGAAATGTTTCAAGAATCTTCTCCTTCAGCTGGTTGTTCTTTACTGCTAGGATGCTCTGTTTTGAGAAAAAAATTGACCTTCGGATAGCGATATCTTTTCAATAACTGATCCAAATGCTCTGCAAATCGGATATGTTGTAGATGAATGTATCTAGATGCTAAGTCCTACTCTGCAAGGTCTGAAATGGAATTACAGTAGAATTCAAACTAAAATAGTACAGAAAATGCTTATGACTGAACTGAATCAGGAAAATGAAAGAAACAAACTAAAATGCAAATGTTTTTTTTGGTTGATGCAAGATTGTTTGAAATCAAGGATGCTCTTGCATCAGAGTTTATGGGCCTTAATGTGTAGAATTATCTTTATCCTTCATATAATTGAACACCTATCACAAAGGCAGAAAATTAGTTTTTTAGCTCACCTCCTTTCATCATGTGATTGGCCTAATGTGAAAATGAAATTTGGTTGTTTTTTCCAACACTAAATTCTTCTATGATGCCTTGTGAATGCTTGGTTGCTACATTTCCTTCATAGCACTTAATAAATAAACAATAGTGAGTGCTCTACTTCACTTGAAACAATATCAACTCATCACCATGCTCAGGCTAAACTAGTAGAAGGGAGGAATGATCCATTTCCACAATTGACCAATGACACCACCAAAATGCAAGTGATAATCAAAAGTGAATTGAAATCAATCAAACTAAACCAAAAATGACATAGTGAGAATGCAAATCATGATCGCCATCAACCATGACAACATTGCCAACACCTTGATATCACAATTGACACAACAATACATGATGAGCAAATAAAAACAATATAGGAAATATTTTTGTGCAATGTGGGATTGAACATTCTCTCAAATTCTCCTACATCACCACTATCCAGAAATAGTAAGTCAGGGGTTGTGAAACACACTAAAAAATATTTAATATTTAATATTTAGATTGTCTTGTGATGCAGCACAACTCAAACCCTCAAATGCCAAATATGCAACAAACATAAATGCTCATTTTATTGAATTCAAACTTGCAAAAACTTACATAAATCTGCAACATTACAAAAAATAAATTATTACATTTGGCCTTCCATGGCTTCTCGTACAAGAATATCTCCTTTTTCTTATGCTCTTAGCTTTTCATTTATTTTTTTTCCATCCTTCTCATCCACATATTTCTTATTCTTAAAACCCCTTTTTCCTTCCTCCAAAAATCTGCAAAAAATCCCCCTTCAAATTTTGCCAAAAATCCTTTTTATAATGACTCCACAACCACCCTTTTCTCTCTCCTCCAACTCCCACACCCAAATTGGGAGAATTCTTATTTTAAAAAAAATCATAAAAAAATAATAGTAATTGCTCAATAAAATCCACTCCCACAATTTGCTAAAAATAAGTGACAACTCAAATTCCTACTCCTAGAAAATGGCTCCAAACTTGGAAAAGACAAAAGCCACACAACTTGGACATCCAAATTAGCCATGCTATAGTTGAGGGAATTTAATGAGTTGTCTCCACTTACAACTCCCCAAAAATCCACTCCCAAGATTGCCTTTTGATTTTCCACTTCAAATTGCCTTTATTAATTTTACACTCCAAAATTGTCTCCTAAACTATCTCCCACTCCTAGATTTTTGCAATATTGTAATAAGGCCAATTTATTTAATATATTATTTAGGCCTAATATTGCATTTATTTTCCAACTTCCAAATTACCAAAGTATAGGAAATTAAAATATTTTCTTTTTTTTGGTTGATGAGGATTGCTCTTGCATCATTCTCCTCTAGTTGAAAAGAATGCAGCTCCTACAAATGAGTGTCTTTGAACTATTGCCACTTGACTTGATCCAACATTTGCACTTCATTCTTCTCTCCTCTCATAGATTTGCATCCACCAAATATTATCTTCCCCTGCCAGATTATTTCAAAAAAACTCACTCATAACTATCCTCTACCCAACAAAAGACTCTGGAAGATGCACCTCTCGAAGACCTCTTCTACCCACTTTCTCTCAGTGGAAGAAGTCTCTACACCTACCCAGCTTTATCTCTGATGGAGGACAGCCAACATATCTCACACAAATTTAAATCTCCTCTACCCAACAAAGACTCTGGAAGATGCACCTCTTCAAGACCTCTTCTACCCACTTTCTCTCAGTGGAAGAAGTCTCTACACCTTCTACCCAGCTTTATCTCTGATGGAGGACAACCAACATATCTCACACAAAATTAACTCTCCTCTACCCAACAAAGACTCTGGAAGATGCACCTCTTCAAGACCTCTTCTACCCACTTTCTCTTAGTGGAAGAAGTCTATACACCTTCTACCCAAATTTTATCTCTGCTGGAGGACAGTGAACATATATATCACAAAATCAATTTTCTCTCCAATTACAAAAATTTCTCATACTTCAACACATAGGAAAATAATTTGCTTCACAAACTCCTCTCAGTCCTGGTGCATACTCTGCACACTCAAGATCAACCCAATGATACCAAATGATGCAACAACTGAAACCCTCAAATGCCAAATATGCAACAAACATAAATGCTCATTTTATTGAATTCAAACTTGTAAAAACTTACATGAATCTGCAACATTACAAAAAATAAATTATTACATTTGGCCTTCCATGGCTTCTCATACAAGAATATCTCCTTTTTCTTATGCTCTCAGCTTTTCTTTCTTTTTTTCCATCCTTCTCATCCACATATTTCTTATTCTTAAAACCCCTTTTTCCCTCCTCCAAAAATCTGCAAGAAATCCCCCTTCAAATTTTGCCAAAAATCCTTTTTATAATGACTCCACAACCACCCTTTTCTCTCTCCTCCAACCCCCACACCCAAATTGAGAGAATTCTTATTTAAAAAAAAAATCATAAAAAAATAATATTAATTGCTCAATAAAATCCACTCCCACAATTTGCTAGAAATAAGTGACAACTCAAATTCCCACTCCTAGAAAATAGCTCCAAATTTGGAAAAGACAAAAGCCGCACAACTTGGACATCCAAATTAGCCATGCTATAGTTGAGGGAAAATAATGAGTTGTCTCCACTTACAACTCTTCAAAAATCCACTCCCAAGATTGCCTTTTGATTTTCTACTTCAAATTGCCTTTATTAAGTTTACACTCTAAAATTGTCTCCTAAACTATCTCCGACTCCTAGATTTTTGCAACATTATTATTTTCTGCAATATTGTAATAAGGCTAATTTATTCAATATATTATTTAGGCCTAATATTGCATTTATTTTCCAACTTCCAAATTACAAAACTATAGGAAATTAAAATATTTTCTTTTTTTGGTTGATGAGAATTGCTCCTGCATCATCTTGGTACAATATTCATCCTTTTGAAAAACAAATATTAAATTAAATATTCATTTTCTCAAGTGGGAATATGGATTTGGTAAGAAGCCTTTTAAACTTCTAGTTGCTAATTTTGAAGTGATCATGACAACTATGGCAATAATTTATGAAAGGATCAATGATAAGTTGTACTTGCAGTTAATGGTTGTTATTGGTAGATTAATTTTGGCATGTAACGTGGAGTGGAAATTTCAAAATTCTTTTAATTGTTTTTCCCTCCTAAGAAGGCATTGGATTTTGGAGTATCTTTGAGAGAGTAATGCAAAAATTGGAAAAAAAGGCATTTAATGATGGAGTTGCCAACAGTTATGACAATTATCATTCCTTATTTTTAGATTCCACTCATGGAAATTTCCAAGAAGGGGAATTTGGATTTTGGGTGCCCATTTTGGGCTCAATTCATATAAAATATGTTAATTTTGTCATTTGGGGGGTGTTGACATATCTCATATTTTCTCAATACTTGTAGAATTGTAGATTTCTTTAGTGGACGAAAACTCGTTGGAGTTGGATGCTTGTGGATGAAAACCCATGAGTTTCATATGGATGGTGGATGAAACCATATTATTTACATAGATAATCTCATCTAGAAGTTGCATTGGAGCTTCAAAGAATTCATAGATTTTGGTAGTTTTGTGTAGTTTGCTTGTAGATAGAGTTATATGCAAATCTTGTGTTTCTAGAGACATTTTTGGGTATTGTGAGTGTTTTTTGTTGTGTGTTTCATGTTTTTATATGTGTTTCTTGTTTTGGAATAATTTTTGACACTTTTAACTAGTTGGTGCAAGTTTTGGAGTTGTTTCTGTGATTTTAGAGCATTTTCAGGTGATTCTAAAGCTAGGGGTTTAGCTAGTTTGAAGTTTTTAAGTGTGGAGTTGTTGCATAAGTTTGTTATTAATTTTATCAGATGTATTAGACCTTATTTCTTTTTTTATATCATAAAAATCAAGAATATTTCAGATTGAAGGGTTTCTATGTGTTTCTAGTAAATTCAAGTGAATTGCATATTATGTATTTCAGTCTGTTTGCATTGTACTTGAAGATTGGTGTGTATGAGGAAAATTGAGATGTCGAATGATAAAATCAAAGCAATGATAATAACAAATCAATAACCCATAACATAATGAGATCAATCTAAGTAAAAGTCCAATATCAAGAAATAAATCAAATAAAACAAGAAAGACTTCACGTAGATTGTATTGTTCTCTTTGTAGATATGTAGATCACTCAATAATGTTGTGAAACCATGTTTGCAACAAGCAGATGTAAGTGCTCAAAGTGCTCAAAAGATCAATGTGAGTCAAAAGATCGTGAGGTGTTCAACGATGCGATATATGCTCAAAGCGTTGTAAAGGATGCCCCAGAATAAGTGATCGAAGAGGATTTGTGAAGGAGATAAGGGGGTTTATATATGTTTCAAACATGAGCGATCAACATATGAAATAAATCCATAGAATGAATGGTTGAGATAAATCAAATAACTCATGTTGAATGTGTACATGACATGTGTCACTCCAAAAGGATATTTTTATTAAGATAATTGCTTTTTGACTCAAGATAGGATTTGAATTCATAAATTAGAATGCTTTTATTTCTAATTCATGAGTGATGAAAACAAGATAAATTAAAGCTAATTAACTTAACTTTAGTTTTGCCTTTTTTAGAGTTCTAAAAATAAGACTGATTGTGCACATGAGTTAACATGATATTTTTAGAGGAATTGGAAGATAATTGAAATTAAATAAATAAATTTAATTAATTGATTGTGCAAGATAGAGGAATAGATTAGATATGAAGATTTAAATAAATTAAATAAATAAATTAAACAAATAAATTGATTTAATTTATTTTGCACAATGAAGGATAAATAAAATATGTGATTATATTTTATTTTTTAGAAGATTTATTTTTAGAGGAAAAAGCAAAATAAATAAATAAATTTATTTAATTGCTTGTGCAAGATTAGAGGAATATGAAGATTATAAATAAAATACATGATTTTATTTATTTTTAGAGGATTGATGTAATTTAAATAAATTTGCATGATTTATTTGAATTTAGAAGAATAATTGATTTAATTAAATAATGTAAATTATTTAATTGTAGATAAGAGGATTTGTGATGAATTAATTAAATAATGGGATTTATTTAATTAATGTAGACTTGAAATTTTGAAAGAGGGTAATGATTTAAATTAAATAATTAAAATTATTTAATTTTGGAAGAATAAGGTTGATTTTGCTGAAATTAATTAAATAAATACAATTTATTCAATTAATGTTGAATTTTGGAGTTTTGGAAGAATTTGATGATTTTGATGAAAATTAATTAAATAAAGAGGATTTATTTAATTAATGTTGAAATGCAGGTGATGAGATAGATTAGATGAAAATGCAAGTTATTCGAAGACATGGTCATTTTAGGGTGTCTACATTTTGCCTTTGTTTGATGCAATGCAATTTATAGTGTTGTGTCAAAGAATGATTGTTGAAGACATGATACAAGTTTGATGCCCCAGTGTAGCTAGCTGCCCCTTTGTAGCTGGCATAAGATGCCCCCTCGAGAGGAAAGATAGGGTAGCGGAAGAAGGACTGGGTTGACACTCGACTAGAAAATTGTGTTGGAGATAGAAGAAAGGAGATAGAGGAGAATACGAGAGAGAGACTGGTGGTCGATCTGTGCTTGAAAACTATATAATGACATGGATAAATGGACAGTTAAATAGATTGAGCTTGTTGCAACGGTTTCATAAATGTTTATAAAGAGCAATCCTTATTTTTGATATAGCACGTGGATAGTTTGCCACCAAGGTATAAATGACCAAGGTGCTGTGATATCTGAGTGTGTGGACATTGACTCTACAAGCAAGCGGTTTGAACTTAGATCCCTTAGACATAATATAACCTTGTTGGACATGTGAATGAGCCATAGTCTTGAACATCAAATAAACTTCAATACATAAATGCAAGAAGAATATTAATATGTAAGATGCTAGGTCGTAACACACACAAGATGAATATGGTGCTAAGAAAGATGCTAAAGATCATTCCTCAAACACAGTACACAAAAGCAATGACTATACCCCCAATCCGTACTGCATCGCAACATACCAAGATTATAGATAAATCAAGGTATTCTTGAATTGGTAATGGACAAAGGAACAAAAGATAAACTATAAAGCAAATTGAATGACTTACAAAGTAAACATACCACCAACATATTCTCTTGCCAAAGAGGTTACTCAGGATAGATTGGATAGGATAGATAATAGTCTTATCATAGGAACTATGTGTCCGTTAAAGGGTGTTATCTGTTTTAAAAGGATAATGTCTTGTTTTAGGAAATGCAACATGTCATATAAGACATGTGTGTTGGTCTGGTTTTGAACATGGAACATCCTGTAAAAGACCAGTTTATTGATCTGTTGCTTGGTTGAGATTGATTTAGCTGATGTTGGTAATCAATATGTAGGACAACATATGGCTCTGTAAGTAACTTGCTTTGTTTGATGTTTGGTAAGGACTTTTTCTTTGAAAGGATGCATTTGTTTGTTATTTTTCTACTTGAGTTAGTCAAGTGGAGGTGAACAGATTGTGATAAATGGAAGACTAGAAAGATGACATGTCAATGGATTGAAATGGGTGAAGAATGATGAATCATATGTGCCTGAGTACTAGAAACATCATTCGTATTCTAGACTACCTACATACCCTGTATCCATGGGATCAAGGCACATTACGATGAAAGATGAAATGATAATATGTAGTTCTGGGTAGAGTGATGAGATGGGTCAAGGTGCTTAAGCTAGGGTAGGTGAAATGATGATATCTTATGTACCTGAGTATTAGATACATCCTTTGTATTCCAGACTACCTACATACCCATATCCATGGGATCAAGGTACCTTAAGATTGAGGTGATGATAATATGTAGTTTTGGTTGGTGTGATTGATGTAGGAAGAGTGTGGGAAAGATAATAGCCTCATCATAGGAGCAATGTGTCCATTAAAGGGTGCTATCCATGGAAAGGAGAACGATCGAAGTGCTTGTGTTTTTGTGAAGCATTTTGTGTGTTTGTGTAGTGAACCACAAACAAGGAACCATTCCTGGACCTCAGTTAAGGAAAGAGTTGCCCCCATTCTGGTTGAGGTGTTTGCATAGGTGTCTGATGGAGAAAACATAGAAAGTATGAGCTAGGACAAGATAGTGATAGCTGTTGACATAGATCAAGACGTGGGATGATGATGATAGACACTGACAAATTTCCAAGCTATTCTAGATAGGGAGATGGAAATGCAAACAAGGTCAATGGTTTTATTATGGATGGATGGATGAAGTGTGTTGTGAAAAATGGAATGAACAAGACTTGATAGATGATGGATGTTGACTCTATACATAGCGCCTGTTTGCTAGGTTTTCAATATGGTACTTATCCAAGGCACCTGTTTACCAGGTTTTCACCATAGGACGGATTATTTGTTTTTTTTTGGATACTCTAAGGATCAGGCATAGAACTTCTTAAGATGAACACTATTAAGTGGCTCATCTAGAGGAATGCCATTAGGTGTAGCTAAAGTATAAGATCTTGATCCATATGCTACTGTGATAATAAAGGGGCCTAACCAATTAGGCTCAAACTTGCCCTTCTTTTCTCGATCTGCTTGATTTCTCTGATTTTCTTTTAAGACAAGATCACAAATTTGAAACCATATTTCTTTGATCTTTTCATTGTAATTACGCTAGAGGCAGTTTTGATAGACATGGAGATGATTAAGCACTGCAAGGCACTTCTCATCCAGTAGTTCCAGCTCAGAAGTGTGATACTCCGCTCCATCAATCAGGTTCTGCATGGATACTCTGAGAGATGGGATCTTGACCTCTATAGGTAGGATGGCTTCAGAACCATAGACCAAGGTGTAGGGTGTTGTACCAGTTAGTGTTCTAATACTAGTGTGGTAGGCCCATAGGGCGAGATTGAGTTGCAAGTGCCAATCACAACCTGCTTCATTGATTGTTTTCTTGAGGATTTTGAGAATGGTTTTGTTGGAAGCCTCGGCTTGGCCATTACTCTGTGGATAATAGGGAGTTGAAAAGTGATGCTGAATATTGTATTGTGTGCATAAGGTATGAACATCTTGATTCTTGAATGGTCTCCCATTATCAGTGACAATGGCTTGGGGGATACCATACCGGCAAATGAGGTAGTTAAGGATAAACTTGGCTATTTGCTTACCGGTGGTATAGGTCATGGGAATGGCTTCGACCCACTTTGTGAAGTACTTAGTGGTTGTAATGATGAATTTATGGCCATTAGATGAGGATGGGTGGATTTGTCCTACAAGGTTGAGACCCCATTGAGAAAAAGGCCATGGAGTTGTCACAGGTTGTAGTTCATGAGTTGGTGTGTGAATTAAATCTCCATGTTGCTGGCATTGTAGACACTTTTTAGCAAAATGTGAATCATCTTGTTCCATTGTAGGCCAGTAGTAACCCATTCTGAGTATCTTCTTAGTGAGATTAGGACTGGTAGAATGTGTGCCACAGACACCTTCATGTATGTCTCATAAGGTAGCTTCATCTTCTTCCGCATTAAGACATTGTAAGAGGATACCATCAAGACTCCGACGATATAGTGTATCACCCAATATGGTGTAACGGGAGGATTGATGGATAAAGGTTTTACATTGGGTTGATGAGAGTTCAAAGGGAAAGGTACTGTGTTTAAGGTATTCATAGATATCTTTGTACCATGGGGAATTGGGACCAACAAGATCGTAGATGATTTTAGTAGTTGGAACATCGACAGCTGGTATCAACAATTGTTTGATAAGAATTCACATTTTTGTGTGTTTGCAGGCATGTCTATAAGTGACCCCACAGAGGCCATAGAGTCTATAGCCTTGTTATGCTCTCTTGGAATTTGCTCAAATGTGATGCTAGAGAAGTGTGGTTTGTAGGCATCCACTAGTTGCTTGTAGGGGACCAACTTTTCATCTTTTATTTGGTACTCATTTGTGACTTGTCGAATGACTAGTTGTGAGTCTCCATATACCTGTAGTTATGTGATGTCCCATTGAACTGCTATATTGAGACCTATGAGGAGTGCTTCATACTCGGCTATGTTGTTAGTGCAAGGAAATGCCAGCTGATATGACTTTGGAATATAGTCATTTTGAGGTGTAATGAATAAGATGCCGGCCCCTGATCCATGTTGTGTGTAGGAACCATCAAAGTATAATTTCCACTTTATTGAGGTAGAAATAGTGAAGAGATTCTCATCTAGAAATTTAGGCACCATAGGATGTACATTTGTCATAGGTGCTTCTTCTAGTTGATCTGCTAGGACCTGTCCCTTGATTGCTTTATGATCCACATACTTAATGTCAAACTCACTAAGGATCATGACCCATTTAGCCAGTCTGCTTGTAAGAGCTGCTTTTGCTAGTAGATACTTCTATGGGTCAATTTTTGCTATGAGATTTGTATGTTGGTTTAGCATGTAATTCCTCAACTTTTAGGAAGCGAACACTATTGCTAAGCAAGCTCTTTCCATAGGTGAATAATTGAGTTCATATCCCAGCAATGTTTGACTGATATAATAGATTGCATGCTCTTTTCCTAACTCATCATGTTGTGCTAGAAGGGCCTCGAGGGCTATAGTTGTAGTTGAGATGTACAAGATCAAAGGCCTATTGGCGACTGGTGGAACCAAGATAGGAGGTGTAGCTAGATATTCTTTAAGCTGATCAAATGTTGCTTGACACTTATCATCTCATTGAAATGAGACATCCTTTCTGAGCAAATGTTGAAATGGTTGACATTTATCTGCTAGCTATGAGATGAAACACCTAATGGATTGTAACCTTCCTTGAAGGCTCCTTAATGCTTTGAGGTTCTTTGGTGGAGGCATCTCCACTATAGCCTTGACTTTTGCGGGGTCTACTTTGATACCTCTATGAGATACAATGTATCCCAACAGCTTCCCTGATGTTACACCAAAGACACACTTCTTTGGATTGAGGTGCACTTGGTATTCCTCAAGCCTGTCAAAGATCTGTCCTAGAACTTGTATGTGATCTGCCCTAGAAGATTTTGCTAGTATGTCATCCACATAGTCCTCCATGATATGACGAAAGAGATTATGGAATATCATTGTCATTGCTCTTTGATAGGTTGCCCCTGCATTTTTAAGACCAAATGGCATGACATACAAACAATAGTTATGCCAAGGACAAGTAAAAGTTGTTTTATGTTGATCTTCTTCTGCTATCTTTATCTAATTGTAGCCAAAGAATCCATCCATGAAATAAAGCATTCATGACTAGTGGTCAAGTCTACTATGAGATCAATGTTTGGTAATGGAAAGTCATCTTTGGGACATGCTTTGTTAAGACCTCTAAAATCATTACACATGCGGATGTGCCCATTCAGTTTAGACACAGGTACAATGTTTGAGACCCATTCTGAATAATCAATAGGCCAGATGAACTTTGTGTTAGTTTTAAGATAGATAACTGAGAGCGGGGGTGAATCAGTTATCTCAAAACTTTCCTTTTATTAATCACTTAAATCCTTCTTGTAATTCAACAGCATAATAATGAATCAATCATAGAAACACAATGCAACAATTCAAGAGAAGAAACACATTAGCACATATAACACCAAGATTTTAACATGGAAAACCCGGTTAAGGGAAAAACCATAGGGTGACTAACCCAAGATTGTATTCTCTGTTAAAAGAATAAAGGAGTACAATATGGCACTTTCCAATTAGGGCTCACTACCTGAGCACACTGGTCACAAGAGGTCCACTACCTACTGGAGACACACTATCTACAGAATAATAAATATTACATAGTTGAACTGAAGAATAGCATCTTCACCATGCTTGAGTTAGTTCCATTTAAGCTCAACACTTCTACTCTACATTTCGCTCTTCCTCTCTACCACACTCTCATCTTCACCAAGATACTTTTGAAATGACTTCACAACTCTTATTTATACAATACATTGACTTTGGGATAATCATCAAAGTCGGCATATTTTATAGAGAAAATACATAAATACAACTTGACTAATTACAAAAAGACTTTATGCAAATCACCACACTATTGGCCACACAGATCTCAGACTTCAACATTCTTTGAGGAACATGCCATGCTTCGTAGAACATCTTCAAGATCATCCGCAAGATGTGTAACTCATCTGGTTAGCCAAGCTTAGGAAGAACATCATCATCTAGAAGTAATTCTTCAATTATGAGCTCCATCTTCAATGCAGATCACCAACATGAACTGGACACAATCTAGAGACCCCCACAAGCTTGCCTGAATCACTAAGAACATCCATACTACTTCTACTTACTGAAATCATTCTCTTCCTCATCCAAAACCTCAAGAACATAGTCTATCATCACTGTCATATTGGAATAGATGCTTGCGGACCTCCAGACCATGACCCAATAGAGTTGTCAATTCTCATTGGCTTCCTAAACACTCCATCAAATCCACAGAACATGATATTACATTTACGGATCTTGCCGGACCTATTTGTGTTACTCTGTCACCTCTAAACACCTACTAGAACTGGTTTCACTCAATTGGCCATAAATCCTTCAAATCTTCATGCAGATCTCTCAAATCTTGATTGGATCATCTTTAGACACATATCTACAAACCCTTTAATGCACATTTCTTGATCTTCATCTTAGCTAGGATCTTCACTTCATAGAGTTTCACTATCTTTACTGTTCTTCTCTATTTCTGATAGGCCTAATTTTCTCAATATCCTCAGCACACAGCTCATCCAATCCTTATCATCAATGCAACAGGAGTATGTTGACATCAATGACAAACCTTGTTAGGCCCATACTTGCAACAATCTCCCCCTTTGTCATTGATAGCAACATGTGATGTGAAAAACTATTTTAAGCATCAAGACAAGTACTTCTCCTCTCTAACTGACATAACTCCCCCTATCAACAGCAATCATTCACATGTCTTCTCTTCCTTTACTGTTCCCCCTTTGATCAGCAACCACTTTTTATTTTTCACATGTCTTCTCTCCCCCTTTTGACATCAATGGAAAAGGGCACATACTTGCATCACTTAGAATCATACAGACTACTCCCCCTGAGTAGCAACTTCCCATCATCAATCTGGACCACAAGATATGACTGTGAGATCCATGGGACTGATGCACATCAGTGCACCTTAATTCTGAACCAGAGGGGTAATAACCCCTAACTTCTCCCTGAGATACTCAAAAGAGTCCTTAGGTAGAGGTTTAGTAAAAATGTCTACAATCTGATCCTTAGAGGGTACAAACTCTAATCTGACTTCATTCTTGTTCACCTGCTCTCTCAAAAAGTGAAACTTGATGGATATATGTTTTGTCTTTGAATGCAACACTAGATTTTTTGAAATTTTTATTGCACTTGAGTTATCACAGAAGATTGTGATAGGTTCCTTAGACTCCACTCTGATCTCTCTTAGCATTTGCTTCATCCACAATACTTGAGTACAACTACCTGCTGCTGCAATATATTCTTCTTCTGCATTGGACAGAGATATTGCCTCTTGTTTCTTGCTCAGCCAAGAAACCAATCTTTTCCCTAAAAAGAATGCTCCACCACTGGTACTCTTCCAGTCATCCACATCTCCTGCCCAATCCGCATCTATATATGCATGAAGAGAGAAATCATGATCTCTAGGATACCATAAGCCATACTCAACTATTCCTTTTAGATATCTGAGAATCCTCTTGATTGCCATGACATGAGATTCTCTAGGATCAACTTGGAATCTAGCAACAAGACCAACAACATTCATAATGTCAGGTCTAGTTTGAGTAAGATACAGTAGTCCTCCAATCATTGACCTATACTTTTTCTGATCATCCTTAGGAGAGTCATCATCTTTTCTCAATTTACATCCAGTTGCCATGGGAGTATTTTTTGGTTTTGAGTATTCCATCCCAAATTTATTCAACAATTCTTTCACATATTTGGTCTATGAAATGAAGATTCCTTTCTTTGTTTGAGTGATTTGCATACCTAAGAAGAAATTGATTTCCCCAAACATGGACATCTCAAATTCACTTTTTATTTTATTTGCAAAAGTTTTACACATACTATCTCTTCCTCCAAAAATGATATCATCAAAAAATACTTCAACAATCAAGATATTTTCATGATCAATTTTGAAGTACAAGTTACTGTCAGCAGTACCTTTGTTGAAACCAATCTTCAAAAGATGCTTATCCAGTCTTTCATACCAGGCTCTTGGGGCTTGTTTGAGTCCATATAGTGCTTTATTCAACTTGTAGACCATATCATCATGATCAGACAATTGAAATCCATCTGGTTGGTCAATGTATACTTCTTCTTCCAAGTCACCATTCAGGAAGGAAGACTTGACATCCATCTGATATACTTTGAAATCCTTGAAGGTAGCAAAGGCAAGAAATAATCTGACTGCTTCAATTCTTGCCACCATAGCAAAAGTTTCTTCAAAATCAACTCCTTCTACTTGAGAATAACCCTTGCAGACCAATCTGGCTTTGTTTCTGACTACTTCACCATCTTCATTCAATTTATTCTGGAAGACCCATTTGGTTCCAATCACATTTTTGTTTCTAGGTCTGGGAACAAGATCCCAAGTGTGATTTTTCTCAATTTACATTAGCTCTTCTTTCATTGCTTTAGTCCAACTTTCATCATTGCATGCTTCACTTACTATTTTTGGTTCAATCTTTGAAATTAGACAATATTTTTTTGATTCTTGAGCAATCTTTCTTCTTGTTTGAACACCTTTGCTTTTATCACCTATGATTTGATCTTCATAGTGATTCAGTCTTACATACCTAGGAGTTTTGGAAATTTCTTGTACTCCTATTTCTTGAACAAGTTCATTCAAACTTATCTCTTCTTCTTGATTCTCTAGATCAATCTGGATCTAAATTTCAGAAGGGGCTTGGACTTCTTGGACCAGAACATCATTCTGATCATCTTCTTCATATTCATAAAACCTTAAGGGTTTTTCAATACCTTCATCAACCTTCACATTTGTACGTTCTATAATCTTTCTCAATCTCTTGTTATAACACCTATATGCTTTCCTTTGAGTAGAATAACCCAAGAATATTCCTTCATCACTTCTAGCATCAAATTTTCCAAGGTCTTCATCTCTTTTAATGTAACATTTGCTACCAAAGACTCTGAAATACTTCACAATGGGAGTGATGCCAAACCAGAGTTCATAAGGGGTCTTACCAGTATTTCTCCTGATTTGTACTCGATTAAGAGTATAGATACCAGTGCTTATAGCTTCTCTTTAGTAGATCTGAGGAACATTTGCTTTCATCATCATGGTTCTAGATGCTTCCTAGATGGTCTGGTTCTTTCTCTCCACTACTCCATTCTATTGTGGAGTCCTTGGAGTAGATAATTGTCTCTTTATCCCATGTTTCTCACAAAATTCTATGAACTCTCTGGATGTGTATTCTCCACCTCTATCAGACCTGAGACATTTTATGTTTAATCCAGTTTCATTCTATACCATAGCCTTGAATGTTTTGAATTTCTCAAGAGCCTCAAATTTTTCTTTCAGAAAAGTCACCCACATCATCTGGGAGTAGTCATCAATTAATAACATGAAGTATCTATCGCCTTGCAAACTCATGATTCTTGCTGATCCACATAGATCAGTATGTACTAAGTCCAACAATCTGATAGAAGATTGTTCCTTACTTTTGAAAGTAGCTCTGCTCTACTTTCCCAACTGACATTCTTTGCACAAACTATTAGTAGGTTTCACCAATCTTGGAAGATCTCTTACAGCTTGAGTGTTGCTTATCTTGATGATAGTATCAAAATTCACATGACACATTCTCCTATGCCACAACCAACTTTGATCAAGTTGAATAAATAAACAACTTTTGCCAGTACCAACCAAGTGGAAGATGTTACCTTTTGTTTGAGTACCGGATGCAATCTTTGTTCCAGAACTTTCAAAGATTCTACATTTTCCATTTTTGAATCAGAGATCATAGCCTTTGTCCACCAACTGTCCAACACTGAGAAGATTGTGCTCTAGACCTTCAACATACAGTACATTACTAGTTTTTTTCTTTCCATCAAAAGAAATAGTTCCTCTACCTCTGATTCTGCCAGCAGAATTATCACCAAATTTTACAACTCCTCCTTCATATCTTTCCAAATCTATAAACTTATTTTTGTCACCTGTCATGTGGTGGGAACATCCACTGTCAATGACCCAATCATCCTTTTCTTCAACTTGGGAAGCCAAAGCTCTTTCTATCATTTTATGGTTGAACGATTCAGAGGGCATTAGATCTTCTTCCTTGATGGCAATAAACACCTAGTCACTTCTGGATTTGTTTCCTGTCTTTGATTCATCATATGTTACTCCTTCATCATCATCATCTTCATGAACTGTTGGCAATTAAGGTGTCTCAACCTTGATAATTCTCTGCATTTGTAATGTTTGTATTTATTTTAATTGCCTATGTTGTAAATAATTGGAAAATCTATATTGTCATATTGTGGGATGTGGCACGGTGATGTGTCAATCCTACATGGACTATGACAACTTGTATTTTTGTCCTCACATGAGGAGATAGGCATCCCAATTAGTGGTAGAAATATTCTGCCATGTGTCAGCATCTTCTATGTTGTGTAAGGAATGTTTGACCAAAATAGTTATGACGAATTCCTATGACAAATCTATGACATCTAAGAGTCTTAAATAGAAGGTTGTAAGATAGGAGATGACATGTGTCATGAAGCATCTTTGAATGAGGCATATTTGGGCTCCCCAAGGTGGAATATGATGTGTTGTAAGAGAATATACTATTTATAGCATGTGTATGACAGATTCTCTTACAGCTGTAAGTTGTAACTGCTATGACAGATTCTATGATGGTTGTAAGTGTCATAAGAGCATCTGTCATAGCCCATTTTGGAAATAGGTGACCTCTTTGGAATGGGAGCTGTGGAAAAGTGTCAGACACATTCTACAATGTTGACCAAGTGTCCCTAGGTGTGGGTTTTGGTCCAAGATGCCATGTTCAACGCCCATTCCAAGATAGGTCCAATATTGCCTTGTATTTCCTATTTATACAGGTGCTTGGAGATGGAGCTTGGATCATAGGTTTACATGTACTGTTATGCTGCCGGATTGAATCCAGACACGAGTGTCAAAGACCATTGAAGCTTGCATTGCAAGTGTATTGTAAACATTCTTTCAGATTTGTTAATACATTGTGCAAGTTTCTGAGTGTGGGGTTTTTCACCCAATAAGGGTTTTCCCCACCATAAATCTTTGTCTCTCTTCTTCTGTCTACTTTCTGGTTCTTGTGTTTTTCTGCAATAACTCATGTTAATGGTTTAACATTGTTGTAATAGTTAGGATAAATCTGAATTTGCATAGCCCTCTCCTCAATAGATTAGTGTAGGAAGCATTTTCCGCACACCTAGCTTCCTTTCATGAACATAGTAACATTTCTTTTGGAATCTTGATCTATTTGGATTTACCCTTGAAAATCTGTCCAAACACCTTGAGGCAAAATGACCAATCTTATTACAATTGAAACATTTGAAGGGTAATTTTCCTTCATACTTACCAAAACCTCTTGGAAGTCTTTTTGTAATAAGGGATTCAAGTTGAGTAGCTTCTGCTTCATCTTCTTCTAGATCTTTTCTTGCTTTTTCATACCATGAAAGTTTCTTTGAGGAGTTCTCTCTTGGATCAAGCTTTTGTTTTCCTTTTACAGAGGCACTAGCCTTGAATGCAGATTCAGTCTTGGGGGGTGCATCTCCAAACTTGACCAATTCAAATGCAACTAATTTTCCAACCAATTGATCTCTTGTGATATTTGAAAAAGATCTGAATTCTTCAATAGCAGCTACAGTGTATTTGTAAGCAGGAGGTAGGGATCTAAGAACTTTGGCCACAATCTCATCTTCATCCAAGATTCCACCAGCACACCTAATGCCAAAAACAAGCTCATTTACTTTTGGCATAAAAGTAGTGATGTTCTCATCTTCACTCATCTTCAGGTTTTCAAATTTTCCTTTTAGACTCTGTAGCTTGACACATTTAACATATTTGTCTCCTTCATGCAGAAGTTCTAGTTTTTCCCAAATCTCATATGTAGTTTTTAGATCTATAACATTTGTCAGCTCTGAATCAGATAAGGCACTTAATAGAGCTTCTTTAGCTTGAAGATTGTCTTTAGCATCTTTGATTTCATCTATAGTTGTCAGACCATTCCTTGGAGGAACATACTTCTTTGAAGCCATGATCCAATACTGCATTCCCATACATTGCAAGTGGCATTCCATGTTGCTTTTCCAAAGAGTGTAATTGGTTCCATCAAACCTTGGACTATCCTTCTTGTAAGAAGACATTCTGGATCTCCTCAAGCGGTTAAGTTCCTTTTAGAGGAACTTGGATCTGATATCAATTGTTAGTTTTAAGATAGACAACTGAGAGGGGGGGTGAATCAGTTGTCTCAAAACTTTCCTTTTATTAACCACTTAAATCCTTCTTATAATTCAGTAGCATAATAATGAATCAATCATAGAAACACAATGCAACAATTCAAGAGCAAAAACACATTAGCACATATGACACCAAGATTTTAACGTAGAAAACCCAGTTAAGGGAAAAACCACGGGGTGACTAACCCAAGATTGTAGTCTCTGTTAAAAGAATAAAGGAGTAAAAAATGGCACTTGCCAATTAGGGCTCACTGCCTGAGCACACTGCTCACAAGAGGCCCACTATCTACAGGAGACACACTATCTACAGAATAATAAATATTACATACTTGAACTGAAGAATAGCATCTTCACCATTTAAGCTCAACACTTCTGCTCTACCTTTCACTCTTGCTCTCTACCACACTCTCATCTTCACCAAGATACTTTTGAAATGACTTCACAACTCTTATTTATACAAGACATTGACTTTGGAATAATCATCAAAGTCACCATACTTTACATAGCAAATACACAAATACAACTTGACTAATTACAAAAAGACTTTATGCGAATCACCACACTGTTGGCCACATAGATCTGGGACTTCAATCTTCTTTGAGGAACACACCATGTTTCACAGAACATCTTCAAGATCATCCGCAAGATGTGTAACTCATCTGGTCAACCAAGCTTATGAAGAACATCATCATCTGGAAGTAATTCTTCAATTATGAGCTCCATCTTCAATGTGGATCACCAACATGAACTGGACACAATCTAGAGACCCCCACAAGCTTGCCTGAATCACCAAGAACATCCATACTACTTCTGCTTACTGAAATCATTCTCTTCCTCATCTGGAACGTCAAGAACATAATCTGTCATCACTATCATATTAGAATAGATGCTTGCAGACCTCTAGACCATGACCCAATTGAGTTGTCAATTCTCATTGGCTTCCTAAACACTCCATCAAATCTGTAGAACATGATATTGCATTTCTGGATCTTACCAGACCTAGTGGTGTTCACCTAGGGTTAGGGTTCTGAGGTTGATTTTTGTTAGCTCCTATGTTTATTCCTTCAAATCCTTAGTGCCTTAAATTATTCCTCGGCCCACATGCATTGTTTTACCGCTTTTTCCTCTCGCACATGAGAAAAATGTTAAGTTTTTGTATGTGCAAGTGATCATGTATGTTGGCGGGCTTGTGAAATCTCAGTCGACCTTTGAAAAATGGTAAAAATTTGAGTTACATGCATTTTTTATGCATATCCGAATGCATGTACATTTGGGGAATCTGTTACAGATTCTAGGAATATTCCCTGATTATATATCGGGTTTGCTTGCATAATTGTATTGTATGTTCGAACATGCAACGGTTATATACAAGGGAACAGATGCAAGGCCCGACATACAATTTGTTGCAAGGAGGATTGTATGCATTGGAAAGACTTGGTGCATCGGCGGTAAATATCAAGGTTCACCTGATGCTTGATGTACATGCTTCTGCTACAGTGCTAGAGATACAAGCGAAAATGATACAATGAAAATATACAATGGTGGAATATACATTGAAGATTCCTTGAAGATGTTGCCATTGTATTGTGCAGGTGAATTGTATGTTTGTTTTGTTGTATGTTCCACATACAATGCTAGATATACATTGCAGATTTCAAAAGAGGGGTTCAAATTAGGGAAAAAGTGGTGGTCATGTCCGCAAGTATGTGCAGGTAGGAGTGAATGTATGTCAAATGTACATTGGGCTTTGTACATTGCAAATATACAAGGAAACCCAACATGCAGTCGCTACAGTATACATACAAGGGGCCTTGTATGTTTGGCAACATACAAAGTAGAAAGGATGCAATTGGTAGGGCCCGTGGATTGCACACGCATCGAAGGAAATATGGAAAGGGCCGATGCATGTAATGAAAAACATACAAGGGGAGAATGCATATTGAATATTCTGTGAAAGATTCCCTGTTTGTATGTGAGGAGGTTTGTATGTTTATGTTTGTATATTTGACATACAAAGGTGCTGATATACTTTTGCTACAGTGCAACAAAGATGCATTCGGTGGGGCCTGCAGGTATATACAAACAAGTTTGTATATGTTCAATGTACAAAGGCAGTTGCATATTGGTGCATGCAATCAAATATGCAAGGCCCAAACCCGAGGAGTTTTGCATTCTGATTGATGTAGGTTTGAGATCTGGATTACATGTATATTGGGTTTATATATGCACCATACAACCTGATATACAAAACAAAGATATACAACCTAGACGCGAAGGAGGAGTCAAATATAGTGAATAAAATTTGAGGTCCGCGGCTTGTACATTGCACTTGTATGTGCGATATACAATGGAGTATGCAAAAGGAAAGATACAATGCGGATTCCAAGGAATGTTCAAATCTGATGAATAAATGCAGTGAAATCCGCCTTGTATGTATTGTGTGCTTGTATATGTGCAACATACAAAGTGATAGGAGCAAGATGGAGATACAAGCTAGACCCGAACTGAATTCTAATTTGTTTTATAACATTTGACATCCGCCTTGTATGTTGAATGGTTGTATATGCATCTGCTCTTGAATATACAAAGGGTTTTGAAAGGCAAATAGTGGTGCTTGTATATGCATTTGAGCATGCATATACAAGGTAGAAAAAGGCAAAATGAAGGTTGAAAAAGTCAGCGATAGGAGAAGGGGTCCACATGGTGGGATTCTATTGGCCCGTTTCAAATTTCCATAGCAGGAGGGTTTTCCTATGAATCTACAGTTACATTTCTTGGCGGGGAAACCATAAGATGTGTAGTCTACTACATCCTGCGGGTAGCTGAGGCATTGATGGCGGTATGCAGAGCATTGCTCAATGGAATGACAGGCCATCAACCCAATTTAATTGGAAATTCTAGAAACGGCGGCTTAGATCCCCATTCTACCTATTTTTCCCTCTTGTCTGCCTGCTGCATTCAATATTTTTTGGGTGCCAGTTTTGGTGCAATGTATCTGGCATGTTTTTACTTTTGGCCTTGTAAATTTTGTTGGGTGCACAGTTCTAATATAAAGGTAGAAACTGTGTCATTCGTGGGGGTTGAAAACTAGATAAAATTTTGGTGTTGTGACAGGGTGCAATACAACCTCATTGGTGGCTCTGTTCTGAGTGTCTTGTGAGTTTATGAATCTCATGTTGTATGATTTATGCATAAGATAACTAGTTTCATGTTGTTTTTACATGAGAAATGCTATGGTGCATGTGTTTGATCATTTGCCTCCAAGTTGTGAGCATATTGTCTTTTGAATCAAAATAGCTAAGGGTTGTTTATGATTCGGGAATATAGGTTTTCTATATTGAATGTTTGATTTCCTACCTTTGTTCAAGGAGCAAATTAAATGTTTTAGGTTAATCATTGAGAAAGTATGTTGCAATAGGGATACCATCAAGTATGAATGATTAAACACTCAATCTTTGGAAATATCTGTAAGGCAGATATTAGAATTTCCCCTTGAGACTTAGTCATTGATTCAAACTTATGATAACCATTCACATGAGTATGTCTATTGACTCCAAGCCTTGGATAGGCACCAATCTGGTCATGCATTGGGGTTACAATCCAAGATCCTTGTAGGACATTAGAGATAGTTTTAGGACCAAAATCCTCTGATTCACAACTAAACATAGGCCCAAAGCTAGCCCCTTTACACTTATCTCACAGTTTTGGTCTGCATAAGAGAGGATTCATTTGCTTTGTGTCAACATCCCAGCTAATTCATAAATGCAGTTCACGGATGTTGAGTAGGGAATACCCCCTTGGTTTTGCAGAGCCTAAAGAAGAAGAGGAGATATCTATAGAGTCTATTTCCTATACTGTTGGTCCCTGGCCCAGGAATCCTGTTGATTAATGATGGCTACTTTGTAGGGATAATTGGGAACAAGCATCCAGTCTGGGAAAAACACTAACAGATTTGGCAACTCTGTTGGGGAACTTTGTGAAAGAACCCTAATTTTAAAAGAAAATATTTCCTAGTTATAGGTGGCGACTCCGAACCAATCTCCCAACCGGTAGAGTAAAAATTTGTATGCAAGGGAGAAGATCCCTATGTAACCCTCTATTTGAAGAGTTACCCATTAAAATGGTGTACAGGAAAAAAGGGACTGTTTGAGCTAGTCAAGATGGTTCTCCCAGCCCCAGAAGAAATGATAATATTCAAGACAATCCTAGACCTTCAGAGCAACAAGCACCCTATTTTTCAAATGCAAAAGCTGAAATACAAGATTTATTTGAAAGGCAGCACAGTGATAGTTTGAGAATGAGGTCAGAAGTATTTCAAGAATGCCCTTTCCTTGATCCCCCTGACAGATTTGAGGAAGCTGAATCCCCAAGGGGTGATGATGATGATCAGAATGGAATGGGACCATCCTCTTCTATGCCCAGAGATGAGGAATTGGCTAAGGAAATTAAGAATTTGAGGGCTGAATTGGAATATCTGCAAGCAGTGAAAATCATAGATGACATAAGATAGAAGGTGTAGGCTCTGAGAATTACTCAGAGTGACTCAGTTCCTACCCTTGACAATACAAATGTGCTAAGAAATTAGCACAGAAATGAAGTTTAGGATCAGCACAATGATCAAAGACAGAATGCAAATAATGCTAGAGTACCGTTAAATAATGTAAGAAATCAGAACGCAAACAGAAATGCCAATGTAAATCAATTTGGTAGGCAGCCTATGCAGCTAGATAGATTCAGGCAGCTTGTTTTTTATGGCATTCATGGTTAGCCCAATCCCATTGATAAGCATGTGAGGCTGCAAGTGCCAAAATTTTCAAAAAATATTACAATGTCAGGGGAAGACCATCTAAAGGCTTTTCAGAATATCATGGACAACTTTGAGGTTGAGCATGAGGATGTTTTCATGAAATTATTTATGCAATCCTTAGTTGATGAAGCTAGGGAATGGTATAAAGGTCTACCTGACAGAAGCATTTCATCATGGGATGACTTCAGGAGGGTATTCAAGGAACAATATGGTGACAAAACTGATCCCAGTTTCTTTATTAATGACTTCACTAGAATTACCAAAGGATCAAATGAACAGGTTGCTGATTTCAATGCTAGATTTACTAAGGTATTGAACAAATTGCCACATGACCTGAGGCTTAATGAACCTATGTGCATAGTGTTGTGCATAAATGCCTTTGATGCCAAAACAACTTATGGGCTAAGAGATAAGGGTCCTGCTAGCCTCAGAGATGCTTTCAAAATTGCAACTAATATTGAAAATAATAGAAAAGCATCTGGTAAGACAAACAGAAGAGATGATGTGAAAATTTTGCAAAATCTAAATAACAAATCTCAAAGTGTTCAAGGCAGTACATCTACTTCTGAAGATAAAATAGATAAGTTGACATCTATTGTCAAGGACCTAAGTTATAGAATGGCTAAAAATGAAAAGGGGATAGGTCCTGACAGACAAGTTTACCAAAGGCAAGAAAAAAGACCATCATTACATGATATGCCATACAATACTAATTGGCATAATGGTAAACATATTCTTCCAAACATCAACTCAAATCAAAGGACTCAAAATGTTAAGGAAACACCTAACCCTTTGAAAAAGGATGTTAATACTGTTAATGACACCCCATGGTGCATCATATGTAAAATGCCTCATTCACAGTCACAATGTATGATTGCTTAGTCTTTATACAACAATGTTGTTGCCTGTGATGAGTGCAATGAGCCTCATTGCATGGAGGATGATAGTGCCAATATGTTGTCTACAAACAGGGAGTATCCCTCTCATGATGTTGATGCAAGTGCAAATGATGAGATTCAGGTTTGTCAGTAGTTTCCTTGTGATGAAGATGATGAAGACAATTATTCCTATGCTCAGGATTCACACAATTTTCTGAATAACTTGAGGAGACCATCCGATGAAGAAATTAGAGCCCTCACAGCTGCAGCAGTAGGTCAATTCAAAAGCAATTACAACCTAAGAGGTAAAGCTCAGGCAAGCGGTACACATCAACCAAAGAATACTTTTGTAAACTAGCCAGTGCACAGTCATAAAGGGACTGAACCACAAAAGAAGTAGTGGAACAACAATAAGCAAATCTTTAAGCAAAAAATAGGTCATGATCCTCAAAAAGCAGAAAATACAGTTCCCCAGGTTGAGGATCAAAATAAAGGTTTTCAGATCAAGAATGATAGTCAAGAAGCCATAAAAATTAAAGCTAGATCATCTCAGGATAAAAATAAAACTGTGGATCAGGCCACAACTGTTATTCAAAATTATGCTCCATTTGACATGACTCAAGTCTTATCTCAGATAAAAGTCTCTGTTCCATTGATGGAGCTGATGAAAATTGAAGAATTCAGAAATAAAGCAGTATCCTTGATTTCAGGAGTGCCTTGTCAAGCCAAGTTAAATGATGAACCTCTGGGTAAGAAACAGGCCCTATGTATTGATGAAGATGAAGTTCCTAAGGTATATCTGGGGATGACCATGACAAAATGCCCTTCACAAGTTGAACCATTTTATGTCTCCCTTGTCATAAATGGAAAAGTGATTAAGAATTGTATGATTGATTCAGGGGCATCAACAAACATCATGCCTTTGGCTATCATGTAGCAAGCAGGGTTAAAGATAGATAAGGCATGTGGGAAATGCTATGCCATGGATACTAGGGAGGTACTAATCATTGGAATCATGAAAGATGTTGATTTTAGACTGGCAGCATATCCTGAAAAGGCCTACAAAATGAATATAACAGTTGTTGATATCAAGCCACAATATGGCATGTTGCTGTCAAGAAGATGGACAGCATTGGTCAGTGGAAGTATGCAGTTGGACCTGCCATATGCTATGATCCCAATGAATGGCAAGGATGTCAAACTGATTAGAGAATAAAGGTCACTAGATACAATTGAGGATCAAGAATCAGAGGAGTAGGTATGTTTTGTGGATACTGATTGTGATAACTTCAGAGTTGTCTCAGATAATAAAGGGGATAAAGGGAAAAATATTTGCATTCAAGAATTGGATCAATAGGGTCTATGGACCATGTATTTTGATGGAGCTTGTTCGAAGGAAGGCTCTGGTGCTGGAGTTGTATTTCTGTCTCCAGCTGGTAAGCTTCTAAAATTTTCTTTCTTGTTGAAGTTTGCCTATACAAATACTATTGCAGAGTATGAAGCTCTGTTATTAGGATTGAATGTAGCCTTGAAGCATGAGATCAAGATGCTCAAGGTATTTGGGGATTTAGAATTAGTTATTTCCCAAGTTAGAGATAAGTATGCATCAAAAAATAAGAGGTTAAAATAGTATAAACATGCTTCTTGGGATACTATTGAATTGTTTGATGCCTTCTCAATAAACTGGATAGAGAGATCAAAAAATGTTAGGGCAGATTTTTTGGCTAATGTAGCTATAAGGCCAGATGACATCACTCTATCAGATGTTACAAGTGTAGAAGTCAAACTTAGATCTGCAGTGCCAGATGATGTGTGCATCTAGCAAGTGTTTGATGATGATAAGGATTTGCTGAGATTTCTACATTGTATTGATGAATATGAGAACCAAGAAATGGATTTTCAGAACTTTGTGGAGGTTGTAGATGGAAAAGAAACCCTAATGGGAAGGGAAGTAATTCAACTCAAGACAAATAAAATTCCTAGAGGGCTGGTCGCTTTAGAGAGAGCTTTTGACAATAGGGACCAATTTGTTGCAAAGGCATCTCCAACCAACAAGAATGATTTGGAGGAGATAAACCTGGGGACACCTCATGCCCCCAAAAGGGTATACATTGGCAAACAGCTCAAGCCACATATCAGAACTATGCTGATTTCACTACTGAAAAATATAAGCATGTCTTTGCCTGGTCTTATGAGGACCTGAAATCTTATAGAGAGGATTTATTCCAGCATGAAATACCTTTGAAGCCTATGTTGCAAGTATGAGGTTAACCAATGTTGTCATTGATGTCAACATACTCATATTGCATTGATAAGAAGATTTGGATGAGCTGTGTGTTGAGGATATTAAGAAAAGTAGTCTCAATCAGGAATAGTGAAGAACAGTGATAAGAAGAAGGCAAATGTACTCAATAGGTTGAGAATCAGAGGATGCGGATTAAAGGGTTTGTAGATATGAGTCTTGAGATGATCCAGTCAAGATTTCAGAGGTCCACATGAAGATATGAAAAAGTTGTGATCAGTTAAGTAGAACCGGTTCCGGGAGCTGTTCCAGAGTGACAGAGTGTTACAAAAAGGTCCAGT
The DNA here is from genome assembly GCA_027924645.1 of Cunninghamia lanceolata. Taxonomy (NCBI): domain Eukaryota; kingdom Viridiplantae; phylum Streptophyta; class Pinopsida; order Cupressales; family Cupressaceae; genus Cunninghamia; species Cunninghamia lanceolata. The sequence goes on along the minus strand of BSBN01000477.1, from coordinate 1,804,516 downwards.
GAGATCTGGAGGAGCATTGTCAGACTCTGTGGATTGGAAGGAGCGTTTGGGATGTCCTTGTGATGTGTCATCTCAGTTTGTACAAAGTTTGGAGGTCTGAAAGCACCTTCTTTAGTATGACAGTGGCGACAGACTGTGTTCTTGAAGTTTCAGATGAAGAGGAGAAGAGATTCCAGTGAGTAGATGAAGTGCAGATGTACCTAGTTAATCAGGAAAGCTTGTGAAAGTTCTTGGATCATGTTGAGGTTATGTTGTCGGTCCGCATTAATGGTAGAGCCCGAAATTGAAGATATTCTTCCGGATGAAGTTCTTGCTCAGACTAGCCGACCAGATGAGTTGTTCATCTTGCGAATGTTCTTGTGATGGCTGACCGGATGTGTTAATCATCTTGCGGATGTCCTTATGGTTGATTACCGACTTAGATTATTGTTCCTAAGTCGATGTCTTGTATAAATAAAGGTTTGTGATTTCATTTCAAAGTGTGTGGTGTAGCGGATGAGAGTGATATAGCGAAAGAGCGAAGGGCAGAGCAGAAGTATCTCAGGCTTAAATGGAACTGATCTAGACATGGTAAAGATGTCAATCTCCAGTTCAAGTTTGTGATTCTTATCACTTTGTAGACAGTGTGTCTCTTGTAGGCAGTGTGCCTCTTTGTGAGCAGTGTGCTCGAGTAGTGAGCCCTAATTGGCATGTGCCATTCATTTTTCTTATTCTTCTAACAGAGAATAATCCTTGGGTCAATCACCTCATGGTTTTTCCCTTAACCGGGTTTACCACGTCAAAATCTTGGTGTTCAATGTGTTGATGTTTATCTGCTCTTGTGTTTATGCATTATGCTTTCATGGATGGTTAATTGATATGCTATTAACTAACAAAGAAGAACCAAGTGTTTGAAGTAGAAGCAAGTTTTTGTACAACTAATTCACCCCCCCTCTCAGTTGTGTGCCCTAGATCTAACAATTGGTATCAGAGCCAAGTTCCTCTGAAAGGAGCTTAACCGCTTGAGGAGATCCAGGATGTTGTCATACAAGAAGGATAGTTCGAAGTTTGATGGAACCAACTTCACTCTCTGGAAAGGTCACATGAAATGTCACTTGGAGTGTATGGGAAAAGCATACTTGGCCATGGTCTCAAAACCATATGTTCCTCCACAGGGTGGTCTGACAACTCTGAATAAAATCATAGATGCTGAAAACAATTTGCGGACCAAGGAAGCTCTTCTAAGCACATTGAATGACTCAGATCTCTCAAATGTTATTGACCTACCAACTGCATATGAGATCTGGACTAAACTGGAACTTCTGTATGAAGGAGATGAGTTTGTCAAGAGTGCTAGGTTGCAAAGTCTGAAAGGGAAATTTGAAAGACTAAAGATGAGAGATGATGAAAATATCACTACCTTTATGCCTAGAGTAAATGAGCTAGTGTGTGGAATCAGGAATGCTGGCGGAGTTCTGGATGAAAATGAAATTGTTTGCAAAATTCTCAGATCCCTTCCTTCTGCCTACAAAATCAAGGTTGCTACCATTGATGAATTCAGAGCCCACACAACTGTCACAAGAGAACAATTGGCTGACAAACTAGCTGCATTTAAAATGACCAAGTTTGGAGATGATCCCCCCAAGACTGAATCTGCATTCAAAGCTGGTGCCTATGTGAAAGGCAAACAGAGATTTGATCCAGGAGAAAACTCTTCAAGGAATATGTCATGGTATGATCAAGAAAGAAGAGACATGGAAGAGAAAGAAGTAGAAACAGCTCAACTTGAAGCCCTCATTGCAAAAAGACTGCCAAGAGGATCCGGTAAGTATGAAGGAAAATTACCTTTTAAGTGCTTCAATTGCAATAAGATTGGTCATTTTGCTTCAAGGTGTCCAGAAAGATCTACAAGGTCAAATGCTAACAAACAAAGGTTTCAAAAGAACTGCTATTATGTTCATGAAGAAGATGATAATGAAGGAGTAACAGATGATGAATCAGAAATAGGAAGCAAATCCAGAAATGAATGGGTGTTTATTGCCATCAAGGAAGAAGGTTCAATATCCTCTGAATCTGTCAATCATAAGGTTGTAGAAAGAGCTTTGGCTGCCCAAGTTGAAGAAAAGGATGATTGGGTTATTGACAGTGGATGCTCTCACCATATGACTGGTGACAAGAACAAGTTCTTAGATTTGGAAAGGTATGAAGGAGGAATGGTAAGGTTTGGTGACAATTCTGCTGGTAGAATCAGAGGTAGGGGAACTATTTCTTTTGATGGAAAGAGCAAAACTAGTAATGTACTATATGTTGAAGGATTAAAGCACAATCTTCTCAGTGTTGGTCAGTTAGTGGACAAAGGCTGTGATCTCCGGTTCAAGAATGGAAGATGCAGAATCTTCACAAGCTCCAGAACTGAGATTGCATCTGGTACTCAAACTAAAGTTAATATCTTCCATTTGGTTGATTCAAATAAAAGTTGTCTATTTGTTCAAGTTGATCAGAGTTGGCTATGGCATAGAAGAATGTGCCATGTGAATTTTGATAACATCATCAAGATAAGCAATACTCAGGCTATAAGAGATCTTCCTAAATTGGTGAAACCTACAAATAGTTTATGCAAAGAATGTCAGCTAGGCAAACAAAGTAGAGTCTCTTTCAAAAGAAAGGATCAGTCCACTACCGGATTGTTGGAATTAGTACATACTGATCTCTGTGGTCTAACAAGAATCAAGAGTATGCAAGGTGATAGATATTTCATGCTGCTAATTGATGACCATTCCTAGATGATGTGGGTTACCTTCCTAAAAGAGAAATTAGAAGCTCTTGAGAAGTTCAAAATATTCAAAGCTATGGTAGAGAATCAAACCGGATTGAAACTAAAGTGTCTAAGGTCTGATAGAGGTGGTGAATTCACATCCGGTGAATTCATAGACTTTTGTGAGAAGCATGGCATAAAGAGACAGCTGTCTGCTCCTAGGACTCCACTGCAGAATGGAGTAGTTGAGAGAAAGAACCGGACCATCCAGGAAGCTTCCAGGACAATGATGATGGAAGCAAATGTTCCTCAGATGTTTTGGAGAGAAGCTATCAGCATTGCAGTCTACACTCTTAATCGAGTTCAAATCAGAAGCAATACCGGTAAGACTCCTTATGAACTTTGGTTTGATGTAACTCCTACTGTGAGATACTTCAGAGTATTTGGTAGCAAATGTTATATCAAAAGAGATGAAGATTTAGGAAAGTTTGAAGCTAGAAGTGATGAAGGAATTTTCTTGGGTTACTCCACTCAAAGCAAAGCATACCGGTGTTACAATAAGAGATTGAGAAAGATGATAGAAAGTACAAATGTGAAGGTTGATGAAGGAATGGAGAAGCCCTCAAGATTCTATGAATGTGATGAAGATGATCAGAATGATCCTCTGGTGCAAGGAGCTCCATCCTCCTCTGAAATTCAGATCCAGACTAATCTGGTAAATCAAGAAGAAGAAGCTTGTCTAAATGAGCCTGATCAAGATTTAGTAGTGCAAGAAACTCCAAAAGTTCCAAGGTATGTAACTCTAAATCACTCTAAAGATCAGATCATAGGTGACAAAAGTAAAGGGGTACAAACAAGGAGAAGAATTGCTCAAGACTCAAATGAATACTGTCTGCTTTCCAAGATTGAACCTAAGATAGTTAATGAAGCTTGCAATGATGAAAACTGGACCAAAGCAATGAAGGAAGAATTGATGCAAATTGAGAAAAATCATACTTGGGATCTTGTTCCCAGACCCAGAGACAAGAATGTGATTGAAACCAAATGGGTCTTCCGGAACAAACTGAATGAAGTTGGTGAAGTAATCAGAAACAAAGCTAGATTGGTCTGCAAAGGCTACTCTCAAATAGAAGGAATTGATTTTGAAGAGACCTTTGCTCCGGTGGCAAGAATTGAAGCAGTCAAATTATTTCTTGCATTTGCTGCCTTCAAAGACTTCAAAGTATATCAGATGGATGTCAAGTCTGCCTTCCTAAATGGTGATCTGGAAGAAGAAGTTTACATTGAACAACCGGATGGATTTCAATTGTCTGATAATGATGATATGGTCTGCAAGTTGAAGAAAGCATTGTATGGATTGAAGCAAGCCCCAAGAGCATGGTATGAAAGGTTGGATAAGCATCTTATGTAGATTGGATTCAACAAAGGTACTGCTGACAGTAACTTATATTTCAAAATTGATCATGAAAATATTTTGATTGTTGAAGTGTTTGTGGATGATATCATTTTTGGAGGAAGAGATAGTATGTGCAAAACTTTTGCAAATCAGATGAAAAGTGAGTTTGAAATGTCTATGCTTGGTGAAATGAATTTCTTCTTGGGTCTGCAAATTACTCAAACAAAGAAAGGGATCTTCATTTCTCAAACCAAATATGTGATAGAATTATTGAGAAAATTCGGTATGGAAGATTCAAAGCCAATGAACACTCCTATGGCAACCGGATGTAAGTTGAGAAAAGATGATGACTCTCCGAAGACATATCAGACAAAGTTTAGATCAATGATTGGTGGATTGTTGTATCTCACTTAGACTAGACCAGATATAATGCAGGCTGTTGGTCTTGTGGCAAGATTTCAGGCTGATCCTAGAGAATCTCATGTCATGGCAATCAAGAGAATCTTTAGATATCTAAAGGGGATAGTTGAGTATGGTTTGTGGTATCCTAGAGATCCAGATTTCTCTCTTCATGCATATATAGATGCAGATTGGGTAGGAGATGTGGATGACCGGAAGAGTACCAGTGGTGGAGCATTCTTTTTGGGAAAGAGATTGGTTTCTTGGCTAAGCAAGAAACAAGATGCAATATCTCTGTCTACAACTGAAGCAGAATACATTGCAGCAGCAGGTAGTTGCACTCAAATCTTATGGATGAAGCAGATGCTAAGAGACATAAAAGTTGAATATAAGGAGCCTATCACAATCTTCTGTGATAATTCAAGTGCAATTAATATTTCTAAGAATCTGGTATTGCATTCTAAGACTAAGCACATATCTATCAAGTTTCACTTCTTGAGAGAACAAGTGAACAAGGAAGAAGTCAGATTGGAGTATGTACCCTCCAAGGATCAGATTGCAGATATCTTTACTAAACCTCTTCCCAAGGACTCTTTTGAGTATCTCTGGGAGAAGTTAGGGGTCATGGCCCCTCCGGTGATGAACTAGGATGCACTAATGTGCATCAGTCTGGTGGATATCATAGTTATATCTTGTGATCCGGATTGATGATGGGGAGCTGCTACTAAGGGGGAGCAGCTGGTATGATTCTGATGTGTTAGAATTGCAAGTATGAGCCCTTTGCCATTGATGTCAAAGGGGGAGAGAAGACATGTGAAAAACAAGCGGTTGATGATCCAAGGTAGAGAAGACATGTGAAGAGTTGTTGTTGATAGGGGGAGCTGTGACAGAAAGGAGAGGTTCTTGTCTTGATGATTTTTCACATTATATGTTGCCATCAATGACAAAGGGGGAGATTGTTGCAAGTATGAGGTTAACCAGTGTTGTCATTGATGTCAACATACTCATATTGCATTGATAAGAAGATTTGGATGAGCTGTGTGTTGAGGATATTAAGAAAAGTAGTCTCAATCAGGAATAGTGAAGAATAGTGATAAGAAGAAGGCAAATGTACTCAATAGGTTGAGAATCAGAGGATGCGGATTAAAGGGTTTGTAGATATGAGTCTTGAGATGATCCAGTCAAGATTTCAGAGGTCTGCATGAAGATGTGAAAAAGTTGTGATCGGTTAAGTAGAACCGGTTCCGGGAGCTATTCAGGAGTGACAGAGTGTTACAAAAAGGTCTGGTGAGATCCGGAGGAGTATTGTCAGACTCTGCAGATTGGAAGGAGCATTTGGGATGTCCTTGTGATGTGTCATCTCAGTAGGAGGTAACCGGAAGAAGATGTAGATGGATAAACAAATTGCAGGAGTTCAACATTGAAATACAAATCACAAAACTGGTAAGAGGACAAGGTTTAGCGAAACTGATGACACAGTCAAATCTAGAGGCATGCCAAGTGAATGCAGTGCATAATGAAGTTATAGACATGTCAGAATCTGAATGGTATAAGGACATACTACATTATTTGCAAAATTTGAACTGTCCTTCCCATCTCAATGATAATCAGAAGAGGACCTTGAAGCTACATGTTGTTAAATACGTCATTATTCAGGGGGGTTTGTATTGGAAAAATCTGGATGGTGTATTACTTAGATGTATGGATGAAAATCATGCCAAGGGTATTCTAAGTGACATGCATAATGGAGTGTGTGGTGGACATTATGCTGCCCAGACAACAGCCCGCAAAATTCTCAAAGCAGGTTACTGGTGGCCAACTCTCTTCTCAAATGCCCAAAGAATGGTAAGAAGGTGTGATCCTTGCCAAAGGTTCTCAAGAAATCTGAGATATGAAGGTGCATTACCCCTTAGGACTATAACTGTAGAAGCTCCTTTTCAGCAATGGGGGATTGATTTTATAGGGAAAATGTTAGAAAAATCAAATGGAGGACATGGTTGGATTCTGGTTGCCACTGATTACTTCACCAGATGGATTAAATCCATTCCAACCAAAAGGGCTACCAACAAAGTGGTGATGGATTTTATTTTAGAAAATATTATTATCAAATTTGGAGTACCAGCCAAAGTGATTACAGATAATGCAATGTGCTTCAGGTCTGGTGAATTTATTAATTTTTGCAATAATTATGGAATTAATTTGTTACATGCATCACCATATCATCCACATGGAAATGGTCAAGCAGAGTCAAGCAACAAAAGCCTTATGAAAATTGTCAAAAGGATGGTGGATAAAAACAAAAGGGCTTGGGATTCAAAACTGAGGATGGCATTGTGGGCTGACAGAGTAACAGTGAAGAAGGCAACTGGAAGATCTCCTTTTGAATTGGTATATGGCACAACAGCTAAGTTGCCTATGAACAATCTTTTGCCAATGTACAAATTCATGCAAGAAAATGAGGAGATCGGTGACTCAATGACTGAAAGAATAAATCAGTTGGTTGCACTAGATGAAATGAGAAGGGAGGCACAAAAAAGAAATGTCAAGAGACAACAAAAGGTAAAATATCTATTTGATAAGAAGGCTACAGAAAGAAAGTTTCAGATAGGTGATTTGGTCCTTGTATGGAATGCAAGGAACCAGGATAAGGGCAAACATGGTAAATTTGAGCCCTTATGGGTGGGCCCATATCAGATCAGCAACACTCATGGAGAAGATTCCTACTTTCTCCAAGCCCTAAATGGCAAATTACTGGACTTGCCTATGCATGGTCAGTTCCTAAAACCCTACTTCTCATAAATGGGTAGCTTTTGTGCACACTGTAAACTAGATGTATATAAGTTTGTACATGCCTTGTATAGTCGGCCGTGTTTTGAGTTTTGTGTTTTGTCTGGTCTGCTCTGGAGTAATTTGGTTCTCGTTGTAGTCTTGTGTCTGCACGTTCCCAGTCGGAGCCACTGGTGGTGTTCACCTAGGGTTAGGGTTCTGAGGTTGATTTTTGTTAGCTCCTGTGTTTATTCCTTCAAATCCTTAGTGCCTTAAATTGTTCCTCGGCCCACATGCATTGTTTTACCTCTTTTTCCTATCACACATGAGAAAAATGTTAAGTTTTTGTATGTGCAAGTGATCATGTATGTCGGCGGGCTTGTGAAATCTCAGTCAGCCTTTGAAAAATGGTAAAAATTTGAGTTACATGCATTTTTTATGCATATCCAGATGCATGTAGATTTGGGGAATCTGTTGCAGATTCTAGGAATATTCCCTGATTGTATATTGGGTTTGCTTGCATAATTGTATTGTATGTTCGAACATGCAATGGTTATATACAAGGGAACAGATGCAAGGCCCAACATACAATTTGTTGCAAGGAGGATTGTATGCATCGGAAAGACTTGGTGCATCAGCGGTAAATTTCAAGGTTCACCCGATGGCTGATGTAAATGCTTCTGCTACAGTGCTGGAGATACAAGCAAAAATGATACAATGGAAATATACAATGGCAGAATATACATTGAAGATGTCATCATTGTATCGAGTAGGTGAGTTGTATGTTTGTTTTGTTGTATGTTCCACATACAACGCCAGATATACATTGTGGATTTCAAAAGAGGGGTTCAAATCAAGGCTAAAGTGGTGGTCATGTCCGCAAGTATGTGCAGGTAGGAGTGAATGTATGTCAAATGTACACTGGGCTTTGTACATTGCAAATATACAAGGAAACCCAACATACAGTCACTACAGTATACAGTATACATACAAGGGGCCTTGTATGTTTGGTAAAATACAAAGCAGAAAGGATGTAATTGGTAGGGCCCGTGGATTATACATGCATCGAAGGAAATATGCAAAGGGCCGATGCATGCAATGAAAAACATACAAGGGGAGAATGCATATTGAATATTTTGTGAAAGATTCCCTGTTTGTATGTTTATGTTTGTATATTTGACATACAAAGGTGCCAATATACTTTTGCTATATTGCAGCAAAGATGCATTCGGTGGGGCCCACAGGTATATACAAACGAGTTTGTATATGTTCGACGTACAAAGGCAGTTGTGTATTGGTGCATGCAATCAAATATGTAAGGCCTAGAGCCGAGGAGTTGTGCATTCTGATTGATGCAGGTTTGAAATCTGGATTGCATGTATATTGGGTTTGTATATGTAGCATACAACCCGATATACAAAACAAAGATATACAACATGGACGCGAAGGAGGAGTCAAATACAATGAATGAAATGTGAGGTCCGTGGCTTGTAGATTGCACTTGTATGTGTGATATACAATAGAGTATGCAAAAGGAAAGATACAATGTGAATTCCAAGGAATGTTTAAATCTGATGAATAAATGCAGTGAAATCCGCCTTGTATGTATTGTGTGCTTGTATATGTGCAACATACAAAGCGATAGGAGCAAGACGGAGATATAAGTCAGACCCGAACTAAATTCTAATTTATTTTATAACATTTGACGTCCACCTTGTATGTTGAACGGTTGTATATGCATCTGCTCTTGCATATACAAAGGGTTTTGAAATGCGAACAGTGGTGCTTGTATATGCATTTGAGCATGCATATAGAAGGCGGAAAAAGACAAAATGAAGGCTGAAAAAGTCAACGATAGGAGAAGGGGGCCACATGGTGGGATTCTGTTCGCCCGTTTCAAATTTTCATAGTAGGAGGGTTTTCCTATGAATCTACAGTTACATTTCTTGGCAGGAAAACCACAAGACGTGTAGTCTGCTACATCCCGCGGTTAACTGAGGCATTGATGGCGGTATGCAGAGCATTTCTCGATGGAATGACAGGCCATCAACCTGATTTAATTGGAAATTTTGGAAATGGCAGCTCAGATCCCCATTCTACCTATTTTTCCCTCCTGTCTGCTTGCTGCATTCAATATTTTTTGGGCGCCAGTTTTGGTGCAATGTATCTGGCATGTTTTTGTTTTTGGCCTTGTAAATTTTGTTGGGTGCACAGTTCTGATATAAAAGGCAAAAACTGTGTCATTCATGGGGGTTGAAAATTGGATAAAATTTTGGTGTTGTGATAGGGTGCAATACAACCTCATTGGTGGCTCTATTATGAGTGTCTTGTGAGTTTATGAATCTCATGTTGTATGATTTATGCATAAGATAACTAGTTTCATGTTGTTTTTACATGAGAAATGCTATGGTGCATGTGTTTGATCATTTGTCTCCAAGTTGTGAGCATATTGTCTTCTGAATCAGAATAGCTAAGGGTTGTTTATGATTTAGGAATATAGGTTTTCTGTATTGAATGTTTGATCTCCTACCTTTGTTCAAGGAGCAAATTAAATGTTTCAGGTTAATCATTGAGAAAGTATGTTGCAACAAGGATACCATCAAGTATGAGTGATTAAACACTCAATCTTTGGAAATATCTGTAAGGCAGATATTAGAATTTCCCCTTGAGACTCAGTCATTGATTCAAACTTATGATAACCATTCACATGAGTATGTCTACTGACTCCAAGCCCTGGATAGGCACCAATCTGGTCATGCATTGGGGTTACAATCCAAGATCCTAGTTTTGCATCCAAATACCAAAAAACAAACTCAAATCTTAAATCCAAACCATTAGGACATTAGAGATAGTTTTAGGACCAAATCCTCTGATTCACAACTAAACATAAGCCCAAAGCTAGCCCCTTTGCACTTATCTCACAGTTTTGGTCTGCATAAGAGAGGATTTATTTGCTTTGTGTCAACATCCCAGTTAATTCATAGATGAAGTTCATGGATGTTGAGTAGGGAATACCCCCCTTGGTTCTACAAAGCCAAAAGAAGAAGAGGAGATATCTATAGAGTCTATCTCATGTACTGTTGGGCCTTGACCCAGGAATCCTATTGATCAATGATGGCTACTTTGTAGGGATAACTGGGAACAAGCATCTAGTCTGGGAAAAACACTAACAGGACCTATTTGTGTTACTCTGTCACCTCTGAACACCTGTCAGAATCGGTTTCACTCAAGTGGCCATAACTCCTTCAAATCTTCATGTGGATCTCTCAAATCTTGATTGGATCATCTTTAGACACATATCTACAAACCCTTTAATGCGCATTCCCTGATCTTCATCTTAGCTAGGATCTTCACTTCATAGAGCTTCACTGTCTTTATTGTTCTTCTCTATTTCTAATAGGACTAATTTTCTCAATATCCTTAGCGCACAGCTCATCCAATCCTTGACATCAATGCAATAGGAGTATGTTGACATCAATGACAACACCGGTTAGGCCCATACTTGCAACACTTTGTTGGCAAGAGACACTATATGGATTCATGGTTGTTGTCATTGATGGCAACAAAGGTCATCCCACATATCCGCAAGTCATGATATGTCTCTACCGGAAGTCAGAATAAAGATTGTTGTGGTCCGGTGAACAAGAACAGAGCATGTGGCAAGGTCCGACAGATTGGTCCGGATCTCTTAGAGGAAGTGTCTTGGTGCAGTGCGGATTTGGGGAAGTCAAGAGGACTACCTTGAGTGGTATATTCCAAGGATTTAGCCTCCGGTGATGGACAAGGAAATAGATATGAATAGTTGAGTACCGGATTCCTGAGAAACAGTGAAAACAGAGGAAGAACTGACTGACAGAGTATCAGACTACTTTCCGGATGTGTTACTGTTGATGATAAAGGTTGTGAAGGCATGAATCATGTTTGGCCGACATGATTGATGATATCTACAAGTATATGCTTGATCCGCATTGCTTGGTGAGCAAGGATTCAGCCGACAGAACAAAGTCTGTAAGAAACTAAACTGTTCTGGTTGCCGACTAGAAAGGTGATGAAATTACTTGTGCGGATATATATAAAGGATGGATTTAGTTGTGAAAGGTGTGTATGTGTGAAAGGATATGCGAACAAGTCCAGAACAGAGCAGAAGTAGCAAGAAAGATCCGGTATGTGAAAGGATAGCAGAATAAAGAACAGAGGAAAGATGAAGTGCAGCAGATTAGTGTACTGAGCCTAACCGGAACTGAACTCCAGCATATGCAGATGCTTCCAATCAGTTCAAGACTGTGATTCTTATCACTTTGTAGACAGTGTGTCTTCTTGTAGGCAGTGAGCCTCTTGTGAGCAGTGTGCTCGGGCAGTGAGCCCTAATTGGCAAGTGCCATTTTGTAATTTCCTATTCTTCTAACAGAGAATAATTTTTGGGTTAATCACCCCGTGGTTTTCTCCCTTAACAGGGTTTCCACGTCAAAAATACTGTGTCATGTGTTTCTTATTTCATGGTAATGTTTTTTGTGTTTGATTCAATGCTGCATTAATTAATAAGGAAGTTCAGATAGAGAAATAATTAGGATAACTGATTCACCCCCCCCTCTCAGTTATCAACACACTTTGCATCAAGTAACTTCTATATTTCAACTTTTACCAAGAGAGCTATTTGTGGGTGCATCTTCCTTAGGTTTTGGTTGACTGGTTTAACTATTGGATCAACTGTGAGATAGTGAACCACTAGCTTAGGGTCTAACCCTAGCATATTAGCATAGGTCCTTGCAAAGTTGATGTTTCTTTGTAAGAAGTTGTTAAGATTCTTGTGCTCTATTTTTGATAATGATGCTACAAGGAATGTGGTCTTCAGATTTTACTCTTTGCCAAGGTTTATCTCTATAGAATCCTCTACTAGGAGAGCTGACTTCTCTTGATACTTAGATGGTAGGGGAAGGTCAAATCCTCCATCCTCAGGTGCCACGGTTGGGTTTTCACCTTTGGATATGTCCTTTGTTTTTGCTATTTTGTGATCGAGAGGTGCCACAGTGTGGTTTTCACCTAGAGATCTTTCTTTATTTTTACTTTTACGACTGGAGGATTTGGCATTCTCACCAAAATAAGTTGTTGTCTCTAGTTCCATTACAAAACTAGCTTTGTGATCACTAAGAGGGATACCATCCCAGAGTCCCATGAACTCAGTTATAGCTTCATCATTCTGACATACATCTATAATGGGGGACCCTTGTTGGTCCCAATCGATAAGTTCAGTGTAGACAAGTGTTACAATCTGGGTGTTTGTGGTGGATGTTAAGGATATGGATGATAGCATAAATACAGAGGATTATGTAAATAGGTTAGTCATATGGAGGGAAGATTCATCAATGATATCCTCATTAGATGTTGAATCTAAGAGAGAAGTTTCAGCCACCTTGTCGAGGATACCCTCGATGTCCAAGGCGCGTGGTACCTTCTTACCAAATTACCATTAAATGGGAATTTGAGAGACTGATGGTACATTGAGGGGATAGCTTTCATGGCATAGATCCATGGACGTCCTAGGATAATGTTGTAAGGTAGCTCAATGTCAAGGACTTGGCACTAGGTTTCAAGCATGACTGGGCCTACTTGTATAGGCAAGTGAATAACACCTTCTAAATGGTGTTCATCATCATCATACCCCTTGATTGTAATACTTTGATCAATGTTGACATGACATGATCCTCAAAGTATCCCAATTGTTTAAGTAGCTTTAGAGAACAGATGTTGAGACTAGCACCACCATCTATAAGTATGTGTTTGATCTTGCGTTTATGGATGAGAACCTCAATGTGAAGGGCATCATTGTGACATGGATCATGGGATGGGAGGTCTCTTTTAGAGAATACCACATTGTAGGGTGAGGCAATGTTACCTACAATAGCTTGGAAATCCATGAACGCTATGTTGTTAGGAACTGAAGACTCTTGTAGGGCTTTTTCCAGCATAGCTTTATGTGCGGGTAATGACTGTAGAAGATCCAAGATAGAGATCTGTGCAAGGGTTTTCCCTAGATGTTCAACAAGATTTTAATCAGATTGGGTTGGGAGACTTGGTGTAGGACCACGAATGGTGACATGACCACGACGAGTTGTAACAGTGCAATTAGTAGATTTGCCTTTGATTGTGAGGGTAGATACCCGACTCTCTTCAAAATGACCCACAATGGAGTCATAGGAAGTGGAAGCATTATTAACACCTTTACCTTTATCAGGAGGAGGATTTTGACCATGGTTAGGAAATGGTTCCTTGTACATGTTGAGGTCTTTATTCGTGTGTTGAGTTGGTGGTTCATCCTCAAAAGAGATTTGGTTGCCCTCGATAAGATTTTGAATTATGCATTTGAGTTTCATGCACAATGTGGTTCTATGCCCTTTGCTCCTATGGAATTGACAATATTCATTTTCTTTGTACCGTGCAGTTTTGTAAACAGGTTCCCTATACGGGGGAGCATCAGGTAAGGTGATGAGTCCCTTGTGTAAAAGTTTCTGTAGAACAGAATCTATGGGCTCTCCCAAGGGAGTGAATTATCATTGTAGAGGGTAATCTTTTTGAGGTCGCTCTTGTCATTGTTGGTTTTGGGGTAAAAGAACAAAGTTTTGTCACACTTTATAAAGGAAACGGCCAACGCTGATCCAACTTTTAAACTTGAATCACTAAAAAGTGACACATTTTTTGAATTTTGAAATGATGTAAACTAATAAAATATTTATATTTTAGTATATTTTATGTTTGTATTTTTTGAAAAAATTTAAAAAATAATTTGAATATAGTTTTTAATAAATTGACACTATAATTTAGTTGCTAATAAAATGCTAAAAAATGAAGTTACATGAGACGTCAATCTTTATATAGTAAATTCTATTTTTTTTCTTTAATTTTTTTTTGTGTATTTATAACTTGAAACTTTAGTGCATGGATATATTTTTTTCCAATTTTGATAAATATATATTTTTAAATAAATAATAAAATGTGCATGTATAAAAATGTAGTTGTTTCCATTCAACGTCAACTTTCATATTAACTATTTATCTAAAATAGAAAAAAATTATACCATCTTGATATAGATTCTTTTATGTAGTGCATCATATTTTTTTCAATTTTTTTAATAAGTTTTACTATTTTTCCTTGACATGGTAATCGATCTAATGTTTTGTGCTGATAACCTACTTTTAGTAAAAATAGAAAGGAAAATATGAATAATAAATAAACTATTAATATATATATATATATATATTTGAAAATTAAACTTATAGATCTACAAAAGGGTATTTTTATATTTTTAAAAAAATGTTATTTACACGAGTAGAAGTTCTTGAAATATCAAGTTTTTCAAATAATTTTATTTTTTTGGTAAATTGGCCTCATAGTGGTGCTACATATGCATTTAGCCAACAATTTTAGTTGGAAAAGTTGCAGACATATCTAACTTAGCTAGAATGAATCTTACAAGATCATATGTTTGACCAAAATTAATTTTTAGTTAGAAATACTTAAATTCACTTGTGTTGATAAGTCAGCTAAAAGTGTGAGACAACTTTGTGCTTTTACCTTTTGGTACGGTTGTCGTTGTTGTTGTTGGTTTTGTTGAGGCAGAGGTTGACCTGGTTTGGGAAGATGAAGGGGTGTTTGCAATGTTTGGACATGTTTAGAATTGACCACACCATCATTGACCATGTTTTTCTTTTTGTTCCAAAACTTGGGTTTATCGTTTGTTTGGTGTTGAGGAGCATTGTATTTGGTTTCTTGGAAGATTTTGACCACGCCTTTAGTGATGAAGGCTTTTTCAATGTTGATTCCCTTGTAGATAATTTCGTTGAAGGTTGTTGTACTAAGAATTTGTAAGTGAAAACCTAATTCTTGGTTGAGGTTCTGCACAAATATGCTAACAAGCTACTTTTCAGGTATCTTGAATGGGAATTTACTAGCCATTTGTCTCCATCTTTGTAGGAAGGAAATGAAAGTTTCCCCATTATTCTATTTATTTTTGCATAAGTTGGTCATGGAGATCTCATGTTCTGTGTTGTAGGAGAAATGGGTGGAAAATTTCTTTGTAAACTCGTTAAAAGATTTGATACCCGTGGATAGGTGCGAGAACCATTCTATAGCTTGACCTCTAAGACTACAAGGAAAGAGGCACATAAGATATGTGTCATTATGTGAGACCTCGAAGCAAGCAAGATAGAATTCTCTAAGATGGTCCTTTGGGTCTGCTTTTCCTTTGTATTTATCAAATTTGGGAATAGTGAAATTATGAGGAAAAGGGATCATTGGTAATGACCGATCAAATGGATAAGGACAGACTTCTTCCAAAGAGAAGGTCTTCTTGGTGTGGCCAAATGTTAGATCATATAGTTGTTGTTGAACCTCCACAAGTTTTGGCTCCGTAGTTGTGGGAGGGGCCCAAAACATCTCCTGTTGTCCTAGAAGTGGTTGTTGTTGCCCATATGGAAGATTGTAGTGTAAGCCATGGGTGTTGGTTTTATAAGGGTCATATGTGTTGTATGTTGGGTGCAAATTGGGTTGAAATTGGGTGTTTTGATTTTGGGGAGTAGGGGGTGGTGATAGGTAAGAGTTTAGGCTTTGTGACAGTTGTTGATAGAAGTTTGGTGGAGGAAAGCTAAAGTTTGTTGGGTTTGGTTGCAGTTGCGGAACACAGCTTTGGGAAGTTTGGTTTTGGGAATGTTGAGTGTGGTTAGGAAAGTATTGAAAAAGGCTAGTGTTGATGAATGTTGTGGCGAAGGGACATATGTAGATGTGTTTTGTGATGGTTGAGGTTTATTGAGAGATGTGTTGAAAAAGGTTAGTGTCGATGATTGTTGTGGTGGAGGGACATAGGTTGTATGCTCAAAGTGCTGTAAAGGATGCCTAAGAATAAGTGATTGAAGAGGATTTGTGAAGGAGATGAGGGGGATTTATATAGGTTTCAAACATGATCGATCAACGAATGAAATAAATCTATAGAATGAATGGTTGAGATAAATCAAATAACTCATGCTGAATGTGCACATGAAATGTGTCACTCCAAAAGGATATTTTTATTAAGATAATTGCTTTTTGACTCAAAATAGGATTTGAATTCATAAATTAGAATGCTTTTATTTCTAATTCATGAGTTGATCAAAACAAGATAAATTAAAGCCAATTAACTTAACTTTAGTTTTTCCTTTTTTAGAGTTCTAAAAATAACACTGATTGTGCACATGATTTAACATGATATTTTTAGAGGAATTGGAAGATAATTGAAATTAAATAAATAAATTTATTTAATTGATTGTGCAAGATAGAGGAATAGATAAGATATGAAGATTTAAATAAATTAAATAAATTAATTAAACAAATAAATTTATTTAATTTATTTTGCATGATGAAGGATAAATAAAATATGTGATTATATGTTATTTTTAGAAGATTTATTTTAGAGGAAAAAGTAAAATAAATAAATTTATTTATTTAATTGCTTGTGCAAAATTAGAGGAATATGAAGATTATAAATAAAATACATGATTTTATTTATTTTTAGAGGATTGAGGTAATTTAAATAAATTTGCATGATTTAATTAAATAATGTAAATTATTTAATTGTAGATAAGAGGATTTGTGATGAATTAATTAAATAATGGGATTTATTTAATTAATGTAGACTTGAAATTTTGAAAGAGGGTAATGATTTAAATTAAATAATTAAAATTATTTAATTTTGGAAGAATAAGGTTGATTTTGCTGAAATTAATTAAATAAATACAATTTATTCAATTAATGTTGAATTTTGGAGTTTTGGAAGAATTTGATGATTTTGATGAAAATTAATTAAATAAAAAGGATTTATTTAATTAATGTTGAAATGCAGGTGATGAGACAGATTAGATGAAAATGCAAGTGATTCGAAGACATGGTCATTTTAGGGTGTCTACAATTGGTGTTTTAGATTCATTGAATAAGATTTATGTTGCTTTTTTTTCTATACCAGATGTTCTTATTTATGTTATTAGTCTTTCTTCAATAAAAATTAGTTTGTAGAAGTTTGGGAGAGATTGTAATGTGCTATTGGCAATTTCGAGTATACTGCACATTGTGTGTTGCATCCTTCTTGTTGTAGATTGTTGTACGAGTTGGATTTTCCATTGTAGGTTCTGTTGCTATTATGTATTTTTCTAGATCTGATGTTTATATCAAAAACCTTTAATAAAATCAATTTGGAGAGTTTATGTTCAAGTTGTTCATTTTGGGTGTTAATTGATAGCTTGTATTGACAGTTTGGGTCATCAAATTTATAAATATTTCCTATATCATTTCAAATATGATAATCATTTAAAATTTTAGTCTAAGCACATTATAGTGGTATCAGAGCTAAGATCTTACCAACCTGTAGGGTAGAGAACAAATTTTATGCATAAAGATGAAGACATTTCAAGAAACTGTGATAGAAAGGTTCAAAGCCTATGAAGAATAGTACAAGAATCTTGATCCTGATATTCAACAGTTTATATCCTTTAAAGATTATTTCCATTTGGGAATGGGGCTTCAATTATATATATGTTGAAAGTGACAAAGGTTGCTAAGGAGGACTTCAAGAAACAAGAGCCCAAAAAATCTTTCTTGAAAGAAGTAGATAAGATAGAAGAATAGTTAAATTTAGAAGTCATTAGGGAGGAAAAGTTGAACTAGAGGTACAACAAGTTGAAGAGGTTGTAGTTTTTCATGTTGAAGAATTAATAAAGGAAGAAGAGAAATCAAAATCAAAATAATCCATTGAGCAACAACATAAGGATTCCAACATACAGGTTAAAGATGAAGATTTTATAATTAAAGAAAATGTACCAATTGAGTCCAAAGAGATCCAAGAGACACCTACATAAATTATAAACATTGAAAAGGAGGAGCCAATGTCTTGTGAGAATGGCAATGTTGTTGCAAATGTTTAAAAAATTCCCAAATCTATGAAAGGAGGTAAATATTTTTGATTATTTATTTAATTACAACTCAAGGAATAAGGATGAAAGTGGAAGCATGGAATTATTGCAACATTTTGATATGAAGTTATCACGTCATTTATGCCCTAATAAGAAGTATCCTAATAGTGATGAAAAGATGAAAGGCACAAAATGGAAAGAGGATATCTTCTCTCAACTTAAAATTTGTTCATCCATTATTGTGTGGGATCCTAGAGCTATAAATAAAAAGCTACTGAAAGGGAACACCAAGAAACAAATGAAGACTAAAATTTTTGATGGGTTGAATCTCACATTTACAAAATCATTTCATAGCTCAAGATTCTCAACTTCTAGTTACATCAGAATAGCACAGTGGAAGCATGGTGGTGTCTCCCCAACTTTTAGTTTTCCAAATTAGGATGAATTCCTTGTTGGCAACCTAAGGTATGAAAAATATTTTTAATTTTAAAATTTTTTGCCTCTTTCTATGTCAATGCAAAATTCTTGTCACCAAAGGAAGCATGCTAAAAAGGAGAATAGAATTAGAGATACAATTTGCAAAGTAGGGCATGTAGATTCATCGATTCAAATTCAATATTGTTTTTGCATTTGAAATCTAAGTGAGTTTATGAAGGGAAAAGGGGATAGAATATTTGATTCCATTATTGAATTCTTCAACTCTTGCATGAGAATGGAAAGGAAATTCATGAAGAATCATCAAGTTTATTTTGCAAGTTATAATGAAATTGTAGGAGTTCAATTTTTGCAATTCATGAATCACTTCTTGGAACTTAATTATGCATTTGAAGACAAAGGTATGATTCCTGGCATACTCCATGGTCTTAGGGGGGATTCATAGTTAAAGGGACTACTCATAAAGAACAAGATCTATGGGTAGAAAGTTGTGTAATGAAGGAGAGCACGCAAGCTATTTGGTTCTTTGGTAAAAACATAACCTATTCTCTATTATTCAATTCCTTCCAAATCAGAAAAAAAAATGGTGCTCATAAATATGTTCCTAGGTTTGTTACTAGATATAAGATTGCAGCCTATAGATGGCACTTGGAAAAGAAACAAGAATGTAAACTTAGGGAAAGGGATTTCCGCCCTAAATGTCTTATATATTTACATGAGAAGGTGCAAAATAATGTGGATAAGTGCAACAAGCTTCTTGTTGGTAATCTTTTAAGTAGACCACCTGATGAAGAATGTACTAATGTGGTTGAAGATGGGGTTTCTAAAAGGAATGTGGTGATGCATGGAGGATTCATCATTCCTAATTCTGTGAAGACTCAATGTCTGGATGACTCATGGATTGAAATAAAGGTATGCAATATTTTTTAATGAGTTAAGGTATATTTTCATATGAAGTTTGCTCTGTGTTGCGTCAACCTTGTATGGTGTTTATAATCACATATATAAGTTTTTCAAGTAGTAAACACCATCATTATTGTGAGTTAAGGATTTGTGTTGAGTATCCTCCTATCTTTGAAGAAGTCATCAAAAATATTAAGAAGTCAAAATATGAGCATGGTTATGTTACTTCAGTAAACAATTTTCATACAGGAGTGTTGTACAGTATTGATGTTGTTTGTTACTATGGTATTTATGCTCCTAATCCATTCCAGGTGTTGGAAACTATATGTTTTCATTTTGGGCACTTTTTTCTATTGATAACTTGGTTTGACTATGTAGAGAGAAAAATACACTGTTATTCGACAGTTTGGTCTAGTTTATATGCAAATATTTTGATTTTGTTACAAAATTTTATGGTGGTGATGTTATTCTATAATAGAAACCTTTAATCCTATTTCCTATCAAAGAACAATAATAACTAAGTGAAGATCTCTAGGAAATCTATAAAACAGAAATTTATCATCAATATTGTTGTTTATTTACCAACTAGTCATCATGGAAATTCACATGTATACTTAAGAGTGACTTGGAAGGCACTTGTGGATAAAGGGTGGAGCAATTTTCAAATGATAGGTCATGATAATTATGTACTTTCTATTATAATTTTGGAAAGTGTGTTGGGTGATCAATATGTGCTAGTAAATGGACACATAAGGTGCACAATCTTCTACCAAAATGAATTGTTGTTTGCAAATTTAGTTTTTGGGAAATGGTGGTGTATTTTCTGCTGTTATATGATGCTAATTGATGTTACTCAATAGTACCATTGTTGTTATATATCATATCCTAAAGTTGCATTTAACATCCTTCAAGATGAAGCAAAGTATGAAATAATTAGTGATGATTTCAACAGGGTATATCTTCACAATTCAAAGGTAAAAGAGGTGATTGTTTCAAAAACATGTTTTTTATGTTATGGAGGATTCATGGACAGATATAATAGTCCTATGCATTGTAAAAATCATAATTATATCATTGTAAGAGGTTGTAGGAGTTTCTAGTTTAACTTGGACCTTGTGGCAATGCACATACACTTTGGGATGGACAAGCTAAAAGAAAGAGGTTGTTGATTGGGGAAGAATTAAGGCATACTACAAACCCACATGTAATATGGAATATTTGGTTGTACATTGAATATTTTTGTAACAAGATCACACACCATAGGTACACTTCTTAGAGATTTACCAAGATGCTAGGAGGGAAGATGGACAAAACTATATTTGGCAAGTTTACAAGAATTTTGTGGGAGGATGTAGTTCAAATTAGGAATCAGAGAGCAGGCCTCAATCATCTAGAAGTAGTAAGTTAGGGGTTGCATAACACATTAGAAAGTATTATATATTTAATATTTATATTGCCTTGGTGTAATATTCATCCTTTAAACAAATAAATATTAAATTAAACATACATTTTCTCAAGTGGGAATGTGGATTTGGTAAGAAGTATTTTTAACTATCATTTGCTGATTTTCAAGCGATCATGACAACTATGGCAAGAATCTATGAAAGGATCAATGACAAGTTGTACTTGTAGTTAATGGTTGTTAGTGGTAGATTAATTTTGACATGTAAGGTGGAGTTGAAATTTCAAAATGATTTTTAATTGGTTTTTTCCTCCTAAGAGGGTGGTGGGTTTTGGAGTATCTTTTAGAGAGCAATGCAAAAATTGGAAAAGGCATTTAATGATGGAGTTGTGAACGGTTATGACAACTATCATTCCTTATTTTTAGCTTCCAATCATAGAAACTTCCAAGAAGGGGAATTTAGATTTTGGGTGCCCATTTTGGGCTCAATTCATATAAAATATATTAATTTTGTCATATGGGGGTGTTCACATATCTCATATTTTCTCAATACTTGCAGAAATGCATATTTCTTCAGTGGACGAAAACCCATTGGAGTTGGAGGCTTGTTAACAAAAACCCATGAGTTTTAGGTGAATAATGGATGAAACTCCATTATTCACATAGAGAAATTTCATCTAGAATTTGCATTGGAGCTTCAAATAATTCAAATATTTCAGTAGTTTTGTGTAGTTTTCTTGCAGGTGGATTTATATGCAAATCTAGTGTTTTTGGAGTAATTTTTGGGTATTGTGAGTGTTTGTTTTTATGTATTTAGTGGGTTTCTATGTGTTTTGTATTGTGGAATTAGTTGTGCAAATCCAGTCTTTTTGCAGCATTCTAGAGTTGATTACATAAAATCTGGTCTTCATCATCTTCCTTCGTCATATAATCCAAGATATAGGATGTAAGTGGGTCTTCAAGAAGAAGTTTGGAGCAAATAGTTCACTACATAAGTACAAGGCTAGACTGGTAGCCAAGGGCTACTCCTAGAGAGAGGGAATCAATTTTAGTTAAATTTTCTCTCATGTTGCTAAATTATCTTCTATTAGATTTATTTTATCCATTGCTACATCTTATGATTTTGAAATTGAGAAAATGGATGTTAAGGCTACATTTTTGCATGGAGATTTGGAAGAAGAAATTTGTATGCAATAGCCTACAAGTTTTGACATGAAAGGGAAAGAATGCTAGGTATGCAAGTTAAAAAGATCTCTTTATGGTTTAAATGTTCAGTCCCCCAGAATGTGGTATCAGAAGTTTGATTCATTTATTTTGAAATTGGTCATTCTTAGAAGTGAAGAGGATCACTATGTCTACATTTGATGTATTGATGGTCATATTCTGATTATTGCCTCATATGTGCATGATATGTTATTTCTTAGTAACACCAAGGGTACAATCAGTGAGTTGAAAGCTCAACTTTTAGGTGTATTTGAAATGAAGGATCTAGGGGTAGCCAGGTATATTTTGGGAATGGAGATTAAAAGGGATTGAGTAAAGAGTGTGATAGGTGAAAAATGCAATGAACACATAAACAAAAGATAAACCAAATAAATACAATTTACCTCCCTTTCGCACAAACAAATTGCCTACACTGATCGAGTGTATTGAAGTTGCACCCAAACTCAATTGATTGCTCCTTGCTTTTGTTATGTGGATTGCTCTATTTGCTAATAACATAAATATTGATCTCTTAAGGAATGAAATAACAACATAAGTTTACTAAAATGAGAGATCCTTAGAAATGGAGAAAGAGGTTTGATTTATAGACCTATGAGACAACAAATCTACAATTGAAGATGATCAGAAAGATCAACGATTGAGGATGGTTGAGAGAATGTACGCGAATGAGAGAAGGACAAATGTCCAAGCCCTTTCATGCATCAAGAGAGTTAACATATATGATTAAGGAGTTGATTGAATTGATTGATCAGATGACTGAATTGATTGGGTAGTGAACTGAGTTGATTACTTAGTGAACTTGATTAATTGACTAGTCAACTGAATTGATTAACTAGTTAACTAGATTGACTAACCTATTAACTAATTTGATTGATTTAGTTAACTAATTTGATTGATTAGTTATCTAAATTGATTGAGAGTGACTTATGGATGGGAGGGAATAGTAGGAAATTAAATAAATAAATTATTTAATTTCATACACACGGATAAATAAATAAAATATTAAATTTTATTTATTTTGAAGAAATAGAATATTAGCTTTAATTAAATAAATAATTTAAATATATTTAATTAATATGTGGAGGGAAATTGATTTAATTAAATATGGAGGAATAAAATGATTTAATTAAACAATTGGAATTATTTAATTAATGTGGAGGATAAATTGATATAATTAAATAATTGGAATTATTTAATTAACATGGAGGATAAATTGATGGTTATCGATAGATGAACTTAATCAAATAATTAAGAATTATTTAATTAATGAAGTATGACAAATGAAATCCCGATCTGGGAATGGGTCAATTTTAGGTGTCTACATTTTTCCCCTCTTTGAGATGGTGTTGCAAACTAACATCATTTCAAAGAAGTTTAAACATAGTGCTATGTTGGATAGAGGAAGATATTGGTTTAGAGGAACCATATGATTGGATTAGAATTGATGATGCCCCAATCATGTAGAAGTACCTAGTAGATTAATTAATAGGTTGAATGATGCCCCCTTGAGAGGACAAATGAATTGGAACAATATGGGTGTACTCTTGAAATGAATGGATATGAAGAAAATAAGGAGATAGAAGATGGACAACAACATAGAGAAAAATGGAGAAGATAAAGGATAGATGATGGAATGATGTATTTATGAGTAGTTATGATGAAACTAAACAATTTATTAAACTAAACAAACATAATCAAGTGGTGATGAAAATGATGAAAAAATTGATTAACAAAGAGAATTATGATGGACAAATGATTAACACATGATTGTTAATCAAATGATGAGGATAGAATAAATAATTAAATGGGAGAAGTTATGCTAATATGTTTAATAGAGCAATCCTTTATTTTGATATAGCATAAGGATATTATGCACCAAGGTATAAGAACCAGAGTGACCATGTATCTGATGCATAAGACAGTTGACACTGCAAACAAACAGTTTGATTTTATTACTACTCGAAAAAATAGAATCTTATTGGGTAAGTGAATGGAAAATAGTATTAGTGTAGAATAGTCTTTGTATAAAGAAGGTCTTTGTAGAGCCTTAGATGTAAAAGGTATTGATATGCAAGATGCTAATCCCAACACACACAAGATAAATAATACACCTAATAGGATAATAAAGTCATCCCTCGAACACAACATACAAAAGCAATGACTATGCCCCAATTTATACAATATCGTGACATACCAAGACATAGAAAGATAGGGGTAGTTTTGAATGTGTATTTTAAAAGGAAAAGAAGATAATCCAAAAGCAAAAAAGATGACCTATTGATAAAACAAATAAACAACTAACTTGTTTTCTTGCCAAAAGAGGGTATTCCAGAAAGATTTGAGGCCTTATCATAGGAAAGATGTATCTGTTAAAGGCTTTGGATCCAAGATGTATGGATATACCTAGATATAGGCAAATGGTATGCGATAATGTATTATTTTTTAGGAGTGGTCATTTCTATTTTAGATTTGATAAATACTTGTAGCTTCCAAAAAGATGCATAGTTTTGGTCTTGCTTGAGTTAGTCATGTCTAAGTGGTAAATGGATAGGATGCATTGTGGTACAATGAATGAAGTGTCAAAGGTGAATTTATTATGGGTTGAGATGGATGATGAGGTGTATCATATGTGCCTGAGTATTGGATACTTCCTTCTTCCTTCGTATTCCAAATTGCCTACATAATATGTATCCACGGAATTAAGGCATATTATGATGATGATGATGATATGTAGTTCTGGGTTGCAAGTGATGAGATGGGTCGAAGTGTTTGAGCTTGGGTAGGTGAAATGATGACATCTTATGTACCTAAGTACTGGATACTTCGTTCATATTCCAGACTGCCTACATACCCGTATCTATGGGATCAAGGTACTTTAAGATTGAGATGATGATGATGATGATGATAACATGTAGTTCTAGGTTGAGTGATGAATGGGTCGATTGATGGGGATAATGATAGTGTTGATGGATGTGTGAGAATAGTGATAATGAATGATGATGGTTTTTAAAGATTAGGGAAAGTGTAACAAATGCCTTTGATGTAAACAAGGATCCATCCCTAGCCTTAGGTTAAGGAAACGTGCCCCCATTCCAGTAAAGCATTTTATTATGGAGAAAAAGACTGACTATCGATGGAACTAACTATGAGTGAAATTGACTATGGATGAGACAGGGATATAATGCTTGGCACTAACCAATTCTTAAGCCATGATAGATGGACAATTGGGAATGTTAGGGTCAATAAGTTTTATTATGGATGGATGAAAGAAATGAATAGATGGTAGTGCTAGCTCTTACACATAGTACCTATTTGCCAAGTTTTCACTATGGTACTTATTGAAGGCACTTGTTTACTAGGTTTTCACCAGAGGATGAATATTGTTATTTTTATTTTTTTATTTTTTGTTATTTTCTACTAAGATATTCCTAAGGATCAGGCATAGAATTTCTTGAGATGAACATTGTTGAGGGGTTCAACAAGAGTAATTGCTTTAGGTGTTTCTAGGGAGTAAGTCCCTGATCCATATGCTACTATGATAATGAAAGGGCTCAACCAATTAGGTTCAAACTTTCCTTTCTTTTCTCTATCTTGCAAATTTCATTGATTTTCCTTCAGGACTAGATCACCTACTTGGAAGCACCTTTCTTTTATTTTCTTGTTCTAGCTATGGCATAGTCAATTTTGGTAGACCTAAAAATGATTTAATGCTTCAAGGCACCTTTCATCTAGAAGCTCTAATTCATTTATCATGGATACTTTGTACTCTTCTCCATCTATCAGATGTTGCAGGGAGACATGGAGTGAGGGGATCTTAACCTCTATAGGCAAAACGACTTCAGATCAATTTACTAAAGCATAAGGAGTGGCAACTGTTGGAGTTCAAATGCTTGTTCGGTAGGCCCAAAGGGTAGGATTCAGCTGGAGATGCCAATCATGACTGGCTTCATTAACTGTCTCTTTGAGTATTTTGAGAATTATTTTATTGGAAGCCTTAGCCAGGTCATTACTTTGGGGATAGTATGGCATGGAAAATCGATGTTGGATATGATATTGTATGCACAAGGCATAGACATCTTTGTTTTTGAATGGTTTACCATTGTCAGTTACTATATCCATAGGGACACCATATCGACAAATGATATAATGGAGAATGAATTTAGCAATTTGCTTACTGGTGATATAGGTCATGGGTATAGCTTCCACCCACTTTGTAAAATACTCAATGGTGGTAATTATGAACTTGTGGCCGTTGGAAGAGGAAGGATGTATTTTTCCTACAAGGTCTAGTCCCCACTATGAAAATGGCCATGGAGTGGTCACTGGTTGCAACTAATGAGCAGGTGTATGAATGAGGTCGTCATGCTATTGGCACTAAAGACACTTTTTGGTGAACTAGTGAACATCTTTTTCCATGGTGGGCCAGAAATAGCCAGTTTGTAGTAACTTCTTTGCTAGATTAGGACCTGTGGAATGCGCTCCATAGATACCCTCGTGTATATCTCGTAAAGTGGTTTCGTCTTATTTCACATTTAAACATTGGAGGAGGATACCACCAAGACTCCATTGGTATAGTGTATCTCCTAGGATGGTAAAACGAGAGGCTCAACAGACGAAGGTTTTCTTTTGCGTTAATGTTATATCAGATGGGAGATGGGAGGGTGTTGTTATGAAGGTAATTGTAGATATCCTAATACCACATTGAATTAGGACCAACAAGATTGCAGATCATCTTAGTTTGTGGAATATCAACAGATGGTGTCAACAGCTGCTCCACTAAGAACTCATAGTTTTGTATGTTGGTTGGCATATCTAATAAAGACCTAATAGTAGCCATTACATCAGCAACCTTGTTGTTAACTATGGGGATCTAATCAAATGAAAGAATGCAAAAGTGTTGTTTATAGTCATCCATCATCCTCTTATAAGGCATCAACTTGTCATCCTTAGTTTGATATTCATCTGTGACTTGGCAAATAACAAGTTGAGAATCTTCGTAGACTTGAAGTTGTTTGATTTCCATTGGATAGCTATTTAAAGACCAGTGATTAATGATTCATACTCGGCTATGTTATTAGTGCATGGGAAAGCCATTCGATATGATTTTGGAATACAATCACCTTGTGGGGTGATGAAGAGGATGCCTGCTCCAGAACCATGTTGTGTGTATGACCCGTCAAAGTATAATTTCCACTCAACAGATGTAGAGAGATTGAAAATCCCTTCATCTTGAAAATTAGGTAGCATGGGGTGTGTATCATTTATTGGAGCCTCTGCCAATTGGTCTATAATTACTTTCCCTATTATAGCCTTTCAATCCACATATTCGATGTCAAACTCAGTTAAAATTATTACCCTTTTTTCCAAATGTCCTGTTAGAGCAGCCTTGGAAAGAAGGTATTTCAAAGGATCTACCTTGGATATAAGCTTCATTTTCTAGTTCAACATATAGTGCCACAACTTTTGGGAAGAGAACACTACTGTTGAACATGCTCTTTCCATGGGGGTATAGTTTAGTTCATATCCTACCAAGGAGTGACTAATGTAGTAAATGACCTTTTCTTTTCTAGAGTTGTCATTCTATGCAATAAGTTCCCCTAAGGCTACTGATGTAGTGGATATGTAAAGCAATAGAGGTTTCCTAGTGATTGGAGGCATCAACATAGGTGGTGAAGCAAGATAAGCTTTTAGCTATTCAAGGGCCTCTTGACACTTACTATCCCACTTGAATGTGACATCTTTGTGGAGTAAGTGTGAGAAGGGTTGACATTTATCAGCCAGTTGTGAGATGAAACACTAAATAGACTATAGCTTTCCCTGAAGACTTCGTAACTATTTGAGATTGTTCAAAGGAGACATATCAAGAATAGATGTTACCTTTGTAGGCTTGACCTCAATGCCTCGATGAGATACAAGATAGCCCAAGAGTTTGCCAGATGTCACGTTGAATACACACTTCTTTGGATTTAGCCTTAGTTGATATTGCTCTAGCCGATCAAATATCTACTCCAACACTTTCAAGTGATTTTCTCTTGTAGATTTACCTAGGAGTTCAACGATGTAATCTTCCTTAATAGTTTGAAATAGGTCATGGAAAATAATTGTTATCACGCGTTGGTATGTAGCACCAGCATTCTTAAGGCCAAATGACATGACCTACCAATAGTATGTGCCCCAAGGACATGTAAAAGCCATTTTTTGTTGGTCTTTGTGCACTATCATGATTTGGTTGTATCCTAAAAATATGTCTATGAGGGAAAGCATTTCATGACCTTTTGTTAGATCTACTATGATGTTGATGCTGTGAAATGGAAAATCATCTTTAGGGCAGCCTTATTTAAGTCTCTGAAGTCTTCACAAATGTGGATGCCCCCATTCAGTTTGGTGACGGGTACAAGGTTGGAGATCCACTCTATATAATTGATGCGCCATATGAATTTAGAATCTAGGAGCTTCTCAAGTTTAACTTTGACCAATAAAGTGATCTATGGGTGCATCTTACATAGTTTCTGCTTGACAGGTTTAGCTCTAGGTAAGATTGATAGATGATGGACTACTGATGCAGGATCCAATATTGGCATGTCGATATAAGTCCATGTGAAGTTAATTCACCTTTTCTAAAATAATTTAGTGAAGTCTTTTTGTTCTTGTTGTGACAGAGAAGCTGTTACGAAGGTTATTTTCAGATTCTGCACTATGCCAAGGTTCATCTCTTGTGATTATTTTACCAATAAAGAAGACTTCTAATATTTCAATGGTGGGGGAAGGTAAACTCATTCATCCTCAAGTAACTCAGAGAGGTTTTCATCATTGGATGCATCCTTTCTTTTTACTATTTTGTGATCAGAAGGTGCCACAGAATGGTTTTCACCTGGGGATGGATTTATTTTATTTATACTTTTGGATTGAACGATTTGACATTCTCCCTAAAATATGCAATAGGAGAGAGGTCCATTAAAAAAGATACCTTATGGTCACCTTGGGTTATACCATCTCTAAGTCCCATAAATTCTTCTAAGGCTTCATCATTCTAAAAGATATCTAGAACAGGAGGCCCTGGTTGGTCCCAATTGGCTAGTTCTAAATGTAGAAGGGAAATGGTTTGTACTTTGGTCTTTGAGGTGAGGGAAACATATGAGATCATAAAGATGGAGGCTTCCTAAAATAAATCAGTAAGGTGAAGGTGAGAATTATCAATGGTATCCTACATAGAAGTTGTATTTGTGAGGAAATGCTTCATGACTTCATCAAGTATAAACTAGATATAAGAGGATTGGGGTACCTCCTTTTTGAATCCAAAACCATTTATATTACATTTTCTAGTGATAGATATGGGTTCTATAGCTCCTTTCTCATGGATTCCAAGTCCACCTTGTCCTTTATATCCCATATTTTTGATGATGCAATGACCATTGTTGTACTTTTCCACAGGCAGTATCACTGGTTCCTTCTCATCTTGGAAAATCCAAGAGGATATGTCTTCAATGTTTTCATCTTCTAGATTGTGTTCATGTCTGAATATTGTTGGACGCATAGTTTTAGTGGCCTTATTTTTACTTTATTTCACCATAGAAGGTTTTCCATAGGACTTAGGTGATAAAGGCAAGTTCCCTACACAACAAGAGTTTTGCAAGTCATATTCTCTAAACCCTACATTCTTGTACTGAACCTTGACCTCAGGAATGTCTATTTTAGGAGGTTTTGTGGATAAGGTGGATGGATCAACATATGAGGATGAGAGTTGGGCTGCTTCATTTTTAGGCACTTGGTTTAAATTTAGGTATCTACCTTGCATGGTGTGGTAGAATTCAAAAGGATTCATATCTCCAGGAATGGTAATTTTGTACCATTATAGGGGAATTTCAAACATTGATGGTAAGTGGAGGGTATGACCTGGATGGTGTGAATCCGTGGGTGACCAAGGATAATGTTGTATGGGAGGTCAAGGTCCAGTACTTGACATGAAGTTTCCACTAAAGCATGACCCATTCTGGTTGATAAATGTATGACTTCTTCAGATTCCCTTTCAGCATCATCATAGGCTTGGATGGTCATTATCTTTGAAGAATCAATGGCATCTACAAAATATCCTAACTACTTCAGTAGCTTTAAAGAATAGATTTTGAGACCAACACCACCATCTATAAGGATTCTTTTAACTTTGTGTTGGTGAATGTATGCTTCAATGTGCAAAACTTCATTGTGACACAAATTTTGGAATGGGAAATCTTGCTTTGTGAAGACCAAGTGATGTGGAGAGGTGATATGTCCTATCATGGCTTTGAACTATGCAGTGTCAATGTTATTGGGTATGATTGACTCCTTGAGTGCTTTTTCAAGGATATCCCTATGCTCAAGGGAAGTGTGGAGGAGATCGAGAATGGATATGAGAGATGGAATATTACCCAAGTGATCAAGGAAATTGTACTCTGAAGTGGGTTGATTATTTGAGGTTACCCCATGAAGGGTAACATGACCTCGATAAGTGGTTGCAACACAGTCAAGAGCTTTACCTTTGATGGTGAGAGTGGATATGTAGTTTTTGCTAAAGTGGCTGACAACAGAATCATAGACTCCTGACAAATTATTTATGCCTTTACCTTTATTGTTGGCATTGTTTCCTTTTTTGTGAGGAGGGAATGGATCGTCATAAATACCAAGGTCTTTATTTTTTGTGGATTGAAGAGTGCCATCAATGAAAACTTCTCCATGATCAATGAGATTTTGGATGACAGTTTTTAGTTTCATGCATCCTAGCATTTTGTGTCCTTTCATGCGATGGAATTCATAGTATTTGTTGTCCTTGTACCACACAGGTTTAAAGCCCGATTCTTCAAATTTTCTGGCTTCTGATAATGTGATTAACCCATTTTGAATTAATTTCTTAAGGACATTTTTTATGGGTTCCGGTAAGGGAGTAAATCTGTGTTTGGTTGCAAAGTCTAGTTTGGGATGGTCCCTGAAAGGGGTGGAATTGTCCTTTTGTGATGTGTGAATGTTAAGCGGTGGTTGGACCATTTGAACATGTTTTTCATCCACAACACCATTGCCAGCAACATTTATATTTTTCGCCCAAAATCATGGTTTCTCATTTGATGTTGGGGTGTTGTCTTTTGTCTCTTTGAAGACTTTCACAAGTCCCTTAGCAATAAGGGCTTTCTCTATGTTGGTTTCTTTTAAAATTACTTCCTCAAAGGAGCTAGCACATTGTATTTGTAGCTAAAATCCAAGTTCTTGGTTTAAATTTTGGACAAATATATATACTAACTATTTCTCAGGTAGAGGCCAAGGATATTTTCTAGCCATATTTCTCCACCTTTTTACGAAGGAGATGAAGGTTTTGCCATTTCTTTGTTTATTATTACACAAGTTTGTCATGGTGACTTCATGTTTAATGTTGAAAGAGAAATGGGTGACAAAATTCTCAGCTAAATCACTAAAGGACTTTATACCCAAAGGTAAGTGTGAAAACCATTGCATGGCTTGTCCTCTAAGACTTTGGAGAAAGAGACGAAAGAGATATGTATCATTGTGTGCAACCTCTAAACAAGCCATGTAAAATTCACTCAAATGCTCTTGTGGGTTGCTTTTCCCTTTATACTTGTTGAATTTGGGTACTTCAAAGTTTTTAGGAAAAGGGAGCATAAGAATAGAGCGATCGAATGGATATAGATAAACTTCCTCAAATGAGAAAATCTTTTTGGTGTGTCCAAGTGAAAGATTAGCAATCTATTTTTGCATTTGATGGACTGTAAGTTCTAACCCTGATAGTGGTGGTGGTGGTGTATAATAATGTTGAATGTTAGAAGGTGGTTGTTGATAGTTGGATGGTAGTTGTTGATAGTTGGTTGGTGGTTGTTGATAGTTAGATGGGGGTTGTTGGTAATTTTGGTGTGGAGGTTGTTGGTATTTTTGGTGTGGAGGTTGTTGATAGTTTTGGTGTGGAGGTTGTTGATAGTTTTGGTGCAGAGGTTGTTGGTATGTGTTAGAAAGATTTGTGTTAGATGGAGATGTATTGGTGGGTATGTGTGTTGTGGATGAATGTGCATGAGATACTTGTGGAGGATTCACACAAGTGTTGTGTGGAATAAAGGAAGATGTTGGTTGTGAATTTGGAGTAGGGTTATGTGGAATAGAAGAAGGTGGTTGTTGTGGAGTACTAGAGGGATTTTTTTGGGATAGAAGAAGATGGGTTAGGCTAGTGTTGGACACCAATGTATGATTGTTTTAAGAGTGGTTCAATTGGTATTTTATTGAATAAGTTTGTAAATGGAAGATTGTTAGTTGGAAAAGAAGGTGGTAAGGTGGATGTTGTGGGTACTGATGATGGACAAGCTCCACCCATGGTGGCTATGGAGGTCTTAAAGATGTCTTTTTCTTGGATTTGTGAGGAATCAAAACCTTAAGGCAACTTAGCTCCTTTTTAAGCTAGTAGATGGAAGTAATGATCGTGGTTTGATTCCAAAAGTTTGCTAAGCTTTTCCAAGATCTTGAGATTTTGTAAGTCATCATCGAGGTCTTGGGATTCTTCGTTGATGTGTTGAGTTTGATCTTGAGACAAAGAGGCACCTACGGTATACCCTGTAGGAACAAAGGCATTAGTATCCATGCCCGTGGTAAACCTTGATGCATCAACAAATGTTTCAAAGGTAGACACCTCAGGATTGCCTTGCAATAGATTTGGAATGTTTCCATGGTTTTTTTTTGATTGAGTGGTAGGCATATGATATGGATTAATGATTGTCTTGGTTAAGAGTTTTGAAACCTAGATCAACAGATTTTGATGGTGTTGGGGTTTTGATTATCTTCCTCGAAATAGACTAACGATTTTGAGACAAGACAAGATAAAATCTATAGTGAATTTGACTATCTTAAGAAAGGTAGGTTGGTTCACTAGTTTGTTCGATGCTAATTGGTCTTATAGGTTTAAGCTACAAGACAAACTACGAGATTATATGATCTAGATTTTTAGATTGATAACCAAGTTAGATGGAATGATGGGGATTTTTGGGATGGATTTTGGAAATGATTGTGGATGAAGATGGGGGTGATGTTGTTTGTGTTTTGGATTTTTGGATTTTTGACAAAAATGAAGATGCTAAAAGGGAAAGTTTTACACTATGTTTTTGGATTTGGGATGTTTGACAAATGAAAGAGCTAAAAGGGAAAATTTTACACTATGTTTTTGGATTTTGGGATTTTTGAAAAATGAAAAGGCTAAAAGGTAAAGATGTAAGCTATGTTTTTGGATTTTTGGGAATTTTTGGCAAATGAAAATGCTAAAATGAGAAGTTTTACACTGTGTTTTTGGATTTTTTATTTTCTTTTTAGACAAGAAAAACACAATAGGCAATAGACACAAATGACTATTTTCAACAAAAGTGTGTATGTTTGAGGCTCATAAAAGCCCAAGTTTTCATAGGTATAAACATAGTTTGTAAACAAAACAAGCACTTTTTATCCCTAAAGACAATGCTTCATTGTGATAATATCAGCTAGCAACTTGGAATCTCCATCGACTCGAGTGTTATCACACCTAAAATGGGTGTGTACACTATTTCCTCTTTGTGAGAGAGGATAGATAGGGGCCTCTAGGACTAGAAGGATGACCCAATCATGCTTTTCCTAGAAAGCTACAAGTAGCTTATACTAAGTCAAGGATTTCTATCTCATCTCAAGGGAGCTATATGGTGAGTAATCTTGAGGGAATCGTACCCTTGCACTCTACAAAGAGAAATCTTTTATTATCACAAAGTAAGTATGTGAATACTATTTTGCACAAATTTAGCATGTAGGATTGTAGTCTAGTTAGAATTCCTTTACTAGTTGGTACTAAGATCTCATTAAATATGTGTCCTATGAAGAATATGATTTAGATAATATGTCTAATGTGTCTTATGCTAGTGTTGTAGGAAGTTTGATGTATGCAATGGTTTGCACTAAACTAGGTATTGCCCAAGTAGTGAGAGTTTTTAGTAGGTTTATGTCTAACCCTTGAAAATAACATTGGAATTTTGCAAAGAGGGTGTTAAAATATTTGTGTGGTACTTTTGATTACTATTTGTTTTTATTCTAGTACTACCAATTTGGATAACACATTAGACATGTAGGGTTTTGTTGATGCAGATTGTGTAAGTGACTTGGATAGTCGAAGGACCACTAGTGACTATGTGTTTACTCTTTTTGGAGGAGCTGTGAGTTTGATGAGTAAAAGGAAGACCACTGTTGCTTTATCCACCACCGAAGAAGAGCATATGGATTCTACTCATGTCTCTATAGAGGTAGCTTGGTTATAGAGATTGTGTATAGGCATTGGTTTTGATTGTAGGATTATTCAGATTGGGTTGTGATAGTGAGTGAGAGTGTAATATGTTTGGCAAAGAACCCAATGTATCATTCATGGACTAAGCATGTGATTTTCAATACCATTTTGTTCATGAAATGATTTCTAATGGAAAGATTGAGTTGAACGAAGGTTGACACTTAGGAGAATTTTGTAGATTCACTTACTAAACCTATGAGCACATAAAAGTTTATGTGGTGCAGGAAGGCCATAGGCCTTGTTCCTAGTTCTTATTTGTTTTATGTTTTCCTATGGATGTATTTACAATGTATGATGTCAAGTGGGAGAATGTTAGGATTAATGTTCCATCAACCTTATAAATCCTATGTAATTAATTACTCCTAATATCATTTGTAAATCATTCATAAGTGATGAAGTATTACTAAATAGTGATCTTGTTTTAGCCGCATGTTTGATCTTGGTACCTAACAAATCTAGGTTATCTGAGGGGTGTAGGGGGTACCATCCTTGCAGGTTCCAAGGAACTATCTCTTTGACAGGGGATCTGGGGGCCATGCACCTCAGTGGGGGTCTCGAGGCAATGCCCTCGGAAGCCACATTTTTAATATAAATTTCCATTATAAATCTAGACCATTCATCATTAGGTCATAGATCTCACGGTAGAGGTTATGTTGGATTTTCTTTCCCTAGAAGGCAACTCCTTTATGAGGATATTGTATTATGATAGTGACTGAGTATTACAAGTGTTGTAGGACTAAAGATTGAAGATGAGATTGATAGTGTTGTATTGTAAACTCTATTGAAGTTAATACATACTGGTGCATCTCTTCTTGTGTGGAGTGTTTTCCTGAAAAGGAACTTCTCTGTGTAAATACTATGTTCTATGTTTGATCTTCTGTTCCATTATTTCTTTGTGTTGATTTCATACCATCTCCATTTTGGTTTTTCATAGTTAAATATATATATTACAGTTGTAATTAGTTTTCAATTGATAGTTGTTTACCTTTATTTATAACAAGAAGACATAAAATTAGTCTAGGATGAATTTCCTTATTAGATTATGTAATATTGAGGTCAGTGTTTTCTTATGATTAAATGTCAATCAATTCTAAATATTAAACTAGACTTGGTAGGAATAGGATAAGATTGGGGGTAAGTACACTATTTATATGGTTGGTCTTTTTTATCTCAAAGATAACAATCCACTTATAGAACCAAGCCAAATATAGATGTTGACCTCTATGGTAACACATGGAAATTGGAGTAAGGGCTCTTTGAGGGCATAGGTAGGAGGAATACAATACTCCTATAACATAGTTGTTCTGCTCCTTCCATGGTGATCAACCACATTGCAAATCCTATGACCCTTAACAAAGATAAGGTCATCGATGCTCCATCTTGATAGTACTCAGGGAGCATGCTTTGTAGGTAGAGTGATTTAGTTGTATCCAAGGATAGTAGTCTATCATCTAGGTATACATGTGAGGAATGCTAGGAACTTATTAGGATTGGATGGTTTTTACCAATAGCATGTAGGTTCTAGAGCTAGTGACATGCATGTGATGGATTTTATTATTTACTATTTAGTAGCTCTTGAGGATAGCTGAAAATTCATAATAGTGATGATTAAATTTAGACAAAAGATCAAGTTATTATAGGTACAATTCCTTATATATACCATACTTTCTATGGATTTTAGTCTAAATGTGTCAATCTAGTTATAAGAAGCCTATTAGAGAGCTAATTATAGTGAGTTAGTATTTACCTAGTTTCTTAAGGAATTAGCATGGAGCATCACTCTCTCCAGATCCCAAAGTCCACTTGGTGGGATGGATAGGGAATTATTATGCATAAGGTGGGTTAACCATGCACCCTATATGTCAAAACATGACTAAGGGTATGTTCAAAATAACCATTGCAACTTGCTTAATACAGGTAATACACTGGTAAATAATGTTTATTGCTTTAATTTTTTGGAATGTTGTTGTAGAAAAGAATATGTACTTCTCATAGGATATACTTGCCACTAAATTAGATTAGAAATATGGTTGTATGGATTATTGGGATTTTTTTATTTCTATTATTAAAATTATGTTGCATACAAGTGATTGAAAAAGGAAAAATTGGGGGTAGCTCTAGGGGGCTATCACATTGGTATTATAGCCTAGCAGTTTCCAACTCTAGGACCATGGAGATCACATTTTTTGCATGTTTTGGAATATTTAATTCTAATTATATAGGCATGGGTTGCAACAAAAAATGGAAGAAGAGAGTATTACGAAAACAACACTCCCAACCTAGGATCCCAATGAGTTTTTTAGAACTTGTTATGACTCTACCCAAGGTAGAACCTGAGATGGTATTTGATTAAAAGACCTTGGTGGTAAAAATTAAACATCTAAAACTTCAAAAGGGTAAGGAAGTGGCTAGGCCATCTAAAAGTGCAAAGCCACTAAAGAAGAACCAACCCATTGTAAGAAATCCTGCTCCATTAGCAAAAAGAGATTTTCCTTTTGGTTATGGGCACAATGCACCAACTCTTTATAAAGAAATGATTTTAGAATATGAGTGTGTATACCCCAAACTATTTGCAATTGTGCAAACCTCTCAAGAGGAAGAGACCAATGAAGAGGAATTTATTGTTGTATAATAATCAATTTGTAATGATGATATAGTACTAAATAACTATCATCACATTTATGTAATTAATATCTACTAATCAAAAATAGGGAAGTAATAATGCCTTATCATGGTTGAAAATAGAAACACTAGTTTGATTCTTGGATACTTGAAATGTTTCAAAATGAATTAAATTCTAAAATTCTAGTAATATGTGTTTTAAACAATTGATGAAGGATTTGTAATATGAAGAAAATGAAGAGGATGTCAAAGAGGGGATCAAATCTGAGTTTGACAATAATCCATACAACTAGCAGACATGTAATATCCCTACCACCCATGTTACCTAAGGAAATGTAGGCTGGAATGAATTCCCTTTGAGTACAAATAGCCTCACAGGAACATCAAATTCAATAGCTAATGAGACAAAAGGAGTAGGGAACGATCCACAAGACTAACATAGGAAGCAAAGAGCCTTTTATGAATACCTATGAGTGTCTCGTTGTGATTATGAGCATAGTTCTAAGGCACCCACCTATAGTCATTATTTTGGAGAGAAAAAATGAAGGGTAGGAAAGGACCCTTTGATTAGGGAGTTAAGGAAAATGCAATCTCCTAAGTTTGACAAGACAGATGGTAGAGATGTAGAAGAAGCTTGGTTATTGACAATAAATAAGTATTTTTGTTTACTAGAGTTGACTTCTAACATTAAGGCCTAAATTTCCATTTATTAGTTAGAAGGGGAAGCATCTCCATGGTGGAACCATTTCCTAGAAATAAAATATATGATTTGGGCTAGTTGACTTGGGACAAGGTCATGAAATGATTTTGCAAGAAATACCTTTCCACCCACCACCAGGATGAATAATTGAAAGAATTACATTCATTGCATCAAAGAGGGATGACAATTGTAGAGTATAAAGCTAAGTTAATGGGCCTACTTTGTCATGTTCATTACATGAGGGAAGAGGAGGACCACATGAACAAGTTTATCTCAGGATTAACTAAAAACCTCTTGTATGTGACCAATCTTTCCCAATCTAAGATCCTAAATCAAGTAGTGGAGGTAGGCCTAGTTGTTGAATAAAATAAGAAGAGCAAGTAGGAATGGAAATAAAAGCCCTACATGTTTTAATATTATGATAATAAATGGAAGGAATTCAAGAAAACTACACCATAAAAAAATAAGTGATACATTTAAAATAACCCCATCTTCAAAAGGAGTTATGAATCATTAAAACTTAGGAGTAGTGAAGGAAAATGATAGAGACCATCAAAATAGGTGGCATAGACTAGTTTTCCTAAGGAAAAGGAAGTAAAAAATATGGATCTTGTAGGTTAATGTTGGAGTTGTGGGGGAAACTAGTAAAAAATGAGTTTTCAAAGTAGGATAAATCCACCAAGCTTCAAGCTCAAATTTATGCAACCATGGATAGCTAAAGGTTGACAACCAAGTATCCATCACAAAACTACAATGTACTTTTCATGGATAATCCATTTCTATTATAGGATACTTAGGGGCAATAGATAGATTTATTTCACCTAATGTGTTAAGAAAATATAATATTGGGTCTAAAAATCTTAGTCGAGAGGAGATGGAGGTAGAGTTTGGGTCTGGTAATAATCAATGGATAAATTCAACTTGAGAGGAGTACAAATTGATTTAGGCAAGACAAAAAACAAGCTTAACCTATTGGTCACAAAGTTAGGGTCTTATGACTTGATCCTAGGAATGGATTGGTTTAAGACACACCAAACTAAATTAGATTGCTATGACAAAACAACTAAATTCTTAGATGATCAAGGAGGATCGATGGTACTCCAAGGAATCCAATGACCATTAATACTGAGAATGGTTATAGCCAAACAAATGAAGAGAGTTTTAAGGAAGGGAAGCAAAATTTATATAGTAAATATTGATGAAGGTAGTGATGAGCCAATTCCTAATATTGAGAATCACCTAATTATTCTAGAATTTCAAGACGTATTTTTTGAAGAATCACCAATCTTTCCCCCTAAGCATCAATTTTACTTCTCAATTGATTTAGTTCCAAGGGTTGAGCCTATCTCAAAGGTTCCTTATAGAATGAACAACACAAAATTATAGGAGCTCAAAATGTAGTTGTAGGATCTGATGGAGAAGGGGATAATATGAGCTAGTGTGTCACCATGGGGAGCCTCAATGTTTTCATTAAGAAAGAATATGGGACTCTAAGATTGTGCATTGATTATCAAATGTTGAACATGGTGACCATTAGAAATAGATACCCCCTTTCTTGAATTAATGATTTGCTTGACCAAATGGATGGAGCCACTATCTTCTCTAAAATAAACCTAAGGTTTGGATACGATCAACTTAGGATCAAGGGACAAGATATTTCAAAGATAACTTTCTGAACTTGGTATGGCCACTATGAGTTTTTAGTGGTACCATTTGGTTTAACCAATACACCATCTACCTTTATGATCCTAATGAGTAATGTATTCCATGACTACCTAGATAAATTTGTGTTAGTATTTTTAGATGATATTCTCATATACTCCAAGAACCCTTAAGAACATGAGGAGCATCTAAGAATTGTGTTACAAAGGTTGAGGGAGCATACATTATATGGGAAATTGATCAAGTGTTCCTTCTTCCAACATAAGATACATTACCTTGGACACATTATCTTAGTTGAGGGAATTTCAATGGATCCAACCAAAATCCAAGCAATTGTAGACTGGCCTACTACTAATAATGTATCAAAGGTAAGGATATTTA
Source organism: Cunninghamia lanceolata (assembly GCA_027924645.1). Taxonomy (NCBI): domain Eukaryota; kingdom Viridiplantae; phylum Streptophyta; class Pinopsida; order Cupressales; family Cupressaceae; genus Cunninghamia; species Cunninghamia lanceolata. The sequence continues at coordinate 1,764,639 of BSBN01000477.1, read as the reverse complement.
TGGGATTGGCCAGATACTATTAGAGATTTTTGGAAAATTTATCTAGGGTATTAACCCCATAACATCTCTTCAGCGAAAAGGAAATAGGTTTGAGTGGACCAAAAAATGTAAGAATACCTTTTAGTAGTTGAAGGAAGCTCATACAATAGCTTCAATCTGACAAGTACCTGACCTTGAAAAGCAATTTGTAGTATAGAAAGATTCCTTGTTGGATGGGTTAGGTGGAGTTTGGATGCAAAATGGGTGGGTGATTGCTTTTAAATCTAAAAAATAGAAGATCGTGAACACAACTATCTTACTCATGATTTGGAACTTGCAACAATTGTGCATGCTTTGGAGGTCTAGAGGAATTATTTAGAGGGGAGACCATTTAAATTGAATACTCATCATAATAGACTCTAGTATTTATTCACTCAACCTGATATGGATACAATTCTTAAGTAACTATGAGATATATATTTCATATGTTAAGGGCAATGAGAAAAAGGTTGCTAATGCCTTAAATTGTGGAGCTAGATTAGTAGAAATTACACAAGTAAAGTTTAGCATACCTAAGAGTATCAAGAAGATGGTAGAAAAAGACCCCTTTAGCCAAGAAGCAAAGCTAGATCTATAGAAAGGGATCGATACAATAGAGTATCATCTGGGAGATGAGGGTATCCTTTGATTTCACCAACAAATATATGTACCTGGAGAAGGAGGCATAAGAACAAAAATCCTTAAGGAAGGCCATAATCTACCTTACCAAGCACATCCTAGAGTAACCAAGATGTGTGCAAATTTGAAAGTTTATTATTTTTGTCTAAAAATGAAAAAGAACTTGTAGTAAATTTTGTTGCAAAGTTCTTAGAATGCTAGTGAGTCGAGGTTGAACATTATCATCCAATAGGAACATTGTAGCCCCATTATTTGCATTGGCATAAATGGTCAGTGATTTCAATAGATTTTGTGACAGGATCACCTAAAACATAGCATCGACATGATAGTATCCGAGTGGTAGTTGATAAACTAAACAATGTAGCACACTTCACACCTAGTAATGTTAAGGATGATGTACCAAATTTTTCAAAAATATTTTTAAAAAAGGTAAGTCAGGTTACAAGGAATTTCTAAAATGATTATATTTGATAGGGATAAACTATTTGCTTCTAATTTTGGATAGCTCTCATGGCCACTTTTGGTACTAAACTCAACTTTAGTACTTCCTGTCACCCTAAAATAGATGGCCAAACATAAAGAGTTAATTAGATTATAGAGGATATGCTTCAAATTCAGGTAATGTATCAACCCAAGAAGTGGGGAGAGTATTTTCCCTTAATTGGGTTTACATACAACAATTCCTACCATACCTATTGAAGCACTTCACAGTAGAAAGTGTAGAACCCCAATAGGGTGGGATGGCTTGGATGCCCATGTATTAATTGGGCCATAATTGCTTCAAGAAAATGACTAGAAAATAAATATTATTAGGGAGAGTTTGAAGGGAGAAACAGATTGATAGAAGAGTTATACATATGCTAAGAAAACACCAAGTGAATTTGTATTAGGCGACAAAGTGTTTCTTCACATCAAACCTCAGAACAGTTCCATAAAATTTGGCAAGGCTGCAAAATTATCCCCATGATATATCAGACCATTCGATATACTTGAAAAGATTAACTAGGTGGCTTACAGACTAGTTCTTCCACCATCTCTCTCTCACATTCATAATATATTTCATATATCATTGCTTAAGAAATATATTATTTATCCCACAAATGTAATTTATTTGTAGGCACTACAACTAGAAGAGGTTGGAGATATCCACCTTCAACCACTCACAATCATAGATAAGAACAACATACAATTATGTAATAAAAAATACCACAAGTTAAGGTCCTTTGGGACTAGTATGGGGAGAAAGGAGCTACCTCAGAAGATGAAAATGTAATTAAACTAGAACATCCAAACTTATTTTAGCTGAGTTGAGTTGGCTTAATCCTAAGAAGAGGAGGATGTTACATATTTGTAAGAATCTATCCCAAGATCCCATCTTCCCGATGTAATTTGAACTAGGGGTGGGGACTTGAAACTTTGTACTAACTCTATGGATATGTGTATGCAAGTGTTTGTGTGCATGTGTGTATACTTAAGTTTATGACCCATTAATGGTTTCTAGTGATGAATACAAAATGAAAATCTAGTTTTCTTATATATATATGATTACATTTTGACTAACTTGGACTGACTGGCTTGTGATTGGTGTGAGAAATATTGTGCAATTTATAGGTGACAAGGTGCATGGTGAAGTGGATTTTATGGATTCATAAAAAGATAATGATCTTAATGCCAAAGTTGTAATGAGATATTGTCTTAACCTAAGATTCATCTAAAGTATAATTTGGTATGCTCATCTAGCACATAGTCAGTCTCATCCACGATTTTTGAGTTGATAGGTCCTAGTTGAGTCCACCTAATAGGCAATATATGCATCATTCCAATTTTTTCTGAGGGAAATTCATTTGAATGTGTCTTTTTCCTAGCATCAATTAGGGATGAAATTGATGGTTTATGATTTACTCTAGGATAAATACTTAGTAAAAAATATGTATTAAGGTTTAAATTATATATAATTTTGAGGGAAGTATTATTATTATGACTTTTACTATAAATGATTTGGCTCATTTTAAAATAAAAAAATGTTATATTATAATGAATAAATCTAAAGACAAAATCAATGGAATCAAAGGAGAGAAAAATTTTAAAAAAAGAAGAAACAATGAAAAATAAGAAGGGGTCGCCTAGGGTTTCGAAAGGGCCAAGATATGACCAAGAAACAAAGACGTGCATGGATAGAATTCAATGCCTAGTTGACCCTCATGAATGAACAAAAACTAGGCACCATACCTATAATAAAATGTCCCTAAGCATGCCCTAAGAATAGGTTAAATTAATGAAAAAGACATGAAGGGAGGATTGGGAAAGGAGAATAAAGATGCAAGTTGCAGGGTGTTTCAGATAGTTTTTCATTTTGGGAGAATACAAGGGGACGTGTGGAGAGAAAAGCTAGAATTTCAATGTTGTTGGGTTGAGCATGAATAGCCCATCATTGTTTCTAACTGCTTGGACTAAATCCTCATGTAGGTAAGGACAAGTTTCTCTCCTTTACATGTTGCTTCCTTCATAAATTTGTGGGTTTTTAGCTTCTATGAATTCCATAAAAGTTTTAAGAGTTATTTGCATACATTTTGTGGTTCATAACATTCTTTAAAACCCTAACCAATACTCTAGTCTAATCTAAAACTAGTTGAGGAAGAAAAAATTAGTGTGTTTAATTGATGCAAATCCATAATAAATTGTTGTAGTGGTAGGGACACCTTTATAGGAGAAGTGTGTTGTTTGAAAAAATATCTATTTTAAATGCAACTTATGGAATTCCCTAGTGACAAGATATATTCAATTTGGTTGGTAGTAGAGGCTTTATAAATTCACTTTAACTTATTTAATTTTTAAACTGGGGATTTGAATGAGAAGAGTGACACTCTTCACCTCATCTTAACAAGTGCTTTTGTTGTTCATCATCACCACAAACTTGTTAAACATATAGATATTACTCTTAATAGATTTTTCTTTTTGAATAACTCAGTTTGAATGATTTTAATTGAGAAATGGAAAATCCTTACAACCTATGTGGAACAATCAAAACCTAATTATTGTGTAGTTATACAATATTATGGGTTATGAAGGGCGATGAAATCAACAATCTTTTTTTTTCATAGATTACACATAATACAAATTTAGTTTGGTGTCGTCCTTGTCTGTTGGGGGTAAGATTATGTTATAATCAAGGGTAAATATTATTATGTAAAGATATTACACACACTCTATCTAAAATGACTTCATGTAAGATTAATACTCCTTGTAGATAGAATTAGGTGAATAATACTTGAATTTACTTGTAGAGCTCATCATACTACCTATTAGAACTTATTTTTACCTCTATGCTACTTTTGGCTAGACCTCATTTTAGGTGAATTTGTTTCCTATAACTTAATGTTGTTGATTCCTAAGTCAATATGAATGTGATTTTGAGTTGTTCTTACCTTATAGGATTGCATAGGGAGTGTAAATTGTTCTTAGATATGCATTTCCTTCTATAAAGAAATTTACTTCTTGGGTAAGTTAAATAGCTCCCACGTTGAAATTCTAGGATAAGATGGAGACTATAGAAGTTGACCAATGGCAGCCCTAAACTTTCTTATTTAGCATTTACTACTACACTAGTTGGTTTATAAACAATTCCAATAAATGTTAATTTATAGAAATGAGTAAAGAATAATACACACACACATTATAAATCCTATCACTCGCATCAAAGATAGGCTTATCGATGCTCCATCTTGATAGTAGTCAGGAAGTGTGGTCTATAGGGACAATGATTTAGCTATATCCAAAGATAGTAGGCTATCACCCAAGTATACATGTGAAGAATGCCAAGAACTTCTTAGGCTTGGATGGATTTCACTAGTAACATGCAAGTTTTAGAGCCAGTGGCATGCATGTGATGGATGACATTATTTACTATTCAGTAGCTCTTGAGGATAGTGGAAAAGTCATATTAGTGATGATTGAATTTAAATAGAAGACCAAGTTGTTATAGGTACAAATCCTTAGCTATACCTTACTTTTCAAGGCTACTAGTCTATATGTTTCAATCTAGTGATAAGAAGCCTATTAGAGAGCTAATGGTAGCGATTTAGTATTTACCTACTTCCTTAAGGCATTGGCACAAAGCATTTGTCTCTATGGATCCTAGAGTCAACTTGGTGGGGTGGATAGGGAATTCTTATCCATAAGGTGGGTTAATCATGCACCCTAGATGTTGAATCATGATCGAGGCTATGTTCAGAATAACTACCATCTTGCAACTTGCTCAATACATGTAATACACTGGTACATAATGTTTATTGCTTTAGTATTCCAGAACGCTACGATATAAATTGATGTGTACCTATCTTAGGATATACTGTTTCTAAATTAGATTAGAAAGATGGTTCTATAGATTATTGGGATTTCTTTATTTCTATTATAAAGATTCTATTGCATATAAGTGATTAAAAAAATTGCGGCAGCTCTAGGGGCAATATCACAATTTTTGGGGGTATTTGAAAAGACACGATGTAACTAATGAAAACTCTCATTCTTTGCAAGAGGATATAGAAAGACTTAGAAAATATCATTCATAGATAGAAGGTGGAGATAGTTACAATAGAGTTAAGAGAAGAGGGCATTTTTCTTCCTCTATGCATGTATATGGTGGGGTAGAACATGTAACTCAAGCTATAATTTCCATTATTTGTAAGCATAATCATCATATTTTAACTAATATTCTCTAAAAACATATTATATTTGATCTTGATAAATGTTGCTCATGGATGCAATATATTATTATCCATGCAAATAATATTATGATATTTTCCTTTGATGTGTTCATTTACTAACATGATCATGAAATTTGTATCTTTCCTCTAAATCTTGCACAAGTTATGTTATATATCGAGGTAAAACTAGCAATGGCATAAATTGTTAACTATGTGTTTGCTAGGAATACATCTCTATGACAATTTCTATTATTACATATGATGAATTTATCCTTTCTCTCTTCCCCTTGCTTCTTTTCTCTTCCTTCCTCTTATCTTCCCTTTCTCTTTTTTCTTTAATATGAGCTAGTTAGGAAAGGTTTAGAATGGGTTCCTTTGAAGCTAAGATTTCCTCTCTATGTATCTTGTTGCACTTGAAAAAACACCAATCCCCTTTTATGATAACATCTAATTTTCCATTGAGTAATTCTTGTAAAGCTAAGACCTAGCAACCCTAAGACCTTAGAGAGATTGTGAAATCTCCATTCAAGAGAAGAATCATATGCTTGATTCTTGAGTTTTGGGTTATATGCCATTTGGTGTGGCCCAACAATTTTGGAACTATAAGGAGAGTTTGTTATTTTTAGTGATTATGGACTTAGTCACAAGATTTATTTCTTGTGACTAATGGTAATCAACCTATAAGAGGTTGTAAATAGAGCCCTCAATTTTGAACAAATCTTTAATCACAACCAAATGAACCTACCCTTGGTTCCTAATTTCATGTAGCTATCATTTCCACAGTCCATTGGTTCATATTTATAAAGCTCCCACGTGGCCATGTGCCCTAAGAAACATACCAAATCAACCATATCTACCAATTCCAAGGCTAGTCTTAGGCCCAAATTAGTAAAAGCTTTGCTTTTCCAAGTACATATGCTACTATTCAATTGAATTCCAATCAAAATGTACTGGCATATTTGTTTAATGATGATGATTCCCCTAAATGAAGAGGCTCCAAATCAGCCACAACAAATTGAAAATCAATTTGAAAAGGCTAAAAAGGAAAAAAGAGGGGACAAATCTGAAAATGAAATCATAAGCTCTAGTGAACCCTCATGGTTTGTCAATGAAACAAATGAAGATGAAACTGAAATCAATAAACAACTTCATAAACCAACAAATTTAGATATCTATGACAATCCCACTTTGTCCATGGTCAATTCAAATGACAATATCTTAGACATTGAGATTAACATTCCCAAAATAGTTGAGTACTTGAATAGAAACTTACTAACCATGGGATGTTTGGGTGGTATATTGGACTTATCTTTACTTGAAAGATGTTGAATACATGGTACAACTCAAAATGAATATGAATTGTGTCACATTCCTTACAAGAATAAACCTCAACCTTAAAGGTTTACTAACCCAGGATAAATTTTATCTCTTGAATGCAATAAAGTTGAGACTTTTGAAAAATCCTAAGAAAGAATGCACTCACCATAAGTTTGACTAGTAGAATAGAGTTGATGAATCTTCCATCACTTTTTAAGATGGTCTAGTTGGATCTTTTGATAAAGATTCACCTTTGGGCAACTCTATGCTTCTTAATCTAGGCATGTACAAGATGAGGTGTGTAGTCTCCCCTCTAAGAGTGAGAATCTTGAAAAAATAACTAATGATGGAGGTTTATGTGTTGATAATTCTCTTAAGCAATCATGTAATCCCATGGATGAATATGAAAACATGTGGAACCTAATTTCTACTCCAAAGAAGGATATGATCACCTTAGGATGTTCAACCAGCCTTACGACCTTGCCCTACCTAATAAGAGTAGAATCCACCTTGTTCTTCAACATGCTAAACTTGACTGTCCTAGTTTTCTCTTAGCATGGGAAACAACACAAATTGAAAAGCACTATCATGAACATGACCCCATGGAAAATAAAGATTGAAATATATTTATCACAAATGATGATAGCTTGAGCATGCATGAAGATAATGATATGACTAATTTTGAGCTTAGAAATGAAATTGTTGATGGGACATGTGTGTTTCCAATTGAAGATAATGCTACTTGTGAGCTTGTGTTACAACCCAAGGCATTGTTAAGTTTCATTGAACAACATGTTGAAGACCTCATAGTTGTAGATGATCTATCATCCTATCGAAACACCATGCATGTAGACCAATTTGAGGGTGTACAAACTAAATCCTCTAGTCAAATTAGCAATATTTTCATAAAGAATGAAATTTATACACCTTGTAAATGTAATGATGTTGCATTTTGTTTTAGTGCTACTAATCTTCTTATTGATGGTGGTGGTGATTAAGTACTAACAAATAATTTTTATTTTGATTTGGATGTGCATGAGGAGAAACAAAGAGCTCTGACTTAAAGAGAAAAAAACTAGGGATGACAGTCTATTCGATCCTACGATCATGCCTTCCAACATGGTACATCTTAAAATTAGGTTATTTCTCTACCTTTACCCCTATTTTTCTTTAATTTCTATTTTCATTTATGGTAATTTAGGCTTGGAAACATGCATGTTGTAATGCCCCAAGATTTTACCAAGGACATTGATGGTTAACGAATGGGCCAACAATTTATTTTGTGTTACAATTACAACACAAACATATTACAATGCATACTCATGCACCATCAATGATGTGACAACACAATGATACACCAAGAACATGTTGTTAGTGTGATCAATGAAATCAACTAAAGATAATAACTAATCTAATGCATAAACAAACGATTATACCTTCATGAAGACCTCACAAATCCATGCGGGAAGGAGCTTGCACCCAAGAGAGCCCCTCAAATATTTCCCTAATTAGTGTGTATATGTGGATTGCTCAAATGCTCACAACACAATGTAGATGAGATTGGATTATTGATTGGATAAGATTGGGCCAAGATTTTAGCAAAGGTTTGATAGGATTAGGAGATTGGATAGTGATTTTGACAAAGTTCTGATACATTCAAGTGGTCTCTCTGGAGAGATTTGGGCAAAGATTTGGTGCATAGAATGGTCTCTCTTGGAGAGATTTGGACAGAGGTTTGGTACCTAAATTCCTCTCCCTAATGGCCTAGAGAGGGGTCCTATTTATAGGATTTTGGAGATGAGGATGGAGGGTCAGGATTCAACTGACAAGATCAAGGGCTAGGAATAAAAGTGATTCTTTTATTCCTTAGTGGATGAATTAAAAATTCCCATTTTGGGAAGAGTGGAGGAGTGGATGAATAAATAATTCATCTTTGGGGAGAGTGAAGGATAATGGGGGACAACTGAATATTAAATTCAGTTTAGTGGATGAGAGTGGGGGACAACTAAATATTAAATTCAGTGAGTGGAAGTGAGTGGGAGACATCTTAATATTATATTCAGGTTAGTGGATGAGTGGGGGACAAGGTTAATTAAGTGTTTTCTTAATTAACTTAAGCATGATTAATTAGATAATCAGGATTAATAGAGATTTAGGGAAATGGATAAATCAATTAAATGAATATTAAGAATATTCATTCAATTGATAGGGATTAGGGTTGTAAGGTTAAATGGGTTAATTAGGTGAATTAATTTATCACCAGGGATATGCAGATTGGGGGAGTAGATTAGTGCGAGGTAGAGAAAATCAGTCTACAGAGCAGTCCAATTTTAGGTGTCTACATTTTGCCCCTCTTTGAGATGGTGTTGCGGCTAACCAACATCATTTCAAAGAAGTTAAAACATAGAGATGGATTGGATAGAAAAAAGATTTTGGTTTGGAAGAATAGGGCTTGGAGATAATTGGTAAGGGTGATTCCCCCTCGAGAGGATAGGCGAGTTGCAAGAACACGGTTGTGCTCTCGAAATGGATGGGACAGATTGATAGATGAGCATTGTGCTTAAACCAATTTTGAGCAATCCTAGGTTTGATATAGCAAAGTGGATATGTTCACCAAGGTATAGAAGACCAGGGTGATGATGTTTATCTGACATTTGCATGGACTAGACACACAGACAAAGGGATGATCCCATGCATGCCCAAGATAGTACAACCTTGTCAAGACGAGGGAAGGGGACTCATAGCATAAGACCTTAGTACATAAAAGGTATGATTAACCTTAGATGCATAAGGAGATCAATATGCTAGAACCGACCCTATGATCAATCAAGATATGAATACTAGCTTGGAGTAATGAGACCAAACCACAAGCACAACATACAAAAGCAAGACTATGCCCCATTCTAGATGTTTTCGCCACATACCATGATATAGTAAGATCAAGGTAGCTTTGATGTAATCGTCAAATAGGACAAAAGATAAAAATCAAAACTAAAAGACCAACGAACCAAACAAGTGACCATTGTATCTTTTGCCAAGATAGATAATGATGTGATAGATTCTGCCTATCGTAGGAAAGATATATCCTAAGGCAGGGATCAAGTGATGATTGGATAGATTCTGCCTATTGTAGGAACGATATATCCTAAGGCAAGAATCGATTGATGATTGGATCATGCTTTGCTGATGTAAGATTGGCTCAAGATACGACAGTGACAAGTTACGATTGATGTTGATTTGATAGCTGATGATTTTTTATTAAGGACAAAGCTTCGATAAGTGATGTGATGCTTGGATCTGGTGTAAGCTTATTGATGATAGATGCGATGATGAACAAATTACTTTTGCATTTTTTTTATTGTTTTGGTATTTTTTGATACTTGTGATGTTTTTGGATTTTTGATTTTTTTATTTTTTTGGGATTTTTTGATTTTAGTGGAGAAGAAATGGATGAATGATATGGAATGCAAGATAAAAAGATGACACACACAAGCAAGTCAGCAAGTATGCACGAATGATGCAAGCACAAACAAGGTATTGCCCCTGTCAAGCAGTAAACCCATGATATAGATTGATGATGTCTGGTTTCAAGAATGAAGTATGTCATATAAGACTCCGGGTCTGGTTTCGACAATGCGACATCCTGTCTAAGACATATGATAATGATATACGACAATGTTGTCATGGCTAGGAGTGATGTATCCCTAGAGCAACATGAAGGATAGTTATGACTGATTAATATGGTTTACAACCAGACAAGGATCAAGACTACTAATTGTGATCGGATCATTTGACAAGATTGACTTGACTTGATTGGCATGGATTAAGGATAGACTTGCAATTTGATATGGTATGGATATGGATAGTGGAGCAAAGCCTCGGGGGTGCATTAAGAATGGCCTTGCCTACGTGATAGCTCAGAGGTAACGTAATTCGACAAGAACTCGAATGGACTTAAGATATGGATCGGATGAGACGCGATATAGAACCAATATGGGTCAAATGATACTGATGACAAGGAAACCCCACAGGTAGGTAGATGTATGGGTGAATGGAATAGGTAGGTAGAAGGAACCAAGGATGTGATCTCCAAGGACTATGTCGCATAAGTATAACATGCCCCATTATAGGTAGAGTACATAGGATTGTTCATGACAATGCTAATGACGATAGAAGGATGAAGGATTTGCATGGTATGGAGGGATAAGGTATGTCAAGAGACATCTAAAACATTTGTCAACATCATGCCCCCAATCCTTATCAAGACTAAAGAATAGAGGAAAGGAAGTTTGGATGGATGGACGAGACATGATAGGCATGCAACGGATAGAGGATAGAATAGGAAATGGTATGAAAGGAAACTGGTAGGAGAAGAGTGATATGCCGATGAGACAAGATGCCCCCAAGTATAGAAGACCAACTTACACATGACACATGTTTGCCAGGTTTTCATCATGGTACTTATCCAAGGCGTATGTTTGCCTAGTTTTCACCATTGGATGAAGGGTTTTTTCTTTACTATTTTCTTTTTTTTGTTTTTCTCTTTCTTCTTCTTTTTTTTTTTGAATATTGAGATTGGAGAAGGTGGATATGGAAAGACATTGGCATATAGTTCTTTGAAAGGGGATAGTCCCGCTAGATAGATATTGTCGAATGGACCATGTCTAGTGCTCTCACAGATGTTGGTAGGGGATCGGATGAAAGTGGTATGGCATAGGTAGATAGTGGATAATGATGCAGAATATGGAAGCAAGGCTTATGCAACAACATGGACCATAGGCATAGGATGAGGCAGATGTGTAGGATAATGGATGTAAGATGGGGAGATGTAGTTATGTGGAGGTGTTGTGAAGTGGAAAGGAACCATGACCAACAGTTGCACACACCGTGATAAACATTAAAGCTTTTGATGATATGGTGGTGTAGGGAGAAATGGAGATGTTTGCTTAGGAGATGGTTGATGAAGTGATTTAGGAACCCACATAGATTTAGTATTGTTAGTGCTTTTGTTTTGCCTGTGGGATTTTTGAAGGGAATGGAAGTTTTGGATGGAAGTAGGCTTTTGGATGGATATAGGTGGTTGGGATTCCTAAGATGTGGATGAGGATGCCTCATTTGACTTACTAGTGATCTTCTTAGGAACCCAAACCATTTTGCTTTTGAGCTTTGCATTTGGAGGTAAGGGTTGAGATGGCTATTTAGATGAACTTTGCTTTGATTTTGATTCTTTATATCCTAAGGTATGTAGACCATTAGGATTTTTGGTAGGATTTTTAGCTTTATGGATAAAGGCATCAAACTTTTTGCTTTGGAATCCCATGGGGTGGGTGGAGTGGATGGAATGATTGGAAGCTATATGCTTAAATCATGTGTGCTTTTGTTGGCCATGTTTAGGGATGTAAGGATATGTATGAATGAGAGGTATGTTAGGTGTCGGAAGCAATGGTGGCAAGGTGGATGGAGGGACTTTGGGAGTTGGAAGGAGTGGAGGTAAAGTGGATGGTGGAAAGTGTATGGTCACATGCTGTTGACAATTGTAGGATGATGGAGGTGGAATGGCGACATATGTTTTGGGGATATGATAAGGTTTGCGATGGAAAGTGGTAGACTTAGGAGTGGAGGAAGTACCAACATCTTGAGTTTGCGCACCTTGGGGTATGTATCCAAGGCCGTACGAAGGTGGAGGAACGTTGACATGGATAGGTTCCAAAATACCTTGTTCATGAAGGCCTAAGCCTTTACCTTGATAGTTCATACGCTGGAGTATACGGTGGACAGTGGGATTATGCGTAGGTGGAACACTAGACACAAATTCTTTCTTGGATGGAGAAGGTGAGATAGTGGATAATGGTTGCTCGTGTTCTAAGAAAGAACATTCAGGCATGAAGGTAGTAAGACCAAGGATATATGGTGGAGGCTTTGTAGCATGGTCAATAATGGATGGTGAAGGAGAATCATTAGGATCGTGATCTTCTATGCTTGCTTGGGAGGCAAGTGTCTCATCATGACAAGTGGATGTTGTGGGATCATGGCTAGAGGAAAAGATCTCTTTGCTTTGAAGAAAGGCCATGAAACGGGGTGAATGCTAAAGTAGGTCAACAAGACTTTCATTAGATAAAGCTTGTAGGTCTTGGGTGTCTTGTTCATGGATAGTTGGAGATGTATGAATAGGATCAAGTGGCTTATGGATAGATTCATCATTATGGCTATCATCTTGATCATGGAAAAGATACATAATATGGATAGGTGGCATGAAAGGGATTTCATCTTGAGTTGGACAAGGGCTTAATGTTTCCACATGCTTAGGATTAAACTCTTGACATACCTCTTGGGTTGCTTGAATGGAAGTGAAAGGCACTTGGTCAACAACATGAGAACATGATGACTCTTGACATGGATTCATAATAGGAGACTCTTGAATAGGCTTGATGGCTTGTTGGTCACATGATGGGCTTGAAGAGCTAAGAATGTTAATTGAGGGCTCTTGGATAGGCTCTTGGTCAACAACATGAGGGTGTGATGGACCTTGACTCTAGTGCATGGTAGAAGGCTCTTTGATAAGCTCAAGGGGTTTCGAATGACATGAAGGGGTTGGAGGATTTGACATGGTATGGGAAGAATCTTTGGTTAGGTCGAGGACCAGAGTTTGGGGACATGGTTGACTCTCAGCTAGTAGTCCTTGGATCACATCCTTCGTAGGTGTAGGAGTACATGGATGAGGTGATGGAGGAATGGATTTAGAGTTCTCCCTAGCTTTTCTTTTGCTATGTAAATCTCCAAAATACTTTTCCCAAAACTTAGCGGAGGCTTCTTTGGTTGTCCCTTTAAAATTTGAGGACCTAGATGGTCGTGTTGTTGTAGAACTGGTATGCTTTGGGATAGGCATCTTAGAGTACGATGAAGGAGGACTAGTAGACGGGGTGATATACGATTTCCCTCTTAAAGTGGCGGTTGCCTTGTCAATAGTATCATTAAGACAGGAAAAGAAGGTATGGTTTTGGGACGAGGCATAGCTAGTATTGGCCCGTTCAGCTTTCAAGCTTATAAATTCTTGTTGTAAGACTTGGACTTGTTGAAGAATTGCTATACACTCTTGGGGCGAGGGACCGAAGTTTATTTGCATTTGCAGAGATTGAAGTTTTTGTTCAAAATATTCTAATTTGTTTGCCATTGATGTTGTAGTTTGATTTGGTAATGTTTAGCAAATGATCACATGTACAAACAAAAAGCACTCACACAAGACACAAGCAACTTTGAATTTTGACTTGGAAGAATATGATAATGATTAAACAAGCACACTTGCAAAGCAAATCAACATGCCCTAATTGCCTAGTTTGATGTAAGGTATGGCCAGTTAGGTTTGGTCAATGTTTAGATGAGGTTGACTAGGAATTTGAAAATGAAATCTTGCCACACAGCCAGGAGAAGGGGGTAACCCACCCTTCACCTTCACTTCCCAAAGGTAGAAAGTTCTTTGGGGCTTAGCCAAGAGTGACAGGATTCTGATTTCAAAGAGGGTGTCTTTCGATTCAGCCTCGAATGAGGTCATCCCTAGGGGTGATGAAATCCCCTAGCAAACCTCCTAGGATAGGGTAGACAAAAGTGAATCAGGGGAGGTGTTTTTGATCTCCAAGATCACCTTGCGGTGCGAGGAGAGAGCATACACACACCCACATGATTCACACTCACAATTGATTAATTGACCTTAGAAAATTGAAATGTGATGAAAACACATCAAACAATGGTTCTTTTTCAAATCCCAATTTCAAGGTGTGATTGAAGACACTGATTTGTTTTAAGCCCGATTTCAATATGTGATTGATCAAACAATGTTCATTTTAGAGGCCCAAATTGAAATGTGTGATGAAAACAAGATTATGAGATAAAGATTGAAACGAAGGAACCTGATTAAATTGCTGTCCAAATTGATGTGTTTGCTGCTCCTGATGCTGCTCCAGTCCCAAATGATCACTTGCAAGTCATGAAACTGAAAACAGAGCAAGTAGACTAGCCAAATAGATTGTGATGCAAAAATTGAGAATCTAAGAAAATTTGATGAAATATGAACTGATACAAGAAAAATAAGTGCATGAACAGATTCTACACGAAATTCTATGCAATTTGAAAAAAAAATTCATGAAAATTCGATCAAAATTGCAAAAGATATGACGATTTGAAATTTAAATGCAATTTTGACTTTGTCTGAGAAAAATGGCGGGAAAAAGTACATTCACCTAATAAAAACCTCACAACTGCGAAGTTTGCCTCTCCATCTTTCCAACGAGTCTTTGTTTGCAAAAATCCACCTCCGTATGGCCAAGTTATGATCAAAAGAAAAAAAAGGCCTCCTTCGGTGTGTGTGGAGGGAAGACGAAGCTAGCTAACTGTTAAAAACTAACCACTGGCGGTTAGTGTTGACCTGGTCACATGCTGTAGGTTGCTGCTCTGGCAGTTAGGGTTTATTGTTGGCAGTTAGGATTAAATCTTCAGTCGAGCCCCTGGTCGCTGATATGACCAAGGGCTAGATCCTTTGAAAAAAAAGAAAAAGAGCTAATGAGGCCCGCGTTTAGGGTTTTTGTTTATGTTTTGCCGCTGAGTGCTGTGTGCAGGGAATGGAGGTGGGTAGAGGGTGCTGGGGGTGGTGAGCAGGGAGGAGTAGCGGCGGGAGGTAGGTGGAGAGTGGGCAGGCTGGGTGAAGAGGGGAGTCGGCGGGAGTGGGCGAAGGGAAGGCAGGGTGGAGAGCGAGGCGAGAGTTTGGAGAGGGTTGGTCGGGAGGCACTCTGTGGGGAGAGCTGGAAGCGGAGGGCCGAAGCTGGCAGTGTGGTTAGGCAGTGGCCAGGAGGTGGTGTCGACGAGGCAGCGACTGATGTCTGCGGTGGTGACGGGGCAGCGACAAGGGTTTGGTCGGGTGGTGGGAGAAGGGAAGGCAGGGTGGAGAGCAAGGCAGGAGTTTGGAGAGGGTTGGTCGGGAGGGACTTTGCGGGGAGAACTGGAAGCGGAGGGCCGAAGGGCCGAAGGAGGCGGTGTGGTTAGGCGGTGGTCGGGAGGTGGTGTCGATGGGGCGGCGACTGATGTCTGCGGTGACGACGGGGCAGCGACAAGGGTTTGGTCGGGTGGTGGGAGTGTGGTCGGCCAGGGAGTGGAAGGTGGGTTGGCGGGCGCTGCACAGGAGGTATAAGGGTTTGGAGTTGTGGATGGTCGCAGGGTCAGCAGTGGTTTGGTGGCCAGAGGGGGCTCTGCAGATCGGCAGTGAAGCGGTTACGGGGGGGCTGTGGCCTTAAACCTGCAGACAGATACTTGAAACCTGCAACTTCGTTAATACCTACAACGTCAAACACCAAAATACTATACGGCGTAGTACGGTCGGTCCAAAATAGGATGGCAATGCATCAAGGATTTGAATTGCTCTATAATTTCACACACTGGCAATACTTGAATAAGGATGAAACATCCAAATGGGACATGAACATATCAAACTACAAATTGAGTTCTCTAATAACTATTAAGTTATACACTATCATCTTTAAGAAACATATGAGATTTATCATCTCTACATTAATACATTAATTTATTTTGACATAGTGTCACTAAGGTTCATTCCAAAATATGATACAAATTTACATTATTTACATAATACCATAGCAATTTCTAATGTTACAATCCCTTTTTAAAAGAACTAAAATTAAGTCAAGAATACATAAAACAAATTGCATAATATACATTATTCATAATGTACATCGCAAGATTTAATTTAAATCCATAATCCATTCAAAAATTAAATCTTAATTATTAAATAAAACAATTAGGTAACAAGATAATATTTTATTACCAAAATAATAAACCCTAAATCTTACATTTCATTCCTTTGGTTTGCAGGTAGAAATATTTAGAGTTCCAAGCTTCGATTGTGGCCAAAATGGTGTCCAAAATCCTAAAAGGCGGATTTAAATGCAAAGAAGCAAAATTCATTGTGTTCTGCAGATTTACATTGCAAGGAAAGGCCAATGAATAGTTTGTTGGTAGTTATAAGAGGTTGCACTCCTAGGTCTAAGGGCTATGCCTCCCATTTGTTACAAAATCTAATCTAGAGCAGGCATTTATGCCACCTACCCCATCAGAGATCCTCCAGAGATCTCCCTCCTACCACCCTTGACCAAAATAGTAAATACCATTTTGCTGGCCTATCAAAACAATTAATGATGATCAGTTTCTATTGAATGCAATAGGTAAGTTTGAATTTGAGTAGAAGATTTTTGGGCGAAGGAATAGACAAAAAGAAAATAAGGAGAATGAAAAATAGTTAGTGAAGAATATTGTATGTAGCAACATAGCAATGCATAACAGTGTGGAGATTTGTTATAGCAGCAACGAGAAGGATATAATAGAGGGAGTGCACAAAGTAGAGCTACAAGTAGCTCTAGACAGGCACAATGATTAGTTAGAGCAAAGAGCAGAATAGCTCCAAACAAAAAGGGACATCAGTGATGTCCATCAAGCTCTAGAGAGAGCAATAGTTGTAGGGATAGAAGGAAATAGAGTTGTAGCTCTACATTATGTATTTGGTTGATGTAAAATAGTTTTATTGATTAATAGAAAATCTCTATTTGTGTATGTGGTTTTGTGTCCCCTCTCTCTTTGTTAGTTTATTCTTCCTCCCATAGAGCAGTATCAGTGTTATACCACTTCCAACATCCGGTATCATAGCTAGGTTAACAAATCTAGAGCTCAGGTTAGGCAAATCTAGAGTTTTAGCTTTCTGAGTATTGAGGAAAAGCCTTAATGTTTTTCTAGGTATTAAGAGTCTCCCCTAATTTAGAGATATGGCTGGAAGAGACAACAAGAGTTGGCAGAAGCCACCTGTGTTTGATGGGAAAAACTATGATGTCTAGGCAAAGAAGATGAAGACCATCTTGGTTGCAAATGATTTGTGGGAACTTGTGATCAGTGGGTTCTTAGATGTGACTGACCCAAATGCTTTTGTAGCCCTGTCAAATGCCCAGAAGAACTAGCTAAAAGAAACAAGGAGAAATGATGCAAAATCCCTTAGTCTAATTGAGGCAGCCTTGATAGAGGCTATTTTTCCTAGAATAGCTGTAGCTAACTATGCAAAGGAGGCTTGGCAGATTTTGGAAAATAGTTACAAAGGAACTGACAAGGTGAAGTTGGTGAAACTCTAGTTGCTACGAAGAGATTTTGAGACCCTACAAATGAAGGATGGAGAGTCTATTTCAGACTTCCATACTAGGATTTCCACCTTGATAAATCAGTTGAGGATAAATGGTGAAACCATGGAAGAGAAAAGGATTATTGAGAAAATCCTTAGGAGTCTACCCTTGAGATTTGACCCTATTGTCATAGAAATAGAAGAGGCCAAAGACCTCTCAAAGATGATAGAAGATGAATTGATTGGTTCCCTACAAAGCAAGCCTTCAAAGATCAGAGTAGTGTGAGAGGTAGTGGAAGAGGAAGAAACAATAGAGTTAAAGGTAAAGGAAGAACCAACTTTGGAAGAGGTGGCTCAAACAACCAAGAAGATGGACCAAGCACCTCACAGTAGGACTCCCACAATAAGAAGAGCAGGAACTCCAACCAGAGGTATGATAAGTCTAATGTGCAGTTCTATTACTGTCACAAGTATGGTCCTTTTGCAAATGTGTGTAGGAAGAAACAAGATGACCAAGGGAGTCAGAATGCTCATTTAGAAAATGAGGATAAGGCTGAAAATGAAAAATAGTCTAAGGTGTTTATTATATCCAACCTTGCTGAGTAGAGCAATGTTGAAATATGGTATTTGCACTATGGGTGTAGCAACCACATGAGTGGTTGTAATGTCCCCTTTCCTAGTGGGTTAGTCTATACTTGGTTCCCATAGACTAACCAAAGTGGTTAGGGAACTCTGGGAGTAAGTTTGGTCAGTTTTTGACATTCTGGCTGGGATTTACTATTTTTAGTAAGTCGTGAAGTTGGCTATTTTGGGAAACTCATTACTGGAGGTCGAATGTTTCAATGAGACCTTTCCAACTGTCTATTGCTCATCAAATTCTAAGTCCATTTGCCCTTCCAAATTAAAGTCCGTAAATTATTATTTATATTTAATTGCTTGGACTTTATATTAAAGTGCTGACTTAGTGGAAAATTATTAAAAAACAAATTTAAGTCACCCATGGACTTGGACGCCTCATGTGGGGAAAATAAAATAAAGAATTTTAAATTTATTTCCCTCCCAAAAGGGGTCCACCCTCAAGGGAAGATTATAAAGGAAAAAAAGTGAAAAAGTATTCCTCATTCTTGATATTACATTTTATGCTTCTATTTGCTCTGCAAATGAGGGTTTGGGTGATTTCTTCTAGCCAAGGCTTTTGGTGACGAAAACCACCATTGGTATCAATCTTCTGTAGGTGTGAAAGATCACCCAAGGGGATTTTGGAGCAGCCATACTGAGTGGCTATATTTGTGCTTCAGTTGGATATACTTTGATGGAGTTTTGGAGAGGTTTCATGATATATCTTCATAGTTTTTTGGTGCAGCTAAGAGACAAAGGATGGATTGACTTTATCTACAGATTTGAGGAGGTTTGGACTATTATTTCTCTTCTTTTTGCTGGCCGTACTTCCTAGGCTGGACGTACATTGTTGGTCATACTCCTCTTGTTGGTCGTACCTTCCTTGTTGGGCCGTACTATTTGGGGTAGCCATTATTGGAGTTTGTTGGAGCTCTTCTTTCTCGCTCTTAGGTCGATTTTGGCCTATGGGCCTGTGCTAATGTTTATAGATTATTTTCTTGCATTTGCTGATACATTTAATGCAAAACTCCATTATCATGTTGCTGGTCCGCCAATAGCAGAAATCTAAAGGTGCTTATTTTGAAATGGGTATGTGATGTTAAATCATTTTATGCCATTCTATGAATTGGGTCTTGATTATTTAGTCCATATCTATTATAAATTTTATGGGTTTCAGTTGCATGTTATATTTCTTTGTATTCTGGCATACACACTTCAAGAAAATGAAAACCCCCTTCCGCATCTTCTATCTAGTTCTGAAAGATCACAGAAAAATTAAAATATAACATTAAATAGAGATAAATCCAAAGAACAACAGGTGCAGGTTATTACAGTGGTATTTGAGCTAGTGCATCTTGCCAACCTATGTTGATCAGTTTATATGAGTGATAGAAGAAGAGTCTACACTAGACCCACTCCATATTGGCATCCGCCTGAGGTTCCAGAAGGTGAAATAGTTTCAGATATATTGGGCATGCACAGGAACTCTTCCAGTGGTAGTGATAGCATAACAGGTAGTATGGGGGATAGAGGAATAGACCAACCAGAGAGTCTTGGCACCAAAATAGAAAGAAAGTTCGATCTTATGGTTGATATGATGTCCTAGCTCCTTGGGAAGTTTAACCGAGGGATTCCAAGAGTTCACACCAATACCACACTGAGAGGTTAAAACAGTGGCTCTAATAATGATCACCGTAGACATGTAGGATAGGGTAGTGGATATGCAGGACAGGGTAGTGGATATGCAAGACAAGGTGGTGGACATGCGGGACATGGTAGTGGACATGTGGGTCAAAGTGGTATGCACAACACCAGAGTTACTCCACGATCAGTTACTAGACCCCTACAACTGATTTTTCTGCGTAGAGAGGAGGCAGTGGTTCAGCAGGAATCAGAGTTTCAGCTTCCCATGATAGATGATGTTTAGATACAGCATGCAGAGTACATGACATTGGCTCCAGATATCAGAGGGATGCTAACATTCGACCAATATATGAATCCGAAAAGATAAAGAGGAGCTATGATGGGTCCAGGAGATTACAGAGCTAACTGGGACTACCATCATGCATTGAGCAAAGTCCCTATGGATCAGTTAGATGGAAGTGGCAAGATTTTAGCTAGAGCTTGGGTGCAGAAGTTGGATAACTACTTGACACTTAAGTTGATGCTGGAGGATGAGGCACTTAACTTTGCCACTATTCATTTGGATGGGTTAGCACATGAGTGGTGGTACCATGGGTTGATCACTCTAGGCCACAATCTTATCACCACATAGGATGATTTCACCAACAAACTCATTGAGAAGTTTGATACCAAGGACCTAGAGTTGCAGTTCAAATAGCTGGCACTGTTGAAGCAGTATGGGTCTCTTGAGGGATATATTCAGAGTTCTAGAGAATCACTGTGATGGTTCCCAACATATCTGAGAGGAGACTTGTAGTCCTATTCATGGAGGGACTAATGGAACCACTTAAGGGTTGGGTTAAGGCATTTGACCCACCTTCACTTCAGGAGACTATTAACGAAGTATGGAGTTTGCAGTGCCTAGGAAACAATTCATCTCCAAACCATTTCCTCCAAGGAGAGATAAAATGCCCATTCAGCAGCGAGACACCTTCCTATAGAAGAAACCAGTACCTCGCTTAGACGATGATGCATTGAACGAGTACAGGAGGAAGAGACTATGCTTCAAATGTAAAGAGCCACGGTATCCTAACCACAGGTGCCCAATGAAGGGGCAAGCAAAACAATTAGAGTAATATTCTACTAATGAGGCAACTTTAGAGCAATTAGGGTAGTAGAGTGATAGGGAGGAAAATGAAATAGAGAATATAGTAGAGGAGGTGCAGGATGTTCAGAATATGCATGATGAGGATGTTCTGACAGCATATATCTCTGTTATTCAGAAAGAGGGTTCCTTCAAAATATGGGGAGTATTGGAGGGACATCGAGTGACCACTTTATTAGATACAAGTGCCACCCACAACTTCATTGATGAGGGGCTTGTGGCACGGAGGAGACTCAAAACAGAAGAGTTTGAGGGATTCAAAGTCAGAGTTGTGGATGGGTTTGTCATTAACTGCAAATGAAGGATCCCCAATTTAACCATCAGGCTAAATAATTACAAGTTCCAGGCCAAATACTATGTGGTCGGTATGGGTGACATGGATGTAGTCCTAGGAATGAAGTGGCTACACATGATAGGTGAATTTACCCTCAAGTTGAGAACCATGGAGATGAAGTTCGAAGTAGATGGTCATAAACATATTTTGAGGGGAATGTCTGATGGGGTTTAAGAGCAGTGTCGATTCAGAGGATGGAAAGGATACTACAACATGATCAGGTGCAATGGGTGGCTGAGATTCTTGTGATGCTAGAGGCACCGAAACAGCAAAAATGTGATTATCTAGTGGAGATTCAGTCGATACTAACTAATCACTCCAAAGTGTTTAGTGATATACCTTCAGATAGACCTCCAGACAGGGGTTTTGAGAATGTTATAGAGATGGAATAGGGAGCCAAACCAGTTATCACCATTCCCTACAGACATCCTAAGAGATATAAGGATGAGATCGAGAAGGCCATCCAAGAGCTTCTCAAGATGGGTCACATTAGGCCTAGTAAGAGTCCTTTTGCTTCTTCTGTTGTTCTAGTCAAGAAGAAGGATGGCACACTCAGGATGTGTATTGATTACAGGAAACTAAACAAGAAGACTATTAAGAACCGGTACCCCATCCCCAGGATTGATGAGCTTATTGACGAGCTGCATGGTGCATGTTTTTTCTCCAAGATAAACTTGAGGTCAAGGTACCACCAAATTTGGGTATGTGAGGAGGATGTGGAGAAGACAACATTTAGGTGCCAATATGGGCACTTTGAGTTTTTGGTTATGCATTTCGGCCTAACCAATGCACCTGCCACTTTTTAGTCTTGTATGAATAAGGTCTTTAGAGAGCAGTTGTGGAAGTTTGTACTCATATTCTTTGATGACATACTCATATTCAGTAGGACTTGGGAGGATCATTTGAGACATCTAGATATTGTGTTGGGTATACTTGAACAGGAGTCCCTATATACAAAAATGTCAAAATTCAAGTTTAGCATGATAGAGTTGCTATACCTAGGACACATCATCAATTCAGAGGGTGTCCGTGTGGATCCAAAGAAGATCCGAGCTATAGTTGACTGGCCACCACCCAAGAATCTCTCTTAGCTCAAGGGGTTCTTCAACCTTTGTGGATTTTACCATAGGTTTGTGAAGGGATTTTCTTAGAAAGTGGCCCCACTCACAAATTTGACACAGAAGGGAGATTTTGTTTAGTCAGATGGTGCTCAACAGTGTTTCAACAAGTTTAAGGAGGTGATGAGCACTTGTCCAATTTTGGCCATTCCTGATTTTTTGAATCTATTTGAGCTTTAGTGTGATGTCTCAGGGGAAGGCATAGGTGTGGTGTTAATGGAGGACAAGTGCCCGATTGCTTTTGAGAGCCAAAAGTTGAGGGGTCCTAAGAGGAGCTATAGTATCTATGATAAGGAGATGTTAGCCATCATGCATGCATTGGCTAAATTTAGGTAGAATCTAGTCAGAGGGAAATTCATTGTTAAATCTGATCACAACAGCCTAAAACATTTCCTTAGTTAGAAGAACCTAAATGATTGGTAGCAAAAGTGGGTCAGCAAGCTGCAGGCATATGACTTCGACAATGTTTTTGTCAAAGGGAAGAAGAGTATAGTTGCTAACGCTTTATCCAGGAGACCACACTTGTGTGCCTTAGGAGAGATTGTAGAGGATTGGAGAGATATGATCACTATAGAATATACAAAGGATAAGTGGGCCTCTGGGATTATGGATGGCACTATCTGTGATGACAGGTACACTATTATAAATGACTTGATCATTTACAAGGGGAGGATTTTTCTGGTGTCAGCTTCTACTATGAAGCAGAAGATCTTGAGAGCTTTCCATGACTTGCCTATGGCTAGGCATCTAGGATTCTACAAGACCTACAGGCAGGTTCGAGAGAGGTTTACTTGGAAAGGCCTCAAGTCAGAAGTACACAAGTATGTGCGGGAGTGTCCAGTATGCCAACAGAATAAACATGAGCACTCCTACCCAGGTGGTTTATTGCAGCCCTTACCCATTCCCAAGAGGAAGTGGGATTGTACATCGATGGATTTCATTACTGGCTTGCCAAAGGCCCAAGGCAAGGACTGCATCTTTGTAGTGGTTGATAGGCTGATGAAGTTTGCCCATTTCTTTGCCAATTTGGCCACTTATACAGCAACTTAGGTTGTTGATTTATTCTTCAGAGAGGTATTCTAGCTTTACGAGTTGCCCAGGAGTACTGTGAGCAACAGGGACAACAGGTTCCTTAGCAATTTTTGGTAGGAGCTCTTCAGATTGATAGGGACAGAGCTTACCCCTAGCACAAGCTACCACCCCCAGACTGATGGACAGACTGAGATAGTTAACAAATTGGTGGAGGGATACCTCAGGAATTACATAGCCAAGTAGCAGAAGGCGTGGGTCAAGTGGCTTCACTTGGGAGAATATTGTTATAATACCACTTACCATATGTCTATCTAGATGACACCATTTACAACACTTTATGGGTACGAGGCTCCCAGTTTCTTGGATTTATTGTTTGGGGACAATAGAGTACCTAAGGCTAAAGACCTCTTGTAGGATAGTCAAGACATCATGAGGTCTTTGAAAGAGAACATTCAGAAGGCGCATAACCAACAGAAGCAGTATGCAGATCAACACAGGGTTGATCATTCTTTTGAGGTGGGTAATATGATGTACCTTATGTTTCAGCTGTATAGACAATCCACTCTTAAGAGGAGTGGTGCAGAAAAGCTGAAGCCTCGGTATTATGGTCCCTTTAGGATCTCCAGAAGGGTTGGAGAGGTGGCTTATGAGTTGGAATTGCCGGTAGAGAGCAGAGTTCATAATGTTTTCCATGTGTCATGCCTCAAAAAGGTGCTAGAGTACAATGTGATACCTTCTATAGAGTTGCCTCCTCTTGATGAAGAGGGGAAGTTAGTTTTTATACCTGATGCGATCATTGACACCAGGGAATGTACACTGAGGAAGGGAGTCATCAGGGAATATTTGGTGAAGTGGAAGAACCTACCGGTAGAGGATGCTACATGGGAGAATGAACGAATCTTGTTGAATCTAGATCTAAGATTGCTTGAGGCAAGTAATCTTGAGGAGGGAAGACTGTAATGTCCTCTTTCCTAGTGGTTAGTCTATACTCGATTCCCATAGACAAACCAAAGTGGTTAGGGAACTCTAGGAGCTCGTTTGGTCAGTTTCTGACATTCTGGCTGGGACTTACTATTTTTAGTAAGTCATGAAGTTGGCTATTTTGGGAAACTCATTATTGGAGGTGGAGCATTTCGATGAGACCTTTCCAATGGTCTATTGTTCATTAGATTCTGAGTCCTTTTGCCCTTCCAAATTAAAGTCCATAAATTAATATTTATATTTAATTGCTTGGACTTTATATTAAAGTGGTGACTTAGTGGAAAATTATTAAAAAAGCAAATTTAAGTTACCCATGGACTTGGATGCCTCATGTGGGGAAAATAAAATAAAGAATTTAAAAGTTATTTCCCTCCCAAAAGGGGTCCACCCTCAAGGGAAGATTATAAAGGCAAAAAAGTGAAAACACATTCCTCATTCTTGATATTACATTTTATGCTTCTATTTGCTCTGCAAATGAGGGTTTGGGGGATTTCTTCCAGCCAGGGCTTTTGGTGATGAAAACCACCATTGGTATCAATCTTCTGCAGGTGTGAAAGATCATCCAAGGGGATTTTGGAGCAGCCATACTCAGTGGCTATATTTGTGCTTCAATTGGATATACTTTAACGGAGTTTTGGAGAGGTTTCATGATATATCTTCATAGTTTTTTTGGTGCAGCTGAGAGACAAAGGATGGACTGATTTTATCTGTAGATTTGAAGAGGTTTGGACAGTTATTTCTCTTCTTCCTACTGGTCATAGTTCCTAGGCTGGCCGTACATTACTGATCGTACTCCTCTTACTGGTCGTACCTTCCTTGCTGGGTCGTACTAATTGGGGAAACCATTATTGGAGTTTGTTGGAGATGTTCTTTCTTTCTCTTGGGTTGATTTTGGCGTATGGACCTATGCTAATGTTTGTAGATTGTTTTCTTGCATTTGCTGATACATTTAATGCAAAACTCCATTATCATGTTGTTGGTCCGTCAATAGTAGAAATCTGAAGGTGCTTATTTTGAAATGGGTATGTGATGGTAATTCATTTTATGCCATTCTATGAACTGGGTCTTGATTATTTAGTTCATAACTATCATAGATTTTCAGGGTTTCAGTTGCATGTTATATTTCTTTGTATTCTGGCATACACACTTCAAGAAAACGAAAACCCCCTTTTGTATCTTCTATCTAGTTCTAAAAGATCATAGAAAAAATTAAAATATAACATTAAATAAAGATAAATCCAAAGAACAACAGGTGCAGGTTATTACAGTGGTAATGTAGATTTGTTTGCCTCCATTGACAAGAGTGTTAGGTCTAAGATCATGATGGAGAATAGTCAAAAGGTTCCTATCATGGGAAGAGGCATCATCACAGTCCTATCCAAGCAAGATGAGAGAATGTAGATCCAAGATGTCTATTATGCCCCAAGCATAAAACATAACCTACTAAGCATTGGACAGATGGTCCAAAATTGTTATAAAATCTTGATGGAGAAAGGGGAGTGTATCATCTATGACAGGGATGGTTTCACGAAGGTCATTACAATAGTGCAGATGACGAAGAACAGAATGTTCCCCCTTAGATCGCAGTCTCCAACACTATCTGGAGCTGCACACCTAATGGCTCTGGATAGCTCTAGAGTCAACAAGATGGCATCTACAGTAGTGGCTCAGTAGTTAGCCTTGAAGACAATTATCAAAGACCCATCCCAACTTTGGCATTTGAGGTATGGACACTTAATTTTTTCTGGTTTAAGTCTTTTATCAAAAAAAGGCATGGTTAGAGGGCTTCCAACAATTGTTGAGCCTGATAGGAAATGTGAAGCCTGCATTTTAGGAAAGCAGCACAGGTAGCCCTTTCAATTAGGGCATTCTAGGAGGGCAAGAGCACCATTGGAGCTGATGCATTCATATTTGTGTGGCCCCATGAAGACCCCCACACTAGGTGGGAATGTATATTTTATGACCTTCATATATTATTATAGTAGAAATACATGGGTTTATTTCTTGAAGAATAAATTTGAAGCATTTGAGAAGTTCAAAGGGTTTAAGGCCATGGATGAGAAGCAAAGCGGCCAGTACATCAAGGTCGTTAGAATGGACAGAGGGGGAGAGTATGTCTTCAAGGAATTTTTGAATTTCTGCAAGTATGAAGGTATTCATAAATAGTTCACAACATGGTACACTCCACAACAAAATGGAGTTGCTGAGAGAAAGAATAGAACCATCATAGAGATGGCAAAAAGCATGCTAAAGGTAAAGGGATTGCCAAATGACTATTGGGGTGAGGCAGTAACAACAATAGTATACCTACTAAACAGAAGTCCCACAAAGGCTATAAGGGACAAAATTCCACAAGAAGCATGGACAAATGATAAATGGAGTGTGGAGCACGCACGGATTTTTGGGTGCGTGGCATATGCATTTGTGCCTAAAGAGAAAAGATAAAAGTTTGATGACAAAGGAGAAAAGTGCATCTTCATTGGGTACATTGAAAAATCCAAAGGATACAAGTTGTACAACCTTGTTACCAAGAATATTATAATCAACAAGGATGTTGAGTTCATTGAGAATGAATCGTGGGATGGCACGGCTGACACCACCACATGTATCTTAGGAATGACACCCATAGATGACAAAGAAGGTGGAAATGAAGAAAAAACTTCTAGCAGTGAAGCAGAATCAGCCCTGAAGCACTCTGGATCCAATTTTGGAGCTCTCTGGAGCCATCCCTAGAATAGTTCAAGAATAGTCAGTTTAATATTGTAGCAACATAGTCAGCTTTGGAGCACTCTGAAGTCAAGTAGTAGTAACTCTAGAAGTAGCTTAGATACTACACTTTCTTCTCTAATGCTGAGAAAGATAAGGAGCATGAGGGAAATTTATGAAGACACAAGGTATGATGAGTTTGATGAAAATCTAGACTTTGCTTTGTTCTCTCATGGTGATCCAATAGATTTTGAAGAGGTTGTTAAAGAAGAAAAATGGTGTGAAGCCATGGATGAGGAGTTGGATGCAACAGAAAGGAATGAGACATGGGAGTTAACCACCTTACCCAAGGGTGAATAGGTGATTTGATTCAAGTGGGTCTACAAGACCAAGAGTACTACTGAAGGAAAGATAGAAAGGCATAAAGCAAGGTAGGTTGTTAAGGGATACAAAAAGTAGCCTAAAAGAGATGATGATGAGACCTACGCACTAGTTGCAAGGCTAGAAACCATGCAGGTAGTCATAGCAATTACAGCCTAGAAGAAGTGGAAGGTATAGACATGAAGTCAACCTTCCTGAATAGAGTATTGAAAGAGGAGGTGCATGTGGAGCAGTCACCTGTCTATGAAGTCCCAAGGCACGAAGACAAAGTGTACATGCTCTATAAAGCTCTATATGGGCTTAAGCAAGCACCTCAGGCATGGTACAGCAGGATAGATTCCTATCTACTGAGTAATGGCCTTAGCAAAAGCAGTAGTGAGCCAACACTCACATCAAAGTAGCCAATGGTGAGATTTTAATTGCTATTTTGTATGTAGATGATTTAATTTTTACAGGGAATAGTGATCTCTTCATTGCTAATTTCAAGAGGTGATGAAGAAAGAGTTTGAGATGACTGACCTAGGTCTACTATGATATTTTCTTTGCATTAAGGTCCAACAAACTGAGGTTGGCATATTTATTTCATAAACTAACTATGCCAAATAGATTTTGAAAATATTTAAGATGTAGAACAGCAAGCCTGCACCAACACCAACAACATGTCTGAAACTGAGCAAAGAGGGCAATAGCAATGAAGTGAACACAACCCTCTACAAGAGTATCATTGGAAGTTTGATGTACTTGATTGCTACGAGGCCTAATTTAATGTATACGGTAAGCCTGATATCTAGGTTCATGGAGAAACCTAAGGACACACACTGGCAAGTAAGAAAGAGGATCCAGAGGTATGTCAGTGGCATGCAAGGCTATGGCATATTGTACACTGCATCTAATGAGTTTGAGCTGGTCAGTTACATAGATAGTGATTGTACAAGTAGTGTAGATGATAGAAAGAGCACATCTGGATATGTGTTCCACATGGGTTCATGACCCATTTCATGGGCATCAAAGAAGTAGCCCATAGTTTCTTTCTCCACAGCAGAAGTTGAGTATATAGAAGTAAATGCATCAGCATGTCAAGCTATTTGGTTGAGAAAAATCCTTGCAGATTTGAATGAACAACAAGAATATGGTACAACCATATTTTGTGACAACATTTCCTCCATAGCCTTGACGAAGAATCCAGTCTTCCACAAACGAAGAAAACACATAGAGATTCATTATCATTT
This sequence comes from Cunninghamia lanceolata, assembly GCA_027924645.1. Classification (NCBI taxonomy): domain Eukaryota; kingdom Viridiplantae; phylum Streptophyta; class Pinopsida; order Cupressales; family Cupressaceae; genus Cunninghamia; species Cunninghamia lanceolata. Next base: position 1,735,611 of record BSBN01000477.1, on the reverse strand, counting down.
CATAAGAGAGCTAGTGGAGCGTGGAGAGATCAAAATATAGTTTTGTAGGTATGAGTAGCAGCTCACCGATAGTTTTACAAAGGCATTATCGAAGGAGAGCTTTGAATGCCTAAGAGATATCTTGGGCATTGTTGATAGCTCCAATTTTTATCTTTGGAAAGAAAGCTCCAGACAGCTCAGGATAACTACTGACAGCTCTGGAGACACATAATGGAAGAGGTTTGTGGCTATAGATTAAGGGGGAGTGTTAGAAAATATAATCTAGATTAGGCATTTATGCCACCTACCTTGTCAGAGATCCTCCAGAGATCTCCCTCCTGCCACCCCTGACCAAAATAGTAAATGTCATTTTGCTGGCCTATCAAAATAGTTAATGCTGGTTAGTTTCCATTGAATGTAGTAGGTAAGTTTGAATTTGAGTGACAAATTTTTGGGTGAAGGAATAGACAAAAAGAAAAGAATGAGAATGAAAAATAGTTAGTGAAGAATATTGTATGCAGCAGCACAACAATGCACAACAATGTGGAGATTTCTTGTAGCAGCAACGGGAAGAATACATTAGAGGGAGTGCACAGAGTAGAGCTACATGGAGCTCCAGATAAGCACAATTATTAGTTAGAAGAAAAAACTGAACAACTCCAAACAGAAAGGGACACTAGTGATGTCCAACAAGCTCCAAAGAGAGCATTAGTTGTAGGGATAGAAGAAAATAGAGTTGTAGCTCTGCATTATGTATTTGGTTGATGTAAAATAGTATTATTGCTTAATAGAAAATCTTTGTTTGTGTACTTGGTTTTGTGTCCCCTCTCTGTGTTAGTTTATTCTTCCTCCCACAGAGTGGTATCAGTACTATACCACTTCCAACACCATTAAGGAGGCCATGTCGGTGTTTTGTTTTTATTTATTTTTTATTTTTTAAAACTTCTTTCTATTTTTTTAAAGGTTGAATAAACTATCCAAAAAATGCAAAGGCAGATTTACACCCTAACCTCACACCCCTATCTAGCCTTCTTTCCATAATGGAAGCCATGGAATAGGGTATGGATACCTTCAAAGCAGAAAGGATAGAGCAATTTTATGAAATATTGTAGTTACTGCTGCCAGGTAGACAAAAATGCAAAATGTGAAACCCCAAACCATGCACGGGAACTATTTGACAAAATGCCTTGGTACATGTATTCTCACCTTATACAAATTATAATGGACCGAACATAAAAATTCTTTCACACATATCTAAAGAATGAGAGCATATACATGCATATGAACAGTTTGATAAAATGCCTCAAGTAAACATGACCCTATATAGGATTTAAAACTATTTAAAGAAATTTCTTCAAAATAGATGTTCATGCACAAATCATCAGTATTGTTTTACTAAACACAAACAAAGCCAGTAAACTGTTATTTTTATTTTGTTTTATTTGTTACATATTCTCTTACATATAAAAAATGTATACACAGGCCATCAAATAAATTATTTGGTAAAATACCTCATGCATAAATAGCAACTTATCAAGTAGTTGGCTTAAATTTTATAATGGTTGAGAAATGGGATCCCAACAAATTGACTATAGATTCTCTAATGATTATGTTTCACTCTACAAAACCGTCCATGCCAAAATGAAAACTGAGAGTGGAAATAGACTATATAAACATCTTTCAAACACATAAATATATAAAAAAGGAAGGTTTAAAATCAAAATGGACATCTACAAATGCTAATAACACTATGCTAAATTCATGTCAGCCCACACAATATGTTCATTTGGAAGTTACAAGCTGCAATTCTTATATGCATACTAAACTTTGTAAATGAAATTCCTGAAAGGAAGCTAGGTGTGCAGAAATCACTTCCTACACTAATCTAACGAGGAGAAATGTATGTAAATTCAAATTAACCTTTCCAGTTACAGTGTTATTAATACAATAACATAGATACTGCAGTAATACACATATGCATAGAAAGTAGACAGAAGAGAGAGACAAGATATACATGGGGAAAACCCTTACGGGTGAAAAATCCCACACTCCAAAACACAACTCAAATGTATTATAGTAAACAATAACAAAGTACAATAGAGTTTTAGATTCAATGCTCTTTCAGGAGTCTTCAAATGTCAAATATGGAGATATTCCAGCAGCATAATAGTACTTGTACAAAAACTATATATCTCCCATCCAAGCACCTATTTTTATAGAGTTTACAAGGCAAATATGGAACCTTCTAGAGATGGGCATCCATCTTGGACTCATGCCCCAAAACCCACACCTAAGGACACTTGTTCAACATTCCATCCCAATGTGGGCACCTTGTCCCAAGATAAGCTATGATAGATTCTCTTACACACCTTACAGCTATCATAGAATCCATCATAACTGACATCACTTACAGCTATAAGAGACTCTGTCATACACTGACTAAAAATATCATATTCCTCTTAGAACATGTCATAACCTCCCTTGACCACCCAAAGATGCATTTCTCTCGCGCTGCCCCTGGAACCCCGCAAGGGGCTCTACTCCTTGACCTCGTCTTGGGGGTGCTGCCCCCAAACCCCCGTTAATTATTCAAGGGGGAAACTGCGGCTGCCAAAGTCACCAAAATTTATCCTAATGCATGTACACAAGGTGCCGACTATGTCAACTCAACATGGGATAAATAAATACAACATTAGGAATTTGCAAAGGTTGAGACACCTTAATTCCCAACAATTCCCATACAACACAAATAATTATGCCATGGAAATTCAAATATTAACATGGAAAAGAGAGTTTAATGCATTAGAATTACATGACACGTCAATGCTGAAAAATCATTATATTCATATTAACATATCTTAGTACATTAACATAGAATTATCTCCATAATGATATCACAAAATTGATTTCTCTCATGGATCGATGATTATTCCCTAAGATAAGTGTTCATAATTAAGACATAGGACAAATAGGTGCTACCATTTGTGTCCAACACAGAGAAACCACCAGTGTACAGAATTTTAATTAGACCTCTCTCAGCCAAATCACAACACATAACATAGCTCATTACCCCTAAGTTTATTCCAAGAATAAAAAGTACTATGCACTATTAAGAACCTATAGAGGTTGTTGAAGACAATGAACACTAAGAAGGGGGGGTGAATCAATGTTCTAAAAAACCATTCATTCAAACTTTCTTTTATCCATTTACCAAATTCAATTATATGAAACCAGATTAAGCATATTCAAGCAACCACAAAGACATAACACATGAACACCAGATTTTTATGTGGAAAACCCAAAAAGGGAAAAAACATAGAGAGTGTTAGCTCTCAAAATATTATTATAGCTCAATACCGAATTACAAGAGACTCACTGCCTTAGGGCTCACTGCCCGGAGCTCACTGCTCAAGAAAATGGCTCACTGCCAGATAAAGAAAGAAGAAGGAAGAATGGCTCACTACCAAAATGAGCTACTTGAATTACATCTACATATGCAAGATTATAGTCGCACTGAAGCACAGATATACTAATTCAAAGATTTCATCTTGTCTGCCTTATTTCACTATTCTATCCTTTACATTCAATCTCAGTTCTTCTCCTCTTTTTCTTGACTGCAAATTTTGCATTCACATACTTTTCACAAAACTTCTTACTCGTAATCACCAAAATTCATCCTCTATTTATATCTGGAGCTCAATCAAACTCATAATCAAGTCAGTAAGCAAGTTAGGAAACGTGTAAACAAAATGTTATACTCTGTCGGCTCAGACCTGTATTCAAACTTCAATGTGGATCCAATATAAGTCAGCTCTTAGTCATACAACCACTCACATTTATCATTCAACTCATAATTCTGCTTTGCATAAAGATCTAATCAACCTATCGGCTTGTTCTTCCATAACATATATGATAGGTTCCTTAATCACTTCACAACTTATGCTGCAGACTAAATGGGACTTCATGGATCATATCCAATAGTCATTATTGACATATTAACATATCTACAACTCCGCAGAACAATATGAATTTGTATGTCAAAATGCAAACCTTTATATTATTACCTGTCATACTGTAACTCTATCAAACTGGATGCCGATACTGATGATCTTGTAGAATGAGATCTATTGCACTTCTGGAGCTACAAACTTGGATTCAAGTAGTCATGACATATTATTATCATGCTTCATAACTACAGATCAAAACATGCTAATGCGGAGGAATGCGGAGGAATGCGGAGCATTTCATTCTATGTTGTTCATTGTTACTATCACAACTCTGCTTATCTAGACTTAGTCTTTTCACCAGATGACTTCCGAAGGAAGTCATGAATTGATAATTGGAACATAACACCAGTAGATAATTGTGAACATCATACCTAAACTACATCTTCACATATTTACTTACGGAGGACTATTGATCCTTATTCTGTCTCATACCTGAGTACTTCCCATACTTAGCCAATTTGGAGCTCTCGGACCAAAATGCCTTGTGCCTTATTGTTGGATTAGGATTATTTTCTAGAGTAATGAATCTTTGCCATTGTGATGAATGATCTTTGCTTTGTTTCTATCAATGACAACACTTAAGTTTTCTATAAAGTAGTGTCTCTTGTCAACAATCTCCCCCTTTGGCATTGATGGCAACACTTAGTGAAAAATGCTTGTCTACTCTCCCTTACTATATGCACCTTGCATTTTTTTCTCCCTTAGTTGCTTATCCATTTTTCACTATTCTCTTCTCCCCCTTTGACATCAATCACATAGGTGTATGCATAGGAATCAAAATTTGTCAAAACTACAAAAAATTGTCATACTCTGCCGCCTATATATATGTACATACTTGTTTTTAATTTTGCATATGCTGCAGGATATCCTCAAAGTTGGTCTTGATTTGAAACATTTCATCATCTCAGCTCTTCTTGGTATTATCCAGAACTTCTATGAGCCCATTCAAAAGAAAGGTTAGCTTTTCTACCTTTTAAACATCTGCTAGTATGTTGGCTAGTCCCTAGACTTTGGAAGCCTCTGAGAGTAACTTTTCCATGAACTCAATTATGGGAGTGGTTATTCTTCTCAATTGCCACACTTTATTTTTCATTTCCTCCTTTTTTCTCAATAAATCACTTATATCATTCTATATGACCGTTGTTTGTTTTTCTATGTTTGGGATGGGGTCGATTAAAGGATCATAAGACTCAATGATTTTTGTCAAATTGAGCTCCATGTCTTTTACTTTCTCATCAAGTTCTTTAGTGACTTCAGGCCATGACAGGAAGAACTTATACACATTGGATGCTTCCTTCAAGGCATTTTCTAACTATTTGATATTGTTATCTAATAGTGCCTTGTCATTACCTAATTTGGTTTTTAGTTCTGTCAACCTTCTATCTTCATATTCCTTTCTGACTTTTATTTCAACAGACTTTTCAAATGATTGAAAATTAATACTTACAAATCTTATTAGGCCTTTGATCTAGTCAGATGGTGATATAGATGCATCTGTATTGTGTGGAGCCATCAATTTCTCCAGAATGTTGGAGGTTGCATTAATGATCTCTCTATCTTGTATAAATGTCTCCAACATATTTTCTTGAAGTTTTTCTTGCACAACTTTTCCAAGACTCAACTTCTGTAAGGAAGACATTAATTTTAGATTGATTGATCCCTTTGATATCTTTAGAAGGGCTGATGTCTAAGCTATCTATTTTTCAGCCAAAAGTTGCTTGGCATAGTCAGTGGAGACATGCATGGTTGAAGTGTTTCTTGCCATCTTCATTTCACTAGATAAGACTTTTGCTCTTTTGACCTCCTTAGCTTGTTTTTCTTTATCTGCTTCAATGGTGATGGATGGCTCCCTTTGTCTTTTTTTGAAGCTTGTGGTAGGCTTTTCTATGTCAGGCTTTTCATGTTCTCTTTATGCAATAGGTACACTTATGCTTTCTATTTTGGGACCTTCTGATTTGTCTGTTCTCTCAGGTTCCATACTAGTTTTGGAGTATAATTCTCTAATTGTTCCAAACCTACCTTCTATATTATCTTTGGGTTTGCTTAGTAATGCATCAACCAGATGAGTCAATATATCTTCTGCAATCTCATAACCTAATGCTGGAACCCATGCAATTCTTGGTTCTATAGCTTCTATGAAGCATTTGTCTTTGTTCACCATGAATGCAATGCTCTCTTCATATTTTCTTATTGTATTTTCAGGTATCCGGATCTTGTGTGACATCTTCTCTTGGAAATTTTTGAAGTATTCCTCTAGAACTGTATTATGCTTATCTATATTTCTAGACTCCTGTAAGTGGTTTCTTATTTGTGTAGCCACAGGTAAATGATCTGACTAGACAATGGTGTTCAAGCTAGGCAACTCTCTCAGGAAGTAGAAGACCAAGAAGAAGATTAATGTTCTGAACTTGAAAGAATACTTGGTTTCTTTTGTTCTTTTTAGGCTCTCCATTAGTTCGTTCTGGAGAAATTCACATAAATTATAATCAGTACTATTTTTTATCATATCATATGTTGTGTATATTGCTGATGCTGATACAAAGTTCTCACTATTTGAACAACATATTTTGTAGCTGATGATCATAGAGGTGAATTTGATAGCTAGATCTTTGATGTCATTTACAGTGAGGGCTTTTTGATCAAATTTAGCTCTAGTTAACTACATTACCAGATTATTCTTAATTTTCTTTAAACCTAGGGTTTTACTAGAAGAGCTCATACTTGTTATAGCCTAGATAGCTTCTTTGGTTATCTTGTATGGTTCATCAAGCCATCATGAATTCTGCTAAGGACAAACCTTACCCATTTTTCATTTGGAACCACAAGAAAATCCAACCATTTATCTAGACTCTTTTCTCTCAAAACTTTATACTCCTATTTTAATTCAACATCAATTGTAGTTAGTTCATCTAAATAGAGTTTACCCAAATTCATGTGATCATACTCTTCTAAATTTGTGTGAATGTAATCTTGAATATCTTCCAAAAACAAAACTCCACTTGGAATGATAGAAGATGCCCTAGCAGAATCATTTTTCAGTGATTCAACAAAAAATTTCTTGAATTTAGGTTGTGGTCTTTCAGTTATCTCAACTAATTAGGGGGTAAACATTTTGCTGATTCAAAAATCTAGTAGTTAGGGTTTTTAACCAGAAAATACCTATTTCACCAAATTATGGTTCCTTGAATTTTGCTTAGAATCATTGAAGATTGTTGTAGATCTTTTAAAACTACTTCGCCTCTTTTATCAAATGATGGATAACTCAAATGTGATGTGACAAACCCTTGAAATAAGGCTCCATTCATTTTGTTTCCCAAAAACTTATCCACCATAAATGTTGATACTTCAAAAAGCTAATTAACTTTTCTCTGATCCATGATATAGTCAACTTAGATTGCTCTATAATTTGTGATACTTATACTTTCTCTTCCAATTTTTCTTTCATAAGCTTTTCAATGTCAAGTTCCTTAACCCATATTTGTGTTAGATCTCAGCATGGATTTTTTGGCTGGGGAGTTTGGATTTATAATGCAGCTCCCCCTGAGCCAAAGCTCCCAATTTACTTCCCAAAGGAAGTATCTGCACCAGATGTTGATGCGGATTCATCCTTAATCTAAATTACATCCCTTTTGATCCAGATCATGCTCATCTCCTTTTTGGTTTCCATTGGATCGATCTTATTTTTGCCTTTATCATCTATGTGCTTTGTTTTCTTTTCTTCTGCAAGATAGTTCCTTTCCATGTTTCTGCTTCTACATAATCTAGCCAAGTGTCCAGACTTGTTGCAATTGTAGCATACAACATTACTTTGACCTTGATTTCTTTTTATATTTAAATTTGGCCTTGACCTACATTGATTTGCCCTATGTCCAAATCTATTGCATGCAAAGCACTTGCCACTGAAAGATTGATTAATCCTCGAATAGTTTGGCACATTTCTTGACACACTTATGCACTCATCTGCTCTATGACCAATCCTTTTGCAATTGAAACATTGACCAGAGAAAGATGAAGCATTTTGATTCATTCTACTCCTACACTAAGTAGCCCTATGTCCATACTTATTGCATTTGAAACAATAACCATTGAAAGATGGGTACCTCTGAGCATTAGGTTTTTTGATCAAAGGCTTTCTAGGTCTTCTTTAGTGTTTCCTTGTTGGATGGTATCTGCTTCTTCCTTTATCTAATCTATTGTGTTCTGAAAATGAGATTTCACCCTTTTCAAATCCCAAACCTTGCTTGTCATTCGAACTCTTTTGACTTTCAAGTAATTCATCAAGTTTTGCAGAGATTGCTTTGAACTTTTTTTGTAGTTATTGGTTGCTTCTAAATCAGACTTCAGGAGCAGAACTTCTTTTGCCAAATTGTTACATTTAGTAGACTTGTCCTTCACAACTTGTTTTAGATGATTCACAGTCTGGATCTTTTCTTCAATTAGTTTAAGAAGTTTATGTGTAGATTCTTTTTCTTGATTGAGTTGTTTACATAGTTCTTTTCTCCTTTCCTGAAATTTACTGAGATTTTCCTTTAATTTCAAAACACAATCATCTACTTCCTTGATGTTTTCTTCTAACTCCTTGATGTCTTCTTTAGAATTATCTAAATCTTCTAGTGTAGCTTGAAATTGTTCATTATTAACATATACATGACCACCAATCACAATGCTACCATGATTACATGCTATTGGATAAGTGAGATACCTTTGGGTTGCCATGAAAACTCTTTCCTAGATCTTCCTTAAGCTATTAGGCTTCTTCTAAGGAACCTTGCTCTGATACCAATTGTTGAAGACAATGAACACTGAGAGGAGGTGGGTGAATCAATGTTCTACAAAACCATTTATTCACTCTTTCTTTTATCCATTTACCAAATTCAATTATATGAAACCAGATTAAGCATATGAAAAGAAACCAAAAATACATAACACATGAACACTATATTTTTACGTGGAAAACCCAAAAAGGGAAAAACCACGAAGAGTGTTAGCTCTTAAAATATTATTATAGCTCAATACTGAATTACAAGAGGCTCACTGCCTGGATCTCACTGCTCAAGAAAATGGCTCACTCCAGATAAAGAAAGAAGAAGGAAGAATGGATCACTACCAAAATGAGCTACTTGAAAAGCATCTACATATGTAGGATTGCAATCACATTGAAGCACATATATACTGATTCAAAGCTTTTCATCTTGTCTTCCCTATTTCACTGTTATGCCCTTTACATTCGATCTCTGTTCTTCTCCTCTTTTTCTTGACTCCACAAATATTGCATTCACATACTTTTCACACAACTTTTTACTCTTAATCATCAAAATTCATCCTCTATTTATATCCAGAGCTCAATCGAACTCATAATCAAGTCGGCAAGCAAGTCAGGAAATGTGTACACAAAATGTTATACTCTGTCGGCTCAGACCTATATTCAAACTTCAATGCAGATCCAAACCCAAGTAAAAATGTCTTCATATAAGTCATCTCTTAGTCATACGACCACTCACATTTATCATTCAACTCATAATTATGCTCCGCATAAAGATCTAATCAACCTGTCGGCTTGTTCTTCTATAACATATATGATAGGTTCCTTAATCACTTCACAACTTATGTTGTGGACCAAATGGGACTTGATGGATCATATCCAGTAATCATTATTGACTTCTTAACATATCTACAACTCCACAGAACAATATGAATCTGTATGTCAAAATGCAGACCTTTGTATTATTACCTGTCATACTGTAACTCTGTCAAACTTGATGTCGATACTGATGATGTTGTAGAATAAGATCTATTGTACTTTCAAAGCTACAAACTTGGATTTAGGTAGTCATGACATATTATTATCATGCTTCAGAACTACAGATCAAAACATGCTAATGCGGAGGAATGTGGACCACTTCATTCTATGTTGTTCACTATTACTGTCACAACTCTGCTTATCCAGACTTAGTCTTTTCACTAGATGACTTATGGAGAAGTCATAACTTGATAATTGGAACATAACACCAGTAGATAACTATGAACATCATACCTGAACCGTATCTTCACATCTTTACATGCGGAGGAGTATTGATCCTTATTCTATCTCATAGCTAAGTACTTCCCATACTTAGCCAATTTGGAGCTCCTGGACCAAAATGCCTTGTGCCTTATTGTCGGATTAGGATTATCTTTCAGAGTAATGAATCTTTTCCATTGTGATGAATGATCTTTGCTTTGTTGCCATCAATGACAACACTTGAGTCTTCTGCAAAGTAATGTCTCTCACCAATAGAGGTTGTATCTACTAGCATATGGTACATGCTCAAACCTAAGAAATAATGAATTTAAACCATTCCTCATAAAGAAAATTTATAAGAAGATCTATTAAAAAAATGCAACTTACCAAAATACATATACTGTTTAACAAAATGTCTTAATGAAAGACAAGCTTGCACAATGCAAAAGAATAGATATGGATGAGGCAAGTAAACAATCAGGGCATTACAAATTGTACTTTGAAGCACCTTCAACTCATAGAGCTAGAAATGAATGCTAACCACCTTTGAATTCTAAATATAAACTAAAATACATTCATCCAATCTAAAACATTTGACAAGTTACTTTCCAAATTTGAATGACAGTTGGGTCTAAGAAAATACATGCACATACTCATATTAAAAGATCTATTCCATTCTGAAGTAGAAGACAAGATGAATATGATAATCGTTATTAAATGTTTACATTATAAAGTTCACATCCCAACATGGATGGCCATTTCACATAATCATATACAAGCTCAAATCAATCGATTCCATAATCATAAATAGAGATGCATTCAAAGTCAATTAGCTTGTACTCCTCCAAGCTCTTCCAAATGCAACTTCATGCTCACCAGTCATGGCCAATGGGAAATAGTCTACCTTCTGACCAATACAGAACCCACATACTCATCTCATACTCAAATTAGACACCAATTAGTCCAACAATAAGAAGATAGTACAAATCAAGGACCAAAGAATGACATCACAATGACGGTTCTCTAAACTAGGCAAAAATTGAGGCAGAACACCTACCCTAAAAAAATGGTTCTCAACAAATACTGTAATACTTAGAACAAGGCCCTAGACTTAGATCTAATCCTCAAGGGCTCCTCAAAATGACCTTGTCTACATACCCTTTAGGAATCAGAGGTTTCATAGTTCACAAACTTAGTCAAACAATCTTACTCGGTTGTTTCAATAGTTGACATTGACCCATACAACCAACATTCTCATTAGCTCACGCATAATCACTAGTGAAATTAAATTACCAATTAGTCCAACAATAAGAAGATAATACAAATCAAGGACCAAAGAATGACATCACTATGACAGTTCTCTAAACTAGGCAAAAATTGAGGTAGCACACCTACCCTTAAAAAATGGTTCTCAACAAATACTGTAATACTTAGAACAAGGCCCTAGACTTAGATCTAATCCTCAAGGGCTCATCAAAATGACCTTGTCTACATACCCTTTAGGAATCAGAGGTTTCATAGTTCACAAACTTAGTCAAACAATCTTACTCAGTTGTTTCAATAGTTGACATTGACCCATACAACTAGCATTCTCATTAGCTCATGCATAATCACTAGTGAAATTAAATTACCACTAATAAATAGTTGATTTAGTGAAATTATTGAACAGTAATAAAACTGCCTTAACTTCTTTATTTCTAAATAAAATTTAAAAATTCAAAATGTTCCAGAAATATAAAGATGAAGGAAATAAAACCCAAAAAGGAAATAAGGAGACTCTTTAAGATGTGAGTTGTTTTTTCTAAAATTAGACCAAAAGTTAAAACAATGGTTAAAATTTTAGATTGTAGGCACCTTTATAGGGTTCCATAGTTCAAATGAACTAACTTAACAACAACTGTCCTGACATCAAATTGAACCAGTCAATTGTTCAAGAGTCACGAAGCTCCATCTCTTCTGATAGAAATGGAAGATTCTCATTCCTAGTACCAACAAAACCCAACTACACCATAACAAACAGCTATACAATCATTCTCAAGAACTTTAATATAATTATTCCAAATAAATATTCCAATTAACATGCCCTTTTCAAATAAACCCAAATAAAAATAGGCTTTCATATGTACACCATTATCACCTTTAACATAACATCATTTCACAAGGTTTCTTATTAAAACAATATTAAATCATAGTATGGTCCTAACTTCATAGTTGGATCTAGCAATGCCAATACTTAAATCAAAACCTATAGCACAAGGACTCTCAATCATAAGATTCTATTCCAACATGTTAGCAAATACGTATACCAAAAACTTACTTAACAACCAATTTTCTCCTTACAAATAGACCATCAGAAATTCAGAAAAATACCTAGACTTTTAAAGAACAAAGACAAAGTTCTAGAGGGTTAAATTTTTTTCTCAAGCAATTTCTAGGCTATCACAATTCACACCAATAACTCCAACCCTTATTCAACATCATCTCTACCAACATTTTCTTTTTCCTCAAATTTCTTTTTTTAAAACTTTGAACAACCTCCAGCATAAAGATTGTAGACTGTAGTCTCCAAATGACACCTTGATTTGTATTTTTTTCTTTGTTTTCTTCTCTTTGTTTTCTTTTTATTTCCCCCATAGACAACCTATCCCCCTATCCCCCAAATGGAGATCTCATTTCCTTTTATATTTTCTTTCATACCAAGCTACGTATCTCCTTGGGATCATATCTTACTATTATTATCTTTTAAACATATCAGACTCTATTTCTTTAATGTCCTAAAACAAACAAATCTGATCTTTTTCTTTTAAATATACAATTATTTTCAATATATATGAATTTCTTTATTTCTTCACTTTTCTTATTTATTTTTATTTCTTTATTTCTTCACTTTTTTAATTTATTTTAATTAAAAAATAAAATAAAATGCATGATATAAAACATCTATTCAAATTAATTTTTTGAAATAAAAACAAATCTAATAAATGCTTTCAAAATCAATGAGTGACTCAAATCAAAAGTTTGAAGTAAGGAAAGATAAATAAATACACACATACCTATTTGGTCATCTCCAAATTAATTTTCATTGGTCAAATCATGTGCCCACACAATTATTTAAAGCATTAAGTGCCCCTCCACAATATATAGCCAAAGTTGTAGAATAGTAACCAATGAGAAAATGAAATCAAACCAAGTATATACACATCTTGTGAATTCATCATTTAAAAAGTCAAAGCCTAGTATTAAACCTTTTTAATTCAGCATAATATCATAATGCAAATTTAAATCAAATCATTTATATTCATAAAATAATCTCATATTACTAAACTCATAAAATCAACTTACAATCAACATATACTTATACAACTGGTGAAGTAGAATAAGTCAAACATTCTTAGTATATGATCACTATCATGACATTGCTCAAACACTCATCAACCAGGTCCAAAAATATGGTCTAACAAGCACTGTTCAAGACTAGGACAAGGCAAGAGTTAACACAAGTGGGCCTTACACATTTGGGTCAAACATGGTAATGATGAGCTACCTCAACTTCTAATCCTACATGATGGCATCCCATTTTTGAACCAAAGAAAAATCTTGTCCTTATCTTTGAGTTCAAGGATGTTCTTGCCCACCTTTGTACCAAAACAATCAAATTAATCTTTCTAAATTCTTTGAAGAATTAAAGTAGGACCCATTTTGACCTTTGCTCTCTTGGCTCTTTGTGTTTATAGTTGGTGCTTAGTTTAGAAACATTTTTCCTTGTATATAGCTTTTTTGCTTTGTGTGTATTATTTTATTTTATTTTTGGTTCTGGTCCTTGTGTTGTTTTTCTCTATTTCCTACATTGTGCTTACCAGTGCCCTTATGGCACTTTCATAGAATATTAGTGCATAGTCTAATGTAGGAGCATCCGAGTCCACGAGCAATCCTCATCACCCAAAAATATTTTATTCATTTTTTATTTTTTCCTTTATATTTGCTTGCAAGAGTAGATGTTCAAAAATATGATAGATCTAGTTATAATCATGCCCAAGTAAGGAGTGCATATTGTTAAGGAGCAAAATGGGTACCTACAATTCAAATTTGGAGAAAATTTGATGAATTTTGGCTAAGTTATGCTCATCGCTCCAACCGGACATTCGTAATTGGACTTTTTTTAAACTAGAAAACTAGACATCCAATTGTATTTCATATCCAAATCCCATTACAGTTCTTTGTATTTCAACTGGACATGTTATCATGATCCTGTTGCCTTGTCACATCTGAATCTTGTTGTCTTATCATGTTCCGATCCGATTGCACCACCCTTTATATTCCAACTAGACATTTACTAACTTGATATGTTGTTGAGTTTCAATATCTAGATCTGGTTGCCTTATTCATATCATGTTGCAGTATATTTCTTCAACTAGACATTTCATCTGGACCTTTCCTAACCAAACATCCCATTGATTTGTTATATCCAGATCTTGTTGCTATTCATATCTGGATCTAATTATGATGCTTTATCATCCATCTGTATATCTCATTCGAATATCATGTTACACATCTGATTACACTACTTGTCTTTAATCGAACATATTTCAAACTAGATATCCTATTGCATTTCATTATTTGAGTCTGGTTGTTGTTCACATCTAGTTTTAATGCTTCATTTCTAACTAGACATTTTCTATCTAGATGCCCTGTAGCATGTCTTGTTGCTTGATCACATATAGTTAGCTTCTGTGATCATCGAGAAGCTTCCAGAACTAGGAAATATAGTTGACAACCTCCATTTCGATCAACCTAGAGCCTAAACATCAATGCCAATCCAAAGAGCTAGTAATATGTTGTCATTCTTTCCAACATTTCTGTAAGAGGATGACATTTGTTCTCTTCACATGACGATGATGGTGGTCGTCTTAATGCACTTAACCACCTCTACTACTTTTAAAAGAGGAAAATATCATATTTTTAGGGGATGGGTTGAGTTGTAGAGTCATGGAATCTACTGATACTACATTTATTGTAAAAACTACCAAGATTGTGGAATAATGAACAAGCACAAGATTGCAAATGAAATTAACCAAATGTATTCACAAATGAAGAAGTATAAATAGGTGAGTGTGGGTACCTAATTATCCACCAAATGAGGATAGGACTCTGTGTTGGCGAGTAACCACCCCCAATGATAGCGTGAGGTGTTGATGCAAGTCGACACCTTTACAAAGCAACTAACAACTTTGACAAAATCAAAACCCATGTGGATAATTCTCCTAACTATGATTAATTTAGTGTAAACACCTATGATTAGAGATTTATACACCAACACCCCCCCCCTTAAGCATAGCTTAGGTGAGTTTTATGAAAAATGGGTCCTGGCTATTAGCCTAGTGAGGTACCCATGCACAATGCAAATCTCTTAGAAACGGAGAAAGATAGAAAACCTAGTGGGAAAAAATCTACTCCCCAAAAGAGAGAAAAAGAAGTAAAGGATTAGATAGCCCCCCCAAAAGATGATAATGTTGGTGTCAACTCCAATGTAAGTATGAGGAACTCCTAAAGCATGTTGAAGTTATAAACTCTGTTATTCCCTTAATTCCAAGAGAATTGAGCAAACTAATTGAAGTTGGTAGTGATCAAGGGATGAAGACTAAGATGTAGGTCCAATAAATATACTAAACAACTAAAAACAAGGATGTGCATTAAGCACACATACAAATGAGATAAGAACCTATACGGTTAAAGTTGTGATTGCTACAACCCCCCCCATTACACTTTATAGATCAGTGTGAGTACAATTTCCAAATTCCCTTTACACTTTCAATTCCATGACACTACATGAGTGCATTTACAACCAAAGATTCTAGTGGAGTTCAATTAACTTGCTATATAGAACCAACTGAGTTGAGCCATGAAATAACACTTGGCTCTGAAGCCGCATCCTCTTCTCCTGATGTAAAGTATGAAAAGATGAAGCTACAGTCTAAGTGACAAACCTTCCCTACTGCTACAAGTTTTTGGCTTTCTAATTCTTTGATAAGTCATGTTTTAGTTGTGAACTCAACTATTTTGTTAGACCAAGTGAGTTGATAGATAGAGAGATGATTTCTTAAAAATTCAGGAATGAAAAATACATTGTGTACAAATCCATTTCCTAACATTACAGTTCCCTTGCCACAAACATTGTAATAGATATCATCCATTAGAATTTTGAAAGTACTGCATGGTTTGATTCTCACAAACACCTCTTGGTAAGGTGACATGTGATTCATTGGAACAGAACTAAGAATCCATTTGTTGACTTCTTTATGAGAAGGAGGCATTGAATTCTCTTTTCTTTTTACCCTCAAATTGAGAAGTTGAATTAAACTCCTTTTTGAACTCACATTGTCCTACATCCCCATCGGAGATGGAAGATATAAGTAAAATGCCTTATCAAAGTGTAGTTGAAAGCCTAATGTATGCTATGGTCTATATAAGATCAAACACTACCCAAGAAGTAGGAGTTCTTAGTAGATTTATGTCTAATCTTGGTAGAGTTCAATGGAATGCAATTAAAAGAGTCTTCAAATATTTGTAGGGTACCTTAGAGTATTCCTTGTGTTTTTATGGTTCAGGAGATAAACATTCCTTAGATATTTGTGGTTATGTATATTCAGACTAGGAAGGTGATGTTGATAGAAAAAGATCCCCCAGTGCTTATACTTTTACTTTTTTGGTGGCACAATAAGTTGTATGAGTAAGTGATAGGTTATGGTCACTTTGTCTACTATATAGGTTGAGTATATGTTAGCAACTCATGTTTGTAAGGAAACCATTTGGCTTAAGAGATTGTGTTCAGACATTGGATTAAAATAGGGTGTAGTGATAGTTTATTATGTCAGAGTCCAATCTGCCTATCAAAGAACATGACATTTCATGTTAGGACCAAGGATATAGATGTTTAATATTATTTTGTGAGAGATATGGCTGAGAATAGTAGGGTGAAGTTAGAAAATGTAGACTTTGACAAGTATTACAGTGTGAGCACAAAGAAGTTTAGATGGTGTTCAAAGTCCATGGGCCTTTCGACCCCTAGCACTTGATTTCTGATGATATGTTTCTCTTTGGATCTTACGAAGTATTCAACAAGTGGGAGAAAGTTGGGAAATTAGGTGTCTCAACCTTGCAAATTTTTATTATTTATTTATCATTTAATATTTTCCAGCAATTTGAATTTGATGTGGTAGTTATGTCAAGTGTCGATAGAATATTAGTATTTTATTTTAAGATTATTTTTAACAAAATGGGACACACACTAATCTAAGATATAAAATCAATTTCAATTGATGTTATCCAAACTAATTATTCATAGTCCGCATCAATGGATACTAACACTAGCTATTTAGAGTCATTAAGAAAATGGCAATTTAAGCAAGTTATTGGTAACAAAACTATATCTACAAGGATCAATCATAATTACTAATCAAGGGTACTCTACTTATGAGAGCCTCATACTTCATTATTCATTTAATTCACAATAGTTTTCTTATTACACATATAACACGATAATTCGTTACAAAAGAATGATGCATAGGTTGAAAATTTGTAAATTCAACCATAAGAATAGAATGATTAACTTATACCTCAAGTTCATTCACTTTACCTTGTACCATTCCCAAATGCCTTGACCTATTTGGGTACATGTACCTCTGTGAAGTTCTGATTTATGTAATTCTCCATTTATGAATTAGTCTCTTCAACAAATAAAGAAATCATGTTAGACTTTTGATATATGCAATAGAGAAGGAACAAAACCTAAATACATTTATTCAAATTGGAATTTATTTGGTTACAACCCATATCCATGATAGGAGTCTAGAATCTCTTATCTAAGACTTAAGTAAGATACAACATCATATAGATGAATTTACTTAACGGAAGGTGCAATACACACAAAACCTTTGTGTTAGAGTGTTGGGTTTATCCTAACTCACACCTAGGCTTAAGTCACACTTAGTGGCTAAGTCTAACTTAACCTTGACATTAAAGGTTAAGTTCACTTTTGAGGTTAGTCACTTTTTTGTCTCACCACGTGTGCTCACATAAGGTTAGTCATTTTGACACTTCACCTCATTAGAGGTTGGAGATATTCTCTCCTCACCTTATGGGAGGTTGGAGACATTTTTCCATCACCCTACACTTGTGCACACATGTGTTCATCACATAGAGGTCATCGCTGGTTGTCTCCTTCTCACCTCCTTCTCCTTACCTATATAAGCAAGCTTCTTTGTATGTTTTCAATAACTCTTGGTGTAAACTCTTGATGTAATCTCTTGGTTATACATTTTGGCTTTTATGTGCTTATGCTTTGTGGAAGTTCATCTAGTTTTCATTTGCTGATCTTGGCTAATTCTGACATGGTATCAGAGCCATGCAAGTGAAATGCTTCTCATTTTTTAGCAATTTATGCATCTAGCCATTTCAAGAGTTCAATTTTCGATGTTTTCTTTGCAATTAGGTACTTGTACTAAAATCATTTTTGTACAGAAAAGTTGTAAAAAATCAAAGTTCTTTTAGTAGAGGGCCTTTCAACCCTCTGCTCATCTACCCATTTTGGGTAAAATCTGTATTGTGCAGGTTTGCATGCTTATTTGGCCAGTTTGTGGCCTCTGCGGCCCTTGCCAAATCGAGTATGATTGCATCGATGCTTTTGTCTCATTTGCCATCGAAGTTTTGTAGGGACAACTCATTCGATTGTTTCGTGCCCTATCGAGCCTATTTGATAACCACCACCGGCTCCTGTTGTGGATACAACCTCATCTCCAACCAAACGGGTGCGTTTCCAGCCTGTCACTCTCAGATGTTTTCTACAGGCCACCTTCATTTGTTGCATTCTGTCTATTTCTCCACGTGGTCTGCATCAAAGTTTCATTGAAGGTTGTTCGCAGGCACACATTGTCTTCAAACATTCTTCATTATCAGGCGTTTCTTTTGGCATTTCATTTTGTTTTGTGTAGGCCAAAAATTGCTCTCGGGCATCCACGCGGCCTCAGCAGTCTTCAACTACTCCAACGACTTCTCCAGTGGTTTTTTGACTGGGTCTTTTGGCCTATGAATCGGCCACTATCTCTGCACATGGTTGCTTCCCTCTTGCACTCTTTAATCTGCCAATTCGCCACCAAATTCAGCTACTTCTGCTCCAACGGCCCACTCAAACCCAACACTGGACTTGGGAGAGTTTTGTGTTCAAAGTGTATTGCATAACATTGCATTAACACTTATTGTGACTTTGCATTGTTTTGCAATGTTTGTTTTTGCATTGTAGTAGTCGACTGATAGTGTTTGTCATGTTTGGCATTTGTTGTTTGTTGCAATTGTTACTCCTTAGCATCTTATGAAGGATTATGTTAGGTTCTATGTTGAAGTTTTCAACCTATCAAACTTTATATGTAACAACAACATCTATTGTAACTGTCAGCACACTTGGTGAAAGTCATTTCCCTTTTACATACGCTATTGGTTTGTAATAAACCTTCATTTTTCGCTTGTCGAAGATAGAGGGTGAAGCCCGAGTTGGCAGGTGGCTAGTATCCCCTCTCATATCAAACCATTGTATTCTTCTTTTCACCCCAATTCCAACAAGTGGTTGGAAGAGCATATTCACCTCTCCAATAGGTTTCTTTTTTTACTTTTCAAGGGTAGTTAATTAAATTAGGCCATTCGGTAGCTTGAAATTAAGCACCATTTTTTGCAAAAGTGAATGGTTTTTCATTCTGCACGCATTGGTCAAATTTATTTTGTAAAAAGCACCAAGTTATAAAGTGCCAAAATCTGGGGGGTCTCTTTTTCAACAATTTCGGGGGGCTTTTTGCATTTGATCCTTTGCATATTATACCATGTTTACATGTTGCATAGTCAAGTGTACTTATTGTGGCAGCACTCAACATGGGGATGTACAATGTCCTCATTTCTCTCATGTTGTCTTTTTGATGTTTTGTAAGACTCCAAAATCACCACTTAATGTTTCATTCAAGATGACTTTCAATGATTCCTTGCATCAGAACATTGTCATCGTCTTTCTAGATCCACCACACTGGGATGCATATCTATCAGACATCGCATCATTGTTTGTAGAATCCCACCTTGTAGATTTGGATCACATCATTGAGGACATTCATCTTCTTTTCGATGCCAACTTCGATGAAGTTGCATCACCATCATCTTCAAATATACTTGTTCATGCCTTGCCCATTTCAACTTATATGGTGATTGATTTTGCAGATACTTATGAGTCTACATATGAGACTCCATCATCATCCAGTTTGACACCTTTTGCAGAAGTATTAGATTCATATCAGTTCAGCTTTTACCATACATCTATGGTCCCTATTCCCGAATCTTTATCACACTACAACATTGGCTTGGAGATCATTGAGCATTCTTCACAGACATCATGGGCATCATCATTGTCTTCGGATCATATGTGACATTCAGAGACATTCATCATTCTTCCTGTATGTTCCTATTCAGAATGGGCAGATCTTATGCAAATGTCTGTGGTTCGATTTCTTCTTAAGGGGACAAATGTTGTTCAACATTTGTGGATCATCTTCAGTATCCAGTCTCTAGCATGTAGCAGCACTACAGGAGGTATTTTGAGGGGAGGTTGTATGGTTTCTCTTCTCTTATCAGTTTTGGGAGGAAGTATTTACTCACATCGAGTTCATCATTTCACAATTTCTGGGGGGTCACATGACCTCTCTTCTCTCTCCTATGGGTGGAATCTTTCATGTACTTATGTGTTAATAGTCCTTGGGGGGTTCTGAGTCCTCCATCTATCACTCTTATTGTTCACTTGTACATTTCTTTCATGCATCTTTTCTCTTTTGGAGAAGAGTTTTGTTCCCACTGGGTTTTCTCCTTTTCTCTGACTTTCTTAAGAAAGTTGTTTGTTTATGGGTACCTAACATGGCCTAGTAGCTGGGACCCATCATCATCTTTGTATCACTACTCCCTAAGTATTTTTGGTAAGTGGTGACTGATCAGGAAAGTACTGTACACTAGCCATGTATCCTTGCCTACAATTTTCTAGAGCCTAAATAAAAAATCTTATTTTTGTAACCGACATAAAAAAAAACTTATTTTGTAACTGACAAAAAGGCTTGATAAAAGCGGCTAAGGGTTAGGGTTTTGAGAGATAGTATTGTAGCATTTTGCAGTGGTATTGAGTTGCAAGGATTACTGATTGTAAGCGGTTTGATTTACTGGATAATAATATTGGACTCTCTGTTTGGTGGATGTAGCCCGAGTTTGGGTGAACCACGTTAAAACTTGTCTCTCACTGTTATTATTTCTGTGTATTTCCATTCCTCTGTTTAATCTTTATTTGCATTTAATTGATATCTTTTGTCGGCTAACCCTGACAAGTGGTATCAGAGCGGGTTGTGTTCGATTATCATTTGCAGGAAAGTCTCACGGTTGAGTGGGAGCAATGGCGGATGAGGGTAAATTGAAGGTCGATAAATTCAATGGGCAGAACTATCAGTTATGGAAGATGCAGATGGAGGATTACTTCTATCAAAAGGATTTATGGATGCCATTCGAAGGAGTATCCAAGAAACCGGCAACAATGTCTAATGAGAATTAGAATCTTCTTGACAGAAAGGCACTAAGAACCATTTGGTTGTGCCTGGCACCATCGGTGGCATTCAATATAACAGAAGCAAAGACAACAAATGGTCTAATGAAAGTTTTGGCTAAATTGTATGAAAAACCCTCAGCCTCAAATAAGGTATTTCTAATGAAGCATTTGTTTAATTTGAAAATGGTTGAAGGTGGATCTGTGACAGGTCATTTAAATAAATTTAATACAATTCTCAGTCAATTGACTTCTTTAAATGTAAAATTTGATGAAGAAGTTAGAGCTCTCTTGATATTATGTTCATTGCCTGAAAGCTGGGATAGTTTGGTAATGGCGGTTAGTAACTCTGTTTCTGGTTCAAATACCCTAAAATTTGATGATGTTGTTGGTGTTATTCTGAGTGAGAAAATTCATAAGAAAAGCTCAAGTGAATCCACATCAAGCAGTGTTTTGAATGTAGAAAGCAGGGGCAGATCAAAGAAGAGAGGAAAAGGTTTTGGAGGTCATGGGAAGTCACGAGGAAAATCAAAGGACAAAAGATCCCAAACCAGAGGACAAAAGGATTGCTGGTACTGTGGGAAACCAGGTCATCTAAAGAAAGATTATTGGTCTCAGAAAAATAAAGGAGACAAACAAGAAGGCAATAAGGAGGCAAATGTGGTAAGCAACAAGTCTGAAGATGATGCTTTGATTCTTTCCCTAGATAATGTTGATGATTCATGTGCTTTAGATTCAGGGGCCTTATTTCATGCTACACCCCATAGAAGTTATTTTCTTAATTATGTCCAAGGGGATTTTGGGCTAGTTTATTTGGGAGATAACGAACCTTGTCAGATTGTTGGAAAGGGAAGAATCAAGATTAAGTTGCAGAATGGGAATCATTGGCTACTACAAGAGGTAAGACACGTTCCAAGGCTCAGTAGGAATTTAATTTCAGCAGGGCAGCTAACTGAACAAGGTTGCACTGTTACATTTACTGATAAAAATTGGAAGGTTTCAAAAGGTGTTTTAGCAGTAGCAAAAGGTGTGAAAGTAGGCACCTTATATCTTTGTATAGGTCATACTGTTCCTTCTACTTTAGCTGTTACAGAGAAAAAATAAATAGGTTCAAGAATAGTTGCTACAGGTTTGTAGGAAGAGATTGGAAAAGTTGCTGCAAGTTCTGAGACAACACTATGGCATAACAGACTTGGGCATATGAGAGAAAAAGGTATTAAGATACTTCATTCTAAGAAAGTTTTACCAGGTCTGAAATGTATTAATATGGATTTCTATAAAAGTTGTGTATAGTAAACAAAAGAGAGTCGGTTTTCTCAAGAATGGGAAGCAAAAGAAAAATGAAAAGTTAGAGCTTGTGCATACAGATGTATGGGGACCAGCTCAGGTATCTTCTCTCGGTGGCTCTCGATATTATGTTACATTCATAGATGATGCAACTAGGAAGGTCTGGATTTATTTCCTTAGACAAAAATCTGATGTATTTGAAACATTTAAGAAATGGAGAAGCTTGGTTGAGAATGAGACGGGTAAAAGATTAAAATATCTCAGATCTAATAATGGTGGTGAGTATTACAGCAAAGAATTTGAATATTATTGTTCCTTTAATGGAATTCGTAGGCAGAAAACGGTTCCAGGGACTCCACAGGAAAATGGAGTGGCTGAATGCATGAATAAGACAATAATGGAGCATGCAAGGACCATGAGATTGCATGATGGGCTGCCTTTAAACATGTGGGCAGAAGCTGTCAACACTGTTGTATATTTAATTAACAGAGGTCCTTCAGTTCTTTTGGGCTGTGGTATTCCAGAGGAAGCATGGACAGGTAAGAAGGTGAGTTATTCTTTTCTGAAAACCTTCGGCTGTAAAGCATTTGCACATATAGATTCTAAAAATAGAACCAAGCTGGATGCAAAATCAAAAAAATGTACCTTCGTTGGATATGGCATTGATGAATTTGGTTATAGGCTTTAGAATTTTGAAAATCAGAAAATTGTGAGAAGCAGAGATGTTATATTTAATGAGAAGGTGTTGTACAAAGATCGGTTGCAGCAGCATGAGAAGAAAGAAAAGGATTATGTGGTGCTGGATGATACTCCAAATAGTGATGTTCCAGTGGTTCCTCATGCTCCTCAATAGCAACCAGAAATACCACAAACTCCAGTGAATGTTAGATGATCAACAAGGATAAGTAGACCTCCTGAAAAGTTTTCTCCTTTTTTGTATTCTATTTTGTTAACAGATGCTGGTGAACCAGAAGGGTATGATGAAGCTATGCAGGTGGATACACAGGTTCAGTGGGAGCTTGCAATAAAAGAAGAAATAGACTCCTTTTTGAAAAATCAGACTTGGGAATTATGTAAGTTACCTGCAGGTAAAAAGGCTTTACCAAACAAATGGGTTTACCAGTTAAAAGAGGAAGATGAAGGTAAGAAAAGATTTAAGGCCAGGTTAGTTGTAAAAAGATTTGCACAGAAAAAGGGCATTGATTTTGATGAGATATTTTCTCCGGTTGTCAAGATGACTTCTATTCATATTGTTTTAAGTATTGTGGCTGTTGAAGATTTGCATTTGGAATAGCTAGATGTGAAAACTGCCTTTCTCCATGGTGATTTAGAGGAGGAGATACACATGGAACAACCCCAAGGATTTAAGGTCAAAGGTAAAGAGAAACTGGTGTGCAGATTGAAGAAGAGATTGTATGGCCTGAAACAAGCACCTCGGCAATGGTATTTAAAATTTGATAGTTTTATGACTGAGCAAGGCTACAGTCGATGTAATCCTGACCATTGTGTTTATTTTAAGAGGTTGGATAATGACAGTTACATTATTTTATGTTTATATGTTGATGACATGCTTGTCGCTGGATCTAACATGGATCACATAAGAGAGTTAAAACAACAGTTAGCATAGTCATTTGATATGAAGGATTTGGGGGCAACAAAACAAATCCTTGGTATGAAAATTTGCAGAGATAGGATGAACAAAAAATTGACCCTATCTCAAGCTGCTTATGTTGAAAAGGTGTTGCAGAGATTCCACATGAAGAATGCAAAAACTGTCAGCACACCTTTGCCTAGTCATTTGAAATTGACTAAGGAGATGTGTCCTAAGACACAAGAGGAGGAAGAAAAAATGTCCAAGATACCATATGCTTCAGCTATAGGAAGTTTTAATGTATGCCATGGTATGTACGAGACCAGATATTGCACATGCTGTAGGAGTTGTTAGCAGGTATATGAGTCATCCTAGATTTGAGCATTAGAATATAGTAAAATAAATTCTCAGATATTTGAGAGGTACATCCAATAAACACTTATATTTTGGGGGCTCTAATATTAATTTAGCAGGTATGTAAACTCAGATTTAGCAGGGGATATTGATACAAGGCGAAGTACTACAGGTTATGTCTTTATTGTAGGTGGGACAGCAGTGAGCTGGATCTCACGATTGCAAAAGGTGGTTGCTTTATCCACCACAGAGGTAGAGTATGTAGCTGTAACCGAGGCAAGCAAGGAGATGATATGGCTGACCTCTTTCATGGAAGAATTGGGCAAACAATAGGCTAACAATTCTTTGTATATAGATAGTCAGAGTGCCATACATCTTGCAAAGAATTCTGTTTTGCATTCAAAGACCAAACACATACAGTTGAGGTATCACTTTATTCGGTCGGTGTTGGATAATGAACAGTAAAGGCTGGAAAAGATACATACAGATGAAAATCCAGTGGATATGTTTACAAAGGCACTGACAAGGGAGACGCTGAGCTCCTCTTCAACTTCGGTTGGTCTTCTAGACTGAAAACAACAAAAATAGAATAGCAGAGTCCAGGGTGCTTATTTCCAGTGGGAGCTGCATGCGCAGCGGTGTCGTCCAGGCTCAGTCTCCAAGTGGGAGATTGTTTGGTGTGGAACCTGATCAGTCTTCAAGTGGGAGATTGTTGGTACGTGGTGACTGATCAGGAAAGTACTGTATACTAGCCATGTATCCTCGCCGGGGTTTGGGGCGCAGCCCCCGAAATTTTTTTTCTAGAGCCTACATAAACAATTTTCTAGAGCCTACATAAAAAATCCTATTTTTGTAACCGACATAAAAAAAAACCTATTTTGTAATCGACAAAAAGGCTTGATAAAAGCAGCTAAGGGTTAGGATTTTGAGAGATAGTATTGTAGCATTTTGCAGCAGTATTGAGTTGCAGGGATTGCTAATTGTAAGCGGTTTGATTTACTGGATAATAATATTGGACTCTTTGTTTGGTGGATGTAGCCTGAGTTTGGGTGAACCACGTTAAAACTTGTCTCTCGCTGTTATTATTTCTGTGTATTTCCATTCCTCTGTTTAATCTTTATTTGCATTTAATTGATATCTTCTATCGGCTAACCCTAACAAGTATAACTTAAGGGGGGGTGTTAAAGTGTTGGGTTTATCCTAACCCACACCTAGGCTTAAGTCTCACTTAGTGGCTAAATCTAACTTAACCTTGACATTAAATGTTAAGTTCACTTTTGAGGTTAGTCACTTTTTTGTCTCACCACATGTGCTCACATGAGGTTAGTCATTTTGACACTTCACCTCATTAGAGGTTGAAGATATTAGAGGTTAAGCAAGGTTCTTTGTACGTTTTCATTAACTCTTGGTGTAAACCCTTGATGTAATCTCTTAGTTATACATTTTGGCTTTTATGTGCTCATGCTTTGTGGAAGTTCATCTAGTTTTCATTTGCTAATCTTAGCTAATTCTGACACTTTGTTCTCAAGGTTAAATAGCCTAAGCAATGAAAGTAACAAATAGGTACTATAGAATGCCTGCAAAAACATCAATAGGAAAATGGAGAGCTTGTCAAGATGACAAAATAATATAATCTCCCTCCTAGAACTATGCAAAATTCCATATGCACAAACAATAATAACAATTGACCAACCTCTTCTGATTTTACCTTATGATATTGAAGCATAAAAATAGTATCTTTCATAAAGAAGCTTGGGCAACCCTGAGCAACATTAGCTCCATCATAAACCAAAAATAAAATAGAAACAAAAGTTTTTGCTATCAACCAAAAGTAGAACCAAAGACATCCATTTTGTCAAGATGTTTGACATACCCTTAATTATCAAAAGGTGATTTATAATGTTTTCAAATAATGATACTATAATTCAACAAAATGAAAACCCAAAAAACATATAGTAGTAACCATTTGCCCTAATTATATCAAAATGACATGCACGTTGAGAATTATTATACAACATACTAAGTGTATGAGGCCATGGAAAATGGATAAAATTCAATAGTTTTAAGCAATATAATTCTCTAGATGTGACAATAGATTCACATAAAACTTATACAAGATACTAAGTGTATGAGGCCACCGAAAATGGATAAAATTCAATAGTTTTAAGCAAGATAATTCTCCCTGATAAATCTAGATGTGACAATAGATTCACAGAAAACACGAAAGCTTTTCCTAGAAAGATATAGACTATTCAAGTTAAATTAGATATTAGTATTTATTTACTAACTCCAAAAGGTAGCAAACATGTGTAAAATTCACATAAACCAGACCATACCGTACTATTCTGGAGGCAAATAAATAGCAGTAGTTTCGAAGAAAAGAAAAGAGAAACATACTAGTGTCATAGACGGAAAAGAGGTGTTTGGAGTAGCCACAAAAACAATTGGCAAATTTAAGCCGAAACACTTTATCCTCACCACACCTGCGCATTTCAGCATGAAAATTAGAGAGAAGAAAACCAAAAAATAAAAACTGGCAGCAATTTCTAGGATCCAAATCAATAAGCAGCATTATTGTGAATACAAAAAAAAAGAATTTGTTACAAAGATTTTGGAGATTTCCCTTCTTAGGTAGCGTCTTTAACACTACAACACTTGAGAATTCTGTGATGAGTGTAAACATTGAGGGAGAGCATATATCCAATTCCAACATAGCATTTGGCAAGTTACAACTCCAGCCATGTCAAAATAAAATGGCACAAGTCTCTAGAATAGCTCAATACTTACCAAATCTCAGCGCCAGCTTCTTTTTTTCAACCCAGTCCTCTGAATACAGTGGGTTGTGTGTGTGGCGTAGGGGTAACAAAAATAACACTTAGCTCTCTAAATAAAGATAAGCGCAAGCCATTTCAAAGAAGATAATTTAAAATATAAAAGGAAATGGCACGCAGAGATTTCAAGAAGGGGTGCTGCCATCAAAACCATAGAACAACAAAGAAACCTTAGCACAACCCTTCCTAATCATTGTACAAGCCATTCCAATGGGAGGTGCCATCTACAAACTCCAACGCACCTATCAATATCCAACACAACTATCAATGGCATGAAGAAAATATAAGATGCAACTCATCAAATATCAAGTGTAAGCATCCAAACTAGAGGTGTAGCTTCAAAGAATAATGTGTCGTCACCAAAAAACATCTAGTATAAATATTAAATTCTCCAAAATAAGAAGAGCAACCAAGGTAAAATGGTGAGACCATGAATGTCGTTGCAATAGTTTAAAGTTCAAATATGGTTAGCAGGTCTAAGTAATGGTGCAAGGGTTTAAGGGAATGGAGTGGCCAATCAAAGAATACAAACACACTGCACAAAACCTCCCCCTAAAATGTCCTCTCTATCTATGCCCCTATATTAAATTTCAACCCCCAAAAGAAAACAACAGGAAAAAAAACTCTGCCCTCATTCTAGACTCTATGCCTTTTTAAAATATGATCTATGAGCGCCAAGAACACCAGAAAAGAAAAAAAACAAGAAGAAAAAGCATGGGCATGGATAGCTACTTCGATGACCTGCATCCATACATCGCAGTACCTGTCTTTTCAACTGCATGTTTGAACATCTTGTTGAGACATGGACTAGCTAGGACTCAAACCTAGAACCTTCCATACGCTGTTGGAGTGCTCTACCACTGAGCTATTAGCCCCTCTTGGACCAATCCATCGTTAGTCTGGATGTGGCTTATTTCCAACACCAACACCCCCCCTTAAGCTAAACAAGAAGAAAAAGCATGGGCATGGATAGCTACTTCGATGACCTGCATCCATACATCGCAGTACCTGTCTTTTCAACTGCATGCTTGAACATTTTGTTGAGACATGGACTAGCTAGGACTCAAACCTAGAACCTTCCATACGCTGTTGGAGTGCTCTACCACTGAGCTATTAGCCCCTCTTGGACCAATCCATCGTTAGTCTGGTTGTGGCTTATTTCCAACACCAACACCCCCCCTTAAGCTACACCTCTCGTGTGCTTGGGGTTCCTAGGGGTTCCTAGCCTGGGCCTGGCTCTGATACCATGTTGAGACATGGACCAGTTAGGACCTGAACCTAAGACCTTCCATACGCTGCTCGAGTGCTCTACCACTGAGCTACTGGCCCCTCTTGGACCAGTCCATCGTCAATGCAGGTGTGGCTTATTTCCAACACCAACACATCTGATAGCCCCAGCCCCACGTGTAACAGCCGTTAAGTTCTTGGTATTTGTCATTTCGGAATTACGCGAATTTAAACCAGACACAATCCATTTACTTTGGAAAAAAAAAGAGAATTGACGTAGGAAAATAATTTCTTCGTAATGTTTGGTTGAAATGGTCCATTAATATTATATCAATAATTAATATTATATCATAAACTCCCCTTTCGAAAATAGAAAAAGTAATAATCATACATATCCCCTCCTCTTCATTTAATTTCTTTTCTAAATTCAATCCACGTAAAAATTAGAAACTAGAAAAAGAAAAAGATATAACTCTTAAGATCCTTTGGTTAAGATTAGTAACTGCTATAATTCAAGAATTAGAACATGGCTTAAATTTGATGGCTGTATGGCTGTAATAGTAGGTATGAGCTTTCCACAGTCCATAGAATGAAGAAGAAATTGCTTTTGGATTTGATTGCGTGTAATCTTTTGTATCATAAAAAAAGACGTTTCGGGTCACACTCACCATCAGGTAGAGGATTTTAATGAATGGGATTGCAGAATTGCCTTATAAAAGAATGAAGGGGGGTTAGGTTGGAAGAGGTTGAAACAGTTAGAAGAAGTTAGCCAATCACCACAAGACAACAATTGTAAACAGAATCATATTATAATAAGAGATAAAAAACAGCTAATAATTGAAGTGAAATTAATTAAATTAATATGAACAGAAACATAAAGACATTTTTGCTGTAAAATACAAATAATTATTTAAAAAGACTATCGCATGAAGAAATTATATATCTATATATAATTTTACCTATACTAAGATATATCATAGTATTTTAACCTTTGAATGGATAATTGTCATAAAATATTTGTTTGACATGCAAGGTTGACTGTCAAATTTAGGCCATATTAGAAATATATTTTATATAAGATGTTTCTAGAATAAATAAAAATAATGTAATTTATTAAAATTTATTTATTCTATTTAAAAAAATATTATTTATACAAAGTAATTACATTGTTCACAACAAAATTAATCCATCTATGGAATAATTAATTTTAATCCCTTACTACTACAATTAATATTCTTTAGAAATAACTAATCAATTAAATAATTTAGATAAAGTTACATACTAAGACTAGTTGCCAGAATAGGGTTATGACAAAAAGGAGTTACTTTGAAAGCGATGATTAGCTGTAAGATGTGTAAGCATTTGTAAGAGACTAATTTTAAATAGGAATCTGGTCTATTTTGGGCATCCCACGGCAAGTTTTGCACATGGTTTTGTAACTCATAGATGGTTTTCAGTTTGCCAAAGACTAGAAATTGAGAGCTTATGGAGTAGTTTGCATTATAAGAGTTTGTATATGCTGTCAAAATTGCTTCATGTATTTAAATGCTGGTGTATTACCCCTGAAAAGACTTGCATTGCAAGTGTATTGTAATCCTCTATTGCACAATGTTTTGGACTGTGGGGTTTTTCTCTCGAAAGAGTTTTCAGGTTTATTGTCTATTACTAATTTCTATGACTAATTTCTATTTGTTTCTTTATTTTATGTAATAAATTTAGATCAGATTTGAAGTTATTTGCATAACACTCCTCTCAATGATTAGTGTTCCACACATCTTACTTCCTTACAAATTTCACTTATAGATGCACGTCGCTTTCATATACACAATTCTCAAGTATTTTGTACACCTTCCACAAGACCATATTCTGTAAATAGGCATTAAAATTTCCATCCAATACTAGCTTGGCAGATACCATTTCAGTTCCATCTTCTAATTCAACATCCTAGTCTTGACTCATTCGAAGAACAAGCAACAATCTTCATTCAACACCGAATTTTTCCATTGTCTTAGCAACTTGCATTCATTGTTTGTAGTCTTCATTCTCAATGAGTGACATTTCCAGTATCCTGCATTTAGCAATGATGAAGCATCAAATTCATTTAAATAAAAATTAACAATCAATTAAATCAAATAATATTAAACAGTAATCATCTTGATTATTGTTTCTGTATAACTTCTTCCTATAATAATGCATGATTCTTAGACTTTTTACATAGGTGATGCCCTTGGTTGCATCCCTGAATGTAGTGTACTTTCCGTGTTCATGATTTTCACTCCATTCACAACATAGACTTTGCTTGAGTCTTCATGTAAAATGTGTTTATTTCAACATCAATCTCAATAAGCTTGTACATCATTGCCATAAATATCCTGTCCCAATGATTTCTCCAGTTGCAACGAAATGTTCACCAATTGCTACTGTTTCCAGCTCATCCATATTGTAAAATTCAAGCTAACCATTATGAGTTTTCAGCCCTGAGATAGTTATATTGCATGGGTGTCCCTTAATTCCCTGATCTCAGCTTCTTGCTAATTTCTAATTGAGAATCCCATCAAAAGGCATTATAGGCCTATTCTGGACCCAAGTTGTAATAAGCCCCTCCAACCATAAAGAGTCCATCTCATTTGCAAGTTGATTTATCTGTTTTTCCATAATTTGAACATCTTCTTTAGTGCCCTTGGCAAATCTTTAAAACTTTCAGCTTCAAGACGATTTTGATCTTGTACTTGAGTCATCAATCCCACCTCTACTAACATTTTAGACAAGGTTGCTGCATTTCCTGTTTCAATGCCCTCTACTTTCTGCTACAGAGTGCTAAAAATGAGTGCAAATTAATTCACTTTTATGCCAACTTTTCACCTTCAAAGTTTGAAGCTTTTCTTCCAACAAACCCCTTTGTCTTTTCATGTCTTCTATGTTAGTCACTTTCCCCCCAAATCACTGGCAAGAACATCTCTTCTCCGCTGAGCTCATGCAGTTTCCCAGAATTACATTGGAGATGAAGCTTCTTGTCCAATACCAAATACACTTGCATATTGCCCAAGTGCTCATGCTTTTCTCCACTGTATGCAAAATATAGGAATCCATCCTCATCCTTGTGCTCATCAATATTGAGGACCTTATAGCAGCAGTGGGAGGAAGGACATCGTTGACAAAAATAAATATGCTTTCTCTACACTTAGTTTAATCCTTTTTCGAATGACATAAACAACTGATCAACTGTCAAATTGGCTGGAACCAAGTATATTTTCTTGTCAATGTTTGGGATGTCACTTCTTTCTGCCTTCTCCACAATTACTGGAATTCTATCTGAATATTTGTTCCTGTTTTTGGCTTTTCTCTTCAACTAACAAAGACTTCCATTTGTCACGACCTTTAGTTGAAGAGACTCCTTTCCCTTCCTTGTGTAGTACAACATACAAGACAAAGATGCATGTCTTCTCCATGAACACTCAGCATCATTGAAATTACAAGGATAGAATGTTAATAGCAACCTGCAAGCTCAGTAGACCAAATACCCCGTTCATTTTCATAAGCTCCTTGCCGAGTATTTATATGGACATCCTAATTAGGGAAGATGTCTTCAGAATAATTACTATTCAGAACAATTTGGGGTTTTATAATAGAAGGTGGCACATCAGAAAAAGTGGAAACTGACCGAAAGCCTTTTAACTCTGTGCTCAAGCTGTCTACCCGTATACTCTGAAAGAAAAATACAGATTTAATATCTTCATAAGAGATTGAATTGGTTTTTCCTGCAATCACATGTCCAAAACAATGAATTCCTTGACAATTGGCTACATCCATGGTCGTATGTGCATACAACACCTTTGAACTGCTAACTGAAGGGAATATCACATGTTGTGTAGCAAAAAATTTGTCAGAAATTTGGGGTTGCTTACAGTGAGAAGCTCTTATAGAGATGCTTGGAGTTTCCTCACGGAGTCTGAAATCAGGCTCTTCTTTAAGTAACAGCCAAGAAACATTCAGATTACCATAAGCCCAAGAAGTAGATACCTTATGAGAACATTCTTTGTCTGTAAACTGTCCGCAAGATTTCATATACAAATTCTCTTCTCTAGCTGATTTTTTATCAAAAGAAATATGATCAAAAGATCTACTATGAACCCAATCATTATAAGTAGTTTGGCAACAAGGCACAGATATATTAACTTGGGTAACAGTGACCTGTAAATCATGAGACGAATTCCTAGTCTGGTGCTGCTCAGTTGAATAAGCATCATTCGATTTGTTTTGAGGGTTGCATATACCACCTGTTCCTGAGATACAAAGTGGCACACTATCCCCATAAAATTGATCTTGTAGGCCACATGTCTACCCTGCTTTACATTCACAGTCTACACCGTGAGAGTTCTCATCCTAAATATTTTCCTTGTAATCAAGGATACTAAGGTCTTGTCCAATGCTCTCATCTTTTGCCATTTGTTTAGTCTGATAAATAGAAGCATGCAGTGCATTGAAAAGTTGATCTCCATCACCATCTTTCTAATCTAGAATTGGTGCCACAGTAGAGTGATCAAGAGCAACAATAGATTCATGTCTGTTGCTCTTATTGAGAATAAATTTATTGAATGTCATACCTTGTGTTCTAAGACTGTTGGTGTAACCATCGTTTATATATATTCCTCCAATCGCGTTATAATCCACAGATTTTGCCATTATGAGATCTTCTTTAACAACAGATTCTCTTAAACAGCGTAAACTATTCTGGCTTCTCAGATTGATAGCCATATTACAAGCACTGCAACCAAATTTCTGAATATCATTGACATCTCCCAAAACACGGAAGGCTTTCCCAATAGTTCTGGATCTACCTCCGCATTTACAACAGTCAGATGACGCCTTTTGAATGAAGCATGTAATTTACCAACATATGAATTTCTCTTTAAGTTGTCATGCAAATACTCTTCGTCCTCGAAACTATGTGGAACAACAAATTCTATGACCACACAATCCTTATCTATGGTTCTACATTTTACATACATGTCTACCAGTCAAATTACTTTGAGGAATTCTGTCAAACAGTTTACACACCCTATCTTTGAGGAGTTATGTCAAACAGGTCACTGCTCTATCCATAAAACCAGATTTCTTCAAGGCATTTTGTCAAATAAGTCGCTGCTGTATCTATAATTCCACATTTTGTATTTGTTTAAAAGTTTGTTAAGTGTTTTCAAGAGTAGTAATGATGGCATGGTGTTATGAGACAACATTCTTTTGAGGTATTTTCAACAGCAGCTGAGGTGCTTTCTCTGTAATTTACATTCTACATAAGTGACTACCAGGCAAAATACAAATACCCAAATTCAAAGCTCTAATTTTTGCCCAAACCCAAATTCAAAGCTCTTATTTTGATACAGGCGTAGAAATGTAAGTAAAGGTTGCGAATTTGGCTTCGAATCTGCCAATTGCATTTGCCTTAAAGTTTCGCAAGCCTTTTGCTCAAATATTTCGTGCATCCTGCTGTGCTCACAAATTTCTTTGGGGAAGTCTATTAAACAAGTCAGGTGCCCTACGTACATGTCAAGCCAAGCATTTCCAGCTTTAATATCTGATGAAAATCCCTTGGTATGCGTTAATGGATGTTCATACCCTGATCAAAACAATAGAAACATCAAAACCAAACTTTTTAATAAAAAAAATTCAATAATTATAATTTTGAAACATTTTAATAAAATTGAAATAGTTTTGGACACTTGTGAATTTAACTCTAAGTCCATGGAGATGAACACACAACATAAACAAATTGACAATAAGAAATTGTCGTTTAAATAACTTGGAAGATAATTAAATTAGCCATTAATCTCTAATTACCCTCTAACCCTTTGGACTTAGATCCTAGATTAGAAGTGGGAACGGAAGTTCAAGTGAGAACAACATCCATAGGTTGAGCATGAGACTAATCAGACACACATGTGACACACAAAGATGGATCAAGGCGTAAGTTCAACACATAAATAAGTCACGTGGATACACTAGGACGCAAGGAGAACTACACACTCTTCAGGTATATAAAAATTTGATGGTATATTCATGAACTTCACATGTCTCTATTGAAAACAAGAGCACAAAAACAATATTGTAGATTAAATCATTATTGCAAATAAAACAACAGAGAATAATAAATGCTGATTTTAGATTTATATGCATATACACAACTTGATTTTTCACATTACATTGCAATGGCTTTTTAATTCCTTATTTTCCCTTACCAAACTACCCTATGGGAATAACTTCCCAAAAACTAACTTTTGTTTTATTTACATAAACTATATTTATAAAGAGATGTAATATTCCAACTTTCCCACCCTTATTACATCAATCCGAACAAAGAACATAACACTGCAAGGACTAAACACGACAACCTTTTTAGAAGCATTGATGAAGCGCCTCTGATGCAGAGGAAGAGGATTGTTTTAACACAACTTTATTTCGCTCATACCCTTCACACAATGACTCATTTCAGCCAATACCTAAAAGCTTTCTAATACACATGAAAACATGGGACATCAACCTAATGGCATTCCATCATTGAGAACAACATGAAACAAGGGCAACTTCGTGTATTTAGACCTGTTTTCAACATAATTTAGGGTTTTCCAAACATGCATGACCCTTACACTTGTTTGACACAATGTTCCAAACAACAATGGATTGTTGTCACTAGGTGCAACAAATCAGACTTTTTTGGTCATAACTTTTCAAAAAGACCTGCAAATGGAAATGTAAAACCTGTTTTGGATACCTTTTTGGCCCTTACTAAACATATGTCAAAATGGAATAGGATTTCTTTGTACGGACTAGGGCAAAAATAAGATTGTTCCTGTGCAAACCCTGGGACTGTTACAGAACTACTCTCACCAAAAATGGCATAACTCATCAAAACTTAATCAAATTTGCTCAAACCAAAAAGCATATGAAACTAGACTCATGCCTTCAACTTTTAGAATTGGTTTCAAGCACGTACTATACCATACATGGCCATACTAGCACATTTTCAAATTGTAAATAACTTTGTTAGATTAGGGCAACCTTCAGCAAAATGGCCATATCTTACACAAAACATAATGAAATTCAATGCCACAAAAGCCAAAAGAAAGAGGATTCACATGCCCACACTTTCCAACTAGTTTCAGATCATTAAATGGGTTGTACAAGCCATACAAGAAAGAAGAACAAACTGGAACGTTAGAAAAACTCAGAAAAAAACTTGCTTCATTAGCTCAAAAATTTCAATATCAATTCTCCCACCACCATTCAACTTTTGAAGGTATATTTATGCATTTACAATCAATACCAATGGTTTGTAACTGTTTCTTGCTTGCATGTAACCATTTTCTTGATTTTTGCCTCCTTGCTAAAGTTGCATGACAACTTTTTAGCAACTTTTGACAATATTAGCAACTTTTCCCATTTTAAAACCAACGACCCAATAAACACATAAAAAATGGATTACATGATCCTAAATAGCCATAAATCACTTTATTAAACACCAATACACACCAATAGCCCAAAAAGTAAAAATGACATAAAGACTTGCTTATGAGGTCCTGTGACCCTGCACCAGCGTCCACCAATTTTTCTCACCCAGGAAACACCAAACTGAATCTATTAATAAATTTCTTGATTGCCAAATCTACAAATCCTCTATACCACATGAGAGAACATAAATATGCACATCCTCCATGCACAATGAGAGAACAACTTTCTGTTGGCAAGAGACACTATATGGATTCATGGTTGTTGTCATTGATGGCAACAAAGGTCATCCCACATATCCACAAGTCATGGTGTGTCTCTACCAGAAGTCAGAATGAAGATTGTTGTGGTCCGGTGAACAAGAACAGAGCATGTGGCAAGGTCCGACAGATTGGTCCGGATCTCTTAGAGGAAGTGTCTTGGTGCAGTGCGGATTTGGGGAAGTCAAGAGGACTACCTTGAGTAGTATATTCCAAGGATTTAGCCTCCGATGATGAACAAAGAAAAAGATATGAATAGTTGAGTACCGGATTCCTGAGAGACAGTGAGAACAGAGGAAGAACTGACTGACAAAGTATCAGACTATTTTCCGGATGTGTTACTGTTGATGGTAAAGGTTGTGAAGGCATGAATCATGTTTGGCTGACATGATTAATGATATCTACAAGTATATGCTTGATCCGCATTGCTTGGTGAGCAAGGATTCAGCCGACAGAACAGAGTTTGTAAGAAACTAGACTGTTCCGGATGCCGACTAGAAAGGTGATGAAATTACTTGTGCGGATATATATAAAGGATGGATTTAGTTGTGAAAACAAGTATGGTGTGAAGGTATATGCGAATAAGTGCAGAACAGAGCAGAAGTAGTAAGAAAGATCCGGTATGTGAAAGGATAGCAGAATAAAGAACAGAGGAAAGATGAAGTGCAGCAGATCAGTGTACTGAGCCTAACCGGAACTGAACTCCAGCATATGTGGATGCTTCCAATCAGTTCAAGACTGTGATTCTTATCACTTTGTAGACAGTGTGTCTCCTTGTAGGCAGTGGACCTCTTGTGAGCAGTGTGCTCGGGCAGTGAGCCCTAATTGGCAAGTGTCATTTTGTAATTCCTTATTCTTCTAACAGAGAATAATCTTTGGGTTAATCACCCCGTGGTTTTCTCCCTTAACAGGGTTTCCACGTCAAAAATACTGTGTCATGTGTTTTTCATTTCATGGTAATGTTTGTTTGTTTGATTCAATGCTACATTGATTAATAAGAAAGTTCAAAAGAAGAAATAATTAGGATAACTGATTCACCCCCCCTCTCAGTTATCAACAATTGGTATCAGAGCTAAGTTCCTCCTAATAGAGCCTAACAGCTTGAGGAAGATCTGGGAGTTCAAATGGATGCATATGGTTTAAGGGAGCAACTCAAGACTGCCCTTGAAGATCTTGAACAGTCAAATTCTGAAGTCAATGAATTAAAGGAAAGACTCAAATAGGCTGATGAATTCATGAGAGAATTAAAAGACAAATTAAGTCTCTCTATGAAAAAGAGAAAGGAGCTGCTCCAACAATTGGCAAGACAAAGTGAAGAAAGCAATACAAATGAAGAATTGACTGAGCAAACCAAGTTATGTGAAAAGTTATCAAAAGAAGTCATTATGTTAAGACATGAAATGGAATCAAGAACTATAAAGTTTACTCAAGAGATTGAAGAAAAAAGAAAAGCTAAAGACAATCTAAGACAATCTCTTAAAGAAAAATCAGAAGAATGCCACCAGATGGACAGGATTATCAGACATCTTGAATCTGATCTTGAAGATGCCAAAGATAATGAAGAAAAACTTGAGGATCAAATTGCCTCTCTCAAAAGAGATCTTCAAACAACAAATGAATATAAAGAAAAATTCAAGATAAGTTCTACCCAACTTGAAGTACTTCTTGGAAGTCAAAAGAGGACAGATGACAAGTATGGTTTGGGATATGAGAAAGGAGAAAGCTCCGGATCCGGTCAAAAGAATTTTGGATCAGAAAATCCAAGGAATAGGCCTAGAAGACCTCCGGTAAGACAGCCCAATGCTCAAAGATATCCATCTTTCAATGGATACTGCCACAGCTGCAACCACTTTGGTCACAAAGCTAATCAGTGCAGAAAGAGAATGAATCAGATTAATTCATCCTTCTCCGGACAGTGCTTTAACTGCAAAAGGTATGGACACAAATCCCATGAATGCAGAAATATGCAAGTAAACAAATCATTCAAAGGTAGATGCTTTACATGCAATAGAGTAGGTCATATGGCTAATCAATGTAGATCAAGAGGTTATCAGTCAAATATGCAAAGAAATGTTATTTGCCAAATCTGTAATAGGTCCGGTCATAATGCTAAAGTCTGCAGAAGCAAGAATCAGGACAAAAGAGGTCCGGTGTATAATCAGAATCAAGACAAGGGTAAACAAAAGATGAATGCGGATGAAGTTAGGAATCAAATGAGCAAGATTTGGGTGAAGAAAAGTTCAGAGAATGTAGAGGTTGGATCCACACCAGACTCTGGTGCTGATATTTCTTCCGAAAATTAAAAAGTGAGCTCTGGCTCAGGGGGAGACTCAAAGAAAATCCTGTTCCCCCAGCCAATCAAGTGGTGCTGGATGTGACACAAGATGCGGAGTAAAGGGTTTGAAGATACCATTCTTGAGATGATCCAGACAAGATTTCAGAGGTCCGCATGAAGATATAAAGAAGTTGTGATCGATCAAGTAAAGACCTGTTCCGGAAGATGCTCCGGAATGACAGAGGACTACAAAAGGGTCCGGAGAGATCCGGAAGTACATTATTTTACTCTACGGACTGGACAGAATGTCTGGGATGTTCTTGTAATGTGTCATCTTGATTTATTCATGATTGAAAGATCCGCATGATGTTCATAGATCAGGACTGATCCAGGATACTCCAAGCTATCCGGACAAGGCAAACCGGAATAATATAGGTGAAGCTTTTATTGCAAACAGATATTAGGGTTTGCGAAATGATATAAGGGATTTCTCAACAATCATTTGATCATTCCACATCCAAGAAGAAGAGAAAAGCGGAGCTCTGAAACAAAATTCATCAAGATCACCGAAGATCTCCTGCCGAAGTCATTACATACAGAAATCAATCCAGCTACTCCGTGCAACCGAAGACGCAAAAGGTATTTTCCACTTTCGATATCTTGCTACAAATCTTTTGAAGAAATGGCTACTCCAAATATAGTAAAAATCTCAGATAGGCCCCGACCTGAATTTAAGAAACATCCATACAAGTCATTGGAGGTAGATCCCTTAGGAGCATTTTCCAGTGTTCCTCACGGAGTTTTACACACATAAGACATTAGGGTTTACATACATGCAAGCATTGAGGAATTTGGGGAATTCAAATTGAGAGATCTCTATCACAAACAACTGATAGACAATGCTTTTGAGCTTCAACCAGAGTATAAGGGTATCCAGAAGAAACAATTTGATCAATTCATTCATTTCCCCTGCTTTGAAGAAGATGAATGGGTCCAGTATGTACTGAGCAGGATGCATGACAACTTCCTATGGCTGGATAGACCCTGCAAGATCACAAAAGAGGCAATTAGAGCAGTAACTGGTCTATACTCTTCCGGAGGGATACCTATCCTCAAATCTGTCAAAAATAACATTGTAACTGAGGCCACCGGATCAAAATTTGATAAGAGGGCAATGACCATTGAAGATATTTCTGATCCGGATATCAAGTATGCGTCCATGATAATAGGATACAAGATCTATCACTCCAGCAGGGAGAATTCTGTATCCGGAACTGCAGTGTATACTGCCTATGAAATGCTAAGGAAGAATGCAGAATATGATCTCTGCGAACTGCTCTTAAGCTAATTAATGGAAAATATACAGAAAATCAAGAAGGACAAGAAGAATTCCTTTAAGTATGGTACTCTTATATTATGTCTATTCTTCTACTTCATGAATGAGCTGCCCGGATCAAGTGGATGGGCATGGCAGAATGACAAACCTGTTGCAGTACAAATAAGAGACTATCTACATGGGCTTGGGGATGCCAAAGCAAGAAATACAGCCCTATGGGGATACTTCAAAAACTTCCAAAGCATGATGCAAGCAAGAGAAAGAATTCCCCAGTCTCTTGTTGAAAAATACAAAGACTCAGTGTGCTTTATGGTGGACACTGATCAGTGCCTAATGGAGGCAGTGGAGCCAAGGACTGTCTGGATCATGCCCATGGGGTATGAAGTGGATGAACAGATAGTGGAGCTGCATGTTCAACACATGCTAAGTCAGCCCAAAGATCCAAAGGCAGAAAGGTTTGGAACCTTTGAGGAGCTGAGTGTAAAGATCCATGTAGAACTCAGGGAACCTGAGATAAAGAGGAAGGTGAGAAAAGAAGTAGAGCATATTGCTCAAGGCCTAGGCATCTCAAAAGAGGCACTTGATGCCAGCTGGGAAAAGAGGAGAAAGGCTGAGGAAGAAAAGAAAAGTAAAGAAAGTGTTCCGGTTGAAACTTCCACCCGGACCAGATCATCAAAAAGATCTGCACCTCCCACAACCAAAAGTTCAAAACCGGAAGTCCAGGCATCCAGTAAAAGATCCAAGACAAAAGCCACAAGGGCTTATGAAAGCCAAAAGGATGAAGAGGAAACTGAGTCAGATGAGGGAGTAAAAGAAATAAATAAGCAGAAGAAGAAAGGATCTGGTAAACCCTCCACAGGCCAAGACAAGGATGAAATGGCAGAGGTATTTGTTGAAAAGCCCACTCTATCTCTAGAGAGTGTAATCAAGTCGGTTATGGTGGATGGAAACCTTCAACCAATGACTGAATTTTATGATGACTACAATGAGGCTAACCAAAAGATTCTGCAGGAAGCCACAATCAAGTATCTGAACATATACAATAAGGCTTTCATTGAGATCATATCTCTAATTCCTAAAAGCCTAGAAAAGGAATTAGAAATAAGAAAGAATAATGCTCATGCAAAAGATCTTGAGATCCGGGAGCAAATAGCTATTCAGCTATATCCTCAAATTGATCCCAAGACAATGAACATAATATTCAAAGACTGCAAAGATGAGTTCAGAAGTAAAGCTAGGATGAATCAACTCATGCTTGGTGAGACTGACAAGGTGGCCAAAGAGACAGAAGAGATCCTCCGGAAGGCCTTCAAAAGGTTCAATCTTCCTGTTGTAGAGGACTTAGGTGCAGAAACAGCTGTGGACTTGGAACCCTCTGCTCCAGAAGAAGTGGCCTATGAACAGGCTAGCATCTCTCCTCCGGTTTCCCCTACAGTCTCTGGATCCAAAGAAGAAGAGAAATTATAGGAGAAGGAAGCAGTGGTGAAAGATAAAGAGGTTGACAGTACCAAGGGTGCAGAGAAAGAGAAGACTCCATCAGAGAAGACCATGACTGATAGTGGTAAGAATGTGGAAGGAGAGAAAATCCCAAAGGACAGTTCCAAGACTGCAGAAGAAAAGAAACATCTGTCTCCGGCAAGAGACACTGCACAAACTGTTCAACAATTTTTGAGAAAAGAAACAATAGAGATCGATGAACCGGAGCTACTACAAGGCCCATTCAACTTTGATTCCCTCTCTCCGGTGCAGACAATGAAGATAGCCTCATTTGCAAATGCTAAGGCAAATGAAAAGCTCCTAAAGTCTCATATGGAAGACTGTGAGTTGATAGAGGCTGCCTCCAGAGTGCTTGAGAAGATTATGCCATCGGTCCAGATAGATCCGGCAGCCTCCTCTTCCGGTAATCTCAAAACCTTAGTCAGCAGTGTTAGTACACATTTTGAATCTCTAGAAAAATCAGCTGAAGAAAAGGTCCGGAAGGAGTTTTTGGATAAAAGGTTCTCCGAGGTTCAGGGTTTGATCATTAATGATAGGAGAAACATGAACATTGGGATAAAGAGCTTAGAAAATGCTCTTAAGGATGGCGGTGAAATATACAAATTTTGTATCTCCTGGTCCAAGGTAACAGTGGACATTGAGAAGAAAATAAAAGCGCAAGAGGACACACTACTAAG
Source organism: Cunninghamia lanceolata (assembly GCA_027924645.1). Classification (NCBI taxonomy): domain Eukaryota; kingdom Viridiplantae; phylum Streptophyta; class Pinopsida; order Cupressales; family Cupressaceae; genus Cunninghamia; species Cunninghamia lanceolata. Next base: position 1,693,178 of record BSBN01000477.1, on the reverse strand, counting down.
CTTGTCTCAAAGTTTTGATCCTCTTTCTTCCTCTATAACAAATCAAGAATGTCAGACTATTGCAGTCTTGAGTGAAATCAAGAAACTAGAGAAGGACAGGAAAAATAGAATAAGCAGGTTGAGTGAGCTCAGGGGGTTAATTGTCCCTAAGCTAGAGGCCATGCATGAGGCCATAGTAGAAGCTCAAATCATAGCCCAGACAAGTGATCCGAAAGATCTAAAAAGGGCAGATGCATTTGCATTTTTGTTGAGTGGTCACATTTCAATTTTGGATAGAATGAAGCAAAGTTGGGCTACAAAACTGATCCAACTGAAGACATCTTTTGCAGACATTCTTCAGTATATGTGAGTATGTAAATATGCAGCTATGTATAGAAAATTTTTGAAAATTTTGGTGTGCGGACCCTACCCTTTGCCATTGATGTCAAAGGGGGAGTGAGGAGCAGTGAAAAATGAGGAATCCAACTAAGGGGGAGTTCTGAAAATTATATATAAAGACAGAGCATCAGCAAAGGGGGAGCATAGTGTAAACACTTAGTCATTTTTCACTAAGTGTTGCCATCAATGCCAAAGGGGGAGATTGTTGGCAAGAGACACTATATGGATTCATGGTTGTTGTCATTGATGGCAACAAAGGTCATCCCACATATCCACAAGTCATGGTGTGTCTCTACCGGAAGTCAGAATGAAGATTGTTGTGGTCCGGTGAATAAGAACAGAGCATGTGGCAAGGTCTGACAGATTGGTCCGGATCTCTTAGAGGAAGTGTCTTGGTGCAGTGCGGATTTGGGGAAGTCAAGAGGACTACCTTGAGTAGTATATTCCAAGGATTTAGCCTCCGGTGATGAACAAAGAAAAAGATATGAATAGTTGAGTACCGGATTCCTGAGAGACAGTGAGAACAGAGGAAGAACTGACTGACAGAGTATCAGACTATTTTCCGGATGTGTTACTGTTGATGGTAAAGGTTGTGAAGGCATGAATCATGTTTGGCCGACATGATTAATGATATCTACAAGTATATGCTTGATCCGCATTGCTTGGTGAGCAAGGATTCAGCCGACAGAACAAAGTTTGTAAGAAACTAGACTGTTTCGGATGCCGACTAGAAAGGTGATGAAATTACTTGTGCGGATATATATAGAGGATGGATTTAGTTGTGAAAACAAGTATGGTGTGAAGGTATATGCGAATAAGTGCAGAACAGAGCAGAAGTAGTAAGAAAGATCCGGTATGTGAAAGGATAGCAGAATAAAGAACAGAGGAAAGATGAAGTGCAGCAGATCAGTGTACTGAGCCTAACCGGAACTGAACTCCAGCATATGTAGATGCTTCCAATCAGTTCAAGACTATGATTCTTATCACTTTGTAGATAGTGTGTCTCCTTGTAGGCAGTGGGCCTCTTGTGAGCAGTTAAATATCTATATTACAGTTGTAATCAGTTTTCCATTGATAGTTGTTTACCTTCATTTCCAACATATTTTCTTATAATTTCAATTACGAAAACCCCATCTATAAAATCTTATATCTCCAAAACATGTAATTTCAACTTTAACAATAACATCCTACATATTTCTCCTAGTTCATTATATAAAGAAATGTTACAAATAACATAAATCCCTCAAATGTAAGTAATACATTTTTACCTTCCTAAAACAATGATCTTTCTGAGATAATCATGCAATTGACTTCTTTGACTAGATTTTACCACCAATAGTACTCTGACATTATCCTGAGTCATCGACTTCACAACATCATAAATTGTCATTAGTACTGCACCATAACCAAGAGCCATATGAACTTTTACCTTTTTATTTCAAAATATTTGCAATCATAGTACTTTCAAACCATGTTCTTCAGAGTTAGGAGAGGCATGCTCATGATGAACTATGATATTAGATCTCATAGACGGTTCAACAACATGAACTCGATACAATATTACATTTCTCAAGGTACTTCCATGGATTCAGATAGCTTGTTAATGTCAAACTAGGTTTTGGAAACATGTCAAATGAAGAAAATTCCTCAGAGCACAGCCTATGTAATGATAAACAGGTTTTGAAGATGTCTATGAAGATTTGCATCAAAAAAATAAATGTTGCCATCATCATTGCCATTTCCCCTATGCATTTTATAATTTTATTTGGTGAAGATACATAACCTTAGTCCGAAAAAATGTGTAAATAAACTTATAATGGAGTTTTGAATAGTTTTGAAATGCAAAATTTAATATCTAATATGCTCATGATTTTAGAATTGATATGTCTCTGACCCTCTCTCGATAATTAGCTGTCATTTCTATCTTACGAAAAATGTCACATCCCATTTGTTTTGCCTAGTTAAATATTGATAAAATCAAATGACTAGGAAAGATAATTAAGTATGATAAAATTATCTTTAGAATTGTAATTGAAATGATTTCTAGTAATGATTAATATGTTATGAATTTATATTATATGTCAATTTTATGATGACTAACTATTGTTTCTATGAGTACAATAGGAACAACTAACACTCTCTCAAGTTAGAGAGAGAGAGAGTATCATCGAGGATAAGGATTTAGCCATATTAAGGCAACATGTTATGAAGGAATTGACATGCACTCACTTAGACTCATGTAGTTTACGTTGCATATGTGTGTGAGTAAGATTAGGAATTTTGTGTTTCATATATTTGAAATCATTACATTATTTTATAAAATAGATAGTTAGAAACTCAACTAACTTTTGAAGTTAGTAGTAAACATGTTCCTAAAAGAGGTGAACATGAAATAGTCAAAGAAAAATGGTCTTCACTGATGTTGTCATGATGCTTCTGAAAGAGATATTTGGGTATTTTACAATGGATTGTGATGATAACTACAAAAGTGCATGGTACCAAAGAATTTTAAAACATTTCTCTTATAGACATGATATTTCCACAGTCCATGATAAGTTAGAATGTGTGCTTCTGGAATAGACTATGTGTAGCTTTTTTAGATCAACGTTTCAGATCACACTCCATGATCCATCATCAGGATGAAGAGAAGAGAATAAGTGATCCGAAATGTTGATCTAAAAAAGCTACACACAGTCTATTCCAGAAGCACACATTCTAACATTTCTCTTAGATATAGTTTTGGTCAACTCAAGGGCATGTGGTGCTTTTCTTGGATTGTTTTCATGACCTCCATTTGATAGTTTTATGGCTCCACCATATGAACTCAATTTGACAATTCAATTGGATTCTGGCATGATTTTATGCTTTGTAGTCTTAAAAAGTCACAAGTTTGCCAATATTCACCTTTGTCTTCATTAAATGCCGAGAATGGAAACCAACTTTGAAATATAACTTCTATTTTTCTAATGATGCTCACTAAAAGATCAAATCTAAATTGACATCAACATTCTTCAACTCAATAGTTGATCAAGTAGTTTAACTTCTTGTTGAATCACAAGGAAAGGCAAGATTTATTTATCACCTACTGTGAAATAGGCATTCCTTGTTTGAATTGCCAAATTGGTGAATAAATTATTATATTTTTTCTTTTTGTTAAAAGGCAAATTTATACCATGTCTCCATATATGACCATCTCTAAGTCCACATCATATAGAGTCATCTTATATATATGAGATGTTAATGGAAACACATGGATTCATTTTCATGGTAATCTTTGCTAAGATTGAATATGAGATTATTCCAAGGGTATAAATATTTCCCATCAATTGGTTTTAGATTGGAAAATGAGAAATGATTTATGGCTTTACACCTTTCAATCGCATTTCTTGAAAATTTCTAATAGTCTTATCAACAAAACCTTTTGTGCATATGGAGAAATCATTGCATTCCATGAAATGACACCTCTTTGAGGCTTCTATCAAAGAATCCATGTGTCATGTCGTGCTTCCACATTCTGCATGTGTGTCTAGCCAAGCAATTCCAACTTTATTATCTGATAAAATTTACCTTCCTATAGGGAAAGGGGAGGTTAGTACTCTATGGAGGGGAGCTTGGGAAAAAATTTAGCATAGGCAAGGAGGATGGTGGCCAAGGTCATGGAATTTGGTGCTATACCTGCATGTTTCACATTTCTTAAAAGTTTTGAAGGAATTTTCAACAAAATATTTTGAATATATCCTACAATTATGGCATTCCATGGGACAACATTTCATTTAGTCATTGTGTTCAAAATAGTTAACGTGCCTTGTCTATGCTTCCACATTTTGCACGCATGGCTATCAAGGCGCTTACAACTACAACATCTAAATTTATGTGCATTCTCTATGTATTTCTCCTTTTCCTCGAACAACATCAGAATCTTCTACAAGTATCATTCTTCCTCAACCCACAGAGTATGTAAATTTAGTAACAAAATCCTCAATGCAATCATATCACTACACCTTGATTGTATTTATTATTATTAAACTGTTAAATTTTATGTTTTTAATAATATTATTATGTAATTATTGCATTCCTTGAGATGATGCCTCTTTTGAGGCATTCATACACCTGCCAATTACATTTGCTTGAAATTTTCTGAAAGCTAACAATAGTATAAATACAACTTCACATTATGTGTGAACCATATTATTGCCATGTACTAAACAAATTATGTATATTTCCCATTGTTGTTCATGTATACTAAACAGTTATGTATCCAATCCTATATACCAAATATATATTTATTCTATATACTGGAAATGCATATTCACTTAAAATTTTGGGAAATGGTGTATCCATTACATCTAACCACCATCAATTGACATCTATGTTATCTAACGATTGTAGTAACATTAATATATGGATAGTTTGACAAAATTTGCCTTCTCCTTCTGATTTTGTAGGAGCAAGAATGCTAGTTGGTTTAGCATATCCACGTCCATTTCATAAATGCTATAAATATCAACTCCCAATGATGAGTGTCGTATTTGAAAAAGAAGAGCAAAAATGGGATAAGTTGAAAAGATCTTGAATATTGTTCACACTCACAAGACATTTACCCAAATGATACTATGCAAAACTTTTGGAGATTAACAATAAACCTATATTTGGGTTATTTCAAATGTCTTTAAGGGAATTTTAACTATGCAGGACTACTATTATTTATTAAATTCTCTTAAAAAAGAAGAGTTACATTTTTTTTTGACACAAAGATTATTTATTGCCATAATTAGGATATATGGGAATTATACCAAGTGTAACTCGTTTAGAAAATCGATATATTTCCCTTAAGGGAATATTGGAGTTTGTAACTACTTCTCTAGATGGCCATTACATACATAAGAAGTTGGCATATGATATGGAATTAGTGACTCCTACCTTGTTTGAACACTTTATATAAAGAGTTCAATGGGTGTATTCTCTTGATTCTTAAGAATTCTTGTAGTGCTTTTAGGACTTCTATATATCCTAAAGTTGTTTTTAAAGTTGTGATTTTATATTAACTTATGATGCACTAATGGCATGTTATCATACTAGGTTGAAGGTTGTATAACCTTTGTCATGTTTTATTTCAATATTGACATTAGTTGATCAAATGATCCATTAGGTTTAATAGCATGGAATGAAAAGACTAATTTTCACCTAGATTGATGATTGAGTAATGTGTAATTGGTTGATACTATTCATATGGGCTTTAGTTTCCCACAACTATCTTCTTAGAAGTATAGAATCTTTGGAATGAAATATATGGTTTTATCATGTGATATTCTATTATTTGAATTTGAGCATGTAGCTCTAAGATCATTCTTGATACATTAACTATAACCCATTATTATTAGAATCATTAAGTTTGTAAATCATTAGAAATAGTAGTAAATTGAAAAGATGAAATAATGTTATCTAACTAGTAAGGGTATTCATTTAATCATGCACACTATGCATTGATATTTTCTTATCCTTAAGAGTAGAATGGAATAAACATGGTGGAAGATGGTTAAAAATTGGTAGCAATTTGCATCATTCATTAATGGTTTAGTAGGATGATGAGATTGTACTTGCTTGCCTAGTGTTGAGGCATTTGAACCTTGATGATTTTTATGGATCTTTTGAAAATTTGCATGTGCTTAACATGATAATCTATGTAAATTATATGATTTATATGCTATGCCAAGATATCAGTATGTGATAAGGATAAGTATTGTTTGAGGCATTGATTGTCATTTCTTGATTGTGCGGGTTTATGTATCTGGTTTAAAAATGTAATGTTGGATCTAGTCCCAACTATGTCATGATGAGGTAGGAAGACCTTTTGTTCCCTGTATCACCTAGTATTGAGTGGATTTAGGGAATTGTGTTTGTGAAGTGGATTAGTATCCTTTCTGAACAATTCAATAAACATTATTACCTTGGTAATATATGATTTAAATTAAACTTAAAGGATTGAATGTCAGTTATGGACTTTGTCTTTTGGATATTTTATCCCATCTTGTTGAATGTAAAGATATCATGGTGAGATGATTAGGAAATTTTTATGCCATGGCTTTGATCACCGTTGATTTATATAGTAGGATTTTATAGATCTATTTGAAACTATATGTGTTGAAAACTAGTGTTTTTGAAACATTTTGTTTGTTAACCTGAGAGATGAGTATGGATGGGTGCTATTTAGGGAACTAAGAGAATGTAGGTTGTATTACCAATGAAAAAGATGCTATGGTCATAGCTTGGAATTAATCATAAGTGTATTACTTTGCTTGATTTATATTCTCTCCCATAACATGTTTATCCATGGACATGTACATTAGATATATGTTGCATGAGCATATAGGTATGCTAGGCTATTAATGATTTACATGGTTCACTAGATTCCTTCATGCATGTTGGCCACATATTTCTAGATCCTTTGTGATGGGTCGGGCTTCTCTGGTGGAGTAGCATGGGGAAGCTTAATGCTTCATTGTAGGGTGGATATATCACCTCGATGATGCTCTCTCTCTCTCTCTCTCTCTCTCTCTCTCTCTCTCTCTCTCTACTTTGCATATTCTATGTATGGATTTAGAAAGTATGAACATGAAGTAGTAAATATAAATGCAAATGTATTGGTGATGATTTATTATGTGATACTCTTATAAAAAAACCTATAAGGCCATGTTGATTTTAAAGGACTAAGTCCTTAATGTAGTTTAAAGCTATTTGTCTAGCCTTATTGTATTATTCATTGATTATCACATTATTCATTGATTGAATATAATTGATGTGAGATATTTTTGATGAAATAATAATTTTTTAATAGTATTGTATTGAATTATTAATATTTTATTGGTATATATTTGGTTGGATCTTATATAAAAGATAGCAATGCCAATTAATTTTAAATAGATTTGGCTCTCCAACGGTTTCCACTAGCTAGCACCCTGATTGCCTTTGTTTTCTTCATTGTTTAGATCTCTCTAGATTCCATGCTACAACACATTCCTCAGGATCATGGAGTCGCTCTAATAGCATACTGAAATCAAGAGCACAAAAAAAATATTCTAGATCAAACCATTATTGCAAATAAAATATCACAGAATAATATATATGTTGATTTCAGATTGATATGCATACACACAACTTGATTTTTCACATTACATTACAATGGCTTTTTAAAGCCTTATTTTCCTATATCAAACTAACCTATGGGAATAGCTTCCCAAAAACTAACTTTTGTTTTATTTAAATAAACTATAAACTAACCTATTCATTTATTATTTAATTAATCTAACATATATACTAAAGTATAAAATGATGTAATATACTGGAACAATCTCTACTTCTTTGTGGTTAGAGTCCAAGGCAAACAAAAAGAAAAATGAGATCCCCATTAGTGATCAAACTCAATCATGTAGAAATGTTCCCTTTGTGAGAACATGATAGACATAACATTGAGGTGCAATAAACACTAATTGGATTTGCTTTATGTAATAAACGTGTATACTGATGAATGTGATACCATGAAAGAAAGAAACAAGAACAATGTAGGTTGATAAATCCAGTAGGCGACAAAAAATCAAAAGGGAAAAAAGGTGAGAGAATTAAAATATTGACAGGACTTCATGAAAAGATGACCCAAGTGATGACTAAAGCATAGGTGACTTGATGATTCTTCAAATGGACCAAGATGACTAAAACCATTATGAAATTCAAACATGAACAAGAGCCCATGATGCGAACCTAGTGACTCAATTTAAACCAAATGATACAAAATTTTATGACAAAATCCTACTATAACATGTGACATGACAAAATGCAATCAGGTGAACTCAAAATTTAGGATGCCAGTTTACAATGATGCTACACATACAATCAGATAAAACATGGACTCAAAATCAAATTTCATGCTAGAAACACAATTCAAACTTATTCATTCCAAACCAAAACATGAAATGACAAAAGACAACCAAGATGTAAAAGACACAAGGCAAGGGTCCCTAATCTAAAAAAGATAGGGGTGTGTTGTGGAGGTCATAACAAGACTTGAAGAGGAGAAGATATTAGATAGTTTAGATAGTTTTGAAGAGTGGGTAGAACCTCCACCTTTGCTCTTGAGGAGGTCCACTCAGAATTGACAACAAATAGACAAGTATAATCTTCCTAATTGGAAATATATTTTTTATTTGATTCTAAGTCCTAAAAAGTGGCTATGGATGAGGAGATGGCTGCATTGAAGAAAATCACACATGAGAGTTAGTACCTTTGTCTAATAGTCAAAAACCCATTGGCTGTAAATGGATGTGTCATCAGGGAAAAACATCAAAGCATCTAAAATCAATCCTATGTATGCCCTAACTTGTCAATGGAGTACAAATAGCCTAAGAACAAGCAAATGCAAACAAAACAATAAAACCCTAGACTATATGTGTCCTCCCTCCATTGTTCCTCCAAGATCTTACTATATTATGTTCTCAGATTTGCAGGGATGTAAATATGATGAGAAGCTCAAGAGTAGTTGAATAGCAAAATTAGAGAGAATGCTCAAATTATGCAAGTGGGAAGTGAGAAAATGAGGCTGAGAGAGTGATTTTATAGAGGAATAGGTTTGAATGAAGGGTTGTGATTGCAAGTTTGACTTTTGATGAAATGGAGGGTGTAGATTGATTAGGGTTTCCCTTTCACCAAAGGACAAGGGATAATTTTTAATTTGAAGAAATGATGAGGTGTAGGGTGTTTTTAAATTAAATAAATTGGGTCCATTTATTTAATTTATTTGAGAAGGGGGATAATGTGAGGGGTTTTAATTAAATAAGTGTGACCTATTTAATTAGGACAAGACATATAATTTAAATAAATGTTTATTTATTTAAATTAATGGTGTAAAGGGGAGAGTGAATAATTAAATAATTAATTAAAAATTAAATATCTAATTATAGAGGAAAATTAAAGGAAAATAGCCAAATAATTAAATAAATAAAATTTATTTAATTATAGGCTTAGGATAAGAAAGTGAATTAATTAAATAATTAAAAATTATTTAATTAATAGTAGAATGCAGGATTAGGGTGAATAAGGTGTGAAAATAATGCTCGCAAGCTCAAGACATTTTTAAGTGCCTACATTTTGCTCCTCTTTGATACATTGTCAATTCCAGGGTTGTGTCAAAGAAAAATTCAATAAATGTGCTCTAGACATGCCCTGGTGTGCTCTAGTTGAGGCGGGATAGCCTCGTGCCCCCTCGGGAAATTTTTCAAATTTTCTAAAAAAATTACAAAAAATTTGGAAAATTTCCCAAAAAGTTGCATGAGAAGTCAAAAAATGATCCAGGAGTGAAACATTGGTCATAAAAAGTGTCTGACACATGAAAATAGGCTTCAAGTTGATCAAATTTGCAAAAAGGGGCCCACCTAGGTCAAAAAGTCCTATAAATAGCCCTTAGAGGGGCCCATAGAGCTCATTTGTGCACTTGGCTTGTAGAGATTTCAGAGAGTGGAGAGTAGCTTATTGTGAGTTTTCTGTAGAGCACTTACCAGAATGTTGCCCGTTCCAGTTCACTTGCATCATGCAACGAGGGTCAGGACACAAATCGGCTTCTCGAGACAAGCGCGACAGTATGTATCTAACCCTAGCTTTTCAATTTTGTCATTTTTGCTAGATTTTAGGGCCCAAAAATAGGGCACAAATGTGGTGCAATTTTCTACACCGCATCTATGTTCGTGAGTGATGCATGCATGAAAAATTGTGACACATGCACTTTTTGGCGACACATGCATAGACTTGTACGACGCATGTAATTTAGGCATCACGCATCCATAGGATGTGATGCCTGCGTAAGGCAGAGCGACGCAATCAAAAAATTATGTCACATGTGTGGGTCTATGTGACGCATGCGCAGAAATGCGATGCATGGGTGAGGTTGAGTGATGCATCCACTTTAGGTATGACACTCTAACCTGACAATCTGACACATGTGCTTGCTTGGCAATTTAGTGATGTAGTTTTGACCTGATTTGCCTCTATTTTTGTGCGAATGACTTGCCTAGGGTTTGTAGATTGACCGAGTGTGTTGTATTTGTGGATATAGGTGAGATTGCCAACTATTTACACATGTGAGAGTCACCCTGCCAACTATCTATTGCAAGACCATCTGTCGTGGGAGGAGCGAGATACTCTTAATGCACTAGGTTTATACAGTGTTGCCTTTATGCCCATGATTAGGGCTAACCGAGGTTTGTTGACTGCACTAGCTGAGTGGTGGCACTCGAAGACTAGTTCTTGGTACTTGGAGACTACATTGCCTCTACATTGTCACATAGGCAAGGCCCTCATCGATGAGTCCCTGAGGCACTAGGTGAGTCCCTTAGGGCCTGTCACATCAAGTATATCATCAGTTCATCCATATGTTTCATCCATAATAACTAGATCCTTTACTTGACTGGTGGCAAAATCCTCGACCTAGTTTTAGAATAAGATTCTTGAATGTCACAATCTCAAAGGATAACAATTCAGATCGTGATTCTATCTCCAGACAACATACAACACTACAAACAAACCTTTTCAACAAAAACTTGACGCAAGACATTAACCTATATCAAATAGCAATGTGCCTAAACTATCAGGATGGTTATATATGTTATCATGGAAAGAAAACATATCTATGGCAAGAAGATTTGATGGCTGTTATAAGTTTAAGTATTAGGTCTTGATTTTTGTTATCATGTTTCTTATGCTACTCAAGGATGTCCAAGACTAGAGGAACTATGATGGGGTATGGTTAATTTTCATTTATTTGTTGTTTGTGGATTAATCTTTAGTAATGTGATGGCTTGTCTAATGACATGATTAGCAAAGGATCATCGAGGACATTATAGGTCTAAGCATGAAAGAGTGCAATCCTTGTCTGTTGATACATGCAAGCAATACTCAGGTCATCTAGGTTCAATTTTGCCTAGATGCTTGTATTAACTTGCTAAATCAAAATCCATGTAAGAGATACTCAGGTCATCATGGTTTAATTATACCTAGATGCTTGTATTTCCTTACAACATTTTAAAAGCTCAATGATGAAAAAAGTGCTTCAAATATTTGTATACAAGATGACTAAATCTCATTTGTGCATGTTAGGTTTGTATTTCATTTCATTTATAAGCATTCTATAATTATCATTTACCAAGTGGCTTAAGATCCAAATCATTTCTTTCATTCATCCAAATTATTCTTCTAAGTTAATTACCATATCCAAATCATTAGTCTATTTTATCTAAATGAACTTTCATTTATGATTGAGTATACTTGGTGTAACAAAAACAAATCGTTATCATTGTGCATAACATAGGCATGTCAATCATAAGGTTCATATCATTTAAAGTGCATTAGTTACATTAAACATTTAGATCATTCATATAAGTAATATCATTTATCCACATAGGTCTCATGCATAACATTAATCATCAAAAATCAAAAACATAGATATCATTGTCATAGGATATGCACATTAGATCATCATACATAGGAAATTAAACATCATGTATTGAATTTAAGAATAATCAACATATGCATTAGGTTATCATAAACTATAAGCATATAGAATCATTGCACATAACATTATACATAGATATAAGTCATCATGTGAACCATAGGATCAATCATATCATAAGTATCATGAGCATCATAGAATCAACATGTTAGAATCATCAAAATATAAGCATAACCATAACATACATTATATACATAACACCTATCATATAGATAATCATTCATAAATACACATGCATGTAGTCCATCGAACTCATATAGATCATCATCAAAAAAATAATAATGTCCAAGTATACAATGATATCATGAAAGAGTATCTCAAGCCTATCAAAAATAATGTGTATACAAAAATGATATAACTAATACATGTCTCAATAATATCTATGTAGTACTACCTTCAGAAGGTGCTGGTTGTTGAGGCTAAGGGCCTAAAGGCCCTATCCCTAGTGGCCCTCAAGGAGGTAGCGGCCCCATAACTCCTCCACTCTCAAACAGTGTCCGCCTAGATCTATTGTGTGAACTCGGATGGAAGCTACCCACTTTCTGCTCTGGGGGCACTACCTACTCATATAGTTATCTCCAATAGAAGATTTCCTGACTAGCTCAGACCATCTCTAAAATAGTCTTCCCAGTGGGACCCTGTGCTGTGGTCTATTGTACCTACTATAATAGGGCGTCTGCACTAGTATATCTCTGTATAGTGGTATCCCGCTCTAGTATAGGAGTCCTCACATCCCCCTATAGCTAGGTAATTTGCCTCTACATCTATCCAACCTAGACCTGAAGTTGAGCCACCTGGGCTCGCAATGCTACCATCGCCCCATCATCCTAAGCCTCCACTTGCACCTGTGCCTGTACCTGTTCTTGTACCTAAGGCTGCACCTATACCTGGGGCACCCCCTCAACTCCTTGTCTCACTCTCCTCTATCCTCCATCATCTCCATCATCGCCATCTTCTCCATCATCACGTCTGCCACCTTTGCCCCCATCATCTCCATCATCATCTCTGCCACCTTTGCCTCCATCTTCACCTCCACCACCATCAACCCCTCCACCTCAGCCGCCTTTGCCACCTTGATGTCTCCCCCTCCTCTTTCGTGGAGCATCATCATCCTCCTCATCTCCACCCTCCAGTCTAGGAGCCCTCTCCCCAGGTCAAGAGTATCTAGGTAAGGGATGAGCTGTGAAGTGTGCAATGTAATCAGCCATCATCCCCACATCCACAATGTACCACTACAAATCCCACACTTGGTATGGAATCTGTAAAAAGTCATTCCTTGCCTACTCATAAGATGCAATAGGACCCCACCATGGATGCTCCTTATGCGTTTGAGAAAATATAGCAGTACCCTGGGGCATCCCCTCAACCCTACCAAACTGTTGGAGCACACAAGAAACGATATGTCGCTTTAAGATATAGGGGTCCTTCCTATCAACCATCGCATCTAAAAATAATATGGTCGCTTTGTAGCATCCTCATCCCATACCTTGCAATCCAGGTACGGCCACCACTCAACTGTGTCCACATTATCCAATGCATGCTGCCAATACTCAAGCTTCCCTAGCTTAGGCTAGGAAAGGCTCTCCTAAAACATGTAGGCGTATGGTCTGTCTCTACCTCTAACTCCCATCCCTATCGGTCGTGTGATAGCTATGTGCAAACATGCCCAAATCTAGAACGAAGACAATCCAGTCGATAGACTCACCGCTCCATCATACACAAACTAATGAAGATCATGATATAAGTGAGCCAATATGCACACACCCCAGGTGAAGTGTGTCCCCTTAGATATCATCCTCTCTAGATTCCTCCCCCATCCGACTGGAAATCCATGTGATCTCCTATCCGGGAAAACCACGCCTCTAATCAACCCTACTAGTATGGCTAGCAGGGGCTCATAATAGTGCACCATATCAACCCAACTAATCTTTGTACCCTTAAGGTCTGCATCATCAAACACTCATCTACACTCTACCAATCTAGCTCCCGAGTGTGACTCATACTCCACTAGCTCTCCTTGTATTGGAATCTGCAGAATCTGATGCACATCCTCCAAGGTCACTGTAATCTCTCCTGTTAGCAAATGAAATCTACCAGTCTCACTGTGAAATCTCTCCTCTAGCGTAGTCAGCAGCCCCAGATTCACCTGCATCTTGAGCATAAAACAAACATACTACAATCTGACTGATCCAAGGACGAAGTGATTAGTCTTGATCAAATATGGTCGCAGCAGCTGAGTAACAGGAAATCTCTCCCGCAATATCAAAACATTATCTAGCTCCTCCTGCAGTAAAAAACACAAGCACGTTAACCAATCAACTAAGTTGCATATCTATCAAAATTATCAAACCAATTACCTAGCTATCTTATCATTAAACCTATCCTATCATCTCTTTGGAGATTCTATCAATCTTGAAGATGGCCTATCAGTTGGCCAACATCTATCACGATGCCAACTTAAGCAAATCAGCTAAGTAATTGACCATTTTTGTCAGATGTGCATCTCTATTTCTCAAAAGTGTGGCTTAATATCATATGTGTTGAAGCCCCTATCATTTGCACAAATTCAGGCTTATGCACAGAAACAAGAGTCAGATGCGTAGTTTTACCTCATATGCAATGTATTTTAATATCATATGCATGAAACCCCTTATCAGTTGTGTGACTTTAGCATACATGCACAGGATTAACTCACATGCACAGGACTATTGTTTAAATGCACTAAAACACATAAATGTACCAAAACCCTAATTATATGCGTAGGATTAACTCACATGCGCAAGACTGCTATTCAAATGTAAATACACATATGCTCCAATTCAGTTACCAAATACATAAAATCCGGCCATATGTGCACACTTAATTATCATATGCGCAGAAATAACAGAACCACGCATTCAAAAATGTGACCTTTGACCCTAAATTTTGACCACAATAAATGTATTTTGACCAAAATTAAAAGCATACATACCGGGGGTCCATACTCTGTTGACCGCCCGAATTGCCAGATCCTCTTGAACCTGTGGTTCTCTATCAGAATTCGCTGCATCTTCATTGATTGCTCTTCTATGCTATGCACTAGGGCTCCCTACAATCTCTCCTCAAAAGATAAGTGTGCAAATGAATAGAAAGGAGACCCCACATCCTTATTTATAGCCAAGTGAACCCTAACTGGAGGTGTTTGACCTTGCACATGCATGCCATGTTTTTCATCATATTTGATTCTCCATCACCTAAATTTTTCACCTATGCATTGTACCGTCACTTCTTCTACATCGTGAGATCATTCATCCATTCTTTCTCTATGAAAATCCAACCCGACCAATCTCCTGAGGGGGAATCCTAACCTGTACCAGGGGGAAAATGGGGCATGTATCATACTCAAAAAAATTTTATTCTTTGAAACAACGTGATAAAACACATTATCTCAAAGAGGGGCAAAATGTATACACTTAAATATGGCTCAAGTCGAATTAAATAAATATTTTAATATTTATTTTATTGTTATTCCTCTATCAATAAATAAATATTCTAATTTATTTATTTGGTTCACATTTATCTCATTATTTCAAATAATTAAATAAAATATCAATTTATTTAATTAATCATTCCTAAATTCCTCTAATGTCATATCTAACTAAATAATTCTAAATTATTTAATTAATCCCTCTAAGACAAAGTCCTATGTCTAAAATCCACATCATCTCATCCTTGTTATCTTCCACATCATTGGACACCTCATCAAGTTGCTCTAATAATTAAATATTTTTAATATTTAATTAGTCATTTATCCTCTCAAACATGTGCCCTATATCTTCTCAACCATAAAACATGGTCAAGACACTTGTCTTCTAAATCCTATATTCCCTCTCACATTCCAACAACCAAGGACTCCTTCCTCCATGTTCTTCTCATGGTCTTCCACGTTTGTCTCATTGGTCCTTGTGAGCATCATGACATGTGGCTTATGGTTCCACGTATTCCTCCACCTTGTCATCGTAGTGGGAACATCTTCTACCTTTATCTCCCTCATCCCAACCAAATTACTCTTGACCATACATGTGACAAGACTTATTCTTCCACCGTGGATCTTTTGACACTTGGATTTGAGTCTCCTTGGTCTATAAAAGCAAGCTCCTCACCTTCATTTTGCATCACAAGAGCTATAGTACTTACATGCTACATAAATTCCATCAAGCAATCAAGCATGCCTTTGGCCCCCCATTTGCATTTAGTCTCATAATCTCCATTGTTGCATCATCGTTTAGCTTCATTATTCTCATATCAACATCATGGATTTTATCATTAGTTCCATATCCTCATCCTCATTAGCATAGTCTTGTATTTTAGAAATCCTTCACATTACATTTGAATCCACTATTACATTCATCTCATTGTCATCTTAGAAAACAAAGAAGTACAATTCTGAGAGCAATATCATTATCAACAAGATCATTGAGAAGATAGGAGACAATGGAACGAAATGGATAAATCAATTTGCAAGGTATAATTCATGTTTTTTGCATTTTTCTTAGTTTCATTGATGTATTGAATTTGAGTAGGAATTCTAGAGTATTTGTGGTGTCTTATTAGGTTCTTACAATAGTTTCAAATTATGAATCACACAGGGTTATAGCCTGTACAGTGGAGAGCAGATGATGTGGCAAATGCAAGTACCACACCTGCATGTGACACTTGGTGGGCTACTCATAGGCCCGTTCCTTATTTACATCCTGATGAGCCAACTCATGTGGAGAGGTTGGGGAGGGGGCTGAGAAGCAGACTCAAAGGCCGAGGTCAGGGGAGAGGAAGAGGCCGAGGAGGTGGTGGCAGGGGGTAATGATGGAGGGTATGATTATGGTGGAGCCAGTGGAGGCAGAGGAGATAGGGACCGAGGAGACTGAGGGAGGGGAGGCAAAGGTCCTTGACTCTCTCTGATTCATGAGGAGGGAGAGAGGGTCATTGGACATGTTGCAATAGCGGTAGGGGAGATATAGATGGAGGAGAGGGGAGAGTGGGAGGAGGATGTAGCCATGGAGGATGTTGACGGAGAGGACGTTGGTGGAGAGGAGATGGGAGTGTGTTAGGATGAGGCTGATGCTGAGGAGGAGCAGATCAGAGAGGAGGCATTATAGGATGTGCTTGTTGGAGAGATTGGGGATGATGATGAGGAGGGGATCGGGGAGAGAAGGCAGCAGAGATGCAGTGGATGTAAATGCATATCTAGGAGCTAGAGGGCCAGTTAACATAGCGGACTGGTGAGAGGGACATGGACATCATTAGAGCCCAGAGGGCTGAGCAATGGAGTATAGATTTTATGTCGATAGTTAGTGGGCCCACCAAAAATTTATCACAGGCTCTATATCAAGAAAGTTTGGAGACAAGTTACTACATGACCCTATACGAGGGTGTGGTGCTAGTATATCAGAGGGCACCGAGCTTCCAGAGCAGGAGTGCTAGCAGGTCTCACTCTCAGCGGTCACATAGTAGTGTGGAGTCTTCTCACTCACAAAGGAGGACTTCACCATATGAGAGGCCATCTGGTTCCAGGGTGGGGTCACAGCACAGGGGTCCTTCTTCAGGGCTAGCAACATCTGGAGGTCATGATTGTGTGAGCTAGACCATTTTGACAGATATGATGTATAGTATTGATCAAGCCTGCTTGCTCTAGTTATTTTGATTGAGCCTGCGAGCTCCATTTTTGACATGGATTTAGATATTGTACTGTGACATGTTTTGATGATATATATATATATATATATATATATATATATATATATATATGAGATAGACTATTCTAATGATGATCTCTTATTTTTATGTGCTTATGATGTGATGGATGTATGAGATATGTTATTCATGCCATGATTCTATGTTGATGTGATGCTTATGCTTTATGATTGATGGTTTATGATTGATGGTTTATGATGACATGATGTATTTCCATTTATCATGTATTGTGATGATGTTTATAATGTATCATATTATGTGTTTTGATGGATGCACATGTTGAGATGATGTTGTATGTTAATGTTATGGTGCTTTTTATTTCTATGTGATGCCTCTATGTGTACTACATAGATGTGAATATTTATTGGATGTATGTAAATGTTTATGTGATGAATGCAGGTTGTATGCAGATGATGACTCTGTATGTGATGATGTAATTTAGATGATCTAACATGACGATGATACTTATTACGATTGTGGTATTATGCTTATGATGAGATTTATATGATGTGCTAACATGTGTATGTATGCAGGCCTATGATATTTGATGTGTTTTTGGTGTGTCACAGTATGCCATCATGATGACCAAAAGAAGTGAAGATGTGAAAGAGAGGAGTGAGGAATGAAGATTGGCTGGAAGAATGGATGCAAATTTTGCTTTGATAGATTTTTGAGCTTCTTGCTTGCAGTTTTCTACTTATCATCATAGAACTTATTTATTCCAAAGGATGTCAAACACAATGGCGTGACATAGGCAAAAGTGTACAATGTGGTCCTTTGTGGAATAGGCACATGACAGACAAGGAATTCCTGACTTAGAATAGTAACCATGGTACCTTGTCGGAACATGTGATGAGATGACATTAAGGTATGCAAGTCCTTATGCAAGGGAGCTGTTATTCTTTCCTATGCATAGGGTGTTCTTGATTCACACCTGATGGAATCCCGATCACACACAAGGAACCTAGTTTCCTTAGTCATTTTGTCAAGACATACCACAAACAAAAATCAAAGAAAAAGGTCTTGCTCTATCCCTGCTTCTCTTCATCACTTAGGGACTACCTTGAGAAGCATAAGAACAAGATCGAAAAATGATCCAAAAAGATAAGACAAAACTAGACTTGATATAGTCAACAACCATTAGATCATTTGTTGAGTGTGTATGTGTTTGTTTGATTGGTTATGATAAATGAAAGGATGCCTAGTTTCATGATAGGTAGCATGTCATATAAGACGTTAAGTCTAGTTTTGGCAATGCAACCACCTGTATAAGGCAAATGACAGGATTGTGACATTTCATATAAGACATGTGATCTAGTTTTGAGGATGCCAAAAGTTTTGAGATGATTGGCATGTGATGATTGTTAATGTTCGATTTTAGAAATGATGCATGCCGTAAAGGCATAGAGTCCTAGTTTCAATGATGCCCCATTTCGTGTAAGATATGTGATAGTTGATGGTAATTGATCTATTTTGGCTGATTGAATAGCTCGTCTTGTTGATGTTTGGGGTTTCTTTTCTTGTGAAAAACTGATTGTTTTGGTCTAATGAAAGTGTCCATCTCATCAAAGGATGACTTATTATGACAGTTGACCCAATGGGACCTAAGGGACTGACCTAATATCTCAGTGGCTCATCGGAGATGGCCTTGCCTACGTGAAAGCATATAGACAATGTAGTTCGAGGACTCAGACTATGTGTGACCTAAGACTTAGGGGGTGGGAAGCCTTAGGGGCTCATTAGAGATGGCTTTGCCTACGTGAAAGCTTAGAGGCGACGTAGTTCGATGAAGTGGGTTTTGACATGGTTTATTGCTTGGGTTTTTGGTTGGTTATTTGATTTTTTGATGTTTTATGTTGTTTTTGGTTTTTTGAAAATATCTGATGTTTTTGGATTTTTGAGATATTTGATGTTTTTGGATTTTGAGAATATTTGATTTTTTTGGATTTTTGAGATATTTGATGTTTTTGTATTTTTGAGAATATTTGAAAGGTGCCCTCCAATATGAATTTTTAGGATCAAGAATTGCCCCTAGTCAGGTATAGGACAGAGTTATGACCAAGATGAGATGGGATGGGATGATAACAAAGTGTTTAGGAAAGTCGGGAAGACGTTGAATGCCAACTTATTTCCAGGCCATGAAAAGGACAATGTGGTTTATTATGGGTTATGACATGAATTATGGTGTGGATTATATAGGATTTATTGTGGAAAGTGAAAGACAAGATAAGGTGATGGTAGTCAATGGAACCAAGATTAACTACACATGGCGCCTGTTTGCTAGGTTTTCACCATGGTACTTATCCAAAGTGCCACTGAAACTTGGTTTTCACTTTTTGATGAATTATTTCTCTTTACTATTTTCTGTTATCTAATAGCACCACCGGAGTGGTTTTCACTATTGGATTGATTTTTGCTTTTTATATTTTTTTTGTATTTTTTGTACTTTTTTTAATCTTTTTTATTTTTTAGACTTAGGTATAATATTTATGAAGGTGCATGTTGTTGATTGGCTCTGGTAGCAGTTCACCTTCGGGGGTAGCAAGTTGATATGCTTCCGATCCGTATGCAGTCATGATAATATAGGGGCCCAACTAGTTTGGTTCAAACTTTTCCAGCTTCTCCTATTCCATTTGATTCTTGGGGTTCTCTTTCAAGACCAAGTCTCCAATGTTGAACTGTTGAACTCTAACCCTCTTATTGTAACTGCATCCGAGATGGTTCTGATACACTTGCAAGTGTACTAGAGCATTCTACCTTCTTTCATCTAGGGGTCATCCCACAATAATGGGTTACACTTTTTGGGCAAACTTGACATTGAAATCAATATTTTGAACTAAATCTTCACTTTCTGACACCTATAGCCACTAAACCGTTAGGAATTTGAAGATGATGTGAACTAGTGATTTGTGACATTTTGTTTGTAGATTCTAAATATATATTTTTTAAAAAAATTGGAGTTAAATTGCAAATTTTTTGTGTCTCCTTTGATAACTAGTTTTTAATAGTAAACAACATTTTTTTAAAGTGATGTGTATTTTGTAGCACATAAATTTTTTTCTACAAAGGATAAAATTCTGATTCTTGTGAATTTAGATTGGTAACACCGATATATAGGGCATGCATTTGGTTTCATAATATTTTGTTGAATATATTTTTTTAATTATGTTTTGAAGTCAAACCAATTATAATTTAGACATAGGCGTATTCTGTAAAACATAACTTTTTCTATATGTATCAAAATTTAATTATTTTTTTTTGGAAACAAAGACATCAATACCGAGGGCATAGATATTTTTCAAAAAAAAAATTCACTAATTTACTAATTTTCCATGTGTGTAGAACATAGAACTTGATGTTCGGTGAAAAACCTACATTCACAAGAAATAAAAAATAAATATAATAATCAAGTTAAATATACTTAAAATAATACTATTTGGGAAGCTTATAATAAGGACTACATACTTACAAAACATAAATTTTAAATGAATTCATTTGATCCCCCAAGAGGTAAATCAAAAGTGGCTTTTTACCAGTATTTTGATAGGTGTAGAAGAGACTCCATTATAGGTATGGTTTAAAACTAGCGGGGTTCTATCCAAGGGGGTTTGAATCTAAGGGGGTTTGATCAAACCCTCTTCAATTAAAATCCTTTAAATGGAACCTTTCAAGGCTTGAATCATTATATTTTCTAAAAATATGTGATTTCAGCAAAAATCAGGATGTCCCAAAAAGTGTAACCCATTATTGTGGCAACACCCCTAGTAGCTCGAGCTCATGTAGTCTAGATACCCTATAGCCTTCATCATCCACAAATTACTTCAATGATACTCTTAGGGAAGGTAACTCAACCTCGATGGGCAGGATGGCTTCAGAACCATAGACGAGTGAGTAGGGGGTGACTCAGGTTGGAGTACGGATGTTAATGCACTAGGTCCACAAGGCGGGATTGAGCTAGATATGCCAGTCATAGCCAACATCATTGATAGTCTTCTTGAGGATTTTTATAATGGTTTTATTTGATGCCTTGGCTTGATCATTACCTTGGGGGTAGTAGGGAGTGGCGAGATGGTTTTGGATGTGGAATCTTTCACATAGTTCATAGACGTCTTGATTTTTGAAAGGGAAACCATTATCTGTGACAATAGATTGAGGCACGCCATACCGACATATGATGTAGTTGAGGATGAATTTAGCAATCTAGTTACCGGTAATGTATGTCATGGGAATAGCCTCAATCCACTTTATGAAATACTCGGTGGCGGTGATGATGAACTTGTGGCCATTGGTGAAGGTGGGGTGGATTTTTCCCATGAGGTTGATCCCCATTGAGAGAATGGCCATGGAGATGTTAGTGGCTAAAGGTCCTAGGTAGGTGCATTCACCAGATCTCCATGTATTTGACACTGTCTGTATTTTTTTATGAAGTGGTATGCATCTTTTTCCATGGTGGGCCAATAATATCCAGCTCTTATGACCTTTTTGGCTAGAGTAGGACCACTAGAGTGATCTCCGCATATACCTTCGTGTACTTCATGTAAGGTTGTTTGTGCTTCCTCGATGTCGAGACATCACAGGAGGGTATTGTAAAAGCCATGATGGTAAAGGATGTCACCGATGATGACATACTTAGTGGCTTAGCAAATGAAAGATTTGCATTGATTGGATGATTAGTCAGCAGGAAGGGTTTGATCATGCAGGTAGGTGTAGATGTCATTGTACTATGGGGACATGGGACCAACAATCTCACACACTAGCTTAGATTTGGGGATGTCAAAGGCGGGGACCAGCAGTTGTTCCACCAAGAACTCAAATTGAGAAGCATTTTTGGGATGTCCAATAGAGATCCTATTGTTTCCATTGCATCAACTACTTTGTTCTGAACTCTTGGAATCTAATAAAAGACAATTATGTCTTAATAGAGTCTAAAGTTATCAACCATTCTCTTGTATGGCATGAGTTTTTCATCCTTTGTGTCGTATTCATTGTTGACCTGCTTGATGACAAGCTATGAATCACCAAAGACTTGTAATTCCTTTATTTTCCAATTGATAGCCATAAGTAACCCAGTGAGTAACGCCTCATATTTAGTAATATTATTTGTACATGGAAAGGCTATGTGAAATGATTTAGGGATAGAATCCCTTTGAGGAGTGATTAACAAAATGCCTGCCCCTGAGCTGTGATTTGTGCAAAAACCATCAAAGAATAATGTCCATGTATTGGGAATCTCAATGGCAAAGACTAATTCATTGGGGAAATCTGCAACCAAAGGATGATCCACTATTGTAGGTGCTCCTGCCAATTGATATATGATCACTTGCCCCTTTATTTCTTTGTGGTCCACGTGCCCTATATTGAATTCACTCAATATCATGACCCATTTAGCTAACCGTCATGTCAAGGCTGCCTTATTGAGTAGGTACTTCAGGGGGTCAATCGTTGCAATGAGCTTTGTTTTATGGTTCAACATGTAATGACACAATTTTTGAGTGGAAAAAACCACCGCAAGGCATGCCCACTCTATAAGACTGTAATTTAGCTCATACCCCACTAATGTCCTACTGATGTAATAGATAGCTCTTTATTTGCCTTCTTCATCATTTTGTGCTAAAAGTGCCCCCAGTGCTAAAGATGTGTAAATGTACAATAGAAGGGGTTGTCCCAATATTGGAGGCATGAGGATTGGAGGAGAGAGTAAATAATCTTTGATTTGTTGAAAGGCCTCTTGACACCATATTGTCCATAGAAAAGGCACTCCTATGAAGAAGATGTTGGAATGGGTGACACTTGTCGGCCAGTTGTGCAATAAACCCATGGATTGCTTGAAGTTTCCCCTATAAGCTATGGAGTTGTTTAAGAGTTGTTGGTGGAGGCATGTCCATTATAGCTTTGACTTTGGCAGGGTCAACCTCTATGCCTTAGTGAGAAACAATATATCCTAACAACTTGCCTGATGTGACCCCAAAAACACATGTCTCGATGACTTTGGAAGTACTTACATCCCTACCTAAAAGTAACTTAGTACTAGGAGTATTTTCTCTTCATGATGTATATCCTAGCCCCTTGTTGCAAGGTTACATGGTCAGTTGAATGGGTTCTATTCTCCCATTTTTGTTAGGCCCAAGTCTACCGTGCCCATCATATCCTTGTTGTTTTACAAACTCATAGACTTTTCCATATCGTTCCACAGGCAGTTGTACATTCTTAACTCTTCTTCCTCCTTGTATAGCCACTTAGACACATCATCATCCACATCCTCTTTTCTAAGTGTTGGAACAATGCAGATAACTGAGAGGAGGGGTGAATCAGTTATCTTATAACTTTTCTCTTTCTTGCTTACTTTTCTTATCTTAACATTTTGTGCTTTATTAAAACATGGAAGCAAAGACAACCATAAGAAATGAAAATAAAATCAACACATAACACAATGATTTTTATGTGGAAACCCTGTTAAGGGAAAAACCACAGGGTGACTAACCCAAGAATGTATTCTCTATTAAAAGAATAAGGAGTACAAATTTGGCACTTGCCAATTAGGGCTCACTGCCTGAGCCACTGCTCACAAGAGGCCCACTGCCTACAAGAGACTCACTATCTACAAATGCTTATGGATTGTACTAAAGATTTTGAACTGATGAACAACATCCACATATGCAAGAGTTTAGTTCTAGTTAGGCTCAGTATACTGATCTAGCACATTTCATTCTTCCTCGGTGTAGTATTTCTGCTTTGTCACATTCCAGGCTTGGAGTACTATCTTTTCACTTCCTTCTACTCTTTTTCGCACTTCCTTGTTGTTCACATATTCAACACACACACACTTACATGCTAGAATCCATCGGGTATATATATCCACATCAAGGATTTTCATCAACTTTCTAGTCGACAACAAGAACACTTAAGATAGTTGTAAGTTATTTATCTATCGGCTGAATCCATGCTTGATTTGTGATGCGTATCAAAAAATTAAGCATAGAAGTCACTAATCATGTCATCCAACAATGTATAATCCCACAAATTGCTTGATCAACACCTTTTACTCATCCGGATTGAAGTCTAATACTCTGTCAGTCAATTCTTCCTCTATCTGCTCTGCTTGACTAGAACCCAACACTCAGATGCTCATATCTTTTTCATGCTTTATCACCAGAGGCTAAATCTCTGGAATACAATAGTAATGATACCTCTCTTGACTTTTCCAAGTCTACAACTTACTGAGTTACACCATCTGAGAGATCCAAACCTAACTGTCAGATCATGTTGCATACTCTTTCCTGTCTACCAGACCATCTTGACTTCAATCTGACTTTCGGTAAGAGTGAATTACTAATTGCGGATGACTGGGATACACTTTTTTGCCATCAATGACAACACTTAAGTGACCTAGCAGTGTCTCTTGCCAACAATCTCCCCCTTTGGCATTGATGGCAACACTCAATGAAAAATGACTAAGTGTTACAACAACTCCCCCTTTGCATATGCTCCAACTATACCGGTACTCTTTTAATGTGGGGTTCTACATTTTTCATTTCTCTTCACTCCCCCTTTGACAACAATGGCAAAGGGCAGGATCCGCAAACCAAAATTGTGCAAACAGTTACTACATAAGGCCGCATATGTACATACAATTCATAAGATAAACTTACATATACTTGAGTATGTCTTCAAAAGTAGTCTTCAACTATACAAACTCTGTGGCCCAGCTCCTCTTCATCCTATCCAAAATGGAGATGTGACCACTCAACAAAAATGCATATGCCTCTTCCCTTCTTAAATCTGCTGGATCACTGGTCTGGGCTGTGGTCTCAGCATCTGTCAAGGCCTCATGCATTGCCTCTAGCTTAGGGATAATTATCCCTCTGAGTTCACCCATTCTATTCATTATGTTCTTCTTTTATTTGTCTAGCTTATTTATTTCATTTATGATAACAATAGCCTAGCATTCTTGATTCATTAGAGAGGAAGAAAGGGGGTCAAAATTTTGAACTTTGCTTGACAATTTTTCTTCTTGTTATTTCACTTTCTCCTCAATGTCTTTTGTCACTCTAGGCCAGGTCAGACAAAATTTGAATAAGTCCCCACCATCTTTGAGACCATTTTCAAGGCTCTTTATTCCAATGTCTAGGGTCCTCCTATCATTAGAAATAAGCCCTTGCACATCAGTGAATCTTTTCCCCAAATATGCTTTTCGAACCTTTATTTCTGCTGATTTCTCTAAAGATTCAAAATAAGTGTCAACAGAATTGACTAAGTTTTTTAGATTACCAGATGGCAAGGCCAAAGGATCCTTTTGATAGGTTGGCATAATCTTTTCCAATATCCCAAATGCACTCTCCAATAGCTCACAATCCTCCATAATGTGATTTCAAAAGTTTTTCTTTAGCCTTGGCTTGGGCAAATGATGCTATCTTCATCATCTGTACTAGAGAGAGAGTGTCCAGATTTAGGGGCGCTTGAAACAACTCCGGTTCATCTAACTCCACCACCTCTTTATTCAGGAAATTTTGTACTGTCTCTGTAGTGTCTCTTGGAGATTCTGACTTCTTCCCTTTAGAAATATCAGGACTGCCCAATTTGGATGTGTCATCACAAACCTTTTCTGCATGTTCTTTTTCTTTAGCTATATCCTCTTTTTCTTGCATCTCCCTCTCTTCTCTTTTTCTTTCCCCTTTAGCTTCAGTGTCTGTAATGTTTGTCTTGGTAGCTGTGGGATCCAGAGGAGTGATATTGCTAGTGTTTGTTGCTTTGTAAACTTCCTCTACCAAAACAGAGGAGTCTAAGTCCTTAGACTTCTCTTCATCTATTTTCTTTAATCCTTCGACATCCTTGTCAGAAAATTCTTCATTGATTACATTTAATCCTTCAACATCCATGGTAGAAGGTTCTTCATCTGTTTCCTCTACAATAGGAAGATTGAATCTCTTCAAGGCATTCTGGAGGATATCTTTTGTTTCACTTGCTACTTGGTCTGTTTCTCCAAGCATGAGTTTATTCATTCTCGCCTTACTCCGGAACTCATCCTTACAATCCTTGAAAATCATGTCCATTTGTTTTGGAGTGATAGAAGGGTAAAGCTATATCATTATTTGCTCCTAGATTTCTAAGTCTTTAACCTTTGCATTCACCTTTCTTTGTTCCAATACTTCTTCTAGGCTTTTTGGAATTAATGAAATTATTTCAATGAATGCTTTGTTATAGATATTCAAATACCTTACAGTAGCTTCCTCCAGAATTCTCTTGTCAGCATCATTGTATTCATCATAGAACTCTGTCATCGGCTGCAGGTTCCCATCCACAGTAACTACCTTGATGATGTCATCAATGGAAAGAGTGGACTTTTCAACAAATTCCTCTACCTTCTCTTGCTCATTTCTGCTAGCAGAGAACTTTCCAGATGTTCTCATCTTCTTCATTTTCTTGATTTCTTCATCTGATTTTGTTTCTTCATCATCCTTATGGCTAGTATATGTTCTTGAGGCTTTGGTCTTCATTCTCTTTTCACCTTTGTCAGATGGCTTGGCTTCTGGTTTGGTAGCCTTTGAGCTTTTAGGGGTGACAGGTGCAGAGCTCTTGGAAGATTTAGTCTAGGAAGAGGCTTGCACCGGAACATTTCCTTTCTTTGCTTGTTGTCTCTCTTTCTCTTCCTTCTCTATTTTCTCTCTATTTGCATCTACTGCCTCTTTTGATATGCCCAATATTTTGGCAACTTCTTCAACTTCCTTTCTTACTTTTCTCTTCATCTCAAGCTGCCTTAACTCAACATGTATTTTTATGCTTAGCTCTTCAAATGTGCCAAACCTTTTTGCTTCAGTTTCTTTAGGTTGGCTCAGCAAGTGTTGGACATGTAACTCCAAGATGTTTTCATCGACCTCATATCCCATGGGCATTATCCACACAGTTCTTGGCTCAACTGCCTCCAGTAGACATTGATCAATGTCAACCATAAAGCAAACTATGTCCTTGTATTTCTCAACTATGGAGTGTGGTATTCTCTCTCTAGCTTGCATCACGCTCTGGAAGTTCTTGAAGTAACCCCAGAGAGCAGAGTTTTGGGCTTGTGCATCACCAAGTCCATACATGTAATCTCTGATTTTAATTGCAACTGGTTTATCATTTTGCCACACCCAACCCTTTGATCCAGGTAGTTCATTCATATAGTAGAAAAATAGACACAATATTAGACTACCATATTTGAAAGAGTTTTTCTTATCCTTCTTGATTTTTTGTAGGTTTTCCATCAGTTGACTCAGTAGAAGCTCATACAGGTCATAATCTGCATCTTTCTTTAGCATCTAATATGCAACATAGATTGATGTACCAGACATAGAGTTTTCCCTACTTGAATGGTAGATTTTGTAGCCAATTATCATTGAGGCAAACTTGACATCTAGATCCGTGATGTCATCTATAGTCATTGCTCTTTTGTCAAATTTGGATCTGGTGGCTTTAGTTACTGTTTGGTTCTTTACAGATTTGAGTGCAGGTAACCCACCAATTGAATGCAATCTGGTCACAACCCTAATGACATCTTTGGTTATCTTAAATGGCCTTATCAGCCACATAAAATTATCATGCATCCTACTTAGAACATACCAGACCCATTCGTCCTCTGTAAAAGATGGAAAATGTATGCAATGTTCAAAGTGTTTATCTCTTAGGGTCTTCAATTCAGGTCTGAGTTCAAAATTTTCATCCATTAACTGATTTTGATAGATGTCGATCAATTTTGAGTCTCCAAAATCTTCGATGTTTGCATGGATATAAACCCTAACATCGTCTACATGCAAGACACCATGAGGAATGTTGGAAAATGAACCTAAGGGATCAACTTCTAGTGACTTGTAAGGGTGTTTCTTGAATTTTGGTCTCGGTCTTTCAGAGATTTTAACAACCATTGGAGTAGCCATTTTAGCAAGGAAATCTGGAGAGAATTTGTGGAAGAAAAATACATTTTCACGTGTTAGGGTTTGAAGCAGATGTCAGAGCGATTTTCTTGTAAGAATTTGATCTTCAGCTTGAACGTGAGTGAACAGTAGAATCTCCTCTCAGAGCTCTTCTCTCTTTTTCATTTTGAATTCAAAGTATGATAAATGGCAAGTGAAGACCCTCTTATCCTTTCACTAAACCTAATTTATCTTTTGTAATAAATGCACAACTTAAGTCCTCCGGTTAGATTGTATTTGAGAGATTTTCTTGAATCACTACACGGATCTTAAAATTATTGCCTATGAGGGTTGATAACATATCTTCACCCTTTTCAAACATCTCATAGGTCTACAGATTAAATTATTTTAATTTTGGATCATACCGGATCTATCTGTGAAATTCTGCTTTACTGGATAGCTGCCAATACAGGATCTCATAACTTGATCAAATCTGCATACAGATTTGCCAAATTTTGACTAGATGACTTTCAAGTGAATCTCCTCAAACCCTTTAAACTGCAACCTCTTATTCTGACTCAATGTGCCAAATTCAAGCACTCACTAGCTAGCTAGGGGAAAAGGATCTTCTCTGTAGCTCCCCCTGAGCCAGAGCTTACCTTTTAGTTTTTGGAAGGAATATCAGCACTGGATTCCGGTGCAGATCCATTCCCAGTATTTACTATAATCTTCTTTACCCAAATCTTGCTCATCTCCTTTTGAACTTCATCCACATTCACTTTACCTTTGCCCTTATCTTGTTTCTGATCAAGTTCCACCGGACCTTTTCTATCCTGATTTCTGCTTCTGCAGAATTTGGCAATATGACTAGATCTCTTGCAATTGTAACATACAACATTTCTTTGCTTATTTGATTGATATCCTCTTGATCTGCATTGATTAGCCATATGTCCCATTCTATTGCATGCAAAGCATCTACCATTGAATGAATTGTTTATTTGCATATTTATGCATTCATGAGATTTGTGACCATACCTTTTGTAATTAAAACATTGTCCAGAGAAGGATGCATTATTCTAATTCATTCTCCTCCTGCACTAAGTTGCTTTATGACCAAAATGGTTGGAATTGAAGTAGTATCCATTAAAAGATGGATATCTTTGGGCATTTGGTTGCCTTACCAGAGGTCTTCTAGGCCTATTTATTTGATTTCCTGATCTAGAGTTCTTCTGACCAGATCTAGAGCTTTCACCTTTCTCATACCCTAAGCCACACTTATCATCTACCCTCTTTTGGCTTTCAAGAAGAATTTCAAGTTGGGTTGAGATTATCTTGAATTTTTCTTTGTATTCATTTGCAGATTAAATATCTTGTTTGAGAGAATCAATCTGGTTCTCAAGTTGTTCTTCATTGTATCTGGCTTCCTCAAGATCAGATTCAAGATGTCTGATTAATCTGTCCATTTTGTGGTAGTCCTCTATTTTCTGCTTGAGAGATTGTTTTAGGTTATCTTCAGTCTTTCTTTTCTCTTCAAGTTCTTCGGTGAATTTTCCTAACTGTTGATTCCATTTCATGTCTCATCATAATGACTTCTTTTGAAAGTTTTTCACATAGCTTGGTTTTTTCATTCAGATCCTCATCAGTATTATTGGCTTCATTATGATTTGCTAGTTTATGAAGTAATTCCTTTCTCTTTTTCACAGAAATACTGATGCAAAGGAGGGGATCAAGCACGTAGACATTCTTCATGTGGCCTGGGCTGATCATGTGAAATAGTAACAACATATTTCCAATTCAAGGGTGTTGAGATAGGCCAAAGTGCCATTTTAAGGTTGAGAATAAAATGTAAGTTGTCAAACTCCCTAATTACCTTGGACAACATCAATTTGCCAAGAAAACACTTTACAAAACACCAAAACTCTCAAGACTCCTCACTTTCCTATAGTTTCTTCTCAAGCTGATCAACCAGCCAGTAGCCCTATCTATGAGGTTTTCAGAGCATAACTTGTAGAGGAAAGGACAAAACCATGAATGGAGATTGATTTAGGACACCAATTTTGATGCTATACCACATATCTCACATGCAATAGAGGTCCCTTTGGAACATAAGCTTCAAAATAGGGTTGTACCTGCTGCAACAGGCCTAATTAGGCCTCCATCACACACCCAAGAGCCACCAAACTCCTTCTCATGCCCTATACTCAACTCTAAGGTATTAGTCATGCTAAAAACAAGTTTTTTCATATGGATTTGAAGGTTATTGGACCAACCCAAGCTGCTGCATCCTCAAACACTCACTCCCAAATACTCACAAATGCCTAATATATGAAGATATTAGGCAAAATAGTCACAAACTCTACTTTTCTCCTATTTCCAGCTCCTGCCATGAATTTAACAGAGAGAGAAGAGTAATACAGATTCATCCCACCCATCTTGAGGTCATGAAATTGGTGGAATGGGTTAATTTTCCATCGATTTCACCAAAACCCTTAAAATTAGGGTTCAGATAATAGTTTTCAGAAAATGGTTAGAAAGATCCTTAAAATTAGATTAAAAAAAATCCTCTTGAATACACTTAAAAGAGTGTTGACACAAAGCCCTACAATATTCCATGCATTTTAGTTCATGACAGTCCTGTATGGTCATGTACAAGAGGCTGGAAGTTGAGGAAACTAGTGAAAATTCAGAAAATGACTGGTAAAAAATGTTTAATTGCTTCACAAAACTTCTTCAAAAATCCTACAAAATGCATTCAGGTGTAATCTAAGACAAATCCCTCCATCATTTGTATGGGTGAGCTCATGATAGTATAGCCAAGTATGGTTTTGGTGCAGAAAAGTATAGAAAAGTAGTAAAACAAAAAAATGATTGTTCTCAGTTATATTTTCTTCATAAAACTCCCTTCAAATCTCCTCAAATCCTTTTCCACAACCTCTAGGTGCATATACATATGTGATATATAGTATTTATCTTGATTTATTGCAGTCTCCATCATGGAAAGGCCTAAAAAATAGGCATTAAAGCCTTTGCACCAAAATAGACAGTCCACTACATTGTAGGACTTAAGACCCATAATTAGAAATTCTTAATTCAGACCCCCACCACATGATTATGCCATGAAATGGATTTATTACAAATATTAAATGAGATAACTCCCCCTATAAGCTCTATTCAACCCAAAAAATCCAAGATTTATGACCAAAAATGAAAAAAATTGTCTTGCAGTCATGGTGCCCCTGCACCAAATACTGAGTTTCTCTTTCAGCTCATTGATGAAATCATCAGCTTCCCTGAGTTGCTCTCTCAAATTATTGACCTCAGAGTGAGATTGCTCAAGATCATCTAGGGTAGACTGTAGTTGCTCTTTCATACCATATTCATCCATTGAGATTCCCAAATCCTCCTCAAGATGTTAGACTTTTCAGAGGAACTTAGCTCTGATACCAATTGTTGGAACAATGTAGATAACTGAGAGGGGGGTGAATCAGTTATCTTATAACTTTTCTCTTTCTTGATTTCTTTTCTTATCTTAACATTTTGTGCTTTATTAAAACATGGAAGCAAAGACAACCATAAGAACTAAAAATAAAATCAACACATAACACAATGATTTTTACATGGAAACCCTGTTAAGGGAAAAACCACAGGGTGACTAACCCAAGATTGTATTCTCTATTAAAAGAATAAGGAGTACAAATTTGGCACTTGCCAATTAGGGCTCACTGCTTGAGCACACTGCTCACAAGAGGCCAACTACCTACAAGAGACTCATTGTCTACAAATGCTTATGGATTGTACTAAAGAGTTTGAACTGATGAATAACATCCACATATGCAAGAGTTCAGTTCCGGTTAGGCTCAGTATACTGATCTAGCACATTTCATTCTTCCTCGGTGTAGTATTTCTACTTTGTCGTGTTCTGGGCTTGGAGTACTATCTTTTCACTTCCTTCTTCTCTTCTTCACACTTCCTTGTTGTTCACATATTTAACACACACACTTACATGCTGGAATCCATCGGGTATATATATCCGCATCAAGGATTTTCATCAACTTTCTAGTTGGCAACAAGAACACTCAAGATATTTGCAAGTTATTTATCTGTCGGCTAAATCCATGCTTGATTTGTGATGTATATCAAAAACTTAAGCATAGAAGTCATTAATCATGTCGGCCAACAATGTATAATCCCACAAATTGCTTGATCAACACCTTTTATTCATCTGGATTGAAGTCTGATACTCTGTCGGTCAGTTCTTCCTCTGTCTGCTCTGCCTGACTAGAACCCAACACTCAGATGCTCATATCTTTTTCATGCTTTATCACCGGAGGCTAAATCTCTGGAATACAATAGTAATGATACCTCTCTTGACTTTTCCAAGTCTACAACTTACTGAGTTACACCATCTGAGAGATCCAAACCTGACTGTCAGATCATGTTGCATACTCTTTCCTGTCTACCGGACCATCTTGACTTCAATCTGACTTTCGATAAGGGTGAATTACTAATTGCGGATGACTGGGATACACTTTTTTGCCATCAATGACAACACTTAAGTGACCTAGCAGTGTCTCTTGCCAACACTAAGTTCTCCCCATTTTGTGAAGGTGTTGGGGGTAGAAGAAAGAGTATCCTTTTGTTTGATTGGGCTAGGTTTTCTGTGAGACCTTGGTGATGTTGGTAACTTACCGATGCAATATAAGCCTTCTATCTTATATTCCCCACATCCTTTGTCATGGATCTAAACTTTAGGGTTAAGTGATGGAATGAATGTGGTGGTAGATTTTGATAATGTGGATGGATCGACATAATGTGAAGAGGTGGAAGATGAAATTCCCCTATTTACGGGTACTTGATGCTGCAAAACTTCTCTTAGATGGCTACAATATTGGAAGGCATTAGGATCACTAGGTATAGTGATTTCCATGCCATTATAAGGGAATTTAATGCATTGGTGGTAAGTGGATGGCATGACCTTCATGGCATGGATCCATGGTCAGTTGAGGATAAGATTGGAGGGAAGTTCAACATCCAAGACATGAAATGCAGTATTGAGTGTGACAGCCCAACTCTTACGGGAAGTGAGATCACTCCCTTAGAGGAATGTTCCACATCATCATAAGATTTAATGACAATTCTCTTGGCGGGGTGCACACATGCTTCTGATTATCCCAATATAATCACTAGCTTTAAAGGACATATATTTAATCCAACTCCACCGTCTACCAAGACTCATCGAATCTTGTGCTTGTTAATGAAGACTTCAAGGTGCAATGGGTCAGTGTGATTGGGTCAATTTGAAGGTACATCACATTCAGTGAAAGTGACATGGTTGGAGGTAGCCAAATGTCTTATCATGGCTTGAAACTAATTGACATTTAGGTCTGTGGGGACAGAAGATTCCAACAAATCCTTGTCCAAAATGGCCTTGTGCTCTGGGGATAGGTGAAGGAATTCAAAAATGAATATTTGCACCAAAGTCTTCTTCAAATGTTCTAAGAGATTATATTGGGTCTTTGGTTGTGAACTAGATGGATTGGATGAATTAGACGGTGCACTTTGCAATGTTATCTTGGCCTTACAACTGGTGATGGTACACTGAGGATGGGACTTGTTGGTGATCATGGAAATTGTATCATCAAATATGTGGATATTGTTGATATTGTATTCATAAGTGGTGTTGCTGTAATTGACATGGTCATGTGGTTTGGTTCTTGATGTGGAGGCTTTTCCTAATCCATGATTTTGTAAGGGATCTATAAAGATGGTATGATCGGTATTAGAGGAACCTTGTGGACTATCTACAACTATATCTCCTCGGTCAATAAAGTCATACATGATGTTCTTTAGCTGGTAACAATTGGATGTTTTGTGACCTTTTATTTGGTGATATTCACAAAAATCATTATCATTCCATGAGGGTGGTTTAAAAGTTGGATCATATTGTTTGACCTTAGGTAATTGAATGAGGTTAGACTATAATAACTTCTTTAAGATTGATTCAATAGGCTCTGTCAAGGGTGTATAGTTTCACCGAGGGCTATTATTCCTTGGAGGCAACCTTCTTTGGTTGTTTTGAAGTGCATTAGTTGTTTTTTGTTGTGGTTTCTCTTTAACAGACAATTGATTGTTTGGCATGGGTGGTGCTTTGAGCGTGAGAATGGGGCCAACCCTATTGATTGCCTTTGCATCTACTACTCCATCATTGGTAATGTTCTTGTTTCGAGACCAAAACTTGTGCTTGTCATAGGGCGGATTTTGAGTATTTTGGTTCTTGTTGAAAATTTTTAATGTACCTTTAGCTATGAGGGCTTTCTCAATGGCTATCTCCTTTTCAACAACTTCTCTGAAGGAGGTGCAACAATGGAATTTTAATTGATGCATGAGTTCTTTGTTAAGGTTTTCTACGAAAATTGGTACCAATTGATTCTCGGGGATATGGCACGGACATTTTCTAGCTAGGCCTCTCCACCTTTGGAAGAAGGAGATAAATGTTTCCCCATCTTCTTGTTTTGTATGGCATAAGGTGGCGACATTCACATCTATTTCGATGTTGTAAGAGAAATGAGATGATTTTGTCTACAAGTTCAGTCCATATTCTTATCCCTATGGGAAGGTGTGCGAACCACTCAAGTGCCTGACTTGCGAGGCTCCTCAGGAATAATCTCATCAAATATATGTGTTCAAATGCAATCTCAAGGCATGCCATGTGAAATTCTCACACATGCTCTATGGGACTCCCTTTTCCCCTATACTTTTTAAAGTTAGGTACATTATAGTTTGGTGGAAAAGGTGGCATGTAAATACTTTTTTCGAAGGGACAAGGACATAAATCTTCCATAGAATATGCCTTCTTAGTGGTAGATACTTACATGTTTGAGAAGCATTGCTCTAGTGACTACATCTTGTGTGTCAAGTCTTTAAAGGGTATCAATGATGTGTCTATGGCATTAGTGATTGCATTTTGATATGGATTACCCATGTTTAATGCCGACGTGTTTTGGGATCCTAAATTTGTAACAAGTGGGTTTGTTGAAGGGAGTGTGTGGTGAAGATGCATTCAGGTTTTGGTTGTTGGGTACGTACATAGTATTTGGATTAATGTATTGGAAATGAGATGAAGCACTTGTAGTGTTTTGGTTTTGGATTTTATTGGGATTTGTTTGGAAGAGGATATTTTGGTCCACTTGTTGTTGTAAAGGATTCAAATGGGTATTTTGATGTGATGCACTAGTATTTTGATTGATGTTTAGGTGAGACACATGTTGATGGGTTTGGGTAATATTTTGATGACTCAAGGTGTGGTTTTGAGTAGCACCAACATTCATGTAAGTGTTGGGTATGGTATTACTATTTTGATTATTTGAGTCTACATATTGATAATTCAAAACATTACCTTGTGTAGCCCCAAAATTCATGTTTGCATTTGGTATCGTGTTATTGCCTTGGCAAAGGGGGTCCATGTTTTGATTTCCTAAGTTGTTATTTGTTTGAGACCCAAGGTTCATGTTTGCATTTGATGTGACATTCACCCCTTGTGTTTGTGCTCACAAAGTCACTATGTGTATTTTTCACATTCTTTTGTTTTGATTCATGTTCATCGAATCGAAGGGGTTTACAAAATTCATCAGTTGTGACATGACACTCATATTGTTAGTATCAAATGGGGGAGGCACATGGGATATTGTGGAATCTTGTGATGTTTCTCCCATAGGAATGGTGGCATGTTCTTGTGTTGGATTTGTGTAGCTAGTGGATGGTATTGCTTGACCTTGGCCTTGTATGATATTGTTTGGTGATGATCCCATTATTGCATTGAGGTCTACCCACATAGGAAGTTTGGTGCTGGTTTGTAAGAGATGCATGATGTACGTTTGAGCATTGGCTGCTATCATTCATCTAGGATGCATAACATTCTAGGATCTTGGGAGGCTTCATCAATTTCTTGTTGAGTAATCCCTTGATTGTCTTCTTGCAAAATGAGGTTTTCAAAGGGATTTGGCATGTTGGAGTGAGGTTCGTGTTGCCTATTAGATGAGGTTCAAAATCTCATTGTGTTCATGAGATGATCTAAGAATTCTCCCTTTCTCTTCTTTTGCAACCATGTCTCGACCATATTGTTGCAAGTATGGGTCTAACCGGTGTTGTCATTGATGTCAACATACTCCTATTGCATTGATGATAAGGATTGGATGAGCTGTATGCTGAGGATATTGAGAAAATTAATCCTATTAGGAATAGAGAAGAACAGCGAAGACAGTGAGATAAAGATCCCAGCTAAGATGAAGATCAGAGGATACGCTTCAAAGGGTTTGTAGATATGTGTCTTAAGATGATCCAATAAAGATTTTAGAGGTCCACATGAAGATCTGAAGAAGATATGGCCACTTAAGTAAAACCAGTTCTGGTAGGTGCTCAGAGGTGACAGAGTGACACAGATAGGTCCGGTGAGATCCAGAAATGCAATATCTTGTTCTATGGATTTGGTGGAGTGTTTAGGAAGTCAATGTGAATTGAAAACTCAATTGGTTCATGGTCTGGAGATCCGCAAGCATCTATTCCAATATGGCAGTGATGACAGACTGTGTTCTTGAGGTTTCAGATGAAGGAGAGGATGATTTCAGTAAGCAGAAGTAATGTGGATGTTCTTGGTGATTCAGGCAAGCTTGTGGAGGTCTTTGGATTGTGTCCAGTTCGTGTTGATGGTCTACATTGATTGGTCATTTTGCCTCAAAGTGTCTGGAAATATTTTCAAGGCCAAGTCCTAACAGATCAAGGTTTCAAAAGAAATGTTACTATGTCCATGAAGATGATGATGAAGGAGTAATAGATGATGAATCAGGGACAAGAAACAAATCTAGAAGTGACTGGGTGTTTATTGCCATCAAGGAAGAAGATCCAATGCCCTCTGAATCTATCAATCACAAAATTGTAGAAAGCGCTCTGGCTGCCCAAGTTGAAGAAAAGGATGATTAGGTTATTGATAGTGGATGCTCTCACCATATGATAGGTGACAAAAATAAGTTCATAGATTTGGAAAGGTATGAAGGAGGAGTGGTAAAATTTGGTGATAATTCTGCTGGCAGAATCAAGGGTAGAGGAACCATTTCTTTTGATGGAAAGAACAAAACCAGTAATGTACTATATGTTGAAGGTCTGAAGCACAATCTTCTCAGTGTTGGATAGTTGGTGGACAAAGGTTATGATCTTTGATTCAAAAATGGAAAATGCAAGATCTTTGAAAGTTCTAGAACAGAGATTGCATCCGGTACTCAAACAAAAGGTAATATCTTCCACTTGGTTGGTACTGGTAAAAGTTATTTATTTGTTCAAATTGATCAGAGTTGGTTGTGGCATAGAAGAATGTGTCATGTGAATTTTGATAATATCATCAAGATAAGCAACACCCAGGCTGTGAGAGATCTTCCAAGACTGGTGAAACCTACTAATAGCTTGTGCAAAGAATGTCAGCTGGGTAAGCAGAGTAGAGTCACATTCAAAAGTAAGGAACAGTCTTCTATCAGACTTAGTTCATACTGATCTATGTGGTCCGGTAAGAATCAAAAGTGTGCAAGGTGATAGATACTTCATGGTATTAATTGATGATTACTCCCAGATGATGTGGGTGACTTTTCTAAAAGAGAAATCAGAGGCTCTTGAGAAATTCAAAATATTCAAAGCTATAGTAGAGAATGAAACTAGATTGAACATAAGGTCTATTAGAGGTGGAGAATTCACATCCGGCGAGTTCATAGAATTCTGTGATAAACATGGAATAAAAAGACAATTATTTGTCCCAAGGACTCCACAGCAGAATGAAGTTGTGGAGAGAAAAAATTGGACCATCCAAGAAGCATCTAGAACCATGATGATGGAAGCAAATGTTCCTTAGATCTACTGGAGAGAAGCTATAAGCACTGCAGTCTATACTCTTAATCGAGTACAAATCAGAAGCAATACTGGTAAGACTCCTTATGAACTCTGGTTTGGCATTACTCCCACTGTGAGATATTTCAGAGTCTATAGTAGCAAATTTTACATTAAAAGAGATGAAGATCTAGGTAAATTTGATGCTAGAAGTGATGAAGGAATATTCTTGGGTTATTCCACTCAAAGAAAAGCATACCAGTGTTATAACAAAAGATTGAGAAAGATTATAGAAAGTACAAATGTGAAGGTTGATGAAGGTATTGAAAAACCCTAAAGGTTTTATGAATATGATGAAGATGATAATAATGATGTTTTGATCCAAGGAGTTCAAGCCCCTTCTAAAGTTTAGATTCAGACTGATTCGGTGAACCAGGAAGAAGAGATGAGTTTGAATGAACCTATTCAAGAAATAGAAGTGCAAGAAAGTTCTAGAATTCCTAGGTATGTAAGACTAAATCACTCTAAAGATCAGATCATAGGTGAAAAAAGCAAATGTGTTCAAACAAGGAGAAATATTGCTCAAGACTCAGAAGAGTATTGTCTGATTTTAAAGATTGAACCAAAGTCAGTAAATGAAGCATGTAATGATGAAAGCTGAACCAAAGAATGGAGGAAGAGCTAATGCAAATTGAGAAAAATCACACTTGGGATCTTGTTCCCAGACCTACAAACAAGAATGTGATTGGAACCACATGGGTATTCCAGAATAAACTAAATGAAGATGGTGAAGTAGTCAGAAACAAAGCCAGATTGGTCTACAAAGGTTACTCTCAAGTAGAAGGAGTTGATTTTGAAGAAACTTTTGCTCCGGTGGCAAGAATTGAAGTAGTCAAGTTATTTCTTGCCTTTGCTGCCTTCAAAGACTTCAAAGTATATCAGATGGATGTCAAGTATGCCTTCCTAAATGGTGACTTGGAAGAAGAAGTGTACATTGAGCAACCAGATGGATTTCAATTGTCTGATCATGGTGATATGGTCTGCAAGTTGAAGAAAGCACTGTATGGACTCAAGAAAGCCCCAAGAGCCTAGTATGAAAGATTGGATAAGCATATTTTAAAGATTGGTTTCAACAAATGTACTGCTGACAGTAATTTGTATTTGAAAATTGATCATGAAAATATCTTGATTGTTGAAGTGTTTGTTGATGATATTATTTTTGGAGGAAGAGATAGTATGTGCAAAACTTTTGCAAATAAAATGAAAAGTGAATTTGAGATGTCCATGTTTGGGGAAATGAATTTCTTTTTGGGTCTACAAATCATTCAAACAAAGAAAGGAATCTTCATTTCTCAGACCAAATATGTGAAAGAATTGTTGAAGAAATTTGGGATGGAAGACTCAAAACCAATGAGTACTCCCATGGCAACCAGATGTAAATTAAGCAAAGATGATGACTCTCCTAAGGCTGATCAGAAAAAGTACAGGTCAATGATTGGAGGATTATTGTATCTCACTCAAACTAGACTTGACATTATGAATGTTGTTGGTCTTGTTGCTAGATTCCAAGCTAATCCTAGAGAATCTCATGTCATGGTAATCAAGAGGATTTTTAGATATCTAAAAGGGACAGTTGAGTATGGATTGTGGTATCCCAGAGATCATGATTTTTCTCTTCATGCATATACAGATGTGGATTGGACAAGAGATGTGGATGACCGAAAGAGTACCAGTGGTGGAGCATTCTTTTTGGGAAAGATATTGGTTTCTTGGTTGAGCAAGACATAAGAGGCAATATCTTTGTCCACTGTAGAAGCAGAATATATTGCAGCAGTAGGTAGTTGCACTCAAGTATTGTGGATGAAGCAAATGCTAAGAGATATCAGAGTGGAGTATGAAGAACCTATCACAATCTTCTGTGATAATTCAAGTGTAATTAACATATCAAAAAATTCAGTGTTGCATTCAAAGACTAAACATATATTCATCAAGTTTCACTTTTTGAGAGAGTAAGTGAACAAGAATGAAGTCAGATTGGAATTTGTGCCCTCAAAGCATCAGGTTGCAGATATTTTTACTAAACCTCTACCTAAGGACTCTTTTGATTTTCTTAGAGAGTTAGGGGTTATTACCCCTCCGGTTCTAAATTAAGGTGCACTGGTGTGCATCAGTACGGTGGAAGTCACGGTCATATCTTGTGGTCTAGATTGATGTTTGGGAAGCTGCTACTCAAGGGGAGTAGTTGGTGTGATTCTAAAGTGATGCAAGTATGTGCCCTTTGCCATTGATGTCAAAGGGAGAGAGAAGACATGTGAAAAACAAGTGGTTACTGATCAAAGGGGGAGAAGTAAAGGAAGAGAAGACATGTGAAATGGTTGTTGTTAATAGGGGGAGTTATGTTAGTAAGGAGAAGCTCTTGTCTTGATGGTTAAAACAATTTTTCACACCATATGTTGCCATCAATGACAAAGGGGAAGATTGATGCAAGTATGGGTCTAACCGGTGTTGTCATTGATGTCAACATACTCTTGTTGCATTGATGATAAGGATTGGATGAGTTGTATGCTGAGGATATTGAGAAAATTAGTCCTATTAGGAACAGAGAAGAATAGTGAAGACATTGAGATAAAGATCCTAGCTAAGATGAAGATCAAAGGATACGCTTCAAAGGGTTTGTAGATATGTGTCTTAAGATGATCCAGTAAAGATTTTAGAGGTCCGTATGAAGATCTGAAGAAGATATGGCCACTTAAGTAAAACTGGTTCTGGTAGGTGCTCAGAGGTGACAAAGTGACACAGATAGGTTCGGTGAGGTCCAGAAATGCAATATCTTGTTCTGCGGATTTGGTGGAGTGTTTAGGAAGTCAATGTGAATTGACAACTTAATTGGCTTATCGTCTAGAGGTCTGCAAGCATCTATTCCAATATGACAGTGATGACAGACTATGTTCTTGATGTTGCAGATGAAGGAGAGGATGATTTTAGTAAGCAAAAGTAATGTGGATGTTCTTGGTGATTTAGGCAAGCTTGTGGAGGTCTTTGGATTGTGTCTAGTTCATGTTGATGGTCTACATTGAAGATTGAGCTCGTAATTGAAGAATTACTTCTGGATGATGATGTTCTTCCTAAGTCTGGCTGACCGGATGAGTTACACCTTCTCCTAATGATCTTGAAGATGTTCTGTGAAGAATGGAGTGTTCCTAAAGGAAGATTGAAGTCTCAGATCTGCATGGCCAATAGTGTGTTGCTCTATGTGAAGTCTTCTTGTAATTAGTCATATTGTATTTATGTATTTGCTCTGTAATGTATGCCGACTTAGATGATTATCCCTAAGTTGATGTCTTGTATAAATAAGGAGTTGTAAAGTCATTTCAAATGTATCTTGTGGAGATGAGAGTGTGGTAGAGAGGAGCAGAGCGAAAGGTAGAGCAGAAGTATTGAGCTTAAATGGAAATGACTCAAGCATGGTGAAGATGCTATTCTTCAGTTCAAGTAGGTAATACTCATTATCTGTAGACAATGTGTCTCTTATAGGCAGTGGGCCTCTTATGAGCAGTGTGCTCGGGCAGTAAGCCCTAATTGGCATGTGCCATTTTGTTCTTCCTATTCTTTTAACAGAGAATACAATATTGGGTTAGTCACCCCATGGTTTTTTCCTTAACCAGGTTTTCCACATCAAAAATCTTGGTGTCATATGTGTTAATGTGTTTCTGCACTTGAATTGTTGCATTATGTTTCCATGATTGATTTATTATTATGCTGTTAAATTAAGAAAAGGATTTAAGTGATTAATTGCAAGAAAGTTTTGGACAACTAATTCACCCACCCCTCTCAGTTGTCTATCCTAAATCTAACACATATAAGACTTACCTGTTTGTGAAAATGGGTTTTGTCCTATGGATGGAAATGCGAAGTATGTATGCTATATTTTTGGTGTTTTTTTGGGAAATATAGAGATGCAACTAAGATTGGAAATACACCTTTGTAAATGGGAATGAGGATATGTTATTCCAATTCTTTGAGATGCCACTAATGCAATGAGACCAAGACTATGCTAGAGGCTAATGGGTATTAGTCTTCGAGAAGTTTGGTCCAAGAGGGTACTAATGTCTACTTATGACTTTCTCAAAGCACTAATTGGATTTATCAAGTCCTTGAAGTGTTGATATAGAAGAAATGATTGATTAAAGTGAGCTCAAACTAGACTCATGAGTTGAGATCCACTTGTTGATTTGAAAGATGGACTTAAACTAGACTTGTGAGTATTAAGCCCAATTTGTGATTGATTTGGAAAAAGATATCAAGGTCTTGTGATCCAAGTTCATACTTATGATACAGTCAATTTTTGACAATTTCTCCTATGCTTCAACCTTAAGAAGATTGAATTTAAGGACCTCCTTAGATTTCAATGGCTGGTTTCTAATGTTCTAAGGTAAGCTAAATGGTTTGAACAATATGGAATGCAATCTAAACCTAAAGGGATGAAGTTGAGTATGTAATAGATGATCAAAAGTAGCAGGTCTAAGACGTTTTTGACACAGTTGCAATCAGATTTGACAGGGAAGGTAGATTTTTTAAAAGATCTTCTAAGTGTCTTACTATAGGAAAATGCATCACAAAAGGGATCGATTGGGGTTTAGCAATCTGTAAATGCGTTTTAGGGAGGTTCATATGTGTTTTATTGTTTATTAGATGTGTTTTAGGGGGTTGCAATTGTGGTTTATTTCTCAACAGATGCATTTTAGGACTCTGCAGATGTGGTGCACTATTTATTTGTAGTCTAAAATTAATCTTCTATGTTTGTTTGATAGTTTCTCAAGAAAATTAGAGAACACATCAGACATGGAACACACTCAGCA
The DNA here is from genome assembly GCA_027924645.1 of Cunninghamia lanceolata. Lineage (NCBI taxonomy): Eukaryota > Viridiplantae > Streptophyta > Pinopsida > Cupressales > Cupressaceae > Cunninghamia > Cunninghamia lanceolata. Next base: position 1,649,907 of record BSBN01000477.1, on the reverse strand, counting down.
TTTAGCTTGGTTGTGACTCTTGACTTTGTAAGCGTATGTGCATGTTCAAGGGCTTTCCTACCCCAAATTTCCACAGGTCTAGCACAATTTAAAGACAATTCACACACATCAAACACTTTCTATCCCTATGGTCTTTGGCCAATGGCATGACACTCAGGCCCACAACATGGAAACTCCTTCAACGCTAATGTAGGAACACCATTAAGGAGGTGTGTACACTTTTGTCTTTGCAAGAGAGGATGGATAGGGGCCTCCAGGATTGGAAGGATGACCCAATCACCCTTTCCTCAGAAAGCTTCATATATCTTATGCTAAGCTGAGGATTTCCATCTCATCTCAAGGGAGCTCATATGGTGAGTAACTTGAGGGTGTGGAACCATTGCACCGAGAGTGATGCCAATAAAAGTCAATCATAAAGGGTAGGCTTCTTGCTAATTTGTCTTCTAATCACAACTTGGGGACTTACCACCTTGCAAGCATCTATTAAGCCACCTAAGGTTTTAACCATTCCTACTAATGGTACTAAAAATACCTCATGTAAATGTGGGTAGCTTGCACTTTTGGATTGACACTGTACAACAAAGGCTAATGGCAGTTTAGACTTGGCTTTTGCCTTATCCTTTTATATAGTGGCCTGAGGGAAAAATTGCTTTGGGGTGCCAATGATTTCTCCATATGGATGTGTCTCAAAGGCAAGCCCTATCTAAAGGGTTACAAAGTGACACAAGCAAATGCTTTTGATCACCAAGTTCATACAAAGATGCAAGGAGAGAGCATATGACTTTACTTGGTCACACTAGCAAAGTTCATTAACCTTTAGAAATCAAATGTGTGGTGTGATTATGAAAATGTTGAGAAGTGTTTTTGATTCCCAAGTGTAACATCAAAAAAGTCCCCTTGGGGGCTTTTCCCTCATAAGATTTAGCTCTCAGGTCTTTAGCATGCATTTAGGACATCTTATTTCATATTTTGGCATCCCGATGGAATGAGGCCTAGGTTTCATGACAAAATGGACCTAGGAGGACCCCTTGAGCTATACCCTACTCAAAATAGAGGGGAGGACTTGGGTGCCCGCCCCCTAGTCCTACCCTATTTTGGGGCAGCCCTAATTTTTAGGTGTCAGTTTGTGACCGTTATTAGGTCCCTTTGTTGACACGGTAAGTTTGAATTATGAAAATCTTGGTGGGAGTGCTTGTAGTTGCATATATAAGCATGCTTAGGCAATCATTTAGAAACTAGATGGCAATTGTTATGTTCAAGTGTTCTCAAGGTGATTCAAGGCTTTCATTGTGTTGCAAGAGTAGACTTGTGTGTTTTGTGTGTTGATATTTGTAGATTTGAGCATCAATTTCCTCATGGCATGAAGAGCATCTTCCTCCCATGAGAGCTTCACTACAAGGTTACATAATATTGTGTTTTCATCATTGATTCCTTTGGTTTTTGCCTCTGCCTCACAAGGGCACACACTCTTTATCTGACAATGGTGTTCAGAGACTTAAGTGTCCTCCGAGGCTTGACTGAGGCAAGCCTCTAAACACTACAATCCCCAAACCAAGTCTTGTGATTGCAAGTTATAGGTGTCGCATTTGGGAAAAGTGGAGTTGCAGGAAGGATTGGAAAGCATCAAGGATTTAGGATCTGAAGAGTTGTAGGACACCAGAGCATTTCTAGGACTTGGGCACTCGCTCTAGTGTCCTCCACAAATCAATTTCTAAAAATAGAAGTTACAGGGCTGATTAGTGTTGAAAGGAGGTCCGGATCCCATGAAGAAACTAGTACCTTGGACTAGGGCACCCGCTCTAGTGTCCCCAACTATTGCACTTCGGAACCCCAAAAATATGTACTTTGTGGTTTGGTATTTTACTCCTGTCTACAAGAGCTTTTTCTGTTATTCATCAATTTGTTGTCATATTTGCATTATTAGGGTTTTAATGGTCAATTAGGCATAAGAGAAGGAAAATTGATAAATAAATTCCCTAATCCAAGTTTCCCTACATTTGTAAGTGATCTAGGGTATGATAGTGCTCGCCACTCGACCCTAGATCCTTGAATGTATAGTGGAGAGGTGGATTTAAATATCTAAACACTAAAACATTAACAAATCCAATTTTCCCCTAAAAATTTTGGTGAAGCCATTTTTTTGGACTTAAATTACAACTTGCTAAGTGTGTGTCTTTAGATTTGGATTGATTTCATTCATTCATATAGTCATTCATTTTGTTGCATTGAGAAAAATTTAAAAAAATTGAAAAATTTGGAAAATTCAAAAACATTGCATTGTTTGGCTTACTAAATTGAATCAATTCTTTCTAAATTTTCCTAATTAAAGATTTTTGCATCAGCTCTGATATAAACTATAGAAAAATACAAAAATTCAAAATTTTTCTTTGCATTTTCATCATTAATTTGCTAGGTTTTTGTGGAAATTTTGACAATTTTATATAACCTAGTAAGTCCAAAATCTAGGGTTAGTAGGAAAAATCTTTTCTCATATTTTTCTACTGATTTTAGAGGCTCATTCAAATTAACATTTGTCTATATCCCTACATTTTAGTGTAAATTTGCATTTAGATTTAAAATAGTTGCATTTTTGCATAGAAAATTTCAACAAAAACTAGCAATTTTGATGCATTTTCATTAAATTTGCCTGGGCATTTTGCATGTTCAAGCTTGAAAATCATTTTCAGATCTGAGATTAATTCACTTCCATCAAAAATCATACTTTAAAACATTCTCATAGAATTTTGTCCCAAGATCTCAAACCTAGGGCTTCGAAAACAACAATTTTCACTAAATTTGGCCTTATCAATTTTATAAACTTGCACCATAGGTGTGTTGTGGAATAATAATTTGTTTCCCCTCATAAAAAACTTCACAACACCCTTTTATCGGGCTCTTGTAGTGAAAATTTGGTGAAAAACTACACATTTTGGTTATTCTTCCCCCAGGGTTTGACCTAGTTTGCATTCCAAGCGTGTTGTGATCAATTTAATGGATTTGTGTAACTGATATTATTTTCTTTTACTCCTAAAATTCATTACAACACCCCTTTTTCTAGGTCTTGGAATTGAAAAACCATGAAAAATAGCCCATTTTTGCTATATTTTCACTAGGGTTTTACCTTAAGTGGCACTAAAAAGCATGTTGTGTTGGGTAGTTTGGTACCAAGAGGATTTTATTACTGATATTATTTTATTTCCATCATCATTTTCCTCACAACACCCTTTGTTATGTTCTCTTGCATTGAATTTTGGTGAAAAAAGTGCCTATTTTGACATATTTTCACTATATTTTGACTTGGCATTATCTTGGATTCGCATCAAGATTGTGTTGTGAAGGAGAATATTTTTGTTTTGGACTAATATCAGATGTATAACTTGCTTCCCTTGAATCAACTCCTTACAACACCCTTTGGTTCATTCATTTGAATTAAAAAAGTACAAAATTTCAAGCATTTTAAGGCCATTTTTGCATATAAATTTACATTTGCCTTTGCTATACTTTTGGAGAAACTTTCAAATCTGATTTGACCATAAAAACATGGCCTCTAATCACAATAACAACATTAGGCTCCCTCCTAGACCTTACATGAAAAGAAAAGCACCCAAACCTGAAATTGTCTTTACACCTCATGATAGAACAACTGGAGACAAAGAAGGACCTCTTTACATCACTGTGAAAATAATGAGAAACCCTATGGATGTAACTCTTATTGATCCTAATTGCATGACTAATGTTTCCACTGAGGAGTTCCTCTTTTCACATCAATTAATGCAAGGTTCTTATGACCTCTCGAGCATGATGATTAAGACATATAAGGGAACCTTTATCAAGCCTTTGGGTAAGATATCATTGTTAGTAACACTATTTGGAAAACATGTCAAACAATGGTTTGATGTTGTCCTTATTTCTAACCTCTTTCGCATTAAATTGAGACATCCTTGGCTAAAAGAAATGAAAGATATCCCTTCAACAATACACCATTGTCTAAAATTCCCTCTAGAAGGCCGTATAATCACCATCCCTCGCAACAAGTATAAACCTTTGGTTCAGAAAACACATTACAAGTTGAATTACTTTTGGGATAAAACTAAAATACCTAGTCCTCCTATACAATAAATGACAAAAGACAAATGTATATGCCTAAAAATGACACAAATCATCCTAAATAAATATTCTAAATATTTATTCCCTTCTTCTATTAATTAAATAAATATTCCAAATTTATTTAATCGATTCACTGTTCCATAATTAAATAAATTCTATTTATTTAATTAAAATTCTATTTATTTAATTAAAATTCTTCTATTTATCCTTCACAATTAAATAATTATAAATTATTTAATTAAGCCTAATTCCTCTATCCTAAAGTTCTAAATTCAAAATTCCACATCACCTTTACACCTCACCTTTTCCACCTCACCTTGTCCACCTCATCAGGTTGCACATGTAATTAAATATATTTAATATTTAATTATCTTATTTTCCCTCACCCACATGGCCTATTTCTTCTCCAATCAGAGGTCAGTTAACCAATCAATCAAGTCTGTTAACTAACCTGTCAGTTGAGTCAAATCCTCAATCAATCCAGTCAGTTCCACAATCCACTCTTCTAACTGATCAATCAATTCTGTTAACAGACCAGTCAATGGAGTTAACTCTCCAATCAGTTTTGTCACATCCCACCTTTCATGATGGAGCTGGGACACTTGTCACATTTCCACTGGTTGCACATTCCTCAACCATCCTCAACCGTTGATCTTCATATCTTCTCTCAACCGTTGATTCCTATTCCTCCGGGTCTATAAATGAAGCTTCATCCCTTCATTCTAAGGATCCAGGCTTTTGACATCGTTACTCTGCAGAAATATCACCAGCGCGCCTTTGGCACCCATTTTTCATCTACAAGCTTGAGATCACCATTGTTGCATTGGAGCTCACCTTCATTGCATATCACACTACAGCCGTTCACCATCGACTTCCTCCAACAGCTTTTAAAAGATTGCACTCTCTGAGGGCTCATCTCATCTGCGAAAGGACGATTCGTGATAGGCGAACAACAGAAGTTTCGAAACGGAAGAGGTTTGCTGTGTTTGTTCATTGCTTTGCTTATTTGAATCTTCTTTGTTTCTCTATTCTGTTGATGTTTGGGTCATCTGTTATTCATTTGATTGATGCACTATTTTACCCTCACATTTTTGGCGCCCACCGTGGGGCCGTTGCCCCTTTATTTTACCGTTTTTGAGCTTTTTTGAAAGCAGGTTCCGTACAGACCCCGCAGAGTCACGCACAGGTTCTTTCGGTGCATTTGTTCATTTTTATGGTGCTTTTGAAGACTGTTACGGCGCTTTTGTAAAACTGCGCATTTGTTGACTGTAACGGCGCTTTTATTCACTGTTGCTGCGCTTTTGTTTAAACTGCGCATTCGTTGATTTTTGCTGCGCTTTCATATAATATTGCTACGCATATGTTAAAACGGCGCATCCGTTGTCTGTTACGGCGCTTATGATAACTGTTACTGCGCATACGTTAAAACCGCGCATCTGCTCACTTTAACGGCGCATTTGTCCATTTTTACGGCGCATTCGTTAATGTTGCGCTTCTGTTGATTACTTCTGCGCATCTGATCACTGAAGCTGCGCATTTGTAACTGGCTCAGGTTTTGGTAGTTTTCTAGAGTATTTTGCTAACGCTAACCCTTTTGCAGGTGTTTGCTGGAGCAGTTTTGCAGGTTAGGCTCGGGTTCAGTTACATGTAGTTGCATCTAACTAGCTCACCTTTCATTTCTTTTGGGAAAGAGTAAAATGGCTGTTCATTACAAATCTTCATCTAGTCTTAATTAGGGAGGAAGTAAACTTGTTTATTTCATGCTTGCATTGCAAACAAACTTCCAAGTTATTGCTATCTAAGACTTAAAATTGAACTCACAACTGCATTCTGGAGTTAAAATGAACCATTGCTATATCGTGAGACCTGAATTTCAAAGTTAACAATCTCGTGCAACGTGGACTTAAAATTGAACTCACAACTGCATTCTGGAGTTAAAATGAACCATTGCTATATCGTGAGACCTGAATTTCAAAGTTAACAATCTCGCGCAACGTGGATTTAAAATTGGACTCACAACTGCTTTCTGGGACTTAAAATTGAACCACTGCAATATTGTCAAAATCACTTCAAAGTTTTGTTTGACTAGCTTAGCCCATTTAGTTTTTATCTTTTTAACTAGGGTGGATTAAATCAGTGTATTCTGTGTTTGCGAATGACAATAGGCTTATGCTCTCCCCTCTTCTGGGTGATCAGAATGCCAGACTTGTCATTCTACTTGTCTAACCTTTAAGAGGGGCCTGCCCTTGGATGCACGCTTGTCCAAGCGGGAACGACCCTGAGTGGTAACAGGCTAACGCCAAGCCCTACCGAGCCACTTAAAATAAATTGTGCTTGAGGTGAAAACCTCCTGCAACGAGTGTTGTTATGTTACACCGACGGCCAACCTCCCCCAAAACCCTCTCAGGCGCAACCCTGTGAGGCTGGGAGACTCCATAACGGAGAGTAGCGCCGCCGCATGTGTAACCACTTGAACGGTTGCCCGAATTACAAACCTCTTGTTTTAGTGGCCCAAATCCCTTATAATCCATTTCTCGCCTAGGATTTTGTACTTGCTTTTGTCCAAAATAGAGTCGAAAAACTACAAAAACAATGACAAACTACAAAACATTCTTTGTGCTTGCTGTGTTTTCTTGCTAAATTAATTCATAAAATCATATCAGGAAGACTCATTCCAGCCAAAAGTTACCCAAAAAACAGAGAAAAATCCCAAAAATTTGCCCAAAAATACCAGAGCTGCGCATATATCCATTTCTGCGGCGCATATACAGAGACTTGCTGCGCTTTTGTACTGACTTGCAGCGCTTTTGTACCCTTCTGCTGCGCATATACTCTGTTCTGCTGCGCTTTTACAGCGACTTGCTGCGCATGTACGCCGACCTGCTGCGCATATACTTTTCTGCTGCGCATTTGCGCACTGTTACTGCGCATACATACCTCACCAGAGCGGCGCATTTACAACGACTTACTGCGCATTTGTCTATTCTTGCTGCGCATCTGTTCCTGCGCATGCGTGACAGTGAGCATAAGCCCTATTTTTGAGAAATTTTCGTCAGCTGTTCGGAGTACCCATTTCAGCCTAGTTTCATTTTTCAAGGTCAGAATCAACCTTGCAGTCAATTTTCACACATTTCACCCGTTTCTCTCTCTTTTGACAGTCATCCCAGTCACCTCCTGTCCTAGTCACTCTTACCCCAACGTCATTCTGTCCCATACCGATTCGACATAGGTCCTTCTTTAGTGAATTCACGTAAGCCTAGTAGGTCACAGTACCTTTTGCTAGTAGTCTTGTTGAACGACTAAGCCCTACACAGTGAGACTGGTATCGACTACCCTTGCTAGTGGCTAGAGTCTTGTGTCAACCATCTTACCTGAAGTCATTGAGCGAGAGAACCCTTTGTCCAAATCTTGTCCTAGGTATCCCATTCACTACAGTCTTAGTCGGCACCTTGCCAAAATTCTCCATCCTAGTCCATTTCATCCCATCCCACCTTGCATGGTTCTTACTCGATCCCAGTACAACAAGCTAACTGAAATGGCCGACTCTTTCGATCACATCGCCCCACCACACGATGATGATGAAGAAATTTCTCGTGAAGAATTAGTGGCACACATGCAAGATAGCAAATTCCAACGCCTAGTGGAGAGAGTACTCCTTGAGGATCCCACCAAATATTTCCATCATCTTGCTAATCTCGGACTCAAACTCCCTGCAGACTTTGACATTAGCTCCATCATGGAAAATGCAGACAATGAACGTGAGAGGGACACAAATGCCACAGTCCCAAATGCACATGAGAAAGGCACAAATGACATGGTCCCCCAAGCTAATGAAAGAGGAAAACAACACATAGATCAAAATGCTCCTATAGCGGATGTGAGACAACAAATTGAGAGTCTAAAGCTAGAAATCTCCAACCTTAAGATCGGCACCAGCTCCAAGAACTACTCCTTGGAGGATATAGCACCGTACCCCTTTGACAGAAATTTGGTCATGAAACCATTCCCCTTTCAGTTCGGAATCCCGAAATTCGACAAATACAAAGGGAAGGGGGACCCTAGAGATCATATCAGGGAATTCACTGCAGCATGTTTAGAAGTAGCTCACAACGAGACCTACTTAATGAGACTATTCCCAAGATCTTTAGGAGGTCAAGCTATGGAGTGGTTCTCGCGTCTTCCACCAGGAATCAAAACTTTTGATGAGCTTGTCAATAAATTCATAACGCACTTCTCTTACAACATAGAACACGAAGTATCTATGCTAGACCTATGCAATACCAAACAAAAGGGTGGTGAGTCTTTCGCAACCTTCTTACAACGATGGAGACAGCTAGCTAGCAAGTGTTCTTACGACATGCCTGAGAAACAACTATTGGAAATGTTTGTCCACAATTTGAATCCCGACCTTAGCTATCAGATTCAGATACAATGCCCTACCTCATTCACCAAAGTCATCGAAATGGGGCTATTCATTGAGAAAGCTATGATCGCTAAAGGGACTCTCAAGCTCTACAAGGACACACCTCCTTCCAATTACACAACTGACAAGTCAAAGTTTTGGACCAAGAACAAGAATGTGGTCAACGATGGAGTAGTGGATGCCAAGGCGGCAGCCCCTAAACAACAACCCATCTTCACTCTTAAGGAAGAAGCAAATCACGGTGCACTCAACAAGCCATCCCCTCGGGAATCTAGACCTTGGTTCAATTCAAATCCAAGGAGAAAATTCACGCCGTTAGGAGAATCTCAAGAGTCCGCTCTCAGGAAATTGTTGGCTAACAATGAAATTTCTCTACCACCAACAAGTGACTATGAGCCCATAGTCAAACCTCCCTATTGGAAGGACACAGACTATTGCGAGTATCACCGAGGAAGGGGGCACACAACCAATAATTGCATCCGTCTTAAGAACGTCATACAGGATATACTGGATCAAAATCAGGGAGGAACACAACAGCATACCTCCAATGAATCTCATGTGGCCTACCGGGACCCTCTCCTAAACCACAACCGGCCGTATAACAACAATCACAACAACGGTCACAATAACAACAATGGTCACACTGGCAACAATCCCAATGGTCATAACAATAATGACAACAATCGCAACAGGCCGAACCAGAACAGTGGGTCGAGTAATGCTAACTATGCAAGCGTTCCCTTTGAGTACACCATTAACTGCATTTCTGAGCACATTCCGCAAGTCAACGTCATATCCCCTAACCAACAACCAGGACCTAACGGAACTGGTTGTAGTATAATTACCCGCAGTGGTAGAGTCACGATCAACACCACTCCTCCAAGGTCGTCGCCGTCTCCGTCCAACCCCCGCCCATATAATGTCATCGACCAATTGCAAAAGACTCCGGCTCATATCTCTATATTGGAGCTCCTGCGTCTATCTCCTTCTCATAAGGAGATTCTTGAGAAAGCCTTAGTGGAGACTACTGTCCCCACTAACCTCGCCCAAGAAAAGTTTCAAACCATGGTTGGTAACTTGACATCCTCCCCTTCCATATCATTCACGGAACAAGATGACCTTTCCATGTCCCAACCCCACAACACTCCTCTGCACATTGTCGCATTCGTGCACAGGCACCGCATCAAGAGGGTTCTCATTGATGGGGGTGCCGGTTTGAATATTTGCACTTTGAAGCTAGTCCTTGCATTGGGGTTCTCTGAGCAGGCAGTGGATCCACGGAGGAAGATTACCATAAAGGCCTATGACGAGGAGGAACGCACCACAAAGGGCACGGTTGTCCTACCCATTCAAGTAGGACCGGTAATTAAAGATGTGGTGTGCCAAGTCCTTGATCGGGAGCTTGCTTACAATATTCTACTAAGGAGACCATGGATCCATGCCATGAAAGCCGTCCCCTCCACCTACCATCAGTGCATAAAATTCCCACACGATGGCAAGCAAGTCACCATACACGGCGACCCCGATCCCTACTAGCATTGCAACTCATTCCAAGCCAAACCGGAATGTGTCATTCCCAACAACCGAGCCCATATCTCCCCCACTCCGCCACGAGACCATACTGCTGAAGCTTCCTCTTCACAGCCCAAACCAATGAAAATCACCATAAAAGAAAATGGCGTGGGGGAATACCAGATTGAGCATAGCATCAACCTTGCAAAAATGCCCTTGTCTCCTCGCTCCTTTGGCCAGCCCAAACATCAACCCAGGCATTTTCCAAAGCCCTCTGCTCCTCCTACAACTCCCGCAAACCCCTTTGTAAAATGGGGGACCTTATCCGATGAATCAGAGGAGCGAGATCTCTTACAAGGGCTGTATGCCGAAGAAGAAAACACATCCCAAGATCCACCCAAACTCCCTACAGAGCTCTATGGGCGAGGTGAAACCATCTTGCATAGGATGGGATATGAAGGACAAGGCCCCATCGGCCTCAGAAAAGAGGGGATCATCGAACCTTTACAACCCTCTTCCTCCTCTTCGGCTAGAAACACGACTGGCCTAGGCTACAAGGGTAAAGGTAAAGCCAAAGAAAATGCCTGCCTAGTGGAGACAATTCAAACGCTCCAAGTGGATAGTGACGCAGATTCAGATGATTCCAATCAGTATGAATGGGAGGAGCTGACAGAACACTCCTACGATGACAAGGAGATTGACACCATCCAAACCCTTAGCCCGTATCATGAGAGACAAACGCAACGGGACAGACCACTGGAGTCTGATTTGCCCCTCCCTGAAGTTATGGCTCTCGAGGAAAGTATAGATTCCATGGCGATAAACAACCTAGAAGAAAGTACCACCCAGAACACTACCCCCACCTGTGCTCCCAATATTTCCATCCACACTATCAACGAATCAGGTCTTTCATCCGACTCCCTTCCCCTCTTACACCCTGAACTTATTGACTGGGACCTGAAAGGGACCCCTCAATTAGATGTGTTCCAGAACGATGATGCCTACATTGACTATATGGAACTTCGAGATCACTTACCAAAAGGAGATCATAAAGCCGGCTTCGCTATCGAACTCAATACTGTAGCTTACTTTGGGGAGGGTGCCAAGCCTTCTAGTCGCAAAAATGTAAAGATCAAAAAGGGATCTGACGGTGAAAACCGCCATGCGGCAGTGTCAGATCATAAAAAAGTAAAAAGAAAGGACGTATCTGAAGGTGAAAACCCAACTGTGGCACCTGACGATGGATTGCTTGACACCCTCCCAAGTGACATGTATCAAGAAAGGTCACAGATCGTGGTAGAGCCAACAGAGCCAGTAAACATTGGAAACGAAGAGCAGCCTCAGATAATCCACTTTGCAAAATCTCTCACGCCGCCTGAGAAAACCAAGTTTGTGCCATTCTTTAAAAAGAAGAGAGGCAGCTTTGCTTGGTCATATGCCGACATGCCAGGTTTGGACCCAAACCTGATTCTACATCACTTGCCATTGGATCCAGGGGTGAAGCCCGTAAAGCAAAAACTGAGAAAAATGCATCCCCATATTGCCCTCCTGGTCAAGGAAGAACTCAAGAAATTGTTAGACGTGGGGTTCATCAGGGCCATTGATTACCCTGAATGGATATCAAACATCGTGCCAGTGTCTAAACCAGATGGCAGGGTGCGACTATGCAACGATTTTAGAGACTTAAACAAAGCATGTCGCAAGGATGACTTCCCCTTGCCCAACATCGATATCATAGTCGACCTCACAGCGGGACATACAATGTTGTCACTTATGGATGGATTCTCAGGGTACAACCAGATCAAAATAGCACCAGAGGATCAGCACAAAACCGCTTTCACTTGTCCATGGGGTACCTTTTGCTGGAATGTCATGCCGTTTGGGCTGAAAAATGCAGGTGCTACATACCAGCGGGCCATGACAACTATATTCCACGACATGATGCATGTGACCATGGAAGATTATGTTGACGACATCTTGGCAAAATCACTCACCAGGGACTCACACCTGGACACATTAGAGAAAGTCTTCCAACGGCTGGACCAATTCCAAGTAAAGTTGAACCCGAAGAAATGTGTGTTTGGGGTCACATCAGGCAAACTGCTAGGCTTCATCGTGTCAGCAAACGGCATAGAGGTAGACCCGGCCAAGGTCAAGGCAATCATGGACATGCCTCCGCCCAAAACTCTAACATAGTTGAGATCCTTACAGGGCAAGCTACAGGCCATCCGCAGGTTCATCTCATAGTTGGCCGACAAGTGCCATCCTTTCAGCCACCTTCTACATAAGAACGTTCCATTTAAATGGGATGAGCAGTGCGAAGAGGCATTCCACAAGCTCAAGGAGTACCTCACGAATCCTCCTATACTCATGCCTCCGATCCAAGGAAAATCTTTGATCCTCTACATATCCGCTACACCTACTGCTCTTGGGGCTCTCCTAGCGCAGCAAGACTATGAGAACAAGGAAAGAGCTGTGTACTATATCAGTCGAACCTTAGTGGGCTACGAGCTACAGTACTCACAGGTGGAACGTTCATGCCTTGCGGTGGTTTTTGCCTCACAAAAACTCTGACACTACATGTTGGCACATCCTGTCAAACTCATTGCCAAGATCGACCCACTAAAATATCTTCTCAGCAAGGCAGCTCTCACAGGACGACTAGCCAAATGGGTTATGCTTCTTAGCGAATATGATATAGAGTATGTGGATAGAAAAGCCATCAAGGGGCAAATCATCGCAGACCAACTAGCTGAGGCACCATTACAGGACACTTCACCAATGCAGTTTGAGTTCCCCGATGAATCTCTATTCACTCTATCCGCATCTCCTTGGAAACTCTACTTCGACGGGTCTTACACCAACCATGGATCGGGGGCAGGTATCTTGTTCATCACTGCCCAAGGCGACACAATTCCAAAGTCCTACAGGTTGTTATTTCCATGCACTAACAACATAGCAGAGTATGAGGCTTTGGTAATTGGTCTCAAGATGGCCACTGAGTGGAAAATTCAAGCACTACATGTCTATGGCGATTCTCAGCTTGTCATAAACCAGGTCAACGACGAGTATCAGACCAAAGATGAGAAGCTCATCCCATACAAGCGAATGGTCGACGATCTCAAAGAACACTTTGGGACCATCTCGTTTGAGCAAATACCCAGGATAGAGAACAAAGCAGCCGACGCAATGGCGACCATAGCCTCTCTTCTTGAGATACCTGAACAGGAGTCACGGTATGAGTTCCTAGTGGAAACAATTCGACAGCCGGCTTATGATCTCCTTGAAACCCATTCCATCTGCCACCTAGTAGGATCTGATTCACCTTGGTATGGTAAGACCTACACTTACCTCAAGGACAATATCCTTCCTTTGGACCTCTCTTCCAACCAAAAACGAACCTTCATCCGACAAGCCTCCCGTTACACCATTATCGCCAATACCCTTTACCGACGTGGTCTGGATGGTACTTTACTCCGTTGTCTAGAACAGGAAGAATCTATTACTGCCTTGCGAGACGTGCACGAAGGGATCTGCGGAACACACTCCAGCGGTCCTTCCTTAGCTAAGAAACTCATGCGTTTGGGTTATTACTGGCCCAATATGGAAATGGATTCATATCAGTTCGTCAAAAAGTGCAGACAGTGCCAGATACATGGGAACCTGATTCATGCACCTGCTCAGGAGTTGAGACCTCTAACGACACCCTGGCCCTTTTGCCAGTGGGGACTAGACCTCGTAGGAAAGATTCATCCGCCTTCTTCCAACGGCCATAAATTCATCATAACCGCTACTGAATACTTCACAAAGTGGATTGAAGCCGTTCCCTTATCAACCGTCACAGGAAAGCAAATTTCCTCTTTCATTCTGAATTACATTATCTGCCGATATGGCATCCCTTCATCCATCATAACGGATAACGGGAGACCTTTCAAAAATCAAGATGTCCAGGAACTTTGTGAACGGTTCAAGATCCAACATCGCTTCTCCACCCCATATTACCCCCAAGGTAACGGCCAAGCTGAGGCATCAAACAAAACCATTCTGAAACTCTTAAAGAAGACTGTCAATGAAGCCGGTCGCGATTGGCACGTCCAGCTCAATCCCGCTCTGTGGGCCTATCGAACCAGCATACGCACTCCCATAGGTGCTACACCTTACGCCCTCGTCTATGGTTCTGAAGCCATCCTTCCCATTGAGGTCGAACTCCCATCCCTTCGGGTGTCGTTGAAAGGTCTCATATCAGACGAAGAGTACAGAGTCTCCCGACTGCAAGAGTTAGAACTGCTAGAGGAACGGCGCCAGAAAGCTTTTGACCATCTCAAAGCCTATCAACAGATGATGTCAAGAAGCTACAACCACAAGGTTAGACCAAGATGCTTCAAGGTTGGGGACCTAGTTCTAAAAGAGAACCCTCGCAACCAGCAGGACAGAGAAAAGAAAGGTAAGTTCGAGCCTAACTGGCTGGGACCCTATGTAATTGTAGCAGCTTATGGATCGGGGGCATATCAGTTGGCCACATCGGAAGGTGAGTTGTTTGATGATCCAATCAACAGCATGCACCTTCGCAGGTTCTATACCTAAGAGAACCCCAATGCAAGGGGGCACAATAAAATCAAAAAAATCAAAAAGCTACAAAAAAAAATAAAAATAAAAATAAAAATAATAGAAAGCATGCAAAAAAATCGTCCTTTGGTGAAAACCTGGCAAACAGGCGCCTTGGATAGGTATCATGGGGAAAACCTGGCAATCAGGCGTCATGTTACTTTCTAGCTTCTCGTGCAAATAAAAGCAAGTGATGAAAACCTGGTAAACAGGGGTTACTTGTGACAAACCGCATTCTCCATCTTTGGGAACCCAATCACCTTGAGCCCTTTCTCTCTCTATTTTCCCCATTCGACCCATATCCATCCCACAATAAACACTTGACAGTTACCTATCATGGCTTGATACTCAGCTTGTGGCCTTGTCAACCAAGGTTTTGTCCCATATCGTCCCCTCGAAGTGAGCCTAGCGTAGTGTCTCTCGTCAATGTCTATGGTCTGAACCCGTGAACTACGTTGCCTCTGCGCCGTCACGTAGGCAAGGCCATTATTCTAATGCGCCCCCGAGGCTTCCATCTCTCCCGAAGTCCCATTTGTCTCCCCTCTTGTCTTCATTCTTGTCGTCTTTCTTCTAGTCCATCCATGGTCCATTAGGGTTTACCCCGAACTACGTTGCCTCTGCGTCGTCACGTAGGCAAGGCCATTTAGCAATGAGCCCCCGAGGCACTAGGTCAGTCCCTTAGGGTCCGTCTTCTCAATAAGGGTAGTGCAAATCTTCTCACCAAGCAAGCAAATGCGAGCAAACACCCGCGCTTCAAGCAGAAACCTTGACTATGACCATCTTAACCCATCCAATGCAAAGCAAATACCCAAGGTCTTCTAAATGATTTTATGAAAATTAAGGCAAGAAATAAACACGTATCAACGCACATATGCTTTTGTAGATTGGAAACTAGGGTTAAGATACAGAGTCTTGATTTTTGCTATCATACCTTCCTATGCAACTCAAGGACGCCAAAAGCTAGAGATGCTATGATGGGGGCATGATTACTTTCTTTGTTTGCTATTTGGGGATTAAACTTTAGTAATGTGAAGCCTTGTCTTAGGACGTGATCGGCAAAAAATCACCGAGGACATCAAAGGTCTAACATGAACGGGGGCAATCCTTGCTTGTTGACACGCAAGAGGTACTCAGGTCATCTAGATTCAATTTTGACTAGATGCTTGTCTTAACTTGCTAAATCACAATCCATGTAAGCGATACTCAGGTCGTCTCGGTTCAATTATACCTCGATGCTTGTATTCACTTACAACATTTCAGAAAAATACCAAAAAACAAAATGCCCAATGATGAAATAAAGCAATCTAAAAGCAAAGCATCCGTCCTCTATCCATACAGCCATCCATACAATCCTCATTATTCAAACTATGCAGAGTAACGATATCAAGAAAATTTCCTACGTCATTCTTTCGCAACCATCCCTCTGTCCATCATGTCATTCTTCTGTCGATAGCGTACATTTGGACATCACAAAAACAAGGCATATAAGAGCATATCATATCATTCGTAGAAACTAGTCATGCACATGATTAGGTTAGTAGAATACATCATCCAATGCATTAGGTCACCAATACGTTTGCAAAAGCCCAGAAAATCAAACAACATAGCTAAGTGCATCACATATATAGTTACATCACCCCATAGTACTCATGTTACAAATGCATACATTCAAAGCATCACATCATATAAATATCCAATAGCATCTCACATACCTATACCACATCATAACATAGAAATCATGTTCCATACACATATTTGCATTAGCTCATTTGTGCACCACCTATACAGCATCATAACATAGGAATCATGTTTCATATGCATACATTTGCATCATCACAAGAACATCATATTAACTTTGCATTCATTTGTCACATTAAATCATGTATAGACATCATATAGCAGCATATCAAAGTATTTCTCATATAACGTCATATAAACCATCTAACTATGCAATAGAACCACATCATGCAATAGAAGTAATCATCTCATAAACGCATGCAATAGATACACAAAGCTGCATCATCATCCATACTATCATATACAAGGATGTCCAAATGTACAATATCACCATCTCTCTCAAAATCAAAGTGTCATATACAATATACGTCTAAATAGACGGTGATACATGTCCCAAAATGTACAAAATCTAGTCTCTGACTACCCCTGCGACTGTGAGCCACCACTGCCGGCTCCTGACTGCTGAGGTCCCATGACAGATGCCCCTGACTGAGATGGACCTGCTCTGTGAGCCACCCCAGACTGAGTCCTGAAACTCCCTGCCCTCTGGCTCGCCGACACGGCACCATGGTACAAGCCTCGGTAGTACTGTACCTGCTGCTGTGCTCTGGCTAAGTCTGTCTGTGCCTGTGCCAACTGCGTCTGCAACTGGCCTACCTGTGCCTGTGCCTGCTGCACCTGCCCAACCAAAAAGGTACTCGCTGCATCTGTGCCCATGGCAGCTACTGCTGTGTCCCTCTCTACTCGGATCAGACATACCCAGGCATCTGCCATGTCTCGCTCGCGAGTCAAACCAGCGATCACTGCTGCATCTGTATCTCGCATCCTCTCCACTCTCCTCAGCTGTGCCTGCAGCTCCCGCACCTGTCCTCTCAGGCTGGCTATGGTCCTGTCGTGTGCCTCACCCTGCACTGGCCCCTGTGCTGCCCCTGCCTGTCCTAGCCCCTGCTGCTGGGGCACCTGCTGCTGTGGCACCTGCTGCTGTGGTACCTGCTGGGGTGGTGGCATCTGTGCCTACTGCTGTCCCTCCCCCTGTCCTGGCACTGCCTGCCCAGCCCGGTCTATCCTCCTCCGCTGCCTCAGCCTCTCTGCAGCTCGGCCACCGCGCCCTCGTCCTCCTCTAGCGGCCCTCCGCCCTGGGCCAGCCTCTCCCTCCTCCTCTGAGTCCGCCTCGTCAATGCGAGGCACCAGCATACCAGGTCCTGAATATCTCGGAAATGGATGTGCAGTAATCCAGTCCTCATACTCCTGTGTAACCCCAGCATCTGCAATCTCTCGCCTCATATCCCAGGCCACATAAGGCAACTGCCGGAACTCTGCCAGAGCCTCCTCGTAAGAAGCCATCGGCCCCCATCGGACCCTCTCTGCATGTGTCCGTGCAAACATGGCCTGTCCCTGCGGCATGCCCTGTCTCCTGCCAAACTGTCTCAGTACTCGGCCCACCGTCTGCCTCTCCAAGATATGCCGTGTCCGGCCAATCAACCACCTAGTCTGAAAGCAAAAGGGCAGCTCATCTCCCTCATCGTCCCAAGGCTCGCAGTCCAGATATGGTCGCCAGACGACCACATCTATCCCATCCAGTGTGTGCCGCCAATACTCCAGCTTCCCCAGCCTGTGCTGGGAAATCACTCCTGCGTAGCCATAGCTGTACGGCTCTCCCCTCTGCCTAGCAAAGACACATATCGGCCTAGTCACCGCTATGTGCTCCCACAGCCAAAACTGCAGCAGCAGCACCCCAGCCGATAGACTCGTGCTGCGGTGGTACACCACCTGATGCATGTCGTGGTATAAGTGAGCTAGCACGCAAGGTCCCCACGCGTATCGGGTGCCCTCAGTCACCATCTGCTCCATAATCCTGCCCCATCCAATAGGGAACCCGTGCGATCTCCTGTCAGGGCATACAACGCCCGCAATCAGTCCAGCCACGATCCCAGGGAAGTAGTCGTAGCAGTCATAGATATCCTGCCAAGGGATGACCTGTCCCACCAGCTCGGGATCATCGAATACTCGCTGACACTCGGCGAGTCCCGCGTCCCGCTGTGCGTCGTACTCCACCAACTCGCCTACCACGGGCAAGTGCAGTATCCTATAGACGTCCTCCAACGTCACAGTCATCTCTCCAGTAGGGAAGTGGAAGGTCCCGTCCTCGCTGTGGAATCTCTCCACGGCAGCTGTCAGCAGTCCTCGGTTCGCCCGCACCTCGGGCATAAAGCAAACATAATCTAGGCCCATGGCACCAAGCGCCACCCTGTCAGCCTCCGTCAACATATGTCTCTGCAATAGAGGCATAGGGAACGTCTCCCTCGACTGCAATGTCTCTCGTATCTCCTCCTGCAAGCACGCAAAGCAAGACGTCAGCCTCAAACCGCATATACCATACTCAACATATCTATTGGACTATATCAACTAAACTTAGCATTTCAAATTGATCAAAACAGCACACTACATCTCTTGACTAGATTCCTGCAATCTCGGAGATAGCTCATCGATTCCTGCGTCAAACAGGACGCTAATCGAGTCAGTTCGGCTAAGTAATTTGCCATCCCAAGCAAAAGTGCCACTACAGGTGGTAAATGTGCCATTTCTGGTATATGCGCCGCAACAATCGACGTATGCGCCGCAAAAATACATATGCGCCGCTACATGCCACATATGCGCCGTTATAACGCATGCGCCGCATAAATCAACGTATGCGCCGCTAAATTACGGATGCGCCGCAGGAAGTCACATATGCGCAACTTTAGCAAATGCGCTGCCACATTTCACGCATGCGCGGCGCAAATACAAAAGCGCCGCTTAATTACGAAAGCGCCGCTAGAGTGCACACATGCGCAGCTTTCACGCATGCGCCGCCGAAACAGGCATATGCGCCGCGAAATCACAAAAGCGCAGCTTCGCGGGGCATATGCGCCGTTCTGCGTTTCGGCGCATTCATTTCACCTATTTTCTATGAGAATTTATGACACCTAAACTCGACCCTAGGAGAATTTTTTCGAAGCACATACCGGGGGTCCTGCCTCTGCTGGCCGCCCGAATCGTCGAACTCGCTCGAATCGATGCTCCTCGCGTGGAATGTCTGCTGCTCTGGCCGCCATGCTGCTCTAGGTTTGCTCTGAGCTCTCCTTCTCCAATCCAGATCAACCAAGTGTGCAAATGACTATTCTTGTGGACCCAGCTCCTATTTATAGCCTCCAAAACCCTAATTCTGGCTAGGTGATGACTGTGACTACTTCCCGTGTCCGTTTTTCCTCCCGTTTTCTTCCTGCGTCTCTGACCGCGTCCCTTTTCTTCCAACCTATCCTAACCCCTTCCTCGTCGTGAGATCGTCCGTCTCCAAAACTTTCACCGTTTTTCCCGTCCAATCTCCCGAGGGGGCATCCTATCGTCATTTAACCTACACCAGGGGCAAACTGGGGCATGTATCATCATTCAGACTATCAATTTCTTTGAAGCAACGCTGTAAACTGCATTGCATCAAAGAGGGGCAAAATGTATATGCCTAAAAATGACACAAATCATCCTAAATAAATATTCTAAATATTTATTCCCTTCTTCTATTAATTAAATAAATATTCCAAATTTATTTAATCGATTCACTGTTCCATAATTAAATAAATTCTATTTATTTAATTAAAATTCTTCTATTTATCCTTCACAATTAAATAATTATAAATTATTTAATTAAGCCTAATTCCTCTATCCTAAAGTTCTAAATTCAAAATTCCACATCACCTTTACACCTCACCTTTTCCACCTCACCTTGTCCACCTCATCAGGTTGCACATGTAATTAAATATATTTAATATTTAATTATCTTATTTTCCCTCGCCCACATGGCCTATTTCTTCTCCAATCAGAGGTCAGTTAACCAATCAATCAAGTCTGTTAACTAACCTGTCAGTTGAGTCAAATCCTCAATCAATCCAGTCAGTTCCACAATCCACTCTTCTAACTGATCAATCAATTCTGTTAACAGACCAGTCAATGGAGTTAACTCTCCAATCAGTTTTGTCACATCCCACCTTTCATGATGGAGCTGGGACACTTGTCACATTTCCACTGGTTGCACATTCCTCAACCATCCTCAACCGTTGATCTTCATATCTTCTCTCAACCGTTGATTCCTATTCCTCCGGGTCTATAAATGAAGCTTCATCCCTTCATTCTAAGGATCCAGGCTTTTGACATCGTTACTCTGCAGAAATATCACCAGCGCGCCTTTGGCACCCATTTGTCATCTACAAGCTTGAGATCACCATTGTTGCATTGGAGCTCACCTTCATTGCATATCACACTACAGCCGTTCACCATCGACTTCCTCCAACAGCTTTTAAAAGATTGCACTCTCTGAGGGCTCATCTCATCTGCGAAAGGACGATTCGTGATAGGCGAACAACAGAAGTTTCGAAACGGAAGAGGTTTGCTGTGTTTGTTCATTGCTTTGCTTATTTGAATCTTCTTTGTTTCTCTATTCTGTTGATGTTTGGGTCATCTGTTATTCATTTGATTGATGCACTATTTTACCCTCACAACAAACAACCTGCATGTGAAGAGAACTTTAGACCAAAAGGACAAGGTCCCTATGCTGAGGTTCCTCCCCCAAAATCCTTACAAGGATTGGGAGGTCATTATCAACAACAAAATGTTCCACTGCGACAATGAGGTTTGATCCTGGTGCTTCATCTTCTAATTTTAAAAAACTTATGAAAGAGCAAGGCCCTGTCTTACAAGAGATAAGTGGTTTAAGAAAGAGAAATAGAAAAGCAAGAGAAAGAAGAAAAAAAGACAAGAATATGCTATAAACCTTGCCTCTCAACAAGAAAACATTGATCCCAACATTCAAACAAACAACAATGATCCTAACGATGAACAAGATATGAATTTGGCTATGGTACTGTATGTTCCACTATCCTCCAACATTAGGGAGTGGGAAGATGATGACGATTATTTTCTTAGAGACAATCTCTAGCTTGGCAGGGGCCCTACAAGTAAGTATCTCTAACCTTTTATCTCTCTTGTGATGTGCTTCCCCCGTGATGTGTTATATGTTGTTTAGGCCTCCTGGGATGACCTCAGATTCTCCCGTAACATCTGAGATACTAGGAGACCACCTCTGTTGTGAACTCTTCTATTTGTATCATGATTCTTCTATATTGCATCTCTCTCTGATTTCATTGTTGTGTGTTGTGTCTTACGAACATAACATTAGGGTTGGTGACTTGGGGGTACACTCCTACCTGACTATCCCTAAGACACTTGTTTCCCCTCTCTTATTTATTGTTTCCATTCCTCTAGTGTTTCCACCTAGCGGGTAGATGACGACAAACATTTACACTGATGCAGACCTAGTGTTCCTTTCAAAAGTAATAAAAAAATAGACTTAGTTCCTAATATGACGATGGGGTTGTATATTTTATCCGATGCTTGGCTAGTGGAAGCACTCGTACTTTCTACATAGTGAATTTGATGATGTTTATGTCACATTTACAAACCTTAACAATACTGTTTCTCTATGCACCTTTGTTTGTCTTTGAATCTAGCCTTGGCGGTACTTGATTTAGAGAGCTTCGTGATATAGCCCCATGGTTATCCTCAAACTCTGAATTCATAGTATAACCTTGGCTCTTTGTGTGGTTAATCATATGCATTAATGTTGATGTTTATCATGATGTTGTAGGCACTAACATGTTTCTTACAGGGATGTGTTTGTGGGAACATTTGGTGATCGTAAAGTACATGTCACCTCTGGGGGGCATGGGCTTTGCGAAAGTCTGTGTTCTCTTGTGTGTTTTCTTCCTACCTTAACATGCTTGATATCGATACATGATATCAACCACCTTAAGGTGGGGGCATATATAAGGTAAGCTATCTATTATAGATGTTAGCAATGTGTTTGACCTTAGATGCAAAGACTTGTGCCCTAGGGTAGTGCATTATGCATCCTAAGTTTGTTTGCAATCAATCAATCAATTATGTAAGCCCTCTACAGATATCGAGCATATCCTTTTTCTTAAGCCCTCTATGGAGGCGGGGATGGTGTATTTATCGGAGTAGATTGCATCATCCTGTCATTTTCAAAAGTCCTCTACAAAGGTGGGGAGTGGTTTTGTGACTAACTCAACCCTTAAGCATGTTTTGGCGATTGTTGTGGCCAAGCCCAATCGTTGATGTGTGCCTGTAATGTGCCTGAGATGGTGATGAGCCTAGAAATAAGGAACACACCATCGCTTGTCTGTCATGTTTTCTCTGTGTCTTCAAGTGTGTGTTTTAGTGTGCTTTTTTTGTATGGCATGTTTGTTGCTCCATATGCAAAGACCAGCACCCTTAGGTAATGCTTCCTGCATTTTGGGAGGTTTTGCATGTCTTGCATGTGTGTTGCCCCATATATACAAAGACCTGCGCCCCAAGGTAGTGCATCCTGTATTATGGGAGGTTTGTTTATTTTCCAGTACTTAAATTTACATTTCATATATATGAGAAAAAGAAAAGAAAAGATATCATTTCTATCTTCCATGCATTTATGTGTCTTCTATGCATTGATTATCTTCTCCGTGTTCTGCGTGACTGTAACTATCTTCTCCATGTTTTGCATCCCTGTTACTGTCTTCTATGTGATTGACGTGTCTTCTCCGTGCT
Source organism: Cunninghamia lanceolata (assembly GCA_027924645.1). NCBI lineage: Eukaryota > Viridiplantae > Streptophyta > Pinopsida > Cupressales > Cupressaceae > Cunninghamia > Cunninghamia lanceolata. Next base: position 1,626,887 of record BSBN01000477.1, on the reverse strand, counting down.
TGTCATGTTTGTTGTGTTTGCGACCTTACTTTAATGCATGTATTGGCCTCGCGTCTATACATACATTAAAGTGGGGGCTAAATGTAATGTCAGAAAATGTCCCCTTGGGGGCTTTTCCCTCATAAGGTTTAGCTCCCAGGTCTTTAGCATGCATTTAGGACATCTTAGTTCATATTTTGGCATTCCGATGGAATGAGGCCTAGGTTTCATGACAAAATGGACCTAGGAGGACCCCTTGAGCTGTACCCTGCCCAAAATAGGGGGGAGGACTTGGGCGCCAATGCCCTAGTCCTGCCCTATTTTGGGGCAACCCTAATTTCTAGGTGTCGGTTTGTGACTGTTATTAGGTCCCTTTGTCGACACGGTAAGTTTGAATTACAAAAATCTTGGTGAGAGTGCTTGTAGTTGCATATATAAGCATGCTTAGGCATTCATTTAGAAACTAGATGGCAATTGTGATGTTCAAGTGTTCTCAAGTTGATTCAAGGCTTTCATTGTGTTGCAAGAGCAGACTTGTGTGTTTTATGTGTTGATATTTGCATATTTGAGCATCTATTTCCTCATGGCATGAAGAGCATCTTCCTCCCACGAGAACTTCACTACAAGGTGACATAATATTGTGTTTTCATCATTGATTCCTTTGGTTTTTGCCTCTGCCTCACAAGGGCATGCACTCTTTATTTGACAACGGTGTTTGGAGACTTAAGTGTCCTTCAGGGCTTGACTAAGGTAAGCCTCTAAACACCACATCCCCCAAACCAAGTCTTGTGATTGCAAGTTACAGGTGTTGTATTTGGGAAAAGTGGAGTTGCAAGAAGGAATGGAAAGCATCAAGGATTTAGGATTTGAAGAGTTGCAGGATGCTAGAGCATTTCCAAGACTTGGGCACTCGCTCTAGTGCCCTTCGCAGATGAATTTCCAAAAATAGAAGTTACAGGGCTGATTAGTGTCGGAAGGAGGTCCAGATCCCATGAAGAAACTGGTACCTTGCACTAGGGTGCCCGCTCCAGTGTCCCCGACTGTTCCGCTTCAGAACCCCAAAAATAGGTACTCTGTGGTTTGGTATTTTACTCATGTTTGCAAGAGCTTTTTCTGTTGTTCATCAATTTGTTGCCGTATTTGTATAATTAGGGTTTTAATGGTCAATTAGGCATAAGAGAAGGAAATTTGATAATTAAATTTCCTAATCCAAGTTTCCCTACATTTGTAATCGATCTAGGGTATAATAGTGCTCGCCACTCGACCCTAGATCCTTGAATGTATAGTGGAGAGGCGGATTTAAATATCTACACACTAAAACATTAACAAATCCAATTTTACCCTAAACACCAAGATCACTTAGAGTGCGAGGGAAGAGCATACAAACTTCACTACACAAACAAAATCACAAGACAAAGAAGACAAATGATGGAAGTTTATTGTTCTTTTTAGCCCCAATGAATGTGAGAAGATGCAAGTTGTTCCTTTTAAGCCAATGAGTGAAAATATGTAATTTGTTGTTCTTTTTAAGCCAATGAGTGTGAATACAAACAGATTGTTGTTCTTTTTAGGTCCCAAATTGAAGTGTTCCTAGTTTAATCAAACATACACATGAATGAAAGTAGCCAATAGATTAGTGGTTTCAAATAAATTTCTTCTCCCAACAAATGTCATAGAACTATAAACTAGAAGTCAATATCAAATAGAAAAACTCATAGTATGATGTGTAAACAGAGCAACTAAAAATGGAAACAACTTTTGAATTCCCTATTTTGCAGCAATTGGATGGGGCTCAGAATGTCTCTTGGTGCTATAGAAAAGGGTGACTACATCACAAAGGAGCACAGATGTGGTTTACTATCATAGAAATGCATTGTAAAGGCTTACAGATGTAGCACAAAACACGGCGACTGCATCATAGAACTTGGTGACTATAGTGCAGAAACCCGTAAATGCATCGCTCTATGTCTATAGATTAAAAACAATAGAATTTCCACCTTGACAGCAGATGAAAAATGACATTCAGGAATGAATATGAAACCCTAGGGTTGCAGAGTTGTTTCCTTGATGCCAGAAAGATGTGAAACTTTCATACATACATAGGGCATACTCAAAATGATAGAACAACCTAAATAAACCCTAGAAACATAAAACCCTAATGCTTTGAAAAACCCTAATGAAATAAACAATTGATTAGAGGGTTAGTAAAGCAAACAAAGCATTAGAAAACATGATAAAACCCTGCAAAACCAAATGGGTTAGCTTGATAAAGAATATTATAGATATTATCTCCAAAACATAGTTGAATACATCGCAGAACCCTCTTGATGTGTCACAGACTCCAAAGAATATGGCAGGCCATATTGTTAATGTGTCACAAAAGTCAGCAGATGCATCGCACGGACCTACAAATGCGTCATACTGTTCTTGCAAACCCTAACATCACAAATTTGTAGAATGTACGGACGATTCACGTCAGGTTCACTAAATGTCATCAGGGAAAAACATCAAAGTGCATCTAAAATCACTCCTATGTATGCCCTAACTCCTCAATGGAGTACAAATAGCCTAAGAACAAGAAAATACAAACAAAACAATAAAACCCTAGACTATAAAATCATCTTACAGTGTGTCCCGATGCGAAACCAGTCAAGCAAAAACTTTGAAAGATGAATCCTCAAGTGGCTCTCCTAGTCAAGGCAGAACTAAAGAAATTACTGGATGTCAGGTTCATTTGCCCTATCGATTATCCTGAATGGGTTTCAAACCTCGTCCCAGTTGCTAAGCCGGATGGCTGAATCCATTGTTGTACTGATTTCAGGGATCTCAACAAGGCCTGCCCCAAAGATGACTTCCCACTACCAAACATCGACATGATCATGGATCTCACAACAGGATATGAAATGTTATCCCTCATGGATGGTTTCTCAGGATACAATTAGATAAAAATTACTGAAGAGGATCAACATAAAACGGCCTTCATATGCCCATGGGGAACATATTGCTGGGTGGTAATGCCATTCGACCTGAAAAATGTAGGAGCCACCTATCAAAGAGCCATGACCGTCATCTTCCATGACCTCTTCCACCACATCATGGAAGACTATGTGGATGATTTGCTAGGGAAATCCAAGACCAGAGAAGAACACTTAGATGTCCTAGCCAAGATCTTTGATAGGCTGGAGCAATATAATGTTCGTCTCAATCCGAAGAAGTGTGTCTTTGGAGTCACGTTAGGTAAACTGCTGGGATACATAGTCTCCAGATGAAGAATTGAGGTAGATCCTGCGAAAGTCAAGGCTATCACTAAAATGCCACCTCCCAAAACATTGAAACAACTGAGAAGCCTGCAGGGAAAACTCCAGTCTATCCGTCGATTCATTGCCCAACTCACGGATAAGTGTCAACCCTTCCAGCATCTGCTCTGAAAAGACATAGCTTTCATCTGGAACACTCAGTGTCAAAGTGCCTTCGATCAGCTAAAAGAATATCTGGCTAATCCTCCTATGCTAACTCCACCAAGACAAGGCGAACCCCTCCTGCTTTACATCTCTGCAACAGAAATAGCCATCGGAGCCTTGCTAGCACAACTCGATGAGCAAGGGAAAGAATGAGCCATTTACTATATCAGCCGCACCTTGATCTCGTATGAGCTCAATTATACATAGATTGAACGAGCATGTTTAGCCCTTGTCTTTACGTCACAAAAGTTGAGACACTACATGCTCAATCACAAGACCAAGCTGATTGCTAAGATCGACCCACTGAAGTATTTGCTAAACAGAGCGGCTCTCACTGGCAGAATGGCAAAATGGGTCATGATTCTATCTGAATTTGATATAGAATACACAGAGAGAAAGGCCATTAAAGGACAAGTCATAGCAGATCAGCTAGTTGAAGCACCTATCCCTACAGAACATCCTACTATTACAGACTTTCTAGATGAGGCCATCCTGACAATCACACCAGCCACAAACACATGGAAGATGTATTTTGATGGATCATACACTCATAGAGGCTCGGGGGCAGGTGTCCTGTTTGTTACCCCTCAAGGTGACACGATCCCTAAATCATTCAAAATCACATTTCCATGCACCAACAATGTAGCAGAGTATGAGGCTCTCATCACAGGTCTCTGCATGGCCATCCAATGGAAAATTTAAAGGCTAACTGTGTATGGTGACTCCCAATTGGTCATTAGGCAGGTCAATAATGAATACAAGACCAAAGATGACAAACTCCTACCCTACAAGAAGATGGTTGATGATTTCAAAGACTACTTTGATGACATCCAATTCAAGCAAATCCCAAGGCTCAACAATAAAGTAGCAGATGCCATGGCTACCATAGGATCTCTGGTCGATATGCAAAAGGATAGCAAGAAATATGAATTCCTGATAGAAGAGCTCCCCATCCCCGCATACAATGTTCCTCAATCAGAACTAGTGTGTGAAGTCGTTGGCCCCTTGTCCCTGTGGTACCAAGAAACATACCTTTACCTCCATGACAATATCCTTCCCCCTAACCTATCCACTTCCCAGCGAAAATCATTCATCCGTCGAGCCTCTCGTTTCATTCTTGTCGGCAACACACTATACAAACAAAGTCTTGATGGCATGCTTCTACGATGTTTAGACTCTAGGGAAGCTGAAGTAGCCTTAGAAGAGGTACACACAGGTATTTGTGGGGCGCATTCTAGTGGGCCTACCCTATCTAAGAAGATCCTCTGGACTGGATACTACTGGCCAACCATGGACTGCAACGCCCACAAGTTTACCAAGACATGCCTCCCATGCCAACAGCACGGTGATCTCATCCACACACCAGCACAAGAGTTACAGCCAATTGCAACACCATGGCCTTTTTCACACTGGGGACTCGACCTTGTAGGCAAAATAGACCCTCCATCCTCAAATGGCCATAAATTCATAATCACCGCTACCGAATACTTCACAAAGTGGGTGGAAGCCATACCAGTCACCTTCACCATAGGTATCCAAATCTCCAAATTCATCCTCCACTATATCATCTGCCAATATGGTATCCCCCATTCCATCGTCACCGACCATGGAAAGCCCTTCAAAAACCAAGAAGTTCATACTTTGTGCAAAAAGTTCAACATCAAACACCGTTTCTCCACACCATATTACCCCCAAGGAAACGGTCAAGTAGAGGCATCTAACAAAACCATCCTCCGCATTCTCAAAAAGACAGTCAATGAAGCTGGCCGCGACTGGCACCTCCAACTTAACCCTGCCCTATGGGCTTACCGCACAAGCATCCGCACTCCTACAGGAGCCACCCCATACTCACTAGTATTCAGATTTGAAGCCATTTTACCTATAGTGGTCAAGCTCCCATCTCTCTGAGTGTCCTTGCAAAACATTATCTCTGATGAGGACTACCACGTCACAAGGTTGCATCAACTAGAGCTACTGGATGAGAAACGCTTGCACGCCTTAAATCACTTATAGGCATATCAAAATCACCTTAGAAGAAGCTACAACAAAAAGATCAGAACCAGAAAATTTGAGGTAGGTGACCTTGTCCTAATGGAAAATCAGAAGAACCTACAAGAGCATCCGAAGCAAGGAAAGTTTGAATTCAATTGGCTAGGACCTTATGTCGTCACAGCTGATTATGGGTCAGGAGCCTATCAGCAACATCTGAGGGGCAGCCTCTAGATGATCCAATGAATATCATGCATCTCAAGAAATTCTATGCATAACCTATATGATACCCCAAGTCAAAAAATCAAAAACACCAAAAAAATTAGAAAATCAAGAAAAAATCAGAGTGCAATAAAAAACTTCCAATGGTGAAAATCACTTCGGTGATGCCTTGGATAAGTACCACGGTGAAAACATGTTTCAGGCACCATGCGTAGTGGCCCATTCTACCATCTAATAAGTCCTCTTCTCGTCACACCACTCCACATTTCACACATCCCATGGCTTGGAATTTTGAAACATCAAGTCCTATCGCCTGACCCATCCTTTTCCATCCCAAGGCCAACCCATGGAACAAGGATCCGTGTAAGCTCCCTTTGTACATACAAAAATCAAAAAATCCAAAACATCACAAAATCAAAAAATACAAAAACAATACAAAATACAGAAAATCCAAAAAACAACAATCGTCAACACATCAAACCCATCCCGAACCATTCCCACATCATCAATTCTTACCAAAACTACATATTCATTTTACCCACATCTTAAAAGTACCTTGATCCTGTGGACACAAGGTATGTAGGCAGTCTGGAATACAAAGGATGTTTCCAGTACTCAGGTATCTAAGATGCACCCATCCACCCCGTTGGATGGCACACCATTTACTGAGCTTTCTGGATCTCATAACAGACACACAAGCTACGTATACATTCCAAACAGGTTCCCCAACACAAAAATCATCAATCAACATACCAACCATAATCCTACACATGGCCAAACTATTCCTTTGCCCATCTTCCCATAGTTCTCTAATCAACACCAATGGATCTGCATCCTAGGATATATCTTTCCTACAATGGACAAAAATCTATCATTCTATCATCACGTCTCTTGGTAAGAGCACAAAATAGCTATTTGTATCGTTTCGTTGGTCTTTTTGCTTATTGATTTTTATCTTTTTGTCTCACTCTAAGTCATTTCCAACGCTACCTTGATCTCATTTATATCATGGTATGTAGCGGATAGCACCTGGAGTAGACATCATCTTTGATTCTACATGCTGTGCTTGTGGGTTGATTTCATTACTCCAAGAATAGTATTCATATCTCGAAGTCCAGGTTGGTTCTAGCATGATGTGTCCTATTTGCATATACAGGCATTAAAACCTTTTATGCATTATTCGCACTCATCGTTATGAGTCCCCTTCCTCGACTAGGCAAGATTATACTACCTTGGGCATGCATGAAATCAACCTATTGTTTGTGGGTCTAGTTCATGCAATTGCAGGGTCTACATCATCACCGAGGTCATTTCATACCTTTGTGCATTGTATCCTACATTGCTACATTAAACTAAGAAATGCTCTCAATTAATCTTGTGCAACTATTGTTACTAGCTCAAAATCATCATCCTAATCACTCAGTCAACTATCCCATCTCGGCCTGGATTTAATAATCACTAATCCCATCCCCCCACCGCATCTCCAACTCAACACATCCTAAACCCAAATAAATCCCCCCTCAACTAATGTGGCGTCTTGCAACCTAACAAACCTCTCGTCTCCCCACCAACCCCTCATCTCTAGACACTCCCAATCCTACCCATACCAATCCATACACCCCTATCCTCTCCCCACCTAATCCGCTCTCCCACAGCCTCACCACTTAGGGTCAACACAAAGAACATCATGTGTATCAGGACAGGACCACCCCACCTATCACCTAAACTGCATCTAAGCATATCATTTAGGTCATTTTAATCCATTTAGTTTGCATATCATTTAGGTCATTTTAAACCATTTAATTTGCATATCATTTAGGTCATTTTAATCCATTTAGTTTGCATATCATTTAGGTCATTTTAATCCATTTAATTTACATATCATTTAGGTCATTTTAATCCATTTAATTTGCATATCATTTAGATTCATTTTAATCCATTTCATTTACATGTTATTTTAGATTCATTTTAATCCATTTCTGCATATCATTTAGGTGCATTTTAATCCATTTTTGCATATCATTTAGGTCATTTTAATCCATTTCATTTGCATGTCATTTTAGGTACATTTCAATCCATTTTTGCATATCATTTAGGTCATTTTAATCCATTTCTGCATATCATTTAGGTGCATTTTAATCCATTTTTGCATATCATTTAGGTCATTTTAATCCATTTCATTTGCATGTCATTTTAGGTGCATTTTAATCCATATCATTTGCATATCATTTAGGTCATTTTAATCCATTTAATTTGCATATCATTTAGGTCATTTTAATCCATTTAATTTGCATATCATTTAAGTCATTTTAATCCATATCATTTGCATATCATTTAGGTCATTTTAATCTAGTTAAATTGCATTTAAATCATCTAGTAGCATACACATACTTCCATACATTTCCATTATATCACATTGTTGCATCCATAATAAATGTTTCTTAGCCTGAACATTCATTTTGTATCATACATCACATAGTCCATAAAATCACAACATCATGCATGTATCACAACAAATCCATCATAAATGCATCCATAACATCAAAAACATCATTGCATAAACATAACACAACCATAGCATATAACATCCATAAAGAAATATTGCATCCATCACATAGGCATCATCATAATAGAGCATCATAATCATAAGCATCATAAACCATCAAAAAGCATCGCATCATATATAAATCACCGCAAAAATGTACATCACTCATATATCCATCCAAAAATAAAATGTCCTGATACAAAAATGCCTCCAAGGGCTATCATGATACAGCTATCACATAGAGGATCCCCTCTCTGATGGGGTAGGAGACTCTGATCTTGGGTGAGCCTGTGACCCTGTCGATGGCTGTGAATGTGGCGGTGGCTGTACCTGCACCTGAGGGACCTGTTGGGGCACGTGTGAGGGAGGAGGCATCATTTGCTGAATAGACTGAATAGATCTCAATCTTTGAGATCTTGATGCCCCCGATCTGCTAACCTAACTATAGCTCGGGGCATGCTGTGCTGCTGGCATGACTGCATAATACAGCCCCTATAATACTCCACACGCGCTCTGGCATCTGCTAAATCCCCTTGTACCTGCATCACCTGCATCTATGACTGACTCAACTGTGCCTGCAACTGATAAATCTGTGTCTGAGCCTGAGACAACTGAGCCTGCATCCCTATCAAAATTGGGGCAAGTCCACCACCTGATTCCTGTAGACTACCCACTGTAGCCTCTGCCTGTTGTGCCCTGCCAAGTGCTACATCCCGCTCCCTGGTCAGCACCTCTATATCACCCTACGCCTGGGCCAACTATGCCTACAACGCAGCCACCTGTCCATCTGCCCCATCTAATAATGCCAGAGTCCCCCGCAACTGCACCAACTCTACCTCACGGCCCTCTAATGCCTCCTCCAGGCTGGCCACCTGTACCCGTAGGGTCTCCATCTCCTCCTCCTCATCCCGTCACCTCCGATGAGACGCATGCCTCTCAGCTTCAGCCTCCACCTCCAAAGCTGTCCCCGAGGTCCCTGCCTCTGTATCATGCCCACCAACCTGCCACTGCCCCTCCTGGGGTGGAGGTAGGTCACCCTCATCTACTCTCGGCTGCCCCCCATGCCGCCAAGGAACTCTCAGTTATCGCCCTGTTCCAATCTATACCTGCTGCACAGGAACCTGCTGTGCTAGAGCCTACTGCACAGGAACTTGCTGTGCCTGTACCTGCTGTGCAAGAACCTACTCCCCCTGTACCTACTCAGCAAGAACCTACTGCACCTGTGCCTATCCTACTACCACTGCTGCTAGGACATCTATTGGCTGGCCATCCCGCCCAATCACTCTCTCCTCTCCATCATCCCCAATCTCCATAAGGAAGTCCTCAACGACCACATCCCCCTCCATGCAACCCTCCCCATCAAGGTCATCTCCACCATCTGAGTCATCCCCCCTGAACCTGCTGCCTCCTCTGCTAGATCCGTCAACCAAGTAGGCCGATGCATATGCCACTAGATATCATAAGCAGCTGTGGTCCCTGCATCCCTCACTGTGCTTGTCCAATCCCACTGCACTGGCCGAAGTGCTACAAAGTCTGCTAGAGCAACCTGTGGCTGTAGAGGTGTAGGCCAGTAGGGTCTATCTCACGAGGTCCATGCATATATAGCCATCTGCTGAGGGGTGTCCTGCACCAACCCAAACTGCCGCATAACCCGTGATGGTAGGTACATCTCTATGCAGCGGTCTCCTCAACCCATAAGGTATCTCTACTAAAAGGTGTATGGGAGATGAATAACGTCATCTGGCCACTCCTCACAACCGATGTAGGCTTGCCAAACCACACTGATCACGTCATCCAGCATCCGTCGCCAATGTCACACCTGACTCATATATGTGTACTCTACATCCCAATATAGAAACACAAAGGCCTCAAACTACCGCTGATGGTACCCACAGGTCAGCCAAGTGACAGGGATGTGCTCCCAAGTCCATACATGTAGCAGCATCACACCAGCAGATAAGGCTCTATCATGCAGATAGGCGACGGTGTGCATCTCATGATATAATTGTGCTAGCATCACCGGCCCCCAGGCATAGACAGTCCCATGCACCACCATCCCCTCTATCACCCCTCCCCAACCAACCGGAAAACCCCTGCCTCATCTATCAGGCATCACCACACCTCCTATCAATGCGCACAGGAATAATTTAAACAGATCTGCACCCGTAGCCAATGTCGCCTCATAATCCATCTCCCTCTCATTCTAAGAGAGAACAAGACGATCCGCACCAAACACTCTGACAAGTGCCCTCTGCCTGCTCCTCGTGTCATATCTGACATGTTGATCGTGGATAGGTAGATTGAGGATGCAATAAACATCCTCAAGTGTGATGGTAATCTCTCCTGTCGGCAACAAAAAATTGCACATCTCCGTACGGTATTGCTCCACCATGGCCGTCATCAGAGCTCTATGAGCTCGCAACATGGGCATCGACGCCACCATCAGAAGCCCCAAACTCGCCAACTGCGCCTTCGTAGCATCATCAAAACCATTAAACAAAGCCATCACAGTGGGAACTCATCGCTCCCGCAACTGCAATATAAACCACTCTGTATCCTGCATACGCAACATTATGGTTAGATGTCAACCTATCTTCTTCTAAACCAATCTTTCTCTTCTTCTAAGTGTCTAAACAAGCCAGCATCAGGTGGCATGCAAACAGACAACCCCTAGGCCATTTCTCAAAATGGCGCTAAAATTTCTTCCAAATAGCGCTAATCCAGAGTCTCGCACCACTGTGCATACCTCTTTGCGCCAATCCAAAAAATAGCGCTACTGTGTGCTATTCATAGCGTCAATACTAATTTTGGTGCTACTACGCGCTATTCATCGTGTCACTCCTACTTTTGGTGCTAATTCACCGAATGGTGCCAATTCTTTCGATAGTGCTAGAATAAATTATAGCGCTACCTCCAAAGATGGCGCTATTTTAGACAATAGTGCCACTTTGACCCCCATTTGGCGTTAAAATGCCTGAAATCTATCTCTAACCAAAATGGTACTAATCTGGAGGAAAGTGCTAAAATTCCCATCTAATGGTGAAAGAACCGCCCTACCCTACCCAGGCAGATAGTGCCAATCCAAAGGATGGCGCCAATCCGCCTTGCCATTGGCACTACGCGCTTCAATCCTGACCCCTAAAACCCAAAAAAAAATGCACAAAAAATGAGAAAATGACAAAGTCAGGGTTAGGCCCTACCAGGGGTCCAGTGCTGGGGGCCTGACCAAACTCTTGGAACTGCTTAGAGATGTGTCGAAGTCTCAGGAACTAGGGGTTGCGGTCAGCCAACTCTCCTTCGCTTCTTCTTCTTTAGGGTCAAAGTGCGCAAATGTGGCACTCTTAGCGCCCACTTTTCCTAATATAGTGGGCCATGTCATCCTTCTTTTCCCCCCAGGGTGCAGATCCTAACCTTTTTCCTCTATTTTTCTTCATGTCATCCTCTTTTTCTGTCCCCTATCCAACTTTCACTCTCGTCACATCCTTTCGAGAGTTCACCTGGAAAATCTTTATTTTCCCACCAACCTCTCAAGGGGGCATTCCCTATCCATCTTATTCCTTCCCGGCAGTTGGGGCATATTTTTCTTCGACTTGACGCCACTTCCCTCCTAGGTCCGGACGCCACGTCAAAGAGGGGCAAATATAGACACCTAACAAATGTCTCGACCACCAAACTGACTCCCAACATTCCTAATCATGTCAATTTCCCTCATAAACCAATTAATTAAATTTTATTTAATTAATTATCCCTTCATTACCCTATTTCTCATCAATTTATCCCAAACAATTGAATTAATTTCATTAATTCAATAGTTTCAAACCTAGCCAAATGAATTTAGTAAATATGCAATATTTACTAAATCATTTTCCCCTTTTACCACTAAATTCAATTAATTAGTTAAAATCATATTAACTAATTAATTTAACCCATTTATTCTAGCCCTAGGGTTAATTAAATAAAATCAATGTTTAATTAACCCTAAACCCCTCATTAGGATGGTCAAACCTAGTTTAACCCAATTTCCCACATTCTCAAAATAAAGAAATTGGAATAAATCCACCTAAAATCCCACATCATAATAAATAATCATTTTTCCCATGCCTATACCTCTATTTCCCCCCCAAATAAATTTTTAATTCATTTGCATTTCCCCCCATAAATCTTTTATTTGGGAATAATCTTCCCCCCATAACTTGTTTAATAATTTCCTCTTCCCCAAAATGAATAAAAGAATCACTTTTATTCATAGCCATCCATTCTCCAAGATTAGATCTAGGCCCTCCATATCATCTCCATCCTCCACCATTGATCTTTCCAATCAATCTCCACCCTTGGATCAAAATCCCTTCCAAAAGTCTATAAATAGAGCCTCTCCCAAGCCATTTTCAAGAAGCCAAGTCTATGCAAAGTAATAATGTCAAAATCACTCTTGAGCTAGGGCAGTGAGTTGCACAACTTGAATGAGCATTTCACATTGGAATCCATTGTCTAGGGATCATCTTAGTCTTAGGAGCTTGTTTGGGTGCAAAGGATCCTTCCTCCCTTGATGGGATTAGATCTGTATTGTGAGGTATAATCTTGTGTATATTGCATTTGGTTTACTATTTTAGCCTTGTTTGCATTTCTAATCTATAGATTCCTTGTTATTGCATTATACATTGATGATATTTTTTCTTAGTAATAGTAAGGATGTGATTTGTGACTTGAATTCTTAGCTCTCAACATAGTTTGAGATGAAGAACATAGGGGATACTAGATATATTTTAGGCATAGAGATTAGAAGATATAGAGAAAACAAAAAGCTTTGGTTAGGCCATAACAAGTATGTGAACTTGATATTTGAGATATTCAATGTGATATCTTGTAGACCATTATGTGTTTGCATTTTGATGGGAACCAAATTATCTATAGAGTAGTGTTGGACTCCACCCTAGTGGATGGAGGAGATGGATCAAGTACCTTATGTTAGTGTTGTTGGGAGCTTAATGTATGCCATGGTTTGTACTAGACCAAGAATTGCCTAAGTAGTGAGGGTCCTTATCCATTTCATGGCTAATCCTAGACGAGTTCATTAGGAAGCAATGAAGAGGATATTTAGATATTTGCAGGGAACCTCTAAGTACTATATTTTTATCATGGTGATTCTAAAAGGGATCAACATTCAATGGATATTCATGGATTTGCAGATTTAGAATGGGCAAGTGATATCAAAATCAAAAGATCCACTAGTGTTATATTTTTACTTTATTTGATGGTGCTATTAGTTGGATGAGCAAGAAACAAGTTGTGGTTGCCTTGTCCACTATAGAAGCTAACCACATTGTAGCCACTCACTCTTGTGAAGAAGCCATCTAGCTTAAGAGATTATGTTTAGATGTGGGGTTGAGTTAGGAAACTATTATAGTTCCATGTGATAGTCAGAGTGCCATGTGTCTAGCTAATAACCTAAACTTTAATGTGATGATTAAGCATATTGATGTTCAGTACCATTTTGTTCATGACATGGTAGAGGATGGGGGAGTTATGCTAGATAAAGTTGACACTTTGCAAAATGTTGTAGATGCATTGATGACACCTATGTGCACAAGAATTTAGGTGGTGTTGTGAGTCTATGGGCCTCTAATCCATTAGTAATTAGTAACTTCATAGTGTTGGTACTCCCTTTTCTCTTGCAAGGTGTATGAAAAATAAAAGAATATTAAGAAATGCACCTCAACCTTGCTCCTAATGTTAAGAATATAAAGTTGTAATTTTTTGGGTTACAAAATAGAAACTCAATTTTTGGGCTATAGAGGTCATTTTAGGCCTTGAATATAATTCCAAGTTGTTTCAGATTGATTTCAGAGGTGCTTGATATACATACCTCTTTGATCTCTATAATTTAAAAAAAGGACCCGAATGGCCTCCCAGATCAAAAGTTATGGCCTTTGGAAGTTGAGACTCCCACATTGGAAATGTAAAAACATCTACGAGTTGTAAGAGGGAGTTACACTTGTTGACCAATCTATGATGTACATTATGACAAGTCATAAAAAATCTTTAGATGGAGATAATGGAGCCAAAATGGAATTACCAAGTTGGTGAGTGGATTAAGATGAACTTATGGTAGGTGGAAGGTGTTGGTACCCACCTAGGGTTAGGGTTTTGAGTTGAGTCTGCAAGTCTACATTTTTTTTCCTCAAACCCTTAGTCCTTTAGGTTTTTTTTTCCCTCGAAATCCTACGTTATATTTTATGTTTTGTCATTGACCTCCTGTAGTGGGTTCTCAATCACTTAAGTTGCATTTTTATGCCTTAGCACTCATAGGTTGACCAGTCCCTTTGCATTGCATTACTGCTTTCTCCCGTAGTGCTACAAGAGAAAAGGAAGAAAAAATGCTAAGTCTAAAAACCCTTTGAAAATGGTGAAAAATGGTTGTATGCATTTTTGTATGCATATCAAGTTGTATGTGCATCAAATATTCCATCATAGATTCCCTGCTTGTATGTAGGAGTTTTCCTGTATATTTTGTTTGTATGTTCAAATATACAAGGCAGATGTGCAAGGCCGACATGCAAGTGCAATGTACAAAGGTTCTATTGGCATGACAAGTCTCATCGGCGGCTCAGTCTAAGTTTCTCCCCGACAGCCGATGCATGCAAACATACAAAGGGGGAGATACAATTGGTGGGGTCCACTTTATATATAGGTTGCATTGTCTATGTAATATACATTCACAGCATACAAAGGAAATATACCAATGGATAGATGCAAGAAGAACGCGACCAAGGAGTTAATTGTGTTTGTGAAAAAGGTGGAATCCGTGGGTTGTATATTGGAATTGCATATTCCCAATATACATTCAAACATACAATGAAGAGATACAAAGAAATATGCAAGCAGGTTCCGGTAAAAGTCAAAGATGTTCAACTGCATGGTGGGGGCCTGCATAACTATATGTTTTGTGGGTTGTATACATTGCATTGTATATGCGATATACAACGTGAGATGCAAAGGAAAAAGGTACATGCTGGATTTCAAAGGTATTTTCAATCCAACTTATTGGTATGCTAGAATCCATGTTGTATGTATATTGAATTTGTACAATGCAATATACAAAGTGATGATACAAAGGGGGAGATGCAAGCCGGACCTAGTAGTGCTTTCAAATATGTTTCATAATGTTTTGGGGTCCACTTTGTATGCTGCAAATTTGCATATATAGAGATTTGAAAAGGGAAAAAAGGTAAAATGTATGTCCATGATGAGAGAAGTCAAAAGGGGTAATGCGTCTACATGGCGTAATTTCATTGTTTGTGGACTTTTCAACACAATTTGGAGCCGCGAATCTCAGCAATAGGGAGGAGATTGATAGCCAGTTTGAAATTTTCTGAACGCAAAGGATTTCCTGTACATGCAGTCACGTTTCAGGCAGGAAAAGAATTTCAAAGCATGCAACTACTGTGTTTCCAGAGGCCGCGGGTAGGTTGGCCATTAATGGCAAGGTTCAGTGATATGAATCTTGATGGACAATCCAGCTACCATAATTGATGAGAAAATCTCCAGGTGGCTATACGACTCCCATTTTCAATGGCTCCTTCCCTCTCCCTCTCTATGCTGTATTGAATGTTTTGGGCACCATTTCCATGGTGCATTGTATTTGGCAAAATTTTGAATTGGCCATGTAATTAATGTTGAGTACATGTTCTTGCTATATAGGAGAACTATGTTACTCATTTTTTGGTTGTTGAAAACTGGACAAATTGTGGTGGAGTAATAAGATACAGCTTTGCTGGTGGCTCTATTTTGGTGTCTTGTGAGTTTATGAATCATATGTTGTATGTTTTATGCATAAGATTACTGGTTTCATGTTGTTTTATATGAGAAATGCATTGTTGCATGTATTTAGTTGTTTGTCTCCAAGTTGTGGGCATCTTTTCTTTTGAAACTAAATAGCTAAGGGTTATTTGGGATTCAAGAATGTAGATTTTTTGTGTTGAATGTCTAATCTCTTACTTTTGTTCAAGGAACAAATTAAATGTTTTAGGTTAAACATTGGGAAAAGTCTATTGCAAGAGGGATATCACTAAGTATGAATGACTAAATACTCAGTCTTGGGAAGTATTTGTAAGGTAGACACTAAAAAATCCCCTTGAAACCCAATCATTGATCCAACTTTATGGTAATCATTCACATGTGTATGTCTATTGACTCCGAGCCCTGAGATAGGCACCAATCTAGTTTTGTATTGAGGTTACAACCAAGGTCCCAATTTTGCATCCAAATACTAAATACAAATCCAAACTTCAAATATAAACCTTTAGGACATTAGAAGTAGTTTTAGGACCAAAATCCTCTGATTCACAACTGAGCATAGGTCCAAAGCTAGCCCCTTTGCACTTATTTCATAGTTTTGGTCTACATAAGAGAGGATTTATCTGCTTTGTGTCAATATCCCAACAAGTTCATAGATACACCTCATGGATATTGAATACGGAATACCCCCCTTGGTTCTACAGAGCCTAAAGAAGAAGAGGAGATATTTATAGAGTCTATCTCCTATACTGTTGGCCCCTGGCCTAGAAATCCTATTGATCAATGATGGCTACCTTGTAGGGATAACTGGGAAGCACCCAGTTGGGAAAAACTCCAACAGATTTGGTGACTCTACTGGGGAGGTCAAGTGAAAGTGTTATCTTTTCATCCCTGGTGAACTCTTGCCCATCTGAGTCCCAACAGATTTGGTGACTCCGCTGGTGAATGCTTTGTGTAAGAACCTTGGTCTTAAGGACTAATTCCTAGTCGTAGGTGGTGACTCTGAACAAATCTCCCTACCGGTAAAGTAAAATTTGTATGCAAGGGAGAAGATCCCTACGTAATCCTTTGCTTGAAGAATTACCTAGAAAAATGATGTATAGGAAAAAAGGGACCATTCAAGCGGGTCAAGAAGATTCTCTTAGCCCTAGAAATAATGATAATACTCAAGAAAATCCTAGATCTTCAGAGAAGCAGGCACCTTATTTTTCAAACACAGAGGCTGATATTCAAGATGTATATGAAAGACATGATGTAGAGCCACTGGTGGAAGCGTTTGAAAAAATAATGGGCACCAAACTATTTACCCAACATACATTCTCCCTTGTATGTTAAAAATATACATTTGTCTTTGTATATCAAAATATACAATTACCTTTGTATGTACATTCCATGATGTACATGCATTCACTTTTCCTATCGCCGACACATACAACTTTGAATATGCATTTGTCAACCTTCTATCGCCAGTTCCTCTCACTGCTTCTACCGGTCGCCAATTGTATCGTTATGTAATGTATGTGCGCATTGTATATTTGTAATATACAATTGCAAGATACAAACCAAATATGTAAACAAACCCTTTGACTGGCGCTGACCTACTTGTATCTAACCGATGTATCTACGGAATGTATATCACAATATACATTCAAAATTATACAACCCCAATATACATTCGATGGTGTTGACTAACCGCTGACTTTCTTGTATGCTGGCTGGGACTTCAAATTTCTCTCTCTTTTGTATGTTGGCGAATTGTACATTTTAGAATGTACATTTGTCACATACAACTCCAATAGACATTTGCGGGATACTCACAAGCATACAACTGTAGGATACATAGAGAATGGAACTTGATACTCCTCAGTGATATACACAGAACTTGTGTATCAGAAATGTATATCTTCAATGTACATTCAGGATGTATATTTTAAAAAGTGCATTCAAAACATGCAAACGAAAGATGCATCCTTCGCATACTTTGTCGATTGTATCTTTGACTCCGCCGTTCACCGCCTTGTATGTCAAAGCCCTTGTATATTTGCAATGTATGTTTAATACATACAAACAATGACATACAAACTTCTAATGAACCCGATAAGCTTGTGATATGCAAACATCAACAGATGAAAGCGATATACTCACAGAATGTATATCCAACATACATTTGTAGTATATACACAAAATGTATCACACATGAAAATCCTGTGAATCTTCACAATTTTAACACTACAAACCCTAGAATCGGTCCAATCTGTTTCCTTAGCAATTTTACATAGATTTCTAGCTTGAAAACCTAGCACATGAGGATGCTAGGACAAGTTACTGCATGTTGTAAACGATCCTGCCTTCATGGATTGAACAAATAGAAGTTGAGAAAACAAAACAAAAACATCTATCTATTATCATTCCACTGATTATAAAATAATCCAACTGGTGGAATGGGCTAGTGTCCCATCTCGACTGCAAAATAAGAAATTCAACTGCACAAGTAATTCGAAACAGAAAAACAACACCAACAGGATCTCCTTTATATTGATTTTAGAAATGCATACAAAGATCTGATTTCACAGTTCAAGTTTACAACTCTGCTCTATCAAATCTCTGATCTCACTCTATCTCCTAAAGCAATCTGATCTAGGTTATAAATATCTACTCACGAGAGTAGTATAGATTTGATTCCTAGCAGCTGGGAGAAGACAACTAACATAACAAACACTAACTAACTTGCACATAAACCTAGATTGACTTACAAACATATGAATTGGTCAAATGGACCTTATTACATTCAAAATGCAGGAAACATACTATATTAAGACCTAGTCTTTGTTTTGAAGGGGTGCTCCTGCACCATACTCCCTGAGAGAAGAAATCTCAAGTCCACTTGAGATGAGAGTATTCAGGTTTGTACCATGTTTTTTGATATGTTCTTCAGTCATCCAAATGGCCTCTGAATCAGGTTTTCCTTGCCAAGCAACCAAATATTCCATATACTCTTTATTCCTTGTCTTCTTTATCACTCTTGAGGCCAAAATCTTCTACAACTATGGTGGATCATGTTTAGGAATGCCATCTTCTGCTATATCCTCCAATGGTTCCTGTTCTACATCTGCATTATGCTTGTAAGGAGTTAAATCACATACATTGAATATAGGTGATAATCCAAGATCAGAAGGAAGTTAGATTTCATAAGCCTTATGTCCACATTTTGTCAAAATCAGACATGGTCCAATCTTCCTCTAGATGAGTTTAGTATATTTACCCTTAGGGAGTCTTTCATTCTTCAAATTAACCTATACCAAATCTCCAACATCAAACTATACATCTCTCTTCTTCTTATCAGCATATTCTGTGTATTTCAAGGTGGTTTGCTGGAGTTGAGTGTTAACTTGATCATGCACCTCTTTAATTGTTGTTGCCAAAGCTTCTCCATCTGCACTAATAGATTCTCCTTTAGGTAGATCTCTCAATTCCAAAATGCCTCTGGGGTGGATACCATAAACAACCTGAAAAGGTGATTTCCCTATACTCCTATTGATGGTATCATTGTAAGAAAATTCTTCTTGTCATAGGATGTTATCCCACTTTTCTCCATGCTGTCTGGTCAAACATCTGAGCAGATTTCCTAATGAATGATTGACTACCTTAGTCTATCCATCTGTCTAAGGATGATAAGCTGATGAGAAAGACAAATTGGTTCCAATCTTCTTCCAAAGAGTCCTCCAAAAATGACCAATAAACCTTGCATCTCTGTCTGACACAATGCTTAATGGCAATCCATGTATTCTTACTATTTCTTTGAAAAATAAATCTACCACATATGAAGCATCAGAAGTAGTTTTGCATGGCAAGAAGTGTGCCATTTTACTAAATCTGTCCACTACAACAAAACATTATGATACCCCTTCCTGGTTCTAGGTAATCCCAACACAAAATCCATGCTTATACTTTCCCATGGTCTAGAAGGAATAGGCAATGGCTGATATAAACCTGCATTAGTTGATCTTCATTTTGCTTTCTAACAGATCACACATGATTCGATAAATTTCCTTACATCTGACTGCAATTTAGGCCAATAGTAATGTCTCTTTACGAGATCAAGAGTCTTATCCAGACTAAAATGTCCTGCCATAGCTCCACAATGTTTCTCTTTAATGATGTTTAACCTCATAGAACACCATGGAATACACAACTGTCCACCTCTGAACACCGTGGATCAGAAGTTTAGCGAATTCAGCATGATATTTGTCTCCAAAAGAAGTACATACTTGGTATATCTCCCCAAAATCTTCATCAGCATCATACATAGTCTTTAAGGAATCAATACCAACACTCTCCAACTGAATCTAATTTATGGTTAGAGCCCTCCTATTCAAAGCATCTACTACCTTATTCTTGACCCCTTTCTTGTGTTTAAGTGTGAAAGTAAATCTTGCAAAGTTTCCACCCACTTCATGTGTCTATGGTTCAGTTTTTCTTGGTTGTTTATGAAACCAAGGGCCTGATTATCTGTAAACACTATGAATTCCTTTGGCATCAAGTAATGCCTCCACATCTTAAGGGACTAGACTAGAGCATACATCTCCAAATCATAGGATGAGTATCTTTACCTAGCATCATTTAGCTTCTCACTGAAAAATGCAATAGGCCTACCTTCTTGACTGAGTACGACTTTGATTGCCATGTGACTTGCATCACAGTCTACCTAAAAAATCTTTCTGAAATCTGGAAGTGCAAGAACTAGCTGTTGTGCCACCTTCTTCTTCAATGTCTCAAATGAATCATCTACTTCCTTTGTCCAAGTGAATCTACACTTTTGTCCTCATTTTATGGTGTCAAGTATGGGTGCACAGATATGACTAAACCCTTTTATAAACTTCCATTAAAAAGTTGCTAACCCATGGAAACTTCTGACATCATTCATGGTTCTAGGAGTTGGCCAAGACAATATGGCACTTACCTTCTCTTTATCCATTTTCAATTTACCCTATGAAATAACAAAACCCAAATAGGTGATCTCCTCCTGCATAAATAGACACTTTTCCAAATTGATCATCAGCTTCTCTTCATGCAACCTCTTGAGAACCATGTCTATATGTTTGAGATGCTCTTCCTTTTTATTACTGAAGATTAAGATGTCATCCAGATATACTATGACAAACTTTCCTATGAACTATTTCAAGACCTCATTCATCAATCTCATAAAAGTACTAGGAGCATTGGACAAACCAAAAGGTATGACCTTCCACTCATACAATCCCTCATTTGTTTTAAATTCTATTTTCCACTCATCTCCTAGCCTAATTCTGATCTGATGATAACTACTCTTCAAATCTTTCTTTGTGAAATATTTAGCACCTCCTAAACAGTCAAGAAAATCTTCTATCCTTGGGATTGGGAACCTATACCTGATTGTTATCTTGTTAATAGCTCTAGAATCAGTGCAAAGTCTCCAAGTACCTTCCTTCTTTGGTGCTAGTATAGCTGGTACTGCACATGGGCTTAAGCTTTTACCAATGAGACCTGTATCCAATAACTCCTCAATCTATCTTACAACTTCTGCATTCTGTTCTGGAGTAAGCTTGTATGCTACCTTGTTTGGGAGTGTAGATCCTGGGATCAGATCTATGCAATGATTGATATCCCTTACAGGTGGTAGGGATCTTGGTATTCCATTAGAGATGATACCTTTGTATTTATCCAACAACTCTTGGACGGTTGGATCTATAAACCTCTGTCTCTTTTCTCCCTTGACTTCTTGCTGTTGTTCTCTGGTTGTTGTATAATAAAAAATTTGGATTTATAAATGGAAATGATCAAATAATGAAATGCATAACCTAAACCCAAATAATTCAATACCTCGAAGATGCAAGATGAGTTCGATTGATTGATCGCTTTGTTGTGTTGATTGCTCGATTCTGCAGCATAACGTTGATAAGAAGATAAATGATGGATGATTGGTGGTTGATAGATGCAAGCTAGGTAGATGAAAGAGGATAGATAATGGCTTGAGATGAAAATTCAGCAGAGTGAGGTTGCATGAAGAAGAATCCTCCCTTCTCCAATCTCTTCTCTAATCTCCTCTCTAATGTTTCCCTCCTAATCTCTTCTCTAATCTCTTCTCTAATGTCCCAAATGGCTCAAAAGAGGCTTGCTTTATAGGATTGGCTTGGTTCCAATGGATGGCTAGGATCAATTAGGGCTTTAGATGAAATGGATGGATAGGATTAAGTTAGGTTTCCTTACACATCAAGAAATTGTAGTCATGTGACATGTGGCAAGGGAAGATAAAGCTTAGGTGTGCTTATGTAGATAAATACTAAAATTAGGTCCCAATAGTTGTGCATGTGAAAGATAAAAGTTGTACTACAACACATGATTGACTGGACAAGTGTTGGAATGTGATGAAAAATGAGGGCTTAATTCAAATAAAATATTTGAATTAGTTGTGATATGAGTTGGATACTAATTAAATAAATAAAATTTATCTAATTAATTAGAAAGATGATTAGGATGGGATAAGCTATGATGTGGAAATTAATTAAATAAATAAAATTTATTTAATTAATTGGCTAAGTGGGATAAGGATGGGATTGAATGGGATTTTAATTAAATAAATAAAATTTATTTAATTAATTGGCTAATGGATAAATGGGATTAAGAGTGGGATTTAGAACAAAAATGGCTTATGATGTTTAGGATAATGTTTTAACAAGGTGTTGTAGGACATGGACAAAGTTGGGACAAATTTGGGTGTCTACATTTTGCCCCTCTTTGAGATGACGTTCGAGGTGATGAACTTTATGTTGAGTAACATCATTTCAAAGAAGTTAAGGTATGGATAGAGGAAAAGGATGATGATGATGATGTGGGATAGGGTGAGGATGGAGAGATAGGATGATGATGCCCCCTCGAGAGGTTAGGTGGGTTGGACAAACACGGGTATGCTCTCGAAAAGAAATGGCTTGGCTGCAAAAAGAAAGATAAGGGGATAGATACAAGAAATGATGATGCGTTATGCTGCAATGAAGGTGAGCAACCATGATGTTTGATATAGCACTAGACGTTATGCACCAAGGTATAAGGACCTAGGTGATGATGTGTCTCATGCCCCAACATAATATAACCTTGTCTAATGTATGAGGAAGTGGACTTAGAGCATTAAAGTCCTAATGCACAAAAGGTATGATATGACCTTAGATGCAAAGGATAGTGCAAAAAGCTATTCCAACATACACAAGATATGAATATTAGCTAGAAATGATACTGATGCGATGCAAATGCAAGATAAAATGATAACACACACAAGCAAGCAAGCAAGCATGCACAAATGATTCAAAAACAAACAAGGTATTGGCCCTGTCAAGCTGTAAACCAATGATTAATTGTTTGATTGATGATAGTTGAGAGTGTTGTCATTGTGGGGAAAGCTATATCCCTAGATCAACACAAGGATGTGGGAACGCTATATCCCATTGATGATGATTGATGATGATTGATTTGGCTCATGACAAGATTAGGATCAAAACTTATTGATTTGATTCGATAATGTTCCTTGATTGATTAGCTTGCTTGATATGGATTAGTGTGACTTGGGTTTAAGATCATTACTTAGATTGATTTGATTGATATGATTGGAAGAAGTGATTGATTGAAATGGATGAACAAATGTTATTGATAAGAAGAATTGATGATGATGAGGATTTGATTTTGATTGAATGTTGAAGTGGATTGTTTTGGATTGATGTGATTGGTTTTATTTCTTGGATTTTTTGTTGGATAGTTGATTTTTTGGATTTTTGGGGATATTTTGATTTTTTTGTGTTTTTTTTTGGGATATTTTGGGATGTCAATAGATTTACAATTTGGGTAGCCTTTGTGCTAGATACCAATGACAAGGGAGAAAACCAAGTCTAGGTGCAAGGATGGATGAATGGGATTAGATGGATAAAAGGATGGGTTCATAGTAAATGGGATGGAAGACTCATGAGAGTTGGATGGGATGGAAGACTCATGAAAGTTGGATGGGATGAAAGGTTCATGAGAGTTGGATGGATAAAAGAGAGGATAGGCCATATAAGGGATGGATGCTTGCCTCATGATAAATGGATAGGTAGGCTATAGTGGAAAGTGCATGATAAACAGATGGGGATAAGCTATAAGATGGAAAGCTCATGATAAGGATACACCATAGTAGATGGATCATAAGGGAGCTAGGATGTGATCTCCAAAGGCTATGTTGCATAGGAAGAACTTGCCCCATTCTAGATGGTAATGCTTAGGATTTTACATGACAAAGCTTATGACCAAGGGATGACATGATAGATTGGTTTGAATGGGATGGATAAATGGTCAATGGATAGGACTTGGTTTGGAAAGAAGGTATGTCAAGAAATATCCAAACATGTTTCAACATTTTGCCCCTATGTCTTTGTCAAAATCAAAAGGTGAGAGGATGGATAAATGGGTTCAATAGGATAGGCATGTTTATGTAATGGCTAAGGATGGTAGGATGTAGCATGATATAATGGAAAATGATAAGATGGATGAGACAATGTGCCCCCAAGTGTAAGTGACATAGAAGATCAACCTACACATGATGCCTGTTTGCCAGGTTTTCATCATGGTTCTTATCCAAGGCGCCTGTTTACCAAGTTTTCACCATTGGATGAAAGGATTTCTCTTTACTTTTTTTTTTTTTTGTTCTTCTCTTTTTTTTCTTTTTTTTGCTTTTAGATGGGTTGACAATTACACATGGTGCCTGTTTGCCAGGTTTTCACCATGGTAATGGATAGGAGGACTCAAGTGTTTAGTGCTATGAGAGGTGAGAGTGTCCCATTAGAGATGGATGATGTCTTCGCATGGACCATGTCATTATGCTCATCGATGTTGATAAGGGATTGCATGGATGGGAGATGGATTAGGTAGATAATAGATTATAATGTGGAATTATGAAAGGTTCATGCAAGGATAGATGGATAAAAGGCTTATGGAATGAAGATGGATGAAAAGTTTATGCCAAAGCATGGACCATAGGGATAGCATGGGGGAGATATGTAGGATAATGGATGGAAGATGGGGAGATGTAGTTATGTGGAGGTGTTGCGGAGTGGAAGAAAATCATAACCAATGGCTACACACACCGTGATAAACATTGAAGCTTTTGATGAGATGGTGGTGTAGGAAGCAATGGAGATGTTTGCTTAGGGGATGGTTGATGAAGTGATTTAGGAACCCACATAGACTTAGTATTTTTAGTGCTTTTGTTTTGTTTGTGGGATTTTTGAAGGGAATGGAAGTTTTGGATGGAAGTAGGCTTTTGGATGGAGATAGGTGATTGGGATTCTTGAGATGTAGAGGAGGATGCCTCATTCATTTTGCTAGCTATTTGCTTAGGAACCCAAACCATTTCGCTTTTGGGCTTTGCATTTGGAGGTAAGGGCTTCGATAGCTTTTTGAATGTACTTTGCTTAAAAGATGGATGATTTAGAGACTTTTCACATTGATGGCTTAAGGCATGAGGGTCCTTAGGAGTTTTAGTTGGATTTTTGGCTTTATAAGTAAAGGCATCCAAATGTTTATTTTGGAATCCCATGGGTTAGATGGAAGTGGGGTTGGTGGAATGAATGGAAGCTTCATGTTTAGGCAATGTGTGCTTTTGTTGGCCATGATTAGGGATGTAAGGATACTTATGAATGATAGGCATGTTAGGTGTTGGAAGTAATGGTGGCAAGGTGGACGGAGGGATATTTGGAGTTGGTAAAAGTGGAGGCAAAGTGGATGGTGGAAGGTGTACAGTCACATGCTTTTGACATTTATAAGGTGATGGAGGTGGAATGGCTACATATGTTTTGGGTAGATGATGGGGGGTGTGATAGAAAGTGGTAGATTTAGGATGCATGAAGGGATTACCAACATCTTGGCCTTGTTTACCTTGGGGTGTGTATCCAAGGCCATATGAGCATGGAGGAACTTTGCCATGGTTTGGCTCCAAAATACCTTGTTCATAAAGGCCTAGGCCTTTGCCTTTGTAGTTCATGTTTTGGAGGATGCGATGGACAATGGGACTAGGTGTGCTTTGAACACTAGACTTGAGTTTGTTATTGGATGGAGAAGGTGAAGTGGAGGACAAAGGTTGTTGTTTTTGTCCTAAGGAAGAACACTCATGGATGAATGTAGATAAACCCAATGGATATGGTGGTGGACTTGAAATGGGATTGATGGTAGATGGGGATGAAGGATCATTAGGATCTTGATTAGCATTGTGTTCATTAAGATCCAAGTTATTTGTTTGATCTTTTATGCTTACTTGGGGGACAAGTGTCTCATCATGACAATTGGATGTTTGCTCATTACGGATAGGGCTAGATGGCTGACTAGGAGCAATTTGGATATCTTGCTCATGGATGGATATAAGATTATGGATATGATCAAGGTGCTCATGGATAGCTTCTTCATAGGTATCATCTTGATCATAAAGAAGGTAAATGTTATGGATGGGTTGGATTTGGATAGCTTTCTCATGAATAGTTGTTGGGAGATGGATAGGATCAAGTGGTTCATGGATAGATGCATCATTATGGCTATCATCTTGATCATGGAAAAGATATATGTTTTGGATGGGTTGCATAAAAGTGATTTGACCTTGAGTTAGACTAGGGCTTAATGTTTCCACATGCTTAGGATTAAGCCTTTGACATACCTCTTGGGTTGCTTGAATGGAAGTGGAAGGCTCTTGGTCAACAACATGAGAACATGATGACTCTTGACTCAGATTCATAATAAGAGACTCTTGAATAGGCTTGATGGCTTGTAGGTCACATGATGGGCTTGAAGGGCTAGATATGTTAATGGAAGGCTCTTGAAGAGGCTCAAGGATATGTGAACCACATGATGGGATTATATGATTGGACATGACCTTTAGAAGTTCATTAGTAGGCTCATGAATGGGTGTTTGACATGTAGGTAGTTTATTCCTAGCTAGTAGCCAATGGATCACATCCTTCGCAAAGGTATGAGTGGATGGGCAATATAATGGATGGATGATAAGGGTAGATGGTGTTGTAGTCTTATGATTAGGATTAGGTTGAGGGCTAATTAGGTTGGATGGATTAGGATTTGGACTAGATGGGGGTGACACATGGGATTTGACTGATGTGGCATGATTTCCCATTATAGGTGGGTACACCTTGTAAACAATTGGGACAAATATTGGGCATTGATTTGTATTATGGCCTTTGGTCCTATGGTATGCACAATAATCATGTTCATCATATGGACTTTCTTCACATGGTTTGACTTTAGGAAGTTCAATGAGTTTTGCTTCAAGCATTCTTTGTAAAACTATCTCAGCTGTATCCTTTGGTGAAGGATTAGAATGACTTGGTGATGAAGGTAATGGAGAGCTTGGTGGTTTGGAAGATGGAGGGATCAATGGAATAGGAATGGGATCACATGGTGGTGTTGGGATAGGACTTGTTGGCTCATGTGTTGGCATGTGATTGGATGGTGGAGGCCACTCTAGATTGGTATCTCCCTTGTCAAAGGTTATTAGATCTTGCATAGGATAACTTGGGCTTGTTTGATTTATGTACAAGGGACCACTTGGAATTGCATGTGCTTCTTGTTGCAAAGGTGGATTTGGGCTCACTTGTGCTTGTTGGGGAGGCCATTGATAGTCTTGGTAGCTAGGTGTAATGGTAGGATATGTAGACAAAAGATCTCGAGGTGGACTCAAAGATGTGGGCATTTGATCTTGTTGGCAAGGTTGACTTGTGCTCACTTGATTTATATACAAAAGGCCATTGGGACTTGATTGTTGTTCTTGTGATATCACTTGATTGCTTTGTGGATGGGTTTGGTAGTGCATTGGAATGGTGGCATGAGGGATTGGATAAGCTTGAGGTGGATGTTCATAGGTTGATGTGGCATTGACTTGATAAGTGGATGAATTAGGTTGGTATGAAGTTGAAGATGATGACATGTAAGGTTGATGTGGAGTTTGTTGAGGTTGGGATGGTGTTTGGATTTGTTGTTGTGATATGATTTGTTGTTGATGGAATTGTTGAATGGGTTGTTGTGATGATGATGGAATGGTTGCATAGGATAATGATTGTTGTGATATGGATTGATATGGATAAGGGTTGTGATAGGTTGATAAAGGGTTGATATGACATGTGGATGAATTTGGTTGATATAAAGTGGGATAAGTTGATGTAGAATTGATTTGATGTGTGGATGGATTAGATTTGTATGAAGTGGGATAAGTGGAATTGATTTGATGTGTGGATGGATTAGATTGGTATGAAGTGGGATAAGTGGAATTGATTTGATGTGTGGATGGATTGAGTTTTGGACTTGTCTCATCCTCATAAGTAAAGAGATGGCCTCCTCGAAGTATAAACTTGGTCTTAAGAGGAGAGGCTCCTTTGACTGTGATCTTTGGTCTTGGATTGTCTTCATGACTTGGATTAGGAGGATAGCCACCTTTAATTGTGAGCTTGGGCTTTGGTTTGCTTTCATGATTTGGATTAGGAAGAGGGGCTCCTCTAATTGTGACCTTAGGTCTTGGTTGATCTTCATGATTTGGATTAGTAGGAGAGCCACCTTGAATTGTGATTATAGGCTTAGATCTTGTCTCATGATTATAAGGATAACCCCCTTGAATGATTACGACCATCTTGACAAGTGTTGACTAGGACTAGGTTGATGATGATGTGGAGATGAATTGGAATGAGTGTGGATGTGACTAGGATATGTTCAAAATAAAATTGATTTAGGTATGATTAGGATATGACATGGAATGACAAAATTGGGTGATGTGGATGAAATGTAGGATGAATTGTTTATGTGATTGGTGTTTTAGAGCTTGATTTGGCAATGTTCAAACAAATGATTATGCATATACACACATGAATCAGTCACACAAGACACATAAGAAAGTTTTTGATTTTGAAAATGAAATGTGATGATTATGCAAGCACACATGGAAGACACATCAACAAGCCTAATGTCTAGTCAAGTGGGTATGGCCAATTAGGTCTTAGGCTAGATCGCACAAGGTTGACTAAGGAATTGAAAGTGAAATCCTACCACACAGCCAGGAGAAAGGGGTAACCCACCCTTCACCTTCACTTCCCAAAGGTATAAAGTTATTTGGGGCTTAGCCAAGAGTGACAAGATTTACAACTCCCAATGAGGGTGTCTTTCGATTCAGCCTCAATTGAGGTCATCCCTTGGAGTGGTGTGTCTCCAAGCAAGCCTCCTAGATAAGATTTACAAAAGCAAACCAAGTGAGCTATCACTTGATTCACACTTGCAGTGGTTAATTCCCCTTTATAAATGAGATGTGTGGAAGACAATTCAAGTACTTGTTCTTTTTAAACCCAAATCCAAATGTGATGGAAGACAATGATTCATTTTAAGCCCAATTTCTCGATGATGTGATAGCAAGCAAGTTGTTCATTTTATGCCCAAAGTCCAAATGTGTGATCAAACAAGATTAAGAGATGAAAGATTAGAATGAGTGCACCTGATACAATCACTTTCAAATTTGTTGTAGATGTTGATGCCAATGCTGCTCCATCTCCTTAGATGCCCTTACAAGTCACCAATTCCAAAAAGAAACAAGTAAACTTGCAAAGAAGATGATTACATGAAAAAGATGAAATCCAAAAATTCTAATTAAAATGATCTGATACAAGAAAATATATTGCATAAACAGAAATTTTAGGAGATTCTAAGCAATTTAAAAAAAAGTTTCACTGAAAAACGATCAAAATTGCTCAAGTTATGCTCAAATGAAGTTTGCAATGAAGATGAACTTTGACTGATAAAAAAGATGGTAAAATGATATAGTCACCTAATAACACTTGCTCCACTATGTAGTTCATCCTCTTAGCTTTCCAGCGAGTCCTTGTTTGTATGATTTTGCCTCCGTATGTGAAAGTTATGATAGAAATACCAAGATGCACAATGACAGCAACCAGAAGCAAGTTACAGTTGCCAGATGCGATTTACTGTTGATTAGAAGCGGCACTGTTTTACCACAGGCGAGCCCCTATAGATCAAATGCAATTCAGAAAAGCACCAGATGTGAGAAGTGTAGGGTTATAAGCGATGCATAAAATCCCAAAGCGATTGATTTCAGTCAACAAGCGACCTGTATCTGCAAAATAACAATACGCTACAGAAACCCTAACTCTGCAAAAAGCGATCACTGTTAGACTAAAAGTGATTCATTTATACCAAAAGTGGGTACTTTCAAGATAAAAGTGATTCAAATCATGCCAAAGGCGATGTCTATCCAGATAAAAGCGATCCACCAAAAGCACTATAGGCGGCTGATTTAAGTGCAGAAGCGACACGAATATGCAGAAAGCGGTAGTTTTTTGCTCATAAGCGATGCAAAAATGGATGGAAGCGACAAGTAATAGCTTATATGTGACCAACAAAAGACCAAAAGTGATGCCTAATAGCCCAAAAGCGATCTGGAAAGTTTCAAGAGACGGAATGCAAATGTTAACCATAAGCAACCAAGTTTACCATATGCAATCCATTTTTGTTCAAAAGCGAGCTGAATTTTACCAAAAGCTTCATACTGTTTGTTTAAAAGTGAGCCAAATTTGACCATAAGTGACCACTGTTTGATCAAAGGCGAGCTGATTTAGCCCAGGCTACTGTTGTTTGATCAGAGGCGACCTGAATTACCAGAGGCGCATTTTTGCAGTCCGGTTGTTGTTTTCTTCACCAAACGCTCCATTTTTCATTAAATTTAGGCAAATTTGTACTCAAAATTTATGGAAATGGCCTCCCAGACGCAATGGTGAGGTTATATTTGGGCAAAGAGATCATCTACATACATTTTTAGCCAAATATTTACAAACTAGAGTTAGAAAAATACAAATTTTTGCTACAAAAGCTTGCAAAAATGAAAGATTGGCACTCCAAGAGATCTAAACTTCATAAAAACAACTCAAACAAGAGAGGTTAATCAAGGATGTGAGTCCCACCGGGCATGCCAGAATGTATAATGAAAAATTTGGATTTATAAATGGAAATGATCAAATAATGAAATGCATAACCTAAACCCAAATAATTCAATACCTCGAAGATGCAAGATGAGCTCGATTGATTGATCGCTTTGTTGTATTGATTGCTTGATTCTGCAACATAACGTTGGTAAGAAAATAAATGATGGATGATTGGTGGTTGATAGATGCAAGCTAGGTAGATGAAAGAGGATAGATAATGGCTTGAGATGAAAATTCAGCAGAGTGAGGTTGCATGAAGAAGAATCCTCCCTTCTCTAATCTCTTCTCTAATCTCCTCTCTAATGTCGCCCTCCTAATCTCTTCTCTAATCTCTTCTCTAATGTCCCAAATGGCTCAAAAGAGGCTTGCTTTATAGGATTGGCTTGGTTCCAATGGATGGCTAGGATCAATTAGGGCTTTAGATGAAATGGATGGATAGGATTAAGTTAGGTTTCTTTACACATCAAGAAATTGTAGTCATGTGACATGTGGCAAGGGAAGATAAATCTTAGGTGTGCTTGTGTAGATAAATACTAAAATTAGGTCCCAATAGTTGTGCATGTGAAAGATAAAAGTTGTACTACAACACATGATTGACTGGACAAGTGTTGGAATGTGATGAAAGATGAGGGCTTAATTCAAATAAAATATTTGAATTAGTTGTGATATGAGTTGGATACTAATTAAATAAATAAAATTTATCTAATTAATTGGAAAGATGATTAGGATGGGATAAGCTATGATGTGGAAATTAATTAAATAAATAAAATTTATTTAATTAATTGGGATGAGGATAGGATAAATGAGATTATGCATGTGAAATTAATTAAATAAATAAAATTTATTTAATTAATTGGCTAAGTGGGATAAGGATGGGATTGAATGGGATTTTAATTAAATAAATAAAATTTATTTAATTAATTGGCTAATGGATAAATGGGATTAAGAGTGGGATTTAGAACAAAAATGGCTTATGATGTTTAGGATAATGTTTTAACAAGGTGTTGTAGGACATGGACAAAGTTGGGACAAATTTGGGTGTCTACAGTTGTTAAACATGGAATTAGGGCATATGCAACTGTACCCTCTTCTACTATCTCTTTCATGAACTATTTACCTTCTACCATCATTATTTTGACTTCTTTCCCTTTTGACTCTACCTCCTTTTCCATCAGTAGTAATAACTCATATATCTTACCATCCTTTGTGATTGAATATGTATTGTTGACTCCATCATGTTGTGTTCCCAAGTCATATTGCCATGGTCTGCCAAATAGGAGATGAAAAGCATCCATCTGAGCTATGTCAAACAATAACCTGTCCTTATATGGTCCAATTTGAAATTCTACCCAAGCCTGCTCTTCCACAACTATTTGCTAACCTTGAGTGAGCCATGAAATCTTGTATGGGCAAGGATGTGGCAATCTTCTAAGTTGGATCTTCTCTACCATTTCAACAGACACAAAAATTTTAGTGGAACTAAAGTCAATTAAAACTTTACATACCTTTCCTCCTACCTTACAACTAGTTTTGAAAAGTGATTTTCTCTGTGGGGGTTCTCTGTCAGGCATCTTCATGGTAGCCATTGCTCTCCTAATCATCAAAGATTCTCCTATCTCAGGATATCCATAACCATCACAAGCTCTTACACTTGGACCAGTGTTTGAACTTGTCACACTTTGACAGTCAGATTCTTGTATCAGATTTGTTCTTCTTTCTCCCATTGAACTTGATGCTTTTTTTGGACATTTGCTGACTATATGGCCTTCCTAATTACAATTATAGCATCTGATAGATCCTCTACCGTGGGATCTTCCTCTAAATGGTGGTCTTCTGCCCCTAAAGTTTTCTTTCTGATCATAACTTCCTTTTTGAGTTTGATTGTTGTCTCCCTTGTTGTTTTCCTGATTGGACTCACCTTGATAACCAAATCCATTTCCTCTGCCTCTGAAAGGAGTTCTTCCAACTCTTTGTTGTTTTCCTCTTCCTCTATTGCTCTGTTCTTGCCTTTAATTTATCTTCCACTTTGAGTGCCAATTGGTAGCATTTCTGAACTGTATCTGGACTATACAGATTTAAATCTTCTTGAATGTTAAACCTCAATCCATTGAGATACCTTGCTACCATCTCTTCCTCATTCTCTTTCACCTTTGTCTTGACACAAAGTTTCATGAATTCTTCTGTGTATGAGCTAACATCTAACTCCTTCTGCTTCAAATTTTGTCTTCTCTTATGTAATTGGATGTTGTAATCCAATGGAACGTAGGCTTCCTTCACTAAAGCCACCATTTTCTTCCAAGTAGCAACTCTGTTTTTACCTTCTTTCACCCTGTCATCTTGCATGAAATTTCACCAAGTCAGTGCAACCTCTTTCATCTTGGATTGGGATATCTTTACCCTCTAAAATTCTGGTATTTCCTTTGTTTCAAAGAAATTATTCAAGGAGTCTATCCACTCCATCACTGAATCAAGATCCATCTTTCCTGTAAACATTGGCAAATCCAGTTTCACATCCATGGTTCTCCTTTCCACGGATTTGAGGGCATTCAATAAGGTCTCTGGTCTGTAGGAACCTCTATCTCTTCCCGCCTAGGGATTTCCTCTTCATCCCTATCATCTTCTTTACCAGAACTTACCCTGTTCCTCAATTTCTCCAACTCATCTTTCAATTCTTGATTCTGAGCTATCACGACTTTGCTCTCTGCAATCTATTTCTTTACCAAAACTGCCAACTCAACATTGGTCATCCTTGTGGGGAACTCTGATGATCCCTCTATGTCTGACATTTTGTCTTCTTTCTCTTTCCAAAAGATTCAACCTTCGCTCTGATACCACTATGATGCAGAGCCGCTGCAGAAGCATTTGAAAAAATAATGGGCGCCAAACTATTTACCCAACATACATTCTCCCTTGTATGTTAAAAATATACATTTGTCTTTGTATATCAAAATATACAATTGCCTTTGTATGTACATTCCGCGATGTACATGCATTCACTTTTCCTATCACCGACACATACAACTTTGAATATGCATTTGTCAACCTTCTGTCGCCAGTTCCTCTCACCGCTTCTACCAGTCGCCAATTGTATCGTTATGCAATGTATGTGCGCATTGTATATTTGTAATATACAATTGCAAGATACAAACCAAATATGCAAACAAACCCTTTGACTGGCGCTGACCCGCTTGTATCTAACCGATGTATTTGCGGAATGTATATCCCAATATACATTCAAAATTATACAACCCCAATATACATTCGGTGGGGTTGACTAACCGCTGACTTTCTTGTATGCTAGCTGGGACTTCGACTTTCTCTCTCTTTTGTATGTCAGTGACTTTTACATTTCGAATGTACATTTGTCACATACAACTCCAATAGACATTTGCGGGATACTCACAAGGATACAACTGTAGGATACACAGAGAATGGAACCCGATACTCCTCAGTGATATACACAGAACTTGTATAGTGGAAATGTATATCTTCAATGTACATTTAGGATGTACATTTTAAAAAGTGAATTCAAAACATGCAAACAAAAGATGCATCTTTCATATACTTTACCGATTGTATCTTTGACTCCGTCGTTGACCGCCTTGTATGTCGAAGCCCTTGTATATTTGCAATGTATGTTTAATACATACAAACAATGACATACAAACTTCTATTGAACCTGATAAGCTTGTGATATGCAAACATCAACAGACGAAAGCAATATGCTCACAGAATGTATATCCAGCATACATTTGCAGTATATACACAAAATGTATCACACATGAAAATCTCGCGAATCTTCACAATTTTAACACTGCAAACCCTAGAATCAGTCCAATCTGTTTCCTTAGCAATTTTACATAGATTTCTAGCTTGAAAACCTAGCACATGAGGATGCTAGGACAAGTTACTGCATGCTGTAAACGATCTTGTCTTCATGGATTGAACAAACAAAAATTGAGAAAATAAAACACAAACATCTATCTATTATCATTCCACCGATTATGAAATAATCCAACCGGTGGAATGGGCTAGTGTCCCATCTAGATTGCAAAATAAGAAATTCAACTACACAAGTAATTCGAAACAAAAAAACAACACCAACAGGATCTCCTTTATATTGATTTCAGAAATGCATACAAAGATCTGATTTCATAGTTCAAGTTCACAACTCTGCTCTATCAAATCTCTAATCTCACTCTATCTCCTAAAGAAATCTGATCTAGGTTATAAATATCTCTCACGAGAGTAGTACAGATTTGATTCCCAGCGGCTGGGAGACTTCCAAGCAGCTGGGAGAAGACAACTAACATAACAAACTCTAACTAACTTGCACATAAACCTAGATTGACTTACAAACATATGAATTGGTCAAATGGACCTTATTACATTCAAAATGCATGAAACATACTATATTAAGACCTAGTCTTTGTTTTGAAGGGGTGCTCCTGCACCAAGACAACAAGGTGATAGATTGAGAATGAGGTCAAAGGTGTTTTAGGAATGCCCTTTCATAGATCCCCTTGATAGATTTGAAGAAACTGAGTCCCCAAGGGATGATGATGATAACCAAAATGGAAAGGGACCATCCTCTTCTATGCCTAAAGATGAAGAATTAGCTGAAGAAATCAAGAACCTGAGAGATGAATTAGAATATTTGCAGGCTTTGAGGATTAGAGATGACATGAGATAGAAGGTGCAAGCTTTGAAAATTGCTCAAAATGATTCAGTTCCCACCCTTGATAATGCCAATGTGTTGAGAAACCAACAAAGAAATGAAGTTTAGAATCAATAGAATGATCCGAGACAAAATATAAACAATGTTAGGATACCATTAAACAATGTGATAAATCAGAATGTAAATAGAAATGCAAATGTTAATCAGTTTGGTCGACAGCCAATGTAGTTGGATAGATTTAGACAGCTAGTTTTTAATGGTATTCCTAGTTACCCTAAACCCATTGATAAACATGTAAGGCTTCAGATACCAAAGTTTTTAGGAAATAATGTTGTGTCAGGGGAAGATCATTTGAAAGCCTTTCAGAATGTTATGGACAACTTTGAGGTTGAGCATGAGGATGTTTATATGAAATTGTTTATGCAGTCCTTAGTTGATGAAGCTAGAGAATGGTATAAAAGTCTACCTGACCAGAGTGTCTCATCATGGGATACATTTAGAAGGATTTTTAAAGAACAATATGGTGATAAGACTGATCCAAGCTTTTTTATAAATGAATTTACAAGTATTACTAAGGGGTCAAATGAGCCTGTTGCAGATTTTAATGCTAGATTCACTAGAGTGTCGAACAAATTGCCACTTCATGTGAGGCCTAATGAACCAATGTGCATGGTACTATACATAAATGTTTTTGATGCTAAAACAACTTGTGGGTTAAGAGATAAGGGCCCTACTAGCCTTAGGGATGCTTTTAGAATTGCAACTAATATTGAAAATAATAGGAAAGCATCTGGTAAGGCAAATGGAAGAGATGATGCAAAGATTCTACAAAATCCAAATAGTAAGTCTCAAAGTACTCAAGGTAATGCATCTACTTCTGAAGAAAAATTGGATAAATTGACAAATGTTGTTAAGGACTTAAGTTATAGACTTGCTAAAAATGAAAAGGGGATAGGTCCTGAAAGGCAGGTTTACCAAAGACAAGAGAAGAGACCATCATTGCATGATATGCCATATAACACTAATTGGCATAATGGTAATCGAGTTCACCCAAATAGCAACACTAATCAAAGAGCTCAGAATGTTAAGGAGACCCCTGATCCTTTGAAGAAAGCTGTTAACATTGTTGATGATACCACATGGTGCATAATATGTCAAATGCCTCACTCACAATCTCAATGTATGATTGCTCAATCTTTGTATAACAATGTTGTTGCCTGTGATGAATGTAATGAGCCACATTACATGGAGGATGAAAATGTCAATATGCTATCCACAAATGGGGAATATTCTTCTTATGATGCTGATGAAAGCACAAGTTGTGTGACTCAGGTCTGCCAATAGATTTCCTGTGATGAAGATGATGAAGATAACTATGCTTATGCTCAAGACTCACACATTTTTCTGAATAACTTGAGAAAGCCTTCTGATAAAGAGATTAGAGCTCTCACAACTGTAGTAGTGGCTCAAGTCAAGAGCAACTATAATATTAGAAGTAAGGCTCAGGTAGGTGATCCACGTCAACTAGAAGATACCTTTGTGAATCAACCAATGCAGAATCATAAAGGGGCTGAACCACACAAGTTGAGATGGAATAATAATAAGAAAAATTCTAAGCAAAAACCAAGTCATGATTCTTATAGACCAGAAAATGAAGTTCCCCAAAATGAGAATCAAAATAGGAATTCTCAAGCCATGGATGATAGTCAAAATGCCATTAAAATTAAAGCTAGATCAGCTCAGGATAAGAATAAAACCATAGCTCAAGCTACAACTGTTATACAAAATTATGCTCCTTTTGACATAACTCAGGTTTTATCCCAGATAAAGGTCTCTGTTCCATTGATGGAGATGATGAAAGTTGAAGAATTCAGGAACAAAGCATTGTCCTTGATTTCAGGGGTAGCTTGTCAGGCTGAGCAGAATGTTGAGACCCAGGGTAAGAAACAAGCCTTGTGTATTGATGAAGATGAAGTTCCCGAAGTCTATCTGGGGGTGACAATGACAAAATGCCCTTCACAGGTTGAACCATTCTATGTCTCCCTTGTTATCAATGGAAAGGTAATCAAGAATTATATGCTAGACTTAGGAGCATCAACAAGTATTATGCCTCTAGCTGTCATGCAACAAGTTGGACTAAAAATAGATAAGGCATGTGGAAAATGCTATGCAATGGATGCTAGGGAGGTATCAGTTATAGGAATTATGAAGGATGTCGACTTTATGCTAGTAGCATATCTAGAAAGAACTTATAGAATGAACATAACAGTAGTTGACATAAAGCCATAGTATGGTATGATGTTGTCAAGAAGATGGGCAGCATTGGTTGGAGAAAGTATGCAGTTAGATTTATCATATGCCATGATTCTAATGAATGGTAGAGATGTCAAACTGGTCAGAGAAGAGAGGTCACCTGAAACAGTTGAAGATCAAAATTCAGAAGAACATATATGTTTTGTGGATACTGATTGTGAGAATTTCAAGGTTGTCTCAGATGATCAAGGAAATAAAGAGAAAGATTTTTGCATTCAAGATATTGACCAGCAGGGCCTATGGACTATGTATTTTGATGGAGCTTGTTCAAAGGAAGGTTCTGGTGCTAGAGTTGTGTTTTTGTCTCCAGCAGGTAAGCTTTTGAAATTCTCCTTCCTGTTAAAGTTTGCCTACACAAATAATATTTTAGAATATGAAGCTCTGCTGCTAGGATTAAATGTTGCTTTGAAGCATGGGATTAAGATGCTAAGAGTGTATGGAGATTCAGAATTAATTGACTCCCAGGTGAGGGATAAGTATGCTTCAAAAAATAAAAGGTTAAAATAGTATAAGCATGCTGTATGGGATACAATTGAATTATTTGATGCTTTTTCAATAAATTGGATAGAAAGATCAAAGAATGTCATGGCAGACTTTTTGGCTAATGTGGCCATTAGGCCAGATGATGTCACTCTGTCTGATATTACAAATGTTGAATTTAAAATGAGACCTATAGTACTAGATAATATATGCAGTTGGTAGGTGTTTGATGATGTTTGAGATTTGTTGAAGTTCCTGCACTGCATAGATGAGTATGAGAACCAGGAGATTGATTTTTAGAACTTTGTAGAGGTTGTAGATGGAAAAGAAACTCTTTCGGGGAAAGAAGTGATTCAACTTAAAACAAATAAAATCCCCAGAGGGTTAGTTTCTTTAGAAAGTGCATTTGACAATAGAGACCAATTTGTTAAGAAGGCATCTCCTACAAATAAGGATGACTTGGAGGAGATAAACTTGGGGACACACCATGCCCCCAAAAGAGTATATATTGGCAAACAGCTCAAGCCACACATCAGGAGTATGTTGATTGCATTATTGAAAAAATATAAGCATGTCTTTGCATGGTCATATGAGGACCTAAAAGCTTATAGAGAAGACTTATTCCAGCATGAGATTCCTTTGAAGCCTGGAGCTAAGCCGTTCAGACAGAAACAAAGACCTATTAACCCAACTTTGGCTCCAAAGATCTAAGAAGAGCTTGTAAAGCTTAGGGAGGCTGGAATAATTGTGCCTATTAGATGCATGCAAACATACAAAGGGGGAGATACAATTGGTGGGGTCCACTTTATATACAGGTTACATTGTCTATGTGATATACATTCGCAGCATATAAAGGAAATATACCAGCGGATAGATGCAAGACAGACGTGACCAAGGAGTTAATTGTGTTTGTGAAAAAGGTGGAATCCGTGGGTTGTATATTGGGATTGCATGTTCCCAATATACATTCAGACATACAATGAAGAGATAAAAAGAAATATGCAAGCAGGTTGTGGTCAAAGTCAAAGATGTTCAAATGCATGATGGGGGCCCACACAACTATACATTCCGTGGGTTGTATATAGTGCATTGTATATGCAATATACAACATGAGATGCAAAGGAAAAAGGTACATGTTGGATTTCAAAGGTATTTTCAATCTGATTTATTAGTATGCTAGAATCCATGTTGTATGTATATCGCATTTATACAATGCAATATACAAACCGATGATACAAAGGGGGAGATGCAAGCCGAACCCAGTCGTGCTTTCAAATATGTTTCATAATGTTTTGGGGTCCACTTTGTATGCTGTAAATTCGCATATACAGAGATTTGAAAAGGGCAAAAAGGTAAAATGTATGTCCATGATGAGAGAAGTCAAAATGGGTAATGCGTCTGCGTGGCATAATTTCATTGGTTGTGGGCTTTTCAGCACGATTTGGAGTTGCAGATCTAAGTGATAGGGAGGAGATCGATGGCCAGTTTCAAATTTTTTGAACGCAAAGGATGTCTTGTACATGCAGTCACATTTTAGCTAGGAAAGGAATTTCAAGGCACACAACTGCTGCAATTCTAGAGGCTGTGGGTAGGTTGGCCATTAATGGCAAGGTGTAGAGATATGAATCTTGATGGACAACCCAGCTACCATAATTGATGAGAAAATCTCCAGGCGGCTGTATGACTCCCATTTTCAATGGCTCCTTCCCTCTCCCTCTCTATGTTGTATTGAATGTTTTGGGCGCCATTTCCATGGTGCATTGTATTTGGCAAAATTTTGAATTGGCTATGTAATTAATGCTAAGTACAAGTTCTTGCTATATAGGAGAACTGTGTTACTCATTTTTCAGTTGTTGAAAACTAGATAAATTTTGGTGGAGTAATAAGATACAGCTTTGCTGGTGGCTCTGTTTTAGTGTCTTGTGAGTTTATGAATCATATGTTGTATGTTTTATGCATAAGATTACTGGTTTCATGTTGTTTTATATGAGAAATGCATTGTTGCATTTATTTAGTTGTTTGTCTCCAAGTTGTGGGCATCTTTTCTTTTGAATCTAAATAGCTAAGGGTTATTTGGGATTTAGAAACGTAGATTTTCTATGTTGAATGTCTAATCTCTTACTTTTGTTCAAGGAACAAATTAAATGTTTTAGGTTAAACATTGGGAAAAGTCTATTGCAAGAGGGATATCACTAAGTATGAATAACTAAATACTCAGTCTTGGGAAGTATCTATAAGGCAGACACTAAAAAATCCCCTTGAAACCCAGTCATTGATCCAACTTTATAGAAATCATTCACTTGTGTATGTCTATTGACTCCGAGCCCTGAGATAGGCACCAGTCTGGTTTTGTATTGAGGTTACAACCAAGGTCCTAGTTTTGCATCTAAATACTAAATACAAATCCAAACTTCAAATATAAACCTTTAGGACATTAGAAGTAGTTTTAGGACCAAAATCCTCTAATTCACAACTGAGCATAGGCCCAAAGCTAGCCCCTTTGCACTTATTTTATAGTTTTGGTCTGCATAAGAGAGGATTTATCTACTTTGTGTCAACATCCCAACAAGTTCATAGATACACCTCATGGATGTTGAATAGGGAATACCCCCCTTGGTTCTGCAGAGCCTAAAGAAGAAGAGGAGATATTTATAGAGTCTATCTCCTATACTTTTGGCCCCTGGCCCAGAAATCCTATTGATCAATGATGGCTACCTTGTAGGGATAACTGGGAAGCATCCAGTTGGGAAAAACTTCAACAGAAGGAATATGTTGTTTTTAGCCTGTGGACTCATCTTGGAATTTGGGTGTTGGATTTTCAAGTAGGGATTTGATTACCATATTTTGGGTAGTTTTAGCTCATGGTTTCCTAATTACCATTTGATGGTTTCATGTGTATTGCTTTTTCTATTTATTGGGTTCTAAAGATGTTGGTGTAATGTTTTATTCACCTTGGATATATTATATCTCAAGAGTGATATTACATCTATTTAATAAGGTTACTTAGGATAATATGAATATTTAATTGTTCTCACCTAAGTAGTTAATAATGACATGTGTGCACCTTAACTTGCAGTACACAAGTGCAACCACTATCTCATCAACTATTGATTAATGGTAGTTAGGTGCCACCTCTATTCAATCAAGGCCACCTTTATCTTGTTGGAATATAAAGGATCACTGAGAACGGGGGGCTAAATAAGTGATATAATAAAACATGTTCATTCATCAATCTTGTAGAAACAATTTCTAACATCATCATGACAAAGACATCAACAAAAGATAGAATCACACAAATGAAGCCATAACACAAGATGTAAAGTGGAAAACCTTGAACAAGGAAAAACCACTATCCAACCTCACCAAAACTTTATTAGGTCTCACTGACCAAACTCTCACTAAGTACAATATCTCTAGGAGCACCAACACCAAAGCCAACAAGAGAACCAACTCTAAAACCAACAGGAACACCCACTCCAAAAACACAACTCCAATTACAAAATATGAGGACATACAGAGTACTACTCTGTTTACAATGAAAACAAAGGTTATAGATGAGTTTTATAACTCTTATTGATTCACCTTATCTCTCCTAAAATGACACAAAAGAAGAACTCTTCAAGACTTCCATACATTCAGTCACAAAAGTACATTGATTTGTTTACAATGACATAATTTGAATCCAAAGATGGTCACTTCTAGATCCTTATCTACACTGACATTCATATACCCCTCTCTATTTACAACATAATTGTTACGTTGGAAAATGTCCCCTTGGGGGATTTTCCCTCCTAAGGTTTAGCTCATGGGTCCCTTAGAATGCATTTTAGTCATCTTGCATATTAATGGTGACTCCTGATGAGAAAACCCTAAAGTTTCATGGCAAATGGGACTTAGAGGGTGCATTTATGGTAAATCATGCCTAAAATAGGGGGGGGGGACTTGGGCGCCCATGCCCTAGTGCTACTCTATTTTAAATTAGGACCTATTTTTGGGTGTCAGTTTTATGACTGTTATTAGGTC
The DNA here is from genome assembly GCA_027924645.1 of Cunninghamia lanceolata. Lineage (NCBI taxonomy): Eukaryota > Viridiplantae > Streptophyta > Pinopsida > Cupressales > Cupressaceae > Cunninghamia > Cunninghamia lanceolata. Next base: position 1,584,371 of record BSBN01000477.1, on the reverse strand, counting down.
CTATGCTGACATCCTAAGTTTGAATTATGAAATTCTTAGCGAGAATGTTTGTAGTAGCATATATAAGCATGATTAGTGATTCATTTGTAAACTAGATGGCATTTTGGATATACAAGCTTATGAGAAAGTGATTCAAGGCATTCATTGTGTTGCAGAGCAGTATTTTGTGTTGTTATTGTGTTTGTGATTGCAGATTTGACTCCGTCTCCTCATGGCAATGAAGAGCATCTTTCTTCCATGAGATCTACACTACAAGCTGATATCAATTGTGTTCTCTATCATTTATCATTTGGATTTTAACTCTATCCCACAGGGATACGAACTCTTTATCTAACAACAGTGTTTGGAAGACTTGAATGTCTCTCCAAGGCTTGACCAAGGCAAGCCTCTAAACACCATAATCCCCAACCTAATTTTCTGTGATTGCAGGTTACAGGTTTTGGAAGTAAAAGAATGTTGATTTAAGGACAAACAACTAAGAGGGGGGTGAATTAGTTGTTTCAAAAATTATGTTCCTTATTTATTTAAAACCTTCTTATATTTCAACATCATATCAAAGATTCAATCATGAAAACATAATGCCATAATTCAAGAGCAGAAACAAACCTAACACAAATAACACCAAGATTTTGATGTGGAAAACCAAGTTAAGGGAAAAAACACGGGGTGACTAACCCAAGATTATATTCTCTATTAAAAGAATATGAAGAATGAAATGGCACCTGCTAATTAGGGCTCATTGCCCAAGAACACTTCTCATAAGAGGCCCACTACCTATAGGAGATACACTGTCTACATAAAAGAATAAGTATTACAAACTTGAATTGAAAGTTAGCATCTTACTATGCTTGAGTTAGTTCCATTAAAGCTCAAAACCTCTGCTCTACTTTTCGCTCTTCTTCTTATCACCTTCTCATCACGACCACATGGATACCTTTGAACAACTTCGTAACTCTTATTTATACATGACATCAACTTTGGAATAATCATCAAAGTTGGTACAACATGTTGATAACTAAGAGGGGGGGTGAATCAGTTATCTTGATTATTTTAACTTTCTATCCTTCTTAACAAATAGTGCAGCATCAAATCATATAAGCAAACATAACCATGAAAGAAGAAATAACATCAAAACACATGACACAATGATTTTGACGTGGAAAACCCTGTTAAGGGAAAAACCATGGGGTGATTAACCCAAGATTATATTCTCTGTTAAAAGAATAAGATAGTACAAAATGGCACTTGCCAATTAGGGCTCACTGTCCGAGCATACTGCTCACAAGAGGCTCACTGCCTACAAGAGACTTACTGTCTACAAGATATAAAGAAGGTAACAAGATACTTGAACTGATGAGAAGCATCCACACATGCTAAGGTTTAGTTCCGGTTAGGCTCAATACACTGATCTACTACACTTCATTCTTCCTCTTCTTGGTGCTATTCTCCAGTCACATACCGGACCTGTATTACTGCTTCCAAACTTCTCTCTACTTTTCTTCGCACAACACAACACACCACACACACCTTCACACCTAAATCCATCTGGTATATATATCCATACAAAGGATTTCATCCACTTTCTAGTTGGTATCCAGAATACTTAATATTTTCCCAAACTCTGATCTGTCGGCTGAATGCTTGCATACCAAGTGATGCATACCAAGGAAATAATTATAGAAGTCATCAATCATGTCGGCCAATCATGAATGATACCTCAATAAACTTGATCACAGTCAATATCTCATCTGGACTAAGATCTAATGCTTTGTCGGTTAGGTCTTTCTCAGTCTATTCTGCCAAACAGGAACCCAACACTTAGGTGCTCATATCTCTTCACTCTTCCATCACTGGAGGCTCAATCTCTGGAATGTATCGGTCATGGTACTCCTCATGGCTTCCCTAAGTCCACACTTTATTGAGATACTTCCTCTGAGAGATCTGGACCTGACTGTCGGACCTTGCTGCATGCTCTATTCTTGGTCGCCGAACCAAGATACTCTTTAATCTGACTTCCGGTATAGAGACATATTGTCCTGCGGATATGTGGAATGGACTTTGTTGCCATCAATGACAACATTCATGAAGCCACACAATGTCTTTTGCCAACAATCTCCCCCTTTGGCATTGATGGCAACACTTAGTGAAAAATGACTAAGTGTCATACTATACTCCCCCTTGGCAGATGCTCTGTTCTTATGTACATTTTTCAGAGCTCCCCCTTAGCTAGATCCCACATTTTTCACTGCTCCTCACTCCCCCTTTGACATCAATGGAAAAGGGTGGGGTCCGCACACTAAAAATTACAAAAATCAATCTATACTTAGCCGCATAAGTATATAAACAGGTTATACTTACATATACTTAAGGATATCTGCAAAAGTGTTTTTCAACTGTACAAATTCTGTCGCCCAACTCAGCTTCATCCTGTCCAAAATTGAGATGTGACCACTCAATAGGAATGCAAAAGCTTCTGCCTTCTTGAGATCTATCAGATCACTGGTCCGGGCTGAGGGCCTCATGCATGGCCTCTAACTTAGGGATAATGATTCCTCTAAGTTCACTTAACCTGTTTATTCTATTTTTCTTCTCCTTCTCAAGCTTCTTTATTTCATCTATGACTGCAATAGTCTGACAGTCTTGATTTATTATGGGAGAAGTGAGAGGATCAAAATTCTGAGATAAACTTGATAGTTTATCCTCTTGCTCTTTGACTTTATTCTCAATATCCTTTACTACTTTTGACCAAGATAGGCAAAATTTATATATGTCCACCATATTTGAGAGCATTTTCTATGCTCTTTATCCCAATATTCATATTTCTCCTATCATTAGTTATTAGCCCTTGTAACTCTGATAATTTTTTTACCAAAAACTCCTTCTGGACCTTTTCTTTTGTTGCCTTCTCTAAGGAATCAAAATGCGTATGAAAAGAATTTACAAGAGACTTTAGATTACCAGATGTGGAGGCCGAAGGATCCTTTTGGAAGGATGGCATGATCTTCTCTAATACACCGGATGTAATTTCTATGAGCTCACAGTCTTCCATGTGAGACTTCAGAAGTTTTTCTTTTGCCTTTGCTTGAGTAAAGGATGCTAGCTTCATGGTTTGAACCGGGGAGAGGGAATGAAAATTGAATGGACCTTGAAGTAGCTTTGGTTCATCAAATTCCATCATCTCTTTGGTCAAGAAGTCTTTGACAGTTTCTGCAGTGTCTCTTGCTGGAGACAGAGTCTTCTTTCCTTCTGCAGTCTCAGAATGTCTCCTAGGGTCTTCTCTATTTGGTCTTTTTCTTTTTCCTTTACTTCTTTTTCTTGACTAGTTTTCTCCTCTAATCTTTCTTCTCCTTTAGATCCAGAGTCTATAGGGGAAACCGGAGGAGAGATGTTTGTTTGTTCATGAACTTCCTCTTCCAGAGTAGAGGAATCTAAGTTCTTAGTTTTCTCTTCACTCGTCTCCTTTGCCTCTTTTCCAATTTTCACAATAGATTCTTCTTCTTCATCCATGGCAGAGGGTTCATTACCTAGGTCCTCTATAACAGGGAGATTGAATCTTTTAAAAGCATTCTGGAGGATTTCTTCTGTTTCTTTTGCCACTTTGTCAGTTTCTCCAAGAATGAGTTGATTCATTCTAGCTTTACTCCGGATCTTATCCTTTCAATCCTTGAAGATCATATTCATTTGTTTCTAAGTGATTAAAGGATAAAGTTGAATAGCTATCTATTCCTAGATTTCTAAGTTTTTTGCTTGGGCATTATTTTTCCTTATTTCAAATTCCTTCTCTAAGCTTTTCAGAATTAGAGATATGATTTCAATGAATTCTTTGTTGTAGATGTTCAAATACCTAACTGTGGCATCTTGCAATATCTTCTGATCAGCTTCACTATATTCATCATAAAATTCAACCATGGGTTGTAGGTTCCCATCCACAGTAACTAATTTGAAGATATCATCAATGCAAAGAGTAGGTTTTTCAACAAATTCTTCTGTCTTCTTTTCTATGTCTTGACCAGTAGAGGGTTCACCGAATGTTTTCTTCTTCTTCATTTTCTTGACCTCCTCATCTGACTCAGTCTCTTCATCATCCTTTTAACTGGCATAAGACCTTGTGGCCTTTCTCTTAATCCTTTTCTCTCCTTTTCTGGATGTTTTGACTTCTAGTTTTGACGCTTTCTGGCTCTTAGAGGTGGTAGGTGCAGAGCTCTTGGAAGATCTAGTCCGAGAGGGGGCTTGCATCGGAGCACTTTCTTTTTCTGTCTCTTGCCTTTCTTTCTCCACCCTTTCCATCTTCTCTCTGTTGGCATCAAGTGCCTCTTTTGAAATGCCATAACTTTTAGCAATATTCTCTACTTCTTTTCTCACTTTTCTCTTCATCTCCAGTTGTCTAAGCTCCACATGAATCTTTACACTCAATTCCTCAAAGGTTCCAAACCTTTCTACCTTAGTGTCCTTGGGCTGACTCAAGAGATGTTGAATGTGCAATTCTAGGATTTTCTCATCAGTCTCATACCCCATTGGCATGAGCCATACTATTCTTGGTTCTACTACCTCCATTAGGCATTGATCAGTATTCACCATGAAGCACATTGTATCTTTGTATTTTTCTACTAGAGATTGGGGGATTCTCTCTCTTGCTTGCATCATACTTTGAAAGTTCTTGAAGCCCCATAATGTTGTATTATACACCTTGGCATCACCTATTCCATGCAAATAAGCTCTGATTTGTATGGCAAAAGGTCTATCATTTTGCCATATCCAGCCATTAGATCTGGGTAGCTCATTCATGTAATAGAAGAACAGACAAAGTATCAAGCCAGTATATTTGAAAGAGTTCTTCTTGTCCTTCTTTATCTTCTATAGATTCTCCAAAAGTTGGTTTAGAAGGAGCTCACATAGATCATAGTCAACATTCTTCCTTAACATTTCATAAGTAGTGTAAATTGCTATTCTGGAGACAGAATTCTCTCTACTGGAGTGATATATCTTGTAGCCAATTATCATGGCAGCAAACTTAATATCTAGATCTGTGATATCCTCAATTGTCATTGCTCTTTTGTCAAATTTGGATCTGGTAGACTCACTCACAATTTGGTTTTTGACTGATTTGAGAGTAGGTAACCTACCGGATGAGTGCAAATTGATTACCGCTTTAATAGCATCTTTTGTGATCTTGAATGGTCTATTTAGCCACATGAAATTGTCATGCACTCTGCTCAAAACATACTGGACCCACTCATCTTCTACAAAATAGGGGAAATGAATGCACTGCCCAAAATGTTTTTCCCGGATGGCCTTATATTGGGGTTTAAGTTCAAGTGATTCATTTATCAGTTCCTTATGGTAGATATCCCTCAACTTGGATTCTCTGAATTCTTCAATGTTTGCGTGAATGTAAACCCTAATATCTTCTATATGTAGAACTCCATGCGGAACACTAGAAAATGCACCTAGGGGATCAACTTCCAGGGATTTGTAGGGACGCTTCTTGAATTTAGGGCATGGCCTATCAGTGATCTTTGCAATATTCAGAGTAGCCATCTTTAAGAGATTTACAGAGAGGGATTCAAGAACGGAAAATACCTTTTGCACTTTTAGGGTTCACGAAATGAGCTGAGAAGATCGCCGGTTGACTTGAATCTTGTGATTGATCCTTGAAAGAGATGAAGCAAACTTGTTTGCAGAGCTCTTCTTATCCTTTTCACTAATGTAAATGTGCAAATGACGAGAAAATGAACCCTTTTATCTCTGAGCAAACCCTAATTCCTTGTTGCAATAAATGCACAGTTTAAGTCATTTCGGTTGCTTTGTTTTTCTTTGTTCTTAGAGAGATATTTCCATATCACTGAGATGCACTTAGAATGATTCTTGTTGGAACATGACAATGTATCTTCCTTTCTCCAATTACTCCATCTAACCGCAGATCCAAATATTTTAATTATGAATCATACCGGATCTAATCTGTGAGAAACCTACTTTTGTCAGATGACTGTCAAACTGGATTAATCTTGGATGATTGATCTTTTCAAACTCATTGTGGATCCTTCAAATCTTTACCATGGATCATTCAAATGTTTCTCTGAGAGCCCTTTTAATCTGCAACTTTCCATGTGCCAATTTCAGGCACCAATTGACTGGCTGGGGGAATTTAATTTCCTTTGAGACTCCCCCTGAGCCAGAGCTCATCTTTTTAATTTCTGGAAGGAATATCAACACTAGATTCTAGTGCGGATCCATTTTCAACATTTTTTGTACTTCTCTTTACCCAAATCTTATTCATCTCCCTTTGAATTTCATCTGCATTCACTTTTATTTTTCCTTTATCTTGGTTTTGATTGTGATGCACCGGACCCCTTTTGTCCTGATTCTTACTTCTACAGAATTTGGCAATATGTCTGGATCTATTGTAGTTGTAGCAAACAATATTTCTTTGCATATTTGACTAATATCCTCTTGATCTACATTGATTAGCCATATGTCCCATTCTATTGCATGCAAAGCATTTACTATTGAATGAATTGTTTATTTGTAAATTTCTACATTCATGAGATTTGTGACCATACCTTTTGCAATTGAAGCATTGTCCGGAGAAGGATGAATTAGTCTGATTCATTCTTCTTCTGTACTAATTAGCTTTATGACCAAAGTTATTGCAATATAAGTAGTATCCATTGAAGGATGGATATCTATGAGCATTTGGTTGCCTTACCAGAGGTCTTCTAGGCCTGTTCCTTACATTTCTTGATCCAGAGTTCTTCTGACCAGATCCAGAGCTTTCTCCTTCCTCATACCCCAAGCCTTGCTTGTTATCTACCCTCTTTTGGCTTGCAAGAAGAACTTCAAGTTGAGCCAAGCTTATCTTGAATTTCTCTTTATATTCATTTGTTGTTTGAAGATCCCTTTTAAGAGTGTCAATCTGATTCTCAAGTTGTTCTTCATTATCTCTAGCTTCTTCAAGATCAGATTCTAGATGGTTGATTATTCTGTCCATATTGTGGCAGTCTTCTGACTTCTCCTTGAGAGATTGTCTTAGATTATCTTCAATTTTCCTTTTCTCTTCAATTTCTTGGGTGAATTTCATAACCCCTGATTCCATTTCATGCCTTACCATAATGACCTCTTTTGATAGCTTCTCGTATAACTTGTTCTTCTCATTCAGATCTTCATCAGTGTTATTGGCTTCACTTTGACTTGCTAATTATTGAAGTAGTTCCTTTCTCTTTTTCATAGAGATACTCAGTTTCTCTTTTAGTTCATTTATGAATTCATCAGCTTGTTTGAGTCTTTCTTTTAAGTCGTGGACTTTAGAATGAGACTGCTCAAGCTCATCTAAGGTAGACTGAAGCTGCTTCCTCATACCATACATATCCATTGAGATTCCTAGATCTTCCTCAAGCTGTTAGGCTCTGTTTGGAGGAACTTGGCTCTGATACCAATTGTTGGTAACTGAGAGGGGGGGTGAATCAGTTATCTTGATTATTTTAACTTTTTGTCCTTCTTAGCAAATAGTGCAGCATCAAATCATATAAGAAAACATAACCATGAAAGTAGAAATAACATCAAAACACATGACACAATGATTTTGACATGGAAAACCTTGTTAAGGGAAAAACCATGGGGTGATTAACCCAAGATTGTATTCTCTGTTAAAAAAATAAGATAGTACAAAATGGCACTTGCCAATTAGGGCTCACTGCCCAAGCACACTACTCACAAGAGGCTCACTACCTACAAGAGACTTACTGTCTACAAGATATAAAGAAGGTAACAAGATACTTGAACTGATGAGAATCATCCACACATGCTAAGGTTTAGTTCCGGTTAGGCTCAATACACTGATTTGCTGCACTTCATTCTTCCTCTTCTTGGTGCTGCTGTCCAGTCACATACTAGACCTGTATTACTGCTTCCAAACTTCTCTCTGCTTTTCTTCACACAACACAACACACCACACACACCTTCACACCTAAATCCATCTGGTATATATATACGCACAAAGGATTTCATCTACTTTCTAGTTGGCATCCGAAATACTCAATATTTTCCCAAACCCTGATCTGTCGGCTGAATCCTTGCATACCAAGTGATGTGTACCAAGGAGATGCTTATAGAAGTCATCAATCATGTCGGCCAATCATGAATGATACCTCAATAAACTTGATCACAGTCAATATCTCATCCGGACTAAGATCTGATGCTCTGTCGGTTAGGTCTTTCTCAGTCTATTCTGCCAAACAGGAACCCAACACTTAGGTGCTCATATCTCTTCACTCTTCCATCACCAGAGGCTCAATCTCTGGAATGTATCAATCATGGTACTCCTCATGGCTTCCCTAAGTCAACACTTTACTGAGATACTTCCTCTGAGAGATCTGGACCTAACTGTTGGACCTTGCTGCATGCTCTGTTCTTGGTCACCGAACCCAGATACTCTTCAATCTGACTTCCGGTATAGATACATTATGTCCTGCAGATGTGTGGAATGGAATTTGTTGCCATCAATGACAACATTCATGAAGCCACACAGTGTCTTTTTCCAACACAACATACATTTAGTTTATTACAGAGCAATTACAAAAATATAACTTGACTTATTACAAAACTTCATGCCCATTATTATACTATTGGCCACGCATAGCTGGAACTCCAATAGTCTTCAAGGAACACACCATGCTTCACAAAACATCTTCAAGATTATCTGCAACATGTGCAAATCATCCAGTTGGCTAGGACTAGGAAGAACACCATTACCCAAAGGTAAATCTTCAATTACAAGTTCAATCTTCAATCCAGACCAACATGATTTAGACGCAAACTGGAGACCTCCACAAGCTTGCTTGATTCACCAAGAACATCTGCACCACTTTTGCTGACTGAAATCATTTGCATCTTCATCCAGAACCTCAAGAACACGACCGATCATCACTGTCACACTAGAAGGATCACTTGCGGACCTCTAAACCATAAGGCAATCAAGTTGTTAATTCAAATTATCTTCCCAAACATGTCACCAGATCCGCTGAGTATGATATTGTATTTTTGGATCTTACCGGACCTATTTGTGCCACTCTGTCACCACTGAACAGCTGCTAGAACAAGTTTTACTCATATGGCCATAACTTCTTCTGATCTTCATCCCGACCTCTAAAATCTTGACTGGAGAACCTTCAGACACATATCTACAAACCCTTTGATGCACATACTCTGATCTTCAACTAATTGGGATCTTTGCTTCATAGGACCTCACTATCTTCATAGTTCTTCACTATTTCTAATGGGGCTAATTTTCTTAATATCCTTAGCACAAAACTTGTCCAAATGTTGATATCAATGACAACACATTTAGGGCCATACTTGCAGCAATCTCCCCCTTTGTCATTGAAGGCAACATATGATGTGAAAAACTATTTTAACCATCAAGACAAGAACTTGTCCTTGCTGACTAACATAGCTCCCCCTATCATCAGCAATCATTCACATGTCTTTTCTTCCTCTACTGCTCCCCCTTTGATCAACAACCACTTTTTGTTTTTCCCATGTCTTCTCTCCCCCTTTTACATCAATGGAAAAGTGCACATACTTGCAACCACTTCTCATGCTTCAGAATCATATTGACTTCTCCCCTAAGTAGCAGCTACCTAGCATCAATCTAGATCATAACATATGACTTTGAAATCCACCAGACAGATGCACATGAGTGCACCTTAATTCAAAACTGGAGGGGTAATAACCCTTAACTTCTCCCTGAGATACTCAAAAGTGTCCTTAGGTGGAGGTTTGGTAAAAAAGTTTGCAATTTGATCCTTTGAAGGCACAAACTTTAATTTGAATTCATTCTTGTTCACTTTCTCTCTTAAAAAGTGGAACTTGATGGATATATGCTTTGTCTTTGAATACAATACCAGATTTTTGGATATATTTATTGCACTTGAGCTATCACAGAAGATTGTGATAGGTTCTTCATACTCCACTCTGATGTCTCTTAACATTTTCTTCATCCACAATACTTGAGTGCAATTGCTTGCTGCTACAATATACTCTGCTTCTACAGTAGACAGAGATATTGCCTCTTGTTTCTTGCTTACCCAAGAAATTAATCTTTTCCCTAAAAAGAATGTACCACCACCAGTACTCTTCTGGTCATCCACACCTCCTGCCTAATTAGCATCAGTATAAGCATGAAGAGAGAAATCATGATCCTTGGGATACCACAATCCATACTCAATTGTTCCCTTCAAGTATCTGAGAATTCTCTTGATTTCCATGACATGAGATTCTCTAGGATCAACTTGAAATCTGGAAACAAGACCAACAACATTCATAATGTCAGGTCTAGTTTGAGTGAGGTAGAGCAATCCTCCAATCATAGACCTATATGTTTTCTGATCAGCTTTAGGATATTCAACATCTTTACTTCACTTAAATCTGGTAGCCATGAGAGTATTCATTGCCTTTGAATCCTCCATCCCAAAAAATTTCAATAATTCTTTCACATATTTAGTTTGAGATATGAAGATTCCTTTCATTGTTTGAGTGATTCGCAGACCCAAGAAGAAATTTATTTCACCAAACATGGACAATTTAAATTCACTTTTCATTTGATTTGCAAAATTTTTACACATACTATCTTTTCCTCCAAAAATAATATCATCAACAAATACCTCAACAATCAAGATATTTTCATGATCAATCTTAAAATAGAGATTACTGTCAGCAATACCTTTGTTGAAACCAATTTTTAGAAGATGTTTGTCCAACCTTTCATAGCAGGCTCTTAGGGCTTGTTTGAGTCCATACAATGCCTTCTTTAATTTGTAGACCATATCTCTATTATCAGACAGTTGAAATCCATCTGGTTGTTCAATGTATACTTCTTCTAAATCACCATTTAGAAAAGAAGACTTAACATCCATCTGATATACCTTGAAATCTTTGAAGGCAGCAAAGGCAAGAAATAGTCTAACTACTTCAATCCTTGCCACTAGAGCAAAAGTCTCTTCAAATTCAACACCTTCTACTTGAGAATAACCTTTACAGACTAATCTGGCTTTGTTTCTTATTACCTCACCATCTTCATTTAGTTTGTTCTGGAAGACCCACTTAGTCCCAATCACATTTTTGTCCTTAGGTCTGGGAACAAGAACCCAAGTGTGATTCTTTCCAATCTGCATCAACTCCTCCATTTCTTTAACCCAAATTTCATTATTGCATGCTTCATTTACTATTTTTGGTTCAACTTTTGAAATCAGACAATACTTCACTGAATCTTGAGCAATATTTCTTCTTGTTTGAACACCTTTGCTTCTATCTCCTATGATCTAGTCTTCAGAATGATTCAGTCTTACATACCTAGGAGTTTTGGGAATCACGTGGACTTCTAATTCTTGGACAGGTTCATACAAGCCTGTTTCCTCTTCTTATGTTTCTGGATTCACCAGATCAATCTGAATTTGGACTGGAGTTTGGACTTATTCTTCTTGGTCAAAGATCAGCTTCATACTCAGTACCTTGAGGGATTTTCAATGCCTTCATCAACTTTCACATTTGTACTTTCCACAATCTTCCTTAATCTCTTGTTATAGCACTGATAAGCTTTGCTTTGAGTAGAATAACCCAATAATATTCCTTCATCACTTCTAGCATCAAACTTGCCAAGGTCTTCATCTCTTTTGATATAGCATTTGCTACCAAAGACTCTAAAATACTTCACAGTAGGAGTGATGCCAAACCAAAGTTCATAAGGAGCCTTCCCAGTCTTGCTTCTGATTTGTACTTGGTTAAGAGTATAAATAGTTGTGCTCATAGCTTCTCTCCAATAGATCTGAGGAACATTTGCTTCCATCATCATGGTCCTAGAAGCTTCCTGGATGGTCTATTTTTTTCCCTCCACTACTCCATTCTGCTGTGGAGTCCTTGGAGTAGATAACTATCTTTTTATCCCATGTTTCTCATAGAATTCAATGAAGTCTCTAGATGTGAATTCTCCACCTCTGTCAAATTTGAGGCATTTTATTTTTATGTCAGTTTCATTTTCTACCATATCCTTGAATATTTTGAACTTCTCAAGTGCCTTAGATTTTTCTTTCAAGAAAGTCACCCACATCATCCGAGAGTGGTCATCGATTAGTAACATGAAATGTCTATCTCCTTGTAGACTCTTGATTCTTGCCAGACCACATAGATCAGTGTGCACCAAGTCGAACAATCCGATTGAAGAATGTTCCTTACTTTTAAATGAGACTATTTTGCTTACCTAGCTGACATTCCTTGCACAAGCTATTAGGTTTCACCAATCTTGGAAGATCTCTTATAGCTTGGGTGTTTCTTATCTTAATGATATTATCAAAATTCACATGACACATTCTCCTATGCCACAACCAACTCTGATCAATTTGAACAAATAAGTAACTTTTGCCAATACCAACCAAGTGAAAGATGTTACCTTTTGTCTGAGTACCGAGTGCAATCTCAATTCTGGAGCTTTCAAAGATCTTGCATTTTCCATTTTTGAACTAGAGATCATAACCTTTGTCTACCAGCTACCCAACACTGAGAAGATTATGCTTTAAACCTTCAACATATAGAACATCACTGATTTTGTTCTTTCCATCAAAAGAAATGATTCCTCTGTCTTTAATTCTACCAGCAGAATTATCTCCAAATTTTACAACTCCACCTTCATATCTTTCTAGATTTATGAACCTATTCTTGTCACCAGTCATATGGTGAGAGCATCCACTGTCAATGGCCCATTCATCCTTTTCTTCAACCTGAGCAGCCAGAGCCCTTTCTATCTTAAGATTCGCAGATTCAATAGGCATTGGATCTTCTTCCTTAATGGCAATAAACACCTAGTCACTTCTGAATTTGGTTCCTATCTCAGATTCATCATTTGTTACTCCTTCATCATCATCTTCTTGAACATAGTAACACTTCTTTTGAAATCTTGATCTATTAGGGTTAGGCCTTGAAAATCTTTCCAGACACCTAGAGGCAAAATGACCAATCTTGTTGCAATTGAAACATTTGAAAGACAATTTTCCTTCATACTTACCAGATCCTCTTGGCAATCTCTTGGCAATAAGGGCTTCAAGTTGTGCAGCTTCTAACTCATCTTCTTCTAGATCCTTTCTTGTTTTATCATACCATGTTGATTTCTTTGAGGAATTTTCTCTGGGATCATATCTTTGTTTGCCTTTTGCAGTCACACTATCTTTGAATGCAAATTCAATCTTGGGAGGTGCATCTCTAAACTTAGCCAATTCAAATGCAGCTATCTTTCCAACCAATTGATCCCTAGTAATGTTTGATAATGACCTAAATTCCTCAATAGTAGTAACCTTTTGTTTGTAGGTAGGAGGTAAGGATCTGAGAACTTTGGCAACAATCTCATCTTCATCCAATGTTCCACCAGCACATCTAATGCCACAGACAAGCTCATTTACCCTTGGCATAAATGTAGTGATATTTTCATCTTCACTCATCTTTAGGCTTTCAAACTTTCCTTTCAGACTCTGTAACTTTCCACATTTAACATACTTGTCTCCTTCATGCAGAATCTGTAGCTTTGTCCAAATTTCATAAGCAGTTTTCAATCCCATAACATTTGCTAGTTCTATATTAGACAAGGCACTTAGTAGGGTTTCTTTAGCTCGAAGATTATTTTTAGCATCTTTAATTTCATCTAGAGTTGTCAGACCATTCTTTGGAGGAATATACTCAATTGTAGTCATTGTCCAATACTACTCTCCCATGCATTGCAAGTGACATTCCATGCGGCTTTTCCAAAGAGTGTAGTTTGTTCCATCAAACCTTGGACTGTCCTTTTTGTAGGATGACATCCTGGATCCCCTCAAGTGGTTAAGCTTCTTTTTAGAGGAACCGGCTCTTATACCAATTGTTGATTTAAGGACAGACAACTGAGAGGGGGGGTGAATCAGTTGTCTCAAAAAAATTGTTCCTTATTTATTTAAAATCTTCCTATATTTCAATAGCATATGAAAGATTCAATCATGAAATCATAATGCAATAATTCAAGAGCAGAAACAAACTTAACACAAATAACATCAAGATTTTGACATGGAAAACCTAGTTAAGGGAAAAACCATGGGGTGACTAACCCAAAATTATATTCTCTATTAAAAGAATATGAAGAATGAAATGGCACCTACTAATTAGGGCTCATTGCCTGAGCACACTGCTCACAAGAGGCCCACTGCCTACAAGAGACACACTGTCTACAGAAAAGAATAAGTATTACAAACTTGAACTAAAAGTTAGCATCTTTACTATACTTGAGTCAGTTCCATTAAAGCTCAACACCTCTACTCTACTTTTTGCTCTTCTTCTTATCACCTTCTCATCATGACCACATGGATACCTTTGAACAACTTCGCAATTCTTATTTATACATGACATCGACTTTGGAATAATCATCAAAGTCAGCACAACATACATTTACTTTATTATAGAGCATTTACAAAAATACAACTTGACTCATTACAAAACTTCATACCCATTATTATACTATCGACCACGCATAGCTAGAACTCCAATATTCTTCGAGGAACATGCCATGCTTCACAAAACATCTTCAAGATTATCCGCAACGTGTGCAAATCATCTAGTCAGCCAGGACTGGGAAGAACACCATTACCCAAAGGTAAATCTTCAATTACAAGTCCAATCTTCAATCCAGACCAACAACACAATTTGGACACAAACTAGAGACCTCCACAAGCTTGCTTGAATCACCAAGAACATCCACACCACTTCTGCTTACTGAAATCATTTGCATCTTCATCTAGAACCTCAAGAACATAGCTGGTCATCATTGTCACACTAGAAGGATCACTTGTGGACCTCCAAACCACGAGTCAATTGAGTTGTTAATTCAAATTAGCTTCCCAAACATGCCACCAGATCCGCAGAGTATGATATTGCATTTCCAGATCTCACCATACCTATTTGTGCCACTATGTCACCACTGAACAGTTGCCAAAACAAGTTTTACTCATATGGCCATAACTTCTTCCAATCTTCAAGAGGACCTCTAAAATCTTAACTGGAGAACCTTCAAACACATATCTACAAACCCTTTGATGCGCATACTCTGAACTTCAACTAATTGGGATCTTTTCTTCATAGGATCTTACTGTCTTCACTATTTCTGATGTGGCTAATTTTCTCAATATCCTCAGCACAAAACTCATCCAATTCTTGACATCAATGCAACAGGAGTATGTTGACATCAATGACAACATGTTGAGGGCCATACTTGTAACAAAGAAGTAGAGTTGTAGGAGAGTAGTGTAGACTGCCAGAAGTGCATAGTAAAGAAGAAAATAGGGACCTAGACTTGGGCGCCCGCTCATTTGTCCTCTAGATCTTGCAGCAGTGAAATCTATATAATAGAAGAACTACGAGGCTTCAAACTAAACTCTACACTGATCATGGCATGACATCCAATCATGAACTTTCCTTCTTCTTTACAAACATGACATCTATTGACAATCTTCATGACAACCTGAGCAACCTTTCTCATCTTCATGACAACCTCAACAACCTTTCTCATCCTTATTGTTGACATCAATGACAACAACCATATACATCATATGTGTAACAATCTCCCCATTTAGCATTGATGGCAACACATTCCTACTCACTCTCCCCCTTTGACATCAAGGACAAAGAGATCCAATACCTGCTCACTCTCCCCCTTTAATCAACAATCATATATCTACAACCCTTTCTTGCAAACTCCCCTATCATCATTTAGAAATGTTGACTTGACATCCATCTAATATACCTTGAAGTTCTTGTGAGCAGCAAGAGCAAGGTACATTCTGATTACCTTCATCCTTGCTACCAGAGTATAAGTCTCCTCAAAGTCAATGCCTTCTACTTGAGTATATCCTTTGCATACTAGTATTTCTTTGTTCCTTACAACTTCACCTTCTTCATTCAGTTTGTTCCATCCAATACCCATTTTGTTCCTATGATACATTCTTATTTGCTAGTCTGGAAACCAACTACCATGTTTGATTTTTCTCAATCTAATCCAGTTCTTCTTCCATGGCTTTTATCCATCCATTATCCTTGTTGGCTTCAATAAAAGCCTTTGGTTCTGCTTGTGATAGAAAAGATAAGTGTGCTTGCTCATGCATCTTGGCGAAGCTTCTTCTTGTCTGCACTCCCTTATTCTTGTCTCCAATGATCTATTCTATTGAATGATTCTTTTGAACATACTTTGCTGGAGTCTTGGGCAACTACTCTGGTTCTTGTTCATTTACTTCTTCCTCTTCATCCTCACTGGTGTAATGCCCACTCAAGAAAATATTAGTAAATAACAATAAACATCGTTGATTATGTTAGAATTAATGAAAAATAAATTATCAATCTTTCGACCAAACGTAAGTTTTATTAAAATCCAATGTAACTGTAAATATAAAATAAATCAATTTTTAAATATTCGATTATACACATTCATAATGAAAGTCATATGAACATCTTTTCATAAGGTGGAAATTTCTTCCTTAGCTCCATTATCCTACTCGGTCTATAGACCTGTACTACATAACTAAATGCATACATTCGTTCCACAAAATCCATCAATATACATAACAGATAGCATTATACTAGCCTAAGGCCCTAAGGGGCCGACCTAATGTCTCAGGGGTTCATCCATGATGGCCTTTCCTATGTACGCATAGTGCAGAGACTTTGTAGTTCAGGACTTGAACTTGCAACCATAAGATGGTTTCATACAAACCAAACTTCTAAGATGATATCGACATCTTCCAAATCTTAGATATACATTCGTATTTCATTCCATATTTGAGAACAAAAATAGATAACATTTATGATTTATTTATGTCAAATTATTTCTCATAGCCTAATCAGGAGATTGATCTATCCACATATATTGACCAGGTAATCAAGTTATTTCGTACATAACTATGATATTTCAAAAGATGCAAGCTTATGTTAATAATATTCACCAAGTATTATTTTGTTATTCAATCAAGGTGAAACTACTTCCCATTAGACAATAAATCTCTAACCATAACAATAATGAATTTTATCTTAATACTACCTTGAACCATTTCCTTATACAACATTAATTTCAATATCCATATCAATAAGTTTAACCAAAGAAACTAATCCTTAATAACTCATAGCTATCCAAATCCATTTCATATCATTCTACAATCCAATCTAGAATATCTTGAAAAATAAAATATCATAAACACAAACAATGGTGAACAATGCCTAAACTGAATATTTTCATTGAAATAATTATAAGATAAGAATACCTATGAAAAATTAATTATCAAAGATAACTTGACATCATATTATCATTTAGGAAATTATTAACTGAGTAGATAAAAACTTGCATACTATAATTAACTAGAAAAAGATATATTTTGGCGAAGTAAACTAGATGCAATTGCAAAATAGACTTTAAAAGAAACCAATAGATCTCCAAAATCGTTGGCCAGTCTCACTGTTAACTCCAAAGAAAACTCCCCAAGAAACTTCTGATGCTTAATAGAAATGGTCTATGTTTAGAATTTGCATAGTTTGGTATAAGAATAAACCCACCTATGCATTAAAAAGGGAACTATGGTCAACCAACAAAGCATAACAGAAGGTGGTAATAGATTTAAAGTTGGAAAGCACTAGTTGACATGTATGCAAAATGTGAGAACAAGGACAAAGCATGCGGTCAATTTACAAAAGTTCCCAACAAACGTTATCTAATGAAATGTAATGATTACGGGATAGACACTCGTGGATTAACTGAAAGATTTTAGAAACTTTCAAGAAAGGAAAATAGTAGGTATAATGCCATATCTCACCATGCAAAATGAATTTATACATAGTCTCATGCCTTTGATAGAGCCAACACCAAAAATAAATCCTGGTGGAAAATCTTGTGCAGAAAGCTCTTGTGTTGAAGCCAGCCAAGCAAAGTCATTAGTGATATTATTACAAATATTGCTATCACCCTTCCAATAACCATTGCAGCCAAATGTACTTAATGGAAAAATATTTCAAAATAAAATGCAGGTGGATAAATATATATAGAAATGATAGCTAATGCGATCCAGTTGAATACATATCTTAGGCACTGGCAGGCCATGGCAACCACACAAAGTATTCTATTGTTATTAGATCTTTATGTGACAAGGTTGGGGATGGGAAAACAATCAACCTCATTTAGAAAAGAGATTACTAAAGATTGATGTAATAAGGCTCTAAAATAAGTTTCAATGAGGATCTCCAAAGCATACAGAGACATTAATAGCAAAATGATTCAACTTGAATTCAAAATTTAAAGCAGTGCAATTAAGGAAGAATCAATGTGCTACCAAATAGGAAGGCATTGTAGAGTTAGAAGGTGCTACAAAATACCATAGAGATATTAAATTGTTTAGACAAGAATCCATGCGAGGATCGATTCGTTTTAGCTGGGTAAATACAATGAATGGATGAAAAATAGGAAGGTGCTACAAAAACCTCAGAGACATTATCAATTCAGACAAGAAATAGTTATTCACAATAATATTTAACTTATAGAGAGTAGAACTCAGATAAGGATTAAGAAAACCTTTGAGTTTAATAATTAAGTCAATGATTTACAGGAAAATGTCATCAAACAAGAGAGAAGAAGCTGCTCAGGAGAAAAGATAAAACAAGGAAGAAGCTCATGGTGGATGAAAGGAAAAAGCAATGTGGTTTCTAAGCTGAATAAAGAAAGAGCTATGTTAATGCATGACCATAACATAAGATAGAAAATGCGACAGAATAGATGGCTTGGAAAGGATTCAACACCCAGTTTTCTTTTGAGGCACGAAAGATAGCACAATATTTAGTTTAAGAAATATAGTCTCCAGTTGAATCGCATGCTTGGTGCAGGGGCACCATAGTAAAATCTACTATGTTGAAATAAGGCCTATTTGGCCATGTCATCTTGTTCATGTTTTATTTTTTTTAAAACCTAGAAGTCTTTGTATTCCATTTGGCAAATAATGGACACATTTTGTATCTAATAGAATCCAAAAAGATTAACAAGAGTCGGTTGGGATTCAGGGCAGTTGGCCTTCCCTAACTATTGAGCAATCGTTGATCTTCCAACTCTGGCTTAATAAAAGTACAGAGGAGCAACCAAGAGGGGGTTTTGTAGATTCAAAGATTGTGATTCAGAAATCATCTGAGCAATAATAACTTTTGTCCATCATTTTTTATGTTTGATCTGTGTCATAAATATTTCCTAACTGTTCATAATGGCTTTCTATTCTCTGCAATTGAAATAGTTTAGTCTAAATTGTCGAAGATGAGTCGATAACCATTCCACTGGTGGATTTCCAAAGAAATCAGTGGAATGGCATTGGTTTGTACATATTTTTGTTTATTTTTCCTTTTATTTATCTGTTTGGCAGGGCAGATGTTCTAGACTGAGGAGTGTGCACAGTAGCATGCCCTAGCATCTCTATGTGCTAGGCGTAGAGTGTAGATCAGAATGTGTGAGAGTGACAACCCTATCGACATATCGTTGGGACTCAAAATAAGTCCATCAAAGTTGAGCAGTCTTGCCAAAGATGAGCATGGGAAGTCTATTGGTGTATCAACGAAGCTAACTCTAATGTGGCCGATAGTAATTGTCTAGCCGATAGCAAAGAGAGGATGTTATCGGAGTATCAGGTTGATATTATTTGGCTCCACTAATAACCATATGTCTTGTCAAAATCATGACGGCAAATGCTAATTTGTCTTAGTCACATCAGGGTGAAAAGAAGTCAAGTCTCACCGATAGGATGTATTGGACAGACTTGGTGTTTGGCAAAACAATTCTAAAGTCCGCCGATAGTGTAGAGTCTCACCGAAGAAAATAGTATCAGCATATCAACTAATGGAAGATTTAGTGCACCGATGGTGTTAAGTCTCACTGACGTCAAGAGTTGGTCTCATCGCTGTGTCGGCCTAATGAGAATGAGGTTACACTGACAACATTAAGTTATATCGAAGGAAGAGTCATCGGTGTATCGCCATGACAGTTTCTGAAGTGGCCGATAGGGTATAATTGGCTGATAACAAAAGAAGGAGAGTAGATCGGTGAAACAAAAGATCAGACTCTGACCAATCAATTTTGATTAGTTGTACACTTTCACTGCGTGCTCCTCATCAATGCTCAAGGATATGATCACATAGTATGGTAAAATTTAATAGTCATACAATTCTCAATAAAAGTAATAACTGTCTTTACCAAAAGAGACATTACAAATGCAACAGTCTTTATCACAATGTGCTGCTAGATATTCTCCACAATGACCCTTTTCTAGCTAGTGCTGTATTTTTAAAACTAAGGGATCTTCAAGTAAGAAAAACACTGGATTTCTTTAACATTTGCATAAACAAACATAAACTTATTCAATCAATCTATGTCCATGAAACAATTCCCAATAATAGAAAAGACCTCAAGCTTGGCGACAATTCTAATTGAATGAACTTTGATATGCAAAATGTGGCAGGAGTATAACTACAATTAGTACATGATTCTTACCAGAGAGAAGATGTAAGAGAGAAGAAACAAGGCCCATCATGTGTTGTAACCATCATAACCTCATAGAATAACATTAGCCTTGTGAGAGTATAGATGAGCGAGGGATGCACCCCTTCCTTCCTCTCCAAACGAGCCCTATGTAATTGAGTCTCCAAATAATACAAAATATACTAAAACAAAATCTACTATGCTATTTAGTTACACTAGGATCACAACTTAGAAACTCTTACATGACTTCTAAAGTCCATTCCATCAAAACATTTATTTCATCTAAACAAGTAACCATTTGATCAATGCCATAATAAAAATCAGAGCAGTTACAACATCTCGATGTTGTGATGATACCTACATATTCTCAAACTCTAAAGAGCTAAAAAATTACTCATTAAATCCTTTCTTGATCTTTTAAAACCTACACATGACTTTGCCTCTTCCACTTCTTCTAATGACTTTTCATAAGCCAAGTAACGACCACTTCTTGGCTCCAAATTAGAATTTAAAGAAAATTAAGAAAGCACATACATAATTCATTTTCTAAACAATATTAAATCATTTATATAATTATTTCAAAATAATGAACTTTAAAAAAAATAATAAGTTTTCAAGTTTTCCTTAGAACTGGTCTGGTCTGCTGAATAATTCTTTGTTGGAGTCTTGGGTAACTTCTTTGGTACTTTTTCCTTTTCTTCTTTCAATTCTTCTCCTTCATCTCCATGCAAGGCAAGATATCAAATCCAGTGTCTTCTAAATCCTATGAGAACTGATCCAAGTCTTCATCTACTTTGATATTTGTGCTTTCAATCATCTTTCCCAACCTTTTGTTGTGGCATCTATAGGCCTTACATCTAATTGCATAACCAAGAAAGATTTCCTCATCACATCTTGAATCAAACGTTCCTAGATCTTCTTCATCCCTTTTGATATAGCACTTGCTACTAAAGATCCTGAAGTATTTGACAGTAGGAGGCCTTCCATATCACAACTCATATGGAGTCTTGGAGTTGGTGACCCTTAATTGCACTTTGTTGGTTAGATAGACAGCAATGTGGACTGCTTCCTTCCAGAACATATCAAGTGTTTTCAATCATGAATGCACCCTTAGCAAAGATAAACTCAGCTATCTTGTTGAAACATGGAAACACTCTCAGGTTGTGGACCTATAGTGAGAATGAATCTCCAGAGTGGGCTGGTTCCCTGGCAGATCACCTAAACTAAAAGACTTACTAGGGAAAAGGGCTTAGAAGGTTAACTATAAATGAAATCCTAAACTCTAACAAGTGATGCACTAGAACTCTAATCTATTTCAATAATTTCACTCACAAATAGTTTCACAAAAATCTTTAACCCTCACAATTTCACTAAAATTAATGCAATACATAAGTGATTTGTATGGAAGTTTGAATAGTTAGAAGTTTATATGAAGGATGAATGGATGTTTTATCACAACTTCAACCCACTAACCAGGATAAACATAACATGCAACATGCATTACACGAAACTCCCACATTCAATCTTGCAACAATTAGACATAGGGAAATGATTCAAAAATTGAATCACAATTGAATATCAAAGTATTGACTGCAAAATGAATTAGAAAGTATGAAAAGGAGAACTCTGTTGCTTTATTAAAAACTGAAAGGAGTAGAAACTGAGTACAAAAATGTTTACAAAGCTCTCTGCAAATGAACAAGAGAGGAAGAAACAATATTCTGAACCCCCGAAAAAACTAAGTTTCTCTCCTACTTATAACTCCAAAAATCTCCCCAAGGAAAAAGCTAAGAAAACTTCCAAAAAAATAGCAAGTTTGATCCATTTTCAAGCTCCATAGAAAAGACTCCAAAATAGTGACTAAACTGCCTCCAAACTAAGTAGAAAAGCTGCCAAAATTCTCTCCAAAGTGGTCCCACCCAAAAGACATTAAAAATCAGGCTTTACCTAATTGTAAACTAAAAAAGAATCTCCAGTTTATCCAGCTTTTCTCAATTTCGCCCAAGGAAACCAAATCTAGAAAGATATGATGTAGTCTAGATTTACTTTGCTTTAACTGCATAAAAATAACAATTATTAAAGCAAAAAACATTGTTTTAATAATGTTTTACAATGATTTGCAGTTTTATCTCTGATTTGGTTTGATTTGATTCTTTGCAAAAACAATACAAGGCTTATATGTTTCATCTCACCAAGTATAATACATTTCCATTTGGGCATTTGATTTTCTATAAAAATCATAAAAAGTTTGAAGGCATACTGAATGTTTTGGAAAAATGAAAGGCCCCTAGGGTCTGTCCTCCATTTGGTTCAAAATATTCTAAGGCATATTATACGTTGACTTACCTTTCAAATGTGGTAGAGGAACCCTAAGGCATAAAGCCTAGGTATCAAACATGCAAAGGGGAACAAATAATACCCTGAGGGTATTAGTTGAGGCAATGATTTTTTAAAGAATGTGATAAAATCACTTATCGACTTAGGGCTACAAAGAACACTAAAACAAAACCATTTGAAGCCGTAAACTCTCAGGCTCATTTTGCATTTTGTCTTTTGATGAAAAGGCTCTACTGAGCCACCACCATGAAGCTAGGGTTTGGACCTATAAATCCTCCATTTTCATTGTTTCTTGAGCAATTTTTGAAGACTCTTCATAGAAAATGCAATGTAAGATCTTTTGTTTCAATATTGAACCAAATTTTATATGTTAAACACAAATTTCTTGGCTTTAAGCCACATCCATGACTTAGTTTCTGGTGAATTTCATTTTGTTTTCACTTCTATTTCTACCTTCTTCGATGTTGAAGCTACTATGGTTGACTGGTTTAAGCTCATTTGAGACCATATGAGGTGAAACCCATGACCCCCATGTGTATATCTTCACTCAAAAACAAAAGCAAGGTAAGATTTACCTTTCGAACTCTGTATGACTCCACATTTCTCATTTGATATGTGCTCAATATGAGCTCAAGAAACCTAAAAAGAATGCATTTTTCCTCTTTACATTATGTTAGAAGCATTATAAAAGCCACTGTATATCTACATGCTGCGGTAGACACTTTGCATTTCATCATTTCTGAGTATTTCTTAAACTCCCATGAGCTTGAAACTATTCTATTGCCTATGTATTTATCTTTGTTCTATTCAGATAGATAAGGGTTTTGATAGTTACTTGATATAAAACCTATTAGGGTTTAATCACTCCTCTTGCAACTCTAATAGGATCTATGGCCGTGGCATCAAGAAGGCACTTTCTAGTTTAACATATAACTATTGGTATCTACACATTTGTTCACTTCTGAATATTTACTCAAGTCTGCATACACTTAAAACCCTACCTTTCCTTCTGCACCTATGATAACACAGTCACTTTTGCTCCAGCCCTATGCAAATTGAATATTACTCCATAGCTCCATAGCTCCATAGTTGATAATAGTGGTTGCTTTCTTTATGATGTATTTGCATTATCACTTATGAACATTGCAATGCATACTTGGAGACTACTTCATCTAATTTTTCTTATGAACATTGTACTTCTTACTGTCCCTTGTTGTGCAAGTACCATGGGAAGGGTACTTTGATGAACATGTTATGATGCATCTATTATGTTGGCACTGAATATTATATTCTTTGATTAGCACAAGAATGTTGTCCTAAACATGTGAGCACTTACATTAATGTGGGTTGCATTCTGTCATTACCTTCATTTGAATTATTTCCTCATTAGAAAGGTTGCATAATGAGATTAGAGTACTGCTTCTGAGTGCATATAAATGATAATGAGAGATAGATAGTGAATGAAATAACAAAATAGCATGATGTTGACAATGCCTTTACTCAGTTCCACACATTATGATCTATCTTCAATGAGTTCACTGCTCATGTATGGTTCTCATTTCATCACTTGAACTAATAATCATGGATGGGCAATGAGCTTGAAGCTCATGCACTCACTTGATGTGACACTCCTTCAACTGAATATGTTCTATTTAAGCAATATGCATATGAACTTCTATTCCATCCCCTCTTGAGATTCAGGGGCAACATGTTGGGCTCAACCCTTGTGGGAGCCCATTTTTACATCACATGCTATGATGTCTTCAGAAATGGATCAGCAACATAATTTCCCCTATACCTGCATAGTAAACAAACATGTTAGATAGAAATAGTAAAGCTCAATGATCCTGTGATGTTTCATTTTTTAGTCTCTCTTGCATATATCTGATGTTTGTCAACTGATTTAGTACAACATAGGAAATTTATTATACTTCTGTTGATAGGCACATAAGAAGACTCATATCCAGAGATCTAACAATCCTTCTCAATCACTGCAGGTTTACTTGAAGATCAAGAGCAAGGATGGGAAAGCAACAACAGAAACCAAATCAAGACATTAAACATGGAATGATGGCTATGTTTCTTCTTATTTGTTTCTTCATTCTTCATATGCATTGTACATTCTTTCTGATGTGCTAGTTCAGCTATTCCCATGGCTTGTGTGGTACATTTGATCTCTCTTTTCTTTCCAGTACAACACTTATGCAGTTTTGTGTATACCTCATTTGTAAAGTGAATGAAACACTGTAATATGAAATGAAATAACTCTTTATCATCCATGAAATCTCTGCAAAGCATTAAATTATAAACTAAATGTTCTTCTATCATAAAACTGAACCCATTCTTTTCCAAGCACTTTAAACTATGCAAAAGCCAACATAGCATAAAATGTTAAGAACCTTTCATCTTAAATGAAACAAATATTTCAGCTCTGCCAATTTGAGTTGTAGGTGAAAATTGGTAACATCAATCAGATCCACATCTTTCAACAATTTTCTAGATGTTTCTTGCATAGTCATATTCTTTCTTTCCACTATCCCATTTTACTGAGGAGTTTTAGGAGCAGACACATTGGTGCAAGAGCACCTAATCCATAGTGGCCTCCATGAGGCATTCAACTGTTTGATATACATTTTGTTGTTTTCAATAAGTTCCTATAAGACCATTCATGTAATAAGGTCTGTTTGACCAATGCATGTCGTTTTAGTTTGTATCTAGGTTTATGTTGTAAGTCCCAAGGACACTTGTCGATCCATAATCACAAAGGTTGTTAGGCAGTGATGAAGGGGGGTAAATCACAAAACAC
The DNA here is from genome assembly GCA_027924645.1 of Cunninghamia lanceolata. Taxonomy (NCBI): domain Eukaryota; kingdom Viridiplantae; phylum Streptophyta; class Pinopsida; order Cupressales; family Cupressaceae; genus Cunninghamia; species Cunninghamia lanceolata. The sequence continues at coordinate 1,558,677 of BSBN01000477.1, read as the reverse complement.
ACAACACAAAAATTGAACACAGAAAATAGAACTTTCTTTTATTGATCTGGGCAACTCATTACACTACAGAAGCTTAATTACAATCAGAGGAATCAATCCTCCACAGGCTGCAACACATTACAACTTCCTATCCCAAGACTCTAGAATCATCTGTCTTCTGTAACCCCAAATCAGCTAGGGTTTCTATTTTCCCACCTATTCTTGACTCTACACTCCCCCCCTTAACTCTACTACTGTCCAGGGTTCCCAAAAATGGTTATTAATAGCCTTTTTGGCCGCCAACAACCTAATTTTGAAATTTGCATCTCCCTCCAAAAATAGGTCAACTTCTGGGAGCCATAACTTTTGATCCGGAGTCTGATTAACGAACCGTTTTATGCGTCAGAAATCTTGCGGAGTGCTCTACGTGCTAAGAACCTACTCTGTTGGTTCCGACCATTTTCAGGTCCGTACGGGGCCATTTAGTGCCTCAAACCTGAATTCGAATAATTTTCAGGCATTTTTTAGGAAACAGAAACTTTAATATCTTTCAGCTCGCAAATGATCTTCACGTGATTCCTTCGCCAAAGGTCTTATATTTCTATTATGTAACTTCCTATAAATTTTGACTTCAATCCATGCCCAAATGCAAACTTTCTAAAAATAGCAGGTTACTATTTTTAGCAGTTTGGAAAAACTAAAAGTTCTACATCATTATTCAAGCGATTATGGAACCAGAACCACAAATTTTGAAAAGAAATGGAAAGAACAACAACAATTTTTAAACACATCTTTTTTGGGGGGGTGATGCAAGATTGCCTTACACCACTGGATGCTCCTGCATCAGACACCCAGGGTAATTTGAGAAGTGACCTTGTCACGTCTCAGGTGTTTGTGTGAGGAAAACCCAAACGGTCAACCTCTGCCTTAGACAACCAAGAAGAATCTTCAATAGGTCTTTCTTTCCATTTCACCAGATATTCTTCATATTGCCTGTTTCGAGTACTTCTTCCTACACGGCTATACAAGATCTCTTCTATCTCCTCTATTGAAGTAGATGCAGGAATACTCCACTGTTCTTCTATTGTTCCATCCTTTGTGCCACGCTCATGATATTATGTTAAATCAGTAATGTTGAACATAGGGGAAATATTAATCCCACTTGGTAACTCTACCTCATATGCATTTCTTGAATCATGCTTCTTCAGGATTTTGCACGGTCCAAATTTCTTCATTTTCAATTTATTGTATGTTCCAATTGGGAACCTTTCTTTTCTCAAGTGAACCATGACTTCATCTCCTACCTGGAACTCCTTATACCTCCTCTTCTAATCTACCTTAGCCTTGTACTGAATATTCATCTTATTAATGTGCTTTCTCACCTCTTCATGCAAATTCTTCAGATGTTCTGCAAAGTCTTCAGCTTCAGCACTTATCTTTTCTCCTTTGTCCAGCTTCCTTAACTGAGAAGCGTTTCTTGGGCTATTGCCATATACAATCTGGAATGGTGATTTACCAGTACTCCTATTGACAGAATTGTTGTAAGCAAATTCTACCTGTGGTAAAATCAAATCCCATCCCTTGGGCTTATCTCCTACTAAGCATCGTAGCAAGTTACCCAAACTCATATTCACCACTTCCGTCTGTCCATCAGTCTATGGATGGTGTGCAGAACTAAACTTCAAATCTATCTTCAACTTCTTCCATAATGTCCTCCAGAAATAACCAACAAACTTGGTATCTTGATCTGAAACTATGCTCTTTGGTAGACCATGTAATCTCACCACCTCCTTGAAAATAATTCAGCAATATGAATAGCATCATTAGTCTTCCTACAAGGAATAAAACGTGCCATCTTTGAGAATCTGTCCACCACCACAAAAATGGAATCATGTCCTCTCTGTGTCCTTGGTAAACCAAGAACAAAATCCATACTAATATCATCCCATGGCTTCTCTGGTATAGGTAATGGCTGATATAGACCTATGTTCTGACTTGCTCCTTTTGCCATCTGACATACTCTGTAACTCTGCACAAATTTCTTCACATCCTGCTACAACTGTGGCCAATAATAATTTTCACCAACAATAGCAAGGGTCTTATCTCAACCAAAGTGTCTGGCCAATCCTCCACTATGCTTCTCCTTAATCAGGTTCTCTCTCATGGAACTCCTTAGAATGCACAACTGGATTCCTCTAAACAACATGCCATCTTGGATTATGAAAGCCTGATGATCAGTATATAAAACAAACTTTTTTGGCAACAAATAATGTCTCCATTTCTTCAAAGCCTGAACTATTGCATAAAATTCCTTATCATAAACAAAATACTTTTTCTTGGCATCATTAATCTTCTCACTAAAATAGGCAATGGGCTTAGCTTCTTGGCTCAAAATAGCTCCTATACCACTACCACTAGCATCACAATCTACCTTAAATACCTATTAAAATTTGGAAGTGCCAAAATAGGTTGTTCTATGACTTTCTGCTTCAATGTATCAAAGCTCTTGTCTGCTCCTTTAGTCCATCTAAACTCTTTTCTATGCCCTCTCATTGTCTTAGTTAGGGGTGCACAAATGCTACTAAAATTCCTGATAAACTTTCTATAAAAACTTACCAAACCATGAAAAGATCTTACCTCCGTTGCACTCCTTGGCATAGGCCATTCAATGATAGCCCTTACTTTTTCTTGGTCCATTTTAAGACCTTCCTTTGAGACAACAAATCCCATGTATACCAACTCCTTTGCAAAACGACATTTCTTCATATTAATCAGCAACTTCTCCTCCTTCAGCTTCTCTAGAACTCTTCTGATATGCATCAGATGCTCATCCCAAGTCTTACTAAAAATCAAAATATCATCCAAATAAACAATAACAAAACTTCCCAAAAATTCTTTCAGTACCTCATTCATGAGCCGCATGAATGTGCTCGGTGCATTGGTTAGCCCAAATGGCATGACTAACCACTCATACAAACCTTCCTTTGTCTTGAAGGCTGTCTTCCATTCATCTCCTTCTCTGATATAGATCTGGTGATACCCACTCTTCAGGTCAATTTTCATGAAGTACTTGGCTCTGCTTAAACAATCCATGATGTCATCCATTCTTGGCAATGGAAATCTATACTTGATCATTATTGTATTGATGGCTTGAGAGTCTGTACACATCCTCCATTCTTCATCCTTCTTTGGTGCTAGTACTGTAGGTACCACACCAGGACTTAGGCTCTCCCTTATCAGTCCCTTCATCAACAACTCCTGAACTTGTCTGTTCAACTCTTCATTGTCTGTAGGGGTCATTCTATGGGCTGCCTTGTTTGGAAAACTAGCTCCTGGTATCAAATCCATTTGATGACTTATCTTCCTTACTGGTGGTAAACCTTCTGGTACATTATCAGAGACAATATCTTGAAATTCTTCCAACATTTCTGAGACTTCTATTGGTACATCTTCACATTTCTCTTGACTAATCTTAGGAATCAATGCAAAGCAATGACACTCATGCTTCATACCCTCCAAAAATTTCCTACCATATACCAGGTAAATTCTAGCAGTACTACATACCTTTTCTTCCACATCCTTCAAGGGCTTCAACTTGTGATGAACTCCATCCTTTGTTAGGGAATATGTGTTTGCACGGCCATCATGGACAGCGCTCCTATCATACTGCCACGGCCTCCCTAACAACATATGACATGCATCCATTGGTATGATATCACACAACACCTCATCATGGTAATCCCCAATCTTGAACTTCACTAAACACTGCTCATTGACCAAAGCTCTGTGGTCCTTCTGTAACCATGCAATCTGATATGGATGTGGATGTTTTCTTCTTGTCAACTTCAACTTGTCAACTATCTCCTTTGAAACAAGATTATCAATGCTTCCACTGTCAATAATAATATCACAACACTTACCTTCACATTTGCACCTTGTGTGAAATAAACTCTTCCTTTTATTGGGTTCTTTCTCCTCATTCAACAAGATTCTTCTAACTAGGGTTTCTCCCCTTTTAGCATCTTCAGAATGCTCAGAATGTGCATCTTCATCTACATGTGCAACTCATGCATTGCCTTCAGGCCTTCTATTTGTCCTTCCTTGATGTTGCGGACATTCATATGCTCGATGCCCTTCTTCTCCACACTAGAAACAGGTTCCTCTGAAACCTCCTCTTATGAGTCCTTGCCCAAGTCTACCTTTTCCTCTTCCTCTTTGCTCACCATTGTTCTGGTCACAAGGGCAGTAGGCGTTATCCCCTCTCTGATTTTGACTGGTGCCAGCTTCTTCACTTTTCTTTTGATTTTCATTATGGCCTCCATAGGGCCTTCCACCAGTCCTTCCGCCTTGATCTCTTCCCCTTTGCTTGTTGTCAAATCTTTTATTCAGCTTCTCTTCAACCTTCAGGGAAAACTGGTATGCATCTTCTATGGTGGTCATTCTCACTAGGCTCAGCTCCTCTTGAACACTTGGCCTCAACCCATTAATGTAATGGGCTACCTTCTCCTTGTTGGGCTCTACATGACTGGTTCTGATAGTAATCTTATAAAATTCTTCTGTATACTCCTTAATAGACTTGTTACCTTGCTTCAGTCCTTACAGCTTCTTCAACAACTCCATCTCATAGTCCACAGGAATGAACTGTTTCTTTAGTTTTTCCACCATCTGATCCCATCTGGTGATCTTTCCTTTTCCTCTTCTGTTCCTCTCTAATTGGACCTCCTTCCACCAAATATTGGCATGGCCCTTCAATTTTGTTTTTGCAAACTTGACCCGATCTGGTTCTTCTACATCTTCATACTCGAAGTATTCCTCCATGTCATTGATCCAATCAATAAGCTGTTCTAGATTCAAATCTCTAGAATATGTAGAAACTTTGATCCTGGGCCTCTTTCCAATCTTCGAAGTGGCCCTCAATAACCTAACTTCTGCGGGATCTTTTGCAACTTCTTGTTCTTCCTTAGATAGCTCTTCTTCAGCTTCATCCTTTTTTTCTTCTCTTGCTCTTGGATCAAACCCTCTTCGCAGCTCCTCTTGCAATGCATCGATCTACCTTTGTAGGGCTCTAAAACCCTCTTCTGTCAAAGCATTCCTCCCAACATGATTTCTTCGTGAAGGCATCTTGGTCTCTGCAACAAACCCACAACCTCAGGTCCTAGTGCAAACTGCCTCATGGTCGGTGATCTATCTACACACTCAGGAACCCTTGCTCTAATACCACTTGATGAAGGGGATAAATCACAAAACACACAACAACAAAAATTGAACATAGAAAATAGAACTTTCTTTTATTGATCTAGGCAACTCATTACACTACAGAATCTCAATTACAATCAGAGGAATCAATCCTCCACAGGCTGCAACACATTACAACTTCCTATCCCAAGACTCTAGAATCATCTATCTTCTATAACCCCAAATCAGCTAGGGTTTTTATTTTCCCACCTATTCTTGACTCTACACTCCCCCCTTAACTCTACTACTACCCAAGGTTCCCAAAAATGGTTATTAATAGCCTTTTTGGCCGCCAACAACCTAATTTCGAAATTTGCATCTCCCTCCAAAAATAGGTCAACTTCCGGGAACCATAACTTTTGATCCAAGAGTCTGATTGACGAACCATTTTATGTGTCGGAAAGCTCATGGAGTGCTCTACGTGCTAAGAACTCACTTTGCCAGTTCTGGCCATTTTCAGGTCCATACGGGGCTGTTTAGTGCCTCAAACCTAAATTTGAATAATTTTCAGGCATTTTTTAGGAAATGAAAACTTTAATAGCTTTCAACTCGCAAATGATCTTCACGTGATTCCTTCACCAAAGGTCTTATATTTCTGTTATGTAACTTCCTATAAATTTTGACTTCAATCCGTGTCCAAATGCAAACTTTCTAAAAATAGCAGGTTACTATTTTTAGCAGTTTGGAAAAACTGAAAGTTCTACATCATTATTCAGGCGATTATGGAACCAGAACCACAAATTTTGAAAAGAAATGGAAAGAACAACAAAAATTTTGGAACACATCTTTTTTTTTGGGTGATGCAAGATTTCCCTTACACCACTAGATGCTCCTGCATCAAGCAGTTAGGAGGTTGTTAGGTAGTTGGAGGTTGTTAGATCTCCCAGCCACTTGGAGTAAATTTAGTACTACTGTCTCAGTCGCTTGGAGTCAATTCAGTAGTACTGAGGGCGAGTAAATAAATGCCCAAGATCATCAAATGTAATGAGTAGTAGTTGTAGTTGTAGTTGAGATTAGAAAGATCTGAGAGGAGTGTGATTGCAATTGTGAAACAGAGCATTTGTATATGCACATTTCTAAAACGCATAATAAACAAAGTTCTATTATGTGTATCTTTCTATCATTTGATTTTGTTAGGTTTTCTTTGTGCAATCGATTTACTATTTTGTGGTCAATATGGACTCTTAGTCCATTCCACCAGTTAGATTTCTTTGAAATCGGTGGAATGGCTGTACAGTTCATTTTTGTGTTCTTCATTTTGTTCGTTTGTGTTTACAGGATCGCGTACAAGATGCATTGATAGATCCTAGCATTTATCATGTGCTAGATTGTTGGAGAAACGGGTCTGTGAAGCTACAGGGCTTGCAGAGGTTCAGATCGGTGAAGATTCGTGTTGTTTTGCCGGGTATACATTTTGTGTGTATATCGCTAATGTATGTTGGGGGGTCATTTCATGTGTATCTCACAGTTGTATGTTCATGTGTATATCGCAAGTGAATGTTGTGGTTGTATGTGGTGAATGTGCATTTCGTATGATACAAGGAAAGTCAACGATCAATCTCACCGAATGCATATTCTGAATGCATGCTTCAAATGCATATTCTGAATGCATGTTTTGAATGTATATTGAGAATATACATTGTGCACATACATTGTGTTAGATGCAAGAGGTCACCGGCAGCAACGGTGAAGGAAACCGATGATCGTAAGTCTATGAAAGTATATACAAGCTATTCTATCAGTGTATCGGGAGCACATACAAAGCACTCACCGATGAGGAAGGTCACACCAACAATGCATGTCATCGGGAAGAGTTGGTGCATCGGCCTGAGTCTGTAGACATTCTCCGATGAAGAGAGTCCCGCCGACGAGTGTGGTTGAATGTATATTGCGAATGTATTTCGCAAATGCATGTGGGAATGTACATTGAAGAATGTATCTCTCGGCAGCTACAAATGTTAAAGTTTTGGCTCCTCATCACGCATGCCTTCTAATACCATGTTCTTCACAAAAATTTTCAAATTCATTTGAAGTAAACTCACCTCCTCTACTTGACCTCAAACATTTGATTTGAGTATCTATTTCATTTTCAACCAAGGCTTTGAAAATTTTAAACTTTTCAAGAGCATCAAACTTTTCTCTTAAGAAAGTAACCCAAGTCATTCTAGAATAATCATCAATGAGTAACATGAAGTACCTTTCACCTTATTGAGTCCTTACTCTTGTAGGTCCACAAAGATTAGTACAAATCAGCTCCAATGGTTTTGAGGAAGAGTATTCTTTTCTTTTAAAGCTTGTCTTTATTTGCTTTCCCATTTGGCATTCCTTACATATAGTGTTAGTAGGTTTGATTATCTTAGGCATGTCTCTCACTGCATGAATAGAACTGATCTTTACCATGTTGTCAAAATTGTTGTGTCCCATTCTTTTATGCCATAGCCAACATTCATTGGATTGAGTCAAATGAAATATTCTTCCATTTGCTTCTTTCAAGTGACAGATATCACCACATGTCTTGATACCTTCTACAAAAAGTTTTCTAGATCCTACCTTCCTGATCTCACAACCTTTGGTATTAAAAGTAAGATTGTAACCTTTTCTACACATCTGACCAACATTGAGAAGATTATGTTGCAATCCTTTGACATAGAGGACATCCTTAGTCCTATTCTTTCCATCAATAGTTATGACACCTTTTCCACAGATTGAGCTGACTCATCACCTCCAAACTTAACTTCTCCACCATTCCACTTCTCAAGACTAATAAATTTCTCTTTATCACCAGTCATATGATGTGAACAACCATTGTCAATTACCCAAGCTTTGGTTTCTTCTTTTGCATGAAGGAAGTCCATACAACCATTGATCTTTCATTATTTTGGATTGTTTGCAACGCATCAATTTCTCTACATTTTCTAACATCATCCTTTTTATTACCAACACTCAAGGCCATGATGAGTGTTTCATCATTTGAATCATCATGCCCTTCATCTTCTGAGGAACAATTATCTTCTATGCAAAACATACTTCTCTTGAATTTGCTATTTTTGCTACTTTTCTTATATTCTTAAAAGGATATTTAGAAGCAAAGTGACCAACCTTTCCACAATTAAAACATTTGAATGGTAACTTACCTTAATATTTTCCAAAGCCTTTCTTCAGTGTTCTTACAAAGTTTTCTTCAGCATCATCAAGGATTTCATCCTCATCAGCAGATTCTTCCTTTGCCTTTTTACTGGTCTTGAAAGCAGCTTCCTTCTTTGGAGCATCACTGTCAAACTCTCTCATTTCAAATATAGTGAGAGTACCAAACAACTGGTCTAAGGTGTATGTATCCAAATCTACAGTCTCCTCAATAGTAGATACCTTAGAGCTATAAGATTTGGGAAGAGACCTTAGGACCTTCTTCACAACTTCAGCTTCTTTCACTTCCCCACCAAGACATGTGATGCCATTGACCACTTCATTCACCTGGAACATAAATCCAGCAATATTTTCATCTTCTGTAATCCTTAGAGATTCAAATCTATTTTTGAATATTTGCATCTTGGCCTACTTCACTTTCTTATCTCCTTCATAAATGGTTTCAAGTTTATTCCAAACTTCTTGAGCAAAGCCACACTCCATCACCTTTGAGAGTTTTGAATCAATTAATTCACTTATGATAACAAACTTTACTTTGGTATTATTATCATACTTCTTGACTTCATCTAGATCAATGGGAACATCTTCAGGAATAGTGTAGCCCTTTTTGACAGAGTCCCAAACTTTGCATCCTAGTGAGTTGATGTAGCCTTCCATCCTCACTTTCCAAAAAGAATAATTTGTACCATCAAACTTAGGTAGCTTGTTGGATCCGCTTGATGCCATCCCAAACCTTCGTCAATTGATTAAGATTCCTTCAAAGGAACTTGGCTCTAATACCAATTGTTAGACACACAGGTATACTAAGAGGAGGGGTAAATCAATATACAACCAAACTTTACTTTCAATAAACTCAACCTATCTAAAGCAAATTAAAATCTAATTATTATAGCATCAACAAGAACATGAAGTAATAACACGTTGCACATAAACACATAGCACTAGATATACATGGAAAACCCCAGAGGGGAAAAACCATGGTGAGGATTAACTCACAATATATATGAAGCTCAAATAATAACTTTGTTTTAGGGGCTTTAACCCAAGGAAGCAACTACTCCCCAGAATTCTGCATTAGGGTCACTCCTAAAGAAGCTACAACTCCTTACAAACTTTGTTTTAGGGCTACATCCTAAGGAAGCAACTACTCCTAGATTAGAGAACACACTTACAAAAGATTACAGCATGACAATATTACAACTGTCTAAAAGCTAACATTGAAGCTCATATCTTTGATGATTGTACCTCTGCCTCTATACACTTTCTTCTAAAGATTTGATCATTTAGGCACACTCTATACTTGATCATTGTCTCAAATAAGTCTTCAAGATTAATCCATATAGCATTAGCATCATTTTCTCTTTCTCCCACAGTCACACATCAATAAAGTATTTGTTCTAATTTTCATCAACTTGCAAGCCCTTTTTATTAACTTGCAATCACACCTTCCACACTCAACTTGATCTCTCATTTATACATGATATTACATTGAATACATAGCCTTTCGGCCAGATACAACATGAAAAATACATTTACAAGTTGGCCAAACAACACACAGAGTGAAACGTGTAGAGGATAGTCCTAATTAGAACAACACAGCGCTCTAGCAAAAGAATCATGTCTTGCAAACATTAGAACTTGCTTAATCAGGTTCAAAAAATCCTTCATAGCTTCAATCATCTAGGCAATGCCTCCGCACACTCTGCTCAATTTAAAATATGACCGCTTTAAGATGAACACTTGAAGTCATAAAGTACAATGATCAGGCAACTTGAGAATCTTGTGCGGTACTAGAAACAAGATAGATCTTCACAAAAATTTTCAAGATGAGTCTAAAGAACTCATAAAACATCCTCACACACTCTTTTACCTCTGTACATCAAAGATTAAGTGCCACTCACCTTTAATCATTCATTCTAAGAACATTTTGTTATTCAGAACATACTGCAACATGCTATCATTAGAAAACTTGAGTTGCAGACCAAAATGAACCTTGAAACTAATAAGAGACATAAAGTAGACATCAAAGAATATATACATAGAACCACAGGTGCAATCATTCACCTCTACAGGAATGTGGAGCATTTGAGTGGTTCTTCATCACTGCTTCACTCTACCAGGGCACATACCAGTACTCTATCAATCATAACTTTCACAGTAGAGGGAGAAATGATCTGAAACTTTGGAAACAACCACTTTACTTTCTTTTTAACATAATTTTAGAACCATATAGCTAGATATGAAACTATGGAGGAATGTGAAGCATCCCATCACCCTGCTAGGAATAGCTTCACACAACCAACACTGTCTACAAGCTATCAACAAGAACACAACCTTCCAGTCATAAGAACCTCGTGAAACTTGGAACATACATAATGTGAAATTGTATGAAGCTATGTTCCAAACCATAGTATCTAGACATTAGTATGATGGAAATTTGGAGCAATCTTCCAGACAATCTTCAAAGGATAGTCATCCTGAAACAGAGACAATCACCAACTTTAGAAGGCCAAATCTTCTTTGTATTAACACATGCATCTCAAGAATAGTAGGATAGAACATACAACATGCAGGAATGCATCCTCAACCCTAGAAACATATCTTGTCCTTTTAGTGCTTCTAATTCTCATATTAATGAGGCTTCAAACTAAACTCTACACTAATTAAGGCATGACATCCAACCATGAACTTCCTTCTTCTTTACGAGCATGACATCTATTGACAATCTTCATGATAACCTTAACAACCTTTCTCATCCTTATTGTTGACATCAATGACACAACTGTATGCATCATATGTGTAACAATCTCCCCCTTTAGCATTGATGGCAAAACATTCATGCTCACTCTCCCCCTTTGACATCAAGGACAAAGGGATCCAGTACCTGCCCACTCTTCCCCTTTGATAAAAAATCATATACCTAAAACCTTTTCTTGTAAACTCCCCCTATCATCAGTCACCACTACCTACTCTCCCTGAGAGGTAGACAACATTAGTCTAGGATAAAGATATAGCATTAACTCCCCCTGGACAGATGCACCACTATGCATCTTTAGCAAGAAGAGGGAGGGGCAATTACCCATAACCTCTGTTGAAGATCTTCAAATGTGTCCTTTGCAAGAGCCTTTGTGAGAATGTCTGTAATCTAATCCTTGGTTGGAACATATTCCAACTTCACTTACTTGTCTGCAACTTTCTCTCTCAAAAAATGATACCTGATTACTATGTGCTTTGTTCTACAATACATTACTAGATTATCACACAAAATGGGAATGGGCTCATCATACAATACCTTGATATCCTTCAAAGCTTTCTTCATCCACAACACTTGTGTGCAGCAGGAGGCTACTGCAGTATACTCTACCTCTACAATAGATAGAGATACAAAATCTTGTTTCTTACTCTGCCATGAAACCAATCTGCTTCCTAGAAAGAAGACACCGCCACTTGTACTTCTTTTATCATCAACACAACCAGCCCAATCAACATCAGTGTATGCACTTAAATCAAATTCATTACCTTTTCGATACCATAGACCATAGTCAGGAGTTCCTTTCAAGTATCTAAATATCCTTTTCACTGCCTTCTCTTGAGATTTCTTGGGATTGGCTTGATATCTGGCAACCACACATATTGCATGCATAATGTTAGGTCTACAGGTGGTTAAATACAATAGTGCTCCAATCATAGACCTATATGTAGACTAATCTACCTCCGAAGATTCATCATCTTTGAGCTCAAGTGACATCTAGTGACCATGGGAGTACTTACTGGTTTTGAATCGTCCATACCAAACTTCTTCAATAATTCTTTGACATCCTTAACTTGAGAAATAAAGATACCACCATCTAGCTGGGAAATTTGAAGCCCAAGAAAGAAAGACATCTCACCAATCATGGACATCTCAAACTCTTTTTGCATCTCCTCTTTAAACTTCTTACACATGTTAGCATCTCCACCAAAGATTATGTCATCAACATATACTACAACTATCAATATCATCTCTCCTTCTTCTTTGATGTAGAGATTGCTATCAATACTACCTTTCTTGAAGCCCTGTTGAAGTAAGTACTTATCCAGCCTAGCATACCAAGCTATTGGTGCTTTCTTGAGCCCATAGAAAGCCTTCTTGAGTCTACATACCATGTCTAGATCTTATGATATCTGTAAACCATCTAGTTGCTCAATGTAGACCTCTTCCTCTAGATAACCATTTAGAAATGTTGACTTGACATCCATCTGATATACCTTGAAGTTCTTATGAGCAGTAAGAGCAAGGAACATTCTGATTACCTTCATCCTTGCTACTGGAGCATAAGTCTCCTCAAAGTCAATGCTTTCTACTTGAGTATATCCTTTGCATACTAGTCTTGCTTTGTTCCTTACAACTTCACCTTCTTCATTCAGTTTGTTCTGGAATACCCATTTTGTTCCTATGATACATTCTTATTTGCTGGTCTAGGAACCAACTCCCATGTTTGATTTTTCTCAATTTGATCCAATTCTTCTTCCATGTATTTTATCCATCCACCATCCTTGTTGGCTTCAACAAAGGTTTTTGGTTTTGCTTGTGATAGAAAACACAAGTGTGCTTGCGCATGCGTCTTGGTGAAGCTTCTTCTTGTTTGTACTCCCTTATTCTTATCTCCAATGATCTGTTTTATTGAATGATTATTTTGAACATACTTTGTTGGAGTCTTGGGGGACTACTCTGGTTCTTGTTCATTTACTTCTTCCTCTTCATCTTCACCGATGTAATGCCCACTCAAGAAAATATTAGTAAAAAACAATAAATGTTATTGATTATGTCAGAATTAATGAAAACTAAATTATCAATCTTCCAACCAAACATAAGTTTTATTCAAATTCAATGTAACTGTAAATATAAAATAAATCATCTTTTAAATATTTGATTATACATATTCACAATGAAAGTCATATGAACATATTTTCAAAAGGTGGAAATTTGTTCCTTAGCTCCATTATCCTGCTTGGTCTACAAACCTATACTGCACAACTAAATGCAGACATTAGTTCCACAAAATATATCAAAATACATAACAGATAGCATTATACTAGCCTAAGGCCCTAAGAAGATGACCTAATGGCTTGGGGGCTCATCCATGATGGCCTTGCCTACGTACGCGTAGCACAAAGACTTCATAGTTTGGGACTTGAACTTGCAACCATAAGATGGTTTCATACAAATCAAACTTCTAAGATGATATCAACATCTTCCAAATCTTAGATATACATTCGTATTTCATTCCATATTTGAGAATAGAAGAAGATAACATTTATGATTTATTTATGTCAAATTATTTCTCATATCCTAATTAGGAGATTGATCTATCCACATATATCAACCAAGTAATCAATTTATATTGTACATAACTATGCTATTTCAAAAGATGCAAGCTTATGTCAATATTATTCACCAAGTATTATTTTTTTATGCAATCAAGGTGAAACTACTTCCCATTAGGCAATAAATCTCTAACCATAACAATAATGAATTTTATCTTAATACTACCTTGAACCATTTCCTTGTACAACATTATTTCAATATCCATATCAATAAGCCTAACCAAAGAAACTAATCCTTAATAACTCATAGCTATCCAAATCCATTTCATATCATTCTACAATCCAATCTAGAATATCTTGTAAAGGAAAATATCATAAACACAAACAATGGTGAACAGTGCCTAAACTGAATATTTTCATTGAAATAATTATAAGATAAGAATACCTATGAATAATTAATTATCAAAGATAACTTGACATCATATTATCATTTAGGAAATTATTAACTAAGTAGATAAAAACTTGCATACTATAATTAACTAGCAAAAGATATATTTTGGTGAAGTAAAATGAATGCAGTTGCAAAATAGACTTTAAAAGAAACTAATAGATCTCCAAAATCTTCGGCCACTACTCCAAAGTCTTTGGCCAGTATACAACCAAACTTTACTTTCAATAAATTCAACTTATCTGGAGCAAATTAAACTCTAATTATTACAGCATCAACAAGAGAATGAAGTAATAATACATTGTACATCAACACGTAGCACCAAATATACGGAAAAACCACGGTGAGGATTAACTCACAATATATATGAAGCTCAAATAGTAACTTTGTTTTAGGGGCTTTAACCCAAGGAAGCAACTACTCCCCAGATTTTTGCTTTAGGTTCACTCCTAAAGAAGCTACAACTCCTTACAAACTTTGTCTTAGGGCTACATCCCAAGGAAGCAACTACTCCCAGATCAGAGAACACATTTACAAAATATTACAGCATGACAATCTTATAACTGCCTGAGAGCTAACATTGAAGCTCATTTCTTTGATGATTACACCTCTGCCTCTAGACACTTTCTTCTAAAGATACGATCATTTAGGCATACTCTATACTTGATCACTATCTAAAATAAGTCTTCAAGATTAATCCATACAGCATCAGCATCATCTGCTCTTTCTCCCACAGTCATACATCAATAATGTATTTATTCTAATTTTCATCAATTTGCGAGCCCTTTTTATCAACTCGCAATCACGCCTTCCACACTCAACTTGATCTCTCATTTATACATGATATTGCATTGAATACATAGCCTATCGGCCAAATACAACATGAAAAATGTATTTACAAGTTAGCCAAACAACACACAGAGTGAATGTGTAGAGGATAGTCCTAATTAGAACAACACACCACTCTAGCAGAAGAATCATGTCTTGTGGACATCAGCACTTGCTTAATCAGGTTCAAAACAATCTTCATATCTTCAATCATCAAGGCAATGCCTCCACACACTCTGGTCAATTGAAAATAGGACCGCTTTAAGAAGACCACGTGAAGTCATAAAGTACAATGGTCACAAGCAACTTGAGAACCTTGTGTGGTACTGGAAACAAGATAGATCTTCATGAAACTTTTCAAGATAAGTCTATAGGACTCATACAACATCCTCACACACTCTTTTACCTCCACACATCAAATATTAAGTGTTGCACACCTTCAATCATTCATTCTAAGAAAATTATGTCATCTGGAACATACTGCAACATGCTATCATTTGAAAACCTAAATTATGGACCACAACGATACTTGAAACTGATAAGAGACGTAAAGTAGACATCAAAGAATATATCCATAGAACCACAGGTGTAATTATTCACTTTCGGAGGAATGCAGAGCATTCTAGTGGGTCTTCATCATTGCTTCACTCTGCTAGGCACATACTAGTACTCTATCAATCTTAACTTCTACAGTAGGGGGAGAAATGATATGAAACTTTGGAAACAACCCTTGGACTGCCTTCTTAACACAATTTCAGAACCGCATAGCTAGATATGAAACTATGGAGGAATGCAGAGCATTCCATCACCCTGCTAGGAATACCTTCACACAACCAACACTATCTACAAGCTATCAACAAGAACACAACCTTTTAGTGATAAGAACCTCATGAAACTTGGAACATACAGAATGTGACACTATATGAAGCTATGTTCCAAACTGTAGCAGCTAGACATCAGTACATATGGAAATGCGAAGTAATCACAAACTTTCGGAGGCTAAATCTTCTTTGTATCAACACATGCATCACAAAAATAGTAGGATAGATCATACAACATGCAATAACACATCCTCAACCCCAACAACACATCTTGTTCTCTTAGTGCTTGTAATTCCCATATTAATGAGGGTTCAAACTAAACTCTGCACTAATCAGGGCATGACATCCAACCATGAACTTTCCTTCTTCTTGAGGAACATGACATCACTTGACAATCTTCATGACAGCCTCAACAACCTTTCTCATCCTTAGTGTTGACATCAATGACAACAACTCTAGGCATCATATGTGTAACACTAAAAGGATGAATTAAAAAAAAATTAAAATTCCAAGTGGAGGGTTGAAACCTCTCCCCACACCCACGTCTAAGGTGGGGATGAACCCCAAATAAAGGGCAAGCAACCAATGAAGGGCCTGTAGAACCAAGGAGGTACATGGCCTTTGTATGGCATGCAACCTCTTAAAAGAGGGTACAAATCCCTATTGGTACCTATGTACCAAGAGTAGAATTCCCATGTGCCTGTACAGGTACCTTTAATACTGTGCAAGTACTAAAATAATAGTTTTTTTGTTGTTTTTATCAATTTTACAATAATTTTTATGAAACTTTTTCAATACAGATCTGCAGTTTTTTTTAATACATATATTTTAAAAGAAATTTTTGATAAAAAATCACAGAAATTGGATTTTTGGAAAACGTTCCTTACAAGTAATGTTCATGGGGGTTGTACAACTCCGTGGGTAAAAATAATTGCCTCTCTAGATAACTTTGCCCAAAATAAATGAATGGATAGTCAATCTTAGGGTTTTCAAGCCTCCTAAGTGCAATAACAAGGTCAAGTTTGTTGGAATTACTCCAGACAACTGAGAGGGGGGGTGAATCAGTTGTCACACAAATTTAACCTTTTTAGTTTTTAATCTTCTTTATCAACTTACAATTAGATTAATGATGTAAACATTAAGAACACATGAGCAGAAACAAATTGAGTACACATAACACCAAAATTCTTACGTGGAAACTTAGTTAAGGGAAAACCACGGTGGGGGTTAACCCACAAGATTTGTACCTTGTTAAAAGTAGTTAAAAGATAATGGGAAGGCACTTGCCTTCAAATGCACTACCCAGAGCTCACTGCTCAAAGAGGCTCACTACCTACAAGAGGCTCACTGCCTACAGGAGGCTCACTACCTACAAGATTTAATACAGAAAGAATTAACTGAGAAATAGCATCTTCTTCATGCCTGATTCAATTTCATTGAAAGCTCACAAAGCTTCTACTCTATTCCAAATCCTTTTTCACTATCTCTTCATCCTTTACTGCTCTTGTTCTTCTGCTCCTTCTCTTATCTACTCTACCTCTGATCCTTTCTTAAAATTTTATTATTTTGCACAAGGATGCTTTTCCACAATTCATCTACATGCTCTTATATCCTTCATCAACCTTGGAATAAACATCAAGGTCAGCATTACAAACATCTGACTTAATGAAAATCACTATACTATTAGCCAAACATAACTGGGACTCAAATCTTCCTCAACCAACATGCCATGATTCATACAATTGCTCTTAGATTATCTGCAACATGCTTGAATCATCAAGTCGGCCAAGACTAGGAAGAACAACAACATCAAAAAAGAAATCTTCAACAACGAGCTAAGTCTTCAATGCGGACCTCCAACACCATAGTCACGCGATCCAGAGACCTCCACAAGTACATTGAATTCAACAAAAACATCTACACTTCTCCAAATCACCAGAACCACTTGCATCTTCATCTGGAATCTCAAGAACACTATCTACCATGACTGTCACAACAGAAAGATTGCTTGCAGACCTCCAAACCACAAACCACTAGAGTTGATGATGCACACTGACTTCCCAAACATACCTCTAGATCCATAGATCATAATATTCCAATGCAGATTGATCTGGACCAAATCTCTGTCACTCTGTCACCTCTGAACAACTGCAAAACCTAGTTCTACTCAGATGGCCATAGTTTTTTCAGATCTTCATGCGGACCTCTCAAATCTTAACTGGAGCTACTCTAGACAATCCTTTAGACTTCCATATGGCCTGTATCCATTGATCTTGATTAATTTTCTCAATATCCTCAACATTCTAGTCTTCTAAACAGGCAATAAAATAGGATACAGTTGACACTAATGGCAACAAGAATATGTTGACATCAATAACAACACCAATTAGGCACATATTTGCAACAATCTCACCCTTTGTCATTGATGGCAACATATGATGTGAAAAACTGATTCAACCATCAAGACAAGAGCTTCTCCCCCTTTCTCTTATCACTTCTGCAACCACTATCTTCACTGCTCCTCCTTCCATCAGCAACTAGTTTTTCACATGACTTTTCTGCCCCTTTGACATCAATGGCAAAGGGCACATATTTGTAATCTCTTCTCCCCTTTTTGTTTCAGAATGATTTCCAAAATTTGCATACTGACTAATCCTCCTGAGTAGTATCTCCTTAACATCAATCCAGATCACAGGATATGATTGTGAGTTCTATCAGACTGATGCACACTAGTCCATCTTAGTTCTGAACAGGAGGGGTAATAACCCCTAGCTTCCCTCTGAGATACTCAAAAGTATCCTTAGGTAGAGGCTTGGTGAATATATCTGCAATCTGATCCTTTGAAGAAATAAAGTTCATTTTGACTTCATTCTCACTTACTTTCTCTCTCAAGAAATAAAACTTGATGGATATGTGCTTTGTCTTGGAATGCAACACCAAATTCTTTGAGATGCTTATTGCACTTGAATTATCACAGAAGATTGTGGCAGGCTTCTCAAACACAATTATGATATCCTTCAGCATTTGTTTCATACACAGAACTTGAGTACAATTGTTTGTTGCTGCTATATACTCTGCTTTTGCTATAGATAGAGATATTGCCTCTTGCTTTTTGCCCAGCTAAGAAACCAATCTTCTTCCCAAGAAGAATGCACCACCACTACTACTTTCTCTATCATCCAAATCTCCTTCCCAATCAACATCTGTATATGCATGAAGAGTGAATTCATTATCCTTTGGATACCATAAGCCATAATCAAGTGTCCCTTTGAGATATCTGAAAATTCTCTTGACTGCTACAACATGGGATTCTCTAGGATCAGCTTGAAATCTAGCAACAAGTCCAACTATATTCATGATATCAGGTTTGGTCTGAGTCAGATAAAATAGTCCTCCAATCATTGATCTATACCTTTTCTAATCTACCTTAGGTGAAACATCATCTTTTCTTAACTTGCATCCGGTTACCATAAGAGTACTTACTGGTTTTGACTCCTCCATCCCAAACTTTTTCAACAATTCTCTCACATACTTAGACTAAGATATGAAGATACCTTTATCTGATTGAGTGATTTAAAGACCTAAGAAGAAATTCATTTCACCAAACATGGACATATCAAATTCACTCTACATCTGATCAGCAAATGTTCTACACATACTCTCATTTCCACCAAAAATGATATCATCAACAAATACCTCAACAATCAGAATGTGTTCATGATCAATCTTGAAGTAAAGATTACTATCAACAGTACCTTTGTTGTATCCTAACTTTAGCAGATACTTATTTAATCTTGCATACCAAGCTCTTGGGGCTTGTTTGACTCCATACAATGTTTTCCTCAATCTGCAAACCATATCTCTCTGATCAGATAGTTGAAATCCTTCTGGTTTCTCAATGTAGACTTCTTCTTCTAATTCTCCATTTAGGAATGCTGACGTGACATCCATCTGATAGACCTTGAAATCTTTATAAGCAGCAAATGCAAGAAATAATTTGACTGCCTCTATTCTTGCCACCAGAGCAAAAGTTTCTTCAAAATCAATTCCTTCCACTTGAGAATATCCTTTGCATACCAACCTTGCTTTGTTTCTTACAACTTTACCATCTTCATTTAGTTTATTCTGGAAGACCCATTTAGTTCCAATCACATTTTTGTCTTCAGGTCTAGAAACAAGATCCCAAGTGTGATTCTTTTCAATTTGCATTAATTCTTCTTCCATTACTTTTACCCAGTTTTCATCATTGCAAGCTTCACTTAGATTTTGGTTCAATCTTTGAAATCAAACAAATCTCTTCTTGATCTTCAACAATTCTTCTCCTAGTTTGAACACCTTTATTTCTATCTCCTATGATCTGGTCTTTAGGATGATTCATCCTTACATATCTGGGAGTTTTGAGTTTTGCTTGAACTTTGTTTCTTGAGCTTGTTCCTCAACTTCTGTACTATCCTCTTGAGTCACTGGATTTTCTAGATCAATCTGGATCTAAGTCTAGGTTTGAACTTACCTTCCTTGACTTTGACTTTCATCTTGATCTTCTAAATCATATCTGCTAGACCTGGAATGTCCTTCTTTGCTCTCATCAACTCTAACATTTGCACTTTCAACAATCTTTTTCAATCTTTTATTAAAGCATTGGTATGCCTTGCTTTGAGTAGAATAACCCAGAAATATTCCTTCATCACTTCTTGCTTCAAACTTGCCTAGATCCTCATATCTTTTGATATAGCATTTACTACCAAAAACTCTGAAATATCTCATAGTAGGAGGATGACCAAATGATAGTTCATAAGGTGTCTTACCAGAATTGCCTTTGATCTGCACTTGGTTAAGAGTGTAGATAGCAGTACTCACAGCTTCTCTCTAATAGACTTTAGGAATATTTTCTTCCATCATCATGGTTCTAGCAGCTTCTTGAATGTCCAATTTTTTCTTTCCACAACTCCATTTTGCTGAGTCCTAGGAGCAGATAATTGCCTTTTTATTCCATGCTTTTCACATAATGTATCAAACTCACTGGAGGTAAACTCTCCACCTCTATCAGATGTCAGACACTTTATCTTCACACAATCTCATTTTCCACCATAACCTTGAACACCTTGAATTTGTCAAGAGCTTCTAATTTTTCTTTTAAGAAGGTTAACCACATCATCTGAGAATAATCATCAATTAGCAACATAAAATATCTATCTCCTTGCACACTCCTAATTCTAGTAGGACCACATAGGTCAATATGCAAAGTTCCAACTGTCCACTTGAGAATTGTTCTTTACTTTTGAATGAAGTTTTGTTCTGTTTACCCAATTGACATTCTCTACACATGCTATCAGGTTTCACAAGTTTTGGAAGATCTCTCACAACCTGAGTAGAACTTATCTTAACAATGTTATCAAAATTCACATGACACATTCTCCTATGCCATAACCAATTTTGATCTATCTGAGCAATCAAACAACTTTTGCTAGAACTACTTAAATGAAAGATGTTACCTCTAGTTTAAGTACCAGATGCAATTTCAGTTCTGGAGCTTTCCAAGATTCTACATTTTCCATCCTTGAATAGGAGATCATAACCCTTGTCAACCAACTGTCCAACACTGAGAAGATTATGCTTCAGTCCTTCCACATATAGAACATCATTGGTGTTATTCTTACTGTCAAAAGAGATGGATCCTCTGCCATAGATTTTACTAGCTGAGTTGTCTCCAAATTTCACAATTCTGCCTTCATATTTTTCAAAGCTTATAAACTTACTTTTATCACTAGTCATATGATGAGAACATCCACTATCAATCAGCGATTCATCCTTTTCAACAACCTGAGTAGCCAAGGCACTTTCCACATTTGCACAGCTAACAGATTTAGTAGACACCAGATCTTCTTTGATAGCAATGAACACCCAATCATCTTTAGTGGAACCTCCATGATTAGATTCATCATCTGTGACTCCTCCAACTTCTTGGACATAGTAACATTTATTCTGACCTTTATATCTATTAGGGTTTGGCTTTGAAACCCTCTCCAGACATCTTGAGGTAAAATGACTAGTCTTATTACAAGAAAAACATTTGAATGGCAACTTTCCTTCATACTTACCAGATCCTCTTGGCATTCTTTTGGCAATAAGAGCTTCAAGATCTACAATCTCAATTTAATCATCTTCAAGATCCTTCCTTGCCTTCACAAATCTGTTTGATCTTCCTGAAGAACTTTCACCTGGATTATATCTTTGTTTACCATACACACTGGCCTTAAATGCAGATTTAGACTTGGGAAGAGAATCACCAAACTCACTCATTTCAAATGTTGAGAGCTTACCAACTAACTAATCCCTTGTAACAGTTGTCATAGTCCTGATTTCTTCAATGGTAGAAACTTTATGCTTGTATGCTACAGGTAAGGATCTGAGCACTTTGGCAACAATCTCTGATTCATCCAATACTCCACTAGCATTCCTGATACCAGTCACAAGTTCATTCACTTTCTGCATGTAGGAAATAATGTTTTCATCTTCACTCATCATCAACCTTTTGTATTTACCCTTCAGGCTCTGTAACTTGGCACATTTGACATATTTGTCACCTTCATATAGATTTTCCAACTTGTTCTAGATTTCATGAGCAGTTTTCAAATCTAGGAAATTTGCCAATTCTGTATCAGTTAGGGCACTCAACAATGCTTCTTTGGCTTGAATATTGTGTTCAGCATCCCTGAGTTTGTCTAGGGTCAAGGGACCAATCTTTAGAATCTTATACTCATTCTAGTTATCTCCCAAAAGGCATCACCCATACATTCCAAATGACACTACATGCACACCTTCCAAAGGCCGTAATTTGTTCCATCAAATCTCAGACTTTCCTTCTTGTAAGTCGACATCTTGGATCTCCTCAAGTGGTCAAGCTTCTTTTATAGGAACTGGCTCTAATACCAATTGTTGGAATTAGTCTGGATAACTAAGAGGGGGGTGAATCGGATGTCACATAAATTTAACCTTTTCAGTTTTTAATCTTCTTTATCAACTTACAATCAGATTAATGATGTAAATATTAACAATACATGAGCAAAAACAAATTGAGCACACATAACACCAGAATTTTTACGTGGAAACCTAGTTAATGGAAAACCATGGTGGGGGTTAACCCACAAGATTTGTACCCTGTTAAAAGTACTTAAAAGATAATAGGAAGGCACTTGCCTTTGGGCGCACTACCCAGAGCTCACTGTTCACTACCTATAGGAGGCTCACTACCTACAAGATTTAATACAGAAAGAATTAACTGAGAAATAGCATCTTCTTCATGCCTGATTTAGTTTCATTAAAAGCTCACAAAACTTCTGCTCTACTCCAAATACTTCACTATCTCTTCATCCTTTATTGGTCTTGTCCTTCTGCTCCTTCTCTTCTTTGCTCTGCCTTTAATCCTTTCTTATAATTTTATTATTTCGCACAAGGATGCTTTTCCACAATTTATCTACACACTTTTATATCCTTCATCAACCTTGGAATAAACATCAAGGTTGGTATTACAAACATTGGACTTAATGCAATCACTATGCTATCAGCCAAACATAACTGGGACTCAAATCTTCCTCAATCAACATGCCATGCTTCATAAAATTGCTCTTAGATTATCTATAACACGCTTGAATCATTCAGTTAGTCAAGACTAGGAAGAACAACAACATCAAGGAAGAAATCTTCAACAACGAGCTCAGTCTTCAATGTGAACCTCCAACACTGTAGTCACACGATCCAAAGAACTCCACAAGCACATTGAATTCAACAAAAACATTTGCACTCCTTCAAATCACTAGAACCACTTGCATCTTCATCAAAAACCTTAAGAACACTATCTGCCATGACTGTCACACCAGAAAGATTTCTTGTGGACCTCCAAACCATGAACCACTAGAGTTGATGATGCACACTGACTTCCCAAACATACCTCTAGATCCATAGATCATAATATTCCAATGCGGATCAATCCGTACCAAATCTCTATCACTCTGTCACCTTTGAACAACTACAAAACCTGGTTCTTTAGATGGCCATAGTTTCTTTAGATTTTCATGTGGACCTCTCAAATCTTAACTGGAGCTACTCCAGACAATCCTTTATACTGCCATATGGTCTGCATCTTTTGATCTTCATTAATTTTCTCAATATCCTCAACATTCCAATCTTCTAAATAGGCAACAAAATAGGATACAGTTGACACCAATGGCAACAAGAATATGTTGACATCAATGACAACACCGATTAGGTACATATTTGCAACAAAGTTTGACCCAAAATGCTTTGAAATGTTGGCTCCCTATTGGATCTGGCAATGAACCTCTGGCTTAAAACCCTTTCAGATTTGGCCTTCCATGTGCAACTGGGACAAAATGAAAGGCAAATCTAACTATCTCAGCTACTCTAGACTCAATGGTGAGCTCAGAATGTCTTCGAAAAGCTTTGAAAAAACTTGCAACTAGAAATACTAAAAGAGAGCCCCCTAGAAACTAGTGTTTTCTCCACACTTTTTTGATTCTCTAGACCGTCTGAGGATGCAAGAGAAGAGCATACTCATATGCTTCAAAAACAATAGTTGTACACTCCCAAATTTCTAAAAAAATGCTAACCTACAACTCACAACCACTCTGATACCATGTAAGATTTGATTGAAAGCCACCCAAGAATTCAAATGAATGAAGGAAAGAAAAACTAGAAATCTGAAATGAACAAGAAAAAACTATATTCTACTCAAGAGAATACAAATCATATAATGGAATGAGATGCTCATATGAGAGCAATGGGTAAGTATATATAGGTTTTACTACCTAAGAGACTAAAAACACTACCAATGTAGGATAAAGTGAAAAAGTCCCTATGTAAACTTAACATAGTGTGAAGAGAGATAAAGTGGAGAACTAGCTAGGAAATATCTAGATAGCTAAAGAACCTTTTTACACTAACAATATGGATATTAAAAAAAATGATAAGAAAAGAAGAAAAATAAACAATTAAGTAGAGGAGATAGTTCTCAAATGTTTGGTAAAAAAGGAAAAGAAAAGAAAATCCTTTAGTACTTTGATAGATTATATAAGAATCGGAGATCCCCTAATCTTCCCTCTTAAATGAATTTAAGCTATATAAGTTTGAATATTAGGGGTTTAGAATCCCTAGATAGAAAGTACGTTCTTAGAGCCTTGTGTAATACTAAAAAGAGTTTGGAATTTTTTGTTGCAAGAAACAAAACTTTTTGGGTTTGTTGCAAGTATGGGCCTAATCGATGTTGTCATTGATGTCAACATACTCCTGTTGCATTAATGATAAGGATTGGATGAACTGCTTGTTGAGGATATTGAGAAAATTGGTCACAGTGAAGATAGTAAGGCAAAAGTCCAAGTTAATGAGAGGATCAAAGGATGTGGTTCAAAGGGTTTGTAGATATGTGTCTTAAGGTGATCCAATAAAGATTTTAGAGGTCCACATGAAGATTTGAAGAAGTTGTGGCTGCTCAAGTAAAACCAGTTCTGGCAGGTGTTCAGAGGTGATAGAGTGATACAGACAGGTCCGGTGAGATCCGGAAATGCATTATCCTATTCTGTGGATTTTAGGGAGTATTCAGGAAGTCTTACTAGAGTGTCAACTTGCTTGGTTCATGGTTTGAAGGTCTGCAAGCATCTATTCCTTCGTGACAGTGATGATAGACTCTGTTCTTGAGGTTCTGGATGAAGGAGAGAGTGATTCCAGCAAGAAGGTGTAGTGCGGATGTTCTTGGTGATTCAGGCAAGCTTGTGGAGGTCTTTGGATCATGTCCAATTCGTTTTGGTGGTCTGCATTGAAGATTAAGCCCGCATTTGAAGATTTACTTCTGGATGATGGTGTTCTTGCTAAGACAGGCCAACCAGATGGGTTACACCTCCTGCGGATAATCTTAAAGATGTTATGTGAGGATTGGCGTGTTCCTAGAAGAAGATTGAAGTCCCAGCTCTGTGTGGCTGATAGTATGTTGATCCGCGTGAAGTGCTTTTGTAATTAGACATGTTGCATTTGTATATTTGCTCTGTAATATCTACCGACTTAGATGATCTTTCCTAAGTCGATGTCTTATATAAATAAGGGATTGTGAAGTCATTTCAAAGAGTGTCTTGAGGGGATGTGTGTGGTGTAGCGAGGAGAAGAGTGAAAGGTAGAGCAGAAGTTTTTGGGCTTAAATGGAACTGACTCAATCATAGTGAAGATGCTATTTACCAGTTCAAGTAGGTGATACTCATTCTTCTGTAGACAATGTGTCTCTTGTAGGCAGTGAGCCTCTTGTGAGCAGTGTGCTCAGGCAGTGAGCCCTAATTGGCATGTGCCATTTTGTTCTTTCTATTCTTCTAACAGAGAATACAATCTTGGGTTAGTCACCCCGTGGTTTTTCCCTTAACCAGGTTTTCCATGTTAAAATCTTGGTGTCTCATGTGTTGATGTGTTTCTGCTCTTGATTTAAATGCATTATGTTTCATGATTGATTTATTATTATGCTACTAAAATGACAAAGTGAATTCAAGTGTTTAATAAGCAGAAAGTTTTTGGACAACTGATTCACCCCCCCTCTCAGTTGTCTGCCCTGAATCTAACAATTGGTATCAGAGCCAAGTTCCTCTAATAAGAGCTTAACTGCTTGAGAAGATCCAGGATGTCGTCCTACAAGAAGGATAGTCTGAAGTTTCATGGAATCAACTTTAATCTTTGGAAAAGTCACATGAAATGTCACTTGCAGTGCATGGGAATGCAGTACTGGAACATGGCTTCAACAAAGTATACTCCTCCATAGGGTGGCCCAAAATCTCCTAATGAAATCACAGATGCTGAAAACAATCTACGGACTATAGAAGCTCTTCTAAGTGTATTATTTGATTCAGAGCTTTCAAATATTTTTGACCTATCAACTACTTTTGAGATTTGGCAAAAACTGGAACTTCTGCATGGAGACAAGTATGTTAAATGTGCAAGGTTACAGAGTCTGAAAGGGAAATTTGAAAATCTAAAGATGAGAGATGATGAAAATATCACTACTTTTATGCCGAGAGTAAATGAGATTGTCTGTGGCATTAGAAGTGCTGGTGGAGTCTTGGATGAAGATGAGATTGTTGGCAAAGTTCTCAGATCCCTTCTAGCTTCTTATAAAATCAAAGCTGAGCCATTGAAGAATTTAGAGCCCATACAACAATTACAAGAGATCAATTGGTTGGTAAACTAGCTGCATTTGAAATGACCAAGTTTGGAGATGACCCCCAAAAGACTAAATCTGCATTCAAAGCCAGTGCTTCTGAAAAGGGAAAACAAAGGTTTGATCTGGGTGATAACTCTTCAAGAAAACTATCATGGTATAAAAAAGCAAGAAAAGATCTAGAAGAAGAAGAAGCTGAAACTGCTCAACTTGAAGCCCTTATTGCAAGAAGGCTACCTAGAGGATCCGGTAAGTATGAAGGGAAATTGCCTTTTAAATGTTTTAACTACAATAAGATTGGTCATTTTGCCTCAAAGTGTCTGGAAAGATTTTCAAGGCCAAAGCCTAATAGATCAAGATTCCAAAAGAATTGCTACTATGTTCATGAAGATGATGATGGAGTAACAGATGATGAATCAGAGATAGGTAACAAATCTGGAAGTGATTGGGTGTTTTTTTTCCATCAAGGAAGAAGATCCAATGACCTTTGAATCTACCAATCATAAAGTTGTGGAAAGAGCTCTGGTTACCCAAGTTGAAGAAAAGGATGATTGGGTCATTGATAGTGGATGCTCTCACCATTTGACAGGTGACAAAAAGAAGTTTATAGATTTGGAAAGGTATGAAGGAGGAGTGGTAAAATTTGGTGATAACTTTGCTGGTAGAATCAGAGGTAGAAGGACTATTTCTTTTGATGGAAAGGACAAAACCGGTAATGTACTATATGTTGAAGGATTGAAGCACAATCTTCTCAGTGTTAGACAGTTGGTGGACAAAGGCTATGATCTCAAATTCAAGAATGGAAAATGTAAGATATTTGAAGGTTTCAGAACAGAGATTGCATCCGGTACCCAAACAAAAGGCAATATCTTCCATTTAGTTGGTACTGGTAAAAGTTGTCTATTTGTGCAGATTGATCAGAGTTGGTTATGGCATAGAAGGATGTGTCATTTGAATTTTGATAACATCATCAAGATAAGTAATACTCAGGCTATAAGAAATCTTCCAAAATTGGTGAAACCTGCAAATAGTCTATGCAAAGAATGTCAGTTGGGAAAACAAAGTGGAGTCTCATTCAAAAGCAAGGAACAATCTTCTACGGATTACTAGACTTAGTTCATACTGATTTATGTGGTCCGGCAAGAATCAAGAGTGTGCAAGGTGATAGATACTTCATGTTACTGATTGATGACTATTCTCGGATGATGTGGGTAACTTTTCTAAAAGAGAAATTAGAAGCTCTTGAGAAATTCAAAATATTCAAGGCTATGGTAGAGAATGAAACTGGATTAAAATTAAAATGTCTGAGGTCTGACACAGGTGGAGAATTCACATCCGGTGAGCTCATAGATTTTTGTGAGAAACATGGGATAAAAAGACAACTGTCTGCTCCTAGGACTCCACAGTAGAATGGAGTGGTGGAAAGAAAGAGCAAGACTATCTAGGAAGCATCCAGGACCATGATGATGGAAGCAAATGTTCCTCAGATCTATTGGAGAGAAGTTGTAAGCACTACAGTCTATACTCTCAATTGAGTTCAAATCAGAAGCAATACCGGTAAGACTCCTTATGAACTTTGGTTTGGTATTACACCTACTGTAAGGTATTTCAAAGTTTTTGGTAGCAAATGTTACATTAAGAGAGATGAAGATCTAGGTAAGTTTGATGCTAGAAGTGATGAAGGAATATTCTTGGGCTATTCTACTCAAAGCAAAGCATACTGGTGTTATAATAAGAGGTTGGGAAAGATTATAGAAAGTACTAATGTAAAGGTTGATGAAGGAATTGAAAAACCCTCAAGGTTTTATGAATATGATGAAGATGATCAGAATGGTGTTTTGATTCAAGGAACCCAAGTCCCTTCTGAAATTTAGATTCAAATTGATATGGTAAATCAGGAAGAAGAGATAAGTTTTAATGAGCCTGATCAAGAATCAGAGGTGCAGGAAACCCCCAAAGTTCCAAGGTATGTAAGACTGAACCACTCTAAAGATAAGATCATAGGTGATAAAAGAAAAGGTGTTCAAACAAGAAAAAGGATTGCTCAGGATTTAGAAGAATATTGTCTGATTTCAAAGATTGAACCTAAGACAGTGAATGAATCCTGCAATGATGAAAACTGGACTAAGGTAATGGAGGAAGAACTGATGCAAATTGAGAAAAATCACACTTGGGATCTTGTTCCCAGACCTAGAAAAAAGAATGTGATTGGAACCAAATGGGTCTTCCGGAACAAACTGAATGAAGTTGGTGAAGTAATCAGAAATAAAGCCAGATTGATTTGCAAGGGCTACTCTTAAATAGAAGGGGTTGACTATGAAGAAACTTTTGCTCCGGTGGCAAGAATTGAAGTAGTCAGATTATTTCTTGCTTTTTCTATCTTCAAGGATTTCAAAGTATATCAGATGGATGTCAAGTCTGCCTTCTTGAATGGTGACTTGGAAGAAGAAGTATACATTGAGCAACCGGATGGATTTCAATTGTCTAATCATGGTGATATGGTCTCCAAGTTGAAGAAAGCACTATATGGACTCAAGCAAGCCCCAAGAGCCTGGTATGAAATATTAGATAAGCATCTTTTAAAGATTGGTTTCAACAAAGGTACTACTAACAGCAATTTATACTTCAAAATTGATCATGAAAACTCCTTGATAGTTGAAGTATTTGTTGATGATATCATTTTTGGAGGAAGAGATAGTTTGTGCAAAACTTTTGCAAATCAAATGAAAAGTGAATTTGAAATGTCCATGCTTGGAGAAATGAATTTCTTCTTGGGTCTACAAATCACTCAAACAAAGAAAGGTATCTTAATTTCTCAGACCAAATATGCAAAAGAACTGTTGAAGAAATTTGGGATGGAAGACTCAAAGCCAATGAATACTCCCATGGCAACCAAATGCAAGTTAAGGAAAGATGATGACTCACCTAAGGCTGATCAGAAAAAGTATAGGTCAATGATTGGAGGGCTATTATATATCACTCAAACTAGACCAGATATTATGTAGGCTGTTGGTCTTGTTGCTAGATTCCAAGCTGATCCTAGAGAATCCCATGTCATGGCAATCAAGAGGATTTTTAGATATTTAAAAGGTACAGTTGAGTATGGATTATGGTATCCCAGAGATCATGACTTCTCTCTTCATGCATATACAGATGTCGATTGGGCAGGAGATGTGGATGACCAAAAGAGTACCAGTGGTGGAGCATTCTTTTTAGGGAAAAGATTGGTTTCTTGGCTGAGCAAAAAACAAGAGGCAATATCTCTATCCACTACAGAAGTAGAATATATTGCAGCAGTAGGTAGTTGTACTCAAGTTTTGTGGATGAAGTAAATGCTAAGAGACATAAGAGTGGAATATGAGGAGCCTATCACAATCTTCTGTGATAACTCAAGTGCAATTAACATCTCAAAGAATCAGGTGTTGCATTCAAAGACCAAACATATATCCATCAAGTTTCACTTTTTGAGAGAGCAAGTGAACAAGAATGAAGTCAGATTGGAGTTTGTGCCTTCAAAGGATCAGATTGCAAACATCTTTACTAAACCTCTACCTAAGGACTCTTTTGAGTATCTTTGGGAGAAGTTAGGGGTTATTGCCCCTTCGGTGGTGAACTAAGATGCACTGATGTGCATCAGTCCGATGGATATCAAAGTCATATCTTGTGGTCCAGATTGATGATGGGGAGCTATTACTCAGGGGGAGCAGCTGGTATGATTCTGAAGTGTTGGAGTTGCAAGTATGTGCCCTTTGCCATTGATGTCAAAGGGGGAGAGAAGACATGTGAAAAACAAGTGGTTGTTGATCAAAGGGGGAGCAGTAAAGGAAGAGAGGACATGTGAATGGTTGTTGATAGGGGGAGTTGTGACAGTAAGAAGAAGTTTCTGTCTTGATGGTCAAAACAGTTTTTCACATCATATGTTGCCATTAATGACAAAGGGGGAGATTGTTGCAAGTATGGGCCTAACCGGTGTTGGCATTGATGTCAACATACTCCTATTACATTAATGATAAGGATTGGATGAACTGCTTGTTGAGGATATTGAGAAAATTGGTCACAATGAAGATAATAAGGCAAAAGTCCAAGTTAATGTGAGGATCAAAGGATGCGGTTCAAAGGGTTTGTAGATATGTGTCTTAAGGTGATCCAGTACAGATTTCAGAGGTCCACATGAAGATCTGAAGAAGTTGTGGCCACTCAAGTAAAACTGGTTCCGATAGGTGTTCAGAGGTGACAGAGTGATACAGACAGGTCTGGTGAGATCCAGAAATGCATTATCCTATTTTATAGATTTAAGGGAGTATTTAGGAAGTCTTAGTGGAGTGTCAACTCACTTGGTTCATGGTTTGAAGGTCTGCAAGCATCTATTCCTTCGCGACAGTGATGACAGACTATGTTCTTGAGGTTCCAGATGAAGGAGAGAGTGATTCCAGCAAGAAAATGTAGTGCAGATGTTCTTGGTGATTCAGGCAAGCTTGTGGAGGTCTTTGGATCATGTCCAGTTCATTTTGGTGGTCTGCATTTGAAGCTTTACTTCCAGATGATGGTGTTCTTGCCAAGACAAGCCGACCGGATGGGTTACATCTCCTGCAGATAATCTTAAGGATGTTATGTGAGGATTGGTGTGTTCCTGGAAGAAGATTGAAGTCCGAGCTCTATGTGGCCAATAGTGTGTTGATCTGCATGAAGTGCTTTTGTAATTAGACATGTTGCATTTGTATATTTGCTCTGTAATATCTACCGACTTAGATGATCTTTCCTAAGTCGATGTCTTGTATAAATAAGGGATTGTGAAGTCATTTCAAAGAGTGTCTTGAGGGGATGTGTGTGGTGTAGTGAGGAGAAGAGCGAAAGGTAGAGCAGAAGTTTTTGGGCTTAAATGGAACTAACTCAAGCATAGTGAAGATGCTATTTACCAGTTCAAGTAGGTGATACTCATTCTTCTATAGACAGTGTGTCTCTTATAGGCAGTGAGCCTCTTGTGAGCAGTGTGCTTGGGCAGTGAGCCCTAATTGGCATGTGCCATTTTGTTCTTTCTGTTCTTCTAACAAAGAATACAATCTTGGGTTAGTCACCCCGTGGTTTTTCCCTTAACCAGGTTTTCCACGTTAAAATCTTGGTATCTCATGTGTTGATGTGTTTCTACTCTTGATTTAAATGCATTATGTTTCATGATTGATTTATTATTATGCTACTAAAATGACAAAGTGAATTCAAGTGTTTAATAAGAGGAAAGTTTTTGGACAACTGATTCACCCCCCCTCTCAATTGTCTACCTTGAATCTAACAGGGTTCTAATTGGAAAATACTTTAAATTTTACTTGGAATAACTCATTGTTCTACACTTCTAATCACACTAAAGGGAAAGGAGGCACTACCATCCTTATTAGTCAAAAATGGGCTAAGCATGTTGCTAATTTTAGATGTTCTCCATGTAACAAAAGTGTTTGGATCATTATTGAGAAAGATAATACCAAATTTGGTATTTGTTCAGTTTATGCTCCTAATGAATATAGAGAAAGGATAGAACTTTGGAAATGGCTACCTTCTGTATTATCCAAAGTCCCTTTGGTTTTTGGAGGTGATTTTAATATGATGGAACAAAAAGAAGATAAAAATGGTGGAAATCCAATGGCATGGAAAGGGAATGACAATACTTCTTATTGGTGTGAATGGGGTATATTACCTAACTAGTTTCTCTATTACTTCCTATTCACACAAGTTAACCTAGGTTTACTTAGAGAACACTTAGGATAGTTATATCTTTGTGTCTCATGTCATATGATTAAGACACTTGTCAGCATCCTATGTAGTCCTATCTCATTACCTTGCCTATATAAGCAAGGTTCCTCATGTACTTTTTGGATCATAATATCATTTTGCATCCATAATCAAGCAATTCATCCTCTTACTACTCTCTTGTGGAAGGTTATTTCTAGTTTTATAGGTGATCCTAGGAGCTTGAGTCCATTAGTGACTCTTACATGGTATCATAGCTTTAGATCCATAATCCCCTTTTGAAATCTAGGAGAAATCGAGAAAGGGCTTTTCATGGGTGCACTTCTAGGAAAAAAGGGCCCCACCATTAATTCTAGAAGGCTTGAGAGATAAATTTTGATATAAAATACCCATAGTTTTTTGTCAAGAAATTTTAGCCATTTTTTCTAGGGTTTGTAGAAACATTATGAGCAAAATTCCATACAATCTATATGGAATCCATATAGTATGAACCATATAGGTTGTAGGCAGTAATGGTTGGTGAATTCTATAGGATATTCATAGAATATTCTCTACCTATCCAAACCCTACATCATCACTCGGTCAATAGAAAAATTTGGCAATCTTTTGTTTGATCCAATAGTGTCATCTTTTATTTAGAAAATTTATTGGTTTGGCAATTTTATCTAGTACTTTACTACCATTATCTAGTAGTCATAGGCACCTAGCATTGGCTTACATCAACAAAAGGTGTAATATTTATTTAAGCTCGTAGTCATGTTGACCTTAGGTTTTGTCATTGATGTCAAAAGAGCATTGTTATCATCAGGAGATCTTAATTCTTGCAATTGGATGTCAGTGATAGAATGATCTTAGAGTGAAGAATGATCTGTGAAGAATAATCTCAGTTGGACTTGCTCAATCGATTGGATTGATTTCTCAATTGATTGACCTATTAGTGGCAGCACTCAGTTGGATTTGATGATCAAGTGATGTGAGGTTGTTTGATTTGTTTGTGTTTAGTGATGTGAGGTTTCTTGAGTGGACCTATTGTAGACCATGTTTGTGTTTAGGCCTTATGGGAAGGTGTTTATGTTCAGTCCTTATGATGTAAGGTCCTTATTACTTTGAAGACCATGTCTTGAAGGTTAGGCCTTATCATTTGATCTTGTATTTGATTATTCATCAGAGATCAGGTGTGGTATCAGTCTTCTTCACTAATCATCAGAAGATCAGGTTTAGTGGATTTGCATTGCTTTGAAGAATCAGAGAGATGAGATATGGAGTAAACATAGTGGATTTGCATTACTTTCAAGACCATGTTGCTTATTATCTTTCTGCAATAGAAGTTCTTATGTCAATATTGTGTGATGAAGTTTAAGGTGTGAAATGTTTAAAAGACCTAAATCTAAAACCCTAAATGGTCTTCTCAAACCCTAAGTAACACATTTTAAACCCTAAAAGATAAGTTATAACTTAAGACTTAATATGTGATAGGTTACTTTTTGTTATGTTTTAACATTGACCTGGTATCAGTGGTAAGAAGTCACTTAAGTGACAATATGAAGGGGTGGTATACATTAGTTGACCGGCCCCGCAACCTAAGGTGACCGGGTGATTCGAGGGACGGTTTGGTTTTGAAGCACCAAAGACTTATCTACGGTGTAAATTTAATTCATCACAAGCACATAGATTGAAATCGAAGGTGGAAGTTTAAAGTATTTTCAAATGGCATTGGTCATCCCTATGTGATTCAACATTTACGGGCATTTGGACGTTCACTATATAATGCAGTTACTTTGTTAGGTTTCGTAACTACTTTCTTGAACTCGTAGTACAAGAATTTCAAACTAAAGTGGAGGTGGATTTTCGATGGTTATGTGAAGTGAGAGAGAAGTGAAATGTGATATAATTGACATATATATTTTGTAGTACTCTAATTAATTATTTTCTTTGTCATTGAGGTTGGTGATCTCATTTTTTAAGGAATTGATGTGGAGGTTGTTGAAAGGTACAACACAACTAATAGGGGGGGTGAATCAATTGTATCAAAAACTTTAACTTCTTTAACCAAAATCACATTCACATTTACTTTCCTTAACTCCTTAAATTTTTATGCAGATTAATCATGAAAAATAGAATCAAAACATCAACACATCAACACTATTCACACATGAACACCAAATGTTTATGTGGAAAACCCTAAATAGGGATAAACCACAGTGAGTGTTAGCTCAAAATATAATATGTAGGAACAATACCAAAAATCAGAGGCTCAATGCCTTAGGGCTCACTGCCCAAATAAGTGCCCATTGCAAGGGGTGGCTCACTACTAGGGGTGGCTCACTGCCGAGGGTTGGCTCCTTGCCGAGGGTTGGCTCTGTTGCAAATATGTGCCTAAGTGGTGTTTTCATTGATATCAACATATTTTTGTTGTCATTGGTGTCAATTGTATCCTATATTGTTGTTTGTATAAAGGACCGAATTGTTGAGGATATTGAGAAAATTAATGACAATCAATACATGCGAACCATATGGCTATGTAGAGGATTGTCAGAGGTTGCTCCAGTTAAGATTTGAGAAATCCGCATGAAGGTCTAAAGAAGTTATGGCCATCTGAGTACAACTAGATTCTGTAACATTCAGTAGAGACAGTGTGACAAGAAATTGGTCTGGATTGATCTGGTATTACCACTCTATGATCTGTGGATCTAGAGGCATGTCTAGGATGTTTGTATGTTCCCTCAACTCAAGTGGTTTATGGTTTGGAGGTCTGCAAGCAATCCTTCTATCTTGATAGTCATGCCAGATAGTGTACTTGAGGTTTTGGAGGAAGATATAAATGATTCTGGCAATTTGGTATAGAGTGGATGTGATTGAGGAATTCAATGTGCTTGTGAAGGTCTCTAGATCATGTGGCTACTGTCTTGATGGTTCGCATTGAAGGTTGAGCTTGTTGTTGAAGATTTCTACCTTGAGGTTGATTCTTCCCTGTTCTTGGCTAACCAGATGGTCCTAGCATATTGCGGATGATCTAAAGAGCATGTTATGAAGCATGGTGTGTTAATAGAGGAAGATTCAAGTCTCAGTTATGTTTTGGCTAATAGTGTGAAGATCCACGTTGAGGTTAGCTAACCTTGTTAATTATTCCAAGGTTGATGAAGCGTATAAATACTTGTTGAGGAGTTGTCAAAAAGCATCCTTGAACAAATGAGTTAAATCAAAAGAAACGATCAAAAAGGTAGAGCAGAGCAAAAGAGGAGTGAAGGAGGTATAGAGTGTAAAGTCAGTAAAGAAGAATTTGAAGATAGGAGCAAAACTTTTTAAGCCTTCTAAGGGACTGATTCAAGCATGATTATAGATTTTGTTTCCCAGTTCATTATCTCTGTGTAAATCATAATTTACTATAGGTAGTGAGCCTCTTCTTGAGCAGTGAGCTTTGGGCAGTGAGCCCGAAGGCATGTGCCTTCTATTTTCTTAAGTACATTTAATAGGGTATGCATTTTGTGGGTTAACCCCTACTATGGTTTTTCCCTTAACCGAGTTTTTCATGTCAAAATTCTAGTGTTATGTGTTCATATTGTTTCTGCTCATTTGTTGATTAATGCTTTAGTGTTTTCATCATTAATCTAGTTGTAAAGAATCCTTTAAAGTTAAAATTTAGGGACAACTGATTCACCCCCCTCTCAGTTGTCCAGACTGTTTCCAATAATTGGTATCAGAGGAAAGCTCCTCTAAAAAGGAGCTTAACCGCTCGAGGAGATCCAAGATGTTGACTTAATAAAAGGATAGTCCAAGATTTGATGGAACAAATTACATTGTTTCAAAGAGTCGCATGGAATGCCACTTGCAGTGCATGGGTGATGTCTATTGGTTAATAACCAAAGATAAGTATGAACCTCTGGAGAAAGGCCCTTCAACTCCAAATGAACTCAAGGATGTTGAAAACAACCTTCGAGCTAAAGAAGCCTTATTGACTGCCCTGACTAGTTTAGAAATGACAAATGTTTTTGGACTGAAAACTACTCATGAAATCTCCAAGAAGTTGGAGAATCTATATGAAGGAGATAAATATGTCAAATTTGCCAAACTACAAAGTTTGAGAGGAAAGTTTGAAAATCTAAGGATGAGTGAAGATGAAAACATCACAATCTACATGCAAAAGATAAACGAACTTGTGTGTGGGATCAAGTGTGTTGGCAGAATTTTGGAAGAATCAGAGATTGTGGCAAAAGTGCTCAAATCTTTGCCCAATTCATACAAACATAAGGTTGTTGCTATAGAAGAGATCAGGACTATTTCAGATGTTACAAGAGAACACTTGATTGGCAAAATTTTAGTTTTTGAATTAAGTTAATTTGGTGAGTCTCTTCCTAAGTCTGAATCACTATTCAAGGCCAGTGTGCATGGAAAGCAAAGATATGATCTGTTGAAGGTTCTTCAAGAAAATCAAGCAGATTTATCATAACAAGGAAGGATCTTGAAGATGATGAAAATGAGACTGTAGATCTTAAAGCTCTCATTGCCAAACGGATGCCAAGAGGATTCGATGAGTATGAAGGAAAGTTGCCACTCAAATGTTTTTCTTGTAATAAGATTGGTCATTTTGCTTCAAGGTGTCTGAAGAGGTTTTCAAAACCAAACCCTAATAGATACAGAAATTAGAAGAATTGCTACTATGTCCAAGAAGCTGGAGAAGGAGTCACAGATGATGAATCTGATCATGGTGAAAATGATTGGGTGTTCATTGCTATTAAAGAAGAAGATCCAATATGTACTCAATCTGCTAGCTGTGCAAATGTGGAAAGTTCCTTGGTTGCTTAGATTGTTGAAAAGGATGAATGGGTGATTGATAGTGGATGCTCTCATCATATGACTGGTGACAAGAGTAAGTTTGTGAGTTTTGAAAATTATGAAGGAGGATTTGTGAAATTTGGAGACAACTCAGCTGGTAGAATTTGTGGTAGAGGATCCATCTCTTTTGATGGTAAGAACAACACCAATGATGTTCTGTATGTGGAAGGACTAAAACACAATCTTCTCAGTGTTGGACAGTTGGTTGACAAGGGTTATGATCTCTAGTTCAAGGATGGAAAATGCAGAATCTTGGAAAGCTTCAAAACTGAAATTGCATACGGTACTCAAACTAAAGGTAGCATCTTTCACTTAAGTAGTTTAGGCAAAAGTTGTTTGATTTCTCAAACAAATCAAAGTTGGTTATGGCATAGGAGGATGTGTCATGTGAATTTTGATAACATTGTCAAAATAAGTTCCACTCAAGCTGTAAGAGATCTTCCAAGACTTGTGAAATTGGATAGCATATGTAGAGAATGTCAATTAGGTAAATAGAACAAAATTTTATTCAAAAGTAAGGAACAAGGTTCAAGTGAGAGATTGGAACTAGTACATACTAATCTCTATGGTCCTGCTAGAATTAGGAGTGTGCAAGGAGACAGATATTTCATGTTGTTGATTGATGATTACTCTCGGATGATGTGGGTAACTTTCCTAAAAGAAAAATTAGAAGCTCTTGATAAGTTTAAGGTGTTCAAGATGATGGTTGAGAATGAGATTGGTGGGAAATTGAAGTGTCTGAGATCTGATAGGGGTGGAGAATTCACTTCTAGTGAGTTTGATGCTTTCTGTGAAAAGCATGGAATAAAAAGACAATGATCTGCTCCTAGGACTCCTCAGCAAAATGGAGTCATGGAAAGGAAGAACTAGACCATTCAAGAAGCTGCCAGGACCATGATGATGGAAACAAATGTTCCTCAAGTTTATTGAAGGGAATCTATGAGTACTGCTATCTACACTCTTAATCAGGTGCAAATCAAAGGAAATTCTGGTAAGAATCCTTATGAACTATGGTTTGGTCATCCTCCTACTGTGAGATATTTCAGAGTTTTTGGTAGTAAATGTTATATCAAAAGAGATGAGGATTTAAGCAAGTTTGAGGTAAGAAGTGATGAAGGAATATTTTTGGGATACTCAACTTAAAGTAAAGCTTATTGGTGCTTCAACAAAAGATTGAAAAAGATTGTTGAAAGTGCTAATGTTAAAATTGATGAAAGCAAAGAAGGACACTCCAGGTATTGCGGATATGATTCAGATGATCAAGATGAAAGTCAAAATCAAGGAAGACAAGTTCAAATCCAGACCCAAATTTAGATTGATCTAGTAACTCCAGCAACTCAAGAGATTAGTGTGGAAGATGAGGAACAAGTTCAAGAAGCAGAAGTTCAAACAATTCCCAAAACTCCCAGGTATGTAAGAATGAATCATCCTGAAGATCAAATCATAGGAGATAAAAGTAGAGGTGTTTGAACTAGGAGAAGAGTTGTTGAAGATCAAGAAGAGATTTGTTTGATTTCAAAGATTGAACCTAAATCATTAAATGAAGCTTGCAATGATGAAAATTGGGTTAAGGCAATGGAAGAAGAATTGATGCAAATTGAAAAGAATCACACTTGGGAACTTGTTCCTAGACCTGAGGACAAAAATGTGATTGGAACTAAATGGGTCTTCTGGAATAAACTAAATGAAGATGGTAAGGTTGTAAGAAAAAAGGCAAGGTTGGTATGTAAAGGTTATTCTCAAGTGGAAGGAATTGATTTTAAAGAAACTTTTTCTCTAGTGGCAAGGATAGAGGCAATCAAATTATTTATTGCTTTTGCTTCTTTCAAAGATTTTAAAGTCAATCAGATGGATGTCAAATCAACTTTTCTAAATGGAGATTTGGAGGAAGAAGTTTACATTGAACAACCGGAAGGATTCCAGTTGTCTGATCAGGGGGACATGGTTTGTAGACTGAGAAAAGCCTTGTATGGACTCAAGCAAGCTCCAAGAGCTTGGTATGCTAGACTGGATAAGCATCTACTTAAGCTAGGATTTAGCAAAGGTACTGCTGACAGTAATCTATACTTCAAGATAAATCATGAGGACATTCTAATTATTGAGGTCTTTGTTGATGATATCATTTTTGGTGGAAATGAATGCATGTGTAAAGCATTTGTTGATCAGATGAAAAGTGAGTTTGAGATGTCAATGTTTGGTGAGATGAACTTCTTCCTAGGTCTGTAAATTGTTCAAATAGATAAAGGTATCTTCATATCTCAGTCCAAGTATGTGAAAGAATTATTGAAGAAGTTTGGAATGGAATATTCAAAGCCAATAGGTACTCCTATGGTAACCGGATGTAAGTTAAGCAAAGATGATGATTCCCCCAAGGCAAATTAGAATAGGTATAGATCAATGATTGGAGGACTTCTTTATCTAACCTAGACCAAACCTGACATCATGAATGCAGATGGACTTGTTGCCAGATTTCAAGTTGATCCAAAAGAATCCCATGTTGTGGCAGTCAAAAGAATTTTTAGATATCTCAAGGGGACAATTGATTATGGATTGTGGTATCCAAAGGACAATGACTTCACTCTTCATGCATATACAGATGTTGATTGGGCAGGAGATGTTGATGATAGAAAA
This sequence comes from Cunninghamia lanceolata, assembly GCA_027924645.1. Taxonomy (NCBI): domain Eukaryota; kingdom Viridiplantae; phylum Streptophyta; class Pinopsida; order Cupressales; family Cupressaceae; genus Cunninghamia; species Cunninghamia lanceolata. The sequence goes on along the minus strand of BSBN01000477.1, from coordinate 1,518,506 downwards.
AGTACTAGTGGTGGTGCATTCTTCTTGGGAAGAAGATTGGTATCTTGGATGAGCAAAAAATAAGAGGCAATTTGTCTCTCTACTGTAGAGACAAAATATATAGCAGTAGTAAATAATTGTTCTCAAGTTTTATGGATGAAGCAAATGCTGAAGGACATCAGAGTTTTGTTTGAGGAGCCAGTCACAATTTTCTATGATAATTCAAGTTCTATAAGCATTTCAAAAGATCCGGTAGTGCACTCAAAGACAAAGCATATGTCTATCAAGTTTCATTTCTTAAGAGAGGAAGTCAATGAGAATGAAGTGGTGGAATTCACATTCATATCCTATGATCCGAATTGATGTTAAGGAGGTACTACTCAAAGGAGTAGTGAGTATGCAAATTTTGGGATCAGTCTGAAGCAAAAGGGAGAAAAGATAGCAAATATGTGCCCTTTGCCATTGATGCCAAAGGGGGAGAGAAGTCATGTGAAAAACTAGTTGCTGATATAAGGGGGAGCAGTAAAGAAAGAAATTGTAGTAGTTAGAAAGGAAAAGGGGAGAAGTTCTTGTCTTGATGGTTGAATTTAGTTTTTTACATCATATGTTGCCATCAATGACAAAGGGGGAGATTGTTGCAAATATGTGCCTAAGTGGTGTTGTCATTGATGTCAACATATTCTTGTTGTCATTGGTGTCAACTGTATCCTATACTGTTGTCTGTATAGAGGACCAGATTGTTGAGGATATTGAGAAAATTAATGACAATCGATACATGCAGACCATATGGCTGTGTAGAGGATTGTCAGAGGTTGCTCTAGTTAAGATTTGAGGAATCAGCATGAAGATTTAAAGAAGTTATAGCCATTTGAGTAGAACCAGATTCTAGAGCATTCAGTAGAGATAGTATGACAAGAAATTGGTCCAGATTGATCTGGTATTACCACTTTATGATCTGTAGATCTAGAGGCATGTCTAGGATGTTGGTATGTTCCCTCAACTCAAGTGGTTTGTGGTTTGGAGGTCCACAAGCAATCCTTCTAGCTTGATAGTCATGGCAGATAGTGTTCTTGAGGTTCTGGAGGAAGATACAAATGATTCTGGTAATTTGGTATAGAGTGGATATGATTGAGGAATTCAATGTGCTTGTGAAGGTCTCTAGATCATGTGGCTACTGTGTTGAAGGTCTGCATTGAAGGTTGAGCTTGTTATTGAAGATTTCTACCTTGAGGTTGTTGTTCTTCCTTGTTCTTGTCTGACCAGATGGTCCTAGCATATTGTGGATGATCTAAAGAGCATGTTATGAAGCATGGTGTGTTACAGAAGAAGATTCAAGTCTCAGTTATATTTTGGCCGATAGTGTGAAGATCTACATTGAGGTTAGCTGACCTTGTTGATTATTCCAAGGTTGATGAAGTGTATAAATACTTGTTGAGGAGTTGTTGAATAACATCCTTGAACAAATGAGTTAAATCAAAAGAAAGGGTCAAAAAGGCAGAGTAGAGCAGAAGAGGAGTGAAGGAGGTATAGAGTGTAAAGTCAATAAAGAAGAATTTGAAGATAGGAGCAGAAGTTTTTGAGCCTTCAAAGGGACTGATTCAGGCATGATTATAGATGTTGTTTCCTAGCTCATTATCTCTATGTAAATCATAATTTACTATAGCCATTCAGCCTCTTCTTGAGCAATGAGGTCTGGGCAGTGAGCCCGAAGGCATGTGCCTTCTATTTTCTTAAGTACTTTTAACAGGGTACATAATTTATGGGTTAACCCCCACCATGGTTTTTCCCTTAACTGGGTTTTCCACGTCAAAATTCTGGTGTTATGTGTTCATATTGTTTCTACTCGTGTTGATTAATGCTTTAGTGTTTTCATCATTAATCTAGTTGTAAAGAAGACTTTAAAGTTAAAATTTAGGGACAACTAATTCACCCCCCCTCTTAGTTGTTCGGACTGTTTCCAATAGGCTTACTACTGAATTGGTGAACTAAGATATTAGCATCTACACGATGCCTGAGTTCAGTTCCATTGAAGCGCACTATTTCTTCTCCTTCGCTGCCTTCTTCACACACACACTTATCTTCTCATCTTCGCACAATCACACACCACTCATGACTTCATTACATATATTTATACAATTCATCAACCTTGGAATGTACTTCAAGGTCGGCATTACAATCATCAACCATTGGAACAATCTCTAAGGTCGACATATATACATACATCAATTTAGGACTAGACCTAAACAAACTTGTGGACTAAATGAATGAAAGAGAAACACTTCATGCCTTAGCTTAGACTTAATTACATCTTCACACGCTATCACATGCTTCCACAATTCAAGAAATGTATTCACAAAGAATGTTAACATCCAAGTCGGCCAAACTGGTGCAATCATCAATAACTCTTGAAGACATGCTTCCACAATCTTCATTATAGCTTACGGATCAAGTACACACCTTCAATGCATTCAGGAGACATCCATGAACATCATAGAATCATTTGGAAACTAGAAAATCCAACTGCAATAGATCTCAACTCACTTCACTTGAAAATAGATCATAGACTGCTCTCAATCAGACAATCAGAAACTTGCTTTCCTGAGCACCAAACCACAAATGCTTTGGAATGAAGATAGCTAAGGACCCTATAAGCTTAAGTCCAGGACCGCAAGACCAAATCATTATTGCAAATATGTGCCTAATCGGTGTTTTCATTGATGTCAACATATCCTTGTTATCATTGGTGTCAACTATATCTTATTCTATTACCTATTTAGAAGACTTGTATATTGAGGATATTGAGAAAATTAGCCTCTCTGAAAGAAACAAGTGAGTTACATATCTCTTTTTCAGAAACAGTGAAGACAGTGTAGTTCAGTGAAGTAGATTACTCCGCATTCTCAGTGAGATGAAGAGCAAAGTCTGTAGACTAAAGAGTTTGTAGAGAATTGTCAGAAGTTGCCCCAGTTAACATTTGAGAGGTCCGCATGAAGTATTGGTGAAGTTATAGGCATCTGAGCATAACTGGGTTTTTCAGTTGTTCAGAGGAAATAGAGTGACAGAAACTTGGTCCGGATTGTTCCACACTAGAATATTATGGTCTGCAGTTCTAGAGGCATGTTTGGGATGTTGGTGTGTATCCTCAACTCAAGTGGTTTGTGGTTTGGAGGCCTGCAAGCAATCTTTCTAATGTGACAGTCATGGTAGTTAGTGTTCTTGAGTTCTGATATGAAGATGCAAGTGATTCTAATGATTTGAGGTGGTGCGGTTGTTCTTGTTGTTTTCATTATGCTTGTGGAGATCTCTGGATCGTGTGTCTATTGTGTTGGTGGTTTGCATTGAGAATTGAGCTCGTAGTTGAAGATGTGAGTGTTGTTCTTTCCAATTTTGGTTGACTGAATGCTTTGTGCATGTTGTAGATGATCTAAGAGAGGTTCTATGAAGAGTGGCATGTTGTTCAAGGAAGATTTGAGTCCTAGCTATGTTTGGCTGATAGTATAGTGATTCACATTAAGTCAAGTTCTTTTAGAAATGTTTGTAATGTTGACCTTGATGTTTATTCCAAGGTTGATGAAGTGTATAAATACTTGTATTTGAGTTATGGAAAACATGTCCTTGTGCGAAAATGATAAAATTTTAAGAAAGGTGAGAAGGTAGAGCAGAGAGGAGGAAAAGTAGAAGAGGAAGAGCAGTAAAGAATGAGGAGGTAGCGAAGAAGTGTTTGGGGTAGAACAGAAGTGTTGTGAGCTTTAATGGAACTGAACCTTAGCATAAAGAAGATGTTGTTTCTCAGTTCAATCCTTTTGTGTTAATCATACAATTATTTTGTAGACAGTGAGTCTCTTGGAGCAGTGAGCTCTGGGTAGTGCGCCCAAAGGCAAGTGCCTTCCCATTTTTCTATTCTTTTAATAGAGAATAATTCCTGTGGGTTAACCCCCACCGTGGTTTTCCCTTAATCGGGTTTCCACATAAAAATATTGGTGTTATGAGTGTTGATTGTGTTTTTGCTCATGTGTTGTTGATTCATGCTTTCATCGTTATATCATTAATCTATTAATAAGTGATAAAGAAGATTTATTGCAGCAAAAGATAAAGTTTTGAGACAATTGATTCACCCCCCCCACCTCTCAGTTGTCTACCCTAATTTCAACAAGAACAATCTACAGAGGAATGCAAAGCAAAATACTTCCTCCCTGTCACACTGCAAACTCTATCAGACACAGATGCTGGTGAATAGAACTTTTGCTACACAGTGATCCAAACCACCAAAATCTAGATTTAGCATCTTAAAACACTTCTTTAAACATATTAAAATCTCATACTCCAGTCTTCAATACAGAGGAAATGCAGAGCAAAACACTCAAACAGTATCTGGCAAGCCAGAATACACTTCACCACACTGTTTCCTTTGGATGGAAAATTTTCTCAAAAGCACTTGGAAACTCAATATTAGGAACATAATCTAATCATCTTCGACACTTAAACAAAGCAACTAACTCATTACAAGAAATCAACAAGACAAGGGCATAGTTGCCACAAATGACAACACATATATGTTGACATCAATGACAACACCAGTTAGCACATACTTGCAACAGAGGTATCTTGGGTTCAATAAGATATAGATATTGCTTGGGTTCAGGTGTTATTGTATAGGCTATAATGCTATTGCAAACAAAATGGTACATTTTTATTAGGTGGATGTTGGATTCTTGAAGAATCATTCTTTGAATACTCTGTAAAAGAAAGGTGTTATTAATGTATGCATGCCAATCTAGGACAGAAAAGGTTACTGAGTAAAAGATTTATAGTACTCATCTATAACCTATGGTATTAATGTAAATAGAGGAGTACTCTATATATCTTCTTGTTTTGTGTTTGGAGTTGGTGCTCCTAAAAGACTTGGAGTTTCTCCTGAAAGATGTAGAGTTGGTGAAAGGAATAGGTGTTCCTATCAGTGCATGATCAATGAGATCATTTTCCAATGATGCAAAAATGCAATCAATGAGATTTTGGTCAGTGAGACCCAATAATGATTTTGGTGAGGCTGGATAGTGGTTTTTCCCTACTTAGGGTTTTCCACTTTAAATCTTGTGTCATGGTTTCATTTGCATGATTCTATTTGTTTCTATCTTTAGCATGTTGGCATTAATTGCTTTTACAACTATTGGGTTGATGAATGGACTAGTTTTATTAGATCACTGATTCACCCCCCCCTCTCAGTGATCCATTATATTCCAAAAATTGGTATTAGAGTTGCAAGCTCCTTGTAGAAGTATAATAGACTTAGGTTGATCTTGGTGGTGGAATACTATGGCAAAAAGTAAAAGAAATAAGGGAAGAAGAAATGTTAAGAAAAATGTTGATCAACAAGCACCATCAAAACTAGATACAAATGGTGATGTAGAATCAGTTGAAACAAATGGATCACAAGTTAAAATAAGTACAAAGTTAGAAGAAGAATTTTCTGGAGTACCTTTCTTTGAGGGCACAAATTTCTCTATTTGGGTTATTAGGATGCAAGCCTATATATCTTCTTTAGGGTTTGATGTGTGGATGTCAATAGAGAATGGGTATACTATACCTTCTCAACCGCCTACTACTACAAGTGATAAAGAGGCTTATGAATGTAATGAAAAGGAAATGAATGCTATTCTTTTTGGCTTGTCTAATGATGCTTCTTGTAAAGTTATACACAGTGAAACTGCACAGGATGTTTGGAATAAATTGATTAGCATCTATCAAGATGATGTATTTGAAGGAGAGGACATACTGGTGATTGTGGATAATGACAAAGATAGGAGACATTCACATGAAGAAGAAGAAATCAAATCTGATCTAGAGGATAATGAAGAAGTAGATCTTGAAGAAGAACTCTTTTATGCTTACAATGTGGTTGAAAAAATTAAAAAGGAAAACTCTATACTAAAGTTGCAGCTTCAAGAAGAAAAGGACTCCAAGGCCAAAGCACTTTGAATAGCCCTTGAAACATCAGAAAAATAGATCATGGATTTTAGGGTACAAGTTGAAGAACCAAACAAATTAATCATTAGTCTAAAAATAGAGATTGAAGAGGCCAAAAGGATAGTAGATGTGATAAAGTCTGAATTTGAAGCCAAAACAATTGAATGCCAAAAACTTGAAGCAGAGATAGACACTCTACGAAATGATTTTGAAAGTCTTAGATTTAGTCAGAGAAAAATAAAAAATTTGAAGACAGCACCAGTAGTTGAATGAGATGTTGAGCAAGCAAAAACATCACAAGGACACTACTGGCTTAGGCTACGAAAAAGGGTAGAGTTCTAAGGTTAGAAAAACTCCTAGGAAGATATTAGATCTAAACTATCATTCTATTGCTCCTAAGATTGAAGACAAGAAGAAGACAAAAGAAATAACTCCTTCACAAGTCAACAAGAACAAATTCATAAGGTTTTTCCATCAAGGACATCATCAAAACACTAGGTTTGAAAACTCTTTTCATGGTTATTGATATTCATGTTATGAATTTGGTCATAGAGCAATAGAGTGTTGGGTGCATGTGTTTAATATGAAAAGAGGGTTTTATATTTTAGGGTGTTGTATGTTGGATCCTCCTTTCACATTAACATTCAAGGACTTCAACCGAGTAGGAAATCTACTATCACATTTGTAGTCACTCAGAATATCAAGGAAAATTGGAATTGTATGATTTAGTTGTTCAATTAAGCCCGATTATGCTCAAAACCCTAATTATGAAAATTCAGAAGCAAATAGACAAATTATAGAAAATGCTCACACACAGAGATATAAAATGACAATCAAATACATACCAGATTTTAAAGTTCAAAAAATGGAGAAGTCAGGGACTAATGAGCAAGTGCCCTAGTCCAGTGCCATCATTTCTATCAGGATTTGGGAATCTTGTCTGCAACATGTTCCTATTGTTCTAGAGATTCTGTTGTTGCAAGATCTAGAGGACTAATGATCGGGTGCCCAAGTCCAAGTCCCTATTTTCTTCTCTAATCTGCAATTCTGACAGTCTGCAATGCTCCCCTGCAACTCCAACTTTTTTTCTCTCACAACCTATAACCTACAAGCACAGAAAAATGGGTTGGGGGTTGTGGTGTTTAGAGGCTTGCCTCAATCAAGCCCCAGATAGACATTCAAGTCTTCTGAACACCGTTGTCAGATAAAGAGTGCATATCCCTATGGGATAGAGGCAAAATACAAATGATAAATGATTTAAAACACAATTGATATCACCTTGTAGTGAAGATCTCATGGAAGGAAGATGCTCTTCATCCCATGAGGAGATGGATGCCAAATCTGCAAATACAAACACAAGAACAACATAAATTCTGCTCTTCCACACAGTGAATGACTTGAATCAAAATCACAAGATCACAATGCTCTTCTAATTTGCATCTAATGTCCATCTAGTTTACAAATGAACCCTAATCATGCTTATATATGCAACTACAAACATTCTCGCCAAGAATTTCGTAATTGAAACTTACCGTGTTGGCATAAGACATAAATAACGGTCATAAACTGACACTTTGAAATTGGGCCTGACCCAAAATAGGGTCAGATTAGGGCACGAGCGCCCAAGTCCTCCCCCTATTTCAGGAAAGATTCATGTTAAGTGCTCCCCCTAGGTCCCATTTGCCATGAAACTTCAAGGTTTTCTCATTAGGAAGTCAGATTAACATGCAAAATGTCTTAAATGCATAAACAAGACCCAGGAGCTAAACCTTAAGAGGGAAAAGCCCCCAAGGGGACATTTTCTGCGTAACATTTTGATGAAGGGGGTAAATCATAAAACACTCAACAACAAAAATTGCACACAGAAAATAGAGATGTTCTTTTATTGATTTGGACAACACATTACATTATAGAAGCTCAGTACAATCAGAGGATGAATCCTCTACTAGCTACAACACATTACAGCTTTCCTAACCTCAAGACTTTGGAATCTTTAGCCTTTTGTAACCCCAAATCAGTTAGGGTTTCTATTTCCCCACCTATTCTTGACTCTACACTTTCCCCCCTTAACTCTACTACTTCTTAGGGTTCCCAAAATAGTCATAAATAGCACTTTTTGGCAGCCTCCAGCTAAATTTTGAAATTTGCAACTCCCTCCAAAAGTAGGTCAACTTCCAGAAAGCATAACTTTTGATCCGGGTGTCCGATTGATGAACCTTTTTAAGCGCCGAAAAGCTTGTGATGTGAACTATCACGTCAACAATGCATAAACAGATTTCAGTCAACTTTTGGGGACATTATGGGATGTTTTAGTGCCCCATATCTCATTTAAAAAAAATTTAGGGGCTTTTCAGAAAATAAAAAACTTTAATATCTTTTAGCTCACAAATGATCTTTGCCTGATTCCTTTGCCAAAGGACTTATATTTCAGTTATGAAACTTTTTGTAACTTTTCACTTCAATCCATGCCCAAATGCAAACTTTCCTAAAATGGCAGTTAAAACTTTCCAAAATAAGCAGTTTGCTAATTTTAGCAATTTTGGAAAAATTGAAAGTCCTACATTATTTAGGAGATTATGGAACCAGAAACACTAATTATGGAAATAAACGAAAACAACTGCAATGATTTTGAATTAACTTCTTTTTGGGTGATGTAAGATTGCCCTTACACCACTAGATGCTCCTACATAACATTTAGCCCCCACTTTAATGTATAAATGCAAGGCCAATACATGCATTAAAGTATTGTCAACAAACATAGAAAACATGCCAAGCATGGAGAAGACACACCAATCATAGAGAAGATAGTAACAGGCATGTAAAATATGAAGAAGATAGTTACAATCATGCAATACACAAAGAATACAACATTGAAGACATGCAAAACACAGTGAATATAGTGAATGCAGTGAAAATGATGAATGATTTTCTTTTTCTTTGTTTCATTTTCATAAATGAAATGTAGATGCAAGTATAAGGAAAGTAAACACACCACCCATAATGCAGGAGAGACTCATTGCCACTAGTCTTTAAGACTGTATATGGGGCAACACACATGTAAAACACGCCATACAAATCCCAAAGCATAGGAGGGACTCATCACCACCAGTCTTTAAGACTATGCTTGGGAACAAACACACAATACACACACTTGGAAGACACAAAGAAAACATGGTAGACAAGCAATGGAGTGTTCCTATTTCTAGGTTCATCACCATCTCAGGCACATTACAAGCACACACCAACGATTGGGCTTTGCCACAACAATCTTTGAAGACATGCTTAAGGGTTGAGTTAGTCACAGAACCGCTCCCCACCTCACGATGAGGACTTTTGAAAATGATAGGATGTGCACTCTCCACGAGAAATACACTATCCCTACCTCCACAGAGGGCTTAAGAAAAAAGATGCGATATCCCGCCTCCACAGAGGGCTTAAATGATTTCAAGTTGATTTCAAATAAATCTTAGAGTGTAGGAGGGACTCATCGCCACTAGTCTTTAAGACTGCACCCAAGCACAAGCACATTGCTAACATCTACAATAGACAGCTTACCTTATATATGCCCCCACCTTAAGGTGGTTGATATCAGGGATCAATATCAAGCATGTTAAGGTAGGAATAAAACACACAAGGGAACACAGACTCTCGCAAGGCCCATGCCCCCCGAAGGTGACATGTACTTTACAATCGCCAAATGTTCCCACAAACACATCCCTGCAAGAAAAGTGTTAGTGTCCATATAATCATGATAAACACAATGCATAATGCAAGATTCAAGATAGATAAAGTGCATAGAGCAGCAGTATTGTTATGTTTTTGTAAGTCCGATAAGACATCATCAAGATCACAAGAGAAAGTGCACAAAGTGATTCTACTATCCAAGCATCGGATAATATATAGCAACCCCATTGTCATATAGGAACTAAGTCCAATTTTTTATTTCTCTCTAAATGGACGCTAGGTCTGCATCAATATAATATGTTTTTCATCATCCACCCGCTAGATAGAAGCACTAGAGGAAGGGAAACAATAAGTCAAGAGAGGAGAAACAAGTGCCTTAGGGACAGTCATGTAGGAGGGTGCCCCTAAGTCACCAACTGCAATGCTATGTCTGTAAGACACAACACACAACAGTAAAAATAGAGGAGAAGCAATATAGAAGAATGATGATACAAATAGAAGGGTCACAACTTAGGCGGTCTCCTAGTATCATGGACCTTACTAGAGAATCAAGGGTCATCACAGGAAGCCTAAACAACACATAACACATCATGGGGGAAACACATCACGGAGGTAAAGGGTTAGAAAAACCTGTAGGGACAATCGGGCCAGCAGTCATCACAGATCTTGATCTTTACTTTAATGGTTAAGGCTTTATCTCTTCTTCTCTCTTCCATATGTTCATGAGTTTGCGAGGGTAACCTTGTAGGAAAGGTATCCATCAATGATGGTAGAGAGGGGATGTTGACATTTTCTATGTCAGTTATAGGAGCGCTTATAATTCCATTTGAATGAGGTTGTTGAGGAACCTGAAAAGTGCCCATTCCAATTCATATATAGGGTGTTGTACAATACCTTGGGTTTGAGGGATGGTTTGTTCTTTAATGTCATGTAAAATTTCATTGTTTTCCAAGGTATGTGAAGGTTCAAGTAAAGATGCATGATATGTTTCTTTATTTAAGATGTAATTAAGAAGTTCTTGAACATCAGGTGGTAAACTTTCAGTTTCAGCAAGTTGAAGCAAATGGTCACAAAGAGAATCTGCATCATCCAAAGCATCATCTTGGCCAAGGAGAGCGGGAAGGGATGGCAGAGTAGTATGAAAAAATGTATCAATGATATCTTCTCCTTGTGCCAAAATATCCTCACTAAGTCGGGTTATGCTGGAACAAGTCTTTTGTTCGATGAATCACCCATTGCTATATCATTCTCATCGGTTTCAAAAAGGATGTTCTTAATGTCATCATGAAACGAAGGGAGAGAGGGAATAATGTTTTCACTATTCCTTTCCCTATGATTGTTTTCAGCAATTAACTTAGTCATATTTTCCATGATCGAAGGGAAAACATCCACAGTAGCAAGAAAAGCTTTCAAAATAGGCTATTGTTTGAAGGATATCACAGGTAGTGCTCATGTTCATGTCAATGCCATAGATGTATGCTATTTGATGCAATACTTGAAGATGTTTATTAGTGAATTTAAAAAAATTATCATAATTCATAATGTACTCAAATATATCTTCCAAAGATGAGCCCTTAGGAGAATCCATGAATGCAAAACTGTGTAAAAATGACCTAAAATGCTTGATTTTTTTAACTTTTTTCAATGCAAACAAGTGAAAGAAAAGGTATTGTAAGTAAATTGATCAAGGAAAGATAATAATATGTCTGATATCAGTCTAATAAAGCAATAATATCCTTTACAATACACTTTTGATGCAAATCTAGAATGATGACAAGTCAAAACCTAGTGAAAATACACTAAAAGATGTAATTTTTCACAAAATTTCAATGCAAAGACCCAATAAAAAGGACTGTTGTAAAAAAATTTAGGAGGTGAAGTAGATTATCAGTAATATCAACCACCTAAATCCATAAAATCTTTCACAACTCACTTGGAGTGCAAATCTAGGTCAAACCCTAGGGCAAATATAGCTAAAATATGCAACTTTTCACCAAATTTCAATGCAAAAGAGTATGACAAAGGGTGTTGTGAGGAAAATTATCAAGGGAAAAAAATAATAATAGTAATAACATCCACTTAATGCCAAAAAGTCTGTCACAACATGCTTATAGTGCAACTCAAGATCAAACCCTAGGGAAAATATAGCTAAAATATGGAAATTTTCACCAAATTTCAATGCAAAAGAGTATGACAAAGAGTGTTGTGAGAAAAATGATCAAAGGAAGAAAATAATAACAGTAATAACAGCCACCTAATGCCAAAAAATCCATCACAACATGCTTATAGTGCAACTCAAGATCAAACGCTAGGGAAAATATAGCTAAAATATGCAATTTTTCACCAAATTTCAATGCAAAAGAGTATGACAAAGGGTGTTGTGAGGAAATGATCAAGGAAATAATAATAGTAATAACAGCCACATAATGCCAAAAAATCTGTCACAACATGCTTATAGTGCACCCTAGGGAAAATATAGCTAAAATATGCAATTTTTTCACCAAATTTCCACTGTAAGGGCCCAATAAAAAGGTGTTGTAAAGAATTTTAGGAGGGGAAGCAGATGATAACCTTGATAATATCCAATTAGTGCAGAAAAATCCTTTACAACATGCCTATGGTGCAAATCTAGAGAGACAATAAGGCCAAATCTAGTGAAAAATCAAGGTTTTCAAACCCCAGGCATGAAATTTTGCAAACAAACCACTATGATGCAACACTATAGTTAGAAATAAATCCTAATGAGTGTTCTAAAAATGTAGTAAAATCTAAAAGGATATTTTGACTACACATCCTAGCTAATACAAAACTAGATTATATGGAAAAATGCACAATTTTAAACAATTTTCAACAATTTAAGCATGAAAAAGCAATCTAAATGAATGATGAATGAAAATTTTCTATATTTTAAATCATATCTTATGTTAATGACAGAAATTTATTTAAATTAAATGCCAATTAATCTAAATTATTTAAAAATGCAAGCTAAAAATGCCAATTTTTTCAAAATTTTCAAATTTTCATTTTTTTTTGGTAACTTTTCAAATTCAATAAAATGAACAATGATATGAATGAATGAAATGAATTTAAATCTGAAGCACAACACTCAGCAATGTGCAAAATTCATTAAAAACACAGGTTCACCAAAATGTTTAATATGAAAAGAGGGTTTTATGTTTTAGGGTGTTGTATGTTGGATCCTCCTTTCATATTAACATTCAAGGACTTCAACCAAGTAGAAAATCTACTATCAAGTTTTTAGTCACTTAGAATATCAAGGAAAATTGGAATTGTATGATTTATTTGTTCAATTAAGCCCGATTATGCTCAAAACCCTAATTATGCAAATTCGGAAGCAAACAGACACATTACAAAAAATGCTCGCACACAGAGGTATCAAATGACAATCAAATACGTGCCAAATTTTGAAGTTTAGAAAACAGAGAAGTCGGGGACTAATGAGTAGGCATCCTAGTCTAGTGCCATCATTTCTGTCAGGATCTGGGAATCTTGTCTACAACTTGTTCATGTTGTTCTGGAGATTCTGTTGTTGCGAGATCTAGAGGACTAATGAGTGGGTGCCCAAGTCCAGGTCCCTATTTTCTTCTCTAATCTGCAATTCTAACAGTTTGCAATGCTCCCCTAAAACTCCACTTTTTCTTCTCCCGCAACTTGTAACCTGCAATTATGAAAAAATGGGTTGGGGGTTGTGGTGTTTAGAGGCTTGCCTAAGTCAAGCACCGAAGAGACATTCAAGTCTTATGAACACCGTTGTTAGATAAAGAGTGCATATCCCTGCAGGATAAAGGAAAAATCCAAATGATAAATGATTGAAAACACAATTGATATCACCTTGTAGTGAAGATCTCATGGAAGGAAGATGCTCTTCATGCCATGAGGAGATGGATACCAAATCTGCAAACACAAAACAAGAACAACACAAATTTTGCTCTGCCACAAAATGAATGCCTTGAATCAAAATCAATAGATCACAATGCTCTTCTAATTTCCATCTAATGTCCATATAGTTTACAAATAAACCTTAATCATTCTTATAGATGCAACTACAAACATTCCCACCAAGAATTTCATAATTGAAACTTATCATGTCAGCATAAGACCTAAATAACGGTCATAAACCAACACTTTGAAATTGGAGCTGACCCAAAATAGGGCAGGAGTAGGGCACAAATGCCCAAGTCCTCCCCCTATTTCAGGAAGGATTCATGTTAAGTTCTCCCCTAGGTCCCATTTGCCATGAAACTTCAGGGTTTTCTCATTAGGAAGCCAAATTAACATGTAAAATGTCCTAAATGCATAAACAAGATCCAGGAGCTAAAGCTTAAGAGGGAAAAGCCCCCAAGGGGACATTTTCTGATGTAACAAAATGCAAGGAACATTGATTGGAATAAGAGTTCTTATGAGTTGCCAAACAGAAGTAATGTCCTATGTTATAAATGCAAGCATCTAGGTCACACTGAAAGGTTTTGTAGTACACAAATAAGAAATGGTGTTTTTGGATTTTGAAGAAGATATAATTCTTTTGTTTCTTTGGTTGGTTACAAGATCATTTGTTATAAGTGTAATAATCTTGGTCATATAGCAACGTCCTGTAGAAGTAGGTTGATGGAATCATCTAGGCATAACAAACAAATAGATACTCAAAAGAAAGGTATTATGAAAGTTTGAAGAAGAAAATAAGACCTAGAGAAAGAAAAACCTAAACCTGTGCAAGAGGCATCAACAATTGCATAAGAAGTAGCATGAGTTCATGGGGAGATTATCATTGCCTTATCATTTAGCCCTGTTAGCCTTAGAGCATACAACTGAGAGGGGGGGTGAATCAGATGTCCAAAACTTTCCTTAAAATCAAATACTTAACTTCACATAAGCATAGTAGTAAGTTAATCATGAAAGCATAATGCAACAAGTTAAGAGCAGATACACAATAACACACATAACACCATAATTTTTGACATGGAAAACCTGGTTAAGGGAAAAACCATGGGGTGATTAACCCAAGATAATATTCTCTATTAGAAGAATAGAAAGAACAAATGGCACATGCCAATTAGGGCTCACAGCCTGAGCACACTGCTCACAAGAGGCTCACTGCCTACAAGAGACACACTGTCTACAAAAGATTAAGTATCACATACTTGAACTAGTAAATAGCATCTTCATCATGCTTGAGTCAATTCCATTTAGGCCCAAACCTTCTGTTCGGCTTTTTGCTCTTCTCCTCACTACCACACACACATTTTCCACACCCACGCTTGAAATGACCTTGCAATCCCTTATTTATACATGACTTCAACTTAGGAACAAACATCTAAGTTGGCAAACATCTAAAAGAACATCCGGAAGATGAGTAACTCATCCGGTCAGCTAGCCTAAGGAAAAACACTTCATTTGGAAGTATTTCTTCAATTTCAAGCTCCAACTCTGTTGCGAACCATCAACACAAACTGAACATGATCCAAGGACTCCCACAAGCTTTCTTGAAACACCGAGAACATTTGCACTTCCTCTACTTACTAAAATCCTTCTCTCCTTCATCCAGAACCTCAAGAACACAGTCTGTCATTACTATCACAAAAGAATAGATGCTTCTGGACCTTCAAACTATAAACCAATCGAGATGATACATCATAAGGACTTCCCAAATACTCCTTCAAATCCGTAGAATAGGACAATGCATTTCTGGATCTCACCAAACCTTTCTGTAACACTTTGTCACCTTTGAACATGTACCAAAATTGGTTTTACTTGAGCGATCACAACTTATTCATATCTTCATGCAGACCTCTAAAATCTCTACTAGAACATCTTAAGACTCATAGCTACAAACCCTTTAATCCGTATCCTCTGATCCTTAACCTGTCTTGAGATTTTACCTTGCTGTCATCACTGTTCTTCACTATTCCTGATTGAGACTAATTTTCTCAGTATCCTCAACATATAACTCATCCAATCCTTATCATTAATGCAACAAAGATATGTTGACATCAATTACAACACCGGTTAGACCCATACTTGCAACAATCTCCTCCTTTGTCATTGATGGCAACATATGATGTGAAAAAAATTGTTTTAACCATCAAGACAAGAACTTCTTCTTACTGTCACAACTCCCCCTATCAGTAACAACCATTGACATGTCTTCTCTCCCTTTATTGCTCCCCCTTTGATCAACAACCACTTGTTTTTCACATGTCTTCTCTCCCCCTTTGACATCAATGGCAAAGGGCACATACTTGCAATTCCATCACTTCAGAAACATGCCTGCTGCCCCCCCTGAGTAGCAGTTCCCCATCATCAATCCGGACCATAGAATATGACTATGATATCCACTAGACTGATGCACATCAGTGCACCTTAGTTCATCGTCAGAGGGGCAACAACCCCTAACTTATCCCTGAGAGACTTAAAAGAATCCTTAGATAGAGGTTTAGTAAAGATGTCTGCAATCTGATCCTTTGAGGGTACAAACTCCAATCTAACTTCATTCTTGTTCACTTGCTCTCTCAAAAAGTGAAACTTGATGGATATATGTTTAGTCTTTGAATGCAACACTGGATTCTTGGATATGTTTATTGCACTTGAATTATCACAAAAAATTGTGATGGGCTCTTCATACTCTACTCTGATGTCTCTTAACATCTGTTTCATCCACAAAACTTGAGTGCAACTACCTGCTGCAGCAATATATTCTACTTCTACAGTGGACAGAGATATTGCTTCTTGTTTCTTGCTTAACCAAGAAACTAATCTCTTCCCCAAAAAGAATGCTCCACCACTGGTACTCTTTCGGTCATCCACATCTCCTGCCCAATCAGCATCTGTATATGCATGAAGAGAGAAATAATGATCTCTAGGATACCACAACCCATACTCAACTGTCCCCTTTAGATATCTGAAAATCCTCTTGATTGCCATAACATGAGATTCTATAGGATCATCTTGGAATCTTGCAACAAGACCAACAGCCTGCATAATATTTGGTCTGGTTTGGGTGAGATACACCAGTCCTCCAATCATTGATCTATATTTTGTCTGATCAACATTGGGAGAGTCATCATCTTTGCTCAACTTACATCCGGTTGCCATGGGAGTGTTCATTGGCTTTGAGTCTTCCATCCCAAATTTTATCAACAATTCTTTCACATATTTTGACTGAGAAATGAAGATTCTTTTCTTTGTTTGAGTGATTTGTAGACCCAAAAAGAAATTCATTTCTCCAAGCATGGACATCTCAAACTCACTTTTTATTTGACTTGAAAAAGTTTTACACATACTATCTCTTCCTCCAAAAATGATATCATCGACAAATACTTCAACAATTAAGATATTTTCATGATCGATTTTGAAATACAAATTACTGTCAGTAGTACCTTTGTTGAAACCAATCTTCAAGAGATGCTTATCCAATCTTTCATACAAGGCTCTTGGTGCTTGCTTCAGTCCATATAGTGCATTTTTCAACTTGCAAACCATGTCACCATGATCAGACAATTGAAATCCATCCAGTTGCTCAATGTACACTTCTTCCAAATTACCATTTAGGAAGGTAGATTTGACATCCATCTGATACACCTTGAAATCCTTAAAGGCAGCAAAGGCAAGAAATAATCTGACTACTTCAATTCTTACCACCGAAGCAAAAGTCTCTTCAAAATCAACTCCTTCAATCTGAGAGTAACCCTTGCAGACCAATCTAGCTTTATTTCTGATGACTTCACCAGCTTCATTCAGTTTGTTCTGGAAGACCCATTTGGTTCCAATCACATTCTTGTTTCTAGGTCTGGGAACAAGATCCCAAGTGTGATTTTTCTCAATTTGCATTAGTTCTTCCTCCATTGCTTTTGACCAATTTTCATCATTGTAAGCTCCATTTACTGTCTTAGGTTCAATCTTTGAAATTAGACAATACTCATCTGAATTTTGAGCAATTCTCCTTCTTGTTTGCACTCCTTTTCTTTTGTCACCTATGATCTTATCTTCAGAGTGGTTCAGTGTTACATACCTTGGAACTTTGGGAGTTTCTTACACTTCTAACTCTTGATCAGTCTCATTGAGACTTATCTCTTCTTCCTGACTTACCGGATCAACTTGAATTTGTTTATCAAAAGAGGCTTGAACACTTTGAATTTGAACACCATTCTGATCATCTTCATCATACTCATGAATTCTTGAGGGTCTTTTAATTTCTTCATCAACCTTCACATTTATACTTTCTACAATCTTTCTCAATCTCTTGTTGTAACACCGATATGCTTTGCTTTGAGTAGAGTAACCCAAGAATATTCTTTCATCACTTCTAGCATCAAACTTTCCTAGATCCTCATCCCTTTTAATGTAACATCTGCTACCAAAAACTCTAAAATATCTCACAGTGGGAGTGATGCCAAACCAAAGTTCATAAGGAGTCTTACCGGTATTCTTTCTAATTTGAACTCGATTAAGAGTGTAGACTGCAGTGCTGACAGGTTCTCTCCAATAGATCTGAGGAACATTTGCTTCCATCATCATGGTCCTGGATGCTTCCTGGATGGTCCGGTTCTTTCTCTCAACTACTCCATTCTGCTGTGGAGTTCTTGGGGTAGACAACTGTCTTTTTATTCCATATTTCTCATAGAAATCTATGAACTCACCAGATGTGAATTCTCCACCTCTATCAGACCTTAGACATTTCAATTTCAATCCGGTCTCATTCTCCACCATAGCCTTGAATATTTTGAATTTCTCAAGGGCTTCTGATTTCTCTTTCAGCAAGGTTACCCACATCATCTGGGAATAGTCATCAATTAGCAACATGAAGTATCTATCACCTTGCACACTCCTGATTCTTGTTGGACCACATAAGTCGGTATGAATCAAGTCTAATAATCTGGTAGAAGATTGTTCCTTGCTTTTGAATAAGATTCTGCTTTGTTTTCCCAACTGACATTCTTTGCACAAACTATTTGTAGGTTTAACCAATTTAGGAAGATCTCTTACAACCTGAGTATTGCTTATCTTGATGATATTATCAAAATTCACATGACACATTCTTTTATGCCATAACCAACTCTGATCAATTTGAGCAAATAAACATCTTTTACCAGTACTAGCCAAGTGATAGATGTTACCTTTTGTTTGGGTACCGAATGCAATCTCTGTTCTGGAACTTTCAAAGATCTTACACTTTCCATTCTTGAATTTGAGATCATAGCCTTTGTCCACCAATTGTCCAACACTGAGAAGATTGTGCTTCAAACCTTCAACATATAATACATTACCGGTTTTGTTTTTTCCATTAAAAGAAATAGTTCCTCTACCTCTGATTCTACCAGCAGAGTTATCACCAAACTTTACCACTCCTCCTTCATACTTTTCAAAATCTATGAACTTGTTTTTGTCACCTGTCATATGGTGAGAGCAACCACTGTCAATGACCCAATCATCCTTCTCTTTAACTTGGGCAGCTAGTGCTTTTTCTTCAACTTTATGATTGACAGATTCAGAGGGCATTGGATCTTCTTCCTTGATGGCAATGAACACCCAGTCACTTCCAGATTTATCTCCTTTCTTTGATTCATCATCTGTTACTCTTTGATAATCTCCTTCATGAGCATAGTAACAATTCTTCTGGAATCTCGGTCTATTAGTGTTTGGCTTTGAAGGTCTTTCTGGACACCTAGATGCAAAGTGACCAATCTTATTGTAGTTAAAACATTTGAAAGGCAAATTCCCCTCATACTTATCAGATCCTCTTGGTAGTCTTTTTGCAATAAGAGCTTCAAGATGAGCAGTTTCAACTTCTTCTTCTTCCAAGTCTTTTCTTTCTCTTTCATACCATGACAGATTTCTTGAAGAATTTTCTCCCGGATCAAACCTTTGTTTCCCTTTTAATGAGGTACTGGCTTTGAATGCAAATTCAGTCTTTGGAGGATCATCTCCAAACTCAGTCATTTCAAAGGCAGCCAACTTACCAACCAATTGATCTCTTGTGACTATTGTGTGAGCTCTAAATTCTTCGATTGCAGAAGCCTTGATTTTATAAGAAGTAGGAAGGGATCTGAGAACTTTGCCAATAATTTCTTCTTCACTCAGGACACCACCAGCATTTCTGATTCCACAAACAATCTCATTTACTCTTGGCATAAAAGTAGTAATGTTTTCATCATCTCTCATCTTCAAGTTTTCAAATTTTCCTTTTAGACTCTGCAACCTTGCACATTTGACATACTGGTCTCCTTCATGCAACAGTTCCAGTTTTTGCCAGATTTCATGAGCAATTGGTAGGTCAATAACATTTGAGAGTTTTGTATCTGATAATGCGCTTAGAAGAGCCTCAATGGTTTGGAGATTGTTTTCAGCATCAGTGATTTCATCCTTAGTTTTCGGACCACCCTGTGGAGGTACATATGGTGTTGTAGCCATGGTCCAATACACCATTCCCATACACTGCAAGTGACATTTCATGCGAGCTTTCCAAAGATTAAAATTTGTTCCATCAAATTTCAGACTGTCCTTCTTGTAAGATGACATCCTGGATCTCTTCAACCTGTTAAGCTCCTTTTAGAGGAACTTGCCTCCTATACCAATTGTTAGACTTAGAGCAGACAACTGAGAGGGGGGGTGAATCAGTTGTCCAAAACTTTCTTCAAAATCAAATACTTAACTTCACATAAGCATAGTAGTAAGTTAATCATGAAAGCATAATGCAACAAGTTAAGAGCAGATACACAATAACACACATAACACCATGATTTTTGATGTGGAAAACCCAGTTAAGGGAAAAACCACGGGGTGATTAACCCAAGATAATACTATCTGTTAGAAGAATAGAAAGAACAAATGGCACATGCCAATTAGGGCTCACTACCCAAGCACACTGCTCACAAGAGGCTCACTGCCTACAGGAGACACACTGTCTACAAAAGATTAAGTATCACATACTTAAATTGGTAAATAGCATCTTCATCATGCTTGAGTCAGTTCCATTTAGGCCCAAACCTTCTATTCAGCTTTTCACTCTTCTCCTCACTACACACACACATCTTCCACACCCATGCTTGAAATGACCTTGCAATCCCTTATTTATACATGAATTCAACTTAGGAACAAACATCTAAGTCGGCAAACATCTAAAAGAACATCTGGAAGATGAGTAACTCATCTGGTCAGCCAGCCTAAGGAAGAACACCTTCATCCAGAAGTATTTCTTCAATTCTGGGCCCCAACTCTGGTGTGGACCATTAACACAAACTGAACATGATCCAAGGACTTCCACAAGCTTTTCTGAAACACCGAGAACATCCGCACTTCCTCTACTTACTGAAATCCTTCTCTCCTTCACCTAGAACCTCAAGAACACAGTTTGTCATTACTGTCACAAAAGAATAGATGCTTCCAGACCTTCAAACTATGAACTGATCGAGATGATACATCATAAGGACTTCCCAAATACTCCTTCAAATCTACAGAATAGGACAATGCATTTTCGGATCTCACCGGACCTTTCTGTAACACTTTGTCACCTCTGAACATGTACCGGAACCGGTTTTACTTGAACGATCACAACTTCTTCGTATCTTCATGCGGACCTCTAAAATCTCTACTGGAACATCTTAAGATGCATATCTACAAACCCTTTAATCCACATCCTCTAATCCTTAACCTATCTTAAGCTTTTACCTTGTTCTCATCACTGTTCTTCACTGTTCCTGATTGAGACTAATTTTCTCAGTATCCTCAACATATAACTCATCCAATCCTTATCATTAATGCAACAGAGCTATGTTGACATCAATGACAACACCGGTTAGACCCATACTTGCAACAAGCCCCAAGGAGAAAACAAGGAGGATATGATAGTAGGAGTTAGAATGATCAGTATGTATCAAGAGAGTGTAGCAGTTAAGAGCAAGCTTTTATGGAGATATGTCATCACAGTGAGTAGACTACATAAGATATCAATGATCCAAGTGGATACTTTTCATCAAAAATTAAAGTGTCCCATACGCTCCAGAATTCATTGCCATGTCGAAGTGCTCAGAAAATTGAACCCAATGCAACTTGAACAGAGCCAAAAGGAGCTCGTAGGCCAGTCAGAAAGGTGAAAATTTTGATCGTCTCAAAAATTTTCAAAAACATCATGTTGAAGATCTCGTCACCATGATTCCAATGCCATTCATTTCATCAAAAATGGAGTCCATATGCCAAAGTTACGCCAAGTCAAAGTTTTAGTCAAAAGGATTGACTAGTCAAAAGGATGATGTCAGCATGTGATGTGGCACTAGTGACGTGGCAGGTGATGACATTAGCATGGTGACATGGCAATACCTCAATGACGTAGATGAATCAAAAACTTGACACGTGGCAGGGCAAGTCATCATGACATGGCATCCGGTTGGCAGAGGACAGCGAATCACATGTTGACATGTGGCAGTACACAGTCTAAGGGAACCAATCATAAATTGACACATGGCTCCTCGGGACACACAAATGAGGGTTCATTTGTTAAAATATTGGTTGAGGGAATTGAACCCCCAAGTGCTTCAACCCTATTTTTAAGCTCCACCAACACACCATCCGAGATTCTTGGAATAGGGTAGATGGAAAATTCTATTTAAAGAGTACTAAACGTGAATTTGGAGGTAAGGTGGTTTGAACCACCAACCTCTTTTCTCCAAGGAAAGCCACCTACCATTGCGTTAAAATTGGTGGCAACTCTATTTAAAATATAATTTAAGAGCTGAATCCCCTATAAACCTTAATTTAAATTATTAAAAAACCTTTTTAAGATGTATAATAGCTCGATTCACGAGATTTTAAAGGGCTTCATGATATGTTAAGATTTTTAAAAGGGTTTTTGAAGGGTTAGGAAAATTAGGGAGATTATTAAAGAAATTATTAAGGGATATTGGTGATTTTTAAAGATTTATTTCTATAAATGGGGAAAATTGTTTATGATTTTTACTTGTAAAGGGAGATATGCCATATTTTTGTAAATCATATGGTTAGTACCCATATTGGGCAAATTTCATATATAAAAAGGGGGGAGTTTAGGAGTTTTGAGAGCAGGTGGTGGAGAATGGTGAGAGAATTTCCTTTGTGATAGTGATTTGTTCAACTCTGTGCAAGAGGCATTATGCTTGTTTGTACTTGAAGGAGGGAACTATTTGTAATTTCATTATCAAGGAGACATGAGGAGACTCTGTCAGAATTGAAGCTTTGTAATCCTAATTTTGGAGCATAATAGGATCGGTCACTCTGTTGAAGAGGGACCCAGAGACATAGCCATTTGGTGAACTTCATTATCAACTTGTTGATTCTTGTCTTCTCTCTCTTATCTCTCTATTTTGTTCATCACTTTATTATTACTATGTTTTTATTTAAGCATTTCAATTACATTATTACGTTTTAAGATTTTCAAATTAAGCATTGTAACTGTTAAGAATTCACTTAGCAATTTGTCACAGATCCTAACATCAGATCAATCAAGGTATGTTCAAACCTTGTAAGAAATCTATTTACCTAGGAGACTCTGAGGTCTACATCATACAAGAAACTTATCAAATCTAAAATTGGTTTTAGCACTGTCAAACAAATATTGGATATATGTGTTACAAGTATGAACAAATCTATCATGTCTTTTGTAAATACTATCAAAATAATGTTGAAAATCAACTATTGCATTAGATTGCTATGATAGTAGATACTTGTTTGGATCAACCAATGGAATATCTCTAATTGAATGAGTGTAGTGATGTTTGGAGAAGTCACATGTTTATTTGATAATGAGAAATAGTTTATGAATCATACAAGGGCAATCTTGTCATCTACCATGATGATTCATATTTGAAAGCATATCATAGTAGAGAATATTCAAACCACAAAATGCATCACATGCATAGGGGACTGTACAATGTGTAAAGACCTTTAAGAGATCAGAAAGTCACATGCACAAAGACTAAACCTTGCAAGAGATAGTATATTAAGAAAAGATGTAAGGAGTTTTGGCAAAGACTTCACATACTTCATAAGATATTGCAGCAATTTATATATTACATTGCAATGGTTACAGGATACATACAATATAGATTTGTTGAAAAGACTTTAGGAACATTCAAGAAAATGCAGTTTGCAAGTGCAAAGTTAAACTCTACAACCTTTGTCAACATTCTTGTAGCCTATGAGAGCCTTGGAATAGGGTATAGTATTCATCAAAGTATAAAGAAAGGGATTATTGTCAAATGTTGTAGTTACAAGTACCTTGGTAGACATGTATGCAAAATGTAGAAGAATAGACAAGGCACATGAACTTTCGTGACAAAATGCCTCAGTGAAATGTTTTCTAATGGAATGTCATGTTTTCAAGATATGTTCAACATGGGTTTGATAAAATGGCCATAAAAACTTCTAAAAAAATGCAACTAATAAGTGTAAATGTAGACTCCTTAATCTTTGATAGCATGTTCCCTGTATTTGTTCAAAAATGAACTTTGGAAGATAGAGGATAGTGTTTGTGGTTTTAGGACCCTGTCTGTAGTTGTGACAGTGTGACAATGGTTTCAGGAAAGTGTGCACAGTGATTTGTAAGTGAAAGTTGTCATAGTGGTATAGTGTTTTGATAACAGTGATTTGTAAGTGATTTGATAATAGTGATTTGTAAGTGAAAGTTGTCATAGTGGTACAATGGTTTGATAACAATGAATTATAAGTGATTTGATAACAGTGATTTATAAGTGAAAGTTGTCATAGTGATTTGTGATTTGTACGTTGACAACAGTGTGAAAGTAGTTTGTGCCTCCTTGACAGTTGTGTGACAGTGATTCATATCAGACATATCTATATTAGATCAGATTAGACCAGGCAAATAGTGTATCAAAGTATCTATATCAGATCAACACTGTATCAAACATCACTATATCTTTAAGATAGTTTATATTAGACTATGCATCATATGTCATCAGGCAGGTGATTTGTATCACTAACTTAGACTTTACATCTTTCAAGGGGAGTAAGATACTTTGACATTATGCTCAGTAGTCATTGTGATCCTAGAGTACATGATCTAAGAGCCTGTGACATTATGCAAAGTCAAAACTTGGCTTTATCATCATGATCAGTGTGAGTATTGTTTGTATATGGATAGTGATCAGTAGTCATAGAGTGCATGATTTCAGGCAATAATCAATCAAGATCAAAGTAGCTAGATCATCTTATCTCAGTGGCATTATGATCTCAAAGTAGTGGTATCATGATCACCATTAGGATGATGGGTTTCAGTGCCTATCTCAATATGTTTTAGTGCATCAGTATGGAGTTAGTTATTGTAGTGTTTGTATAAGATATATTTATTATGTTTGTCTTACTCTGACATTATCTTGTAGTTATGTATATCCTCAATGTTGGTGGAAAGTGCTACATCATAGTGGAGTTGTGCAAAGTTCATTTGTTACAAAATAGTTGTAAGTATTACATGAAAGACAGGGGGAGCTTCATTGGATAGCAGATTATCTCATGCAAAAGCTATAATCACACTCCTTTGTCCTTGATGTCAAAGGGGGAGAGATACAAGAGATTGGAGAGATTTTTCCATCAATGAAAAAGGGGGAGTTTGTTGACCTTAGGTTTTGGCATTGATGTCAAAAGAGCATTGTTATTATCAAGAGATCTCAATTCTTACAGTTGGATGTCAGTGATAGAATGGTCTTAGAGTGAAGAATGATATGTGAAGAATAATCTCAGTTGGACTTGCTCAATTGATTGGATTGATTGCTCAATTGATTGACCTATTAGTGGTAGCACTCAGTTGGATTTGATGATCAAGTGATGTGACGTTGTTTGATTTGTTTGTGTTCAATGATGTGAGGTTGCTTGAGTGGACCTATTGTAGACCATGTTTGTGTTCAGTCCTTATGGGAAGGTGTTTGTGTTCAGTCCTTATGATGGAAGGTCCATATTACTTTGAAGACCATGTCTTGAAGGTTAGGTCTTATCATTTGATCTTGTATTTGATTCATCATCAGAGATTAGGTGTGGTATCAGTCTTCTTCACTAATCATCAGAAGATCAGCTTTAGTGGATTTACATTACTTTGAAGAATCAGAGATATGAGATATGGAGTAAACTCAGTGGATTTGCATTACTTTCAAGACCATACTTCTTATTGTCTTTCTACAATAGAGGTTCTTATGTCAATATTGTGTGATGAAGTTTAAGGTGTGAAATGTTTAAAAGACCTAAATCTAGAACCCTAAATGGTCTTCTCAAACCCTAAGTAACAAGGTTTAAACCCTAAAAGATAAGTTATAAAATACTTAATATGTGACTGGTTACTTTTTGTTATGTTTCAACGTTGACCTGGTATCAGCGGTACAAAGTCACTTAAGTGACAATATGAAGGGTTGGTATACATTAGTTGACTGGCCTCACAACCTAAGGTAACAGGGTGAGTCGAGCGATGGTTTTGTTTCGAAGCACCAAAGACTTATCTACAGTGTACTTTCAATTTATAAAGGGTGTGAAATATTCTATCTACGGTGCATATTCAAATGGCAACGGTTATTCTCTGAGTATTAACTTTGACAGGCATATACATGTCTTCTTTCGTTTCAAGCAAATTTTTTAGGGTTTTGTAACTAATTCTTTAATCAAAGGTTTGGTAGGTTTTCATACAATGATTCTGCAGAGTAAGGTGTGATGTTATATGTAGTGCACTATGTATTTTTATTTTTGATGATGAATTTATCAGTGAATAATATAGACTTAGTTTGAAAGAAGGGGGTGTTATAAGCATATCAAGGAGGACTAAGTAGTGAGCTATGTTTTACAAAGGATATATTTGAGTATGGAATTATCTTGTGATTTCATGGGAAAATCCTTCTACATTGAAGATGCAGTTGCTTGAAGAGACTAAAGGTGATATGGATTAATGTAAGATTTATTTTTGTAAGTGTATGTATGGTTTTGTGATGTAAAGATGAGCTTTTAGATAGTATTACAAAGAAGCATATGGAAGAGGGAGATATATGTGTCTAGGGGGTAGAGTAAATATGATTACAGAAATTGTTTTTGGGTTCTTGATGTCTTCATAGGCAAAGTAGTACTCTGATTAATTGTTTTCTTTGTCATTGAAGTTGGTGCTCTCATTTTTTAAGGAATTGATGTGGATGTGTCTTGGGTTCAAGAAGATGTAGATATGGCTTGAGTTCAGGTGTTTTTGTATAGGCTATAATGTTGTTGCAAACAAAATAGTACATTTGTATTAGGTGGATGTTGGATTCTTGAAGAATCATTCTTTGAATACTCTATAAAAAAAAGGTGTTATTGATGTATGCATGCCAATCTAGGAGAGAAAAGGTGATTGAGTAAAGAGTTATAGAACTCATCTATAACCTATGGTATTAATGTAAACATAGTAGTACTCTATATATCTTCTTGTTTTGTGTTTGGAGTTGGTGCTCCTGAAAGACTTGGAGTTGTTGCTCCTCAAAGATCTAGAATTGGTGAAAGGAATAGGTGTTCCTATTAGTGAGATCATTTTCCAATGAGGCACAAATGTAATCAGTGAGATTTTGTTCAATGAGACCTAATAATGATTTTGGTGAGGTTGGATAGTGGTTTTTCCCTATTTAGGGTTTTCCAATTTAAATCTTGTGTCATGGTTTCATTTGCATGATTCTATTGTTTTCTATGTCTTTGGCATGTTGGCATTAATTGCTTTTACAACTATTGGGTTGATGAATAGACTAGTTTTAATAGATCACTAATTCACCCCCCCTCTCATTGATCCACTGTATTCCAACAAGTCATGCACCTATGGAGCACTTGGTTTCACCTAGGCCTAGGCGGCTAAGGTGAGCGGCATGGCCATTGTTGCCCATCACTTATCACTACCAAAGTTGACGAGAACCACCTAGAAGATACCAAACTCTACTCGATCGAACTACCATTGACCATTTCAGCCTAGCCGTAACCCATATTCTTCACTAGTAGAGTGGCACCACCTTGTAGCCACTAGGGGGCCACCACTTGCCCTAATTTCATACCATAAGGATGTAATTTTCTTTTGGAGGCCATATCTTGCACATACCAAGTCAAAATATTGCAAACAAATAGGTATTGAGAAGGTGTTTCAGAGCACTTCGCAATGGTACTAGTAATTTTTCTATATTTTGATATTGGTGGATTTTATTTCTATTTGAAGTTTGATCACTTTTTTGGCTTCCAAGCTCATAAATTTTTGCAAGAATCTCTATTTTTTGTGATTCCTGTGGTATTGGAAAGGCATGGAGTATCTCTTCACATCTATCCATGTAATTTTTCTAGATTCATCCCTAAGTATCTTTTATTCAATTTGTCAATTTTATACATTTTGTTTGATAACTTGGATATTTTGACACCTCCAAAGGTTCTATTTTCTTGGGTGGTATTCAATTATCATCATTTATATGATTAATATTATCAATCTTTGATTTTGTCATTTGAGAAAATATCATGAGTTTTTTTTATTCATCTTTATGTAGTAACCTTTAATAAGTATAATTATGAGTATTTGTGAAAGGCGATCCTAATACATTGTAGGTGGCTTCATCTTTTTCTTTATCTTTATGGACTCTTATCTGAACTAGACACACCTAGATGGAAATCTACATGGGAAAATACTATTGATTTTCTCTAATGTTTATTATGACACTATGTGGACTATCTCACATATTAAGTTCCCATGCACTCTTTGGATCAAAATTTGGGAGATCTATGGAGACCCACATCTTTCTCCATTCCTAGATGATCCTACTATGGGTTTCCCTATTCAACTTGATGATGCAAATAATATACCCTTTGATGATGATACTTTAGAGGAGATTGAATATGTTGAAGTTCTTGAATGTTTTGATGATAGAGTCTTCTCTTATTTCTCCTTCTCCTCCTATTGAGATCATATCTCCATCACATTTTGCTACTTTAAAGTTAGGTGTTGTTTCTTTGAAATCTTCTAGTGATTCTTTATCGCAAGACCATTTTAGTCTTCCAAATCCACCTCATTTGGATTTCTTATTATCAAACATTATATCCTTGTTTATGAAGTCTCACATTTCATATTTGGAGATGAAACATTTGAGGGTTCATCTCTCCTCTTTAATGGCAGTGAAGTCATCACATCTTCATGTGTTTCCAGATGTAGTTTAGTATCTCCTCTATATTGGTTCTACTTCTTTGATTAGGCATTTAGTTCTTGATTTAGAGAAGACATCTTTTTCTAGAATGAGGTCAATAGAGTTGTATTTTGAGACACACATTTTGATTTTAATTCCCCTCTCATCCAGATTGTGGGAGTTACTTATGTATCCACCATTGGATCTATTTCTTCGCAAGGAGAGAAATGTTGTTTACAGGTAGTGGATTGCTTCTATCTTCGAGTATTCACCATTAGCACAGGAGATACTTCTTTGTGGGGATGATCTATCATGTCACTCTTTATCTCCTATGGGGATTACTAATTGTATATTGGTGATAGAAGTAGTCTTCAGGAGGTCATGTTGATTCCTCCTTCCTTCTTTCACTTTCTTATGTTCTCTATTTTGGAGAGGGGTTTTTGCCTATATATTTTTCTCCTTTAATCCATTTGTGAGAGATCTTTTGTACATGTGATACAGGGGCATCCAAGGTGTATGGGAGCATCCAAGGTGTACGGGCAATCCTGTGTCAACCAAAAAAAATCGTTATTTTAATTTTGTTTATTTTCAATAAGGGCTTAGTGGATAGAAGAATAAATATTTTTATTTGCAACTTTGTAATATTCCTTGTGGCAAAATTGTAAAAGTAAATTTTGAGGAATGATGCTCTCGTAAATGTTTCAAATGCATAAATGGTGGAATATTTCATTGGGGAATCCCATTTCTAGGTGGGACCACTTGGTATGCATGCTACTACATGTTCAATTGCATTATTTGCATGCATTTGCATGTTAGCCACAAGCTTTGCATGTTGTTGCATGTCTAGGTCGTAATTATAGGACCCACTCTCAAAAAAATGGGCATAACTTTCTCATTTCTAATCAAAATAGAAAAATTCAAAGGAAAGCTAGGAAGGAGGTGTACAAAACCCATAAACAATTTTAGAAAATTTTAAAAAATGAGGGAGAAATGATAGGCTAAAAGTGATAGGTTTTCTTGGTGGTTTAGTGGAGGTTGTTTTGAGAAACCAATAGTGGTTTCTTTTCACGCAATTTCTATATATTGATGCTTGCTCATTTGGTGAAAGGGGGGCTTTTGGAGAAGTTATGGTTGCATATCTAGATGCTGCTAGAATGAAGCTAGAATGTCGAGTTGTAGATTTTTGTATGTTTGAAGCCCATGCTGTATGAGAGCATATGAGCTCCATGTTTATGTATCTCATTTTTAGATTTTCAATATCATACATGTATTGCAGATTTCTTTTCCATTTTATCTATTTCAAATTAATTTGTTGCCTTCTTGCATAGTGTTGTATGTGTGTTTTTTATCAGATTTGAAAGGGAGAGACTCCCACTTTCATCAGTGTTATCAGAGCCACAAGATCTTGAGAGTGCAGAGTATGCACCAGGAGCTGTGGGTGAAGAGGAGTGAAAAGTGATGAAGAGCGAAGTGGTGAAGCCACAAGAGAGAGTTGATTCTATAAGAATCATGTTGGTTGTCCTCCAACAGAGATGAAGTTGGGTAGAAGGTGTGCAGATTTCTTCCATTAAAAGGAAGTGGGTAGAATAGGTCTTAGAGAGGTGCATCTTCCAGAATCTCATTGGGTAGAGGATAGTTGTGAATTTTTTGTTGTAGGGAGAACATGTTATTACCAAGAGCATTGGGTCTAAATGTTTACATGTGTAGATTGAGAGTGTGATGTGTGACCGATTGCAGTCGATAAAATGGAGATATTATTGAGGAAGAAGCCCATGGTATGGGATGGATGGATATAGTATGAAAAGATGAAGATCCTTGAGATGATGGCAGACATTAGAGCAAGAGTGGATCAATGGGAAATAGGGCAGTGAAAGGAATTGATCAAACAAATGAAGAATTGTGTGTAGCTGTGATTGAGGAAAGTGAGATTTATGTTGAAGAGGAAAATATTGAGAATGGAGATGTGATTGAAGACATGGAAGTTTCTGTGACAAGACAAGAAGATACTCAAGATGTGAAATATGAAATGATGGACTTTAGGGTCCCATGTTTGATGAAGAATTTGGGGAAGATGAAGATCTCCTACTCAAAGAGGAGATGAGAAAGATAGATATCTTATTTGAAGGGAAAATGTTAGATGAATGTGATAAGAGAATGGAAAAGATGCAGATGCGAGAAGATAAGTCCCATGATTATAATAACATTGTTTTGTTTGTAGATGATTCTTTGTGTGCTGGTAAGGAAGATAAATATGAAGAGGTTATTCATGAGGAAGCTGAAGAAGTTGCAGTAGTATGCTTGGATGAAAGCATGGAAGAAGAGGAGAAAAGTGAAGAAATGAAATTTATTGCAGCATTGGCTAAAGATGGAGGCGTTCTAGAAATGATTAAAGTTGTAGTAGTTGAGGATGTTGTAGTTGAAACAAAGTATGCAGTAATGTATGAGGATCAAGTGTTCGATGAGGAACCTAATGAAGATTAAGAGTTTCTTGAGGAAGAGATTGTGGAGGTAGAGAAGTTGTTCAGAGCAACAACAAAGATAGTAGCATTTAGCAGTGAGGAAGAGGATGTTGTGACAAAAGAAGTCATTGAGATAAAATCTAATTTTTATGAGTTTTGTAATGTTGAATTTGAAAATGATTTGCATTTTGAGATGAGCAAAGAGTTAGAGAAGAAAGAGGATTGTGTAGATGCAGAATGGCATACAGATGTATACTTATAGGTAGAGGCTGTAGAGGAAGCTACAAGAGAGATCTGGTGGAGGTGGTCAGTTTATGGTGGGTTGAATCCCACGAAGGAGAAGAGGGCAGAAATAATTTGGCAGAGGAAGACAGTGCATGTTGGATACAAGTCCACAAGAGAAGAGAAGAATGGAGTGTAGATTTGTTGGAGGAACGTGAAGCTTGTTCCAGCAAGATGTTGGAAAAAGAGAGCATTTTTTGTGCACATATTTGTGAGTATATGCTCACAAACTTCTTACCCTGGGTGTCTGATGCAGGAGTATCCAAGGTGTATGGGCAATCCTGTGTCAACCAAAAAATATTGTTATTTTAATTTAGTTTATTTTCAATAAGCGCTTAGGGGATAGGAGAATAAATATTTTGATTTGCAACTTTGTAATATTCCTTGTGGCAAAATTGTAAATGTAATTTTTGAGGAATTATGCTCTCGTAAATGTTTGAAAGGCATTAATGGTAGAATATTCCATTGGGGCATCCCATTTCTAGCTGGGACCACTTGGTATGCATTCTATTGCATGTTCAAATGCATTCTTTGCATGCATTTGCATGTTGGCCACAAGCTTTGCATGTTGTTGCATGTCTGGGTCATAATTATGAGACCCAGTCTCATAAAAATGGGCATAACTTTCTCATTTCTAATCAAAATAAAAAAAATTCAAAATGTTCTAGAATTATGGGAAGGAGGCACACAAAACCTAGAAATGGTTTTAGAAAATTTGGAAAAATGAGGGAGTAGTGATAGGCTGAAAGTGTTGGGTTTTCTTGGTGGTTTAGTGGAGGTTGTTTTGAGAAACCAATAGTGGTTTCTTTTCATGCAATTTCTATATATTTATGCTTGCTCATTTGGTGAAAGGGGTGCTTTTGGAGAAGTTGTGGTTGGATATCCAGATGCTTCCAGAATGAAGCTAGAATGTTGAGTTGCAGATTTTTGTATGTTTGAAGCCCATGTTGTATGAGAGCATATGAGCTCTATGTTTATGTATCTCATTTTTAGATTTTCAATATAATACATATTGCAGATTTATTTTCCGTTTTATGTGTTTCAAATTGATTTGCTGCCTTCTTGCATAGTGTTGTATGTGTGTTTTTTATCAAATTTGAATGGGACAGTCTCCCACTTTCATCAACATGGGTACCTAACATGGCCTTTTATCTAGAACTTGTCCCTCATTGCATATTTACATCATTTGCATATTTTCTCATTTCCCTAAGTTGCACTCTTACACTTTTGGTTGAGAACAAAATTACTTTTGAAGTTTTTTGATCCACTAGAAAATAAAACTTGAGAAAAATAGTAAGAGCATATGGTATACCTAGTGTAATAGTGAACAAGATAGAAAAATAATTTAATACAAACTTGATAGGTTCTCTATTCAAGAGAATCATTTCTATTTTGAAAACAAGTATGATTCTATTTGTGTGGAAGTCCTTCCTTGTACTATATCTGATCACCACTCTATTGAAGCAAATATCTTGAAAAAAGACTCAGTATTCTCAATGTTATAAGAAAAGGAAGAATCTTTAAGTTGAACATTGAATTATTAAAAAAAAAAGATTGTTTGGATGGAATTAATACTTTAATGAAAATTAATAAAATGATTTTCCCTAAGAGATCTTCCATTCCTTTTTGGGAAAATCTTTTGAATAGCTATAAAGTTCTATTTTAGACCATTGGGAGAAAGTATTCTATTGAAGGTAGAAGATATGAATGTTATCCTCAAGAGATTTTTTTTAGCATTGAGGACAAAGTACAAAAGAAACCTAGCAGTGAAATCCTTATTGATTCTTTTGGGGATGTTAAACACGATCTTAGATGTCTATAAATAAAAAAATCTCAAGGAGCTAAAATTGGAGCTAAGCTAAATTGGATCAAAGAGAGATAAAGGGTTGAAATTCCTTTTCAAAATGTTGAAAATCAAGAACATTATGGAGTATGTATATTGGTCCTATTATTGAAAGTGATATTAAATATAATAATAATGATGATATTAAAGAGGTTTTTATAACTTTTATAAAAATCTCTTTTCTACCAATGGTGATAATAGCACTTGCAAACAAGCTCAAGAGGCCTGTAAAAATGTTATTCCCAAGTAAATTAATGAGGATTTTTTGACTAATTTAAGAGAATAAATTAGTAAAGAAGAAATTGTCAATACTATGTTTTCCTTTAAAAATGGAAAGTCCCCTAGTGCTGACGGACTTCCTCTTGAGTTTTACAAAGCTAACATTGACTAGATAGTTGATGATCTATTTGAGTTGTATAAGGAAGCTATTCTTAAAGTCTCATTGGGAAGTAAAATTAACAAGGGGATCATTAAGCTTCTTACCAAAGAAGTGGATAAAACTAATATGAAGAATTAGAGACCTATTACTCTATTAAATGTCTCATACAAAATCTTTGCTAAAGTTTTAGATCTAAGACTCGCTAATATTCTCCCTAAAATTATCAACAATACTCAAACAAGATTTATAAAAGGTAGATATATTTTAGAAAATCTAATTAATCTAGGAAGCACTAGAATGGGAAAATAAATCCAATCAAAATGTTGGGATTCTATTGCTTTATTTTGAAAAATCTTATGATAGGGTGGTTGGTGTGAAAATGGTTTATTTCCTAACTAGTTCCATTTTAGGACCTATTCACACTTAGTTGTATACGTTTACTTAAGGAATTCATGTATTGTGGCTTAATTCATAAGAATAAGACAATTGTCATATTCTTATGTGTTCTAGGTTTTCATCCTTGCCTTTTATAAGAAAGGGCTCTCATGTCTTCATTTCATATAATGCATATTGAGCATAGATCTTGTATGCATTAATTTTCTCTAGCAATAGAGCATTATTATGTTTCTACTCTTTTGTGGAAGGTTGTTTTTGGTATTATGAGTGATTCTGGGCTTCTTGAGTCTTTTGTGTGACTCTTACAGAATTGTCATTCATTTTAACTATCTTGGAGGCTTTTGGGTTTCCTAAAGAGTTTTGCAAGATGGTTGAAGTTCTATTTTAGAATGTATATGCCCAAATTAATATCAATTGTGCATTAAGAAAACCTTTTTTACTTGAAAGATCTATAAGACAAGGATGCCCTCTTGCTCCTACTCTTTTTGTGATAGCCTCTGATGCTCTTCACTATATTTTAAGAGCTAATTATTTTGGGAATATGTTGAAAGTTATTTCTCTACCCAATAATGAGATCTTTGAACATTTATTTTGTAGATGACACTACCCTATTTCTTGTGTTGGATGATGAAAAATTTAAAAACATAGTTAATAGGCTCAAGATTTTTTGTCAAGCCTCAAAAGAATTTTTTTTAGATCAATTCCATGCTTTTAAGTTGGAAGGAAGAGCCTCCTTCAAGAACTACTCTTTGTAGTGGGGTGCCCACTCCAAGAAGGTGAGATATTTTGGGATCTCATTTTCTATTAAGCCCTCCTTGAGAAATATGTGGGACTAGATATATACTAAGATTGAAAAAAAGCTTCTGAATTAGAATAATATTTATCTCTCCTTGGCTGGTAGGGTGTCAAAAAATGTTTTCTTCTTATTCCATTTACTATGCTTCTATTTGGCTTTTTGCTAGTTATCAAATTGAGAACATTCATAAGATGATCCAAAATTTCCTTTGGTTTGATAGCAAGGGTAAAATAAAAGACACGTTGTTAAGTGAGATAGGTGTTGTCTTGATAAAATTAAAGGGGCTCTTGTGTTGGAGTCCAGGACAACACTGAGAGGGGGGGTGAATTAGTGTTGTATAAATTTTGAAACTTTTTTTGCAAACTTTAACTTTCAAGACACAAAGAGAGAAAGATATCATTGATTTGTTACACATATGCACATAACTGAGAATGAAAGGAGTGAACAAAAACTTATGAGTAAAATATTAACACATATACAAATGAAAACAATATAAATCATAACACAAGTTTGCATAAGTTGAAAACCCTCCTGGGGTAGAAAAACCACTCCAAAACTACCTCACTGGCTTAACCTTGAAAACATCTTTACAAGCCTCACTGGCTGATGTGGGTGTCTCACTGACAAATGTAAGGTCTCACTGACCTACAAGCCTCACTGGCTGATGTGGGTGTCTCACTCACAAATGTAAGGTCTCATTGGCCTACAAGCCTCACTGGCTAATTACAAATCAAATAACAAAATATTGATCTCAATTCAGGGGATTATCCTGATTCAGAGCACAAAAACACCTTGATAATTATACCAATCAACAACAATTATTCTCTTCAACTTTACTCAAATTCTTCAGTGTCTTCAACACAAGATTCTCTGCTAATTGATTTGATAAACACCAAAAAAAACACCATTTGCAAGATATTCTTCTCTGAAAACAAAATATCTCTGCACAAGATTGATATAAACTCTTGATAAATATTAGGCCTTCAAATCACTTTCATACTTCAATCATTAAGGTACTCTCTACAATTTCTGAAAACAAATCATCACTGCAAAAATATAAGTTGTTCATCTCTGCCTTTAAACACATCTCTACAATTTTATTCTTTCAACTCTGCCCCCATCACACAACATACATTTTGCTTGCTTATATAACTCTGCTTCATAAATTCAATAACATGTTTTTCTTCACAAACCTTCATTGTATATATCCTCAATATAGTATAAAGCACAAACAAAAATAGTCACAAACTTAGCAACTTCTATATATTACCTTCTACATGCTCGGACATCAAAAAGGTAGCCTAAAAGACTGGTTTTTGTCTTTTCCACCATACAAAAACTATCAAATTTTAGTAAGCAACAGGACCATTGGAATTTGAATAGACTTTGAATCATAGGCATAGATCTTGCATTTCCCACCAAGTTGCATTATAGTCTTTGACCGTTCAATGGATGCCCCCCACCAAAAGCTTTTAAAACAACTTTTTTTCCACCGAAGCTTCTAGGGCATCGGGGCCATTAGGGCCAGTCAACAAATGGATTAACATACCTCCAAGCAGCACACTTTAAGTGATTTACCTGCTGCCCCAGTCAACATCAATTTAAAACAAAAAGTGCACATTTTATGATAGGCTAATGAGGGTTAGAAACAATATGCATTAAGCACCTAATTTAGGGTTTTGATTAGGATTTATGACCATTGAAATCTATAGAAGCATGAATGAAATCATAAAGGAATATTCTATCTAAACATTAGTACTCTTCTTCTAAAGATCCTTAACTCTATGACAAACAACATGACTTCAACTATACACCAAGATGTTTCAAGATGCTTCATCTATAATGGCATAAATGAACAACAAACTCCTTAACAAAAATAACAATCAAACCAATAATGCATGAGTCTTAAAGATAAATGACCAGTGTTGATACTTGTTGCTTACTACTCCAAAGCACTCAAATCAAAACATACATCATAAACTAACATGAAAGACAATCTGAGATTCTTTACTTCTGAGTCACATGATGATGATCAACACTTTGAAGTATATCATTCTATCATAAACTTTCCTGACATTGAAGCATACTCACATTCCCCTGCTACTGGCATCAGGCATAAGACACACCAAACTCTATGTAGGCTCCTGATCTTATGTATTGGAGATAACAAACACTTGAAGACCTCCTTGATAAATGTATAATGAGAACTAACACAAGCATCTCATCTAAATTATACTAACACACTTCAATGCTAATATAAGCATCTGCACAAACCATGAACAAGTCTAAAGCATGAGCCTTGAATACAAATGACTCTTGAACATAAATAACCTTGTTTTGTCTCATGATACAAAGAGTGTCAAGGTGCCATTAAATGATACAGATGTGCTAAGTAAAGACCAAGGCTCATAGTCTTCAAATGCATCAAATGTCTAAGAACCAACACAGATATTAGTCATCAAGCACCAAAACAATAAACCAAAGATGTATCAATGTGTACTATATAAACTATATGAACTCCTCTACAAGTAATCTGCAGTACTAATGTCCTTGTGTCCTAAACACAAACACTGTTTATCATGAAGTCTTGAATCTCTGAAGCTATGATGAAGGTAGGATGATAAAGATAAGAAATTATGAACACTATCACATCTAACCTTATTAAGCATGATGAACACCAAACAAATCACATCTTGAGACAACCATGTGGACATCCTTATTACCATACATCCTCATCTTGATGATTTGCCTTGCCCTTGATCATAAAAACACCTTTTTGACATCAATGATAAAACTTATACTAAGG
This sequence comes from Cunninghamia lanceolata, assembly GCA_027924645.1. Lineage (NCBI taxonomy): Eukaryota > Viridiplantae > Streptophyta > Pinopsida > Cupressales > Cupressaceae > Cunninghamia > Cunninghamia lanceolata. The sequence goes on along the minus strand of BSBN01000477.1, from coordinate 1,480,767 downwards.
GTCAACAAACTCCCCCTTTGGCATTGATGTCAAAACCATCTGTAGACACTCTTTCTCCACCTTTTTGACAGAAAATGACAAAGTATCCAAAACAATCATATTATGTCAAATGATATTCTAGCACCAACATTGATATTGTTTAAGCAAATGAAGATCATGACACCATAAATTTCTGACATATCACACTTGAGCACCTCTATGATATTCACACTTTGTCAGTGCATTTCACTCCTGTCCCATGAATGGAAAAGAGTAACAATCTCCCCTTGAGTATTAGATATCTCATGCACTTATGTCTAAACTATTATTCACCAACAAGTCTACAAGCTCTGCTTTACTACAACATATCAACAAAAGCAACCATACATCATATCAACAGCAAAGAATATTTGAAGCTCCCCTTAACTGAAACCATGATTAGAAAAACATATGTTGACAAAATCTCTGGATTAAGAGCATTAGCAGAAATATGCATGATCATGAAAGATAATAAACACAATCTCCAACAATACTGAAGTCTGAGATCAACTAATAGCATGTCTTGACACTTATCGATTGCAAGCAAGAAGATCTTGTACAAGTCTCTGCTACTCAACCAAGTATGCTTACAGCTCCATCATGAGTCTATAATCATCAACAAGGCTTGTAATCATGATACCATCATCAACATCATCAGCAGAGGTCAAATAATCTATAATGATCATTCAAGCAAAATGCATCACTGTTTAAGTCTCTGAAAGATTAGTACTTCTCCTTCCCCTTCCATACTATGTATGCTTACATTGCATCATGAGAATAATAATCTTTTATGGACAATCATGATGCATCTATCCACATGAAGAGTCACTTTAAGAATGACAACTAAAGTAATTTCTCTTTTGACCTACACTATTCATGCTGCTCATTCAAGAAAAGTCTGATGCATAATAGAACTGCCAACAACATTTGAAAGATCTGGTACCATCTTTGCAAGACACCTACTAAATGCTATACACTAGGAAGGAACTCAAGTCCACTACAATCACATTCTAACCACATTCTCAACATCCTGGTTCTGTCAACATGAGCATATCACTACCCCAACCCTTGACAACACCAACACACATGTTCATTTCTCCATAAAGACATCCTAATAAGGACTCATGACATGAAGGCATCTCCAATCAACACTTCTGATCACCAACTCCTACAACATCTTAGGCATAGCCACAACTGTTTTTGATTATGAGAATAATAAGGTTTGCTATGAGCATCACACTGGCATACCATAATGACAAAACATCCTTTGATCCATATCCTTTTGGCATACACTGCAATGTTTTCTCAACTGATCATTGTCAAGCATGCTAACAAGACACATAACATTGTCTTACATCCATGAAAAGCAAACAATCAAAGAACTGTCAACTGTTCCAAAGGTATCTTGTCCTAATCTCTATCACTTGTTAACTCATACAACCATCACTCCTTGATGCGAATCAAACCATAGTCTTCCTTGGCCTTTTATCTAATTTTGAGCAGCAATCTCATATGGAACATCATGCAGGTTTACAAGGGCACTTGCAACTACACTGTATTGTCAAGTATTCCTGCATTGAAATGTTGAATATATTCATGTGCTTTGTTTAGCCTTTACCATGTCTTGGAGGTGACTAACTTACTCTACTAACATGTGTGACTAATACAAATGTCCTTGTTGCCAACACCAAATACTGTGCATCAACCTTGAATATCATCAACAACCATGACATAAGAAGGCATATTAAACTCATGGAGTATAAGCAACATTGTGATTGTTGGTCTCTGTAATAAACTGTCATGGAAGCCTCAAGAACACTCAACTTTTCTAAGAATGATATGAAGCAAATTTAGGATCAGTCATCATCAAACTCTTTGTGTATTGAACTCCTGAATATCCTTTCAACATCTTGTAAACATAATGAACCAAAGATCACCTGAATCACTGTCACATATTGAATATCAACATTTGAATTTAATATAGATGGTGTCTTTTGTGTCTTTTGACCAGAATGAAGCTTGGCATTTCTCATGTTCTTATTTCTTCTACTCTTTCCCATGGTACTCCACTAACAGGACCTACCTGAGCCTATTAGACTTCAAAAAGGGAACGTAGCTCTGATACCACTTGTTGGAGTCTAGGACAACACTAAGAGGGGGAGTGAACCAGTGTTGTATAAATTTTGAAACCTTTTTTGCAAACTTTGACTTTCAAGACACAAAGAGAGAAAGATATCATTGATTTGTTACACATATGCACATAACTAAGAATGAAAGGAGTGAACAAAAACTTATGAGTAAAATATTAACACACATACAGATGAAAACAATATAAATCATAACACAAAGTTGCATGAGTGGAAAACCCTCTTGGGGTAGAAAAACCACTCCAAAACTACCTCACTGGCTTAACCTTGAAAACATCTTTACAAGCCTCACTGGCTGATGTGGGTGTCTCACTGACAAATGTAAGGTCTCACTGACCTACAAGCCTCACTAGTTGATGTGGGTGTCTCACTGACAAATGTAAGGTCTCATTGACCTACAAGCCTCACTGGCTAATTACAAATCAGATGACAAAATATTGATCTCAATTTAGGGGATTACCCTGATTCACTAGAGCACAAAAACAACTTGATAATTACACCAATCAACAACAATTATTCTCTTCAACTTTACTCAAATTCTTTAGTGTCTTCAACGCAAGATTCTCTGCTAATTGATTTGATAAACACCAAAAAAAAAAACACCATCTACAAGATATTCTTCTCTGAAAACAAAATATCTCTGCACAAGATTGATATAAACTCTTGATAAATATTAGGCCTTCAAATCACTTTCATACTTCAATCATTAAGGTACTCTCTACAATTTGTGAAAACAAATCATCACTGCAAAAAAATAAGTTGTTCATCTCTACCTTTAAACACATCTCTACAATTTTATTCTTTCATCTCTGCCCCCATCACACAACATATATTTTTCTTGCTTATATAACTCTGCTTCATAAATTCAATAACATGTTTTTCTTCACAAACCTTCATTGCATATATCCTCACTATAGTATAAAGAACACACAAAAATAGTCACAAACTTAGCAACTTCTATATATTACCTTGAGCATGCTTAGACATCTAAAAGGTAGCCTAAAAGACTGGCTTTTTGTCTTTTCCACCATACAGAAACTGTCAAATTTTAGTAAGCAATAAAACCATTGGAATTTGACTAGACTTTGAATCTCAGGCATAGATCTTGCCTTTCCTGCCAAGTCGCATTATAGTCTTTGACCATTCGATGGATGTCCCTAGCCAAAAGCTTTTAAACAACTTTTTTTCCACCAGAGCTCCTAAGGCATCGAGGCCGTTAGGGCCGATCAACAAATGGATTAACATGCCTCCAAGCGGTGCACTTTAAGTGATTTACCTGTTGCCCCAGTCAACATCAATTTAAAAGAAAAAGTGCACATTTTATGACAGGCTAATGAGGGTTAGAAACAATATGTCTTAAGCACCTAATTTAGGGTTTTGATTAGGATTTATGACCATTAAAATCTATAGAAGCATGAATGAAATCAAAAAGGAATATTCTATCTAAACATCAGTGCTTTTCTTCTGAAGATCCTTAACTCTGTGATAAACAACATGACTTCAACTATACACCAAGATGCTTCAAGATGCTTCATCTATAATGGTATAAATGAACAATAAACTCCTTAAGACAAGAATACAACTCCTTAACAAAAATAACAATCAAACCAATAATGCATGAGTCTTGAAGATAAATGACCAGTGTTGATACTTGTTGCTTACTGCTCCAAATCACTCAAAGAAAAATATACATCATAAACTAACAGGAAAGACAATCTAAGATTCTTTACTTCTGAGTCACATGATGATGATCAACACTTTGAAGTATATCATTCTATCATAAAATTTCCTGACATTGAAGTATACTCACATTCTCTTGCTACTGGCATCAGGCATAAGACACACCAAACTCTATGTAGGCTCCTGATCTTATGTATTGGAGATAACAAACACTTGAAGACCTCCTTGATAAATGTATGATGAGAACTAACACAAGCATCTCATCTAAATTATACTAACACACTTCAATACTGATATAAGCATTTGCACGAACCATGAACAAGTCTAAAGCATGAGCCTTGAATACAAATGACTCTTGAACATAAATAACCCTATTTTGTCTCATGATACAAAGAGTGTCAAGGTGTCACTAAATGATGCAGATGTGCTAAGTAAAGACCAAGGCTCATAGTCTTCAAATGCATCAAATGTCTAAGAACCAACACAGATATTAGTCACCAAGCACCAAAACAATAAACCAAAGATGTATCAATGTGTACTATATAAACTATATGAACTCCTCTGCATGTAATCTACAGTATTAATGTCCTTGTGTCCTGAACACAAACACTGTTTATCATAAAGTCCTGAATCTCGGAAGCTATGATGAAGGTAGGATGATAAAGATAAGAACTTATGAACACTATCACATCTAACCTTATTAAGCATGATGAACACCAAACAAATCACATCTTGAGACAACCATGTGGACATCCTTATTACCATACATCCTCATCTTGATGATTTTCCTTGTCCTTGATCATACAAACACCTTTTTGACATCAATGACAAAACTTATACCAAGGGTCAACATCTTGGTCTTAAGAACTTGAAAATTTGAGGTGTGGATTTGGCCACAAAATTGACTTTCAAACCTTTTGATGGTAATGAACCCTATAAAATTCTTGTCAGGAATAATATCCAATGTGCTACTCCAAAAAAATTCAAGATTTTGAATAATTTACATCCTCATGACATTCTTTTGGGTAACTTTTTGGTCAAGCCCTTAGGCTCTATGGTCTTTAACATTATTTGGAGGGCCTAGGAGTCTATGAGAAACCTTATTGTGGGAAAGAAATCTTTTAACAAAAATGAAGGTGAATTTTATAGATTTAGATCTATTTGCTGGAATTTGTTAGATGGAACAAAAACCCTTAGGTTTTCTCCGAGGCTGATTTGCTAAAATCTAGAATAATAAGGGCATCTCTAGTTTACAAAATATTTTCAAGGATAATTGTATGAAAAATTGACAAAAGTTAAGCTCTAAATTTGATCTTCCTAAGTCCCATAGAAGAACTGTTACAAGTATGTGCCTAATTGGTGTTGTCATTGATGTCAACATATCTTTGTTGTCATCGGTGTCAACTGTATCCTATCTTGCTATTGGTCTAGAATCTTTACATTTTGAGGATATTGAGAAAATTTGCTCCTCTGGAAGAAATAGAAATTGTAGTGAATTTCAGTGAAGACAGTATATTGCATACTAAAGAATAGTCCAAAAGATTGCTCCACATTTCTTGTATATTGAAGATCTTTGTCTATGGATTGGAAGTTATGTAGAGGCATGTCTGATGATGCTAAATCTTGAGTTTGAGCCTCCAATATGAAGAATTGAGTGAGTTACTATCACCAGTGTAAAACCTACTTTTTTTGATTATTCACTGGTGACAGAGAGAAAGTATTTTGCTCCGCATTCCTCCACATGAAAGAATTTTACTCTATGGTTCTAGAGGGAAGTCTGGGATGATGATAAGTGCCTGCATCTCCAATGGTTCTTGATTTGGTGATCTGCAAGCTATCTTTCTTTTATGACAGTCAAAGACAGTGAAGTTCATATGCTCCAGTGTGAAGAATCTCATGGATAAGGTGGTTAGATTTTGTGTGGTTGCTCCTGATGATTACAATGTGCTTGTGGATGTCTCTTGATCATGTTCCTACCTTTGTATTGGTCCGCAAGGATTATTTTGGATCAAAGTTGAAGATTGTTCCCAGACAAGGTAGCGTGTAACCAGTCATAGTTGACTTGGTTAATTCCAGTAATTACGGAGATCTCTTGATGATTGCAAAAGCACGTTGTGGTATGAAAGATTGTGTTTGAGTCCTAGCTAAGGCATGGCATGATCTGCATACATCTTTGCTACACTTTCTTAGCTTAATTTTTGTATTAGGTCAAGACCTATTTTGTAAATGTTTGTAATGCCGACCATGGAGATTGTTCCAACGGTTGATGAATGTAATGCCAACCTTGATGTACATTCCAAGGTTGATGAATGATATATATATATATATACATACTTGTAATTTGATTGTGGAAAATATGTCCTTGAGAGAAGATGCGAAGATAAGGAAAAGAGGTGAAAAGGTAGAGAAGAGTAGAGGAACTACTGTACTTCAATGTAATAATCTTAGAAATGAAGAAGATACTAATCTTGGCAATGAGCCTAGTAGTGAGCCACCAGTCGGGTTTAACAACCCTCATTGTAATCTTTCTAGGTTTAGGGTTGAAGCAATGAGCTTGCTAGACCTAGTTGTACTTCATGGCAGTGAGCCAACATGTTCTAGGCCCGTGGAGTGACCAAGCCTAAACAACATTTTTCAAAGATTGCAATATATTTGAGAGCTAATCCTCTCCGTGGTTTTTCCCCACCTTGGGGTTTTCCACGTAAAAATCTAGTATCTCTTGTGTTTGATCTTGCAATTGTGTTTAATTTTCTGATTTCATGCTTTCATGTTTTAATCATAATATCAGTGGGCAAGTGATTAATGTCTTAAAGTGCAGAAGTAGTTAAAGTTTTGAGACAACTGATTCACCCCCCCTCTCGATTGTCTGGTACATTTCAACAAGATCTTACACTACCTTCAAAAAAACTTTGTTTAATGTGCATTTTCCTATCAAACTAAAATTCAATACTGAATGTCTTGAAAATTTCAAATGGAACAATGGTTCTAATCTCTTGAAGATGAGTACTACTAATATATATAGAATCCTGACCGATTCACAAGAGGTGCTTAACTATGTCATTTTTATATGAAATATTAATTTAGAGGGCAAAGCCTGGTTTGATACCATTAAATCCTATTGGTCCAATTTTATTAAGCCCAAGAAGTGTTATTTTAGGTGGCTCTTGTTAAAAAGCTTGTTGTTAGTACTAGTGTTAAAGCTCTTGATTCTTGCAATGGTATCTATTTGTTTAACCTCTAAAATTATCCTCCTATATGGAATGGTACAATTTCTCTTAGTTTAGCTCCTTGCCTTGGGTGACCTCCCAACCTCTTTGTTTTTGGCCTTCCCGAAACCCTGATTGGCTAATACCTAGTTGCAAAATATTCATTTTCTGATGTAACTTTTGATAGAACCCAAAAAGAGGATTTGGAGTATGGGTCCCTAGGACCCTCGAGATACAAATTTGGTTAGAAAATGGGTGCCTGGACTCGGGCGCCCACGCCCTACTCCTGCCCCATTTTTCAAGATTTTGAATTTTGGCAGGGTGTCAACTCCCGCCGTGCTCCTCGAGATTTCATTTTCAAATTCTTAGTTTTCATGTGATATTGAGACATTATTTTGAAATTTGAATTTCCCTAAAGCTAGATATAAAAAGACATTTGAAAATCATTTTATCACACATAATTCGTATGCAAGCTTAATGCCAAAACTCTGCTGAAATTGCCATTGAAGATCAGTGACTGTTGAAGCTCTTGAAAGTTATTTGAATTTGCTATCATGGAGACAATGGATGGAGATTAGGAATCAAGATCTTGAGACTATCTTTCTCTTCCTAGGGTTTTGTACACCCTTTGCATGATTGGGAGAAGGGTTGAAGCCTCCAACATCGATCTTGGAGATCCTTCGTAGACATTGTTGATTCATCTTCTTGTTCATGCAAGTATTCATTTGTTTTCATCTCCTTGAGGTGAAGTTGTATGTGTTTATTGAATTGAAGAAATTTATTGATCTTCCCTTGATTGAGACATATAGGGTTTGATATTTCTACATACACTTGTTTAGGTTTGCACACACTTTTGCAAATCTTTATCTCTGGCTATTGTTGAGGTAGGAATACCAAAAACAGGGCTTGACTAAGGCAAGCTCCTATATAGCCGCAACATCTTTCTCCTTCTTTTGTAGGTGCAAATTATGTTTTGCAGGATACAGTGAAAAGAAGCTACAAAAAGATGGACATTGCAGATACAGTCATCACGGACTTTTGGAATTTTGGATCTCAACACTTTCAGGACTAATGAGCAGGCGCCTTAGTCCAACTTGGGGAATTTTCTGAGATTTGGGAGCTCTTAGAGGTCATTTGGCAGCTGGTACAGAAGATTTTCAGAGATAATAATTTGTAGGACTAATGAGCGGGTGCCCTAGTCTAGTTGGCCCTTAATTTCTAGGTGCATGATCTCTAAACCTTATTCTCTGCATTTCTATAATCTGTTTTACCTACTTTATCTCTAAATTCCATCATTTTCTGTTATAAGGTGTAATTAGGGTTTATGTGATTAATAAGTAAAAGCACGTGATAAAACCTTAGTGAGACACCTAAATCAGACCTGATTAGTATTAGGGAACAGACAAGTGATCAGTAGCTTGGCCCTAAGCTCAATCCTTTTCCTCCCAATGTTTAGTTAGGTGAGAGAATAGGACTTAACTTTGTTTAAGAGAAACCTACTTTTTCACCCTAAACATTTTGGTGAACCCACACTCTAAAGAATTTGCATCCTTTAAACATTAGATCTAAAATAGTTTATTGTCCTAAAGCACATTTAGATTGCAAACCCTCTTTTGTGAAAGTGCATGCATTGAATTTGAACTATATTTTTTCACTAAAAGAGTTGGAAATTATCATTTGGTGTTTTGCATAGTGTTGCATTTTCATAAAAAGATCTTAAACCATCATTTTACATTTAAGTCTTGGGATAATTAGAGCATGCTAAAATGTAGGATTATTTTTTGCAAGATTTTCATGTATATGATGAGTTGTTTAGTTGTGATGACTTAGATATGTTAGATGAAGCCCTTGAGGACTTTATCTCAATTGAGCATTCCACTATGACTCCTAAACCATCGCTATTGCAAAGGGTTGTAAATGCAATTTATGTTCCTAAAGCTAAGTGTAACGTCAGAAAATGTCCCCTTGGGGGCTTTTCCCTCATAACTTGGTTTAGCTCCCAGGTCTCTTAACTACATTTAGGACATCTTGCATCATATTTTGACATCCTGATGAAATGAACTCTAGGTTTTATGACAAATGGGACCTAGGGGGATCCCTTAAACCTAATCCTGACCAAAATAGGGGGGAGGACTTGGGCGTCCGTGCCCTAGTCTTGTCCTATTTTGTGTCAGTCCCAAATTTTGAGTGTCAGCTTGTGACCATTATTTAGGTCCTATTTCGACATGGTAAGTTTGAATTATGAAATTCTTAGCGGGAGTGTTTGTAGTTGCATATATAAGCATGTTCAGGCATTCACTGGTAAACTGGTTGGCAATTTTAATTCATGACCTTCTATGAAGGTTATTCAAGGCATTCATTGTGTGGCAAGAGCAAATATTATGTTTTTTATGTGTTTGTATTTGCAGATTTGAGAAATCATCTCCTCATGGCATGAAGAGCTTCTTCCTTCCATGAGATCTTCACTGCAAGGTGACATCATTTATGTTTTTGAGAATTTATCATTTGGTTTTTGCCTATGCCTCCCAAGGGCACACACTCTCTAGCTAACAACGGTGTTCATGAGACTTAAATGTCTCTCTGGGGCTTGAATGAGGCAAGCCTCTAAACACCACAACCCCCTCCAAATGTTTCTGTGATTGCAGGTTACAGGTTGAAGATACAGGAAAAGTGGAGTTGTTGGAGTTGTAGGAGGGCATTACAGAGTGTCAGATTTACAGATCAGAGTTCAAAATAGCACCTTGGACTTGGGTGCCCGCTCCTTAGTCCTCCAGATTTTGTGACGGGAAAATCTCTGATACAGCAAGAACAGGTTGCAGATCAAGTTTCCAAATTCTGACAAAAAGTATGGCATTGGACTAGGGTGCCTGCTCATTAGTCCTTGACTGTTCCACTTCCTGAACTTTGAAAATAGGTGCACATTTATCTGTCATTTTACAGCTTCCTATAGCAGCATTTATCGTAATTTGTCTATTTGCTTCCATATTTGCATAATTAGGGTTTTGGTGTATAATTGAGCATAATTGAAGATAATTAAGAGTCAAATCACATAAATCCAAGTTTCCCTATATATCACAGTGACCAAGGGTCTGATAGTGCATTACCACTTGAACCAAATTCCTTGAATGTAATGGTGAAAGGAGGATAGGCACAAACAAATTAAACAAACCATCGAATCAACCTTATCCAAATTTCCACTTTACATTTTGGTGAACCCGTGTTTTTGTACTTGTTTTCACCTTTTTGAGTTTTTTTCTTTAGATTTGCATTGATTTCATTCATTCATAGTGTCATTCATCTTATTACATTAGAAAACTTACAAAAAAATTTAAAAATTTAAAAATTTTGAAAAAAATTGCATTCTAGGGTTTCTATTTTGCATCAATTAATTTGAATTTCATCAAATTTATAATTTTTTCATTAGATCTGAGATAAATTGTAAAAAATTATAAAAATCCAATCACTTGCATTGCATTTTCATCATAAAATTGCTAGGGTTTTGTTGAAAATTGTGAATTTTTCATATAACCTAGTAATTCCAAAATCTAGGGTTTGTACACAAATTCTTGTTTCAGATTTTTCTACTCATCTTAGACACTCATTCAAACTTGCATTTGTCTGTAGTGTTGTTTTTTAGTGTGAATTTGCATTTAGATCTCAAAAATTTGCATTTTTACATAGAAAATTTCAACAAAACTAACATTTTCATTGATTTTTTATTAGATTTGCACTTGCATTTTGCATCTTAGGGCTTGGAAATCATTTTAAGATCTGAGTAAATTTAATTTTCATCATACATCAGCTTTTGAAACATTCATATAGCATTTTACATTAAGATCTAAAACCTAGGGCTTGAAAAACCTTGATTTTCACTAGATTTGATCTTATCGACTCTCTAGATTTGCACTATAGACGTGTTGTAAAGAATATTTTTGAACCAATTGACTGATATCAGGATTATTATCTTCTGACCCTCCTAAAATTCTTTACAACACCTTTTTATTGGGCCCTTGTATTGAAAATTTGGCAAAAATTGTCACATTTTTGCTATATTTGCCCTAAGGTTTGACCTAGTTTGCACCCTAAGCGTGTTGTAAAAGATTGTATGCTTCTAGGTGACTGATATTACTAATATTATTTTTTTTGCCTCATAAAATTCCTTACAACACCTATTTCATTAGGTCTTGGGATTGAAAAATGTGAAAAATTGCATATTTTAAGGCATTTTCACTAGATTTGGACTTGTCATCATCTTAGATTTGAATCAAAAGTGTGTTGTAAAGGGTTTTATTATTTCATTGGACTTAAAATAGACATATAATTTGCTTACCCTAATAAAAATATTTACAACACCTTTTCTTTCATATATTTGCATTGCAAAAGTACAAAAATCAAGCATTTTTGGGTCATTTTTGCATATAACTTTGCACTTGTCTTTTGCATATTTTTCAAAAACTTTTAAAATCTGATTTTGAATTGATTTGAGCATATACACATGGTCTCTAATTGCAGCAACAACAATAGGTTCCCTCCTAGGCCTTACATGAGGAGAAAGGTCCCTGAACCTGAAATTGTGTTTACACCTCATGATAGAACAATTGGAGACACTGAAAGACCTCTTTACACCACTGCAAAAATAATGGGAAACCCTGTGGATGGAACCCTTATTGACCCTAATTGCATGACTAATGTCACTATAGAAGAGTTCCTCTATGCACATAATTTTATGCAAGGATCTTATGACCCTTTGGATATGATGATCAAAACACATAAGGGAACCTTTGTAAATCCTTTGGGTAAGATATCATTGTTGGTAACTATACTTGAGAAACATGTATAAAAATGGTTTGATGATGTCCCTATTTCTGATCTCTTTCATATAAAACTTGGACATCCATGGTTAAAGGCTATGAAAGCCATCCCTTCAATAATTCACAATTGTCTTAAATTTCCTTTGAATGAACAAGTGCTTACTATACCTCACAACAAGTATAAACCTTTGGTTACAAGAAAACATTGTACATTGGATCACTTTTGGGACAAATCTAAAAAGGAACTAGAGCTGCGAATAGACTTTAAATTTTTGAGCTATAGAAATTACAAAGCAAAACTATTACATCCAATGGCTGGTCCTTCTATGCAAGAAATAACAAAAGAAAAGTAACCCGCATTTGAAGAGAACCCTAGACCAAAAGGACAAGGTCCCTATGCTGAGTTTCCTCCCCCACCATCCTTACAAGGATCGAGAGGTAATTTTTGACAACAAAACATTCCACCTAGACAAATGAGATTTGATCCCGGTGCTTCCTCTTCTAAAAAGCAAAAACCTATGAACGAACAAAGCCCTATCTTACAAGAGATAAGTGGTAAGAGAAAAAGAAATAGAAAAGCAAGAGAAAGAAGGAGAAGAAGACAAGCTTATGCCATAAACCTTGCATCTCAACAAGAAAACATTGATCCAAACATTGAACCAAACAAAGATGATCCAAACAATGAACAATCTAAAGACAAGGACAAGAATTGGGTTATGGTACCTTATGTCCCACTTTCCTCTACCATTTGGGAGTGGGAGGATGATGATGATTTGCTTGATGATGAGACTTAGCGCAAAGATCCTATAGGTAAGTATTTCTAACCCTTTATCTCTCTCGTGATATGCTTCCCCTGTGATGTGTTATGTGTTGTTTAGGCCTCCTGGGATGACCCCTGATTCTCTTGTAAGGTCTGGGATACTAGGAGACTGCCTCTGTCATGACTTTCTTCTATTTGTATCATTATTCTTCCATATTGACTCTCTCTCTAAATTCATTGTTGTGTGTTGTGTCTTATGGATATAGCATTGTGGTTGGTGAATTGGGGGTACCCTCCTACATGACTGTCCCTAAGACACTTGTTTCTCCTCTCTTATTTATTGTTTCCCTTCCTCTAGTGTTTCTATCTAGTGGGCAGATGATGAAATAAATTTATACTAATGCGGACCTAGTGTCCCTTTAGTGAGAAATCAAAAATTGGACTTAGTTCCTAATATGACGATGGGGTTGTAATATATTATCCAACCCTTGGCTAGTAGAAGCACTCTGTGCTTTCTGCATAGTGATTTTGATAATCCTTTATCTCACTTACAAACCATAACAATACTGTTGCTCCGAGCACTTTGTTTGTCTTTGAATCTCGCCTTGGTGGTACTCAGTTCAGAATTTTTTGTGATATATCCCCATGGTTATCCTCGATCTCTAAATTCATAGTATAACCTTGGTTGTTTGTGTGATTAATCATATGCATTAATGTTGTTGTTTATCATGATTTTGGTGGACATTAATATGTTTCTTGCAGGGATGTGTTTGTGGGAACATTTGGCAATCGTAAAGTATATGTCACCTCTGGGGAGCATGGGCTTTTCGAAAGTCTATGTTCCCTTGTGTATTTTCTTCCTACCTTAACGTGCTTGATATTGATGCGTGATATCAACGACCTTAAGGTGGGGGCATATATAAGGTAAGTTGTCTGTTGTAGATGTTAGCAATGTGCTTGTCCTCAGGTGCAGTTTAAAGACTGGTGGCGATGAGTCCCTCTTGCACTCTGAGTTTGTTTGCAATCAATCAATCAATCAATCAATCAATCATTTTAAGCCCTCTGCGAAGGTAGGGGTGGCATATCTCTTGTGGAGAGTACCCATCCTGTCATTTTCAAAAGTCCTCTGCAGAGACGGGGAGCAGTTTTGTCACTAACTTAACCCTTAAACGTGTCTTCGGTGATTGTTGTGGTGAAGCAAATCATCGGTGTGTGCCTGTAATGTGCCTAAGATGGTGATGAGCCTAGAAATAGGAACACTCCATCGCTTGTCTGCCATGTTTTCTCTGTGTCTTCAAAGTGTGTGTGTTTGGTGTGCTTGCTTTGTTTGGCATGTCTGTTGCCCCATATGTAGTCTAAAGACGAGCGGGATGAGTGCTTCTTGCATTTTGGGAGGTTTTGTGTGTCTTGCATGTGTGTTACCCCATATATGCAGTTTAAAGACCAGTGTGATGAGTGCTTCCTGGATTATGGGAGGTGTGTTTACTTTCCTATACATGCATCTGCATTTCATATGTATATGAGAAAAAGAAAAGAAAAGATATCATCTCTGCCTTCCATGCATTTAGTGTATTCACTATGTTTTACATGTCTTTAATGTTGTCTTCTCCATGTTTTGCTTGACTGTAATTGTGTTATCCATGTTTTGCATGCCTGTTACTATCTTCTCTATGATTGACATGTCTTCTTCGTGCTTGGTGTGTTTATTGTGTTTGTTGACTGTACTTTAATGCATGTATTGGCCTTGCATTTATACATACATTAAAGTGGGGGCTAAATGTAATGTCAAAAAATGTCCCCTTGGGGGCTTTTCCCTCATAAGATTTAGCTCCCGGGTCTCTTAGCTACATTTAGGACATCTTGCATCATATTTTGACATCCTGATGAAATGAACCCTGGGTTTTATGACAAATGGGACCTAGGGGAATCCCTTGAACCTAATCCTAACCAAAATAGGGGGAGGACTTGGGTACCTATGCCCTAGTTTTGCCCTATTTTGGATCAGTCCCAAATTTTGAGTGTTAGCTTGTGACCGTTATTTAGGTCCTATGCTGACACGGTAAGTTTGAATTATGAAATTCTTAGCGGGAGTGTTTATAGTTGCATATATAAGCATGTTTAGGCATTCATTGGTAAACTGGTTGGTAATTTTGATTCATGAGCTTATGTGAAGGTGATTCAAGGCATTCATTATGTGGCAAGAGTAGATATTGTGTTGTTTATGTGTTTGTATTTTTAGATTTGAGCAATCATCTCCTCATGGCATGAAGACCTTATTCCTTCCATGAGATCTTCACTACAAGGTGACATCATTTGTGTTTTTGAGCATTTATCATTTAGTTTTTACCTCTGCCTCCCAAGGGCACACACTCTCTATCTAAAAATGATGTTCGAAAGACTTGAATGTCTCTCTGGGGCTTAACTGAGGCAAGCATCTAAACACCACAACCCCCTCCCAAAGTTTCTGTGATTGCAGGTTATAGGTTGAAGATATAGGAAAAGTGGAGTTGCAAGAGGGCATTACAAAGTGTTAGATTTGTAGATCAGAGTTGAAAATAGAACCCTAGACTTGGGCACCTACTCTTTAGTCCTCTGGATTCTGTGACGAGAAAATCTCTGATATAGTAGGAACATGATGTAGATCAAGTTTCCAGATTCCAACAAAAAGTAGGGCATTGGACTAGGGCGCCCATGCATTAGTCCCCAACTATTCCATTTCCCAAACTTCAAAAATAGGTGCACATTTATCTATCATTTTACAGCTTCTTACAGCAGCATTTGGCATAATTTGCCCATTTGCTTCTGTATTTGCATAATTAGGGTTTTGGTGTATAATTGAACATAATTGACAATGAAATCACACAAATCCAAGTTTCCCTACATATCACAGTGACCAAGGGTCTGATAGTGCATTACCACTCAACCCAAAGTCCTTGAATGTAATGGTGAAAGGAGGATAGGCACAAACAAATTAAACAAACCATCTAATCAACCCTATCCAAATTTCCACTTTACACTAAGGAAGATTCTGGGAAACCAAAAATAGTGGTCACCTTATGCTCAGATGTGGTTAAACCACCTTCTAAACTGGTGCTTACTATTAGAGGTCTTTCACCTTCTTCTCAACCTTTAGATCACATTTACAACTATGCTAAACAAATAGCACATCTAAATTTACAACAACCTAGTCATAATGTGGTTACTCATGCATATAACACTCAGAACAATAAACAAAATAGACAACAAAAAATCATTCTGATATCATTACTAGCTTCTCAACCTATGCTTCCTCAAGCACCTCATTTAACACAAAAAGTTGGTCACGACTATGATCTTGTACAGCAACTTCGCGCTACTCCTGCAAAGATATCTCTTTGAGAGCTTATACAAACTTCACCTACTTACCATGGAATGCTCCAAGAAGCTTTACAGAAGGTGATTGTTCCACCTACTGGTAAGCCAAATGATGTAGTAACTCTATTAGATTGTATGCATGTGACAAAAATGGACATTTTGTTTCAACAACATGAGTTGCCATCTCTTGAAGTTCAACATCAATATGATCCTTTGATAATCTTCATTATGATAAACAAAACATTGGTTAAGAGAGTTATGATTGACAATGGATCAGATCTTAATGTTTGTGGAATTAATTTACTGCACAAAATTAAAGTTGATACATCCTTGATTAAGTTAGAAATGATAAGTATCTGTGGCTTTGACAATGTTAGATGATAATTCGTGGGCACTATAACTCTACCTATATAAGTAGGACCTGTGATTGTACCTACCCTGATTCATGTCATGCCCTGTTATCTATCTTACAACATGATTCTGGGTAGACCTTGGATCCATGCATTAGGGGCAGTTCCTTCTACTTTACATCATTCATATTCAGGGACAAATTGCACACTATTCATGTTGATCTTGAACTTGACAATTATTTGCAAATTGAATCACAAAGACAAATCATTTGTCCTAATATTTTAAACAATTTGAAAGTTGATTCATCAATTCCTCTTGCCATAGACAATATGGTGCAAGAGTCTAAACAATCAAATACAATTCTTGGTGATGATTGGGGTTCATTAGATTTTGCATCTTCCTCCACGAGAGAATATAAAGTTAAAAACCCCATCCCAGAGACATCAAATATTGCATCGATATCATCTCACGCTGTGAATGACAACTATAAAGCTTTTTTGTTGATGAACTTGAATAATACTTTTACTTACACTACAGATTATGAAACTTATGAAGCTCCACCTTCTTCTAAATAAATGGCTTCTCTTTATGGTCGAGGATTCCATATCCTTTAAAAGAACTATGATTATGTCGATAATGGTTGTGGAATTAATCAACAAGGAATCAAAGTCCCTATAGAATCCGATTTGCGACATTATTCAAATGGCATTGGATATAATCCTTTCAAGGAATCTAAGGCCCGTAGACACCCTAGTCTTAATGTGAATACAATATCAACACTTAACTTGATATTTCCTGAGATGATCGAAACTAATTGTCCTCCAGGAGTGATTCCTTTGGATGAACCGATGAAGAGATAATTGAATTCTTAGGTGCTTATGACAATGTTCCTCATTATCATCATAAATGTGGCTTACCTTACTGTTTGAATGATAATGCATATTTTGGAAAAACTAGTAGTACAATAAATGCCACTATTAAGTTTGATGAAAAATCTGAAGACCTACCACAATCACCCGATTTCCTAGACCATAGTACCTTGCTCCATAGAAAGACTGTTGATGTTTTCATGGATAAAGAGAATACTGAAAAAGGTATCCCTATTCGTGATTGTTTACATACAGAAGAAAAGGAAGAAATAACTAAATTACTACATGAATTTTCTGAACTGTTTGTGTATGCAGGAAATTTTCCTCGATTTAAGCAAATAAACACAAAAACCCTACAAACTAACAAGAATATAATCTAAGAACCAAACGAAAATAAAAGCCAAAACAAAGAAAACTCCCTTAGATTTATTTGATTCTTGAGTGTTGTATGTGGATCATCTCTTCAAGATTCACATCCAATATGATAGAGCGCTGCCATGATTGAAACCTTGGATGACAGGCAAATGACAAAAGTATGAAAAGAAACTAGGTAAAATGACTAAGGCATGACAAAATGGATATGCATAGTGTAGAGCAAAAAGCAGATTCCAGAGAGTAGAAGAGGTGAAAATGAGACCAAAGAGAGGTATTTATAGCGAGAGAGAAGATGAAAAGGATGGTGGAGATGCGACAGTGAGATCAATGGTCGAGAAGAGTTGTGAGGGGAGGACGAATGTGCACGCGACACATGTCTCCACATGACTTTTGTTAGATTGGAAGCTCCCAAAATTGGTGGAGTTAACTCAAATTAAATTTTTAATTTTAATTTTGATTTTGGTTTATTTCCATTTGAGACTCATGTGCACATGGAGACAATTTAGGAGGTGGGAAGTGGTTTCCATTTCAAAGTGATGTGGAGGTGGAGAGTGAAAATAGGTGGGTAAAATAATTAAATACCCATTAATATTTAATTTATTTATTTTTAAATTAATAAATAAACTAAATATAAATGTTTATTTAATTATTTATTTAGAAGAAAATGGAAAATAAATAAAACTTAAGGTTTTATTTATTTTATAAGATAAGAGGGTGATAACAATTAAATAACATAAAGTTATTTAATTTTATAGAAGAACAATATGAAATGATGAAAATTAATTAAATAAAATATTTAATTAATTTGGAAGACAATGGTGACAAGTGAAGAATAATTACGAGATGATGGAAATTAATTAAATAAGAATATTTAATTAATTTAGAAGATGAAGAGGGAAGGCATGGTTTACAAAATAAATGTGTTAGACAAGGTAATATAAACAAATGCAATGATGTGACTAGATGCAACAAATGCGACGAATGCGTGAATGGGACATGAGTCAATTTTTAGTGTCTACATTTTGCCCCTCTTTGAGACAATGTCCGTTAGGGAATTGTTTCAAAGAAGATATGATATATTGACAAAATAAGCTATGCCCCAGTGAACTAGTGGATGATGCCCCCTTGAAAGGAAAACTGAGCTACAGAGGAAAGACATGTTTGACTCGCAACAAGAAAAGGCCTGGATAGAGACAGAAGTAGTGAGACAAGGTGCGGAAAGACAAGAAAAGCCCTAGGTTTAGGCCTATAAATAACCCTCATTGGTTCAAATTCTATTCATTTGTGTCATTTGCTTTGTCGAGAGTTTTTTTGTTTTTGTGTGTGCTTTGGAGCTTTGAAGATGTCAATTCCACGCCATCATCATCGAGTTGAGCAGGTGAGGACGTTTGGGCGAGCAGCAGGAGCAGAAGCACCAGTAAGTAGTAAAAATTTTCCATTTGTGTCATATTTCTTAGCCAAAAACACATTAAATTCACGCGTGTAACCAAATGCGCACTAGCGCTCTATAAGCACATATGGTAATTCTTAAGTCGCATATGGTTTTTCAGCTCGCAAGTGAGCACATGCCAGTCGCACTTGGCAAAGCCAAGCACATATGGTCATCGGGGTGGGCTTAGTTAGAGCTATGTCCATTTGGGAAAACTAGTCGCAGACGGTAGATACCGCATCGCATTCAGGTTTTCAAGTCGCAATGGAAAGAAAGCTAGCCGCATTTGGATTTTAGGGTGTACAATTGGTAAATAGTGCGTCACCTATAGTATTTCACATCATTCTTAGAACAAATCAGGTCGCATTAGGTTTTCTCAAGCGCATACGGCTAGCACATTAAGTTAGGTTGAGGGCTTCGTCACCTTTGGTGTTTCACGTCGCAATTGGGCAAATAGAAGGTCATATTTGGCAGATGCGGACGCACTTGGCTATCAGTGAGTCACCTAGGATTTTTCAAGTCGCTTATGGTCTACATTGCATTGCACTTGGTGATTTTAAGCACATATGGAAAAGGACAAAGTCGCCTATGGATAAACAAGTCGCAATTGGTAAAATTTAGGCAACTTTGTAGGGTGTTGATAGATTTTGGGAAAGAAACTGATGAATGACCATTGTATTGTTTTGCAGGAGACACTACTTCCGTTACTATCGCTGGAGCCACACCCCTCAAATCTATGACTAGTACGACAGTTAGATGCGGATGAGTTGTTGTTTCTAGAGATCATTAGATTTAAGCATGTAGTACACGTGGATCCAGTCCAAGCGCACACAGCGTTGATGACATGCCTAGTAGAGAGATGGTGTAGTGAGCAAAACTCATTCTTATTTTTGACAGGCGAGGGGACAGTGATCCTGGAGGATGTCTACTGGATTCTTCAAGTTTGGATACATGGAGATTAGGTCAATTATGATCCAGATCACGGGCTAGATGCATTCAAGAGATTATTTGGCACACCAGATATTAGATATGAGGAGCATGAGATACCGATGGCATGGATGCAAGAGTTATGCGATCGTCTGCAGAGTGGTTGTGGTCGTGATTAGATTCCTAGTTCCAGACAGGCAGGCTTAGGACTTCTCTACCAGGTGGGGCATAGTTTTAGAGAGCATGTTTATGTATGGCACACAATATGCATGGGCTCCTTGTGTCTTGGGACAGTTGTACCACTACTTGCATGATTGTACCTATTTATTTGGTTTGAGCATGTCGGCGGATGTCACTGTACTACACATATGGGATTTTGAGCACATTGCAGTGATGAGGCCAGTGGGATTACAACAGAGGTTACCTGGGTAGCCTTATGCACACATATATGGAGGAGCTCCTAGTTATAGGCAGTTAAGGCATCTAGTGTACTGGAGGCACCAGATAGACGAGATGGATAGATTCATATGGCGACCATGGCTGAGTTGTGAGGCCTAGGCAGAGGACGCAGAGGAGTTAGTATACGTGTGGCAGGCTCAACACTTATTTGGCCAGGGGATCTATATCATTGAGAGATTTCTACCAGAGAGAGTGCTGCGACAGTTTGGGATTGCATAGGGCAGACCAGTCGGTGAGGCTATCTATGGTCGTACATGCAGAGAGGTGGCAAATTGGGGTCCTGAGGTAGCCATGGAGATAGCCCTGGCTGAGGTAGAGGGTTTGCATCCAGTTACATGGGGATGGAGTCAGGGACCAGTAGACGTAGGGACCCTACCAGACTATGATGCTTACTGGGCTACAGAGTAGCCTACTCATCTTTTTACACCAGGAGAGGTTGGCGAGGTAGCTATCCATGTACCTCAGAGGACAGGAGCCAGAGCACAATGGAGAGTGCCTAGAGTTCAGGTGATAGTGGCTCCGGTAGTAGTAGTGGGGCTAGGAGGAGTTGCCATTGGCCAGGGACAAGGATGGGGATAGGTTCCTTGACATGTGGTGATGCCACCGCCACCACAACAAGGAGGAGATGGAGATGTGGTAGTTAGGCAACTGAGACAGAGACTGCAGGGTGAGGTGGACAGGAGGATATGGTACTAGGCCTGCCTATGGAGGATAGAGGTAGACATACATCGTGTTGTTGTTGCAATGAGACATGCACAGGGGCAGTCACAGGCATATCAGACACAGGTAGCCTAGATGCAAGCACAAATTTAGACATTACATGGACATGTGCAGACCCTGCAGGCACAGGTTGTACAGGTGGCATAAGTAGCACATGCATAGGCTTAGGTTGTGCCAAATGATGGTACCATAGCCAGATTGACTACCGAGAGAGATGTAGCGCTACAGAGGGTGCAGAGGGCCACTTCAAAGAGAGATGTAGTGATTGTTGCTCTGGGGACAGATTAGACAGGCCTCTACTTGGCGCAGGAGCTCACCCGAGTGCAAGGAGAGGTAGGCTCAGGCCAGAGAGAGGCAGAGTACTACAAAGGTTTGTACTATGGTGTAGTACCTCTAGAGCAGTGTCAGCCGAGCTACTGGAGTCGATCAATGACTTCAGGATCCAGGAGGACAGGAGGCTCACAGTTAGTGGCCTCAGTGATGGGACCTCCTCTTTAGAGGGGTGGAGGGGGAGCAGGTGGAGCAGATAAAGACCAGGGAGAGGCCTCATTAGGGAGCTTCCTGCTGAGACACCAGGGTTAGCCTTCATGGTTTATTATTGTATCATATTTGAGGCCTGAGAGCCTGAGTTGTATATACAATTTTGAGGGCTCTTAGATAGCCATGTTGTATCTTTATTCTATATATAGACACTTATATATTGACTCACATGATGTACAAAGATGGATGATTTATCTATATGATTACATGATTCTACATTGTCCTAAGTTATAGATATGCATTATTTATTGTAGTTTTATATGTTTTGATGTTATGATGGATGGACCTACATGTATGTTTGACTTGATGCTTATAGTTATGACATGGATGCCTATATGTAAGCTTTGATTACGAATGTCACTATGATAATGCAATGCTTATAATGAGTACATGCTTATATCGGTAATGTGATCTATTTATGATGACTCTACAATGTTTATGATTATATGTTTATGCTTATGCTTGTGACTGTGAATGTATTATGATAATGCACTGTTACTAATGAATGCAATGAATATACTGATGGGTACATGCATAGATGCCTAAATGCCTAAATGATAGATGGATGGTAAATGCTTATAACTGACATGGATAATGATTTATGCTAAGACTATGATATGATAGATAATACTACTATGTCTAACACACTTATTTTGCAGGAAGAAGGTGGAATGGCAGTGAAGTCGAAGAAGATGATTAGAAGAAAGATGATGAGAAGAAAGTGGAGGATGAGGCCATTGATCCCACCATGGAGAGACAAAATGGAGAAAGGCAGCCTCAGATGGATGCATATAAAATTGAAGATTTGCAATCCTTGAGTTTGATATAGCACTAGATATTATGCACCCAAGTATAAGGACCAAGGTGTTGAGTATCCAATGCACGACAGGCTAATACAACCTTGCCAAGATATAAGATATGAATATTAGCAGGAAAGACAGACTTTGACACTGCAAGCAAAGAGGTCTGAACTTAATTCCACTAGGCATAATGGAACCTTGTTGGTTATATGTATGGGAATAGACTTAGCATAGAATAGTGTTGACGCATAAAAGACTGTTTAGCTTCTCAGATGCCAAAAAATGCTAATCCCAACATAGACAAGATGCCATTAGACTTAGCAGGAGAATAAGACCATCCCACAAACACAACATATGAAAGCAAAAGACCATGCCCCAGTCCATACTTTGTCGCAACATACCAAGATATGAAAGATCTAGGTAGTCTTGACTAGGCATTATAGAGGGACAAAAGATAAAACAAAAGACACTGCCATCATGTTCTCTTGCCAAATTGGATTACTCTTGGATGGATTTAGATAGCACCTTGATGAAAGGAAAGACATATCCTATCGAAGGCTAAGATGTTGAAAGTGATTTAGCAAATGTTGGCTTAAGACATGTGGAACAATGCATTCAGTTTTTTACCCCTGATTTTGATAAGTGCGTAAGCTCTCGAGATATGCACAGTTTACACTTTCACTTGCTTTAGTCAAAGAGAAGAAATGGAAGACATAGAAATGAAAGAGGGATAGAAGAATGGATTGTGGGTGCTTGAGTACTGGATACTTCCTTCGTATTCCAGACTGCCTACATACCCATATCCATGGGATCAAAGCACCACATGATGAGATGAGACATGATGATATGTAGTTTTGGGTGACTTGATGATGTGGGAGATGATGAGAGAGGAAAGTAAGACGGACGAAGAGAAATGATGATCAAAGGAAAGGTGGCAGATGAAAGAGAAGGGGGATATCATCTTGTGCCTGAATCTAGGTATTTCCTTCATACACCTGACTGCCTACATACCCGTATCCACGGGATCAAGGCCCTTAATGATATAGGTATGATGTAGTTCTGATTTATTATGGGATGGCAATGCAGATGACTGATATGAGTTAGATTATTGGTAATTTGTAGATATGGGATGTTATTTTTTAGAATTTTGTCAGGACTTTTATGATATTTTTGGATTTTTTCAGAACATTTTACGATTTTTTTGGATTTTTTCAGGACATTTTATGATTTGTTTTTTGGATTTTTTTTAAGGATGTTTCACGATTTTTAGGGATTTTTTTCAAGACATTTTATGATTTTTTTGGATTTTTTTGGGACATTTTATGATTTTTTTGGATTTTTTCCAGACATTTTACGATTTTTAGGGATTTTTTCAGGACATTTTACGATTTTTTTTGTGTTTTTTCAGGACTTGTTAGGATTGACCATGATGCGCTAAAGTGTTCACCCAATGTCAAGGTGTAAGCAAGTGCCCCCAGTGTGGGAAGGGGTTAGGATATGTACAAGATGGAAAGGAAACACATTATGGAGTGGAATAGTCATAATTGACTCAAGCTGGAGCCTATGGTCGCCAATGCGACCAATGATATATT
This sequence comes from Cunninghamia lanceolata, assembly GCA_027924645.1. Taxonomy (NCBI): domain Eukaryota; kingdom Viridiplantae; phylum Streptophyta; class Pinopsida; order Cupressales; family Cupressaceae; genus Cunninghamia; species Cunninghamia lanceolata. The sequence goes on along the minus strand of BSBN01000477.1, from coordinate 1,456,729 downwards.
CGCTTCGACAATTTCCAAGCCATGATAGCAGTAAGGCACCAGGATAATGAATGAGGTGAATGACTTAGCACGGGTTGATGAGGTGGTCAAGGGGTAGACAAAGGAAAATGGCATGATAGGGTTAAGCAGGTCACAAAGTAGATGGTGAAAGATGGTTCTACCATAGCACCTGTTTGCCAAGTTTTCACTATGGTACTTAGCCAAGGTGCTTGTTTGCCAAGTTTTCACCATTGGACGCTAACCCAAAGCGCCACCGAAGTGGTTTTCACTATGGATTTATTATTATTATTATTATTATTATTATTATTATTATTTTGCAGACATAGGACACAGAAGTTAGGGGTAAAACCTCTTAAGATGAACAATGTTGAGTGGTTCATCTAAGGGAATGCCTTCAGGACTTGTAAGAGTGTATGCTCCAGACCCAAACACTGAAGTAATGACAAAGGGCCCTATCCAATTAGGCTCAAATTTTAGTTGCTTCTCTCGTTGTTGTTGGTTCCTCTGATTCTCTGTCACCCACCTGGAATTTTCTCTCTCTGATCTTCTTGTTGTAGCTACGGCAAAGATAATTTTGATAGACTTGCAAGTGATTGAGTGCTATGGTTCGTCTTTCATCCAGTAGCTCCAACTCATGTAGTCTAGATTTCCTATACTCTTCATCAGGTACTCTATGTTGGAGAGATACATGCAATGAGGGGATCTCGACCTCAATTGGAAGAACTGCATCAATTCCATAGACCAAAGCATAAGGGGTAGTGCCAATAGAGGTTCTGACACTCGTGTGGTAAGCCCACAGGGCAGGATTTAGCTGCAGGTGCCAATCTTGGCTAGCTTCATTGACCCTTTTCTTAAGAATCTTGATGATGGTCTTATTGGTGGGCTCAGCTTGACCATTACTCTATGGGTAATAAGGGGTGGCAAACCTGTGTTGTATATGAAACTTTTGGGACAGATCACAGACTTCCTGGTTCTTGAAGGGACATCCATTATAAGTAATAATAGATTAGGGAACACCGTAGCGGCAAACTATATAATGAAGGATAAATTTTGAGATCTGCTTGCCTGTGATATAGGTCATAGGGATGGCTTCCACCCATTTGGTAAAGTATTTAGTAGCAGTAATAATAAACTTATGACCATTGGAAGAGGGTGGATTGATCTTGCCTCTGAGGTCGAGTTCCCATTGCGAGAATGGCCAAGGAGCAGTAAGAGGCTGGTGCTCATGTGCTGGGGCATGTATCAGGTCCCCATGCTTTTGACATTAAAGGCATCTCCTGGCAAACTGCTGAGCATCCTGCTCCATGGAAGGCCAATAATACCCTGCTCTTAGAAGTTTTTTGACAAGGCTAGGACCAGCAAAATGTGATCTGCATACACCTTTGTGTATCTCCTGTAAAGTAACTTCAGCCTCTACCAAGTTAAGACACTTAAGGAGGATACCATCAAGACTCTTACGATAAAGGGTTTTAGCAAGTATGGTATAGCGGGAGGCTCGTCGTGTGAAGGTTTTGCACTGGGTGTTGGATAGTTGGCTAGGGAAAGTACCATTACTTAGGTATTCATAAATGTCATGGTACCAAGGGGAGTTGGGACCAACAATTTCACAAATAATCTCTGATTGAGGCACCTCAAATTTTGGGATTAAGAGCTGCTCCACCAGGAACTCACACCTTTGAACATTGCCAAGCATATCAAGGAGAGACCCAATAGTTGCCATAGCATCCACTACCTTATTATTGATTCTAGGGATCTGCTCAAATGTTATCTTAGAGAAATATTTTCTGAAGTTACCAACCATCAGCTTGTAAGGAAGGAGCTTTTCATCTTTTGTTTGGTACTCATCTTGGAACTATTTAATTACAAGCTGTGAATCTCCAAATACTTGAATCTCTTTGATTTCCCACTAGACAGCCATGTGTAAGCCTGTAATCAGGGCTTCATATTTTTCTATATTATTAGTACATGGGAAGTCAATTCTATAGGATTTTGTGATACAATCACCTTGGGGGGTGATAAAAAGGACTTTGGCTCCTGATCCATGCTGAGTATAGGAGCCGTCAAAGTATAACTGCCACATTTCAGATGACGAGACACTAAATATTTCTTCGTCATGAAAGGTAGACTGGATAGGCTGGGTGACTATCATTGGCACTTCTGCTAGTTGATCAGCTATGACTTGTCCCTTGATGGCTTTCTGATCAACATATTGAATATCAAATTCACTAAGGATCATCACCTATTTTGTTGTCCTTCCAGTGAGTGTTGCTTTGGAAAGAAGATATTTTAGTGGATCAAAACTGGATATGAGCTTTGTTGTCTGATTTAACATGTAGTGTTGCAATTTTTGAGCGGCAAACACTACAGCCAAGCATGATTTTTCTACTGTGGTTTAATTCAGCTCATATCCCACCAAAGTTCTAATTATATAGTATATGGCATGTTCCTTTCCTATATCATTGGTTTGAGCTAATAAAGCACCTAGAGCAACTGCCCTTGAAGAGGTATACAAAAGCAAAGGCCGATCGGAGATAGGTGGCATTAGCACAGGCAGTGTTGCTAAGTATTCTTTGATCTGGTCAAAAGCATGTTGACACTTGTCATCCCATTTGAAAGTCTCTCCTTTACAGAACAAGTGTTGAAAAGGGTGACATTTATCTGCTAGTTGTGCAATGAATCTTCGGATAGACTCGTGGCGACCTTGGAGGCCATGTACCTATTTCAAATTCCCTGGCAAAGCCATAGTGACAATGGATTTTACATTGGCAGGATCAACTTTGATGCCTCTTCTAGAAACTATGTAACCCAATAATTTGTCAGAGGTTACCCCGAAGACACATTTTTTGGGATTTAACCTGACTTGGTACTTTTCCAACCTGTCAAAAATCTAGTCTAGAACTTGTAAGTGGCCCTCTCTTGTTTTAGACTTTCTTAAGATGTCGTCCACATAATCTTCCATGATGGTATGGAAGAGGTCATGAAAAATAATTGTCATGGCTCGCTGGTATGTTGCTCCTGCATTTTTTAGGCAAAAAGGCATGACCACCCAACAATAGGTTCCCCATGGATAGATAAAAGAAGTCTTAGGCTAATCCTCTTCTGCAATTCTAATCTAATTATACTCAGAGAAACCATCCATCAATAAAAGCATTTCATGACCAGCTATAAGATCAGCGATTATGTCAATGCTTGGGAGAGGAAAGTCATCCTTAGGGCAAGCCCTGTTAAGATCTCTAAAGTCATTGCAACATCAGATTCTTCCATCTGGCTTTGCCACGGGCACTAGATTGCACACCCATTCAAGATAGTCAATAGGCTTGATAAACTTAGCATCTAACAACTTTTGAATCTCTGTCTTGACTAAAAGGGCTATCTAAGGATGCATTTTTCAAAGCTTTTGTTTTACTGGCTTGGCATTTGGAGATACTACCAGATGGTGCACTACAAGTGAAGGATCCAGACCTGGCATATCTACTTACGTCCATGCAAAGTTTATTGCCCTTTTCATGAAAAATGCTAAAAAATTAACATTCTCCTCATCTGATAATGATGTTACTAGATAGGTGACTTTTGGATTCTGTGTTGTGCCAAGATTAATCTCTTGAGATTCTTCCACCAATAGAGGTGATCATTCCTAATGAGTGAGGGTTACGGGAAGGTCAAATCCTCCATCCTCGAGTGCCTCGAAGAGGTTTTCACCCTCAGATACATCCTTTATTTTTATTTTTTCATAGTCAAAAGGTGCCTTACGGTTTTCACCTAGTGACCTTTCTTTTTTTATTTTATTTATTTCACTTTTGCGACTGAAGGATTTGACACTTCCCCCAAAGTATGCCAGTCGAGGAAGTTCCATCATGAATCCAACCTTATGATAGCCCAAAGGTAGTCCTTTTCTTACACCCATAAACTCTACTATGGCCTCGTCATTCTAAAAGGTGTCTAAAACAGGTGCCCCTTGTTGGTCCCAATCAATCAGGTCAGGGTAAACAAGTGGAAGGTCTGGAAGTGTGGAGGATGAGGTAGATGATAGCATGAAATGGAGGCTTCCTAGAATAGTTCAGTGATATAGAAAGGAGAGTCATCAACAGTATCCTGACTAGTTGCCTCTTCTACAGGAAAGGCTTTGGCTACTTCATCAAGGACAAACTTAATGTCTGTGGAAAGCGGAACCTCCTTTCCATTTCCTAGACCCTGTCTATTGTACTTCTTAGTGACTATGATCAGTTCCAGAGGGCCTTGTTCTTGCAACCCTAGTCCTCCCTTGCCTTTATAACCCATATTCTTAATGATTATGAATCCATTGTTGTATCTTTCCACTTCTAAAGCCACTTGGTCATTTTCATCATAGAAAATCTAGGATGAAATATCACTATCCACATCTTCATCAGCAAGTAATCCTGATTGGATAAATACTGTCGGGGGGAATAGTGATAGTGGTTTTAGATGAGCCTGGTTTGGAGATGGGTGATTTGCCATATGACTTAGGAGATAAAGGCATGGCTCCTACACAACAGGATTCTTGCAGACTATACTCACTAAGCCCTCACTCTTTTATCTCAACTTTGGGAATAGCCTTGCTAGTGGATGGCTTGGTTAAGTCAAATGGATCAACATAGGATGTGGACGGATGGGCCTCCGTGTCGCTGGGTATACGATTAGGATTTTGGTAGGTTGCTTGAAAGGCTCGACAGTACTCAAAGGCATTGGGATCTGTAGGAATTGTGATTTTGACCCCATCATAAGGGAATTTTAAATACTTATGGTATGTAGAGGGAATTGCCTTCAAAGCATGTATCCAGGGGTGGCCAAAGATAATATTATAAGGCAACTCAGCATCGAGGACTTGGCATTTAGTGGCAGTGGTGACAGGGCCCACTCTTATCGACAACAAAATGATCCCCTCTGAATCTCTTTCTACATCATCATAAGCTTTAATTGTTATTCTTTTGGTGCCATCTATACAGCCTTCAGTGTACCCAACAATCTAACTAATTTCAAGGAACATATATTTAGTCCAGCTTTACCATCTACCAAGACTTGTTTAACACAGCGTTGGTTAATAAACACTTCAATATGGAGGTTATCATGGTGAGATGGATCAGAGGATGTGAGGTCTCGATCGGAGAAGGTCAGATGATGGGGTGCTGTGATACTTGCTATCATAGCCTAGAATTGTGGTACACTAATATCATTTGGGACCATAGACTCTTGCAAGGCTCTATCGACAATGGCCTTATGAGTGGGGGATATGCATAATAGCTCGAGGATAGAGATATGTGCAGGGGTTTTGCCTAGATGGTCAAGGATATTATAATTGAGGTTGGGACGAACATTCAACAGAGGTACTCCTTGAATGGTTATGTGACTACGACAAGTGGTGACAGCACAATTGGGTGCTTTTCCTCTTACTATGATGGTGGATATGTGGGACTGTTCAATGCGGCCAATGGTAGACTCATAAGTGTAATGAACATTTTTCCCAACATTGGGGACATTTTCTTTTTCATAAGTAGGTAGGGGATTCTTGTAAGCATCAAGGTCATAATTAGATGTCTGTGTTGGTGCCTTAACGTTAATGAGCCCCTAATCAATAATATTTTGAATCAGATGTTTAAGTTGCATACAACTAGTATTATTGTGTCCTTTTACTCTGTGATACTTGCAATACTCATCATCTCTATACCAAGGGGGTTTGAACTGTGGTTCTTGGTTTGTTTTGAATTCAAGCAAAGTGATATTTCCAGCTTGGACTAGTTTCCTAAGGATAACCTCAGTTGGTTCTCCTAATGGGGTGAATTGACATCTTGGTCTTGGGTTCATCTTGTTGTGAGGAAGAAAAGGTGATGTGTTAGGTGTTGATTGGCCCTGAATAGGTATTTGGATAGCTTGTATATTCTTTGCATCTACAACACCATCATTTACGACATTCTTGTTCTTATTCTAGAAACAGGATTTGTCGTTAGAGGACTGTGGATTATCCTTGTTCTCTTTAAAGATTTTTATGAGGCCTTTTGTGATTAACGCTTTTTCGATGTTGGTTCCTTTGGATATGATATCGTTAAAGGTAGTTGCACTATGCAGTTGCAATTGGAAAGATAGTTTAGGGTGAAGATTTTGTACGAAGACATCGATTTGTTGCTTTTCAGGCATTTGCCAAGTGAGTTTGCTAGCCATACTTCTCCAGCATTGTAAAAAGGACAAAACAGTCTCACCATTGTGTTGTTTGTTGTTAATGAGATCGTTCATAGTGATCTCCTATTCTATGTTAAACGCAAAGTGGGATACAAACTTATGTGCCAGCTCTTTAAAGGTTTTGATGCCTGGAGGTAAGTGTGAAAACTAATCCAAAGCCTGTCCACCTAAACTTCGAGGGAAAATTCGTAACACGTATGTGTCATTGTGAGCCACCTCAAGGCAAGCAACATAGAAAGTGCGAAGGTGATCACTCAAGTCCCCTTTCCCTTTGTATTTGTCAAACTTTGGTACTTCAAATGAGGAGGGAATGGTATCATTTGTAATGATTTGTCAAAGGGGTATGGGCATACGTCCTCAAAAGAAAATGTCTTCTTATTCTAGTTTAGGCTCATGTCTGTTATCCATTGTTCCATTTTGTTGATTCGTTGACCATGTTGGACTAAAATTGATTGTGGTTGCTATGCGGGACCTTGGTGATTCGGTGGAGGGATATAATAGGTCATTTGTAGGTTTGGTGGATTTTGTTGTGATAGATCATATGATGGGCCCTGCATGTCTTGGGGTTGGACAAAGGTGTTTTGAATATGACTGCCAAGTGGAGATAAAGCATTTGTGTTTGGTGTGGGGTTGACAGTGTGTGTTGGTATCGCATGTGAGCCAAAGGTAGCGTGGATGTAAGATGAGGGTTGTGTCGAGACCAATGGACCTAAGGTGGTGGCATAAGGTGGTTACTGCCAAACAAAGGGTGATGGATTAGCATATGAGATGTTGGAAGATGCGTTCAATGCAATAGGTTGACCTATAGGGATGATGTTTGGGTTGATATGCGTGGTTTGACTTGGTTGACTAGGGAAACTATGGATGTGAGGAGCTTGAATTGGTTGACTAGGTGGTGCGGGGGTATGTAGGGTTTGGATGGTTTGACTAGGAGGTATGACTACGTGTGAAGTTTGGATGGGTTGGCTAGGAGGTATGACAACATGTGAAGTTTGGATGGTTTGACTAGGAGGTATGATGACGTGTGAAGTTTGGATGGGTTGACTAGGAGGTATGATGACATGGGAAGTTTGGATGGGAGTAGATACTAGAGATGACCCAATATACGATACCCCAAGGTTGGATGTAGATGGAGATTGAGTGACATGAGACGAAACAGTGTTCATGGATGTAATGATCTGCGACACACTAGGCCCCATAAGTGACAAGGATGTTCGAGATGTATAAATGGGTCGGTTAGGTAATGGTGGCATGGGAGGTATAGTAGACTTGGTAGACATCGTGACAATGGCAGTGGAGTAGCCTATGGTAACATTGGTAGGGTCCTCTCTACGAATTTGGGATATATCAAAGTCGCTAGGTAGTTTGACACCCTCTTGGATCAATTGTAAAAGGATTTGTTCTCGATTGGTATTTATTATTTTGTTTGCATGTCTCATGGCCTTGGGGTCTTGTAAGTCCTGTAAGTCCTCATTGGAAGAGTCATCATAGACTAATAAAGGTTCTAATTCGGCTGTAGATAATGAGGGCTCAAATTGTTGTTGTTGAGACAATTTTGATGAGGATGATTGTCCAATGGTGTAACCCTCAGGCAAGAATAGATTAGGTGGCATACCGGTCGTGAATTGGGAAGCATCAATGAGGGGAGTAGATTGGGTTTCTTCAAGATTGGATTCCATGGCTGCTCTATATTGGCTCCTCGTTTGTGGCATGGATAGTTGAGTTTTGGTTTGATTGACTAGGATAAATTTTGATGATTGGCTGGTTTGGTTTGATGGCTGACTTTTTGACCTGGTCTAATTGGTTTGACCTTGGCTAGCTAAGATTGGTTGATTGACGAAAAAGATTGACTAAAGATAGGGTTGACCAAAGTCAAAAGGCTTTGATTAATTGATGTTGGTTTGGGTTTGACTGCTATTGAATGGTTGACTGGGATGATTTTAATGACTGTGATTGGCTAGATTTGATCTAAAAGCTTGACTAGTTGAAGTTTTGACTATGAGGTTTGACTGCAATTCATGGAAAACCAAAGGCGACGCTTGGTATTGCAAAGGCGATGAAGGATGATGCCAAGGCGATAGGCGATGTTACGAAGGCAACCAACTACATTACAAAGGCAATGAAATGATAACCACAAGTGACTAGGAATACTACATATGTAACTGAGAATAGTGCAAAGGTGAACTACTGAGGCTCCAAGGCAATTTCACAGGGACCAAAGGTGCATTTGCAGCAAAAATAGGCTAACCAGAGGTGACTTATCAAGAACCAAAGGTGATTCATAGAGGTTTACAAGTGACTGAGGTTTGACTAAAGGCGACTGCGCGAGGACGAGAGGTGATTTCAAAGGCTACAACTGTAGTTTGTTGTTTACCAAAGGTGGTTTTACATTTTCCAGAGGTGGTTTTGCATGTTTACAAGGTAGATTTTGTTGCAGATTTTGGTTTTGGACATGGTATTTTGGTGAATTTGGAAGAGAAGAACATAATGGCAGACAATCATACATAATCCATGCTCAATCATTACATCCTAAGGCTAGGCAAAAGCTATATTTATTGGATCCCCTAGCTGTGCTTATTCAAAGCAGGTAGCTCTAGGATCTTGGTAGCACTGGCTCCCCTCCACGGCACTCACTTCTCACACATACCAAGATCCAAGTTTCCCAAGGCTCATCCCCCCATTGAACCTTAGGATTGTCCCTGCTACCTCGGCTAAGAACCACATGAATCGAGGCAGCTTCGAAGGTCCCACCTTCTGCACCAATAAATATGGGTTTTTTGGCCACTAAGACATGGTTTTTAGTCTAGATTTCTGTTCAGGTGGTTATACGTGCGGTAGCACTACTCTCCATTATGGAGTCTCCTAGCCAAAAGAGGTTACACTCTATGGGGTTTAGGGGGAGGTTGGGTGTCGGTATAGCATATCAATACCCGTCGCTTATGAATTTCGGTGCAAACGCGTTATTTATCAAGCAGATTGGAATGGTCTGGCTTTGACCTATTTCTGCCCAGGTCGTCCCCTTCTCACAATGGGAAGCAGGCCTGCCTAAAAGTTAGCAACATGTTCTCTTACACCCAGATCCATTGGTTAGGCAGGGGGAGAGGATACTTGTGTTGCTACCTTGGGTTACAATCAGACAGTATAGGCAAACTAAGAAAATCAAAAATAGACACAGAGAAGACATGTTTGTTCATTTATCCCCAACTTAAACTATGTGAAAGTTCATTTTAGAGCACCAAACTTAAGTGTGCCTATTCTACTGACAAAATATTGTTTGTCTTGGACTACTCGACCGGCAAGAAATATTAGCATGTTTTGAAACACCAGTCTTCGACAAACAAGGACAACAAGCTGCACAAAGAAGCCATCAGATCCTGAAAAAACCTAATTCTATGCAGTTGAAACCAAAAGCGTATATGAGAACCAAAGGCGATTCACAAACAACCAGATGCAACTCAAATATTACCACAGGCCATTACCTTCTGCACAGATGCAATTTTCTACTTACCATAGGCGATCGATTGAGGTTCAAATGTGATATTTGGCTTTCCATATGTGCCTACAACCTGCAAAAATGAAGAAAAAGCCAAGGCTAGAGGAAAAAACCAGAGTTATCTTCATGATAAAGAAATGTTAGGGTCTCAATGGATGTCTTGATGTCAGATCTGATGTTGCATGCAATAAAATTGGAGAGTAAGAACCCTAAAGCATGATCAAATCAAATATAACTAATGAATTATACCTCTAAATAGCTTGCATGTCATTACTAAGATACAAGTTAGCAAATACATCAGCTTGCAACCCTAAAATAAAAAACCCAGATGACAAAACCCTAAAAATGCCAAAACATGCAAACTACAAGCCATGAAAACCAAATGCGACTCAATATAGGCCATAGGAGAGTTTCCTTTTCCAAAGGTGATTCAAATCATGTCACAGGTGAGCTACTGCGCACTGCATATGACTCAAAATGTACCAAAGGTGATTTTATGTATCCTACAAGCGATCTGCCATCAACCAAATGTGCATCTGTGTACTAGCACTTCATAGAAACTGAGATTTTAATTTAAAAAACTATGAAAATTGACCAGACGAGTGGTCCCATCGGGCGTGCCATTTTATGTATGCAGGAATTTTTCATCGATTTAAGAAGATAAACACAAAAACCCTACAAACTAACAAGAATCTAATCTAAGAACCAAACGAAAAGCAAAGCCAAAACAAAGCAAACTCCCTTAGATTTATTCGATTCTTGAGTGTTGTATGTGGATCATCTCTTCAAGATTCGCATCCAATATGATAGAGGGCTGCCATGGTTGAAAGCTTGAATGACATGCAAATGACAAAAGTATGAAAAGAAACTAAGTAAAATGGCTAAGGCATGACAAAATGGATATGCATAGTGCAGAGCAAAAAGTAGATTCCAGAGAGTAGAAGAGGCGAAAATGAGACCAAAGAGAGGTATTTATAGTGAGAGAGAAGATGAAACGGATGGTGGAGATGCGATGGTGAGATCAACGGTTGAGAAGAGTTGTGAGGGGAGGATGAATGTGCACGCAACACATGTCTCCACATGACTTTCGTTAGATTGGAAGTTTCCAAAATTGGTGGAGTTAAATTAAATTTTTAATTTTAATTTTGATTTTGGTTTATTTCCATTTGAGACTCGTGCACATGGAGACAATTTAGGAGGTGGGAAGTGGTTTCCATTTCAAAGTGATATGGAGGTGGAGAGTGAAAATAGAAGGTGGGTAAAATAATTAAATACCCATTAATATTTTATTTATTTATTTTTAAATTAATAAATAAATTAAATATAAATGTTTATTTAATTATTTATTTAGAAGAAAATGGAAAATAAATAAAACTTAAGGTTTTATTTATTTTATAAGATAAGAGGGCGATAACAATTAAATAACTTAAAGTTATTTAATTTTATAGAAGAACAATATGAAATGATGAAAATTAATTAAATAAAATATTTAATTAATTTGGAAGACAATGGTGACGAGTGAAGAATAATTACGAGATGATGGAAATTAATTAAATAAGAATATTTAATTAATTTAGAAGACGAAGAGGGAAGGCATGGTTTACAAAATAAATGTGTCAGACAAGGTAATATGAACAAATACAATGATGCAACCAGATGCAACAAATGTGACGAATGCGTGAATACGACATGAGTCAATTTTTAGTGTCTACAGTTTGCTTGGAACTATTCAGACATGCCTGGTATTGATCTTCAAATTGTAATGCATAGTATTGTCTTACAACCGGATGCTAAGCCATTTAAACAAAAGATTTGTAAGATGAATCCCAAGGTTGCATTACTTGTCAAAATGGAGATAGAAAAGCTTCTACAAGCTGGCTTTATCCGCCCTATTGACTATTCACCTTAGATCTCGAACATTGTCCCAGTTGCTAAACTCGATGGTCATATAAGAATGTGTACGGACTTTCGAGATTTAAACCTCGCATCTTTGAAAGATGATTTTCCACTTCCTAATATTAATATGATTGTCAATTCTATAACTGACCATGAATTACTTTCTTTCATGGATGGTTTTTCAGGATATAATCAAATCTTAATTAACCCTCAAGATTAGTATAAAATAGATTTTATAACACCTTGGAGTACATTTTGTTGGGTAGTTATGTTGTTTGGACTTAAGAATGCACGAGCTACTTATCAACATGCCATGACCCTTATATTTCATGATTACATGCACAATATTTTAGAAGATTATGTCAACGACATCTTAGCGAAGTCCATTCATCGCCAAGATCATGCTACGAATCTTCGACAAATATTTAAACGCATAAGGAAATATAACATGCGATTAAACCCTCGTAAGTGTGTTTTTGGTGTAGACAATGGAAAATTGTTAGGGTTTATTGTTTCAAATCATGGAATTGAAGTGGATACGAAGAAGATAGATGCAATTGTTAATATGCCAACTCCTAAGAACATATCCCAACTTCATAGTTTGCAAGGGAAGATACAGGCCATTTGCCGATTCGTTTCACAACTCACAGATAAGACTCATCCTTTTACACTATTACTAAAGAAGGATTCAAAGTTTCAATGGAATTCTGAATGTCAAAAAGATTTTGAAGAATTAAAGGCTTATTTAGTTCATCCACCCGTTATACAACTTGCCATCCCTGATAAACCCTTTTTTGTTATATATCTCAGCATCTAATAATGCTCTGGCAGCTTTGTTAGCACAACATAATGCTGAAGGCAAGGAATGTGTTGTATACTACATCCGTCGAACTTTGCTCGATTATGAAGTGCGATACACTATTATTGAAAAGCATTGCTTAGCTTTAGTGTTTGCCACACAAAAGCTTAGACATTCTCTTTTGAATGTTGAAATACGTGTGATGGAAAAATTTGACCCTTTGAAATGTCTTTTTGCAAAAATAGACTTGTCGGGTCGTCTTGCTAAATGGGTTATGTTGTTAACCGAGTTCGATCTTAAGTTCATTCCTTAGAAAGCAATAAAAGGGCAAGCATTAACTAACCAGTTAGCTGAATCTCCTTCACCTTTTACTACACAACATTAGGACATATTTCCCGATGATCAAATTTTAACAATTACTGAAGATGATAAATAGGAATTGTATTTCAATGGATCAAGATGTCAAACCGGCTCCAGTGTGGTTGTCATATTAATATCCCCTATAGGTAAGCTGATTCGTATGTCTTATTGCCTAGATTTCTCATGCACAAACAACATTGCTGAATATGAAGCTCTCATTGCAGGACTTTGTGCCCCCTTGGCTCTTAATATCAAAAATATTACAATATATGGTGATTCATAGCTAATTGTATGACAACTAACTGGATCATATCAAACTAAACATGACAAACTATCTCAATATCGTACTATTGCTCTATCTCTCTTAAAATAATTCACACCGTTTTCAATAGATACTATTCCTGGGAGAGATAATCGACATGCGGATGCAATGGCAAGCGTGGCTTCCCTTATATCCCATGAAGATTCTCCTAAACAATTTACATTTGTCATTCATAATCTTAAAACACTGACAATTGAAGATCATGTAATTACGAATACGAAACTCTGTGGTAATACATATACTGATGAATGGTTCTCCTATATATTTGATTATTTATGTGATGGAACCATTCCTCATTCAACATCTAAGAATGCCTGAATTCGCCTGCATAAATTAGTAGTGTGATACATCATTTTGTTGAATGTGTTGTATAAATGAAGTTATAATGGTGTCTTACTCTGATGTTTAAGTAATGCAGAGATTCTGATAGCTTTAGAAGTGGCTCACTCTGGTGCTTGTGGAGAGCATTTTGGGGGAAAATCACTGGTACAAACATTGTTACGAATGGGTTATTATTGGTAGCACATGGAATAAGATTCCTTTGCTTATGTCGAGATGCCTGTAATGTCAACAACATAAAAATCTAATCCAAGCTCTCGCTCAAGAACTCCACGCCCAAGTTTCACCTTGGCCATTTTCTATTTGGGGCTTGGATCTAATCGGTAAAATTTCCCCACCCTCCTCTCAAGGGCATACATTTATCATTACTTCCACGGATTACTTCACAAAGTGGGTCGAAGCTGTCCCCTTACGATCTATGACTGCTGACATAATTTGTCAATTTATACAAGATAATATTATTTCTTGATTTGGAATACCTTCCTCCCTCGTTTTGGACAATGGTGCACCATTTAAGAACAAGGATGTGAAGAAATTTCTTGAAAAATATCATATTTAACATCACTTTTCTACGCTTTATTATCCTCAATCAAACGGCCAAGCAAAAGATTCAAACAAAATTATTGGGTAGATTCTACAAAAGATTGTTAACAAACATCAAAAGGATTGGCACATTTAGTTATCTTACGCATTATGGGCCTATAGAACAAGTATTTGTATGGCTACTGGCAATACACTGTATAACCTTGTCTATAGCATAAACACAATAATACCCTTGGAGTTAGAAATCCCTTCATTGAGGATCTCCCTAAGGGACATTATTGATGATGATACTGAATGTGAGAAAAGACTAGAGGAACTTGAGATGCTTGATGAAAGATGTATAAATGCTCTTGAGCACCTCAAAGCTCATCAGAAAAGCATACAACGATCGTACAATGAACATGTTATACAACATTCATTCGACGTTGGGGATTTGGTACTTTATGAGAATCAACACAATATAAATGCACCTCCTGGTGAAAAAGGTAAGTTTAACCCTAATTGGCGTAGACCATACATAGTAACTGAAGCCTTTGGATCAGGAGCGTATAGACTGCTGATGAACAAGGTACGCTGCTTAAGGAACCTATTAACGCAGTGCACCTCAAGAAATTTCATGCTTAAGATTTGAATGTTAATATTATAAAGCAAATTTATTAAATAGATTAGCTTCAATTTTGACAAAATGTTAGCATGTTGTCTCAATTCATTTAACATTACATCTTTGCTTGGTTAATCATTGTTGTATCTTGTTTATGTACTCTTTGCTTAGATCACTCTTGTATTTACTGAGCATAGCATAGAAATTTGGGTTTGTATGTGAAATAGTTAATCATTATGTTTGTTACTATATATTCTACAAAGAATTGTTAGTCTATCACATTAGCATTAATTATATTTCCATATTAGCCTTCACCATTCATCACATGTGATAGATTAAAACCATAGCACATAGAAAAAAAAAGCATATATATATCATCAGTTTTCAGTATACATCCGACTCAACTATCCCTCGTAGCAAAATGGGATGTCATAGTACATAATATATACACATCATATAGCTAAACCTCGGTCACCTGTACCCTCGAACCCTTGTGGTGTGCACGTGACAGAGGCCTGACCATGTGTGGCTATGGACGGTGAATGACTCCTAGAGACACTTCATGATCGTAACCCCCTGATCTCTCCTCTTAGCCCTATCACCTCTTCATGTGCCTCCTAGTACATCTGATTGTACTAGTCTCTCTTGGCCTAAGCCCTGTCTCTATCAGCTCTCACCTGATGGACTTCAAGCAGTAAGAACTCACCGACAACTGGCTCTATCTCTGATGTAGGTACTGCTACCGTCTGATCCCGCTGCGCCTAGAGCTCAGCCTTGGTGCACTTAGCTCTTTGAAGTAACTCCTCTCTCTCCCATGCAGACTGCTCTAGAACAGCTTCTATAGTCGTCCTGTACTTGATAAAAGGCATAAATATCTCAGCATGTCACCCAGCAGATGGTTGTGGCAAATACCCCGCCTACACCTACTGCAATGATACATCTGAAGGTACTATGTCCGTTATGACGCGACCCACAAAATCTTGCCAAGCGTCGGTACCGACTACAAAATAGAAAATAAGATAGACATTAGACTCTCACATAAAGAATCATCAACAATAAACATAAAGAACATCAAACCAATAAAACAAGGCTAACCTGGATCTCCATCTCGCAATGATGGATCTCAGATCGCTAAAGGTGTCACGAGCTTTGCAGTCTGATCTATAGCTAGGGGCATAGACCTACTGTACTCCCCCCTCTCATTCTGACTCGGTCTCTCAAAACCTGTAGGAACTAGACCACGAGCTCTGGACCGTGGTCTCAACTCCATCTCCTCATCAGTGTCTATCTCCTACTGGTCCTATAAGCACAAAAATCACGCACTGCCTCCACAAGGACCCCTATAATGAGTCAGATCTTTGTCACGTACATGTAAGCATGAAAATAAATCCTTTGGGCAGAAAGCCTCTTGATGACGTGTCCTCTCTTCTTATTTTGTGTCGTTTCTGCTTTGTTAATTCTCCTTCTCCTTCTTCCCCGTTTGCGACGCTATTCGACACTTGTTGACTTGGGTTTTCTAGATTTTGAGCTTAGACCTAGGCCTTGTGAGAGTCTCGTAGGTGAGTTTTCACCTCTCCCCTTTGTGTTTCGTCTAGTGCACCTCATAGAAGCCTTCTAGAGGTCCCCCGATCCCTCTCCCGCTTTCTATTTTCAGTTTCGACCTTCCTATCCAAATCTCCCCTTATTATTTCTAGATCTCCCCGGGAGATCATGCAGATGCAAGTGGAGATTTGGATTCTTCTTCATGATTGACCTATTTCTTGATGCAAAAATCATCCTTTTCCTCCCTTTTTCCTTCTGCCACCCTGATTTCTGCATCTTGCCTTCTTTCACCCCGGATCTCCCCGAGTGACCCAGGGTCTCCCTTGGGGTGACCCATGATCTCCCTAGGTGACCCTGTCTGACGGAAGTGGTGACCCTGCCGTATTTTGTCCCGTGAAAAAATTGAAGTTTCTCTCGCATTTTTGCTCTATTTTTGCCTGTTTTTCTTTCTATTTGCATGATTTTTGATCATTGATATAGAGTTAACTATTTCATGCACCCACACATGCATAATTAGCTCTATTTGATCTCAAATTAACTCTCCAATCAATCTCATGTATTTCTCCGATCTCCTTTTCTTCTTCAGTGATAAGCTATCATTGCTTCATCACTCTCCTTCTTGCTGAGTTTACTGGGCAATCAACCTTGTTAACTCCCCAATCTATTCTTGTTAACTCATCAATCAAATGAGTTAACTCCTCAATCCAATCCCTTCTTCAAACCTATAAATACCCCCCTCCCTCAAGCACAAAGGGAGGCAAATTCATTGTGCACCAGCTCTTGCCAAGTTTGCTCTCCAACCTAGCATCAATATGCTCAATACAGGATGTAAGTGCCTTTTATTTTCTTTGTTTCAATCAAGCAACATCACACTGCTCAATTTTCAGCCATTGTGCTCAATTCAAAGCTCACATCAAGCTCACACAAGCTTCACAAAAGCTTATTTTTTTGCTTCTTCGGGTCATTTTGTCGTTGAGAGGAACAACTGTTATCACAAAAGAATTCGAGGTTGCCTACATAAGGATCACTGAGGGATAGTGGAGTCTTCAAATCTTCACCTATTTAGGTTCTTTTATTGCTTTCATAGTAATTAGACAATCATCTTGCTCTTGGGAATAGTAGCATACTTGCTTTTTCCTTGATAGATTAGATCTTGCATGCTAGATTAGTCATTTTTGTATTCTTAGATCTGCTTTGTTAGAAAAAGCATCTTTCCTTTTTATTAGATTAAATTGCATTGAAAACACCAAAAACCCACAATAATACATTGCATTTGAAAAAGACATATAGGATTGCATACATATTTCTTTCATAGATTAGAAGCATTTTCCTTTCCAAAAATACTCTAAAAAATACCAAAAAGACGCATTGCATGTCATTTAGTTTTCATTCATATAAAGTAGACAACATCGAAAACCCTCAATTCCATCACGAGGTAAATATAGTTCAAGAGACCTTAAACAAACCCTTGATTTCATCACAAGGTACAAACAAAGTCAAAACACAAGTCAAACCCTAGGTTGATAAATTCTAAGGTCAAAACCCTAGATCTGGTTAGAGTTAGCAATCACACGATTTCCTCTATCCTGATTCACACGTGTTTAGGAGTGAAGAGAGAGTGGGTGAGAGCTATCCGAGACAAGATCGAGGAGATCCATTCGTGACCACAGCAACATACACACATTCCACCACAAGAGGATCCATTTGTTCTCTTGTTGATTAAGGAAATTAGGCAATTACAATTACAGAGTATTTCTCAGAAACATAGAAACAAGAGAAACCATCAATGAGAACAACCATTTGCCCACATAAAGGTGGAATTCAAGGAATCTAAATAGAAGAAGAGAGACTAGTGAACCTTCAGGTCATAGGGTTATCTCAACCACCACAATAATTGAATGAAACATACAACAAAGGCCACAAAACTTGCTGACCCCCCTTTGCGAAGTCCAACTCTCCAACAAGCCAAACCCCCATCGTGTCTCGCCTCCTCTCGATTGGCTAATTCCACATGAGCAAGAGTGATGTGGTGGATCGCCCTATGGCAAGGAGGGAAAGGGTCTGTGTGCATGCCAAGATCTGACCTGAAAGCCTCCAGGCAACCGGAGTCACGATTTCGAGCGTACAAATTTTGGTGAACACGACGTGAAGAATAAATCCTTTTGGGATGGATTCTTTCACATTTTTTCGCACTTCACAATGTTTCATGCAAAAAGTCAAAGGGAATGTCCCCTCGAATAAAGTTACAAATTCAACACAGATCTAAAGAGATCTTGACAACGTTGACCAAATCAAAACACAAGTGAACAATCAATCTCAGATCCATCAAGAGGATCAACCCATAACAAGCCATAAAAAAATGGCCACTGAAATGGACAATGAAGTATGTTGTCAAGAGAAGAACTTACAAGAAGCTCAGGGGAATCACCCCTCCAATGAGAGTAGTACATGTTCAGATCTAATAACTTCAATCTCGAATCAATCAAGCTCCAAAGACTCAAAGGGGGTCCAACAAGATCCCCACAACATTGACGAAATCAAAACATGCTTAGTGAGTGTTCAGTCTAAAATCCATCAACAAAACCAACCCATAACCAGTGATATGAAAATGGCCACTGAGGTGAGCCATCAAAAGAAAAGCTTACAAGAAGCTTGCGGGGCACAAAACCCCCTCCACATAGTACATCAAGATGAAAAGTCCACAACATGTGAAATGTCATCAAAAAGAACAAATAGGGTCACTCAAACCCCAATGCAAAGCAATCCATTACAAGGTGGAAAAACTCAAAAAATGGACAAAGCCTCACTCATAAACCTTATAGAAAGTTTAGTCCAGCGAATCGAGACCCTTGAGGCTAGGAGGGTTGGACAAAATTGCCAAAACAAAATTGAGGAAAAACCTAGGACACATGGAAATCATTTCATTGACAAGATCAAATCAAACCAGGGGGCAAAACAAAATATCCCTCATCGAAACTTCCATGAAACATTCAGGCCTCCCTTGCCCTCACAATCCAACATGACAAGTCTCAATCAAATAGGTGGGATTCCAATGACGTAAGATCAACCCCAAATGATCCCACCCAATCTTCAAAACATAAACATGATGCCATCTAGTCATCCAACTTTTTCAGGATATCAACAATCTAGCATAACCTTTCAACAAACACAACAAGCACCACTTGAAGGGATAATGTTTGGAGGAACAAAATTCTCTACCCATAACTCCCTCCTAGGAACATACCTGGAGTATTTAAAGGGGCCTCTTCACTACAACATTAGTTAGGTTATACTACCATGACCTCTCCCTGAGCTTCCAAAATTTAAAGGAGAGGGTGATCCCAAGTCTCATAGCAAGGCTTACATCATGGTAGTGCGAGAACTCCTTCCTTGGCATGGGGGTGGTAGCAAAGATCTTTCCAAAAACTTTAGAGGGTATCGCTCTAGATTGGTATTATCGGCTTCCAGAAGCATCGATCCACTCTATTAGGCAACTCATCGATCAATTTGTGGCTGCCTTTGACATAAACAAATTGGTCAAGATAGGAATACGAGAATTTTTAACAATCAAACAAGAAGCCAATGAGTTGGTTGCACATTTTATCACACGATGGAGGAAAGTTCTCTATTCTTCAACTAGTGCACCGAACATGGATCATAGAGAACTTTGTGATCTCTTCTTGCATGCTCTCAAAAATAACATACGAGAACAAGTCCAAAAACTCCCTTACAAATCATATGAAGAAGCACTCGAAAGTGCCCTTAGAATTGACCAAGCCACTATTAATAGTGGAAGAAGGGAATATGATGCCAATGGAAGGTTGGTAAACCAAGATACAAATAACAAATCCTGGACAAACGATCAAGATGTAGATGGGTCAACAAACACTTCACCATCAAGGAATGACAATTATGACCACAATAGTCATCCAAATTTGGGAAATGAAAATACCAACTATCCCTAAAAAATCAACCAACATTCGTACAACAATCGTCATAAACCTCAAGATCACAATCATGATAAATATTGTTCATTTCACAAGAGAAGGCGGCATGATATCAAGTCATGTCGAGGGTACCATCGCTTCATATCAAACCTCCCAAAACGTCAACAAAAAGCATTCATGGACACATTCTCACAAGATGAAGAACTTAGTCCCAAAATCCATCAAAACACCTTTGATCAAAACACTTTAGGCCTTGTGGAATTAGATAAAGATCAAGAAATTTGTGTCATACAAGGACCAGAACAACTAGATGACACCAACAATTCAAATTTTTCTCACATGCTAGAGCTTATCAAGAGTTCTCCTACACACAAGAGTGCTGTCCTCAAAGCCTTAGATCTAGGCCATCTAGTTCAAAACACTCCAAGTGAAAAGTATTCTTCTTCAACATTTGATTTTGAGAAGTTATCCTCAGATAATGACATAGCTAAACAAGGTGACGTCCCCCTCTATCTGATAGTCCAAGTCCAAGACTGTTCCATCAAACGTGTAATGATCGATGATGGGTCTGCAATCAACATAGTCTCCTTTTCACTTCTTCAAAGAATGGGTTATGATGAAACACAAATCACAAAACAAACTTCCATCCTTAGAATTCATGATAACCCAAACACTTAAACAATGGGTAAGGTCAATCTTCAAATCACATTGGGTCCTAAAACCCTCCCAACTGAATTTTATGTCATCAATGAAGAAACCACTTACAACATGATCCTAGGAAGACCTTGGATCCATAGGATGAGGGCCATTCCCTCCACATTATTTCAAGAAATACACTTCTCATACGTGGGAGAAACCCATGTCATCAAAGGAGATCCTAATCCTTTTAGCCATTATAGGGTTGAACAAGTCAAAAATAAGGGAAAGACCATGGAAACCACTAGCAACCCAAAAATTAATACTTTTGAAAAAGGAGAGACATCAAAACAAATTGCAAACACAGACAAGACCTCAAAATGTATAGGGAAGGGGGCAAGAGGAGAATTCCCCTTCGATCCCAACTTAACAAAGTCTTATGCTCCATTCAACCTAGTGGCCATTCCAGTTGAACCAGACATAAACATCCCTATGGTTGAAACCATGACTAAAGAAGAAGAACCAGAATCCACACAGAAATTGGGAGAGTAAACACCAACATCATTTGCCCTTCAAAATTTCAAAACAAACATGGGAACTCAACAAAAATAGAAAATGATAAAGCTAGGGGGCAAATCATCAAGCAATGAAACATGTGAGTACACAAAATTCCTCACTGAATACAAAAACATTTTCACACCAAGTCTTCGAGTGTCCTTGCAAAAACTTTCAATTGAAATTTAGACCAAATTGGATAAGTCCACACATAGCTAAGGAAGATGTCAAAAATGACACTACCTCTTGTGCATTATGGAAGGAAAAGAATTTAGTATCTCATAAAAATCATTAAAAAAACAAAAAAATCATAAAACACAAAAAAAAATATATTATAAATCATCAAAATGTCAAAAACAATTTGTTTCTTGCATTTCTACATCATTCTGTTAATCTTGCATTACTGTCAGTGATTTGCTCTTGTACTATTTTCTTTTTAGTAAGGAGTTTAATGTTGTCTAGATATACGTCATCCTTTCAGGACATAGAGATTCCCCATTTTCACAATCGCCATCATCCCCCTTCATTCCCAGTGATTCTAATCAAACCCTAGCTCTTAGCTCTACACTGATCTCAGTCTTAAAAAGTCAAGATGTTAGGTCAAAGCAAAGTCAGTATTCAAACCTACAGTGTTCAAAGGAAGCTTGCAAGTAGACCTTCCCAATTCTTCCCTAATAGAAGAGAAGTCCAACCAGATTATGAAAACTTTAGGTGGCACTCAGCCCCTTATCTTTCTTAGCCAAAAATGCCAAGAGGATCAAAACTCTGAAGGAAGCAATCTAAGATACGAGGGAATAAAAAAAATGAGTGATCAAAATAAGAGTGTCAAGAGTGAGAATTGAGAGATCAAAGCATTGCATAGCAAAAGTCTCAAAAGCATTCATTTTTTAAAAAGTCAAAATCCAAAAAAATGAGAAAAGACAAGTGAGAAAAATACCAAAAAAAAAGTGAAAAGCAAAAAAAAGAGATATAAAAAAAGAGTGAAAGAGAGAAGATTGCTAGATGTCTGTACCCTTGGGTGGTGATCAGTTTAAGCTCGAAGCATCAAGAGTGACATTCTAACAGATAAAGAAAGGTACAAAGCTCACACACGCACTACCTGAGCTAAACCGAAAAGTCTAGTAGTCTTTAGGATCATCTTCTATCTAGGGACCCTTGTTCTTTCCCAGATATCCTTTACCCTGGGTCTATGTTGCTTGCCATCTATGATCTAAGTCTAGCGAACACCTATAAAACTTGATACTTCTCTAAGTTGAAAGCTTACCAAATTGTCTTATTTAGATAAGGGTCAATGTTTAGCCTTTAGCAAAGCCTAGAAATTAGAAACACTCCATGATTCATTTCACTCCCCACTTGAGTTTTCCTAAAATCCTATCTCACAGCCCTGAATAGATCTCTCATATCAGGCCAACTCACAATCCTTTGAATTGAAAATCGTATCTAAAAGCAGTCACATTGTTTATTTCACATTGCATTCATATCAAAATCAGAAAAAGAGTTCCAAAGCAATAAAATCAATGTCATAACTCATGGCATTTGTAGTGCCTCCCTAGTCCTGGTCCGTTCGAGGCGACATCGAGGTATAAGTCCCAGTTTTACATGATATTGAGTTTCTAACATTTTATTTATGTTGTGACTTGATGATTAGAGCTATTGTGATTTGATTGTGGGGTGTTAACTAATTTGATATGTTTACATTGTATATTAAGAATTGGGTGTACACGTGGATTCTAGAAGGGCTTTCTGTCTCTAGGTGGATGTATTTACATAAGTTGCTAATATTTACTTATATGAATGCTCATCAAATCAATTCTCATAATTAATAATAGAGGATGTATTTTTGCATATACAAAAGTACATTTATAGAAGAAAGAAACACATGCACAAAATGAATCTTGAAAATATATGGATACTTGAATTAATCATAATTTATAACAAAATGTGCTAATTTGATAAATGGTTAATATTCGTATACAATATATAAGTAACAATTTAAATTGATTTATACAACTAGGTCAATTCATGTGGAACACCTCCATATTAATTGGCATACTACAATTCCACCACCTTGAATGATTTGCGCATAATATTCATATGCCTCAACACATGAAAATTCAGTTAGTAGTAATTATGACTTATTCAAGAGTGATTTTCCATCTAATATGGTTTTCCATTGTATGTAAGAATAGTACCCTAAAAAAATAATAATATTTTTCACCATCTAATTCTTGCAAATAAGACGGTATTGACCTATCTTTACAGATGGATTGAATAAACGAAATTCTAACAATGCAATTTAATTGTAGGTTACATGTAATGTTTATTTCCTTACCCATTCCTTCATGATGATTGAATTTCATAGATACAAATTTGAAGGAAAGATTGATTCCAAATATAGTTTTACTATTTTATGTACCATTATGATTATATTGTTCCATTACTTATCTTTGTATTGATAAATGCCTATTTTAATAGTAGTATGATTGGTTGTAAGAATCTAACCGACGTGTAGGAGATTAGAAATAATAATAGAATCACTTATCATTCCTAAGAATCCATTTACATGATTTAAATCAGATTCACACAAATATAAGAGTAGATTGAATAGTAAGAATGTCCACCCTGACTTGAACAATCAATCTAAATAAGACCTCAACCTTCATACTACAACTTTAAGCTCTTCTATTCTAAAAAAACCTAAGTTTAATATATTAAAGAAAGTACCAAGTTCTATTACACTACAACATTTTGTTTACACTTTCTCTACCATCTTTACAGAGTTTTCTTAAAAGACAACATGAACAAATAACAATAAAACAATGATATAATGTTGCATCTTCTCATTCAAAATGAAACAAGAGATACATGTTATAAATAAAATACAATCAAGTTACCCATGCATAACCATCCATCTTATTAAATGGCTAATCAAGACTCTTAACAAGACTTCATCAATATAGAAATAGGAAACTTAAGTTAAAGATCATTTTCTACAATACAGTCAAGCTTTATTTTTATTTCATAATGCTTATAGAATAAATTATTTTGCATATGAGGAAGTATCATTGGTACAAAAGTGTTCTCTTGGCTAACTGGAGATTACATTAGCATAAATTATTTTGCATATGAGGAAGTATCATTGGTACAAAAGTGTTCTCTTGGCTAACTGGAGATTACATTAGCAGTTAAAATCAAATGGATAACATAAACAATCAATTAAGATAGTCAACCCTAGCTACTTCACAAGCTTTTATATCTCTATGATAAGCACTTACAACTTATTGACAAATCCATAAGTACATTATAGTTAGAAAGCTCCCTGGTAAACTATGCAAGAGATCTAATTCATTTATAAAATTATTTTCGAGACAAATATCTTGATTATCTTGATTTAAGTGAATAGAATCGTACATTATAAATAGTCTTAGGTCATTAGATCTCATCTTGGAATCATCTAGAAAACACACTTGCATATCTAGAAATCAAAGCACAAAGATAATTTAAATTATATTTCACTATATTACTATATATCCTTAGCCATTGCATTATGGTGTGGCATGTTAGTGGATTTTGTACAACTCAAGTAAGGGATTCAAATATGAGAAAAACAAAAGGCATATTGGGAAAAGGACGAGGGGGATGGAATAGGCTGATGGAATTGAAAAAAAATGGGGTCCTTGATTCCTCATCATCTGCAGCTAGATGCTGAAAACCCGAACCCTAGTCTTCAGGGAATGGAGGGAGAATCGAGGGGAGGCGGAGTAGAGGACAACGGAGAACAAAAAAAAAAGAAAAAAACGTGGAAAGAGAGGTAACTTAGGCGAGCAGATAAAATGGAAATATTTGAGGAGCTGAAGGTGGTGCATATGGGAAACAAGAGAATCGCCCTCCAAGGAATCGTTCCCAGATCGTGGAGGAAATCTTGTTCTTTTGTTTGAAAGGTATTTGCATCACATCTTTATTTTTCAAGCACAAAAACAAAAAGAAACTGTTTACTGCAAATCCACATAAAACTGAAACCCATTACCGTATTTTTTTAGAATACGCCACAAATTATTTCAATGCAAGATATTTTCATTGCCTCCTTCCTTGAAATTTTTTTTTCATGCCGAACTATTTCCTTAATTATTTAGATGAAAGGGTTTTTTAAGGAAGGTCATGTGGTTTCTGATTTATAGTTTTTTTTTTGTTATATGAGGGTTCGACTTTATAGAGAATGTAACGAGGGCATCCAAACAAAGAAAACTGGGATGCAATGTCAGAAATTGAAGAGATCTAAGTCCCTGGGAAACCTTTTGTTGTACACTGACTTCTCTGACGAGATTTTCATTACAACTCTTCTAAGAAAATTGAGTGACCCTTTTGTTTCAGTCATTATGGTCATTTTCTACAAAATAAACGAAAGGAAATCACCCTATCAGATCTACAACATTCATGAAAGGAAATCACCCATTTGTCTGCATACCTTTGCATACCCTTATGCATTCTTGGCCGCCGCATCAGTATCTTGACCCCAAAAAAAAAAATGGCTCAAAAGTAAAAAAAAAAAGAACAGAAAAAACACGCCAAGAGAAAGAAATACATTAGGAGGGAGCGAGGCATTAGTACTAGGGCTTCGGATTTTAGTTATACATGTAAACCGTTTTTTTTAATGTTATAGATCCCTTTAGAATATTTATTAAGGCTTTTGATTTTTCTTAAAGTAAAATATTAATGAACTTTTTCATTATGGTGGGAATGAATTTTAGGGCTCTATTTAAGTCTTTATATATAAAGAGTGAGTTAGGATTCTTAAGTTATAGTGGAATATGTTACGTAAACTTATACTTGCTTTAATGTTTAGGTAAATTATATTATAAATACTTCTTATAATGTTTAGGGAATGTATATTATAAATATATGTTTTAGTATTATTTATGAAGATATATGTATATAACATTGGTGTAATATGCAATGTATTATTTTTATTATGGGGTTCATTTTTAAATGGGTACAGTATAGTGTTTTAAGAATATTAAGATTAAATATATCTAGACTGTCACCTTATGGATATAGTAATACATTACATTTGATTTATATTTAAATGAACATATTTTTTTAAATGTTGTGACTAGTTGGCCACATCACCATTGTACAAAACCCATTATAACTTATTTCATGTATAGAGTCCAAATGTGTTAGTTTGAATGAGACTTTTCATTGTAGAAGGTATAAGTTAAGTCTCATAGGAATAGAAATCTATTGCTATTATGTTGCATTTCTAAATACGTATGATTCATTACCACCATACATTACAAATCTCATGATGGTGTTATCAATGGATGCACTAATTAGAGTAGTATCACCATCCTACCTATGGTGTCTATTAGTAAGAATTCTTAAATGGAGTAGGGTACTCGTCTTATTGTAAGCCCTTTTACTCAAAATTCTAAAAGCTATGTATATATATTTTATGTCACTAAGGTGTTGGAATCATATTAATTCTTAAATGCCTTGAAATTGTGGGGAAATTTATATGCATGTTGTTAAATAATTGTCATTGTCAAAAGCACTCATGGGAATTAGTTGGAAAATCAACATCATCTTCTCCCCTCTTGAGTCCATGTGGTTGAAGTAGAAGGTATCTTGATCCTCTAAGTATCTAATTAGGTGCCCCTCCTTAATTGGACTTAATTCAAGTTTCAAATTGGTAGATGATTAGATGCCCTCATGAGCTTATTTAAGCCCTTCCTTCAACACATACCAAATATGGGGATTAGTTGTGTAAAGACATTATGTAGTAATTACAAGTTATCCTTACAAAATTTGCATCCTAAAATTGATGGTCAATAATGATATTTGTCATGGCTTGCTGGTTCTTGGTGATGCCACACATGACCATCATGCTTAAGTATACATTTTGTACTACCATCGAGTGATGTGTTTTAAAAAAAGAAATCAGAGTTTCAAATTAATTGTATGCACTATAATTATAATGCAAACGACTCAATAAATTCTCAAAGCAAGTACCTTGTACAGAATGATATAAATCTTCACAAAAATTTCATCCAATTTACTTAAAAGAAACATAGACCTACAATGACCTTGCAAGTCAAATCACTCTTATATAAACCACCACTAAGCTATTTGGAACACCTCACAAATCCAATTGAGTATGTGTAAGCTTGGTTCTTTAGCATTGTTGTGATCTTGAGGTCTTCCTTGTGTGGTTGTGCATTTGAGTCTTCCTTCCCCACTATTTTTTTTTCTTGTGTTTTGGCCATGTGATCATCTCTGAGCACAGGGGGTGGAGCTTTGAAGTTCCACATGGTGGGGTGGTGTGCACCCACTGCCATTGGGTCTCGTGATACATTTTTGATGTGACTTCATAGCAGTTGTTCTTCACCTTGAGCTTGGGAGCTTTATTTATTCTTTTGTCCTCTAATTGTATAAACGATGTAAATCATCCTTGTAACATTGTATAGTGTAATTGTATGCTACTCTAGTTGGAGAGTGTTGTGATCATCTTATGTAATGTAATCTTACTGGCTGTAATTTGCTTGATCTCTTATGATTCGTCTGATGTTATTGACTCATGAGTACTTTGGTTCTCTTTTATGAAAATACCCCATGCTGGTTTGAAACTTGACCTTTGGAAACTCTCTTATGCTCTTATATGTTTAGATAATCACAATTGGATCTCATATGTTCATGTATGTTTATCCTATCTATAGTTGTTAGAATGCTTCTATTACTTATTTTGGTACAATTGATGGTTTGATGCTTCTCATTGTTCTTCCTGTGGGTTGTCTTTCACTGACAAGGTGTCATGGATGTCTGATCCTGCCACCTTGTTTCCCTTCCCTACCTTTGTGCGATGGGATCTTAGGGGCAAGTGGAAAGATTTTTTGGTTGTTCATGTCATGACCACATGGCAAATGTGGCCATGACATGTTTTATGTGTCATGGCCACATGGCAAAAGTGGGCATGATAGCATTCCATAGAAGTAAAAGTTTCATTTCAGCATTGCTTGTGTTCTTGCATCTACATATCATCACCTGCATTCATATATATATTCCTAAAAAGACAAAAATAAATTGCATCATCCATATGTGATCATCTTAGGTATTCATTCTCGTAAGAAAAATAAAAGCTCTATTCAACCATATGCACAAGAGGGAAAGTGAAGTACAAGATGTCGACTAAAGCTATGTATGGATCTCATCGAGTCAAGTCTTGTAACAATAAGTGTAAAACAATGTCTGAGCACAAGTCACTCCTCCAAAAAGTCAAAAGAGCAAACCTGTGTAATCAAGTACACAAGTCTCCCCATGCAACGGGGCATGGGTAGAAATATCTTAAATATAGGTCCCTCAAAGACCTCAAAAAGTGTCAAATCTAACCTTTGTAAAATTTTCACAAAAAACCATAAAAATTAGAAAATTTGAAAAAGCCTAAAAAAAATTGTAAAACATCAAAAATCTCTAAAAATCAAATATGTTCTTCAAAATTTGCAATAAAAGGAGAATCTACTCTCCTCTCTAGCTTAGCATGTCTTCTATGCATTTTAGATTAGTTTTTTGCTTTTATGCATCCATTTTGTGCATTGTTTTGCGTGCTCTCATACCTCTAGGTCTGAACCGACAAAAGCAAGCAACTAGTTGAACTCAAACGATCCATGGTAAGTTCATCATTTCAGTTTCATTATTCATTTTGATATGTTTAGATGCCAGACTGATACTAGTTATTGCAGGTACAAATCACAGAAAATCAACAACAGATAAGGCCTAGTTCGGAAATGGTGTCTACCTTTCATGTAGACTATCGTCCCCGAAGGGGGCAAATATGTAAGCACAAAAATTACGCACTGCCTCCATAAGGACCACTATGATTAGTCAGATCCTTGTCACGTACATGTAAGCATGAAAATAAATCCGTTGGGCAGCAGGCCTCTTGACAACATGTCCTCTCTTCTTGTTTTGTGTTGTTTCTGCTTTGTCGATTCTCCTTCTACTCCTTCTTCCCCGTTTGCGACACTTTTCGACACTTGTTACAACATTTGTCGACTTGCATTTCTGGCTTTCAACCTTAAACCTAGGCCTTGTGAGAGTCTCATAGGTGAGTTTTCACCTCTCCCCTTTGTGTTTCGTCTAGTGCACCTCATAGAAGCCTTCTAGAGGTCCCCCGATCCCTCTCCCGCTTTTCGTTTTCAGTTTCGACCTTCCTATCCAAATCTCCCCCTATTATTTTCAGATCTCCCCGGGAGATCCTGTAGACGCAAGTAGAGATTTGGATTCTTCCTCATGATTGACATGTTTCTTGATGCATAAATCATCTTTTTCCTCCCTTTTTCCTTCTGCCACCCTGATTTCTGCATCCTGCCCTGTTTCACCCCGGATCTCCCCGGGAGACCCAGGGTCGCCCTTGGGGCGATCCATGATCTCCCTAGGGACCCTGTCTAATGAAAGTGGCAACCCTGTTATCTTTTGTCCCAAGGAAAAATTGAAGTTTCTCTCACGTTTTTGCTCTGTTTTCACCCGTTTTTCTTTCTGTTTGCATGACTTTTTATACTTGATATAAAGTTAACTATTTCATGCACCCACACATGCATAATTAGCTCTATTTGATCTCAAATTAACTCTCCAATCAATCTCATTCATTTCTCCTATCTCCTTTTCTTCTTCAGTGATAAGCTATCATTGCTTCATCACTCTCTTTCTGGCTGAGTTCATTGGGCAATCAACCTTGTTAACTCCCCAATCTATTCTTGTTAACTCATCAATCAAATGAGTTAACTTCTCAATCCAATCCCTTCTTCAAACCTATAAATACCCCCTACCTCAAGCATAAAGGGAGGCAAATTCATTGTGCACCAGCTCTTGCCAAGTTTGCTCTTGCTCTCCAACCTAGCATCTATATGCTCAATACAGGACGTAAGTGTCTTTTATTTTCTTTGTTTCAATCAAGCAACACCACGCTGCTCAATTTTCAGCAATTGTGCTCAATTCAAAGCTCACATCGAGCTCACACGAGCTTCACAAAAGCTTCTCCTTTTGCTTCTTTAGGTCATTTTGTCATCGAGAGGAACAACTGCTGTCACAAAAGGATTCGAGGGTACCTACATAAGGATCACTGAGGGATAGTGGAGTCTTCAAATCTTCACCTATTTAGGTTCTTTTATTGCTTTCATAGTAATTAGGCAATCATCTTGCTCTTGGGAATAGTAACATACTTGCTTTTTCCTTGATAGATTAGATCTTGCATGCTAGATTAGTCATTTTTGCATTCTTAGATCTGCTTTGTTAGAAAAATCATCTTTCCTTTTTATTAGATTAAATTGCATTGAAAACACCAAAAACCCACAAAAAACATAGATTACACATTGCATTTGAGAAAGACATAGGATCGCATATATATTTCTTTCATAGATTAGAAGCATTTTCCTTTCCAAAAATACTCTAAAAAATATCAAAAAGACGCATTGCATGTCATTTAGTTTGCATTCATATAAAGTAGACAACATTGAAAACCCTCAATTCCATCGCAAGGTAAATACGGTTCAAGAGACCTTAAACAAACCCTTGATTTCATCACAAGGTACAAACAAAGTCAAAACACATGTCAAACCCTAGGTCAAAACCCTAGATTTAGTTAGAGTTAGCAATCACACGATTTCCTCTATCCTGATTCACGCATGTGTTTAGGAGTGAGGGGAGAGTGGGTGAGAGCTGTCCGAGACGAGATCAAGGAGATCCATTCGCAACCACAGCAACAGACACACATTCCACCACAAGAGGATCCATTTGTTCTCTTGTTGATTGAGGAAATTAGGCAATTACAATTACACAGAGCATTTCTCAGAGACATAGAAACAAGAGAAACCATCAACAAGAATAACCATTTGTCCACACAAAGGTGGAATTCAAGGAATCCAAATAGAAGAAGAGAGACTAGTGACCCTTCAGGTCATAGGGTTATCTCAACCACCACAACAATTGAACGAAACATACAACAACGCACAACAAAGGCCACAGAACTTGCCGACCCCCCTTCGCAAAGTCCAGCTGTCCAACGAACTAGACCCCCATCGCGTCTCGCCTCCTCTCGACTGGCTCATTCCACGTGAGCGAGAGTAATGTGGCGGATCGCCCTGTGGCAATGAGGGAAAGGGTCCGTGTGCGTGCCGAGATCCGACCCGACAGCGTCCAGGTAACTGGAGTCATGATTTCAAGCGTACAGGTCTTGTCGTGGTCTCGCTCTAAAGGCGTATTGTGACGGAACCTCCTCTGACTCCTCATCATCATCCTCCACATCCTCCTTGAGATCGTAGTATCTTGTAAAGTCACTCACGTCATCCTCTACCCCTGTGTCACTAGCATGACTAGCCCAAGGCCGAGCATCGCTGATAGGGTGACCAGGGGGAAAGATAGGAGCAGGTCGCGCTGTATACCACCAGGGCCAATATGCTCAGGTACAACTGACATCGTTTGCATCTGAAACCAGCACTGCATCCTCTGGACCCTCATCATCACTAAGAGGTACATTTGTTACTAATGGTCGTGAGATGCTATTTGCCCTGACCACACTTCGCATGGTGCACGCATAGCTCGGATGCACTGCAAGAACATCCTGTACCTGTCTGAACTGTCATGCCACCCTGTCAAAGTAGAACCAAACTACGATGTGATCAAGACGACCGACCATCAGTCGATCCTTCTACATCCTCGCTAACTTTCTCTGCTGGCCAGGCCATAAGATATAGCCGTGATACGGTCTCCAGATAATAGTGCCAGGATACAATCTATCAAAGACAACTCTTCAATATAACATATCACCGTGTCTCCAACACCTGACTAGTTGATAAGCATGAACACGTGGATGGGTGAACACTGCCTCTATTCGGTCGTGTGCACCTGATATGCTAAAAAGCCCAAACCTATAGTAAAGTGCAGATCATCAGACTGTGCACCTCGTAATAGACACACCGTCCTAAGTCACGATAAAGGTGTGCAAGCATACTGCACCCCCATGCGTACACGGTCTGATGCTCCTCCATCTCTCTAATAGTGTGAATGAGGCCCCCATGAAGGTGAATGCCTCGTCCGTCTAGTGCGAAGGCTAGTACGACTGTGACTATCATGATCCTCTGAGCCAAGGGAATGTCACCACATCCCTACTCTAGAAGCCGGAGCTGAATATGTCCTCACTCTACCCATGAAACTACGTAGCCCAAACAATACAACTGACTCTCACAAGTATACTCCACTATGCGATGTCCCGTGACCCTCACTGTCTCTCCTCGGATAGGTAGTCGTAGGATCTTGTACACATCCTCCAGTGTGATAGTCATCTCGCCTATAGGCAAGTGGAATGTGGATGTATTTGCATCTCACCTCTCCATCAAAGCCATCAACATGGCACAATGAAATCTGATTGTGGGCATATCAAATACCCACCATAAGTCCACTACAGGTGCAAGTACTCTCTCTCTGCGTTAGACATGGTGCTAGCACGTTCTTGAAGCAGTGACATGAGGTGACCGCTTGTGTGCTCTTGTGTCTCCGGAACATCTTGCAGATAAAAAAACAAGCAGTGGTATCAATTTTTCATCATCTAACAAAAAAATACTATCTGAAATAACAATAAGTGCCTATACCTAAGGCCCATGTCCTCTGTAGACCCGGGCACCCCAGAAAGACCTAGGCGCCCCAGTGGGACGCTGGTGCCCCTAAGGGACTAGGGTGCCCCAGTGAGACTCTAACACCCTAGGTGGACTCGGGCACCCCTACCAAGGACCCCTGTCCATAATACCTACCTTGACATGATAAACAATAAAAACAATTGAAAGCAAACTGAAAGATGATAGAATCACAAGATCATGACCCTACCTTGGCCTTAAAACGCCTCTCCGCCACTCAAGCTTGGAGCATCTCCAGTCGTGGGGGCTAATACAAGCGTCGGCTCGACATGGCTGTCCTCCTCTTCTCCTTCTCTCTCTCCCTTCTCTACAAAGACAAGAAATAAGAATAATCGATAAGTGAAAACTCCCTTTACATAAAGTAAGTGGATGAGAATTCCTATCCCTAACTAGGTGCAATATTGAGCTATTTTCACTCTTAAGCCTATATCTTGAGCTGTCGAACTTAGATTTTTGTGTCATTTGTTGTGTTGGAATCCTATTTTCGCTCTCTATCTTACTCGATGTGTGGTGCCTAGGCATTGTTCCTTCAAACAACCCTCACACCACATCTCTCATCAAGTTTCCCTCGAAATCGACAGGTGTGGATATCTCCTTGTTTCTCCTTTTCGGACTAAGCAAGAAGAAACAAGGTGGGGCATATATCTCCCTCAATTTCCTCCCTCATGTCTCATCACTCAACCCCCTTAGTATTTTTGTACTGACTCATTGGCAGTGGTTGCAGGTTGATTTTAATTTTCTAACAAGTGTTCCTTTGTAGGTTGTGGTTCCTAACTTTGTGGTCTTGCAGGATTGCAGACTTGGGGGCTTCTTCCTTCTCGGCGACAACACTTCGGCTTCCTTTATAGTATCCTTTTTGGGGTATCCTTTTCATGATTGATGCATTTACTTTCCTTTAGTTGCATATGCATGTAGTGTCATATGGCCACTAAAGTGGGGGCTAAATGTTATGTCGAAAATTGTCCTTCTATATGGAATGGTACAATTTCCCTCGATTTAGCTCCTCGCCTTGGGTGACCTCCCAACCTCTTTGTTTTTGGCCTTCCTAAAACCCTGATTGGCTAATACCTAGTTGCAAAATATTCATTTTTCGATGTAACTTTTGATAGAATCTAGAAAGAGGATTTGGAGTATGGGTCCCTAGGACCCCCAAGATACAGATCTGGTCAGTAGACTCGGGCGTCTATGCCCTAGTCCTACCCCATTTTTGAGGATTTTGAATTTTGGCAGCGTGTCGACTCCCACCGTACTCCTTGGGATTCCGTTTTCAAATTCTCTGTTTTCACGTCTTATCGAGACGTTATTTCGAAATTTGAATTTCCCTAAAGCTAGATATAAAAAGACATTTGAAAATCATTTTACACACACAATTCTTATGCAAGCTTAATGCCAAAACTCTGCTGAAATTGCAATTGAAGATCAGTGACTTGTTGAAGCTCTTAAAAGTTATTTGAATTTGCTATCATGGAGACAATGGATGGAGATTAAGAATCAATATCTTGAGACTATCTTGCTCTTCCTAGGGTTTTGTACACCCTTTGCATGATCGGGAGAAGGGTTGAAGCCTCCAACATCGCGCTTGGAGATCCTCCGCGGACATTGCTGATTCGCCTTCTTGCTCATGCAAGTCTTCATTTGTTTTCATCTCCTTGAGGTGAAGTTGTATGTGTTTATTGAATTGAAGCAAGTTATTGATCTTCCCTTGATTGAGACATCTAGGGTTTGATATTTCTGCATACACTTGTTTAGGTTTGCACACACTTCTGCAAATCTTTAACTCTGGCTATTGTTGAGGTAGGAATACCAAAAACGGGGCTTGACTGAGGCAAGCTCCTATATAACCGCAACATCTTTCTCCTTCTTTTGTAGGTGCAAATCGTGTTTTATAGAATATGGTGAAAAGAAGCAACAGAAAGACGGACATTGCAGATACAGTTGTCACGAACTTTCAAAATTTTGGATCCCGACACTTTTGGGACTAATGAGCGGGTCACGAATTATTTAGGGTTTAGGAGTTTAGGGCTATTCAGGAGACATAGGGAGAGAGATTGAGAGGTAGAGGAATGATAGAGATAGGGAGATAGTGGTTTAGGGTTGCTTGGGTTTAGTGTTTAGGGTTTAGGGGTTTGGGGTTTAAGATTTAGGGGTTTATGGTTTCTCAGGTTTAGGGTTTAAGGGTTAGGGCTTAGGGATTAGGGGCATTATTTAGAGTTTATGGTTTAGGGGTTAGGGGTTAGGGTTTAGGAGCATTATTTAAGGTTTAGAGGTTTCTGGTTGCTCAAGTTTAGGGTTTAGGGGCATTATTTAGGGTTTACGGTTGCATGTCAAAAGAAGTCTCTCTCTCTAAATCCCTCAACCCTAAATAATGCCCCTAAACCCTAACCCCTAACTTGTAACCCCTAAACTCTAAACCTAAGCAACCCTAAACCTCTATCTCCCTATCTCTCCCTTATCTCGCTCTCTCTATCATCCCTCTACCTCTCAATCTCTCTTCATATCTCTCTAGACATCTCGCTCACTCTCTATCTCCCTATCTCTCCCTTTGTCTCCTCTATCACTCCCAATCTATCTCCTCTCTCTCTCTCTCTACCTATTTATCTCTCCCTATCTCTTGCCTCTCTCTCCCCTATCATTCCTATATCTCCCTATATCTTTAGACATCTCACTCACTCTCTATCTCCCTATCTCTCCCCTTTGTCTCCTCTATCTCTCCCTATTTGTCTCCTCTCTATCTCTCTCTACCTAGCTATCTCTCCCTATCTCTCTATCTTTTTCCTCTCTCCCCCTTTCATTCCTATATCTCCCTATCTCTCCCTTATAGCTCTCCCTCTCCCTTATTGATGAAAGAAATGAAAACAAGAAAACTAGGAGATAAAGTTGCTTGGGGTTAGGGGTCAGGGTTTAGGAGCATTATTTAGGGTTTATGAGTTTATTATTGCTCAAGTTTAGGGTTTAGGGTTTAGGGGAATTATTTAGGATTTAGGGTTGCTCAGGTTTAGGGTTTAGGGTTTAAAGAGAGATAGAGAGGGGATTAATAGAGATTGGGAGAGATAGAGGAGACATAGGGGAGAGATAGGGAGATAGAAAGTGAGAGACATGTCCAAAGACATAGAGAGAGAGATTGAGAGGTAGAGGGGTGATAGAGATAGGGAGATAGGGAGAGATGGGGAGATAGAGGTTTAGGGTTGCTTGGGTTTAGGGGGATTATTTAGGGTTTAGGGTTTATGGTTTTAGGGTTAGGGGTTAAGGTTTAGAGGTTTAGGGTTTAGAGAGAGATAGAGGACCAATAGGGAGATATAGAAGAGTCTGGGGGGAGAGATAGAGAGATAGAGTGTGAGGGACATGGCCAAAAACATAGGGAGAGAGATTTAGAGGTAGAGGGACAAATGTGATAGAGAGATAGGGGAGAGATAGGGAGATAAAGGCTTAGGGTTACTGTTAGATTTATGACAGACAACTGAGAGGGGGTGGTGAATTAGTTGTCAACACTTTTTCTTCTTTTCAACACTTACATTCACTTAGCATTATAATAATAAATCAAACATGAAACTTAATGTAATTAACCAAGAGCAGAAACACATCAACACATGAAACACCAAGATTTTGACGTGGAAAACCCAGTTAAGGGAAAAACCACGGGGTGACTAACCCAAGATATTATTCTGTGTTAGAAGAATAAAAATAATAAGATGGCACATGCCAATTAGGGCTCACTGCTCAAGCACATTGCTCACAAGAGGCTCACTGCCTACAGAAGACACACTGTTTACAATAAATCAGTATTACATACTTGAACTGGTAAATAGCATCTTCACCATGCTTGAATCAGTTCCATTGAAGCCCAAACCTTTTGCTCTGCTTTTCGCTCTTCTCTTCACTACCACACACTCATCTCCACAAGTCACACTCCAAAATGACTTCGCAATCCCTTATTTATACATGACATCAACTTAGGAATAATCATCTAAGTTGGCAAACATTCACAAGAAGATCTGCAAGATGAATAACTCATCCGGTCGGCTAGCCTGAACAAGAACATCTTCATCCGAAAGTAAATCTCCAATTCCGGGCTCTACCACTAATGCGGACTGACAACACAACCTCAACATGATCTAAGAACCTTCACAGGCTTGCCTGAATGACCAGGTACATCCGCACTTCCTCTACTTGCTAGAATCTCTTCTCTCCTGTCTCTAGTGCCTCAAGAACACAGTTTGTCATGACTGTCACAAAGGAGTAGATTCTTCCGGACCTTCAAACTATGCACAAATCGAGATGACACATCACAAGAACTTCCCAAACACTCCTTCCAATCCGCAGAATAGTACAATGCACTTCCGGATCTCACCGGACCTTTCTGTAACACTCTGTCACTCCAGAGCATCTCTCGGAACCAGTTCTATTTGATCGATCACAACTTCTTCATATCTTCATGCGGACCTCTGAAATCTTAACTAGAACCTCCTAAGACTCATGTCCACAAACCCTTTAATCCGCATCTTCTCATCCTCAACCTGTCTTGAGCTAATGCCTTACCGTCATCACTGTTTATCACTGTTCCTGACTGAGACTGCCTTTCTCAGTATCATCAACATGTAACTCATCCAATCCTTATCACTGATGCAACAAATGTATGTTGACATCAATGACAACACTGGTTAGGCCCATATTTGCAACAATCTCCCCCTTTGTCATTGATGGCAACATATGATGTGAAAAACTGTTTTTGACCATCAAGACAAGAACTTCTTCTCTACTGTCACAACTCCCCCTATCAACAATCACCATTCTTCACATTTCTTGTCTCTCACTTCTGCTCCCCCTTTGATCAGCAACCACTTGTTTTTCACGTCTTCTCTCCTCCTTTGACATCAATGGCAAAGGGCTCATACTTGCAACTCTATTACTTCAGAATCATATCTGCTGCTCCCTCTGAGTAGCAGTTCCCCATCATCAGTCCGAACCACAAAATGTGACTGTGATATGTACCGGACTGATGCACCTTAGTGCACCTTAGTTCATCACCGGAGGGGCAATAACCCCTAGCTTCTCTCTTAGATACTCAAAGGAGTCTTTAGGCAGAGGCTTTGTAAAGATGTCTGCAATCTGATCCTTGGATGGCACAAACTCCAACCTAACTTCATTCTTGTTCACTTGCTCTCTCAAAAAATGAAACTGGATTGATATATGTTTAGTCTTTGAATGCAATACTGGATTCTTGGATATGTTTATTGCACTTGAATTGTTACAGAAAATTGTGATAGGCTCCTTATATTCTACTTTGATATCTCTTAACATCTGCTTCATCCACAACACTTGAGTGCAACCACTTGCTGCTGCAATATATTATACTTCTGTTGTAGACAGAGATATTGCTTCTTGTTTCTTGCTTAGCCAAGAAACCAATCTCTTCCCTAAAAAGAATGCTCCACCACTGGTACTCTTCCGGTCATCCACATCTCCTGCCCAATCTGGTACTCAACTGTCCCTTTTAGATATCTAAAAATCCTTTTGATTGCCATGATATGAGATTCTCTAGAATCAGCTTGGAATCTTGGAACAAGACCAACAGCTTGCATAATATCTGGTCTAGTCTGAGTGAGATATAACAGTCCTCCAATCATTGATCTATATTTTGTTTGATCAGTCTTAGGAGAGTCATCATTTTTACTTAGTTTACATCCGATTGCCATGGGAGTGTTCATTGGCTTTGAATCTTCTATCTCAAACTTCTTCAACAATTCTTTTGCATATTTAGTCTGAGAAATGAAGGTACCTTTCTTTGTTTGTGTGATTTGCAGACCCAAGAAGAAATTCATTTCACCAAGCATAGACATCTCAAACTGACTTTTCATTTGATTTGCAAAAGTTTTACACAAACTATCTTTTCCTCCAAAGATGATATCATCAACAAATACTTCAACACCTAGGATGCTTTCATGATCAATTTTAAAATACAAATTGCTATCAGCAGTACCTTTGTTGAAACCAATCTTCAATAGATGCTTATCCAATCTTTCATACCGGGCTCTTGGGGCTTGCTTCAGTCCATACAGTGCCTTTTTCAATTTGCAGACCATGTCACCATGATCAGACAATTAAAATCCATCTGGTTGCTCAATGTACACTTCTTCTTCCAACTCACCATTTAGGAAGGCAGAGTTGACATCCATCTGATACACTTTGAAATCTTTGAACACAGCAAATGCAAGAAATAGTCTGACTGCTTCAATTCTTGCCACCGGAGCAAAGGTTTCTTCAAAATCAATTCCTTCTATTTGTGAGTAGCCTTTGCAAACTAATCTGGCCTTGTTTCTGATCACTTCACCGGCTTCATTCAATTTGTTCCAGAAGACCCATTTGGTTCCAATCACATTCTTGTCTCTAGGTCTGGGAACACGATCCCAAGTGTG
Source organism: Cunninghamia lanceolata (assembly GCA_027924645.1). Classification (NCBI taxonomy): domain Eukaryota; kingdom Viridiplantae; phylum Streptophyta; class Pinopsida; order Cupressales; family Cupressaceae; genus Cunninghamia; species Cunninghamia lanceolata. Next base: position 1,417,413 of record BSBN01000477.1, on the reverse strand, counting down.
ATTCTTCTCAATTTGCATCAGTTCTTCCTCCATTGCCTTTGACCAGTTTTCATCATTGCAGGCTTCATTTACTGTCTTAGGTTCAATATTTGAAATTAGACAATACTAATCTGAATCTTGAGCAATTCTTCTTCTTGTTTGTACACCTTTGCTTTTATCACCTATGATCTGATCTTCAGAATGGTTGAGTCTGACATACCTTGGAACTTTGGGAGTTTCTTGCGCTTCTAACTCTTGATTAGGCTCATTGAATCTTGTCTCTTCTTCCTGATTTACCGGATCAGTTTCAACATGTTTTTCCGAAGGGTCTTGACCTTCTTGAATCAAACCATCATTCTGATCATCTTCTTCATACTCATAAAATCTTGAGGGCTTTTCAATTCCTTCATCAACCTTCACATTAGTACTTTCTATGATCTTTCTCAATCTCTTATTATAACACCGGTATGCTTTGCTTTGAGTAGAGTAACCCAAAAATATTCCTTCATCACTTCTAGCATCAAACTTGCCTAGATCTTCATCTCTCTTGATGTAACATTTACTACCAAACACTCTGAAATATCTTACAGTAGGTTTAATACTAAACCAAAGTTCATAAGGAGTCTTACCGGTATTGTTTCTGATTCGAACTCGATTAAGAGTATAGACTGCAGTACCGACAGCTTCTCTCCAATAGCTCTGGGGGACATTTGCTTCCATCATCATGGTTCTAGATGCTTCCTGGATGGTCCGGTTCTTTCTCTCAACTACACCATTCTGCTGTGGAGTCTTAGGAGCAGACAACTGTCTCTTTATTCCATGTTTCTCACAAAAATCTATAAACTCACCGGATGTGAATTCTCCACCTCTATCAGACCTCAAACATTTCAACTTCAATTCAGTCTCATTTTCCACCATAGCCTCGAATATTTTGAACTTCTCAAGAGCTTTTGATTTCTCTTTCAGGAAGGTTACCCACATCATCCGGGAATGGTCATCAATTAGTAGCATGAAGTATCTATCACCTTGCACACTCCTGATTCTTTTCGGACCACATAAGTCAGTGTGAACCAAATCTAATAATCCAGTAGAAGACTGTTCCTTGCTTTTGAATGAGATTCTACTTTGTTTTCCCAATTGACATTCTCTGCACAAAATATTTGTAGGTTTTACCAATTTTGGAAGATCTCTTACAGCCTGAGTATTTCCTATCTTGATGATATTATCAAAGTTCACATGACACATTCTTCTATGCCATAACCAACTCTGATCAACTTGAACAAATAAGCAACTTTTACTAGTACCGGCTAAGTGAAAGATGTTACCTTTTGTCTGGGTACCGGATGTAATCTCTGATCTAGAACTTTCAAAAATTTTGCACTTTCCATTCTTGAATCTGAGATCATAGCCTTTGTCCACCAATTGTCCAACATTGAGAAGATTGTGCTTCAATCCTTCAACATATAATACATTATCGGTTTTGTTCTTTCCATCAAAAGAAATAGTTCCTCTACCTCTGATTCTACCTGCAAAGTTATCACCAAACTTTACCACTCCTCCTTCATACCTTTCCAAATCTATGAACTTGTTTTTGTCACCTGTCATGTGGTGAGAGCAACCACTGTCAATGACCCAATCATCCTTCTCTTCAATTTGGGCAGTTAGGGCTTTTTCTTCAACTTTAAGATTGACAGATTCAGAGGGCAATGGATCTTCTTCCTTGATGGCAATGAACACCTAATCACTTCCGGATTTATATCCTTTCTCTGATTCATCATCTGTTACTCCTTCATCATCTCCTTCATGAGCATAGTAACAATTCTTCTGGAATCTTGGTCTATTATTGTTTGGCCTAGAAAACCTTTCTGGACACCTTGATGCAAAATGACCAATCTTATTGCAGTTAAAACACTTGAAAGGTAGTTTTCCCTCATACTTACCGGATCCTCTTGGTAGTCTTTTTGCAATAAGAGCTTCAAGATGAGCAGTTTCAGTTTATTCTTCTTCCAAGTCTTTTCTTGCATTTTCATACCATGCTGATTTCCTTGGAGAGTGTTCTCCCGGATCAAATCTTTGTTTTCCTTTTACATAGGCACTTGCTTTGAATGTAGATTCAGTCTTTGGAGGATCATCTCCAAACTCGGCCATTTCAAAAGCAGCTAGCTTACCAACCAGTTGATCCCTTGTGACTATTGTGTGAGCCCTGAATTCTTCGATTGCAAATGCCTTCATTTTATAGGATTCAGGAAGGGATCTGAGAACCTTGCCAACGATCTCATCTTCACTCAGGGTTCCACCTGCATTTTTGATTCCACAAACCAACTCATTCACTCTTGGCATAAAGGAGGTAATATTTTCATCATCTTTCATCTTTAGTCTTTCAAATTTCCCTTTTAGACTTTGTAACCTTGCACTTTTAACAAATTGATCTCCTTCATGCAAAAATTCCAATTTCTTCCAAATCTCATAGGCAGTTGGTAGATGAATAACATTTGAGAGTTCTGAGTCAGACAATGCGCTTAAAAGAGCCTCTCTGGTCCGTAGATTATTTTCAGCATCTGTGATTTGATTTGGGGATGTTGGACCACCCTGCGGAGGAGTATAAGCTTTTGCAACCATGGACCAGTATGCAAATCCCATGCATTGCAAGTGACATTCCATGCGACCTTTCCAAAGAGCAAAGTTAGTTCCATCAAACTTCAGACTATCCTTCTTGTAGGACGACATCCTGGATCTCCTCAAGCGGTTAAGCTCCTTTCAGAGGAACTTGGCTCTGATACCAATTGTTAGATTTAGGCCAGACAACTGAGAGGGGGGGGTGAATCAGTTGTCAACACTTTTTCTTCTTTTCAACACTTACATTCACTTAGCATTATAATAATAAATCAAACATGAAACTTAATGTAATTAACCAAGAGCAAAAACACATCAACATATGAAACACCAAGATTTTAACATGGAAAACCCGATTAAGGGAAAAACCACGGGGTGACTAACCCAAGATATTATTCTATGTTAGAAGAATAAAAAGAATAAGATGGCACATGCCAATTAGGGCTCACTACCTGAGCACACTGCTCATAAGAGGCTCACTGCCTACAGAAGACACACTGTCTACAATAAATCAGTATTACATACTTGAACTGGTAAATATCATCTTCACCATGCTTGAATCAGTTCCATTGAAGCCCAAACCTTCTGCTCTGCTTTTCGCTCTTTTTTTCGCTACCACACACTCATCTCCACAAGTCACACTCCAAAATGACTTTGCAATCCCTTATTTATACATGACATCAACTTAGGAATAATCATCTAAGTCGGCAAACATTCACAAGAACATTCACAAGATGAATAACTCATCCGGTCGGCCAGCCTGAACAAGAACATCTTCATCCGGAAGTAAATCTCCAATTCCGGGCTCTACCACTAATGCGGACTAACAACACAACCTCAACATGATCTAAGAACCTTCACAAGCTTGCTTGAATGACCAGGTACATCCGCACTTCCTCTACTTGCTAGTATCTCTTCTCTCCTGTCTCTGGTGCCTCAAGAACACAGTTTGTCATGACTGTCACAAAGGAGTAGATTCTTCCGGACCTTCAAACTATGCACAAATCGAGATGACACATCACAAGAACTTCCCAAACACTCCTTCCAATCCGCAGAACAGGACAATGCACTTCCGGATCTCACGGGACCTTTCTGTAACACTCTGTCACTCCAGAGCATCTCCCGGAATTGGTTCTATTTGATCGATCACAACTTTTTCATATCTTCATGCGGACCTCTGAAATCTTAACTAGAACCTCCTAAGACTCATGTCCACAAACCCTTTAATCGGCATCTTCTCATCCTCAACCTGTCTTGAGCTATTGCCTTATTGTCATCACTGTTTATCACTATTCCTGACTGAGACTGACTTTCTCAGTATCATCAACATGTAACTCATCCAATCCTTATCACTGATGCAACAAATGTATGTTGACATCAATGACAACACCGGTTAGGCCCATATTTGCAACAGTTACTTGGGTTTAGGGTTTAGGGGTTTGGGGTTTAGGGTTTAGGCATTTAGGGTTTCTCGGGTTTAGGGGTTAGGGGTTAAGGTTTAGGGGCATTATTTAGTGTTTAGGGTTTATTATGTAGGGGTTAGGGGTTCAGTTTTAGAGGTTTAGGGTTTATAGAGAGAGGAATGATAGGGAGATATAGAGGAGACCGAAGAGAGATAGGGAGACAGAGAGTGAGGCACATGGCCAAGGAAATAGGGAGAGAGATTGAGAGGTAGAGGGATGATAGAGATAGGGTGATAGGGGAGAGATATGGAGATAGAGGTTTAGAGTTGATTGGATTTAGGAGTTCAGGTTTAGGGGCATTATTTAGGGTTTAGAGTTTATGGTTTAGGGGTTAAGGTTTAGAGGTTTAGGATTTAGTGTTTGGAGAGAGGAAAAATAGGGAGATATAGAGAGTGAGGGACATGGCCAGAGACATAGGGAGACAGATTGAGAGGTAGAGGAATGATAGAGATAGGGAGATAGGCAGATAGAGGTCTAGGGTTACATCCTAGGGGTGTTGTAGTGGATTTGGTGGCCTTAGTGGATTGTTATAAGACATATTCCTTGTTTCCCTCTGATAAATTCCTTACAACACCTTTTCATTTCATGATTGCATTGAAAATTTGATGAAAATTGCATGATTTAAGGGTTTTTCACTAGCTTTTCATTGCTTATCTTCACAAGACTACTCTACAAGCGTGTTGTAATAGAATTCGTGACTTTATCAGACTTATATTAGACCTATTTACTTCTTCCCTTAGTCACATCCTTTACAACACCTTTTTTTTGACACTTTTGCATTGAAATTTGATCGAAAATTGCATGTTTTTAGGCTTTTTCACTAGGTTTGACTAGTCAACTCTCTACAAACACTCTAAAGGCGTGTTGTGTCTGATTTTTTCTCACAAGGTGACTGATTACATGGTTATTATCTGATATCCATCATAAATTTTCACACAACACCCTTTCTATCAGTTGTTTGCATGCTTTTATTGTGAAAAAATTGCATATTTTGCTTGATTTTTACTAGGGTTTGACTTGCAAACTTATTAAACTTGCATGGAATGCATGTTGTGAAGAATATTATTGATCTAGTTGACTTATATCCCTGACATAATCTGCTTCACATATTAAATTTCATTACAACACTCTTTATTTGGACATTTACATTCACATTTTGTGAAAAAATTGCATATTTTAGCATAATTTCACTAGTTTTTGGACTTACAATCATTTAGGATTGCATTCAAAAGTGTGTTGTGAAGCATATCTTTGATTTAAAGGATTGATATTTCTTTTATTTACCTCTGCACCTCATAAATTTGATCACAACACCTTTGTTTTACATAATTCGCATTGAAAAAAAAAACATAAAAATCTAGCATCTTTAGTTCATTTACATTCATATTTCAAGCATTTGATTGCTTGCATATTTCATGGATTCCTCTTGTTATTGAATGAAAGTTTTATTTACATACATTTTATAACAAGAGGAATCCATGAAAAATGTACGCAATCAAATGCTCAAAATATGAATGTAAATAAACTAAAGATGCTAGATTTTTATGCTTTTTTTTTCAATGTGAATTATGTAAAGAAAAGGTGTTGTGATCAAATTTATGAGGTACAGAAATAAATAACAGCAATATCAGTCCTTTAAATTAGAGATATTCTTCACAACACACTTTTCAATGCAATCCTAAATGATTGTAAGTCCAAAAACTAGTGAAATTATGCAAAATTATGCAATTTTTTTCACAAAATGTGAATGTAAATGTCCAAATAAAGAGTGTTGTAATGAAATTTAAGATGTGAAGAAGAGTATGTCAGGTATATCAGTCAATTAGATTAATAATATCCTTCACAACATGCATGCCATGCAAGTTTGCAAGTCAAACACTAGTAAAAATCAAGAAAAATAGCAATTTTTTCACAATAAAAGTATGCAAACAACTGATAGAAAAGGTGTTGTGTGAAATTTTATGATGGATATCAGATAATAACCATGTAATCAGTCACCTTGTGAGAAAAAATCAGACACAACACGCCTTTAGAGTGTTTGTAGAGAGTTGACTAGTCAAACCTAGTGAAAAAGCCTAAAAACATGCAATTTTTGATCAAATTTCAATGCAAAAGTGTCAAACAAAAGGTATTGTAAAGGATGCGACTGAGGGAAGAAGTAAATAGGTCTGATATAAGTCTGATAAAGTCACAAATTCTATTACAACACGCTTGTAGAGCAGTCTTGTGAAGATAAGCAATGAAAAGCTAGTGAAAAACCCTTAAATCATGCAATTTTCATCAAATTTTCAATGCAATCATGAAAAGGTGTTGTAAGGAATTTATCAGAGGGAAGCAAGGAATATGTCTGATAACAATCCACTAAGGCCACAAAATCCACTACAACATCCCTAGGATGCAACCCTAGAGAGGAATCTAGTGCAAAACCTAGTGAAACTCAATAGAAAGCATAAATCTAAGCTCAAGTACATCAAATGCACTATGAGGACTTGGGAGTTAAACCTTAGGAGGTAAAATCCCCCAAGGGGACATTTTCTAACGTTACAAACCCTAAACCTCTAAACATGAACCCCTAACCCCTAAACAATAAACCCTAAACACTAAATAATGCCCCTAAACCCTAACCCCTAACCCCTAAACCCGAGAAACCCTAAACCCCAAACCCCTAAACCCAAGTAACCCTAAACCTTTATCTCCCCTATCTCTCTATCACCTCTCTCTCCCTCTCTCTCCCTCTCTCTCTCCCCTTAGTCTCCTCTATATATCCCTATTGGTCCTCTATCTCTCTTTAAACCTCTAAACCTTAACCCCTAACCCCAAAACCATAAACCCTAAACCCTAAATAATGCCCCTAAAGCCAAGAAACCCTAAACATATATCTCCCTATCTCTATCATCCCTCTACCTCTCAATCTCTCTATGTCTCTGGACATGTCTCTCACACTCTATCTCCCTATCTCTCCCCTCTGTCTCCTCTATCTCTCCCAATCTCGATCAGTCCTCTCTCTCTATCGCTCCTAATCTCTATCAATCCCGTCTCTCTATCTCTCTTTAAACCGTAAACTCGAAACCCCTAAACCCTAAACCCTAAACCCGAGACACCCTAAACCCCTAAACCTTAAATAATTCCCCTAAACCCTAAACCCTAAACTTGAGTGATGCTAAACTCACAAACCCTATATAATCTTTGTCATGGATGGATGCTATTTGTTGCAGGACCCGAGGATTCATGTTGATGAATTTGCAAAAGGTCTCAGGGTCCCTAATGTATGTAAATAAATCTTCCATTGAATAGCAAGAGGAATCCATGAAATATGAAAGCAATCAAATGCTTGAAATATGAATGTAAATGAACTAAAGATGCTAGATTTTTATGCTTTTTTTTTCAATGCGAATTATGTAAAGAAAAGGTGTTGTGATCAAATTTATGAGGTGCAGAAGTAAATAACAGCAATATCAGTCCTTTCAATCAGAGATATGCTTCACAACACACTTTTGAATGCAGTCCTAAATGATTGTAAGTCCAAAAACTAGTGAAATTATGCAAAAATATGCAATTTTTTCACAAAATGTGAATGTAAATGTCCAAATAAAGAGTGTTGTAATGAAATTTAAGATGTGAATCAGAGTATTTAAGGGATATCAGTCAATTAGATCAATAATATCCTTCACAACACGCATGCCATGCAAGTTTAACAAGTTTGCAAGTTAAACCCTAGTAAAAATCAAAGAAAATATGCAATTTTTCACAATAAAAGCATGCAAACAATTGATAGAAAGGGTGTTGTGTGAAATTTTATGATGGGTATCAGATAATAACCATGTAATCAGTCACCTTGTGAGAAAAAATCAGACACAACACGCCTTTAGAGTGTTTGTAGAGAGTTGACTAGTCAAACTTAGTGAAAAAACCTAAAAACATGCAATTTTCGATCAAATTTCAATGCAAAAGTGTCAAACAAAAGGTGTTGTAAGGGATGTGATTGAGGGCAGTAGTAAATATGTCTTATATAAGTCTGATAAAGTCACAAATTCTATTACAACACACTTGTAGAGTAGTCTTGTGAAGATAAGCAATGAAAAGCTAGTGAAAACCCCTTAAATCATGCAATTTTCATCAAATTTTCAATGCAATCATGAAATGAAAAGGTGTTGTAAGGAATATATCAAAGGGAAGTGAGGAATATGTCTGATAAAAATCCACTAAGGCCACAAAATCCACTACAACACCCCTAGAATGCAACCCTAGAGAGGAATCTAGTGCAAAACCTAGTGAAAATGCAAGTTTCAAACCCTAGGTATGAGATCTAAATGAAATTATGTAATGAAATGGAATTCTAAAGGTCAAAATCAGACTTGAAAGAGTGTAAAGGATAGTAGTAAAATCTGAAACCAAATTTTAGCTACCAACCCTAGCTCATGCACAAACTAGGTCTCATAAAAACACACAATTTCAAGCAATTTTGACCAAATGGACAATGAAAATGCTATACAAATTAGCAATTGATGATGAATTTTTGAATTTTAGATCAGATGTTACAAACAATAAACCCTAAACACTAAATAAACTCGAACCCCTAAACAATAAACAATAAACCCTAAACCTTAAATAAACCCTAAATAAACAATGTAAATGTCCAAATAAAGAGTGTTGTAATGAAATTTAAAATGTGCAGAAGAGTATTTCAGGGATATCAGTCAATTAGATCAATAATATCCTTCACAACACACATGCCATGCAAGTTTAACAAGTTTGCAAGTCAAACCCTAGTAAAAATCAAGTTAAATATGCAATTTTTTCACAATAAAAGCATGCAAACAACTGATAGAAAGGGTGTTGTGTGAAATTTTATGATGGATATCAAATAATAACCATGTAATCAGTCACCTTGTGAGAAAAAATCAGACACAACACGCCTTTAGAGTGTTTGTAGAGAGTTGACTAGTCAAACCTAGTGAAAAAAGCCTAAAAACATGCAATTTTCGATCAAATTTCAATGCAAAAGTGTCAAACAAAAGGTGTTGTAAAGGATGTGACGGAGGGAAGAAGTAAATAGGTCTGATATAATTCTGATAAAGTCACAAATTCTGTTGCAACATGCTTGTAGAGTAGTCTTGTGAAAATAAGCAATGAAAAGCTAGTGAAAACCCCTTAAATCATGCAATTTTCATCAAATTTTCAATGCAATCATGAAATGAAAAGGTGTTGTAAGGAATTTAGGGTTTAGTGTTTAGGGTTAGGGGTTAGGTTTTAGGGGTTAGGGCTTAGGGGAATTATTTAGGGTTTATGGTTTATGGTCTGGGGGTTAGGGTTTAGGGGCATTTCTCAGGGTTTACGATTGCATGTCAAAAGAAGTTTCTCTCTAAATCCCTCAACCCTAAATAATGCCCCTAATCCCTAACCCATAACCCCTAAACCCTAAACCTCTATCTCCAGGTATCTCTCCCTTATCTCCCTCTCTCTATCATCCCTCTACCTCTCAATCTCTCTCGCTATCTCTCTAAACATCTCACTCACTCTCTATCTCCCTATCTCTCCCTCTGTCTCCTCTATCTCTCCCAATCTATCTCCTCTCTCTACCTATTTATCTCTCTTTATCTCTTGCCTCTCTCTCCCCTATCATTCCTCTATCTCTCTGGACATCTCTCATTCTCTATCTCCTATCTCTCCCCTATGTCTCCTCTATCTCTCCCTATTTGTCTCCTCTCTCTCTCTACCTAGCTATCTCTCCCTATCTCTCTTGCCTCTCTCCCCCTATCATTCCTATATCTTCCTATATCTCCCCTCTATCTCTCACTCTCCCTTATCGATGAAGGAAATGAAAACAAGAAAACTAGGACTCTCTCTCTCAATCCTCTCTTTCTATCTCTACCCCTCTATATGTATGTCTCTCCATCTCTATATCCTCTCACTCTATCTCAATCCCCCCCCTCTCTCTCCATGCACATACCTATTAGGTAGGCTATTTTGCATATGGTGGTCATATCCTTTAGGTCCAATCACCTCCAAACTTCACAAATAGATATAGAGCATAATTCTAAGCATCTTTCATAAAGACCACTTCTCTACATAGGTGCAACTAATACCACTTTTTCATTGTTTTCCACCTTAAATACTTATTCTTTTCCATTTTCCAAGTCCTACACATGTCCAAGTTGTATTGTTTGTCAAGTTTTTAGTCTAATTGTTAGTCCTAACTCTCATGGATATTAAAATGTTAGTATAGTTAGATTTATCCTTAGGTAACATTAATTTACACATTGTTGCACAAACAACCACACTCAAAAATAACCTTACCTAATTATAACTTTGCATTATGTCCTCACTTTCCTCTTGCTAGCTGTAGCACTCTTTTTTTTTTTTCTAATCCTATCCCTATATCATACTATTGTTGTTGACTTTTCTTTCCATCTTCATCAACATAGTCCTAGTTATCCTATTTTGACCCTACCATTTATCCTTAGCCATGTCTTGTACTTCTTCTATTCATGTCAATTTTAATGACCTCCAAATTTTCCATAAATTCTTCTCCACCAAACCCTAGACCCTCACCCAAATCCTTACTTTCCTAAGAAAAGCCCTTCCCCAAACATCATTTGATCACGTGGCTCCTTCCATCACTAGATAGGTGCCCCTACTTTCTATTATTCATCCAATACAATCCCAATGTCATAGCTCACATTCCCACACCTACATTCATAGACTCCATTCCCCCTATTGACACCATCATTGATAATCATTTTAAGGAGTCTCCCTTGAATAATCATTAAACCATGGATTATCCTATATCCCCATCTTACACTTTCCTCACCTTTGAACCCTTAGAAGATGACATTTAGCTATCCCCACCATTACCAATCACACTTTCTAGCAATCCCACATAAGAAACCTTACCCATCACTTCACCTAGGTCATCACTAATTAAATCACCTCATTACTCCATTCAACCATACCCATACCACCCCCTTCTCACTCCACAACCTGTATTAATGCATGATTCACCCCATGACATGCTACAGTTACCACAATGCCAATTCACTCTACCATCATTCTTCATATTATCTTATGAATCACCATCCTTTCTTCCCATTCCTTGAGACATCATACCATGACACACCAATGAAAACAATTAAAAAACCAATGAAAAGAATTAAAAAAAACTATTTTCATAGTTCCAAGAAACGGATATCCATTTTTGAAATATTCCAAAAATGGATATCCGTTTCCTGGAACTATAAAAATGGTTTTTTAAACCACAAAACAGATATCCGTTCCAAACGGATATTTTTAACATGCCTATGAAAGTCAAAGTTAGCCAATTCGCGAATTTGGCTAAGTAAAGACGTGATTTTTTTTCCATTGCCACTGTATGGCCCATGATGATCTTGTACATACCCTTAAGAGAAACCTACTTTTTCACCCTAAACAATTTGTAACATCTCTTAAGATTTTGATTATTTATTCTTTGATTTTTTTCTGCTAATTCTGTTTGGTCCTTATTTATGTGTAACATTCTTGGGTGGGATACAAGGAAAAGTTTGTTCTAGAAAAAAATTATTTTTGGCTATGTTAATGGTTTAAATTCTAAGCTTAATTCTTTTGGATTTCTCTTTCTACTAAAATTATTTGTTTCATTTGGAAAAGGAGAAACGATGACATCTTCCAGAACAAGAGACGACATTGTATGGAGTCTCAACTATATGATATTGAAGAGTATTGTGATGACTATTTTCAAGACTATTAGAAAGACTATTGTGATGACAATTTTTATTTTGACTGATACTTTATAATGACATATCTAAGACTATTTTCTATTGGTACAAGCATGATGGACCTTCTTAGTACTTGGGTCTGATCTAGTTACTATATTAGATTATTTTGTAACTCTCTCTTTTGTTTTTTGTGGATGTTCCACGGTGACTTGTACTATTTATAGTTTGGTCAGACTTGTTGTATAGCTTGGTTGGGGTTGATGTGGTCTCCCTGACACATCTATATTGTAACATGCTTTTTTCTTAGTAATAGATCATCAATTTAAAAATAAAAAAGAAAAGTTGTAATTGTTGGCAAGAGACACTATATGGATTCATGGTTGTTGTCATTGATGGCAACAAAGGTCATCCCACATATCCGCAAGTCATGATGTGTCTCTACCGGAAGTCAGAATAAAGATTGTTGTGGTCCGGTGAACAAGAACAGAGCATGTGGCAAGGTCCGACAGATTGATCCGGATCTCTCAGAGGAAGTGTCTTGGTGCAGTGCGGATTTGGGGAAGTCAAGAGGACTACCTTGAGTGGTATATTCCAAGGATTTAGCCTCCGGTGATGGACAAGGAAAAAGATATGAATAGTTGAGTACCGGATTCCTGAGAGACAGTGAAAACAGAGGAAGAACTGACTGACAGAGTATCAGACTACTTTCCGGATGTGTTACTGTTGATGATAAAGGTTGTGAAGGCATGAATCATGTTTGGCCGACATGATTAATGATATCTACAAGTATATGCTTGATCCGCATTGCTTGGTGAGCAAGGATTCAGCCGACAGAACAAAGTTTGTAAGAAACTGGACTGTTCCGGATGCCGACTAGAAAGGTGATGAAATTACTTGTGCGGATATATATAGAGGATGGATTTAGTTGTGAAGTGTGAGAATGAAGTAATATATATGCGAATAAGTCCAGAATAGAGCAGAAGTAGCAAGAAAGATCCGGTATGTGAAAGGATAGCAGAATAAAGAATAGAGGAAAGATGAAGTGCAGCAGATCAGTGTACTGAGCCTAACTGGAACTGAACTCCAGCATATGCAGATGCTTCCAATCAGTTCAAGACTGTGATTCTTATCACTTTGTAGACAGTGTGTCTTCTTGTAGGCAGTGGGCCTCTTGTGAGCAGTGTGCTCGGGCAGTGAGCCCTAATTGGCAAGTGCCATTTTTGTAATTTCCTATTCTTCTAACAGAGAATAATTTTTGGGTTAATCACCCCATGGTTTTCTCCCTTAACAGGGTTTCCACGTCAAAAATACTGTGTCATGTGTTTCTTATTTCATGGTAATGTTTTTGTGTTTGATTCAATGCTGCATTAATTAATAAGAAAGTTCAGAAAGAGAAATAATTAGGATAACTGATTCACCCCCCCCCCTCTCAGTTATCAACAATTGGTATCAGAGCTAAGTTCCTCCTAATAGAGCCTAACAGCTTGAGGAAGATCTGGGAGTTCAAATGGATGCATATGGTTTAAGGGAGCAACTCAAGACTGCCGTTGAGGATCTTGAACAGTCAAATTCTGAAGTCAATGAATTAAAAGAAAGACTCAAACAGGCTGATGAATTCATGAGAGAATTAAAAGACAAATTAAGTCTCTCTATGAAAAAGAGAAAGGAGCTGCTCCAACAGTTGGCAAGACAAAGTGAAGAAAGCAATACAAATGAAGAATTGACTGAGCAAACCAAGTTATGTGAAAAGTTATCAAAAGAAGTCATTATGTTAAGACATGAAATGGAATCAGGAACTATAAAGTTTACTCAAGAGATTGAAGAAAAAAGAAAGGCTGAAGACAATCTAAAACAATCCCTTAAAGAAAAATCAGAAGAATGCCACCAGATGGACAGGATTATCAGACATCTTGAATCTGATCTTGAAGATGCCAAAGATAATGAAGAAAAACTTGAGGATCAAATTGCCTCTCTCAAAAGAGACCTTCAAACAACAAATGAATATAAAGAGAAATTCAAGATAAGTTCTGCTCAACTTGAAGTTCTTCTTGGAAGTCAAAAAGGAACAGATGACAAGTATGGTTTGGGATATGAGAAAGGAGAAAGCTCCGGATCCGGTCAAAAGAATTTTGCATCAGAAAATCCAAGGAGCAGGCCTAGAAGACCTCCGGTAAGACAGTCAAATGCTCAAAGATATCCATCTTTCAATGGATACTGCCACAGCTGCAACCACTTTGGTCACAAAGCTAATCAGTGCAGAAAGAGAATGAATCAGATTAATTCATCCTTCTCCGGACAGTGCTTCAACTGCAAAAGGTATGGACACAAATCCCATGAATGCAGAAATATGCAAGTAAACAAATCATTCAAAGGTAGATGCTTTACATGCAATAGAGTAGGTCATATGGCTAATCAATGCAGATCAAGAGGATATCAGTCAAATATGCAAAGAAATTTTATTTGCCAAATCTGCAATAGGTCCGGTCATAATGCTAAAGTCTGCAGAAGCAAGAATCAGGACAAAAGAGGTCCGGTGTATAATCAGAATCAAGACAAGGGTAAACAAAAGATGAATGCGGATGAAGTTAGGAATCAGATGAGCAAGATTTGGGTGAAGAAAAGTTCAGAGAATGTAGAGGTTGGATCTGCACCAGACTCTGGTGCTGATATTTCTTCCAGAAATTAAAAAGTGAGCTCTAGCTCAGGGGGAGACTCAAAGAAAATCCTGTTCCCCTAGCCAATCAAGTGGTGCCTGATGTGGCACAAGATGCGGAGTAAAGGGTTTGAAGATACCAGTCCTGAGATGATCCAGACAAGATTTCAGAGGTCCGCATAAAGATATAAAGAAGTTGTGATCGATCAAGTAAAGACCTGTTCCGGGAGAGGCTCCGGAATGACAGAGGACTACAAAAGGGTCCGGAGAGATCCAGAAGTGCACTATCTTATTCTGCGGATTGGACAGAGTGTTTGGGATGTTCTTATAATATGTTACCTCGATTTATTCATGATTGAAAGATCCGGATGATATTCACAGATCAGGACTAATCCGGGACACTCCAAGCTATCCGGACAAGGCAAACCGGAATAATATAGGTGAAGCATTTATTGCAGACAGATATTAGGGTTTGCAGAGCAATATAAGGGATTTCTCAAAAGTCATTTGCTCATTCTGCACTCAAGAAGAAGCGAAAAGTGGAGCTCTGCAACAAGATTCATCAAGCACACCAAGGATCTCCTGTCGAAGTCATTGCATAAAGAAATCAATCCAACCACTCCGTGCAAACCGAAGGTGCATAAGAAACATCCTTACAAATCATTGGAGGTAGATCCACTAGGAGCCTTCTCTAGTGTTCCTCATGGTGTATTGCATACGGAAGATATTAGGGATTACATCCATGCGAATCTTGAAGACTTTGGAGAATCAAAACTGATGGATATCTATCACAAACAATTGATAGATGACTCCTTTGAGATCAAACCTCAGTATAAAGCCATCCGGGACAAACACTTTGCACAGTGCATTCATTTCCCCTGTTTTGAAGAAGATGAATGGGTCCGGTATGTACTAAGTAGAGTACATGACAACTTCCTATGGTTGAACAAGCCCTTCAAGATCACCAAGGATGCAATTAGGGCTGTAACCGGTCTGCACTCATCCGGTGGATTACCTGTTCTCAAATCTGTCAAAAATCAGACAGTCAGTGATGCAACCGGAGCCAAGTTTGACAAGAGAGCTATGACAGTTGATGACATCACTGAACCGGATGTCAAATTTGCAGCTATGATAATTGGTTACAAAATCTATCACTCCAGTAGAGAAAATTTAGTACCGGGAACTGCAATCTACACAGCTTATCAAATGTTAAAGGAGAATGCAGACTATGACTTGTGTGAGCTTCTTGTGAACCAACTCTTTGAAAATCTGCAGAAGATCAAGAAGGACAAGAAAAACTCCTTCAAGTATGGCAATCTGATCCTTTGTCTATTCTTTTACTACATGAATGAGCTTCCCGGATCCAGTGGATGGATATGGCAGAATGACAGACCGGTTGCCATCCAAATCAGAGACTATTTGCATGGACTTGGGGATGCAAAAACAAGAAATACAGCTCTATGGGGATACTTCAAGAACTTCCAAAGCATGATGCATGCAAGAGAAAGAATACCCCAATCCCTTGTTGAAAAGTACAAAGACACAGTATGCTTCATGGTAGAAACAGATCAGTGTCTGATGGAGCCAGTGGAGCCAAGGACTGTCTGGATCATGCCCATGGGGTATGAAGTGGATGAACAGATAGTAGAGCTGCATGTTCAACACATGCTAAGCCAGCCCAAAGATCCTAAGGTAGAAAGGTTTGGAACCTTTGAGGAACTGAGTGTAAAGATACATGTAAAACTCAGGGAACCGGAGATAAAGAGGAAGGTAAGAAAAGAAGTTGAGCATATTGCTCAAGGCCTAGGCATCTTAAAAGAGGCACTTGATGCCAGCCGGGAAAAGAGGAGGAAGGCTGAGGAAGAAGAGAAAAGTAAAGAGAGTGTTCCGGTTGAAACTCCCACCCGGACCAGATCATCAAAAAGATCTGCACCTCCCACAACCAAAAGTTCAAAACCGGAAGTCCAGGCATCCGGTAAAAGATCCAAGACAAAAGCCACAAGGGCTTATGAAAGCCAAAAGGATGAAGAGGAAACAGAGTCAGATGAGGGAGTAAAAGAAATAAAGAAGCAGAAGAAGAAAGGATTCGGTAAACCCTCCACAGGCCAAGACAAGGATGAAATGGCAGAGGTATCTGTTGAAAAGCCCACTCTGTCTCTAGAGAGTGTAATCAAGTCAGTCATGGTAGATGGAAACCTTCAACCAATGACTGAATTTTATGATGACTACAATGAGGCTGACCAAAAGATTCTGCAGGAAGCCACAGTTAAATATCTGAACATATACAATAAGGCTTTCATTGAGATCATATCTCTTATTCCTAAAAGCCTAGAAAAGGAATTAGAAATAAGAAAGAATAATGCTCATGCAAAAGATCTTGAGATCTGGGAGCAGATAGCTATTCAGCTATATCCTCAAATTGATCCCAAGACAATGAACATTATCTTCAAAGACTGCAAAGATGAGTTCAGAAGTAAAGCCAGGATGAATCAACTCATGCTTGGTGAGACTGACAAAGTGGCCCAAGAGACAGAAGAGATCCTCCGGAAGGCCTTCAAAAGGTTCAATCTTCCTGTTGTAGAGGACTTAGGTGCAGAAACAGCTGCGGATTTGGAATCATCTGTTCCGGAAGAAGTGGTTCCTGAATAGACAAACATCTCTCCTCCGGTTTCCCCTACAGTCTCCGGATCCAAAGAAGAAGAGAAATTACAGGAGAAGGAAGCAGGGGTGAAAGATAAAGAGGTTGACAGTTCCAAGACTGTAGAAGAAAAGAAACATCTGTCTCCGGCAAGAGACACTGCACAAACTGTTCAACAATTTTTGAGCAAAGCCACTGTAGAAATTGATGAACCGGACCTGCTAAAAGGACCATTAGATTTTGACTCTTTGTCACCGGTGCAAACAATGAAAATAGCCTCATTTGCAAATGAGAAAGTCAAAGAGAAGCTGCTGAAATCTCACATGGAAGACTGTGAGCTTATGGAGGTAGCATCTGGAGTGCTAGAAAAGATCATGCCATCCTTTCAAAAGGATCCGACAGCCTCCTCTTCCGGTAATCTCAAAACCTTAGTCAGCAGTGTTAGTACACATTTTGAATCTCTAGAAAAATCTGCTGAAGAAAAGGTCCGGAAGGAATTTTTGGATAAAAGATTTTCAGAAGTATTAGAATTAATCTCTAAAGATAGGAAGATTGTGAGTATTGGAATAAAGAGCTTAGAGAATGCTCTTAAGGATGGCGGTGACATTTACAAATTTTGTATATCCTGGTCAAAGGCAACAGCAGCAATTGATAAGAAAATAAAAGAGGAACAGGACAAGCTACAAAGCTTATCTCAAAGTTTTGATCCTCTCTCTTCCTCCATAATAAATCAAGAATGTCAGACTATTGCAGTCTTGAATGAAATTAAGAATCTTGAGAAGGAAAGGAAGAATATCACTAACCGGATGGGAGAACTTAGAAGGATTATAATCCCTAAGTTGGAAACTATGCATGAGGCCATCAGTGATGCTCAGACCACCGCCCAAACAAATGATCTGACAGATCTCAAGCGGGCAGAAGCTTTTGCATTTTTGTTGAGTGGTCACATTTCAATTTTGGATAGAATGAAGCAAAGTTGGGCTACAGAAATGATCCAATTGCAGACATCCTTTGCAGACATTCTTCAGTATATGTGAGTATGTAAATATGCGGCTATGTATAGAAAATTTTTGAAAATTTTGGTGTGCGGACCCTACCCTTTGCCATTGATGTCAAAGGGGGAGTGAGGAGCAGTGAAAAATGAGGAATCCAATTAAGGGGGATCCAATTAAGGGGGAGTTCCGGAAATTGTATATAAAGACAGAGCATCAGCAAAGGGGGAGCATAGTGTAAACACTTAGTCATTTTTCACTAAGTGTTGCCATCAATGCCAAAGGGGGAGATTGTTGGCAAGAGACACTATATGGATTCATGGTTGTTGTCATTGATGGCAACAAAGGTCATCCCACATATCCGCAAGTCATGATGTGTCTCTACCGGAAGTCAGAATAAAGATTGTTGTGGTCCGGTGAACAAGAACAGAGCATGTGGCAAGGTCCGACAGATTGATCCGGATCTCTCAGAGGAAGTGTCTTGGTGCAGTGCGGATTTGGGGAAGTCAAGAGGACTACCTTGAGTGGTATATTCCAAGGATTTAGCCTCCGGTGATGGACAAGGAAAAAGATATGAATAGTTGAGTACCGGATTCCTGAGAGACAGTGAAAACAGAGGAAGAACTGACTGACAGAGTATCAGACTACTTTCCGGATGTGTTACTGTTGATGATAAAGGTTGTGAAGGCATGAATCATGTTTGGCCGACATGATTAATGATATCTACAAGTATATGCTTGATCCGCATTGCTTGGTGAGCAAGGATTCAGCCGACAGAACAAAGTTTGTAAGAAACTGGACTGTTCCGGATGTCGACTAGAAAGGTGATGAAATTACTTGTGCGGATATATATAGAGGATGGATTTAGTTGTGAAGTGTGAGAATGAAGTAATATATATGCGAATAAGTCCAGAATAGAGCAGAAGTAGCAAGAAAGATCCGGTATGTGAAAGGATAGCAGAATAAAGAATAGAGGAAAGATGAAGTGCAGCAGATCAGTGTACTGAGCCTAACCGGAACTGAACTCCAGCATATGCAGATGCTTCCAATCAGTTCAAGACTGTGATTCTTATCACTTTGTAGACAGTGTGTCTTCTTGTAGGCAGTGGGCCTCTTGTGAGCAGTGTGCTCGGGCAGTGAGCCCTAATTGGCAAGTGCCATTTTTGTAATTTCCTATTCTTCTAACAGAGAATAATTTTTGGGTTAATCACCCCGTGGTTTTCTCCCTTAACAGGGTTTCCACGTCAAAAATACTGTGTCATGTGTTTCTTATTTCATGGTAATGTTTTTGTGTTTGATTCAATGCTGCATTAATTAATAAGAAAGTTCAGAAAGAGAAATAATTAGGATAACTGATTCACCCCCCCCCTCTCAGTTATCAACAGTAATAGCAATGGTATAAATGACAAAAATACTTTTTTTTTAGTAAAAAACATTTCATAAAGATATCTTTGACTTTCCACTAGCTATGGGAAATTGAGGGATGTCTACATGAGTGTTTTTTATGATGGTTGGGGCTTCTTTTGGGGATTTCGACACAAATATTATAGACATGCTTGTTGAAGGATCTTGTGTGTGGATTTGGATAGAGCTTACCAAATATTATAGAAATGCTTGTTGAAGCTTGAAGGAGTAGCATGGTGATGGGTGGATGTTCCAATGAACCTGGACTGAAGTGATGCAATTCTTGTAATACCTTTGATATAGTGGCATGAGACAAGAAATTGCACTCTTTGTTGAGTTTTCTTCCCTTTGAGGGTTTCTCTAGCTTTATGGTGGTACAAATGTCTTGCTTTCATAAAGTGATTTTTTTTGTGTTGCATACATGTTTCCTTTCATTTCCTACATTATAAGCATGATGTCTATATATGGTGTTTATTATAATTGAGGGTGTTTGTATGTGTTAATAATAACAAGTAAATCAATAAGTTGGTAAGATTTTGAACCATAGAATAAATCTAGATTTATATATTAGATGCCCAAAAACGGTTGCTTCATAAAGCACATTGAGATTCCCAAAGCTAAAAATGTTATTATTGGTGATAATAGTAGGCATGAAATGATTGGAGTAGAAAAAATACCTAATGATGTGTATTTAAGAAAATCTATAATGTATGTCCTATTCCAACATTAGCTAAGAATCTTCTAGCAATTAATAAAATTATTGATGAAAAAATATATCAACATGTTGAAATTTGATAGCAACACCTATGTTCTAAAAAATGCAAATAGAATGATCATAACAAAAAGAATTCGAGACAGTAATTTTTACAAGTTATGTATAGACTCTATAACTAGCAATGATGGAAACATATGATGATTAGAGAGAGAATTGAGTGGATACCAAATTTAGACATGTAAATGCACATTTCCTTGAAGTTTTGAGCAAAGAGAAGGTTG
The DNA here is from genome assembly GCA_027924645.1 of Cunninghamia lanceolata. Classification (NCBI taxonomy): domain Eukaryota; kingdom Viridiplantae; phylum Streptophyta; class Pinopsida; order Cupressales; family Cupressaceae; genus Cunninghamia; species Cunninghamia lanceolata. Next base: position 1,396,963 of record BSBN01000477.1, on the reverse strand, counting down.
TGGAAGATTTGGATCTTCAATTGTCAAGCAAGTTGGGAGTATGTGAAGGTTGTAGCTTAGGTAAGCAACACAAAATCTATTCTCAAAGAGGACAACAAGAGTGAGAGAACCACTAGTCTTAGTGCATTCAAACATGTGTGAGACCAATCTAAATTGTATCACATAAGGATGAAAGATAGTTGGAGAGGCCATTAAAGAAACTAAAGTGTGATTGTGGGGGTGAATATGCCTCTAAAGATGTCAAGAGTATATGTGTAAAAGAGGTCCCGTCAAGATAGAGTATACCATCCTTTACTCCCCACAAAAAAATGATGTAGTCGAAAGGATGAACTAAACTCTTGTTGAGATTACAAGATACATGATTAAGAGCAACCTGGCCTACCAAACTCTTTTTGGCCTGATGTGATTTCTACAACAACATATCTTTAAAATAGATTACCCACTATTGCACTTAAGAAGACTCCTTATGAATCTCAGCATGAGATCAAGCCAAATATTAGACACTTGAGAGTTTTGCATTATAAATAATGTGCATGCATACTCAATTATAAGAGAGAAGTTAAAGATAGATGATAATAAGACAATGGGTACTTCAATAGAAGTCGGTAAAGAGTTATCACTACAAACTTATCCAAAGATGTGGGAAGAAGAAAATTGCATAAAATCAACTCCTTATTAGAGTGCCTTTGGAAGCCTTACATATACAATGGTTTTTAGTAGACTTGACATGGTACATGCAGTAAGTGTTCTATGTCAATTTTCAAGTAACAATAGACTACAATATTGGGTAGCAGTAAAGTTAATTTTAAAATATTTGTAAGGAATAATTAAGCTTGGGATCAAATTCAATGGGAGGCAACATTAGACTACAACATTGGGTAGTAGTAAAGATAATTTAAAGATATTTGTAGGGAATTATTAAGCTTGGGATCACATTCAATGGATGTCTTGGAAAAAACCTAGAGGTTATGTCATATTGTGATATAGAGTGGGTAGAGGATGTCAATGATAGTAGATCAACATCAAGTTACTATTTTGTTTATAGAGATGGTATAGTTTCTTAGATGAGTTAGAAACAACAAATAATTTCACTTTTTAGAATTGAAGTAGAGCAATATACTAGCTTGTCAAGCTAGAATTAATTTGTTTTCAAAATGTAGTGGATTCTGAATTTCAATTAATTAATAAATACGGTGAAATGTGCATCCAGAGGGTTGAATAGACGTTGCCGCATTTAAGCAACCATGTGCTGCAGTACATACCCGTGACACACAGCATTTGAGCAACTAGTCAAACATACCCGTGCTGCCAGAGAACCATGTGCTGTCATAAACCTCTGAAATAAAGAGTAAATCCCACTATACAAAAAAGTAGTGATGCACTCCTAACTTATTAAAATGTTACTCGTGTTTGTAAAGGCCGTAGATTTCACCAACCCATTATTTGTCTGTATTGTATTGCGAGTGTTCGCTAGTTCGAGTCACAACAAACATTTGGACTTCTAGTTCCCACAGTGAGTTTTTTACTTGCCCTTTTTAGGTTTTATTTTTAACCTAGAATGTTTAGCTTGGTGCATTTTTCCCTCCAATTTCAGGCACTAAAAATAAAGTGACTGATTGATTACATAAGCATCTAAGGGAGAGGGCCCAGTAGCCGTCCACCCTAACTTAGGTCATGTCAAGCACATAGCTAGACATATCGAATTTGGACAATTATTTTTGGGTTTTTTGTATGCGACCGAAGAGCTTAAAGCTATTCTTTTGGTTTCTGGGCACTTATACATTTCCCTGTAGGACGCGTTATGTGCACATGGGTCAAAAAATGGTCATTTCAACATGTCACCCCATACATCCGCACCGATGTGCCGGTAACTGCTCGCCATCACATTTGTACACTTGTCTTATTTTCATTGGTTAATTTACAAATGTATTGGTGCATTTGTGAACATGTATTGGTGCATTTGTGAAGATGTACAAATGTTGTGAACATGTATTGATGCATTTGTGTTAATTTATTTGGTTGGTATTTTACATGTATTGGTTCTTTTTAAAAATTTAATTGGGGGGTCAAGTGATTAAAAACATAGCTGTTATTGAGGCGCGGGCGGCAACTGGCCCCTCTCCCTTAGCAATCGCACGTTGGTGTGCAAATGGGTACGCAAAATAGATGAGGAATTTGAATAGCCATGTCTTTAAGTGAATGATGATTGTCTTGTATCCCTATGGCTTAGTCGGTTTTTTGTTTTCTCAAGTGTTGTGAATTAATTTACATAATCTTAATGGATGCTAAAATCAAACTAAATATTAATCAAGATTATTTAGAATGCAAGATAAACAAATATTACTAATTTAAAATATATTAATGTAAATAATATTATTCAATTTTGATTAATATTTAGTTTTATTTTTAAAAATTATTTAGAATGTAAGATAAACAAATATTATTTAGAATGGATGAGAGAGAGAGACAGAGAGAGAATGTTAAAATCAAACTAAATATTAATCAAGATTATTTAGAATGCAAGATAAACAAATATTATTAATTTAAAATATATTAATGTAAATAATATTATTTAATTTTGATTAATATTTAGTTTGATTTTTAAAAATTATTTAGAATGTAAGATAAATAAATATTATTTAGAATGGATGAGAGAGAGACAAAGAGAGAATGCTAAAATCAAACTAAATATTAATGAAGATTATTTAGAATGCAAGATAAACAAATATTATTAATTTAAAATATATTAATGTAAATAATATTATTCAATTTTAATTAATATTTAGTTTAATTTTTAAAAATTATTTAGAATGTAAGATAAACAAATATTATTTAGAATGGATGAGAGAAAGATAGAGAGAGAGAATGCTAAAATCAAACTAAATATTAATCAAGATTATTTAGAATGCAAGATAAACAAATATTATTAATTTAAAATATATTAATGTAAATAATATTATTCAATTTTGATTAATATTTAGTTTGATTTTTAAAAATTATTTAGAATGTAAAATAAACAAATATTATTTAGAATGGATGAGAGAGAACAAGAGAGAATGCTAAAATCAAACTAAATATTAATCAAGATTATTTAGAATGCAAGATAAACAAATATTATTAATTTAAAATATATTAATGTAAATAATATTATTCTCCATTTGGAGAGCCTGGGACCATGTCAAGAACTTCATCACCAACAAGGAGTTTTATGATGATAAGCAGATCCATGGTGAAAGATCCATTTGGTGGAACTTGCACCTGAATGGTAAACCCCTAGCCCTCTCCTAAGGATGTTCTGCCAGGTTATGGGCTAAAAAGGGTATATCTCAGTTTGTTGATCTTTTTGAACAGGATAATATCATTCAATGGGATGAGCTCAAGAATAAGTATAATATTCCTGATTCGCACAAGAAGACCTATAATATGATTGTTCAGGCTACTAAAAATCTTCCTACTGTTTGTCATGTGGATTCCCATAGGCACTTAAAGTGTAAGTGGCCAAATGGGGTCATCATGGCTAATCTCAAAGCCAAAAATATTTACAGGATCATTGATCACAATGAAGATATTATTTATCACATTAACACTGTTTGGTATTCCTCTCTTGACGCTGATTCTTGGAAAAAATATTTTGACATTTTGTGGCAAAGTCCTGTTGAACCTAAAATTAGATGATTTAAATGGTTAGTTCTGCTTGATAGACTCCCCATTAAAAAAGATGGTCATAATACTGACATTTGTAACTTATGCAGGCTCCCTGAAACAGGTAGACATATTTTATTTGATTGTATCTTTGCTAAAGAGATCTGGAATATGTTTGGTGTCTTTTACCCTGTTAATGTAAATATTTTGGAAATTGTTACTGGTCATATCAATGGTCTCCATAAGGATACCAACTTATTTTGGAATATGCTATCTTCTAACATCCTCTGGTAGATCTGGAAGTGCAGGAACGAGGAGAGGTACCAAGGTAAACCGAGAGTTCTTACTGAGTTTTTTCGAAAACTCACACATCTTAAAATTTTTCTGGAGGTTCACACTACTATGATGATAGAAAAAGAGAAGCTGAGGAAGTTCCTTAAGGATGGGCATGCCACCCTTTTCTTCTACAAGCTAAAGCATGGTTATGAGTGGAGAAGAACCCTGGATGACTTGCAGACGTTTGAATAGGCTTGTAAAAGATTGAACAAAGAAATCAGGAAGAATGTCAATACTAGGAAAGAAGAGCTGTTTATGTTGCTTCAGATACAAGAACATAAGACCATTGTTTGGATGGAGGGCTCGCTTGGTTGGACGGCTTGGGTTGATACCCACTATGATGTCCTTCATTAGTTGTTCGTTGCTTCATTTTGATCCTCTTATGTATATATGATACTTTGATTTCGTGGTGAGGCTTGGCCTCTTTGTTGATACTCTCAGTGACATATTTTTTGTAATTGATCCACCTATAGTTAATATAAAAAAAAATATTATTCAATTTTGATTAATATTTAGTTTGATTTTTAAAAATTATTTAGAATGTAAGATAAACAAATATTATTTAGAATGGATGAGAGAGAGACAGAGAGAGAATGCTAAAATCAAACTAAATATTAATCAAGATTATTTAGAATACAAGATAAACAAATATTATTAATTTAAAATATATTAATGTAAATAATATTATTCAATTTTGATTAATATTTAGTTTGATTTTGATAAAATGTGTAGATTTTGACGATGGAGTGTATGCGCGGGAGCTCTGTGCAGTCTCCCGGCCTGTAGCAGGCTACGGGCTGCATGTGTTTGTTCTCTATTGCATGCATTTTTTATTTGCAAATCGGGCTTTGTGGGGTTGTTTCCAGCGAGGGGAGTGGTTTTTTAGCTTTCGAGGGGGTCTTTTTTCTCAAGTGTGTGCGTTGTTTGGTGCACATGTGGGGTGCGAAGGCTTGAGGGGATTTTATAATGGCAGGGTCTATGCCTTTGGGTGAGACGTCGGGGGATGCTGCTATGACAGAAGTTGGTGATGGGTTTCCTCATCCATCCCCTCCTGATGTTGGGGGTTTTAGCACTGGTAATTTGAAATTGCAAAAGATAAATGGATACTTAGTGAGAGCTCAAGGTCGTCCGAAGCTGGTGATTCAAACAGAGGCGGTAGCCGAGGACCTAGAGTATTATAGCAAACATGTTTTAATCTGCAAATTTATGGGATTGAGGGTTTCGATGCCTTTCCTGGAACCCTGGATTTGCAAGTCATGGAATCCGGAAGGTGATTTTGACATCTTTCTAGCTGTGAATAACTTCTTTCTGGTGGTTTTTTTGTGTATCTCCGATCGTAACAAGGCATTTGAGGGAGGGCCCTACTTTTATAATCAAGTTGGCCTATTCATGAAGCGGTGGCATGCAAGCTTTAACTCATCTAAGGAGCTACCCTCGAAGGTGTCGGTGTGGGTTCGTTTTCCTCGATTGCCATTGGAATGTTGGAGACATGATATTCTGCAATCAATTGCGTTGCTGCTGGGGAGGCCTATTGGCCCGTCTTAGCAAACTCTGGAGAAGCAAATTTTTTCCTATGCCTGGGTATGTGTGGAGATTGATCTGAACCAACCTCTACTAGATTCTATTGATCTAACTATTGGGTCTAGCTCCTGGACTCAGCAATTAGACTATGAGACTTTACCCTTCAAGTGCTAGTTGTGCCATGAGTATGGTCATCTTCAAAGGAGGTGCCCTCGTGCCTCAAGTGCTTGTGGTTTAGATAATGTGAAGGCTCCATCTAATCCAAGGGCAGAAAAGGGTAAAGCACCCATGCAAGGGGTGGTATCGGATAAAGATGGATTTTTGCCAGTTAAGTCACGAAACAAGAATCGGGGTCAAAAGAGGACTCTTTGGGATTGTCAAGAGGAGGAGACTTTTAACAAGTTTGAAGCTTTGGATGAGTTAGTCCATGAGGAGGGGGTTTCTTCTAACATGCATGTTGAAGAACTTCTCCTTTAGTTGATCATAATTCTAAGTCTTTTCCTGTCACTACCTCGGCCCTTGTTCCTGTGGTGGCTTCTGGGGTGGTGATGGATTCGGTTGCTCCTCCCCCTAATGCTGGGATTGGTGACTTGTGGTTTGGTGGAAACCCCTATGGCCTCTTTGGCTGAAAGGGTGAGTTTAGCGGGTGGACCGGATTTGGAAGGCTCTAGTAAGAATAAAGCCCTCTCTACTTCTCCTATTTTGGGTTTACAACAAAATCCTCTGAAAAAGAGTGCTTCTGATAAGCCCCAGAAGGTTGGGAGGAAGAAGGATCAAGAGAAAGTTAAGATGGCTGGGGAGACATTGGTGGAATTTTGGTCGGTGAAAACATTGGATACTCACTTCTCTCACCCTTTGCAATGATTGTGTTATCATGGAATGTAAGGGGTATGAATAGCATCCCTAGACAAAAGGCTATTCAGGACTTGGTTAGTGCTCATTCTCCAGATGTGGCTTTCCTCCAGGAGACAAAGTTATTTGTGGATGGTATGATGTAGTATGTGTCTAAGATTTGAAACAAAGGGTTTTGCCAGTGTGTGGGTGCGCAGGGTAGCTTTGGGGGTCTTGTTTGCCTCTGGGATCCTTGATGAATTTCTCCTGTTTGGTGGTTCTCTAGAAGATTCTCCATTTCTCTAGTTGCAATTAGTTTCGAGACAGGTGAAAGAATTCTTCTTTCTAATATTTATGCTCCGACAGATGTTTAGGTGGCAAGAGTCTATTGTGGTCTCATATCAATTTTCTGAGATCGTTGGACCCTTTCCTTCCCTGGATTATGGCAGCTGACTTCAATGCAATTGCCTCTTTAGAGGATAAAAAGAGGGGGTGTGCCTCATTTGGACCCCTCCTATGATCTCCTAAGGGATAATATAGTTCAGCTTTGGCTTGTGGATATCAAACCTTCGAATGACATGTTTACTTGGAATAATAGGAGGCTTGGGGATGATGCCATTTTTGAACGGTTAGACAGGTTTCTTGTTTCCAATTTTTGGGTGGGTGACAAGTGGCTATCAAGTTCAAAAATTTTAGATTAGCGAGGATCTGACCATTGGCTGATCAAATTCTCTACCTTTTTGGCTAGTGGTCCTAAAAAATAAACTTTTAGATTTCAGCTTATGTGGCTCATGGAGGAGAGTCTTCTTGACATGGTTTCTAGATGGTGGACTGAAGGACGACTTGCTTTTGGTATGGCTATGTACTCATTTGTGAAGAGGATTCAATATGTGAAGTATAAATTGAAACATTGGAATAAGTATCAGTTTGGCAACGTGTTTCAAAGGAAAAGGGTTGCTCAGGAGTGCTTGGATTCTATTACCAGGTAGATTCAGGATCAGGGTCTTGATGCAAATTTAAGCAGGTAGAGGATAGTGTGGTTAAAGACCTTGAGGAATGGGAGCTTCATGAGGAATTTTTTTGGAAACAGAAGGTTCATGTCGATTGGCTTCAGGAAGGGGATATGAATACTTCCTTCTTTCATAAATTGGTGAAGGCTCGAAGACAAGGTAACTTTATTTCTTCTCTGCTCTCCTGAGGGTTCTATTCTTTCTTCCTCTTTGAGGATCTCTAGTGAGGCAGTTCATTTTTCTCTGCTTTCTTTTCTAAAGATACCCTGCCTACTAGTGAGGAGGAAGCTTCTATCCTGGCTTATATTCCTCCTCTAGTGACTATGGATATGAATGCTTCTCTTCTTAAACCTATTTCTTTGAAGGAGTTGGAGGATGTGGTGTTTTAGTTGAAAAAGGGGAAGGCTCCTGGTCCTGATGGCTTCTCGGCTGAGTTCCTTCAAGAATTTTGGGAAGTGACCAACCTTGATCTTTTGGAGGTGGTGCAGGAGTCTTTAAGGAATAAGTAAATGTTGTGAGCCATGAATGCCACATTTCTTGCTCTTATCCCAAAACGTGAGGGTGCTGATTCTTTGGATCTTTTTTGACCAATTACTTTGTGTAATGTGGTGTATAAAATCATTACAAAGCTAATTGATAAGTGTTTGAATCCATGTCTAAATATGTCAATCTTAGATGAACAAGGGGGCTTCATTGCAGGTAGACAAATTTTGGATAGAGTAGTTATTGTGGCTGAGACTATTCACTCCATGGCCTCTTCTAAGGAAAAGGCTTTGTTTATAAAGTTGGACATGGCTAGAGCTTATGACAGAGTTAAATGGATCTTTTTGATCAAAATTCTCAGAGTCTTTGGGTTCAGTGGTGAGTGGATAGATTGGGTCATGAATTGTGTGAAGACTTCCTCCCTTTCCATTCTCATAAATGGGGAGTCTTTGGATCTGTTTGGTGCTTCTAGAGGTCTTCGATAGGGGGACCCCTTATCCCCATATTTGTTTATTTTGATGGTTGAAGGCTTGGGGAGATTCATCAAGTCCTGTGTTATGGATAGGCTCATTCAGGGATGGAAATGGAACAACTCCCTTCCTCAAACTCATCTTCAGTTTGTGGATGATACAGCTTTCATGGGTGCTGTTAAGGTGGCTAAAGTAGTTGCTTTACGAGAGATTTTGGATTGTTACCTCACTGCCTCAAGTCAAAGCATTAATGAAAGTAAGTCTTGCATTTATTTTTTTAATACCCCCATGCTTATTCAGCAACGTATTGCCAAGATCTTAAGGTTTTAGGTGGGGAAACTTCCCTTTATATACCTTGGCATCCTTCTAGATGTGCACCCACTTCCCAGGTGTTTTGGCAGGATGTGATTGATAAATTTTGAGAGCTAGTTTGTCATTGGACCTATAGATGGTTATCCACAACTGGCAGAGTTACTCTGTTGAAGTCTGTGGTGCAAGCCCTTCCTTTATACAGGTGCTTTGTGTTGACTGCTCCCTCAAGATTCATCAAAGATTTTGAGGGCCTCTGTCGGCAGTTTCTTTGGTTAGGTAATCTCCTTTTGAAGAAGTGGAGCTTAATTAAGTGGAAAGTTGTTTGCCGGCCAAAGCAAGATGGTGGTATGGGTTTGCGTAGGGCAAATTGGAATGGGCAGGCTTTGGTTGCTAAGTTGTACTAGAGATGGTGTTCATATTAGCATCAGTATTGGGCTAGGATCCTTACTTTCAAGTATCTTGGGGAGGTGGATGGCGCTGAGGTTCCTTGATTTAGTCTTTCGGGGAAAGGTTCTATGATATGGGATACTCTCAAGAGGAGGGCTACATTGGTTAAACAAGGCCTATTTTGGATTTGCAATAGAGGCTTTGATGCTCTTTTTTGACATGACTCCTGGGATAGCTTCCCACCTATCCTCTCCTCGCATCCTCACTTGGGGGACTTATGTAGAATTTTTGTTCAGGCTGGTTGGAGTAGAGTGATGCATTTCAAAGTCCCTCAGGTTTTGGGAAAGACCATTGTTTACTAGTGGAAGGATATGCAGGAATGGCCTGTTTCGGGATGCAGGAATCCTTTGTGCATGTCATTTAAAATATCAGTAGCTTGATTTTCATCCACACACCTAAGTAGTACACCATCAGGATTCATCCAATATAATTCTCCTTGGATAATGATGTATTTGATAGCATGTAACTTTAAGGTCCTTTTCTAACTATCACTGAGATGGGAAGGACAATTCAAATTCTACAAATAATACACAATATCCTTGTACCATTTAGATTCTGACATGTCAACAAATTCATTCTGAACTACATTTACTTGGCATGCCTCCAAATTTGATTGTGTCATCATCTTAGCCAAACCTTGTCCCCTTACCAATTTTGTAATTTGTATCTCAATGTTGAACTCTTGTAACTTGTTGATCCACCTGCATCTTCTTCCTGTCACTTCTTGCTGAGTGAAAATGTCCTTAACTGCTGCATGGGGCACATATGCAACTATCTAAGATCCTACTAAGTATGGCCTAAAACTTTTGACTACCTTAACCAATGCATATGCCTGCTTTTCCATGATATCATATTTTAATTCGACTGCCTGCAATGACATGCTAAAGAAAGCAATAGGTTGCTCAAAACCATCTTCATTTTTCTGTAATAAACATGCAGCAATAGTGTGAAAAGAGGCAAATGAGAACAACTGAAGTGGCTTAGAAAAATCAGGAGATTTCAAAATAGGAGCCACCTTTATAGCTTCTTTGATGTTCTAAAATTATCTAATTGCTTCACTTTCCCATTTGATAGTTTCACCCTTCTTCAACATTTTAGAAATATCCTTTGTAATTTCTACAAAGTTGGGAATGACTCTTCTAACAAAGTTAATCTGTCCAAAGAAAGACTGAATACCTTTCACTGTTTTAGGGATTTGAATTTTGTCAATTACAGCAACCCTTTCAGGATCAATCCTGACTCCATCCTTGGAAACAATGTGTCCCAATAGTTTTCTTTCTACTACCCCAAAAGTACATTTCTTTGGGTTAGGTGAAATGTCATATTCCAATGTCCTAATAAAAATTTGTTCTAGATGCATGCAATGTTGCTCCTCCTTTTTTGAATAAGCAGTTAAATCATCCTGATATACAGCCAAAATTGAGTCAATCAATCCTGTAAAAGCAACATCCATAGCCCTCTAAAATGTAGCACCTTCATGTTTTAGTCCAAATGGCATTCTCACATATACATAAGTCCCCCATGGAGTGGTGAAGGCTGTCTTATATTGTTCAGATTCTTTTACCTTCACCTGATTATATCTTGAAAATCCATCCATCATGGATAAAAGCTCACAACCAGTTACCTTTTGCAACATAGCCTCCATGTTAGGCAGTGGATAATTATCCTTTAAAGAAGATACATTCAAATTTCTGAAGTCCACACAAAGTCTTATATCACCATTTTTCTTTCTAACTGGGACAATATTGGACACACAAGTTGAGTGTCTGATAGGCACAATTATTCCAGCCTCCCTGAGCTTTACAAGCTCTTCCTGTATTTTTGGAGCCAAAGTTGGGTTAATAAGTCTTTGTTTTTGTCTGAATGGCTTAGCTCCAGGCTTCAAAGGAATCTCATGCTGGAATAAGTCTTCTCTATAAGGCTTTAGATCCTCATATGACCATGCAAAGACATGCTTATATTTTTTTAATAATGCAATTAACATATTTCTGATGTGTGGCTTGAGTTGTTTGCCAATATATACCCTTTTGGAGGCATGGCATGTCCCCAAGTTTATCTCCGCCAAGTCATCCTTGTTTGTAGGAGATGCCCTTGTAACAAACTGTGCTCTATTGTCAAATGCTCTTTCTAAAGCAACCAGCCCTCTGGGGATTTTATTTGTTTTAAGTTGAATTACTTCTTTCCCCAAAAGAGTTTCTTTTCCATTCACAACTTCTACAAAGTTCTGAAAATCAATCTCCTGGTTCTCATATTCATCTATGCAGTGTAGAAACCTCAAAAAATCTCTATCATCATCAAACACCTTCCAACTGCATATATTATCTGGTACTGCAGGTCTCATTTTAACTTCAACATTTGTAACATTAGACAGAGTGACATCATCCGGCCTTATGGCCATATTAACTAAAAAGTATACCATGATATTCTTTGATCTTTCTATCCAATTTATTGAAAAAGCATCAAATAATTCAATTGTGTCCCATACAACATGCTTATACTATTTTAACCTCTTATTTTTTGAAGCATATTTATCTTTTACATGGGAAACAATTAATTTTGAATCTCCAAACACTTTTAGCATCTTAATCCCATGCTTCAAAGCAACATTTAATCCTAGTAGCAGAGATTCATACTCTGAAATATTATTTGTGTAGGCAAACTTTAACAGGAAAGAGAATTTCAGAAGCTTACCTGTTGGAGACAAAAACACAACTCAAGCACCAAAACCTTCCTTTGAACAAGATCCATCAAAATACATAGTCCAAAGACCATGTTGGTCAAGTTCTTGAATGCAAAAATCTCTCTCTTCGCTTCCTTGATCATCTGAGACAATTCTAAAATTCTCACAGTCAGTATCCACAAAATAGACACTCTCTTCTGAATCTTGATCCTCAACTGTTTCTGGTGACCTCTCTTCTCTGACCAGTTTTACATCTCTACCATTCATTGGGATCATGGCATATGATAAATCTAACTGCATACTTCCTCCAATCAATGCTGCCCATCTTCTTGACAACATCATACCATACTATGGCTTTATGTCAACCACTGTTATATTCGTTCTGTAAGTCTTTTCTAGATATGTTGCTAGCATAAAATCTACATCCTTCATGATTCCTATAACTGGTACCTCCCTAGCATCCATTGCATAGCATTTTCCACATGCCTTATCTATTTTCAATCTAGCTTGTTGTATGATAGCCAGAGGCATAATATTTGTTGATGCTCCTGACTCAAGCATACAATTCTTGACTACTTTTCCATTGATAACAAGGGAAACATAAAATGGTTCAACCTGTGAAGGGCATTTTGTTATTGTCACCCCCAGATAGACTTCAGGAACTTCATCATCATCAATACACAAGGCTTGTTTCTTACCCTGAGTCTCAACATTCTGCTCGGCCTGACAAGCTACTCTTGCAATTAGAGACAATGATTTATTATTGAATTCTTCAACTTTCATCTTCTCCATCAATGGAACATAGACCTTTATCTGGGATAAAACCTAAGTTATGTCAAAGGGAGCATAATTTTGTATAATAGTTGTAGCTTGAGCCATGGTTTTATTCTTATCTTGAGCCGATCCACCCTTAATTTTAATGCCCTTTTGACTGTCATCCATGACCTGAGCATTCCTATTTTGATCCTCATTTTGGGGAACTTCATTTTCTGGTCTTTGAGAATCATGATCTGGTTTTTTCTTAGAATTTTTCTTATTATTATTCCATCCCATCTTGTGTGGTTCAGCCCCTTTATGGTTATGCATTGGTTGGTTCACAAAGGTGTCCTTTGGTTGTCGTGGATCACCTACCTGAGCCTTACCTTTAAGGTTATAGTTGCTCTTGACCTGAGCTACTACTGTAGCTATGAGACCTCTAATCTCTTCATTAGAAGGCCTCCTCAAGTTATTCAGAAAGATGCGTGAGCCCTGATCATAAGCATAGTTGTCTTCATCATCTTCATCACCAGAAATCTGTTGGCAGACCTGAGTCCCATAATTCATGCTTTCATCAGCATCATAAGAAGAGTACTCCCTATTTGTGAACACCATATTGACACTATCATCCTCCATACAATGTGGCTCATTGCATTCATCACAGGCAACAGCATTTTATACAAAGATTGAGCAATCATACATTGTGATTGTGAGTGAGGCATTTGATAGATTATGCACGATGGAGTATTATAAAAAATGTTAACAGCTTTCTTCAAAGGATCAGGAGTCTCCTTAACATTTTGAGTTCTTTGATTAGTGCTGCTATTTGGGAGAATGGGTTTACCATTATGCCAATTAGTGTTATATGGCATATCATGCAATGATGGTCTCTTCTCTTGTCTTTGATAAACCTGCCTTTCGGGACCTATCCCCTTTTCATTTTTAGCAACTCTATAACTTAGGTCCTTAACAATAGTTGTCAATTTATCCAATTTTTCTTCAGAAATAGATACATTACCTTGAGCACTTTGAGACTTATTATTCGAATTTTGCAGAATCTTTACATCATCCCTTCTATTTGTCTTACCGGATGCTTTCCTATTATTTTCAATGTTGGTTACAAGTCTAAAAGCATCCCTGAGGCTAGTAGGACCCTTATCTCTTAACCCATAAGCTATTTTAGCATCAAAAGCATTTATGTATAGTACCATGCACATTGGTTCATTAGGCCTCATGTGAAGTGGTAATTTGTTCAACAATCTAGTAATCCTAACATTAAAATCTACAACTTGCTTGTTTGACCCCTTAGTAATACCAGTGAATTCATTTATAAAAATGTTTGGGTCAGTCTTATCATCATATTTCTCTTTAGAAATCCTTCTGAAGTCATCCCATGATGAGACACTTTGGTCAGGCAGACTTTTATACCACTCTCTAGCTTCATCAACTAAGGACTACATGAACAATTTCATAAAAACATCTTCATGTTCAACCTCAAAGTTGTCCATAACATTATGAAAGGTTTTCAAATGATCTTTCCCTAATACAACATTGTTTCCTGAAAACTTTGGTATCTGAGGCCTTACATGTTTATCAATGGGATTAGGGTAACCAGGAATACGATTAAAAACTAGCTGTCTGAATCTATCCAACTACATAGGTTGTCTACCAAAATGATTAACATTTGCATTTCTATTAGCATTCTAATTTCTCACATTGTTCAATGGTATCCTAACATTGTTTATATTTTGTCTCTGACCATTCTGTTGATTCTGGGCTTCATTTCTTTGCTAGTTTCTCAGTACATCTGCATTATCTAGGGTGGGAACTGAATCCTGTTGAGCAATTTTCAGAGCTTGCACCCTTTGTCTCATATCATCTCTAATCCTCAAAGCCTACAAATATTCTAATTCAGCCCTCAGGTTCTTGATTTCTTCAGCTAATTCTCCATCTTTAGGCATAGAAGAAGATGGTCTTATTCCATTTTGGTCATCATCATCATCCCTTGGTGACTCAGTTTCTTCAAATCTGTCAGGAGGATCTAAGAAAGGGCGTTCCTAAAACACCTCTGATCTCATTCTCAATCTATCACCTTGTTGTCTTTCATATACATCTTGAATTTTAGCCTCTGTGTTTGAAAAGTAAGGTGCCCGCTGCTCTAGAGATCTTGGATTATCTTGGGTATTGTCATTGTTTCTAGGGCTGGGAGAACTTTCTTGTCTAGCTTGAACGGTCCCTTTTTTCCCATACATCATTTTTCTGGCTAATTCTTCAAGCAAAGGATTACACAAGGATCTTCTCCCTTGCATACAAATTTCACTTTACCGGTTGGGAGATTTTGTTCAGAGTCGCCACCTACAACTAGGAATTAATTTTTTTTAAACCAAAGTTCTTACACAAAGCACTCCTCAGTAGAGTTGCCAAATCTGTTGGTTGTTTTTCCCAAACTAGATGCTTCCCAGTTATCCCTACAAGGTTGCCATCAGTGATCAACAGGATTTCCAGGCCAAGGGCCAATAGTATAGGAGATAGACTCTATAAATATCTCCTCTCCTTCTTTAGGCTCTGCAAAACAAGGGGGGTATTCCCTATTCAACATCCATAAAATATGCCTGTGAACTTATCGGGATGTTGACACAAAGCAGATAAATCCTCTCTTATGCAGACCAAAACTGTAAAATAAGTGCAAAGGAGCTAGCTTTGGGCCTATGCTCAGTTGTGAGACAGAAGATTTCCGTCCTATAACTACTTCTAATATCCTAATGATTTATATTTGAAGTTTGAATTTGTATTTTGTATTTGGATGCAAGATAAGGGGTTTTGGATTATAACAACTATACAAGGCCAGACTGGTGTTTATCTCAGGGCTCGGAGTCAATAGACATACACATGTAAATGATTACCATAGACTTGAATCAATAACTAAGTTTCAAGGGGAGATTTTTTAGTGTCTGCCTTACAAATACTTCCCAAACTAAGTATTTAGTCATTCATATTTGATGATATCCCTATTGTAGCATACCTTTCCCAATGCTTAACCTAAAACATTTAATTTGTTCCTTGAACAAAGGTAAAAAATTAGACACTCAACATAGAAAATCCATGTTCCTGAATCCCAAATAACCCTTAGCTATTTAGATTCAAAAGAAAAGATGCCCACAACTTGGAGACAAACAACTAAACACATGCAACTATGCATTTTTCATATAAAAACAACATGAAACTAGCAGAACTATGCATAAAACATTCAACATATGATTCAT
Organism: Cunninghamia lanceolata; assembly: GCA_027924645.1. Classification (NCBI taxonomy): domain Eukaryota; kingdom Viridiplantae; phylum Streptophyta; class Pinopsida; order Cupressales; family Cupressaceae; genus Cunninghamia; species Cunninghamia lanceolata. Next base: position 1,381,212 of record BSBN01000477.1, on the reverse strand, counting down.
AAACTCACAAGACACCCAAAACAGAGCCACCAGCAAAGCTGTATCTTATTACTCCACCAAAATTTGCCTAGTCTTCAACAACCTCTAAAATGAGTAACACAGTTCGCTATTTAGCAAGAACGTGTACTTAGCAATTAATTATATGGTCAACTCAAAATTCAGCCAGATACAGCGCACCATCAGAATGGTGCCCAAAACATTCAATGCTCCATGCATAAAAGGAAGGAAAAGCAGGTGAAATTAGGAGATGTGCCGCCTTCTGAAGATTTTCCTCATGAAGAAAGTAGCTAGCCTGTCAATCAAGACCCATACCCCTACAAATTCGCCATTAATGGCCAACCTACCTATTTCAGGATGCAACAACGGTTCGTGTGTTTTTGGAGTTTTTTCCTACCTGGAGAAGATGTAGCGAACACACAGAAATTTCTTCCTTCCTCGAGCATTCAAAACAGGGCTGTTAATTTCCTTCTTCCCACTGAGATCAATGGCCTCAAATCATGCTAAAAAGTCGCTGACCAATTAAAATGTGCCACACAGGTAGCCTTTCTCTCCTTTGACTTTTCACAGCGCAAACATATGCTTTACCTTTTTCGCCCATTGTACATTCAAATCCTTGCATATGCAAAAGAATATACATACAACCGCCCTTGGACACGTGGCAGCCTACCATTGGATCACCATCGTTATGTATTTGCATTTCCATCGACCCTCGGAAAGGCTTTGGACTTGGCCTCCGATAAGCGAAGTCTCGCCGATGAGACATTGTATCCACTTTTGCATCTTGCACTTGTATATGTAATTGCATATACAAACAATCACAATGTATGCAAGCGGCGGACCCCAAATTTTTATAAGACAAATTGCAATTGCACCATTGGGTCTGGCTTGCATCTCCCTTCTTGTAAATTTCCTTGTATATTGCATATACAAATGCAATATACATACAATCCTTGAATCCCAACCGCCCATCAATCAGATTGGAAAAACATTTGAAATCCAGCTTGTATCTACCTCATTATATATCATGTTGCATAGCTCATATACAATGCGCTATATACAACCCACGAAACATACAACTGTGCAGGCCCCACGAGGTTCTTGAAACTTTGACTTTTACCATACCTGCTTTGCATATTTCTGTGTCTATTGCTTGTATGTTCGATTGTATATTGGGAACATACAATCCCAACATACAATGGCAGACTTCACCTGATTCATAAATGCAGTTAACTTCCTCACCGCGTCCACTTTATATTTCACTTGTATCTTCACTTTGTTTGTGCAGTTGTATATGAGATACAACATGCAACGCCCTTTGCATACACAATTGGTGGACCCCACCCTGGGTTCATGCCTTGCATATGTCTTTGTATCTCATCAGCCATCGGAGAGATCATGAACAGAGCTACCGATGGTTGTTGTCACACCGAAGACCATCCTTGTATATATCATCGGTCATTGGAGGGAACCTGAGCTTGGCTGCCGATAGGCAAGGTCTTGGCAATGACCATTTTGTTTCCTCCTTTTGCATATTTTCCATTTTAAACTGACCTTGCATATCTGTCTTGTACATTCGAACATACATACAATGTAAGATACAAAAGAATGCTTTAGAATTTTCAACTTTGCCATTGTATCACTACCCGCCAGGTACCATTTGATAAAATTTGGAATCCGGCATTGTATGTCCTGCATTGTATATCCTTTTGCATATACATACAATCCTCTTTTGCACATACCTGTGGGCCCGACTACTATTCACAACCTGATTTGAAACTCTTTTGAGATCCGTGTTGTATATTACCTGTTGTATATCGAATATACAACAACATACAAACCTTTACATACAGGCACATAATCTAACCTAGAATATACCATATACAACTCGACATGCATACAAAGATGCATACAACTGTTTTCACCACCGCATTAAGGGTTTTTGGACTTAGCATTTTTTCTTTCTTTTCTAGCGTGACGGGAGAAAGAGGTAATGCAAATGCAAAGGGGCCAGTCAACCTACGAGTGCTAAGGCATGAAAATGCAACTTAAGTGATTGATGACCTGGTACAAGAGGTCAATGAAAAAATAGAAGATACAATGCAGGATTTCGAGGGAAAACAAAACCAAAGGGACAAAGAGTTTGAGGAAATGAAAAAATAAGCTTGCAAACTCGACTCAAAACCCTAACCCTAGGTAGGCACCACTAGGTGGATCTTTGGAGGATAGGAGGGAGTTGTCCTCCATTTTGGCTGATAGAGTCTGTTGTTCTCTTCCAGAGTGGGATGTGCTGGCTTGGGGTCCAGATCCTAAAGGGAAGTTCACTGTTGCTTTAGGGTATCATGTTTTGGACAGACAGGCCTGGGGTAGTGCTGAGGTTCCTTGCTGGAGAAATATTTGGAATAAATTCTCTTGGCCAAAATGCAATTTCTTTTCTTGGTTGGTGGTTTATGGTAGGTGTTTGACTTGGGATAACCTATGTAAGAGAGGCTTCCAAGGTCCTTCATTACTATTTGCAGGGTTCCTAAAAATTTAAGGCATATATTTTTTACTTGTCAATTTGCTAGGATTATATGGAAGTTTTTTGGAATCTCTATAGCTGATCATGTTCCTGTTTTAGATACCATTCTTGGCAACATATCTAGTCTTAAAAAGGATGCTAATTTTTTCTGGAACATTCTCTCCTCTCATATTCGTTGGTTTATTTGGAAATGTAGAAATGAGGACAAATTTCAAGATGTTGGTAGATCCCTTACTTTGTTTCATTTGAAACTCATACGTTTTAAGATTGTCTCGCAGATTTGCTGCATTATGAAGCTCAAGATGGACAAGTTAAAAAGATTCCTCCATGATGGGCTCGCTATGATGTTCATTTATGAGATGAAGCATGGGCTGGAATTGGCCAGCATTATTGATAACCAGATTGCTTTTGGAAAAGCTCTTAAGGAGCTACTCAAGGAAATACGTGAGAACAGAGGCCCCTTTTCTGATAGACTTGACTTCCTTGCTCAACTTCTCGAGTGGAAGAAAGTCGTGTGGATGGAAGGAGAGCTAGGATGGACAGCTTGGTTCGATGATCATGATGATGTTCTGGAATAGCTTATTTGTCTCCTCTTTTTGTAATCTTGTTAGAACTGCTACTTAATGTGTTAGTTGGTTGATTTTGGCTGATAGTTGGACTTTGAACTTGGTGGTTGAGGCTTGCCTCCCCCCCCCTCTTTTTATACTGTACCTTTTTTGTTCTCTCGATTATTTAATTTAAAAAATATATATTAATGTAAATAATATTATTCAATTTTGATTAATATTTAGTTTGATTTTTAAAAATTATTTAGAATGTAAGATAAACAAATATTATTTAGAATGGATGAGAAAGAGATAAGAGAGAGAATGCTAAAATCAAACTAAATATATATCAAGATTATTTAGAATGCAAGATAAACAAATATTATTAATTTAAAATATATTAATGTAAATAATATTATTCAATTTTGATTAATATTTAGTTTGATTTATAAAAATTATTTAGAATGTAAGATAAACAAATATTATTTAGAATGGATGAGAGAGAGACAGAGAGAGAATGCTAAAATCAAACTAAATATTAATCAAGATTATTTAGAATGCAAGATAAACAAATATTATTAATTTAAAATATATTAATGTAAATAATATTATTCAATTTTGATTAATATTTAGTTTGATTTTTAAAAATTATTTAGAATGTAAGATAGACAAATATTATTTAGAATGGATGAGAGAGAGACAGTGAGAGAATGCTAAAATCAAACTAAATATTAATCAAGATTATTTAGAATGCAAGATAAACAAATATTAGTAATTTAAAATATATTAATGTAAATAATATTATTCAATTTTGATTAATATTTAGTTTGATTTTTGAAAATAATTTAGAATGTAAGATAAACAAATATTATTTAGAATGGATGAGAGAGAGACAGAGAGAGAATGCTAAAATCAAACTAAATATTAATCAAGATTATTTAGAATGCAAGATAAACAAATATTATTAATTTAAAATATATTAATGTAAATAATAATATTCAATTTTGATTAATATTTAGTTTGATTTTTAAAAATTATTTAGAATGTAAGATAAACAAATATTATTTAGAATGGATCAGAGAGAAGAAGAGAGAATGCTAAAATCAAACTAAATATTAATCAAGATTATTTAGAATGAAAATAAACGAATATTATTAATTTAAAATATATTAATGTAAATAATATTATTCAATTTTGATTAATATTTAGTTTGATTTTTAAAAATTATTTAGAATGTAAGATAAACAAATATTATTTAGAATGGATGAGAGAGACAGAGAGAAAATGCTAAAATCAAACTAAATATTAATCAAGATTATTTAGAATGCAAGATAAACAAATATTATTATTTTAAAATATATTAATGTAAATAATATTATTCAATTTTGATTAATATTTAGTTTGATTTTTGAAAATTATTTAGAATGTAAGATAAACAAATATTATTTAGAATGGATGAGAGAGAGACAGAGAGAGAATGCTAAAATCAAACTAAATATTAATCAAGATTACTTAGAATGTAAGATAAACTAATATTATTAATTTAAAATATATTAATGTAAATAATATTATTCAATTTTGATTAATATTTAGTTTGATTTTTAAAAATTATTTAAAATGTAAGATAAACAAATTATTATGGACTAAATATTAATATAATTTTTGACACTATCTAACTACCAAGAGAGAGAGAATTTCACACCTTTTGCATAATTTGGAGGTCAAATGGATTAAAATTAAATTTAGACATTCTATAATTTTAGATCGAGAATTCCTAATTATCTTAAAATACTAAATTTGAAGGTAAAAAAATTAATTTATTTGAATTTGTCGATGACCTTCAAACCTCAAAAATGGTGTTCATTCATGGAAAATACTTTTGTAAAAGGAACATGACATAGAATGTACACCATTTTTTGCAAAATACCTATAGAGAAGGAAAATTGACAAATACCTATAGAGAAGGAAAAAAATGTATTTTAAAAAATTATCAATGTCCCAAAATTTCTATTTTTATCAAATAATTTTTTAATATAAGCATGCTATATTTTAAAAAGGCAAGGGGAATGATTTAATACTAAGTGTCCATTTATCTCTCCCTCTCTTTCTCTGCTTCTCTCTTTCTCTTTCTCTCTCTCACTATCTTTTCCTTCCTCTCCCTCTTCATCTCTCTATATCTCTATCTCTCTATCTTTATCTCTCTATCTCTTTGTCTCCTCTATCTCTGTCTCTTCCTTCCTCTCCCTCTTCATCTCTCTATAACTCTATCTCTCTTTGATTGTCCATCTTTATCTTTCTATCTCTTTATCTCCCTCTCTATCTATCCATTTCTCTTTATCTCTTTTACTGTATATCTCCCCTTCCTTTTTGCTCTATCTCTCCCCTCTCTCTTGATCTCTCTATTTCTCTTTATCTCTCTATCTATCTTTCTTTATATATGTCTCTCTATCTCCCCTTCTCTCTCTTTTCCTTTCTCTCTTTCCTCTCTCTGTCTATCTATCTTTCTCCATCTCTCTTTCTTTCTCTCTCCCTCTATATATTTGTATATCTCTACCTCTATATATCAATCTCTCCCTATATGTTTTGCATAGAAATAAGAAACTAATACTATCAAAGAAATAAAATGAAAGCAAAGTGTGCAATTGGTATGCAAGGATTGTGTGGAGTGAAAAGGAAAAAGCGGTTTCTTTACAAATTCCCAACAAACATCCATCAATATCCCTATTTATCATTGCATAATTGTTGGAGGTCCATTAAGTCTACTATAGGTACAAGTCTATTTTAAATTAATCTCTATATATCTCTCCATCAATGCCCCCGCTCTCTCTCTCTCTCACTTTCTATCCTTGTGACCCTCTCTATCTAATTATCTCTATTCACCCCTCTTTATTTCTCTAACTTTTATTTATTGCCTCCTCTATGCCTTCTCTCTCTCACTCTCTTTCTATATTTTTATTAAAGTGCCATTTCATGAGGCTCCAACAAAGCTAGATGATTTGGACCAATCCATACCAGTTTCAACTTTTTACATTGTAAAAGTTGTTGCAAATATGTGCCTAATAGATGTTGTTATTGATGTCAACATATCCTTGTTGTCATTTGTGTCAACTGTATCTTATTCTATTACTTGTTTAGAAAGCTTGTATGTTGAGGATATTGAGAAAATTAGCCTCTCCAGAAGAAACAAGTGAGTTACATATCTTTTTGTCAGAAACCGTGAAGACAACGTAGTTTAGTAAAGTAGATTGCTCCGCATTTCCAGTGAGACAAAGATCAGAGTTTGTGTATTAAAGGGTTTGTAAAGGATTGTCTAAAGTTGCTCCAGTTAAGATTTGAGAGGTCCACATGAAGAATTGGTGTAGTTATGGCCATCCGAGTAGAACCGGGTTTTGTAGTTGTACAGTGGTAATAGGTGACAGGAATTTGGTATGGATTGCTCCTCATTGAAATATTATGGCCTGCAGTTCTAGAGGTTTGTTTGGGATGTTGGTGTGTATCCTCAACTCAAGTGGTTCGTGGTTTGGAGGTCCGCAAGCAATCTTTCTGGTGTGACAATCATGACAGTTAGTGTTCTTAAGTTCCAGCATGAAGATGCAAGTGATTCTAGTGGTTTGAGGTAGTGCAGTTGTTCTTGTTGATTTCATTGTGCTTGTGGAGGTCTCTGCATCATGTTCCTATTGTGTTGGTGGTCTGCATTGAGGATTGATCTCATAGTTGAAGATTTCTGCTTGAGTGTTGTTCTTTCCAGTCTTGGTCGACCAGATGCTTTGTGCATGTTGCAAATGATCTAAGAGAAGTTCTATGGAGCGTGGCATGTTGTTTGAGGAAGATTTGAGTCCCAACTATGTTTGTGTTGTAATTACGCGAGACAACTGAGAGGGGGGATCAATCAGTTGTCCCACAACTTTAACCTTTTCTACTTTTAATATTCTTTCACAACTTACAAATAGACTAATGATGTAAACATTAAAGCATGAATCAACAACACATGAGCAAAAACACAATTAACACACTTGACACCAAGATTTTTAACGTAGAAACCCGGTTAAGCGAAAACCACGGTGGGGGTTAACCCACAAGATTCGTACCCTATTAAAAGTACTTAAAAGAAATGGGAAGGCACTTGCCTTTGGGGACATTGCCCAAAGCTCACTACTCAAAGAGGCTCACTGCCTACAAGATTTTATGTTTAATACAGAAAGAATGAATTGAGAAATAGCATCTTCTTCATGCCTAGTTCAGTCCCATTGATAGCTCACAAAACTTCTGCTTTTCCCTCTAACACTTCTCCACTATATCCTAATCCTTTACTGCTCTTGTTCTTCTACTCTTCCTCTTCTCTGCTTTGCCTCTGTACCTTTCTTAGGATTTTATCATTTTCGTGCAAGGACAACTTTCCACAACTCATCTACAAGTATTTATATGCTTCATCAACCTTGGAATAAACATCAAGGTCGGCTTGACTCAATGCGGATCACTGTACTGTCAGCCAAACATAGCTAGGACTTGAATCTTCTTGATCAACATGCTACACTCTAGAGAATTGCTCTTAGATCATTCACAACACACTTGAATCATCCGGTCAGCCAAGACTAGGAAGAACAACAACACCAAGGAGGAAATCTTCAACAATGAGCTCAATCTTCAATGCGGACCTCCAACGCAATAGGCATATGATCCAGAGACCTCCACAAGCACATTAAATTCAACAATAACATATGTACTACTCCGAATCATCAAAATCACTTGCATCTTCATCGAGTACCTCAAGAACACTGTCTGCCATGACTGTCACACTAGAAAGATCGCTTGCGGACCACAAACCACGAACCATTTGAGTTGAGGATACACTCTGACTTCCTAAACATGCCTCTAGATCTGTAGATCATAAGTTTTCATTGTGGAGCAATCTGGACCAATTTCATGTCACTCAGTCTCCTCTGAACTGTACAAAACCTGATTCTACTTAGATGGCCATAGCTTCTTGAAATCTTTATGTGGACCTCTCAAATATTAACTAGAGCTACTTCAGACAATCCTCTTCATAGCCATATGGTCCGTGTACTTTGATCTCCATTCCTCTGGAAATGTGGAGTAATCTATTTCATTGATCTGTACTCTTTCCTCTGTTTCTTACAAAGGGATATGTTCACATCAATGAAAACACATCATAGGCACATATTTGCAACAATCTCCCCCTTTGTCATTGATGGCAACATATGATATGAAAAAATGATTCAACCATCAAGACAAAGATTTCTCTCCCTTTCTCTTATCACTTCTGCAACCACTTTCTTCATTGCTCCCCCTTTCATCAGCAACTAGTTTTTCACGTGACTTCTCTCCCCCTTTGACATCAATGGAAAAGGGCACATATTTGCAATCTTTTCTCCCCCTTTTTGTTTCAGACTAATCTCTAAGATTTGTATATTGACTACTCCCCCTGAGCAGTAACTCCTTATCAACAATCTGGATCACAAGATATGGCTGCGAATTCCATCGGACTGATGCACACTAGTGCATCTTAGTTCTGAATAGGAGGGGTAATAACCCCTAGCTTCCCTCTGAGACACTCAAAAGTATCCTTAGGCAGAGGCTTGGTGAATATATCTGCAATCTGATCCTTTGAAGAAACAAACTCCAATCTGACTTCATTCTCATTTACTTTCTTTCTCAAGAAGTGAAACTTGATGGATATGTGCTTTGTCTTTGAATGCAACACCAGATTCTTTGAGATGTTTATTGCACTTGAATTATCATAGAAGATTGTAATAGGCTCTTCAAACATAATTCTAATATCCTTCAACATTTGCTTCATCCACAAGACTTGAGTACAATTACTTGCTACTGCTATATACTCTGCCTTTGTAGTAGACATAGATATTGCCTCCTACTTTTTGCTCAACTAAGAAACCAATCCCCTTCCCAAGAAGAATGCACCACAACTAGTGCTTTTCCTGTCATCCACATCTCCTGCCCAATCAGCATATGTATATGCATGAAGAGTGAAGTCATTATCCTTTGGATACCATAAGCCATAATCAAATGTTTCCTTTAGATATCTAAAAATTCTTTTGACTACTACAACATGGGATTCCCTAGGATTAGCTTGAAATCTAGCAAAAAGTCCAACTGCATTCATAATGTCAGGTTTGGTCTGAGTCAAATAAAGCAGTCCTTCAATCAGTGATCTATACCTTTTCTGATCTACCTTAGGTGAATCATCATCTTTACTCAACTTGCATCTGGTTACCATAGGAGTACTTACTGGTTTTGAGTCCTCCATTCCAAACTTTTTCAACAATTCTCTCACATACTTAGTTTGAGATATGAAGATACCTTTATCTGACTCAGTGATTTACAGACCTAAGAAGAAATTTATTTCATCAAACATGGACATCTCAAATTCACTTTGCATCTGATCATCTAATTTCTTATACATGCTTCCATTTCCACCAAAAATGATATCAACAAATACCTCAACAATTAAGATGTGCTCATGATCAATCTTGAAATAAAAATTACTGTCAATTGTGCCTTTGCTAAATCCTAGCTTTAGCAGATACTTATCTAATCCTACATATCAGGGTCTTGGGGCTTGTTTAAGTCCATACAAAGCTTTCCTCAGTCTGTAGACCATATCTTCTTGATCAGACAACTGGAATCCTTCCAGTTGCTCAATGTAGACTTCTTCTTCTATCTCTCAATTCAGGAATGCTGACTTGACATCCATCTGGTAAACTTTGAAGTCTTTGAAAATAGCAAATGCAAGAAATAATCTGACTACTTCAATTCTTGCCATTGGAGCAAATGTTTCTTCAAAATCAATTCCCTCTACTTGAGAATATCCTTTGCATACCAATCTTGCTTTGTTTCTCACAACTTCACCATCTTCATTTAGTTTATTCCGGAAGACTCATTTGGTTCTAATTACATTTTTGTTTTCAAGTCTAGGAACAAAATCCCAAGTATGATTCTTTTCAATTTGCATTAATTCTTCTTCCATTGCTTTTACCCAATTTTCATCATTACAAGCTTCATTCACTGTTTTTGGTTCAATCTTTGAAATCAAACAATACTCTATTTGATCTTCAACAATTTTTCTTCTAGTTTGAACACCTTTATTCTTATCTCCTATAATTTGATCTTGAGAATGATTCAACCTTACATACCTGGGGGTTTTTGGAGTTTCTTGAACTTCTGATTCTTGAGCTCATTCCTCAACATCTGCACTAACTTCTTGAGTCACTAGATTTTCTGGATCAATCTGGATCTGAGTCTTGGTTTGGACTTTTTGACTTTCATCTTGATCATCTAAATCATATCCACAAGGCGTAGAAGGTCTTTCTTTGCTCTCATCAACCTTGACATTAGCACTTTCAACAATCTTTTTCAATCTCTTGTTGAAGCACTGTTATGCCTTGCTTTGAGTAGAGTAACCCAGAAATATTCCTTCATCACTTCTTGCATCAAACTTGCCTAGATCCTCATCTTTTTTGATATAGCATTTACTACCAAAAACTCTAAAATATTTCACAGTAGGAGGATGACCAAACCATAGTTCATAAGGTGTCTTACCAGAATTGCCTTTGATTTGCACCCAGTTAAGAGTGTAGACAATAGTACTCACGGCTTCTCTCCAATAGACTTGTGGAGCATTTGCTTCCATCATCATGGTCCTAGAAGCTTCTTGAATGATCTAGTTCTTTCTTTCCACAACTCTATTTTGTCGAGGAGTCCTAGGAGCAGATAACTATTTTTTTATTCCATGCTTTTCATAGAATGTATCAAACTCATCGGAGCTAAACTCTCCACCTCTGTCAGATCTCAGAAACTTTATCTTCACACCAATCTCATTCTCCACCATAACCTTGAACACCTTGAATTTTTCAAGAGATTCTAATTTTTCTTTCAAGAAAGTTACACACATCATCCATGAGTAATCAACAATTAGCAACATAAAATATCTATCTCCTTGCACACTTATAATTCTAGCCAGACCACATAGATCAGTATGCAAAAGTTCCAATAGTCCACTTGAAAATTGTTCTTTACTCTTGAATGATGTTCTATTTTGTTTACCCAATTGACATTCTCTACACATGCTATTAGCAGGTTTCACAGGTTTTGGAAGATCTCTCACAACCTGAGTAGAATTATCTTGACAATATTATCAAAATTTACATGACACATTCTCCTATGCCATAACTAACTTTGATCAATCTGAGCAATCAAACAATTTTTACCAGTACCACTTAAATGAAAGATGTTCCATTTAGTTTGTGTACTTGATGCAATCACATTTCCGGAGCTTGCTAAGATTTTGCATTTTCCATCCTTGAATCAGAGATCATACCCTTTGTCAACCAATTGTCCAACACTAAGAAGATTATGCTTCAATCCTTCTACATACAGAACATCATTAGTGTTATTCTTACCATCAAAAGAGATGGACCTCTACCACGGATTCTACCAGTTGAATTGTCTCCAAACTTCACAATTCTACCTTCATATTTCTCCAAACTAATAAACTTATTTTTATCACCAGTCATATGATGAGAACATCCATTGTTAATTACCCATTCATCTTTTTCTTCAACCTGAGCAGCCAAGGCACTTTCCACATTTATACAGCTAGTAGATTCAGTAGACACTAGATCTTCTTCGTTGATAGCAATAAACACCCATTCATTTCTAGAATTACTTCCCATATCAAAATCATCATTAGTGACTCCTTTAGCTTCTTAGAAATAGTAACATTTCTTCTGAGTCCTTGATCTGTTAGGATTTGCTTTGAAACCCTCTCCAGACACCTTGAGGAAAAATGACCAATCTTATTACAACCAAAACATTTGAAAGGCAACTTTCCTTCATACTTACCAGATCCTCTTGGCAATCTTTTGGCAATAAGGGCTTCAAGTTCTACAGCCTTAATTTCATCATCTTCAAGATCCTTTCTTGCCTTCTCAAATCTATTTGATCTTCCTGAAGAGCTTTCACCCGAATCATATCTTTGTTTTCCATATACACTGGCCTTAAATGCAGATCTAGACTTAGGAGAGAATCACCAAACTCACTCATTTCAAATGCTAAAACCTTACCAACCAACTGATCCCTTGTAACAGTTGTCATAGTCATGATCTCTTCAATGGCAGCAACTTTATGCTTGTATGCCACAGGTAAGGATCTGAGCACTTTGGCAACAATCTCTAATTCTTCCAATATTCCACCAGCACTCCTGATACCGGTCACAAGTTCATTCACTTTCTACATGTAGGAAGTGATGTTTTCATCTTCACTCATCATCAACCTTTCATATTTACCCTTCAAGCTATGTAGCTTAGCACATTTGACATATTTATCACCTTCATACAGAGTTTCCAACTTTTTCTAGATTTCATGAGCAATTTTTAATTCCGGGACATTTGTCATTTCTGTATCAGTCAGGGCACTCAACAATGCATCTTTAGCTCAAATATTATATTCAGCTTCCTTGAGTTCGTCTAGAGTTGAAGGGCCATTCTTTAGAATCTTATACTCATCCTTAGTTATCAACCAAAAGGCATCGTCCATACATTACAAATAACACTGCATGCACACCTTCCAAAGGGAGTAATTTGTTCCATCAAATCTCGGACTTTTCCTTCTTGTAAGTTGACATCTTGGATCTCCTCAAGCGGTCAAGCTTCTTTTAGAGGAATCGGCTCTGATACCAATTGTTGGAATTAGGCCAGACAATTGAGGGGGGGGTGAATCAGTTGTCCCACAACTTTAATCTTTTCTACTTTTTATTTTCTTTCACAACTTACAAACAAATTAATGATGTAAACATTAAAGCATGAATCAACAACACACGAGTAGAAACACAATTAACACATTTGACACCAAGATTTTTAATGTGGAAACCCAGTTAAGGGAAAACCACGGTGGGGGTTAACCCACAAGATTCGTACCTTATTAAAAGTACTTAAAAGAAATGGGAAGGCACTTGCCTTCAAGTGCATTGTCCAGAGCTCACTACTCAAAGAGGCTCACTGCCTATAGGAGGCTCACTGCCTACAAGATTTTATTATTAATATAGAAAGAATGAACTGAGAAATAGCATCTTCTTCATGCCTAGTTTAGTCCCATTGATAGCTCACAAAACTTCTACTTTGCCCTCAAACACTTCTCTGCTATATCTTCATCCTTTACTACTCTTGTTCTTCTGCTCTTCTCTGCTCTACCTCTGTACCTTTCTTAGGATTTTATCATTTTTGCACAAGGACAACGTTCCACAAATCATCCACAAGTATTTATATGCTTCATCCACCATGGAATGAACATCAAGGTCAGCTTGACTCAATGCGGATCACTATACTATCAGCCAAACATAGCTAGGACTTGATCAACACGCTACACTCTAGAGAATTGCTCTTAGATCATCTGCAACATGCTTGAATCATCTGATCGGCCAAGACTGGGAAGAACAGCAACACCAAGGAGGAAATCTTTAGCAATGAGCTCAATCTTCAATACGGACCTCCAATGCAATGGGCACATGATCTAGAGACCTCCACAAGCACATTGAATTCAACAATAACATCCACACTACTCCAAATCATCAGAATCACTTGCATCTTCATCTGGTACCTCAAGAACACTTTCTGCCATAACTGCCACACTAGAAACATTGCTTACATACCTCCATACCATGAACCATTTGAGTCGAGGATACACACTGGTGCAGTCACGGTAGGAGGGTTCACAGAATGAACTGTCTAGACCATGCAGCAAGAGTAAACACAATGGAAACAACACAAGAATATAGGAAATTTACAGATTCAGTCATTCAATATATCCAAGAATTTAAATACAATCTGGTTGGTAGCATGTGGGCTTACAACTTGGGCTCACAGGCGTGGTTACATACATGCACAAGATAAAGCTTTGAAGCTCCTTTGCACATAACTAAACTACAGATTATGATTCAATTGCTAGCTACTTTCCTAAGGATCTATTACATCAATATATATCATTTCCAGACTAATGGATTCCTCCATGTCAGCCGCAAGAGATTTGGAATCCCAATCAAGAGGTGTAACGTGTGTTCTTGGATAGGTCAGACCTATCAGCTTGAAAATCCTTCTCCAACGGATACAATGAAGTGCGGACCTATGAGGAAGGTCGGCCATGAACCAAGGAACATTGTAGAATAAATCACAAGGATCTGCAAGTTGGCCAATGCTCCCAATCCTTCTCCTTCAGCTGATTACTCATGACTGTCAGAGAGCTCTGCACTAAGAAAAATAGAGGATCTTCTGATAGCGACAACTTTTCGGTAACTGATCCAAATGCTTTGAATTCTTGATATGATGTAGATGAATGAATTTAGATGCTAAGTCTAGATCCGCAAGATGTGGAATGCCAAAACTAGACCACAGGCTGAAACTGCTTCTGACTGAACTACCTAAACTGAACTGGGAAATGAAAGAACTAAAATGCAAACAAACTGAAATGCAAATGCAAATGTTTTTGGTTGATACAAGATTACTCTTGACCCAGGGATACTCTTGCATCAGACATCTGGGGTTATTGAAAAAGTGATTCCCTCACTTTACTAGGGCTAGGGGAGAACCAAGACAGTCCACCTCAGCCTAAGAAATCCATGATGAATCTTCTTCCGGTCTGCCTTTCCACTTCACAAGATATTCTTTGTATTATCTTCCTCTAGTGCTGCGTCTAACTCTGCTATCCAAAATGTCTTCAATTTGTTCTGGTGCTTGTTGTGGTAATTGTTTCTTCAAATCTTCTTTCATGTTGTCACTGAACTCTACTTCATGATACTGATAAAGATCTGTAATGTTGAAAATAGGTGAAATACCCAATGTCTGTTAATTCCACTTCATATGCATTTCCTGAATATCTTACAAGGTCCAAACTTCTTCATCTGCAACTTGTTATATATCCCAACTGGAAATCTTTCTTTTCTCAAATATACCATTACTTCATCTCCAACTTCAAATTCTTTATGTCTTCTTTTCTCATCTGCCTTTTCCTTATACTTACTATTCATGTCCTCTATATGCTTCTTTACCTGATGATGCACTGTCTTCATATGATCTGCATAATCTTCTGCTTCTGCACTCCTCTTTTCTTCTGTGTTAATTTCTCTCAATTCTGCAACTCCTCTAGGATTCACTCTGGTCACAATCTCAAAGGGTGTTCTTCCGGTGCTTCTATTGACTGAATTATTGTATGCAAACTCTGCTTGTGAAAGAATCAAATCCCAACTTCTTGTCTTCTCTCCAAACAAACATCTCAATAGGTTTCCCAAACTCCTATTCACTACCTCTATCTATCCATCTGTTGTTGGATGAAAAGCTGAACTAAACTTCAATTATGTCTTCATCTTCTTCCAAAGTGTCTTCCAAAAGTATCCAACAAACTTTGTATCTTTGTCTGAAACTATGCTCCTAGGTAATCCATGCAATCTCACAATCTCCTTGAAAAATAGATCAGCCACATGCACTGCATCAATTGTCTTCTTGCAAGGTATGAAATGGGTCATCTTTGAAAATCTGTCAACCACTACAAATATTGAATCATGTCCTCTCTATGTCTTAGGCAATCTCATTACAAAATCCATGCTTATGTCTTCCCAAGGTCTCTCCAGTACTGTTAAAGGTTTATACAATCAAGTGTTCTAACTATTCCCCTTTGCAACTTGACAAACTCAACAACTTTGTACAAATCTCTGAACATCCTTATTGTTGGTGTGAACATATAATTCACACATGTTAAGTTGACTTAGTGAGTCTTCTAGATGTCTAGGTGTTTCTAGTTGTATGTTGAGTTGATGATAGTTGGAGTGAGTTGTCTTATCCTCCACATGTGCAATTAGTTATCATCCTCTAATTGGCACATGTTGTTGGAATAACTCCACCTTTCACTCCACCCTTCTAGTTCTTACCTTGCCTTTATAAGAAAGGCTCTCTCATTGTATTTCATATTGAATACAACCTATGACAGTCTAATACAGTTGCTCCATTGTTTTAGCATCTTCTCTTGTCATCTTTGTGTGGAAGGTTGTCTTGATTGCAGGTGATCCTGGCTTGCTGAGTCACATTGACTCTTACATGGTATCATAGCCTAATCTCCAATTCCCTTCCCTCATTGGAGAGGTTCTTCTTGGAGCAGCATCATAGGAGCATCCTGGAGCAAATCCGACATCACGGTTGTGATCAGGAAGCCCAAATCTGTATAGATCGGCTGTTCATTTGCCGAATTTCGTCATCAAAAATTTTGGCAAAATTTTTTGCCCCTGGGTAGCCTTGGAAAATCCATACCATAAGGTCGTACATCTCTGCATAGGCATATTGTCATGAGATCTACCTCATCTTGCATCATCGGTCTATTGCATTATCATCGGTCAGGAAAAATCTCTGGGTAATATCATTGTCTGCTGGTTATTTTGTTTGTTTTGTCTCTACGGAATATTGCAGGTTTAATTACCTGCAGGATACCTGCGATACCTAAGATTCCTACAGGGTCTTCCTACAGCAACACATGGTTTTGATCCTGACCGGCAACATTAAATAGTCAACTTTCAACCATTCTTTTTGTTGGCTTTTGTGTATCTTTCTGCAGTCTGCAGGCTTTTGCACCGGTCTTCAAACTCTCACCATAGGATATTCCTAGCGGCTTGAGCTTCATTTGTGTTTTTTTTGTAATCAACGGTTATCTTGCAGATTTCTATGTTGGTTTTGAGTAAACAGTGGTGGTCGGCTTCACAACAGCTGGCTTTCAACGATGGTCGTTGACTAAACAATTCCATGAGTGACGGTGGTATCAGATCAGCGATCAACACAATTGATTCACAATCGGCAGATCCATTCGGCACTCATCGTATCAGTGGTCAGCGGTTTAATCCCACTATGATCGCAGTTTTCTTGTGTCTCACGCTGGAAATTTGCAAGATCCGGTGGTACAATCTTCGACCAAACATCCCAGAGTTTGGCATCTCCCAGATCCGAGGGCATCAAGAATAATCAGTGGTTGATCTTGTGATCTCATCGGCCTTTGTGAACATTTAACCCCAGCGGTTTCAAAGTTTACTCGTAGTTTTTGCTTGATCTGCAAGCTATTTTCTTATCCGACGGTTGTCTTGACAGTCTATGTCAATAGTTTTAACATTGTCGACCTACAGTCTTCTGCGGGAGTCTTCAAGTATCCAGGACTCATTGTTTTGGATGGTCAACCTTTCATACCCAGCGACCATCTCCCTGGTAGTCGGCATTCAAACAATTCACATGGGCAATGGTTTGATCAACCATTCACCATAATCAGTAGACATTTCATTTATATCGGTGGTCTATATATTCTATCTTCAGTGGTTTGTCTTCTATCGGTTACCATTTTCACCTTTAGATTCAGCAGTCTACACAAATCTACAGATCTTCAATCTTCTGGCAGTCAATGATTGTTTTGATCGGCATTTGATCTTCTGGAGGGATCTTCAAATCAACTTTAGCATACATTGACTCTTACCTGTGGTGATCTATGTGCAATCTTGGTCAGAGGTTTCTTTTGGTAGTCGACCATCTCAAACTTTGGCGGATCTCACTCGGTCATCAGCAGTAAAATTCATTTCTTCCGGTGTTTGTTTGCAAGCAGCGGTTTAATAAACCCGCAGCCCTTAGAAACTCCCAGTCGGCATCTCCAAATTCAGTGGTTCTTGTCACTATTAAGTTAGTGTTTATAACAGTCCAGAATTTGTTTTGACCTATTTTTGTCCGCATAGAACGGTTTTCACCTTGTTCCGTGGTTTTTTCGGTGATTCCTCAAAACTACTTTTTTGCCAAGCAAAGACAGTGGTTTCTCTCTCACTGGCAGTTTTTGACTCAGGGGTGGTTTAGCAAATAGTCCGTGGTTTTTCTGCAGACAGTGGTTTTGCAGACCAGAAGCATATTCCGTCAAATCTGAGGGAATATTCCGTCGACAGGGGGGTTTGTTTTGCCCCTCAAAGCCCTAAACTAGGGCTTTTTTTCTTTTTTGCACAACTTTTGCCCACGGTGTCGAAATCGGGCAAATTATATATCAACGGAAAGCTAACAGAGAGCTCTTCATAGTTGTATCAGCCATTTTTACTAATTTTGCTGTTTGACAGCATTTATTGCAGGTTGAAGACAAATCTTCATTTTTGGCTCTCGAGCTCATAACTTTTTACCACGATCTCTATTTTTTGCGATTCTTGTGGCATCGGAAAGGTATTCAGGAGCTCTACATAGCCATCCATGCACTTTTCTTAGATTTTGCTTCAATTTCATTTTATTTCATTTATCAAATTTTTAGCATTTGATTGATAACTTGAGCATTTTGATATTTGAGGAGGTGAAATTTGTTTTGAGAGGATTTGTTTGCTGTAATACATCATTGTGAGTGATTGTAATCTCACTTGGAACTCTTTTTTAAAAGATTTTTGGTTGTTTTCCCAATTTTGGTCCCTTGAGGACAATTGACAATTGTAAATCGCACTAAGTATAAAGTGCCACAAACAAATTGGAGGGGCTCTCTTACATAGTAAAGGGGTGTTGTTGTGTTGTTGTCTTTCTTTTTCATCATGGATGTGCCTCAATTTCCACTTTTAAATCCATATAATTATATTGAATGGAAGAAAAACATGGAGTTTGTGTTATATAAACAAAAGTTATATAGAATAACTTTAGGCACAGATCCTGAACCCATAGGTGCTACTGAGAGAAGAAAATGGTTAGACAGAAGAGATGAGGCTTTTGGCACACTTTGTCTTGCTATTTCTCCAGATTTGAGATTTCATGTTGAGTCTTGTACTACACCAAATGAGGTATGGACAACACTAGACAATCTATTTGGCAAGCAAGATAAAATAAGAAAGTTCAAATTGGAAAATGAGCTAATTGCACTTAATCCTCAAGACTTTGAACAAATCGAAGACTTCTTCACTAAATTTAAGTCTCTCAGGTTGCAACTCAAACAAAGTGGTCTTGAGAAAGAAGATGAACAATTGATTCTATCTATTCTTGCAAAATTGGGTCCTGCATATTCAGTTTATGTTTCTACCTTTTATGCTACAATGGATGCCTTTGGTACTAAGTTTACCATGCCTTCACTTGAGGAGTTTGCTGCACAACTCACAAGAGAACAAGCCAAGTTACTACACATGGGCACTTTGAAGTCACCTAGAAAACAGGCTCTAGTTGCAACACAAAGCACAAAAGATCCTAAGGCTTCACATAATAAGGAAAAGAAACACAAGGATTCAAAGTCTAATGTGCAAGAGAAAGAATCAAAGAAAACCCCTAACTCTTCTTCCAAAGAGGAGTCAAATAAGAAGAAGAAGCCAAGGTGTTCTTATTGCAAGAAATTGGGTCATGATGAGACTAAATGTTATGAAAAAAAGTTTGAAGAGATGTCACAACTTCTTCAAAAACATAACATTGAGTATTCTTCATCAACAACAGTTTTACCCAAATCTTCTTCTTTGCCACCATCTACATCTACATCTATAGGGACAGCAGGCATTGCAAATTCGACAGAAAAAGGAAAAGGAAAGGCACTCTTTGCATCAACAAGTCTATAGTCAGAGAGATGGCTTCTTGATTCTGGAGCTTCTCATCATATGGCATCTTCACAAGGGATGTTCTCTTCATTTCAGTCATGTACTTCACCACCTATTTTGATGGGTAACAACACATACATGCATGCAAGTGGTAAAGGAACAATTGATGTTGGTGACTTGTGTACATTCAACAATGTGTTGTCTTTACCTTCATTGACAACCAATCTCCTTTCCATCTATCAGATTACTCATTCTGGTGCAGGGAAGACAGTTGAGTTCACTCCTGATTCTGTGATTATTCAAGACTTGGAGAGCAGAGATATCATTGCTGTTGGGATGGCTGATCATGCATCTCGCTTGTACACCTTCTCCCATTTTGTTTCTGATGATGATGTAGATCCATTGTTTGCTATTCACACTCATGTAGCAAGTGTGAATCATGTTTCTAAGGAGAAGTTTGGTCACTTGAACCTTGGTGTTCTTGCATCTACTTTAGTTCCTGAGGCTAGTTTTGAGCTTCCTCCTCCTGCTTCTTCAGAGATTGGCATTGACATAGCTTCATCCACTTCAGTTGAGTAGGATATTGTTTGTCTTCCAGATACAGGTTTTTGGGATGAGTACTTGACAGGTATTTCAAACTTGTTTCGTGAGTCCTATCTTGATGACTTGGAGGACATCATTGATGACATTCATCTCCTCTTTGAAGGAGTTGATTCTTCTACTTCATATGCGCAGGCATCATCTTCTCCTCTTCACTTGTCACAGTCTGGCGTTGAGTTAGAGTGTCTTGAGCATCATTCGGAGGCTTCTTCATCTTTGGAGATTGATGATCTTGAGTTTTCATCTTGTCTTGGATTGTCGCATGCAGCACTTGATTATGTGGCATCTTTTGGTTGTGACATATGGACACTTGAGCAGTTTTCAGAGACAGCATACATCATGAGGCTTTTTCCCTCATACCTTGAGATGGAGTTTCTTCGACATTATTCTTTGGATTTGTTTCTTCCAAAGGGGAAGAATGTTGTTTGCAGGCTTTGGATTCTCTTCAGCATTCTTCTTCGGGCGTTCACCATTGACACAGGAGCTACTTCATTGTGGGGGGGACCTATAGTCTCATACTCTCTCCTCTAGGGGGTAATTGATTGTATATATGTGTTGGATGTATTCCTTGGGGGGTCTTGAGTCCTCCTTCCATCACATCTTTCATTTATTTTCTGCATTCTCACTTTTGGAGAGGAGTTTTGTCCCATGAGGTTTTATCCTTTTCTCCATTTGAGATTTGTACATGGGTACCTAACATGGCCTAGTAGCCGGGACCCATCCATCATTGCATCTTTGTTTTAGTCAACTACTCCCTAAGTTGCACTTAAGGGGGGGTGTTGGTGTGAACATATAATTCACACATGTTAAGTTGACTTAGTGAGTCTTCTAGATGTCTAGGTGTTTCTAGTTGTGTGTTGAGTTGTTGATAGTTGGAGTGAGTTGTCTTATCCTCCACATGTGCAATTAGTTATCATCCTCTAATTGGCACATGTTGTTGGAATAACTCCACCTTTCACTCCACCCTTCTAGTTCTTACCTTGCCTTTATAAGAAAGGCTCTCTCATTGTATTTCATACTGAATATAGCATATGACAGTCTAATACAGTTGCTCCATTATTTTAGCATCTTCTCTTGTCATCTTTGTGTGGAAGGTTGTCTTGATTGTAGGTGATCCTGGCTTGCTGAGTCACATTGACTCTTACACTTATGAATCTGAGGCCAAAAGTAGTTTTCACTTACCAAAGCCACTGTCTTATCAATGCCAAAATGTTCTGCCAATCCACCACTATGCTTCTCCTTGATCAGATTATCTCTCATTGAACTTCTAGGTATGCACCACTGACTTCCTCTGAACAACATATCTTCTTAGATGAAATAATCCAACTATTTGCTTCTATCTATTACAACAGGTTCCTTACATGATTTCCAAAGTTTTGCAAGATCAGTGTCTCCCTCATACATGTTCTTCAATTCATCAAAACCCAACACTTCAACTCTCATTTCTATTAACAAATTTCTTCTTCTACTCAATTCATCAACAACTTTATTTAATTTTCCACTACTATGTTTCAACACAAAAGTATAACTCTGCATGAACTCTACCCACCTCATATGTCTCTGATTCAATTGACCTTGACTATTCAAATATTGCAAAGCTTGATGATCTATATACAACAAAAACTCCTTAGGCAACAAATAATGTCTCCACTTCTTTAGGGCTTGAATTATAGCATAGAACTCTTGATCATAAACTGAATATCTTCTCCTTGCATCATTCAACTTTTCACTAAATTATGCTACTGGTCTACCTTCTTGACTTAACACTGCTCCAATTGCATTTCCACTAGCATCACAATCAACTTGAAATACCTTATTGAAATATGGTAATGCCAAAATAGGTTGTTTTATCACTTTCTACTTCAACAACTAAAAACTTTTATCTGCTCCTGATGTCCACTTGAAATCTTTTCTGTCACCTCTCATTGTCTCTGTCATAGGGTTACAAACTGAACTGAAATTTCTGATGAACTTCTAGTAGAAACTAGCCAAACCATGAAATGATCTAACCTCTCCAATGCTCTCTAGTGTAGGCCATTCAACAATTGCTTTCACTTTTTCAGGGTCCATCTTCAATCCTTCCGCAAAAATTACAAATCCCAAATATACTAACTCTTCTTTCATGAAACTACATTTCTTGATGTTTATCAGCAATTCTCTTCTCTCAACCTCTACAAAACTTGTCTAATATGCCACAAATGTTCTTCTTTTGTCTTACTAAAAATCAGAATATGATCCAAATACACAATCACAAACTTACCCAAGAATTTCTTCAGAACTTCAACCTCATGAAAGTACTTGGTGCATTTGTCAATCCAAAAGGCATCACTAACCACTCATATAATCCTTCATTTGTCTTAAAAGTAGTCTTCCATTCATCACCTTCTATGATTCTAATCCGATGGTATCCACTCTTCAAATCTATCTTTGTAAAATATCTTGCTCTACTCAAACAATCCATGATATCATCCATCCTAGGTAAAGGGAATCTATACTTAACTGTGATCTTGTTTATTGCTCTAGAATCAGTACACATTCTCCATTCTCCATCTTTCTTTGGTACTAACACTACAGACACTGCATAAGGACTCAAACTTTCTCTGATCAAACCTTTTCTCAACAATTCTTGTATCTATCTATTCAATTCTTCATTCTCTGCTGGTGTCATCCGGTGTGCTACTTTGTTAGGCAAACTTGCTCCTGGTATAAGATCCATGTGATGGTTGATACTCCTTATAGGTGGTAATCTTTCAGGTACATTATCTGATATGATGTCTTCATATTCTGTTAGCAACTCTCTTATCTCCTCTGGCTATTCTTCTTCAGTTTCTTTCTTTAATGCTTCAGGGTTCTTAGGAATCAAGGCATAACACATATTCTCATGTCTCAAACCATCTAAAAATTTCCTTCCATCTACCAAATAGATTCTAGCATTTCCACATACTTCACTCTTAGGATCATCCTCTAAAGGAATCAAGGTAATTCTCTTTCCATTTTCTATTATAGTATAGGTATTCTTTCTCCCATCATGTATTGCTTTTCTATCATATTTCCAAGGTCTACCCAATAAGATATGACAAACATCCATAGGCATAATATCACACAAGACTTCATCATGATAAAATCCAATATGAAATTTCACCAAACATTATTCACTCACCAGTACCTTATGAATATCTTGAATCTATGCTATCTGATAGGGCTTAGGGTGTTTCAATCTTTCCAACTTCAGCTTAGTCACCATCTCCTCTGAAACTAGATTATCTGAACTACCACTATCAATCACAACTTTGCAACACTTACCACTGGACTTGCATCTTGTTCTGAACAGACTTTTCCTCTGTGATGGTTCCTCATTTGTCTCAGTTTGAAATAGTGCTCTCCTCATCACCAATGATTCTCCTTTCTCCGGATTGCCAACTGAACAAGGTGATTCAACAGGTTCTTCTTCAACATAGACTGCTCTTCCACTGTTCTTTGTTTTCTTGCTTGTACTACCCTGATTGCATTCAAATGCTCTATGTCCTTCACGTCCACACTTAAAACAAGTACCTCTAAATGTTCTCTTATCGAATCCTCTTCCTTCTCTTTTGTATCCTTCCTTCCGGTATGCACTGGGGTTTCCTCTCCAGTAAAAATTACTGTCATCTCTCTGGTAAGCATTATTATCTCTGTCATCCTTCTTCAACGGATTGTCAAACTTGTTCTGCTCCACAAATGTTCTATCATATATGGAAAATGATCTTCCTCTCTGAAATTTACCTCCTTTGCCTCTGCCTCTGATCATGTCTCTTACTCAACTTCTCTTCAACTTTCAGTGCAAATTGGTATGCTTCTTCGAAAGAGGTCATCCTTATTAGGCTTAGTTCTTCTTGAATATTCAATCTCAGTCCATTGATGTATCTAGCCACTTTCTCCTTGCTTGCTTCACTATGTCCTATTCTTATGACCATTTTATGAAATCTTCAGTTTATTCCTTCACAGATTTCTCCTTTTGTCTCAAGTTTTATAATCTCTTCAACAATTCCAACTCATAGTCAACAGGTATGAATTGATTCTTCAAATTTGTCACCATCTGGTCCCATTTTGTAATCTTTTCCTTTCCTCCTATTTCTTTCCAACTGAACTTCTTTCCACCATATAGCAGCATGTCCTTTCAACTTTTTCTTCGCAAATTTTACCTTCTTCAGATCTTCAATTTCCTCATATTCAAAGTATTCTTCCATGTTATTTATCCAATCAATCAATTCTTCTAGATTCAAATTACTAGTATAGTTCGACACGTCAACTCTAGGTCTTTTCCCAATCTTTGAAATAAATTGCAACATATTTACTTGATTTGATTCTTCTTCTTCATGACCTTCTAGGGTTTCGCCACTTTGTTCAACAGATTGAAATTCTTCTTCATCATCACTTTCAACATTAGGTCTAGGTGTCAATCCTCTTCACCTGTCTTCTTCAACAACATCCAAATGAATTTACATTGTTCTCATCAATTCCATCATCTCATCCATTCTATTAGCCATTGTACCAATAGGAGGAACTCTCTGCGGCAGCATCTTCCTAAGATCAAGTGCAAATAGCCTCAGGTCGGCGATCGGGCTACAAGAGACAGCTGCCTCTCAATCAACGATTGGTTGCACACCAATAACCTACCTCAGATCGGTGATCTACTTACAACAAGATCTTACAGAATCTCCTTCGCCAATTTACCCCAAAGAATCAAACTTTCACTCTGATACCACTTGGTGCATTCATGGTAGAAGGGTTCACAGAATGAACTGTCCGGACCGTACAACAAGAGTAAACATAATGGAAACAACACAAGAATATAGGAAACATGTAGATTTAGTCATTCAATATATCCAAGAATTTAAATACAATTTGGCCGGAAGCATCTGCGCTTACAACTTGGGCTCATAGGCCTGGTTACATACATGCGCAAGATAAAGCTTTGAAGCTCCTTCGTACATAACTAAACTGCAGATTATGATTCAATTGTTAACTACTTTCCTAAGGATCTATTACATCAATATATATCATTTCCAGACTAATGGATTCCTCCACATCAGACACAAGAGATCCAGAATCCTAATGAAGAGGTGTAACATGTGTTCTTGGATAGGTCAGACCTATCGGCTTGAAAATCCTTCTCCAACGGATACAATGAGGTGCAGACCTATGAGGAAGGTTAGCCATGAACTAAGGAACATTGTAGAATGAATCACAAGGATCCACAAGTCAACCAATGCTCCCAATCCTTCTCCTTCAGCTAATTACTCAAGACTGTTAGAGAGCTCTGTACTGAGAAAAATAGAGGATCTTCTGATAGCGATAACTTTCCAATAACTGATCCAAATTCTCTGAATTATTGATATGATGTTGATGAATGAATTTAGATGCTAAGTCTAGATCCAGAAGATGTAGAATGCCAAAACCAAACCACAGGCTGAAACTGCTTCTGACTAACTACCTGAACTAAATTGGGAAATGAAAGAACTAAAATGCAAATGCAAATGTTTTGGTTGATGCAAGATTACTCTTGAACCAGGGATGCTCCTACATCACACACTGACTTCCCAAACATGCCTCTAGATCAGTAGATCATAAGTTCTCATTGCGGGGAAATACGAACCAATTTCATGTCCCTCTATCTCCTCTGAACACTACAAAACCTGGTTCTACTCAGATGGCCATAGCTTCTTCAAATCTTTATGCGAACCTCTCAAATCCTAACAGGAACTACTTCAGACAATCCTCTACACAGCCATATGGTCCGCGTACTTTGATCTCTATTCCTCTGGAAATACGGAGCAATCTACTTCACTGATCTGCACTGTTTCCTCTGTTTCTGACAAAGGCATATGTTGACATCAATGACAACACATCATAGGCACATATTTGCAATAGTTTAGCTGACAGTCTAGCGGTCTGCATGTAATATTTTGTATTAAGTCATGTCTTTTTGTAATGTCAACATTGATGTTCATGTAGCATATATATACTTGTAGTTGAGTCGTGGAAAAGTAGTCCTTGAGCAAAAATGATAATATTTTAAGAAAGGTCCAAAGGCAGAGCAGAAAAGAGGAAGAGTAGTGAAGATGCAGAGTTAGTGAAGAAGTGTTTAAGGGGCAGAGCAGAGGTGTTGTGAGCTTCAATGGAACTAAACCTTGGCATAAAGAAGATGTTGTTTCTTAGTTCAACCTTTCAGTATTAATCTTGTGAATCATTTTGTAGATAGTGAGTCTCTTGGAGCAGTGAGCTCTAGGTAGTGCACCCGAAGGCATGTGCCTTCCCATTTTTCTATTCTTTTAACAGAGAATAAATCTTGTAGGTTAACCCACACCATGGTTTTCCCTTAACCAGGTTTCCACGTAAAAATCTTGCTGTTATGTGTGTTGATTATGTTTCTGCTCATGTGTTGTTGATTCATGCTTTCATGGCTATATCATTAATATGTTAATAAGTGGTAATGAAGATTAAATGCAGCAAAAGTTAAAGTTTTGTGACAATTGATTCACCCCCCCTCAGTTGTCTGCCCTAATTTCAACAATTGGTATTAGAGTCAGTTCCTCTAAAAGAAGCTTGACCGCTTGAGGATATCTAGGATGTCAACATACAAAAAGGATAGTCCAAGATTTGATGGAACAAATTACTCTCTTTGGAAAAATTGCACGGAGTGTCATTTATAGTGCATGGGTGATCCTTATTGGTTGATAACTAAGAATAAGTATACTCCTCTGAAGAATGGTCCTATAACTCCAAATGATATCAAAGAAGCTAAATACAATATTCAAGCTAAAGAAGCATTGTTAGTGCCCTAAATTATATAGAAATGACAAATGTATTGGAATTACAAACTGCTCATGAATTTTGGAAGAAGTTGGAAACTTTGTATGAAGGTGATGCACATGTCAAATGTGCTAAGTTACAAAGCCTAAAGGGTAGATATGAATGTTTGAGGATGAGCGAAGATGAAAACATCACTTCTTACATGCAAAAGGCAAATGAACTTGTGTTCGGTATGTTGGATTTTTTCCCAAACTGGATGCTTCCCAGTTATCCCTACAAGGTAGCCATCATTGATCAACAGGATTTTTGGGCCAGGGGCCAACAGTATAGGAGATAGACTCTATGAATATCTCCTCTTCTTCTTTAGGCTCTACAGAACTAAGGGGGGTATTCCCTATTCAACATCAATAAAATATGCCTATGAACTTACTAGGATGTTGACACAAGGCAGATAAATCCTCTCTTATGCAGACCAAAACTGTGGGATAAGTGCAAAGGGGTTAGCCTTGGGCCTATGTTCAGTTGTGAGACAGAGGATTTTGGTCCTAAAACTACTTCTAATATCTTAAAGGTTTGTATTTGAAGTTTGAGTTTGTATTTCTGTATTTGGATGCAAGACTGGGACCTTGGGTAGTAACTTCAATACAAGACTAGATTGGTGCCTATCTCAGGGCTCGGAGTCAACAGACATACATATGTGAATGATTTCCATGAATTTTAATCAATAACTAGGTTTCAAGGGGATTTTTTAGTGTCTGCCTTATAGATACTTCCCAAGACCGAGTATTTAGTCATTCATACTTCATGATATCCCTGTTGCAGCATACATTTCTCAATGCTTAACCTAAAACATTTAATATGTTCCTTGAACAAAGGCAAGATGGTAGCTAGCAAGTCAATCCATCATTCCACACCTCTGCAAATCACCAATAATGGCCAACCAACCCGTAGCCTTCTTGGAAATGCAATAGTGAATGCATAAGAGATTTTCCCGCTTGAAATGCGACTGTCGGTGCATAGGAAAATCCTCCACTTGAAATTTTAAAACATGGCTATTGATTTCCTTCCTATCACCAAGATCTATGGCTCTCGACCAATGAAATTGTGCCACGTAGGCACCCCGTGCTTCCATCGCTGTGCATACATTTTGCCTTTTCACCTCATTTTGCCCTTTTTGCCTTGCATATGCAAAAGAACATGCATATACATACAGCTGCCTATATACAAAGCATGGACCCCAAATATTTATAGAACATTTCAAAATCGTACCTGGGTCTAGCTTGTATCTCCTCTTTATGCATATCACAAATGCATATTCGACATACAAATGCAATATACAACTTGCAGATTTCAAATCATTATTATGAAGCAGACTGGAATCACTTTGAAATCTGGCTTGTACCTATTTCATTGTACTTTTGGTTGTATATTGGCATTTACAATGCACAATATACATTTTGCGGACACCAGCCACTGTGTATAATTCATATACAATGCGACTTGTATATCGGAGATACAATCACCTTTGTATGTACATCGGGCCCCACCTTTGAATTTTTCTTTAGCATATACAATGTGACCCATGCATGTTGACTTGTATGTGCATCGACTGTCAGGGAAACCTTAGACCTGGCTGCCAATGTGCTTGTCTGGCTGATGAACCCTTTCACTGTAGCGAATGCATGTCAGCCTTGTACATTTTTTCCTTTGTATATTTGCGATGTACATTCTGCTTTGTATATCTTTCTTGTATGCCACTGATGTATCTTTTGCTTGCATGTGGTGAATGTACAAGATAATATACATGCAAACCTTCACATACAAGTAGGGAATATTCTGGGAATCTGCAATGGAATATGTGATATACAAATGCAGAACATTCCAGGAATGTAAAAAGCACATACAAACCCGATATACAAGAAAGGATGCATATAATCATTTTTTTCCATTTTTCAAATGTTGATTGAACATTTTTTTGGGCCCGCCAATGAACATTCGCACTTGTACATACAAAGATACATACAACATAATTCACTGCTGCATAAAGTGATTTTGGACTTAGCATTTCTTCTCAGGCACAACGGGAGAAAACGGTAAAGCAATGCATAAGGGTTGGTCAACCTACGAGTGCAAAGGCATGAATATGTATCTTAAGTGAACGATGACTTGCAACAGGAGGTCAATGACGAAACAAAAAATACAAAGCAGGAAGCTGAGGAAAAATAAAACCTAAGGCATTAAGAGTTTGAGGGAATAAAACATAAGCTTACAGACCTGACTCAAAATCCTAACCTTAGGTGGGCACCACCACTGGCTCCGACTGGGGACGTGCAGGCAAAAGGCTACAACAAGAACCAAACCACTCTGGGACAGACCAGACAAAATGCAAAACACAAAACAACACCGACTATACAAGGCATGTATAGACTATTCACACCTAATTTACAATGTGCACACAGGACATTCATTTATAAAAAGTAAGGTTTTAGGAACTGACTGTGCACAGACAATTCTAGCAGTTCACCATTTAGGGCCTAGAGAAAGTAGGAATCTTCTCCATGAGTATTGCTGATTTGATATGGGCCCATCCATAAAGGCTCAAATTTACCATGCTTGCCCTTATCCTGGCTCTTTGCATTCCAAACAAGGACCAAGTCACTTATCTGAAACTTCCTTTCTATAGCCCTTTTATCAAACAAATATTCCACCTTTTGTTGTTTCTTGATATTTGTCTTACCAGATGCTTTCCTATTATTCTCAATGTTGGTTGCAATTCTAAAAGCATCCCTGAGGCTAGTGGGACCCTTATCACTTAACCCATAAGTTGTTTTAGCATCAAAAGCATTTATGTACAGTACCATGCACATTGGTTCATTAGGTCTCATGTGAGGTGGTAATTTGTTCAACACTTTAGTGAACCTAGCATTAAAATCTACAACCTGCTCATTTGACCCATTAGTAATACAAGTGAATTCATTTAAAAAAAAGCTTGGATCAGTTTTATCACCATATTGTTTTTTAAAAATCCTTTTGAAGTCATCCCATGATGAGATACTCTGATCAGGCAGACTTTTATACCACTCTCTAGCTTCATCAATTAAGGATTGCATAAACAATTTCATAAAAACATCTTCATGTTCAACCTCAAAGTTGTCCATAACATTCTGAAAGGCTTTCAAATGATCTTCACCTGATACAACATTATTTCCTGAAAACTTTGGTATCTAAGGTCTTACATGTTTGTCAATGGGGTTAGGATAACCAGGAATACCATTAAAACTAGCTACCTGAATCTGTCTAACTGCATAGGTTGTCTATCAAACTAATTAATATTTGCATTCCTATTAGCATTCTAATTTCTCATATTGTTCAATGGTATCCTAACATTGTTTATATTTTGTCTTTGATCATTCTGTTGATACTTGACTTCATTTCAATGTTGGTTTCTTAGCACATTTGCATTATCAAGGGTGGGAACTAAATCATGTTGAGCAATTTTCAGAGCTTGCACCCTTGATCTCATATCATCTCTGATTTTTAGAGCCTGCAAATATTCTAATTCAGCCCTCAGGTTTTTTATTTCTTTAGCTAGTTCTTCATCTCTGGGCATAGAAGAGTATGGTCCCTTTCCATATTGGTCATCATCATCATCCCTTGGGGACTCAGTTTATTCAAATCTATCAGGAGGATCTAAGAAAGGGCGTTCCTGAAACACCTCCGATCTTATTCTCAATCTATCACCTTGTTGTCTCTCATATGCATCTTGAATTTTAGCCTCTGTGTTTGAAAAATAAGGTGTCTACTGCTCTGAAGACCTTGGATCATCTTGGGTATTATTATTGTTTCTAGGGCTGGGAGAACCTTCTTGACCGGCTTGAATGGTCCCCTTTTTCCTATACATCATTTTTCTTGGTAATTCTTTAAACAAAGGATTATGTAGGGATCTTCTCCCTTGCATACAAATTTTACTTTACCAGTTGGGAGATTGTCCGGAGTCGCCACCTACAACTAGGAATTAATTTTTTAAATCAGGGTCCTTACACAAAGCGTTTCCTAGTAGAGTCATCAAATCTGTTGGATTTTTTTCCAAACTAGATGCTTCCTTGTTATCCCTACAAGGTAGCCATCATTGATCAATAGGATTTCTGAGCTAGGGGCCAACAGTATAGGAGATACACTCTATGAATATCTCCTCTTCTTCTTTAGGCTCTACAGAACCAAGGGGGGTATTCCCTATTCAATATCAATAAAATATGCCTATGAACTTACTGGGATGTTGACACAAAGCAAATAAATCCTCTCTTATGCAAACCAAAATTGTGGGATAAGTGCAAAGGGGCTAGCCTTGGGCCTATGTTCAGTTGTGAGACAGAGAATTTTGGTCCTAAAACTACTTCTAATATCCTAAAGGTTTGTATTTGAAGTTTGAGTTTGTATTTCTGTATTTGGATGCAAGATTGGGACCTTGGGTAGTAACTTCAATACAAGACCAGACTGGTGCTTATCTCAAGGCTCGGAGTCAATAGACATACATATGTGAATGATTGCCATGAATTTTAATCAATAACTGGGTTTCAAGGGGATTTTTTAGTGTCTGCCTTACAGATACTTCCCAAGACTGAGTATTTAGTCATTCATACTTCATGATATCCCTGTTGCAGCATACATTTCTCAATGCTTAATCTAAAACATTTAATCTATTCCTTGAACAAAGGCAAGAGATTAGACATTCAACATAGAAAATCTATGTTCCTGAATCTCAAATAGCCCTTAGCTATTTAGATTCAAAAGGAAAGATGCCCATGGCTTAGAGACAATTGACCAAACACATGCAACAAAGCATTTCTCATATAAAACAACATGAAACCAGCAAAATTATGCATAAAACATTCAATATATGATTCATAAACTCACAAGATACCAAAACAGAGTCACCGGCATAGCTGTATCTTCTTACTACACCAAAATTTGTCCAGTTTTTCAACAACCACAATGAGTAACACAGTTTGCATTTTATACTACAAGGCATTTTCAAAATCTTGCCAAATACATTGCACCACCAGAATGGCGCCCAAAAATATTCAATGCATCAGGGAGACAAAAGGAAAAGAGCAGGTGGAATCAAGGAATGTACAGCCGACTGAAGATTTCCTCCTTAAAGATGGTAGCTGGCAAGTCAATCCATCGTTCCACACCTTTGCAAATTGCCATTAATGGCCAACCAACCCGCAACCTTCTTGGAAATGCAATAGTGAATGCATAAGAGATTTTCCCACCTGAAATGCGTCTGTGGGTGCATAGGAAAATCTTCCACTTGAAATTTTAAAACATGGTTGTTTATTTCCTTCCTATCACCAAGATCTGCGGCTCCAAATCACTTTGAAAAGTCATCGGCCAATGAAATTGTGCCACGTAGGCACCCCGTGCTTCCATCGTTGTACATACATTTTGCCTTTTCGCCTCATTTTGCCCTTTTTCGCCTTGCATATGCAAAAGAACATGCATATACATACAACTATCTGTATACAAAGCACGGACCCCAAATATTTATAGAACATTTTGAAATCGTACCCGTGTCCAGCTTGTATCTCCTTCTTATGCATATCACAAATATATATTCGGCATACAAATGCAATATACAACTCATGGATTTCAAATCATTATTATGAAGCAGACTAGAATCACTTTGAAATCCAGATTGTATCTATTTCATTGCACTTTTCGTTGTATATTGGCATATACAATGCACAATATACATTCTGCAGACGTCAACCACTGTATCAATCAGATTGGAAAAAATTTGAAATCTAGGCTTTGTATCTTCATTCTTTGTATATCAGCGTTGTATATAGCATATACAATGCGAATATACAAGCCGCGGATTCCAAACTGAAACCCACCAAAACAAACTTTTACTTGCGTCTAGGAATTGTATGTGTTGGGTGAATATTTTATCGTTAACTCGCTAACGGCAAAATGGGTATATCAGCCACAGCTATGATGAGACAAAGTCTCTCCTCTCAGCAAGGGGAGGTTCCCTCTAATTACTTAACTTTTGTAAATCAAACCCTTATCAAATTTATGTACACTAAAAACTATGTTTGTGGTGGTTCCATCTCATCTCATTCTCTTTTTTCAGAATAGATGTTTATATTTCAAACTCTTGATATAAAACTTATAAATTATCACAATATCACAGAAACACAAAGTTTTCTGCTACCTCACTCCCTACTTGTAACCGGAACTATTTGAAGTAGAATGCAGCCCAAAGTCTTCACTCCTCTTCAATATGATAAAAGTAATTCAAATATAACAACTTGCAGCACAAAGTCCCCAAACTGTTGTATTCTCACAAACATGAACATATAACCCACAACCGATTTGATAACACAAAGTTTATCAGAATCAAATTAAGAGTGCTCTTCAATCGCTTGAAACAAACTCCACACTTCAATTATTATCAAATAAGATTATGATAGCAAGACATAAGAACAAAACTATCACAACACAAATAATCCCAAGACAAAGATTGGAATTGAACTTGCTTTCTTGTATTGATAAATATTTGAATATTGATTTTCAAATAAGCACAAAGTCTTGATTTGCTTTTCAATTCGCCAGAGTTTTCTTGCAATAGACAAAAGATAGATATTTACAAAAGAGGTCCCCTTTATTTATAGGGAAAGACCTTGAGAAAATCTAGGAAATCTATATCTAATTTGACTTATTCAACAAGAGAGTCCTATTTGACTTATGACTTCTCTTGTTTCACATGTAATTACATTTTGGAAAATTACATGTGAAGATGTCCAAAACAAAATTCCATTTACATAAAAACTAAGAAAAATAAGCTAAGGCATTAGCTTCCTCCATCCTTGTTCCTTAAGAAGTTCTGATACATGGTTTGAACAACTGACATCTCGCATGCATCTGGTTTTGCTGTGTTTTCAGAGATGGTGCGAGCTCGGAGGATTGAATCTTTCACTGCCTTTATTGCCTTTTCATGCTTTTCTAAATTATCCTTCAGGTTCTCCAGAGTCGTATGTTGATCATACAAGTTGTCCATTGAGAGCACAGAAGGAGCTTCCTCTTCAAATTTCCTTTGTACCATTTCTTCAAAAGAATTTATCATTTCCTGCGCCATGAGGAAACTATGATCTTCCCTTGTCAAGGTGCAAGGAAGTTCTTCCAGCCGATGTAGGAGTGTGACATCACTATCTTCGCTGGCTTCTCGGGCTTGACACAGATCTTCAAGTAGACTTTTTATTATGAAGATACGATGAGCTAGAGTCTCTTTGGTTTTGAGATATGATTCCCTGTTGGTGACGACCCCAATGGTCATCAAATTCTTTATCTTGATCTTCTTCATATCCGTCCACTCTTCCAGACTCGCCTCCTGATCTTGCAGCTCCTGCGAAAGTAGATCTACCAGATTATCCAACTCAGCTTTGGCCTTGTCCATTTTCTCCTTTCTTTCCACAGCAGTTTTCAACAGAACTCGTCCTTGGGCCAACAACCGTTCCACTACATCCCCCACTATTTTGCCTCTAGCTTGGGCTTTTTCAACCTTCTGTATCAGGGGATCTTCCACTGTCACTGCCATTGGTTCCACTATCTCTGATGACTTCACTATTTTCTGAAGGACAGCGGCCAGTTGTTCTGCTTTCGCCTTGTATTGCTCTTTTTCCCTTTTGGCTTCATCATACTTTTCCAGTAGAGTAGTGGCCGTGGTTTGGAAATCTGCTTTGACTCCTTCATGAGTCACTTTACCAAGTTCAACCCTTGAAATGACGTAACTGCTCATGTCAAAAGTATCAACTGTGGCACCTTCAGGGGGTTTGGCAATCTCGGCATATCTGATTCCTTTTTCAGTGACTAGCCTAGAAACAGTCTTAGGCTTCTTCTTTTGATTCTTGGCTTTCACGGGCAACAGCTTCTCAATGTCAATCTCATCAGGTGAGATAGCTTGTTTCTTCCTCTTTGGAGTGTAGGTAGATAGCCATGGAGGAAGTATTGATGCATCAACAGCTGGAGGGGGATCCACTACTTGCTTGGTTGGCTCCGTGTTTATACCTGTGATGGTGACAATTGGACTTGTGTTGGTGAACATGACACCTGTATCAATCACCTTTTGTGAATCGTCAAGAAGATTCTCCAAAACAGTCTGTTCTCTGATATCAAAAGAAGGGGAAGATAAACTCGGAATGGAACCAGAAGAATCAAAAGTGGTCCCAATACTAGCCCTCATGGATGGAGGAGTATTGTCAGAGGAAACAACAAGAATGGGAGAAAGAGGAACATTAGAAATCACTGGCAAACTATCAGAGAATGAAATATGAGGAGGGGGTGTAAGAGCTTGTGTATCAGAAGGAAGATCTTTCACAGGAGTCTGCGGAGAACTATCAAGTTGCTCTACCCTTGTACCTTCCTCTTCACTTTGTTCAGCTTCATCAGAAATTTTGTCTTTAGACTTTTGAACATTTTGTTCTTCAGTCTCGACATCCTCAATTTCCATATGGTGATCATTGATGTCTTCCACATCTGACTTAGTGGCATCCGAAACCTCTGTGGTTTCCTTCTTCTTTCCTCCCTTGGATACGAATTTGATCTTTGGTTTGTGTACTTTGGAGGAAGAAGGGGTATCACTTTTATTTTTGGTTCGGTTCTCAACCTTTTTACCTGTTTGCTCCTGTGTCCCCTCTTCGGATCCTGTAAGGAACTCTTTCAATTTGATCCCTTTACTTTCCAACCACAAGTTGGTGTTTGCCAATATAGGTTGGAATCTTTTCTTGATGGATGTCTCTTCCTTGACTGACCATTTCACTTCTGGGAGAGGTGAAGCTTCCACATTCTTTGCCTCATATTCACGATCTAAGACATCTCCATCGTCTTCCATCCCTTCTGGAATATCAGCCAGTCCCAGTTCTTCAATTTGACTCAGATGAAGCCTACAGAAATCCAGTTTTCTGATCTCATTTTGGGTTCTGAGATCTGCCCATATGTCTTCCACCATCAGCTCATGAAAATTTGACTTCCTCTTGATCTTGTCTTGGACTCTTCTGAAGTCGAAATGATTTCTCTTCTTGTAGGTCTTCATCGTGACTAACTGCAACTCAGAGTTGATTATCTTAGCTTTGTTGGCGGACTGAACTGAATACCTCCCAATTTCGATAGGAAACTTTATCCCTGACTTTTTGAGCTCCATCTGTTTATTATGAACCACAATCAGTTGCCTGCAAAGTTCCATAAGAACAATGCGATCACTGGGATACCGTGGCAGCATGTAAGGATAACCAGGATAGTATCCCACCCGAAGATAAGTGAAGGTGGGGAATTGTAGGAACAAACAACCAAAAGAATTAACAACTTGCCATGCTTCATCTGAAACTCTTCTCTGAACCAGTGTACCATCCCACAAGCACATGAAAACTGAGAAGAATGCATCATTGACTCTTCTGAAATGGTGAATTGACCCCTTCAGAGTGATTTGGGGGTAGTATTCATATACCGGGACCAATCTCCTGTCCCCTACCTGGGTCAAACCTGGAAAGTTCCTCATACTTGCAGCAGCGTAGACAAGGTAAGAGGTCATGTAAAATTTGAAAGTAGTGTTGACCCTTACCAGTTGCTCGTGCAAAGCATTACTGATCTACTCACCCCAGAATATCTTCTGATTTCCCCGTAGAATCACCTTGATGTAAGTGTACATCCACTCTTGGAACTTGGAGGCAGAAGGGAGTCCTCTAACACGACTCAAAAGTGTAATCAAGTCACACACTTCCTCCACAAAATCACTCCTGTGAAGGTCTTTTGGCCATCTGGTTAAAGTTGCCCTAGGAATCTTTAACCATTTACTATTTATGTGTCTTCTAGCAGATTCCAAATCATTATCATAATCTTGCTGACCTTGAGCAAAGTCAATTTGCCCCACATTTTCAAGTGGTGGACACATGAAGATTTTGTCCATGAACTCTGCATCCAATCTCATAACAACATTCCCCTGTGAATCTGTCACGGCTCTAGTGTCCCTATTGTAGTGGTTAGCTATTTGTAAGACAAATTCCAGATTATGAGCACTGACAGGAAAGGATGCTACCAAATGGATATTGCTGTCAACGATTTTCTGCATATGCCGGGAGGGGTTCGCTTGTTTAGTTCTGTCTACGAACTCAGCCATATCTACGTGTCCAATTTCAATGTCTCTGATTTCATCGACATTTGACTGAACTGCCGTTACCGGAAAGACACCCTGATATTTGTACTTCATAGCTCTGGACTTCGAAGGAGATGATTCTGACATGAGCCCTGAGAAAACTGTGAATTCGAACACCACCACGAATGCTGACAAAGAACTGCAAAAAGCCATGATCTCGCAGTTAGGGGAAAATTGGATAAACTAGGTCAACTGCGTTTTGACGATCATGGATGGGAAAGCATGCGTTAAAAGGGCTTGAGTGCGCAAATCGAGGCGAGGGTGAAAGCGGGCTTTCGGCTTTGAAAACAAAATTGGAAATTTTCCAGTGTTAGGAAAATTTGAGACATTTTTTGTACGAGCGGCAAAATTCGCCGCTCTTGCAAGTTGGCAGAGATTTCATGTGTAGGGGCGGTGGAAAATGCCGCTTTTGCATGTATTCTGGCAGTTTTAGAATTTGACATGCCCGAGCGGGTGGATTGACCGCTATCGCATGTAGTGTTGAAAATTTTGACTGCTCGGGCGGGTGATTTGGCCGCTTCGACAAGTCGAGTAGTCTCTTGGTGTAGGGGCGGTGGAAAACGCCGCCATTGCAGGTGGAAAACTTGTAAGCATTGGTTGATATGTTCGAGCGGATGATTTAACCGCTCCGGCAGGGGAAGGAACTTCACTTTCAGTGTTAAGGCGGCGGAAACAACCGCTTTTGCATTTAAAAGGTTTAGGGTTTTCGTTGTAGGGCTAGGCGGCGAGTTTGGCCGCTTTTACAAGTGGGTTTGAATGGGGTTTTGGTGAGGTTTTAGCGGCGAATGCGGCCGCTTCGACATACAACGGGAGTGTTGGAGGGTTTGTAGTGAGGTTTTAATGGTGAAAGACATAAAACAAAAACCCTAATCCTAATACCAAAACAAACAACAGAAAACCTAACAAAAACCTCCTCAACTAACAACGCTAGCTAATAAGAAACAACAGGGAAGGTAAACGGAAAAAACTTACACGTTACACTTGAAAACCTAGGTCCAATCTGCGCGCGAGATCCGTCACGGCTTCCGCAGGTTTACAATCAAATGGTTGAAGAGAACGTTGGCACGTCAACCTAAAGGCTTAGCATGCGAAGTGACAACAATGGGGAGGTTAACACACATTAAAAAGGTTGAGATTGGGGTTTAAACGCCTGGCACGAGTGGCCATTAATGGCACTCGACACCACAATCCCGAGGATCTCGGTTGGGCGGTGATTTCGGCCGCCTCTGCACGTCATTCAACAAATGTGCGACGTCGACCGAAAAGGCCGTTCCTGCATGTGTGACGGAAGACGTATGTAATGGCAGTGAATACAACCGCTATTGCATATTAAACTCTAAACAATGTAATGGCGGTGAATACAACCGCTATTACATCAAACAACAACTAAAACTAATATGTAAGAGCGGCATTTTTTGCCGCTCCTGCATATTAAGAGTCAAAAACTACTAACACTCAAAAATGACTCAAATCAACATTTTAAACAGTCTACGACTTGAATGTTCTTCACAAATATCGAGAAACCAATTCAAGGAGACGTCGCAAACGAGCTTCAAAATGTCAACTGACCTCACACGAAAACGAGAAAATCTTTTCTCGATTGCGATCTTAGAGTGTAGATTCACGAAACGGACAAGTTTCGTGGGGTTGTCTACAAAAATGAGCGTTGCTGATTTTGAGAACAACAGTATGTATGCCTTGTATATTTTGCATTGTATATTCGCATACATACAATCGCGGGTTATACAATCGCGTGGGCCCACCATGCTTTTGAAAACTGCTAACTTTGACCATACCCTCTTGTATATTTCTTTGCATCTGTTGCTTGCATAATTCTCTTGTATATGCAAATGCACGTCACATATACAAACAACTTGACATACAAGGAAAAAACCTTTGTATCTAACCTTCTTTGCACATCACCTTGTATGTCTACTTGTATAATTCATATACAATGCGACTTGCATATCGGAGATACAATCACCCTTGTATGTGCATCGGGCCCCACCTTTGAATTTTGCTTTAGCATATACAATGTGACCCATGCATGTTGACTTGTATGTGCATTGGCCGTCAGGGAAACCTTAGACCTGGCCACCGATGTGCTTGTCTGGCCGATGAACCCTTTCACTGTAACAAATGCATGTCGGCCTTGTACATTTTCTCCTTTGTATATTTGTGATGTACATTCTGCTTTGCATATCTTCCTTGTATGCCGCCGATATATCTTTTGCTTGCATGTGGCAAATGTACAAGACAATATACATGCAAACCTTCACATACATGCAGGGAATATTTTGGGAATCTGTAATGAAATATGCAATATACAAATGCAGAATATTCCATGAATGTATCTAAAAAGCACATACAAACCTGATATGCAAGAAAGGATGCATACAATCAATTTTTTCCATTTTTCAATGGCCGATTGAACATTTTTTTGGGCCCGCCAATGAACATTCGCACTTGTACATACAAAGATAATACAACATAATTCATTGCCGCATAAAGTGATTTTGGACTTAGCATTTCTTCTCAAGCGCGACGAGAGAAAATGGTAAAGCAATGCATAGGGGCCGGTCAACCTACGAGTGCAAAGGCATGAATATGTAGCTTAAGTGAACGATGACTTGCAACAGGAGGTCAACAACAAAATAGAAAATACAAAGCAGGAAGCCGAGGGAAAATAAAACCTAAGGCATTAAGAGTTTGAGGGAATAAAACATAAGCTTACAGACCTGACTCAAAACCCTAACCTTAGGTGGGCACCACCATGGTATCAGGTGTGCTGGTGGAAAACTGGAAGAATCAGAGATTGTTGCCAAAGTGCTCAGATCCTTACCTACTTCATACAAGTATAAAGTTGTTGCTATTGAGGAAATCAGGACTGTGACAGAAGTTACAAGGGATCAGTTGATTGGCAAGCTTTCAACATTTGAAATGAGTGAGTTTGGTGATTCTCTTCCTAAATCAAAATCTGCATTTAAAGCCAGTGTTTCAATAAAGCAAAGATTTGATCCAGGTGAATGCTCTTCAAGAAGACTAACTAGATATGAGAAGACAAGGAAGGAACTTGAAGAAGATGAATCTGAGCTTGAAGAACTTGAAGCCCTTATTGCCAAAAGATTACCAAGAGGATCTGGTAAGTATGAAGGAAAGTTGCCTTTCAAATTTTTTCTTGCAATAAGATTGGTCATTTTGCTTCAATATGTCCAGAGAGGGTTTCAAAGCCAAACCCTAACAGACCTAAGGCTCAGAATAAATGCTACTATGCCCAAGAAGCTGCTAAAGAAGGAATCACAGATGATGAATCTGATATGGGAAGTACCTCTGGAAATGAATGGGTGTTCGTTGCTATCAAAGAAGAAGATCCAGTGTTTATTGAATCTACTAGCTATATGAATGTGGAAAGTGCCTTGGCTTCTTAGGTTGAAGAAAAGGATGAATGGGTGATTGGCAGTGGATGTTCTCATCATATGACTGGTGATAAAAGTAAGTTTGTAAGTTTGGAAGATATGAAGGTGGAATTGTGAAGTTTGTAGATAATTCAACTGGTAGAATCCACACTAGAGGATCCATCTCTCTTGATGGTAAGAATAACACTAATGATGTCTTGTATGTAGAAGGGTTGAAGCATAATCTTCTCAATGTTGGATAGTTGGTTGACAAAGGGTATGATCTTCAATTCAAGGATGGAAAATACAAAATTTTTGGAAGCTCTAGAACTGAGATTGCATCTGGTACATAGAGTAGATGTAATATCTTTCATTTAAGTGGTACTGGTAAAAGTTGGTTGATTGCTCAGATTGATCAGAGTTGGTTATGGCATAAGAGAATGTGTCATGTAAATTTTCACAACATTGTCAAGATAAGTACTACTCAGACTGTGAGAGATCTTCCAAAGCTTGTGAAACCTGCTAACAACATGTGTAAGGAATGTCAATTGGGCAAATAGAATAGAGCTACATTCAAAAGTAAAGAACAATTTTCAAGTGGATTGTTGGAACTTGTGTACACTGATTTGTGTGGTCCTGCCAGAGTTAGGAGTTTGCAAGGAGACAGATACTTTATATTGTTGATTGATGATTACTCCCGGATGATGTGGGTCACTTTCTTCAGAGAGAGATCAGAGGCTCTTAACAAATTCAAGCTGTACAAGGCTATAGTGGAGAATGAGATTGGTGTGAAGATAAAGTGTCTGAGATCTAACAGAGGTGGAGAGTTTACATCTGATGAGTTTAATGCATTTTGTGAAAATCATGGAATAAGAAGACAATTATCTGCTCCTGGGACTCCTCAACAGAATGGAGTTGTGGAAAGGAAGAAATAGACTATTCAAGATGCTGCTAGAACCATGATGATGGAGGCAAATATTCCACATGTCTATTGGAGAGAGGCTGTGAGTACTACTGTCTATACTCTTAACCAGGTGTAGATCAAAGGTAATACTAGTAAAACACCTTATGAACTGTGGTTTGGTAATGCTCCTACTATGAAATACTTTAGAGTTTTTGGTAGTAAATGCTATATCAAAAGAGATGAAGATCTAGGCAAGTTTGATGCAAGATGTGATGAAGGAATATTTTTGGGTTATTCATACCAAAGCAAGGCATACCAGTGCTTTAATAAGAGATTGAAAAGGATTGTTGAAAGTGCTAATGTCAAGGTTGATGAGAGCAAGGATAGACCTTCCATGTCTTGTGGATATGAATCAAATGATCAAAATGAAAGGCCAGATAAAGAAAAGAAAGTTCAAACTCAAACTCAGATTTAGATTGCTCCGGAGAATACAGTGACTCAAGAAGCTAGTGCAATTGTTGAGGAACAAGTTCAAGAATCAGAAGTTTAAGAAAATCCCAAAACGCCCAGATATATAAGGTTGAATCATTATGAAGATCAGATCATAGGAGACAACAATAAAGGTGTTCAAACTAGAAGAAAACTTGCTG
The DNA here is from genome assembly GCA_027924645.1 of Cunninghamia lanceolata. NCBI lineage: Eukaryota > Viridiplantae > Streptophyta > Pinopsida > Cupressales > Cupressaceae > Cunninghamia > Cunninghamia lanceolata. The sequence goes on along the minus strand of BSBN01000477.1, from coordinate 1,339,016 downwards.
AAGATCAAGTGGAGTATAGTTTGATTTCAAAGATTGAACCAAAATCAGTGAATGAATCTTATAATGATGAAAGTTGGGTAAAACCAATGGAAGAAGAATTAATGCAAATTGAAAAGAATCATACTTGGGATCTTGTTCCTAGACCTGAAAACAAAAATGTAATTGGAACTAAATGGGTCTTCTGGAATAAACTGAATGGAGATGGTGAAGTTGTGAAAAACAAAGCAAGATTAGTGTGCAAAGGATATTCTCGGGTAGAGGGAATTGATTTTGAAGAAACTTTTGCTCCGATGGAAAGAATTAAAGAAGTCAGATTATTTCTTGTCTTTGCTGCTTACAAAGATTTTAAAGTTTACCAGATGGATGTCAAGTTAGCATTCCTGAATGGAGAGTTGGAAGAAGAAGTCTACATTGAGCAACCAGAAGGATTGCAATTATCTAATCAAGGAGATATGGTCTGCAAATTGAGGAAAGCATTGTATGGACTTAAACAAGCCTCAAGAGCCTGGTATGTAAGATTAAATAAATATCTGCTAAAGTTAGGTTTTAGCAAAGGCACAGCTGATAGTAATCTTTATTTCAAAATTGATCATGAACACATCTTGATTGTTGAGGTGTTTGTTGATGATATCATCTTTTGTGGAAAGGAGAGCACGTGTAAAAAATTTGCTAATCAGATGCAAAGTGAATTTTTTATGTCCATGTTTGGTGAAATGAATTGTCTTAGCTCTGTAAATCACTCAGTCAGATAAGGGCATCTTCATATCTCAGTATAAGTATGTGAAAGAGTTGTTGAAAAAGTTTGGAATGGAGGATTCAAAACCAGTAAGTACTCCTATGATAACCAGATGCAAGTTGATTAAAGATGATGATTCCCCTAAGGTAGATAAAAAAAGGTATAGATCAATGATTGGAGGACTGCTTTATCTGACTCAAACCAAATCTGATATTATGAACGCAATTGGCCTTGTTGTTAGATTTCAAGCTGATCCTAGAGAATCTCATGTTGTAGCAGTCAAAAGAATTTTTAGATATCTCAAGGGGACATCTGATTATGGCTTATGGTATCCTAAGGATGATGATTTCACTCTTCATGCATATATAGATGTTGATTGGGTAGGAGATGTGGATGACAGGAAGAGTACTAGTGGTGGTGTATTCTTCTTGGGAAAGAGATTGATTTCTTGGTTGAGCAAAAAGTAGGAGGCAATATCTCTGTCTACTGCAGAGGCTGAGTATATAGCAGCAGCAAGTAATTGTACTCAAGTTTTGTGGATGAAGAAAATGTTGAAGGATATTAGAATTGTGTTTGAAGAGCCTGTTACAATCTTCTGTGATAATTCAAGTGCAATAAACATCTCAAAGAATCTGGTGTTGCATTCAAAGACAAAGAACATATCCATCAAGTTTCACTTCTTGAGAGAGAAGGTAAATGAGAATGAAGTCAGATTGGAGTTTGTTTCTTCAAAGGATCAGATTGCAGATATCTTCACTAAGCCTCTGCCTAAGGATACTTTTGAGTATCTCAGAGTGAATCTAGGGGTTATTACCCTTCCTAATCAAAACTCATGTACACTGGTGTGCATCAGGGATGGTGGAACTCATAGTCATATCTTGTGATCCGAATTGATGTTAAAGGGATGCTACTCAGTGGAAGTAGTCAATATGTTAATTTTGGAGTTTAGTCTAGTTTTATCTAAGAAACAAAAGGGGGAAAGATGATTGCAAATATGTACCCTTTGCCATTGATGTCAAAGGGGGAGAGAAGTCATGTGAAAAACTTAGAAGTAAGTAGTTGCTGGTGACAGGGGGAGCAGTGAAGAAAGTAGTTGTAGGTGTGATAAGAGAAAGGGGGAGAGGTTCTTGTCTTGATGGTTGAATTAGTTTTATACATCATATGTTGCCATCAATGACAAAGGGGGAGATTGTTGCATGTATGTGCCTAATCGGTGTTGTCATTGATGTCAACATATCTTTGTTGTCATTGGTGTCAACTGTATCTTATTCTATTACTTGTTTAGAAGACTTGTATGTTAAGGATATTGAGAAAATTAGCCTCTTGGGAAGCAACAAGTGAGTTACATATCTCTTTGTCAAAAATAGTGAAGACAGTGTAGTTCAATAAAGTAGATTGCTCAATATTTCCAGTGAGACAAAGATCAAAATCTATGGATTAAAGGGTTTGTAGAGGATTGTCTAAAGTTGCTCCAGATAAGATTTGAGAGGTCTGCATGAAGAATTGGTGAAGTTATGGCCATCTAAGTAGGACAGGGTTTTGTAGTTGTTCAGAGGTAACATGTGACAGGAATTTGGTCCAGATTGCTCTACATTGAAATATTATGGCCTACGGTTCTAGAGGTTTGCTTGGGATGTTGGTGTGTATCCTCAACTTAAGTGG